>CM019830.1:24570579-25939222 GCA_009763385.1 Coix lacryma-jobi var. lacryma-jobi | reverse complement strand
TCTCCCAGTGCGGCTCCATCTTCAGGTACCCCTCGCACACCGCGGCGAATATGGCGGCGTGCGAGATGGAGTTGGGGGAGAAGTGTTGCAGCTCCACCTCGAAATGGTGGGCCAGCCCTCGCAAGAAGCGGCTCGGCGGGACGCCGAGCCCCATACGGTGGTAGCGCGTGAAGCTCACCACGTACCCCTCCGGCGGGTGCGGCTCCCGGTGCTCCGCCGACGGGATAACCCACCATGCGGGTCCCTCCTCCGGGTTGGGGCGCAGAAGCCCCTGGGCCACCAGCGAGTCCATTTCGCTCTGCGTCACCTTCGACGGGCTCCAGTCCTCGGCCGGCAGCATCTGTGTCTGGGCGGCCATGACGGTGGCGCGGCGCGGATCCGAGCAGCGGACGGGCGGCGGAAATCCCCAATCGACTAGCTCGAAGGAGAGGGCGCGTAAAGGCTACGGCGGCGGCGAAGGCAAAGGCAAAGTAAAGGTTTTTTCCCCTCTTTCGATATATATAGGGGGAAATCCAGACGGGCGGGATCTCCCACGACGTAAAAAGGTAACCGAATGCATTCAATGCGCCCACCTAACCACGTCTCGAGCCGGATGCAGGGTACACGCGTTACCTCTCCATTCGCTCCACTACCCGGGCCGCCGCCACGACCGTCGCTCCGGCTTCGCGCCCGCCGCTCTCCCCGACGGTTTCCGCCTAAAAAGGCGTGCCCAACGGGCAGAAGGACTCCCAGACGACGGAGGCTTCTTCATAAAGGTAAAAACGGGCCCCGGCCCTAAGTCTCGAAGCAGCGAAGGCTGGCCCTCGAAAAGGGTTCGACAGCCGGCTTCGAGCTTCGAGCACCCGAGTCAGGGACACCAAGGGGCGCCACTCGCGGCATTACTCGAGGGCCGAGCCCTCGAGGCCCCTCACGTGTATCCAAGGCGGGGAGCTCGACGTGCAGTGAGATCCCCTCGGAGGGAGGCATCGAGCCACCGGGTCCTATCGAATGGACCCGGCACTCCTGCAGACTGAGCACCCATGCTTTATGAGACCGCCTCCGGGCCACAGTCGACCCCTAACGAACGGGGCACGAGCTCTCACTTGGATTCCCCGTTACCAGCTCACGGGAACCTCGATACTCGCCCACTCGGGTAGTACGAGGCATCCCCCTCGCATCCGATCGAAAGGACTCGCGGGATGACAAGCCAGGGCAATCGGCATGCCGGACAGCTCGAGGAGCCGCCAGTCGGTTCAGCCTGGCACCCCTCGACGAAAGAGGGTCTAAAAACTCGGACAGTTGCGACTAATCTCTTTTCTTTGTGTGAGCATGAGATTTTCAGGCCTCGGGTCGAAAGCTCGACCCCATCTCGCTGAGCCCTCGAGGCCAGGCACAGGACAAACGCTCGTTCTCCGTCTCGTCCGAGCCCTCCGGGCCGAGCCTCGGGCGAAGTCTCCCACGGCAAAGGAAAGGTCACCGCGAATATTTAACATTACTACCGAACCACATTTCGAGCCTGTTGACAGGTACGCATGGCGTCGCGATATCCGCTCCCTGACGATTCCCGCCTAAAAGGCGCGCCCACTGGGCAGAAGGTTCCCAAAAACGACGGAGGATTCTTCGGGGAAGCCCACGAGGAGTTCTAACCACTCCCCATGGCCTCGGGGGCTACACCCGCGGGTGTCGCTCGCACGGACACCCACGGAATCAAATCGACAAAACCATCGAGACCAGTTAGCTATCCGTCAAAATCCCAATCTGGAGCCCCGCTCGAATGCAAGCACTCAAACAAGGGCGGGGCTACTGTCGGTGGTACGAAAAAGGGTACCCCCAATCAACGCAAAACACCCGAGCGCTATATCTCCGTCTCCCGAGCCCTCCCAGCCAGGCCTCGGCGAAGCTGCTCTCTATCTCGTCTCGCCCGAGCCCTCCAGCCAGGCCTCGGGCGAACGCTCTGTATCCGTCTTGCCCGAGCCCTCCAGCCAGGCCTCGGGCGAACGCTCGTCTCCGTCCGGCCCGAGCCCTCCAGCCAGGCCTCGGGCGAACGCTCGTCTCCGCCCGCCCGAGCCCTCCGAGCAAGGCCTCGGGCGAGCACGATCGCTCTCCGTCTCGCCCGAGCCCCCCAGGCTCGGGCGAGCGCGCCCCCACACCTCGAGCCTTAACGCACGGACCTCGAGCCACACAGACAGCCGTACCAGCCCATACCACGCATTTAATGCCTTCACCTACTCCGGTCATGTCCACTAGTGCACCGCATGTACCACAGTAACTCGGTGTAAAGGTTAAGTCTCGCTTCACCACAAGCATGGGCAAAGGGCACCAGTACAGCACTGTTCGGCCAAGCCAGGCACTGCAACCCCTCGAGGCCGGCAACGCGCCCCTCGAGCCCTGCAATGTAACACCTCGAGGCCGGCTCCGCGCCCCTCGAGCCCCCGTGGCACCACCTCGAAGCCGGCTCCGCGCCCTTCGAGCTCTAACTACTTTCGTGCTATTGGAGGACAGGTTACCCCAAGACCCGGAGGGACCTCACGCGTACTGTACATTCCGGGATGGGTGCTGTACGGCTCCCGCTGGTCGCGCCACCACGTCCGCGCCCGGGATGGAAGCCACGACCCAAGGACGCCTCAACAGCGACGATCACATCGGCTCCATGGCCCCGACAAGACAGGGTTTCCTACCCTTCTCCGTATGGGGCACCATGCGCCCCGACACATGTAATACTTTTTGTAACCCTGGCCTCCCCTTGCTCTATAAAAGGGGACGCTAGGGCCCTCATTCAGGGGAGGGACACAACACACGAGTCCACGCACAGACACGAGTCCGGACTCCGGTCCACGCTCACTGAGCTTGTATTCTCCCTGTACAAGCACTTAGGTGCAAGTAATACAAGAACATCTCCCCCCCGCTGGACGTAGGGCCTTCTTTGCCCGAACCAGGATAAATCCTTGTGTCCCCTTGCATCACCATCCAGGAAGAGAAGCACGCGATCATATTACTCGTTAGTGTGATACCCCCGGGTACGAAACACCGACAAAGCTGAAAACCGAATTATTTTTAACCGAACCGAACCGAACCGAACCGAATTGTCGGTTATAACCGAACGCCCAGGGTGACCTTTCAGTTTCAGACCTCACTCTAATGTCAGTGACACAAACAAGATTTATAGTGCGGACATACTTCCTTCATCCAAAATTATAAGTCATTCCAAGAATAGAGTCAAAGTTTTCCGTATTTTCCGTATTTGACCAAATTTATACTTCCTCCGTATCGGAAATAGATGTCGTTTTACACAAGGTTTGAGTCAAACATTGGGAATATAAATTATGAATAACTTTTAAATTCTTGAGTTTAGAGATGTAAAAACCATATAAATAAATTTGACTTGAAAAATACTTTCATAAAAATATACATATACCATTTTACAATAAATATTTTTAAAGAAACAAGTGGTCAAAGTTATACTTTGGAGACCGTGTTGCTGTCCTAAACGACATCTAAAAGCGATACGGAGGGAGTATAATAAGATAATAGCATTTATGATGTCAACTAAGTATCATTGAATTTTTAATTAGCTATATTTTCATAGTATACCTATTTAATATCATAAATCTTTATATTTCTCTCAAAAAAATTTGGTCAAACTTGAAATGTTTGACTCTCCAAAATTTTTGAAATGACATAATTTGGAAAGGACAATTTGGAAATTATCATTATAATTTTACAAAAATTAGAGATATGTCACTGGTATCTCACTGATATGTGAGGCACACATGAGTCAATGACACGTGGGCTAGGATGATATATCTCTAATTTAGTAAAATTATAATAACAATCTTCAAAAAAAAAATCCAATTTGGAATGGAGGGAGTACCTGTTATCCGTCATATTAGGTCAAGGTATACCGAATGATCAAAATGGACGAACTGGAAACCATACATTGCTGTGGTGGCTCCATGCTGAAGAAAAATAATGGCGGTCTCCACAGTCCAGAGTGTGCTGCACTTGCCTGGAATCATGGGCATCCACCACGAGCTGCTCATTTGGTGTACCCTGCAAGCATGAAAGGGAAATGAGTACAATCATGTTACTTTCTAAAACCATGATTCTGAATCCCGCTATAGCCTTTCCGTAAGGTCTGCCACTTCGATATTTCTAATTGTTCCGCGCTATAGCCACTAATGACACTTTTTAGCTTATTTAACACCGTTATTTGGCTTACCCACAAACTATTTTAGCATTGCTAATCCTCTGGCTAGATAACAATAACATAATCTGCCTCTTTGTTTGTCTTCTTTACTTTTTTTTGTCTTCTTTACTTGATATCAAATGATGTAACAAATCCTTGAATGTTGGTCGTTTTCACGACTCATTTTAGTTGTTTTAATAGTGTTATGTGAGAGAATAAGTCGAAGTATGGCTCATAAGCTGACTAATAAGGCAAACAAACATGGCGAGATGTTCATCGTAGACATGAGACTGTTTTCGTACATGCTAAGTAGTGGATTTGTAAATATGTTCTCCTAAAAACCTTGTGTGTGTATCTAAGTATTTATGTTCATGGAATTTCTTTAGTTATATAGTATGCATAAACAATTAAGGGTTTCATGTTTTCATAAAACTAGAAAATGATCTGTATAACTTCTAGAGGAGTCTAACACTAATGGCTTAGCCCACTATTTAACCTTGTTCAAAACACAAAACATGCATTTGTTTGAAGAAGAAAAAACTTAAAACTACGACATTCGTGCTCAATGATGAGTGCATATCAAACCAGCTGCATTCTAGTGATGACGCCAACTCCACATCTTGGAATTGAAAAACCTATCCCCAAGTGCCCTTGAACAATAAGGTTGGTCTCAGTGGGGTTTAATGCAAGTTTCGTTCGTACTAAATAAATTGTCGCATAGGCATTTTTTAGTCACGTGACAGTGTATTTAGGAAGAGAGAAGAAATGAGTTTTATGAGGATGAAACTCTCTCGACACAATTACCAACTCTTTGTGAGTCATGAAATTAAATACCTATGAAACTATGAAATGAAATTTTGCATTGAGTGTTTGTTTCATCCGAGTTTCATTTTATTTCTATATAACATGATAGTTTTGGAAACAACGCAATGAAACTCTTTACTGAGACTGACCTAACATCACACACTATTTCCAATGTCAAGTTTTCAATGTGTTTTTCAACAGAGCATCTCCAATTGTTTGGAAAAATTGACTTGGAAAAGTTGTCATTTAGCAACTTGCTAAAGTTTTGGCAAGTAAATTTTTCATGTATCTCCTATAGTTTGGTAAAATAACATAGAAAAGTAGGCGCAGGAGAAGTGGCGGCGGATTCCAACTTGGTAAAAATAACATAGAAACGTCGGATAGCAAGTGAAGCTGACTTGGTAAAATTAGCAAGTAGATGGCCTCCGATTCCAACTTGGAAAAATTTAGCAAGTCATATACCAATCTGTTGGAGAACGTTTTTTCTTCTTTTCCCAATGTCGGTGTTTCGAACCCCGGGGGTATCACACCAACGAGTAATACGATCGCGTGCTCTCTCCCTGGATGGTGATGCAAGAGGTCACAAGGATTTATCCTGGTTCGGGCAAGAAGGCACGTCCAGCGGGGGGGGGGGGGGGGGGTGTTCTTGTATTACTTGCACCTAAGTGCTTGTACAAGGGCGAATACAAGCTCAGTGAGCGTGGACCAGAGTCCGGACTTGAGTGTGTTGGTGTAGATGCGTTCTATCGTGTCTGTCCCTCTCCTGAAGTCGTCCTGGCGTCCTCTTTTATAGAGTAAGAGGAGGCCAGGTTTACACAGGATGGGTTTGTACAGCGCTCGGTATGGCGAGGAGTAGGAACTCTGTCTTGTCGGGGGCACTGGTGCCGGCGTGGGGTTGCTGTTGAAGCGTCCTTGAAGTGTGGCCTCCATCCCTGGGCGGACGCGGAGGGTGGCGAAGTGGAAGTCGTACAGCGCCCATCCCGGCTCGTACAGGATACGACGGGGTCCCTCCGAGCCTTGGGGTACCTGTCTTCCAGAGCACGAAAGTAGTTAAGACTCGAGGGGCACGGAGCTGGCCTCGAGGTGGCGTCTACGGGGGGCCCGAGTCCCCGCAGGTATGGGCGAGTCCCGGAATGCCTGGGCGTACGACGGGATCCCAGGTCTTGGGATGAGGCTCGAGCGCGCTTTAGCGGAGGGCTCGAGGGGCGCGGAGCCGGCCTCGAGGTGACGCCCCCGGGGGCTCGAGCCCCGCAGGGTGCTACAGTGCAAGGTATGGCCGAACAGTGCCGTACTGGCGCCCTTTTTTGCCCATGCTTGTGTGAAAACGAGGTTTGACTCTGGCTCTGGTTCACTGTGGCACATGCCGTGCACTAGGGGATGTGACCGGAGTTGGTGAACGTATTGAATGCGCAGTACGGGGCCGACTGCTGGTGTCCGTGCCGCTCGAGGGGCGTGAAGCGTCTCGAGGGATAGGCTGTCGTGCCGCAGGGACTCGAGGACCACATGCCTGGGCTCGAGAGGCAGGCTACCGTGCTAGAGGGGCTCGAGGTCCCCGCGTGGGGTCTCGAGGAGCGGTGGAGCTTGGAGGGCTCGGGCGAGGCGGAGAGCGAGCGTTCGCCCGAGGCCTGGCTTGGAGGGCTCGGGCGAGCGGAGAGCGAGCGTTCGCCCGAGGCCTGGCTTGGAGGGCTCGGGCGAGGCGGAGAGGGAGGACCAGCGCTGGAGGCCTCGGGGGGTGGGATTAGGTTTAACTTATTAGTTTGCGTTGCTTGGTTGTACCCCTTTGGCGTTCCCCCGACAGTAGCCCCCGAGCCCTTGTTTGAGTGCTGGCACTCGAGCAGGGGCTCCCGACTGGGATTACGAGGGCTTGGCTGTGTTGGTTCTCGAGGGTTTGGCCGTGTTTTGTTCCGTGGGTGTCGCGCGAGCGATACCCGCAGGTGTAGCCTTCGAGGCCACGGGGGAGTGGTTTGAGCTCCCTCGTGGGCTTTTGTGAGTGTCAGTTGCGATTTTTAGGTTCGGGGGTGTCGAGCCCCCGAGTTTTTTAGACCCTCTTTCTTCGAGGGGTGCCAGGCTGAACCGACCGGCCGGCTCTTCGAGCTGTCCGGGACGCCGATTGCCCTGGCTTGTCATCCCGCGAGTCCTTTTGATCGGATGCGAGGGGGGATGCCTCGTACTACCCCGAGTGGGCGAGTATCGAGGTTCCCGGTGAGCTGGTAACGGGAAATCCAAGTGAGAGCTCGTGCCCCGTTCGATAGGGGTCGACTGTGGCCCGGAGGCGGTCTCATAAAGCATGGGTGCTCAGTCTGCAGGAGTGCCGGGTCCATTCGATAGGACCCGGTGGCTCGATGCCTCCCTCCGAGGGGATCTCGCTGCATGTCGAGCTCCCTGCCTTGGATACACGTGAGGGGCCTCGAGGGCTTGGCCCTCGAGTAATGCCGCGAGTGGCGCCCCTTGGTGTCCCTGACTCGGGTGCTCGAAGCCGGCTGTCGAACCCTCTTTCGTCGAGGGCCAGCCTTCGCTGCTTCGAGACTTAGGGCCGGGCCCGTTTTTAGGTGCTCGAAGCCGGCTGTCGAACCCTTTTTCGAGGGCCAGCCTTCGCTGCTTCGAGACTTAGGGCCGGAGCCCGTTCTTTCGGAAGAAGCCTTCGTCGCTGGGAATCCTTCCGCCCGTTGGGCGTGCCTTTTTAGGCGGAAACCGTCAGCGAATGGAGATCGTGGCGCCGGGGCGACGTGCGCAAAGTTGGAGCGGCGGCCTCGGAGGGCCCCGGTAGAGCGGAGTCGCCGCGCGTACATGTCGTCCAGCTTGAAACGCGGTTAGATGGGCATATTGAATGCGTGCAGTTACCTTTTCGCCATCGTGGGAGACGGCGCCGGTTCGTCGATGAGGACGTGCTGCCTCCCGACGCGGATGGTGGTGTAGGCGGTCGAGCCCCTGTGTCCGGCTCGAGGGGCGGCGTTGACGGCCGAGCCCCTGTGTCCGGCTCGAGCTGTGCATCGAAGGTCGAGGCCGTGTTCGGCTCGAGGGGTGGCGTTGACGGCCGAGCCCCCCCGTGTCCGGCTCGAGGGGCGGCGTTGACGGCCGAGCCCCCGTGTCCGGCTCGAGGGGTGGCGTTGACGGCCGAGCCCCCGTGTCCGGCTCGAGGGGTGGCGTCGAAGGGCCAGCCTCCGGCCGATTTGGTCGGGTGGCTTCGAAGCTGTGCGTGGTCGCCAGCTTAGCCAGCTTGTCTGCGGCGGGCGCCCATGAGCACCTCTTCATCGTCGTCGTCGTCATCGGCATCGCGCTTTGCCTTCTGACCTTTGCCTTTATCCGTGGAGCGGCCAAAGAAGGCCCCTACTGCCTCGTCGCCTGAGGCGAAGCTAGCGACACGATTCATCAGATCCTCGACCGTCCCGGGACGGTAGCGCCCTAGCTCGTGGACTAGCTCTTGGCATGTCATCCCTGCGAGGAAAGCCGAGATGACATCCTCATCAGGTACGTGGAGGAGCTCGAGGCACTGCTTCGAGAATCGCCGAGCGAAGTCGCGGAGGGGCTCGTCAGCTGCCTGTCTGCAACGCTGCAGATCCCAGGGGTTGCCTGGGCGCACGCAAGTCCCCTTGAATTCCCGTCGAAGATCCTGACTAGGTCGGCCCAGTCATGGATCCGATCCGGCGGGAGCCCCTCGAGCCACCGGCGGGTGGCGTCCGAGAGGTAAAGCGGGAGTTGGCGTATGATCACACAGTCGTCGCTCTTCGCTCCGCCCAGTTGGCAGCCTAGGCGGAAGTCGGAGAGCCACAGCTTGGGCTCGACCTCCCCGTCATACTTCACGATGTTGGTCGGTGGTCGAAAGCGGTCGGGGAGGGTCGAGCTGCGGATGGCCCGGCTGAAGACCCTGGGGCCCGGGGGCTCGAGGGTTTGCCGGCTGTCGGCGACCCGCTCCTGGGCCAGCCGGGCTCGAGGGGTGGCCGGCTGATGGACGGACATCTCGTGTTTGTTGCGGGGCGTGTCTGCTGGCTTCGCCGAGGCTACCCTGCGCCGGCGCGAGGCCGAGCTCTCGGCCATCTGTATAGCGGCTGTCTCGAGGAGGCCCTTCAGTTCCCCGAGCATGCGTCTTGCGTCGGGGTTGGAGACGGCGGGTAGATCGCGGAGCAGCATTGCGGCCGCCACCACGTTCTGCCCGGCTCGCGGGAAGCACGCCACGGGACGCGCCGGTGCCCCAGCCTCGGGGTCTGCCGGTCGACCTCTCGAGCCTGGACTCGAGCTCTGGCGCCTCGCGGCCGGACTGGTTCCTGCATAAGAGTTTTCTCGAGCTGCAGCAGGCGTTGCCGTTCCTCTCCTCGGTCTTGGCGATCGCTTCCCTCAGCTGCGCGAGCCGCGCCACCCGGTCGTCGTTGCGGTGAGGCAGTGCACCCGAGGCTGGGGGTTCGTCCCTCCCCTGAGCGCGTGATCCTCCCGCCGCAGCCACGTTTCCGGGCCCTTCGAGGTTGAGCGCCGGCCTGGTGTCATCGTCGCCGTCGCCCTCGGCGTCGTCCACGACCCCCTCGAGCTGGAAACACTCCCTGGAGGGGTACCAGAGGTCAGGGTCGTGGTAGTCGTACTCATCGAAGTCGGGGTCGTTGGCGTCGCGCCGCCCTGGCTCGTGCTGGGATCGCAGCTCACGAGGTGGCGACGATCGGTGGTGCGGACGACACGCCACGCGGCCCGCGCGGGGTGGCGTGACACGCCCTCCGCTCGGCCCTCCGTGGAGAGCAGGGTCAACTCGCTGCCGTTGCCGGGGCCAGGAACTCGAGGCTCCCAAACCAGACGACGGCTCCAGCAGAGAACGAAGGAGTCGATGATGCCATCCAGGAAACAACGAGAAATCGACTCGGACACGCGAAGGCCCCTATCTGGCGCGCCAACTGTCGGTGTTTCGAACCCCGGGGGTATCACACCAACGAGTAATACGATCGCGTGCTCTCTCCCTGGATGGTGATGCAAGAGGTCACAAGGATTTATCCTGGTTCGGGCAAAGAAGGCCCTACGTCCAGCGGGGGGGGGGGGTGTTCTTGTATTACTTGCACCTAAGTGCTTGTACAGGGGCGAATACAAGCTCAGTGAGCGTGGACCAGAGTCCGGACTTGAGTGTGTGGGTGTAGATGCGTTCTATCGTGTCTGTCCCTCTCCTGAAGTCGTCCTGGCGTCCTCTTTTATAGAGTAAGAGGAGGCCAGGTTTACACAGGATGGGTTTGTACAGCGCTCGGTATGGCGAGGAGTAGGAACTCTGTCTTGTCGGGGGCACTGGTGCCGGCGTGGGGGTTGCTGTTGAAGCGTCCTTGAAGTGTGGCCTCCATCCCTGGGCGGACGCGGAGGCGTGGCGAAGTGGAAGTCGTACAGCGCCCATCCCGGCTCGTACAGGATAGGGCGGGGTCCCTCCGAGCCTTGGGGTACCTGTCTTCCAAGAGCACGAAAGTAGTTAAGAGTCGAGGGGCACGGAGCTGGCCTCGAGGTGGCGTCTACGGGGGGCCCGAGTCCCCGCAGGTAGGGGGCGAGTCCCGGAATGCCTGGGCGTACGACGGGATCCCAGGTCATGGGATGAGGCTCGAGCGCGCTTTAGCGGAGGGCTCGAGGGGCGCGGAGCCGGCCTCGAGGTGACGCCCCCGGGGGCTCGAGCCCCGCAGGGTGCTACAGTGCAAGGTATGGCCGAACAGTGCCGTACTGGCGCCCTTTTGCCCATGCTTGTGGTGAAAACGAGGTTTGACTCTGGCTCTGGTTCACTGTGGCACATGTCGTGCACTAGGGGATGTGACCGGAGTTGGTGAACGTATTGAATGCGCAGTACGGGGCCGATTGCTGGTGTCCGTGCCGCTCGAGGGGCGTGAAGCGTCTCGAGGGATAGGCTGTCGTGCCGCAGGGACTCGAGGACCACGTGCCTGGGCTCGAGAGGCAGGCTACCGTGCTAGAGGGGCTCGAGGTCCCCGCGTGGGGTCTCGAGGAGCGGTGGAGCTTGGAGGGCTCGGGCGAGGCGGAGAGCGAGCGTTCGCCCGAGGCCTGGCTTGGAGGGCTCGGGCGAGGCGGAGAGCGAGCGTTCGCCCGAGGCCTGGCTTGGAGGGCTCGGGCGAGGCGGAGAGCGAGCGTTCGCCCGAGGCCTGGCTTGGAGGGCTCGGGCGAGACGGAGAGTGAGCGTTCGCCCGAGGCCTAGCTTGGAGGGCTCGGGCGAGACGGAGAGCGAGCGTTCGCCCGAGGCCTGGCTTGGAGGGCTCGGGCGAGGCGGAGAGGGAGGACCAGCGCTGGAGGCCTCGGGGGGTTGGATTAGGTTTAACTTATTTGTTTGCGTTGCTTGGTTGTACCCCTTTGGCGTTCCCCCGACACCCAATAAACAAGAATAGCAAGTTATTTTTCCAAACTATTGGAGATGCTCTAAGTATAATACCTCATACGTGAAGGACAAAGATTATAACCTGTCATGCCAAACCTGTAGATTCATAAAATGCTACAAGCAGACGCTACTGCAATAAAAACAAGGCAATCTTTAGGAAACATGACCTAACAAAATTTACCTATATATGATGTTAGACATCACATGAGAGTAAAAACGTTAGTACAATATGAGTGGCTTTAAAAAACATAAGTTTTCTAGCTGTTGATTTGTTGTTCTGTTTATTGGGGTCATCACAATCAAATAGCACTAGAAAAGTTGACAAACTATAAAAGTGATAAATGGCCTTCTAGGCATTATTGCTATATTCTTAAATTTTGTTATATCTAGCTCATTTTCCAATACATGTATATATTTGTTCAACAAAGGGCGTCTGAAATAGTTCAACAGTCATGATTAAGTAGCAAATATGTCACTGTTAGGACACCTCCAACAATTGACTTTTAAGCTAGCTCTAAGCATTTTTCTTATATTTTAATAGATGAGAGAGAAAAGCTAGCTCTTAGTTAAGAGCTAAGCTCTTACACGCATCTCGAGGTCATGTGAGATTGTTATGCTGGGTCATTCATGTTAAAAGTTATATACTCAGAGGTAGTACTATTGGAGAAGTTAGCTTGGAGCTAACAGCTGGCTCTGATCATTGCATGTGTCCTTATAGTTAGGCATCAAACATCCACGTGATACCTAAAGCATACATGAAATGGTTTGAACTGAATAGAAAACATTAGTATACCAGAAAGAAAATAGATTAATCACCTTACTCGACAACTTGTTATTTTAATAGCTACTCTGGCCGATGAAATAGCTATCAATTATTTTGAGCCTAAGGCTAAACAGTGATTTGAATAGGTTGACAAACAAGATAAATAGTAAAGGTTATGAGCATATGGTCAGACATGATAAGAAACTGAGCGTTATGATGACAACAGTACAGGACGGATATACAAGGGAAGGTCAGTCATGTTCAGTTGACGAAATTTCCCCAAAAATATTGCTCAGTTCACGAAATTTTCACAAAAATATTGCGCAGTAACCGTCACATCGAATCTTTAAACACATGTATGGAGCATTAAATGTAGGTAAAAAAATAATTAATTGTACTTTTAGTCTGTTCATGTCGAGACGAATGTTTTTAAGCCTAGTTAGTCTATGTTTGGACAAAGTTTATCAAATAACAACAAAAGTGCTACAATATCACTATACAATATTTTTTCCCCAACTGAACAATGAATTCCCAAAATAAACGATTGCTGGTATGCATTAAATTGGTCAGTCGAGGTAACAATACATGAGTACATGACAGATCTTGATTCAGAAAATATTGTGCAGCGTGCTCATGCTCTCACTCAGTTAGTTACTCCCTCTGTCCCTGAATAAATCGATTCCTAGAATCTGTGCTGGTCAAATTTTTTAAAGTTTGATTAACTTTATAGAAAAGAGTAAAAAATATCTATGATATAAAATGAACATATTATGAAAATATATTCTATGATGTATTTAATGGTACTAATTTGATATCATAAATCTTGATGTTTTATTCTATTTATTCAAGGACAGAGGTAGTAAATGATTGCAAGTATGGGTGTTGGTGCTACATTCAATGTTTCGCCCATTTAAACCACTGTTCACCTAAACCGTCATTTAGTCCATTTACACACTGTTTAAATGTTTCGCAATGGTACAGTGTTTCTGTTTAATCAGTTGCTTTGCTCGCTTAAACGACCGTTTTGTCCATTTAAACATCAGTTTTGCTCGAATAATGGGCTAAACATCAGGTGACTAATTGTTTACATTTACCGTTTAGGATAACACTGATTTAAACACAATTCAAGCATCCATAACTTTCTTTATTCTTTATGCAAGTTGGGGATTAGGTGGTCATGGTTGAAAGCATAATTTGGTAAATGAAACCTACTGTAGCTAGTAGGTTGATGGATTGCAGAACTGGCATCTGAAGCAGATGAAACTGCAATTTCATGAGAAAAAAATTTCAACACAACAACCTAAATTTTATACAAGTGATAAACAAGGTATTGAGAGTGAGAAGAGTAAGTTTACCTTTTTGCGAGGAGTAAGTTTATCTTAATATATTCGAAGGGTAAAGACATATAGTGATGCTTTAGTGTTTAGATGGCTCTAATGTTCTAGAAATACTACCTTTTTAGTCTCACTCTCAACAGTTCTTCAAAATAGACTAACTAGCTCATTATGTGAAGGACCAATTGACTAGGTTGTCTAAACTAAAGGCAATCTTCTATTTCGTCTAGCTGTTATTCCTAAAATTTTAGAAATAAACAAATAGCTCATATCCTTGTTATTATAGAAAATACTTAGATTAGCAGGGCTCCTTTTCATCAATTGGCCAGACTCAATATAGACCACACGCAGTAGGAACTCATTTCACAAACATATTATTGAGTTGCATGTACTGATATTACCTATTCAACCAAAACATAAACCTGATGGAGAAGACAGACAGTTCACTTTATATCTGAACACTCCCCTTCACGTCTTAGACGTGGAGTAAGAGCGAGCAACACATTTTTTTTTATTTAATTGTGTTAGCCATGATTCAAACTCGAGACCTCTTGAATGCACCAACAAGTTCAACTCAAAAGCTTAAAGTAATGGGGAATGCAACCCAAAAGCTTAAAGTAATGGGGAATGCAGGCAATTTGCTTTATATCTCAACACATCTGATAATCTCAAATAGTTAACCAATCACCAAAAATCTCCACAGGAACAATTTCCATCCTTAAAGTGGTGGAAACGGTTTGCATCATCACGCACAACAATCTCCCTATCAGCTAATTTTGAAATAAATTTAGTTACTGTGTGGCAATCAATACAGACTCGGAGATTCTTCATCACACGAATTCTTGTTCCAGCAGGTGTGCTTATAATACCAAACACTATAGCAAGTTTCTCACTATGACCACATAACACATATGCCTTCTGTTCTTCTTCGATATCCTGGAAAACATCCTCTGTATTAGGTACATGTCCTTCACGTGCCATCTGCTCTGAGAAAACATTCAGGGCATCAATAATCCTCTCATACCAAGGGTGGGACCTATCATGAGCAACAAAGACATGCATTTTGTTCCGCACTTCAATCCAACTGCAAGCTGGATCCTTCTTCATGCCCTTTTTTCTCATAGATTTTCGTAGGTGTGCTGCTTCATTCCATCTCCCAGAAGCTGAATACATATTTGACAAAACTACATGAGATCCAATGCTCCTAGGTTCAAGCTCCATAATTTTCTTGGCTACTTCCTCAGCTAACATTGTATTTTTATGGACCCTGCAAGCCCTTAACAATGTGGACCAGACACTCGCAGTTGGTTTTATTTGCATCTTCGATATAAAATTGTATGCTTCATCTAACTCTCCTGCACGACCAAGGATATCAGCAAGCGCTGTGCAATGCTCTAGAGTAGGAACAATTCCATAATGATCTGACATACTCTTGAAATATTTCCAGCCCTTGTCCACTAATCCAGCATGACTACATGCAGTCAGAACCGCAAGAAAGGTGATATGATTAGGCTTTGCATTTCCCAGTTCCATTCTCTCAAACAGCACAAGTGCCTCTCTTGCTGGACCATGCAATGCATACCCCATAATCATCGCAGTCCATGATACAACGTCTGGTGAACACATCTTGTCAAAGATGCGATGAGCAATGCTAATCTCCCCACATTTGCAGTACATGTCAATCAGGGAGCTAGATATAAATGCATTATCTTCAAACCCACAATGAATCACATAGGCATGCAGCTGCTTCCCAAAGCGCAACGATGCCAAATTACCACAGACAGGTATGAGGCTCGCGAAAGTCACAGGCACAGGTCTAACTCCAGCCTGCAGCATCCGACGAAATATTCCAAGAGCCTCCTCAACCGAACCATTTTGTGCACAACCTGCAAGCATGGAGTTCCACAGAATTGGGTCTCGTACCGGAAGGTTGTCAAACACTTTGACAGAGTAATCCGTCCTTGTGCAATTCGCATACATATCAATCAGGCTACTGCCAACGAATACATCGCTGTCAAACCCATTCCTGACTGCAAAACCATGCACCTCCAAGCCTCTCTTGACATCGGCATGCTCTGCGAAGATTGGCAGCACACTGGATAAGGTGAACGAGTCAGGCCTAAACCCTTCCCTCCACATCTTCCTGACCAAGCCCAGCGCTTCATGGTTCCTCCCTTCATCCGCGCATCCCAGCACCAAAGTGTTCCAGGACACCACGTCCCTCTCCATCATTTCGTCGAACACCTTGCGCATGATCTCCAGTGCGGTTGATGATCCGGTGCCACCCACGCTGGTCACACCAGTGGAGTGGAGACACGAACACGGGAGCTTGCAGTAGAGGTTGAGGAGGGCGTTGGCGGTAAAGCGGTCGGCGAATGCACCGGAGCGGATGGCCAGCGCGTGGAGGGAGGCACCGAGGGCGCTGAGGCCTAGGGCGGCACAGGACTTGAGCGCGGCCGGGAGGGAGGCCGGGACAGACGAGCGTGGCGCGGCGGAGGCGCGCATCCGGGGGAAGAGGGAGACAGCGTCGCGGAAGTGGCCCTGGGCGGCAGCCACGCGGATCTGGTGTGCCCATGAGGGCGGGGGCGGCCATGGCGTATCGGCGGCCTCGGAAACGGACATGAAGAGTCAGTCGGCGAGGCTGTGTGGCCTGTGGGTGGAGGTGGCGGCTGTTTGATCGATGCAGTATCTCCGTGTATAAATACTCTATTCTATTTCAAAAACTATATTATTATATACTGTTTATAACATTTCAAGAATTTTAAGAGTTCAAGTTTTTTAAGTTTAATCTAATTTATATAATAAAATAATAATATGTATGATATTAACTAAGTATCATTAGATTTTTCATTAGTTACAATTTCACAATATACCTATTTATGTCGTAAATCTTTGTGTTATTTTTTATAATTTTAGTTAAACTTGAAATATCTTGAGTTTTTAAGATTTTTGGAATGACTTATATTAATCTAGAATGGAGGGAGTACCATTTTAGACGTGTGTGACGGATAGCCCGGAGAAGGACCAGCCGAGCTGCCTGGTGCGGCCCATATTTGCAAATGAATTTGTCCTTATTTAAGGCCTTTTATTTCAAAAATTATGAGGTTGTTTGATTGTCTTTCTATTTCTAATTTGGTTTATTTTTAAGCCATGGTTAAAGTCTTGGTTAGTGGTTATTGCTATGTATGATGCATTTAATTAGTTGCATAGATCGTCTAAACCTACATTAGAATTAGAAATAGTATGTTTGGTTGTCTGACTTAGTTTTCATAGAATCATCTCATCTTTATCATGGTAAGTTTATCATATCCCATATTATATCAAACACTTGGTGTGCATCAACTGTAGCAACGTCGAGCTTGTGTCCATGTGACAATAGGGGTGGAGGAGTGGGCACAGGTGGGGTTTGAGTTGTGGTCTGCGGCCGAAGAAGCACATCGCGAGGGCGTCAGTGAACCCCAAGTTCGTCAAACAAGTCTACCTCCTCCCTTCTTAATCATGTCTTTCTCTTCATGGTCGACCAACAAGTCATCGTCTTTTTAGCGTCGTCATCCTCAGGCGGAAGCACACACAGAGGCCCAATGAAGCTCGCATGGGGTTTGTTAGATCCTACGCGGTGCCTGATGGATCTTGCTTGGTGGCTGACGGCTCGACCGAGGAGGAGCTTGCGCAATGGCGAAAGAGCTCGCTAAAGCCGGTCTCAGTGGTAGATTTCATGACACTCTTTCCAAGACGTGACAGTATAGGTACTCCTTCCGTCTCATTGAAAGTGTCGTTAGAAAACTGTGTCCCCCTCATAAACACGCTTTTCGGGCGACACTCTCGATGGGACAGAGGGAGTAACTGTGAATGAAATAGACTCTCCCACTGCACAATTTCATTTCACCGTTTTACAGAATACTTGAAACATTTAATTCGTGTAAGGTGCTACGATCAACTGTGTCATATCAACTATGTAGCTATTTTTTTAAGAACTAGCACATTAAAATATTACACTTTCACACCACATTATTTTATATTAGCTGGTGGCCATCGAGATTTGGCTGACCAAAAGAACGTAAAGGCAACGGAGATTTGACGGAAGTAAAAAAGAGACATTTGATGCGACGCATGATATGAGTGTGCAGTGGCCGGGTGACAGCAGGTGCGGCGGGGCACAGCGGATCCGACGACCCCAATTCCATTATAAGGAGCGTTCACTGCTTTGTATTGGAGCAAACGCTCTGACCGCACGCTCTCTTTCCTTTTTCGTCTAACTTTTCTTCCCTTTTCTGTACTAAAGGAGCTAATTACATAACAATCAGATCAGATTCTCAAATATTTTGCGTTTTATGATACACGAAAGCGGAGACTGCTGAGAAAAAGTCACGTGCACAGTCTCTTCTTGCCTTTTTCTCTACTTTTTTCTTTTTTCTTTTTTATTTTACCTTTTTATTTTTATATAAATTATTATATACATAATTTTTGTTTTCTACTAATATAGTATGATATTAATTTGTACGCCTAAATTATTCTTGAGAACTTATATGTACAACTTTATGTTTAAGTCATTTGTAAGATATATATCTAAGTTATATAAGCAAATTGTACACATATTTTTTATTTTTTTAAAAAAATACTAAGTTCTATATAAAATTTTTATACTACCATAATTTTTAATATAAAATTTTGCGGAAATGAACCTATTAGCACAAATTTTTATCAAAACTTTGTTGGGCAAGTTTATACGTTATATAGATAACACAAGTTGTATTTATTAAATTATGTAAAGTTGTATGAGCTAATTTATGTATACAAGTTGTGTTTTGATAAACTTTTGTACATAAGTTATATTTTTCAGATTTTCTGTATTTCTAAGTTTTGGTATAAGTTATAACAATATGTTTCTTTATGTGTTAATAACTTTTATGTTTGCAAGTTTGGCATAAGTTATAAATTAATTCGTTTCTTTATGTTTAATAACTTTTTGTAAACTCTTGTGTTTTCATATTTTCATATACTTATCGTTATAAGTTGTACATATAAGTTATACATAACTTGTAGCTTAAAAAAATTGTTAATTTTTTTACTAAAAATAGAAAACTTTCCAAAAAAAGAAAGTTGCGGAAATTTTTTTTGCCAAAAAAGGAAAGTCGCAGAAGTTGTCTGATCGTTCGCCAGATTTAAATCTGGTGAACGTTCGCTGTTTAGTGGTGCCGTCCGACGACACCAAAGAAATCGGCTCAATGCAGGTTTCATCCGTATTTCAAGAGGTTGGAAACAACGTTGATTAGTTTCATGACCATGAAACTCTAATCCTCTCTCTCCTCCTCGATACATGCAAAAACAGATGTTTTTGCTGACATGTCACTTTATTTAATGTGTATGAAACTCTCATGACATCTTCATTGACACTGGCCTAACTAGGGCTCAACAACGGTCGTGGTGAGTGGACGAGCGTGCGAGTGTAGTTAAGGCTAGCAAGCGAGAATGCCCCCACCACTATGTTTCTAGGAAGCTAGGTGTGGGAGCACTCGATGCTCTAGGACAACCAATCACCTAAATAGCTCACCAAACATCTCGAAAAGTGTTTTTTTTTTCTCAAGTCTGAATAAAGGCTAGCCATCAACCAAACATATCCTATATTTGTCTCATGATAAGTTATGATAGTATGATTGCTATCGGTGCATGAACAATATGGAACACTTATTTTGTTATATCATCTCAGTACACTTCAATGCATGACAATTGTTGACTTATTCTAATTTATTTGTCATGTGAGTATAATTGCACATCGTGTAGGATATAAATTTATTTGAACACTGACTCTGTTCGTTCGAGCTATAGTCCGAGACTGATTTTAATCCGTATAAATCAGTCATAAAATAATATTTTCTCTCACAACAAATTCAGACATACAAATAAAAAAAAAGCTTTAAGTCTTGCTGAGTAGAACCACTGCTACAAAAAAAGGATTTTCAAAGAGAATTTTCTTTTTATTTTCTGAGAGACAAAACGATGTCAATGTTGATCGGCATTTATAAAGGTGGTCGATATGAAGTCTCAAATAACAAGGCATTTTATAATGTCCTGTCTCTGCTAATTCCATTACGGTGGTTGCATGCCCACCTTCATAAGTCGATTAAGGCATCTGCTAATGCCATTACGGTGGTTGCATGCCCAGCTTCATAAGTCGATTAACGAAGGCACCTTGATGTCTCGGCTAATAGCCAATTATCATCTGAATACAACCTCGTTATCTGCCCCTGTTCCCAAAGTAGCCCTTAGAGGATTCTAAACAGCAAATATTGGTCACATGAAACTGAAAGCCAGCCAGCAACATTGAATGGAACAAGAATGCAACACTAGATAGATATCAGAATATAACACTATCTCAGATTCTGTCACACCCCAATTTTAAGGATAAAACTGAGGCGGAATACTCATGTGTGCCCAGGAAACAATCACACACATAAGTAGACAAATTACAAGAGTGGCATCATCACATTGTTTATTACATCACGATAGTACTTAAAACAGAGTCTTACAACATACGGAACCACAGATCACTGAACTTGTACACAAACTAAACCACAGGGAAACGTCGACTGGGGGAGCAGCTAGCCTAGAAGTCTTCAGGAAAGTCGCCAACTGCACCTTCATCTGTTACCCATCCGGGATTTTGCCCAAAAAGAAGATAAACAACAAGCGTAAGTACTTCTCGTACTTAGCAAGCTAACACAGGGTTCATGAGGCTCAAAAAGGTTGACGCTGTCTGACTGCAGTTAGCTTTTAAGTTGGCAAAGTTTTAACATTAAGGTAAACGAATATTGTGCTTACCCTTAACCCATGATCCATTTGTCCAACCAAGGTAAGATATGACATCAAAATGTACCAACAACATAAAGTAACAATTGTTAAGTTTCATAGTTCCGCTAGTTTTCCGGGCCGCTCGTGACCGTGAGCACGGCTGTTATAACAGTTTTACACTCTGCAGAGGTGGTGCATCTTTACCCACAAGCCGTGTTACCCTTGTGCCCGAGGCGGCCAACCTCTTGATCCACTTCCGAGATAGATCGGCAGAGCACACTATGAAGCCTTTCGCTGGTTCGTCTAACTGGTCAGGGCCGCTAGGTTTCCTTGGCAGGCAGATGTAGCAACCCCCTTTTCTATGGCACAAGGCCATCGCAGCTATACACATAGAAACAGAAGCAGCCCTACACCCAAAGTGGCAAGCCCCTTTTGCGCCCTTTCGGGTCACCGCTGCCAAATTAGACAAGGTCCAGTTTACTGAGCTAAAACCAGAGCCATATAGCACTCATGGTAGCACTGTCAATCCCAGCTTTTGCTAACAGCAAGTTTTATTAACCGTTTAACAACGTATCATCATGAGAAACAAAAATTCATAGGACTGGATCAATTATAAGACAGTTAGCACTAGCAAAACTACCCACATGCATATATCCCATGGGAACAAGAACATCACAGATCACAAAGCTAAGTGGGTTTTCTAAGGTTGCTCAATTGGACACATGCATAAATGAGTGATTAAAGTAAAGTGTATAGGAGACAAGGGGATCCCATGCTAACTTGCCTTGATTGTCGAAAGGTTGATCTTCCTGCTGGTCACAGAACGAGGGGTCCTGGTCGTACCACACCGACTCACCGTCTACTCGGTCACATACATCACCACGCGTTCCAGGTGCAAACATACACGATGCAAACAGAGCTATTATTAGAACAATACACCAAACAGTATTAACTGAATAAAACTTTGATAAAATGAAGTACGCATCTCTACGATCACAACAAGCTTTGGTTCATCGAAAACGGATTTACGGTGTGAAAGATACGGCCGAAACGGTATATATAAAGCCCTAAACAAGATTAACTTGGACCCTAAAGCTAAACTGTCCAAAACAGACCAACAGGGACAAAAACGGGTAGAGCACTAAATTACGAAGCTAACGCAAATTGAACGGATCAAATCGGAGCTAAAACGTGAATTTTATAAGCAAAACAAAGTAGTGGCATTTCTGTAAATAGTTTGAATTGCCTTTGGATTTAAACCGAAATTTAAATTGAATTTTAAACCAATACCGCAGTCAACTGGACTGCGCCTCAAATCGACCAAAACACAGGGGCCTAGACGGAAGTTTTCACAGACTCAGGTAACAGTAGAAAAAGGGAGCGCGGGTTGAGGATAAAGTAATTATAAGGGCCTTTTTGAAAGATGTCGGCCGAAGGGGTAAAGAGCGCTACGGGCCGTCGGATCGGCGATGGGCGGTGTGGATTAGACGCCGGGGGTTTGCGCGCGCGGGGCGGCCGACGGCGCGCCGCGGGCAGGGCACGGGCCGCGACGTCGTGGCCGCGTCGCGACGCCGGGCACGCACTCTCCATGGCCGGGACGCGGAAGCTCGCGGACTTGACCGCGAAGCCCGCCTCCGACCAAACCAAGCGAACAGAGAGATAGAGGAGATCGAGGGGGCTCACCACGGCGGAAAAACGAACGGAGGGGAGGCTCGGAGGTGGCAGTCCGCGGCGAACGGCGGAGCACGACGACCGGCGGGGTACCTGCTCACGGGTACGGCGGTTAGAGCGACTCCAAGTTCAAGGAAACGAGGGAAAAGGTTTAGGGGGCACCTCCTCTGCGGTGCGGAGCTCCGCGGTGTCGAATCGGCCGGCGGAGCAGTGAGACGACGGCGCGAGCACGGCGGCGGCGGCAATGGCGTGGAGGGGCTCCGGAGTGGCTCTGCGCGGCGCTGCGGGAGAGACAACTGAGCGAGGAGTGGAGCGGGGCAGGCGGCGCCTCCGCTATATGAATGAGGAGGAGGGCGAGATCGTGGGAGCGGGCTCGCGGGCGAAGCGGAGCATGCGGCGCCGGCGGTTGTGCTCGAGCGCGTGCGCGAAGGGGAAGAGAGGCGCTGACAGGTGGGGCAGCGGCGTCAGAGAGAGGAGGGGAGGGAGCGCGCGCGCGGGCCGACGGTTGCGCGGGCGCGGCGAGCAGGCCGGCCAGTTGGGCCGCGCGGAGAGAAGAGGGAGGAGGAGGGAGGCCCAGCGGAAACGGGGAGGAGAGGAGAAGGGAGGGCGCCGGCGGACTGGGCTTCAGGCCAAACGGGCCGAAAAAAAAAGGAAGGAGAGAGGAGGAAAATGTAATCCTTTTTCATTTGTTTCAAAGCATTTCAAAACCATTCCAAAAGAAGTTTGAATTCAAACTAATTTTGACAAAACCAGTCACTTCAATAAATCCAGTGCATCAGCATGAGTGCATAAACATGTTGCCACAATTATTTTAATTCAACAAAAATTTATTTAAACCTAGGTTAAATGCTCACAAAAACATAATTAAATCATTTTCCACCTATTTTGTTTTGGAGAAAATTTTTAGGGTGTTACAGATTCAGAATAGCACTTTAGACAAAATATCTAAACAAGCCAGTTTAAAATTGGTCTTGACAAGCTAACTGCCAAGTAGTTCGTCCATTACATTTTCAAGACATCGAAGCATACAGGATCAAAATCAAAACCACCAGAGCAATCTAAGCAGCAGCAGCCACCTTTTTAAGCTTAGCAAGCTCTTGCCTGATGGCACCACCCCTCTGTTCAAATGACAACCATAACAGTATATTAGGGCATAAGCAGAAAAATAGATAAATTAACTACAGAGAATGTATCAAACCTTGATCTTCGCCAACATGACCTTGAACCTGTCAAAGTCATTCAGCGATGCTCTCCTCTTCTGCACAATCAGCTTCTTGCCCCATGAGCTATTCTCCCACTTGCTTTTCACATCTGCAATCATGATATGATCAGTGGTCCTATAGACATCAGGTAGATATTAAAGAAAGAGTCCAGGGTCAGTTAATCACCAGCTTCTTCCATTGCCTTAATCAATGTAGTCTTCTTTGGGACACGTTTAATGTCAATCTTGATGTCAGTCAGGGAAAGCCGCTTGAAGTTCATTTGACAACGGACCATGTCGGGGGCATCCACAAGGGCCTAATACCAGACACAAAAGACACTTAAAACTTCAATCATCATCAGAAAGCAAATTAATGATGATGATCATCGACCAAGTAGCTATTGGTAAGTAATTTCAGTTTTGCATGCATGATTGATTGGCCAGCAAGTACCCATCAACATGATTATCACAAGAAAGGCCAAATTTCGTTACCAAGAAGCAATGAAATCACAAGCGCTTAGTTCAATCACACAGCAATGTCTAGAAACAATATTAAGTGCCTGCAACTCTGAACATTAAGGTTCAGCCTATTAGGCAAGCCTCCCCAAATGACCTACCTAGAGATTATCAGGAAACTAATAAACAATTGCGGTGGCAGACAAAATATAAAGTTTAAACTAGTAAAAGATGTTTGGTCACTGAAGGTACACATCAACAGAGATGTTTGACCTACCTAGAGATTTATATTTGTAATCACATAAAATCAATAGACTTGCGGAGACAGGATTTGATTACATTTGCAATGAATAACTAATCCATATTTGTCAATCAAAATTCAATCATGCCATAGATTTAGATCATTAGATCCATACAGTATCTTGCTTTCTAACAGGGAAAAAACATGGCAGATAACATTGCTGTCAACAAATTAGAAACCTACTAACTGCATCACTGTATCACATACAGAATATGAAAATGACACATAAAACTGAGTGAACGAGCATTGCAGACAAAAATTGCGGTAGGTGCACTCACAAAAAAACCTCAGCAGATATATATACAGTGAGTGATATATGCTTTGTATGGTAAGAAGTACTAGACACATGGCTTTGGGAGGTCTTCAATGTATCTTCAAATTAAGAGATTATGCAAATATTTTAAATACAAATCTACACATAATTTACATGTTTCAAACTAAATAATGCAATATTTTTTTGTTTGACATTTTATTAAAGTATAGGACCAAATATTGTCCTAACCAACAAACATGTTTTAAAACCAAGTAACTTGCTTGC
Source organism: Coix lacryma-jobi var. lacryma-jobi (assembly GCA_009763385.1). Classification (NCBI taxonomy): domain Eukaryota; kingdom Viridiplantae; phylum Streptophyta; class Magnoliopsida; order Poales; family Poaceae; genus Coix; species Coix lacryma-jobi. Next base: position 25,914,869 of record CM019830.1, on the reverse strand, counting down.
CAGCTTAACTACAAAGGGCATATATACATAATCAGACAATGGCAATTTATCAGTAAACAGATTGCAATGGGCTAATAAAGGTTTACAGATGTCAAGCAAGGACATTTCGCAAGAAATTCGCTGTCCAAACATTCAGAATTAACTGGTCAAAGGTGGATCAACCATTTTCATAAGAGATTATTATTAACATCAACAGATTATTATTAGCATCAACTAAGACCAGAGTTTACTGTCCACAGAACATCAAGGGGATCAATTCAATTGGGGAGGCTACTTCTCTAATGCAGCTACGCAAGATAACTGGAACAGTAGTGATCAACAACCTAACGCGCGCACCAGAAAAAGGCTTCATAAAACTTTAAACCACGTCACCATCCAACACCGGGTCTGTATCCACACCCTCATCCCAAGCAAACCAAGGGATACCAGGAGAGAGAAGCGATCCGACTCACCCTGTTCTGGTCGACGACGTCGACGATGACAACGAGGCGGCCATACTCCTTGCCGTAGTTCACAAGGGCCACTCGCCCGATCTCCACGAACCTCTTGAACGGCTGCAGAAACAGAACATCAACAAGGTGCGCAGAAATTAGCCAACAACACCAACGAGCAGCAAAAACCCTCGAAGAGGAAAGATATCGCGAGGACATCCATACCATTTTGGCTGCGGGCGGAGACGGCAGCGGCGGCGGCGAGACGGCGAAGCGGGGGTGCGGCTAGGGAAGAGGGATTTTGATTCTGCAGAGGTATATAGAGGGGAATGGATGTGGGTGAGCCGATGGATCTTGGGGAGACGGACTTTAGCCGTCCGATCTAGGTTAGATGAGTTAGTGGCTTTTTGGGCTGGCTTTGGATAGTACTTGCAAACTTTGTTGGGCTTCATTGTGTGGGCTGGGCTGGCCTTTGATTAAACTTTATCTCCCCATTGTCGTGGGCATCAAGCTGTGCTGAATCCACTCCAAAAAAAAAAAAAAATCAAGCTGTGCTGAAAGCTTTAAAAACATGTGAACTGAGCGTTGGATGAAGTATACAATTTTATCTGTTACCGTGTTATTCATTATACATTGCTCTGTATTTTGTTTGCCCTACCAACTGTACGCAGGCACTTCTCTTCATAATCTTATTTACTAAGGGCATAGTATCTTCTCTAGCTAATTTAGAAAAATGTAGCGGCACACCAAGATTCTGAAGAGAATTGCAGTCTGGACACGAAAGCTTCTTTCTGTAGCAACTAGAGCTTTACTTATCAAAACCTGTATAGCTAGTATATCGGTCTCAACTGTTGTCTTTACTAAAGTTCTCGAAGTGGCTATTAGGCTTTTGAATTCCTAGACGGGAAACTGTCTTTAAGAATGATTCAAGATAGAATAGTAAGTACTCCTATCATTAGCTAAGAGAGAATTATTTTCTTGGCCCTAAAACAAGTGCCTCTGAGCTTCTTGGCCCTCTTTTTACCGAACTTAGCTATCTGGCCTGAAAACGAGTTTTGATTAGTTTTTTTTGCCCTTGCGTCAGTTTGGCAAGTTAACGGGGTTAACTAGTACGTAAAATTACTATTATACCCCTGGCACCGAATCAAAACAAACAACAATCTACCGATACATTGTATAAGTCTTACAGCTTGCTTAATATCAATAATTACGCAAAATAATCTATAATAATTTAATTATGCATGGAATCACTACTTTTTATATGCATTTGAACATAACCAGCAACACAATAATTATTTCAATCCACACATAACAGCATATATTGCTTAGTATCTATATGTTTTATACATATATTTTGCACATAACAGCATCACACTAAAATCCAAGTATATTTATGCCTTTCAGTACATCGAATACACAATAATTCATGGGCAAAGCTGCATCAAATACACACATCTAATTATAATACAATAGCACACGTCCACAATAATAAGTTTACAAATACATAAGATGTTTCGGTTCACATGACAACATTATTCATGAGCAAAGTATACATCAAATATGAGAATACACACATATCTAACATCAAAGACTAAGCCTTCTTTTACTTCTTGTGCTCATTGCAGGACTAGATGGTTGTATTTTTTTTGCTCCTAGTGCCCATGGATGGGCTGATCAAGTGGGCACATTGTTCTTCATCATTCTTACTACCGTAACACTTGTTTTCTTCTTTGTGGCTTGTCTAATTGCTTGCAGACCATTGCGTCTTGACATTGTGGTTCTAATGTGTGCGATGAGAGATTGCTGGATGGAAATTGCTTCCGGCTGATTTGAGCCACTTCTTGACCTACATATTTTCAGCACTAAATAATATTGAGTTTAATTCACAACAGAAAAAAGAAAAAATCAGAATTAAATCAAAACCTTTTTGATAGTCCAGAGCTAGATTAGTTAATTTGTCCTTAGTTTTACTTGAAATCTCCAAACTTTGGCTGTTATCACAGAGAGTATATATTAGTTTCATAATCGAATTGTCATTAATAGTAACACAATTTTCAGCACTAGTGTCATTATGCTCTAGATGCCTTAGGAGTACGATCATCGCTTATGTCTTTTGTTGCTAGTTGTTTTCCAAGTTTTGACTGAGAGTTCCAAAGCTATATTTAGTATTGATGCCTAGTTGAAATAAACACGAGATATTATCCCAACTAGATAGAGGAAGTAGTAATTTGCAAACCTTGGTGGAAATGACATGCATGTAGCCGGTGCATCGTCCTCAAAAAGGAACAATAGAACTTAGAGGCAGATTTGGCCCTCTTCTTTGCTGGTCCCTACAAAAATAGCACATGTCATCACTATATTTTGTGGGAAGGAAAAACATAAATGTTTGTAAAAGTAGACACATCATATACCTGATTGCTTTCATAGCTCCAATGTCTTCTGGTTTGCCCTTCTTGCAGTTATGCCAATGATGTCCATAGTCCTCACAAATAGGGCACTTGTGTGCCCTTTCCTTTTTTCTTGTCACCATTGCCTTTATGCCTTTCAGTTTTAGGCCTACCCGCTCTTCTGTCAATAAGGGTGGATGCATAAAAAGCCATGGTTGATTTAGGCCATTTTGACTTGTCAGGCATGGCAGGAATAAGCTGATTATATGCACTCTATAATTTCTCAACTGAGATAATAAAAGTCAACATATTTCTCAATTGGTTCATGCACTAAGTGATGTGATAAACGCTAATGCATGCTTGCAAGGTATGCCTGAACCTGCCATTTCCTACAGGTGCAAGTCCTCCTTCTAGGTTGACCACAAACCGAAATCCAAGTACCTCCCATTGCGGTCACTTCAGCACATTTTCTGAACATTCTTCGACTTCCAAGTTTAATTCTCTACTCTCTCAATTCAAATCCTTTATTATGTGGGGTAGAATGAAGCCATTAATTTTTTTTGATATCTTTCTTCTTTGGTTCACTTTCTCATGAGCATTTTGCTAATCTTGTCCATCAAACTCCAAGTTCATGGACTTGTGATGCTTAATCCAATGTTGAAGCATTCTGCAAGGTTGTTAGTCACGAAGTCTACCTTGCTTCTAGTATGAGAATGACTTCTAGTCCACAAATTTTTTTATGGCAATTCCTTATGTAGTTAGTTGCTGCAGGCTTTTCCCTCTCCATGCAAGCCAATTTTTTTCAAACAAATATGGTTGTCCATGAATAAGCAGCTGCCCACAGGTGGTCATCAAAACCTTTCCGTGGTACCGGTCTGTTTTTAAAGTTGGTCACCAATGATACATACATTCCCTATGTTCAGCCCTCGGGAAATACTTGACCCACCCCTGCCATCACGGCCTGCCCTGCATCAGTGCATATGGCTAAGCGTAGGTGATCCAATAGCCCCTCTAAGTTGACTCATAAACCAAATCCAATTTTCATTAGTTTCTGAATCAAAGACTCCATAGCAAACTGGATACAAACCAATTATGACCATCAATTGCAGAAGCACTAGCTATTGCCCCTTGAACTTTCCTGTCAAGAATGTGCTATCTATTGCAAGGTATGGTCTGCAACCATTAAGAACTCATCTATGCAAGGCTTCAATGCAAGAAGAATCTTCTAAATTTGATCTTGTCGTTAATGTTGTGATAGTCAATAATGACTAAGCTACCAGGGCAACAACCTTTCAATTTGTGCTTTCAGCCTATAAAGGTTGTCAAAACTATTGTCCCAATCTCCATAAAGGTGCTTCAATGCTAGCTCCTTACCATCATAAACTCTGTGATAAGGGATGTGTTTACCTTATAGTGCTCTTTTAGCTTCTTCTGTAGTTCCAATGCACCCAAAGTTGCATCAGTTATGAGAAAGTCTTTCACTTTTCACAAATCCAATGCTTGGTTGCATTCTTCACCTTCTTTTTTCTTCTTGAACTAGAACAAGTGTGAGTAGAAGGTTTATTTCTAATCTACAAAAGTAGAACATAAAAGCAATTAGTATCCAAAAGACAACACAAGGGATAAAAAAGTAAGGTTCATAAATTACCATGACAGTGTGGTACTGGGTGCCCTTAGAGGTAGATGCATACAACCACCATGGACACTTGTCTACATCTCTTCTTGAACAATATGCCCTGAACCTTTGAGGTCCACTTTTAGCAATATTGAACTCAAACTGATGTTTGATTGCATGCTGAGAAATAGCCAATCTAAAAGTAGCCATGCTAGAATATGTGGAGCCTGCTGCCATTGGAGGATCATCTTTGTCATACTCTACACTTGGAGCATTATTTGCATCATTACATGGCACCTCATCTTCCTCCTGTAATTCATCTTCTTCGTCCTCATCATCCTCCTCCTCTTCCTTTTCCTCTTCCTCTTCCTCTTCCTCACTATCATGCTCTGACTCATCACCTCTCTTATCTTTTTCAATTGGATAATTTACAACCTGAAGTGCATTTTGTGGTACAATCTCCAAGTACATTGCATCTTCATCTACACCTACATGTTCATTCTGTGGTGCAGGCGATTTCTAACGTAATCATCCTCATCAATCTCTATGTTTGTTTTTTGGGTTGGCTATCAACATTAAAATCCCTCCGTGACTGGCTCCATCGGATCACAAGGGCCTCGATATATAATGAACATGATATAGCCTTGCTCTTTGCAGTGCTTACAAACATACACATCAAATCTTGGTCGGATTTTATTTCAGGGAAACTTTTTAGAGATTCGTCATAATATTGAACATGAGCTACTTCCATATAGCCTGGAGGATATTTCCTGTACCACAGATTCTACCAAATCACTGAAATTGTTCTATTTTTGAATCCACAACCATCTCAAAGCTAAACAGTTAACATCTTTTCTACGAGTCTTAATATTGCCCAACAATTTGATATCCAACAAGAATCGAACCTGTTAATAGAAGGAACACACCACATTTAAAACCATAAAAATATGTAGATGATGTAAATGAAGAGGGAGATGCTAGACTCACCCTCCGAGCAAGTCATTCCCCTCCAAAGCATGAAGGCCTTGCTCACGGCCCTCCCTCACAGCATCGTCCAGCTCCGTGCGCCCTGGCTAGTAGAGCCGGCTGCCGGCTCACGGCGCCTTGGCTAGCACGACCAGAGCCCAGGGCGCGCAACCCGGGGAGCCCGGCCGGCTGCCAGGCCAGCGATGCCCGGGAGCGCGCGGCCGGCGGCCACGGCCAGCGGCTCCTGCGACGCGCGGCGCGGCCAGGCCCCGGCTCCCGCGGCAGCGCGACCGACGGGCCAGGCCCGGCTCCCTGCGACACGCGGACGACGCCCAGGCTCGCGCTCCCGGCGGCGCGCCGCAGCTCCCTGCGACGCGCAGACGGCGCCTAGGCCGGCGGCTCCCTGCGGCGCGCGACCGCGGCCAGGCCCGCGGCTCCCTGCGACGCGCGCCGGCGGCCAGGCCTGCGGCGTCCTGCGGCGCCGCGCCGACGGCAGTCGGCGGCGGACAGCGTCGACACCAGCCGGAAGGCCATGTTCTGGCGCGGCCTGGTAGATCCGGCAGTGGCCCAGGTGGATCCGCCGGCGAGAGCTCATCGGAGCTGGCTTCCTGCATCTGTGGCGGCTAGGGTTTGACGCGAGAATTGCGAAGCTCGAGTCTTCGCCTGAAGCCGCGTGAACGGGTACGGGAAATTGGGGAAGGGAAAGAGAGTCACGGTGTTCTCAAGGGTAAGGCTATTTTTGTCTTTTTGCGTCCCATGCATGTGCTGGCTCACGATAGATGCAGACGGAACGGACGGAGAGGCCAGAAACTAAGCAAATTTTAATTTAGGGCCAGATAGCTAAGTTCGATAAAAAGAGGGCCAAGAAACTAAGAGGCACTTGTTTTAGGGCCAAGAAATAATTCTCTCTTTAGCTAATTAGAAATCTGTGACAATATGTAAGGATTTTGGGAGCTTAGGCATCCCAAATCTAAGATACCTTATTAGCCTCCTGGCTTAAGAGATGCAAATGACAAAGATGAACTGCAAAGAGAGCTATAATTTATTTTAATATATTACGGCGAACACAAATATTTTCCAGACTAGAACTACACGAGCTTCAAACTTTTTAAAAAAGTTTTATGTGGATACAATACAAGTTACACATATATAGGCTATATGTTCGTTTGAACTTAATCTGTACTCTGGTTTATTATCTCTCACATAACACTATTGAAAAAGTTGAAATCAGTCGTGAATAAGTTCAAACGAGGTACCTTTGGCATATAGGTGATAGGAAAAATGTTCATTTTTTGAAAGGTAATTGGTTAGGTTCATCGAGTCTTAGCTATTCAATTCTGAAAGCTAGGATAGAGAGAATTTAGGGCCAGTTTGGTAAAGCATCCAGATTAGATTCCAAGCTGAATTTAGGAGAAAGCCCTACCAAATAGTTTTTCATTAAGAAGTGATTCTCGACTAATTGTGTGAAGCAATTCTCTTAAATGAACTTGGGGCCTGGAAGCTAAAAAGTAGCTTCTTCTTAGTCACTTCACTCACAGAATCATTACATGCACAAAGTTCAGGGGCAGAGGTAGCTATTTGGCAAGGCCCGACCTCCGCCATACCTAAAACTTATAAAAAAAATACTAAATACATGTATTATTTATACGAATAAATACATATAAAATACATACGTCAACACAAGTCAGTCTGGTGCATGCGCTTGTAGCTTGATGGACCTTAGTTACCAGAAGTCTTGATATTCTAGTGGATCCTTGTATAGTTAATAGTCACAACATTATACATTGATCTCTATAAATCCGTCACACCTAGAAAATATTCCTGCCTCAACCATTAACAAACTTTATACTACAGAGACACAAGGAATCAATTTTAGTTGAAGAATCACTTCTCGCAAAAAAAATCAGCTTCCATAGAGAATCTGAAGCACAAAGAGCTCTGCTAAATTGACCCTATTGAGACGAACTTTGGACGACATGTTAATGGAGGTGTGGTCTGAGGCTTACCAGTTAGCCTCAGCCATTATATTTAGGGAGGAGGAAAACACTTTTGAGTGCAAATGGTATGTACTTGGTGCAATCATGGGCGGCGCCAGGGGTATGCCCCTGTATGCCTTGGCATACCCAAGATTTGAGAAATTAAATTAATATCTACTCCCTCCGTATCACAAATAAAGATTTATGATATTAAATAGGTATACTATGAAAATATAGCTAATTAAAAATTCAATGATACTTAGTTGACATCATAAATACTATTATCTTATTATACTCCCTCTGTATCGCTTTTAGATGTCGTTTAGGACAGCGACACGGTCTCCAAAGCATAACTTTGACCACTTATTTCTTTAAAAATATTTATTGTAAAGTGGTATATGTATATTTTTTATGAAAGTACTTTTCAAGACAAATTTTTATATGATTTTTACATCTCTAAACTTAGTAATTTAAAAGTTATTCATGATTTATATTCCCAATGTTTGACCCAAACTTTTTCCAAAAGGACTTCTATTTCCGATACGGAGGGAGTATATAAAGTTTATACACATCTTGATACAGGCCTGATAAAACAACTGTCTTTGGTAGTCCACGAAGTAAAAACCCAAAATACATCCTCCGTAGTCTTAGCATGCAATCTCTCTGTAAAATCATCAACTTTAGAGGTGTACAACCTATCATGATGTCGGCTATTTGAGTGCTTAAAATTTCTAAGAGTTTTTTTTTCTTTAGTTGTTGGCTAAAAATAAGATTCTTATACTAGAGATAATCTGAGTAAAAGGAGAAGCATGGATGATGATTCCTGTCTTCTTGTTGTGATAAAGAGTCAGCTAATTATACTTTCTCTAAATGCGTAGTTGTGTTTACACTTTGTGTGTACAACTAGGTAGTTCTGTAGAGTTCATTGGAAATTTTTGGCTATGTAATAAAAAAATGGGTTCATGAATATGATTACTCCATGTATTCGGTTGAGCTAGAAACCGGCTATAATGCATATAAATCAAAGAGGATGGACTTCAGCTTGGAGGCCACAGATTATGCAAGCCGGAGGGATATTCGATTTGATCTGGTGTAATCTTTGTCAGGGGGTGTTTATTACCTGGTTCTGGGTGGTCTATTTGCTTAGGATGTTTCCGAGGTTGCGTTGGAGACTATGGTGCTACAAATGGTTCGAATGGTACGCCACTTGCTGCACTGCGGTCCTGATCCCGCGGCAGCTCACACCTCACACAGTCTTGGCCCGTGCGCTCCTCCTGGGCTTCGGCCTGCCTTCAGCATGGGCCGTAGAGTGTGTAGTGGTGGCAACGCTCTCGACTCGAGGAGGAGGAGGACAGCTGTCGCCAAGCCATGCTCGTGTGTTGCCGGCCGCCGCCCCCAAGCAAAGCCGGGAGAGGCTCGTGTCATTTGCGTGTTTTTTTTTGCTCGAAAAAAACCATTCTGAACCCTTGGACCGGAATTCTGCCTGCGCTCGAGAGTCGAGATGAAGATGAAGGGAAAACTCACGCCGTGACTCAAGGAGCAAAAGTAACTCGATCTGAGGAGGCTCGATCGATTGCGCCCTCAGATATGGCTGGCAGCTCATATAGTCATATCCAGAAGATCCTACGAGATCACAACCCTTTATTACCAGGACACACACGCGCACCTTTCTCAACGCAACTTACTACTACTACTATCCCCGTGACTTGACTGCAAAAAAGGTAGGAAGATCGTAGAGCCATGAGCAGCAGAACGGTAGGAGAAATCTGAAATCTTTGGGCCGGTTTATGGCAATAGATCAAGTCCCTGGTGTATTCCAGGGCGAGTAGTAATTGCGTCGCTCTGTGATTTCTCAGCAAACAGCTGTCATCAATCTGGATTATGCCCACCAATAGAGGCAGTAACTAACCTCGCTCTCGCTAGTAATTGCCCGAATTGTTTATACTAATTCCTTGCCAACTTTGGCGCACGCCTTCGGGTATATATATTCCGTATAAACAAATCCCCCCTTCCACCCACGCCTCTGCTTTTAGGACTATACTTCCAATTCCAAAGCGCCGAACCAGAGGAGGCCATGGAAGGCGAGAAGAAGGCGGCGGCGGCCATGGCGGAGGTGGTGGTGGTGGAGCAGAAAGAGGAGGCGGCGGCGGCCGCTGGTGATGTGAGCCTGAAGGAGCTGTCGAGGAAGCTCAACGACTTCGCCAAGGAGAGGGACTGGGAGCAGCACCATAGCCCCAGGAACCTGCTGCTCGCCATGGTTTGCATCTTCTTCTTCTTCTTCTCTCCGCTCTCTATTAAGCCTGTCTTCTCGTGTTTCAGTTTCACCTGCACACACACACACGTATCTCCTTCAAGACTGAAGAGTTTAGGGTTTTCTGCGTGTTTCCCCTTTCGGGCGATGATTTGATTTGTTTTCCTTTGGCTAATTACTAGTAGTACAGTAGATCGAGAATTACTCCCCTAATATTATCCAGTCTACGAATTGAAAGCCTACTTTGGACAAGTAGGATATGGTCCCCCATTGGCCATTGCTGCCGTTGGGGACTTGTTTTCCTCGTGACGCCGAATGATCAATGGTGGTGTCAAGGATCTGCTAACGTGTTTTGGATGTACATATCACTGCACGCCGCACAGCACGCAGTCGCACCACGTCATGGCTAAAAAGCATGGCTTTAGCTTTCACAAGGCTTGGCCATACCATGCATGGCATTTTCTTCACGATCCCCTGCCGTGAAATAAATAGAGTTTCGTATCGTAAGTCAAAAGATTGTACATGATGATCCGTATTTTTATTTTCAAAAAGTAGTATGCATTAAGTCTCAGAACACATATAGTAGACAGTACTAAGCGTTACTGTTGTGATTAAATTAACACTGCACATCTCAAGACGAGAGAGAAACAGTACTCATCGTCTGAGCACTGAGCAGGAAGCATCTCTGCTAGAAGACCAGGAGTCTAGAATATCATGTGCACATAGAAAATGTCTCCATCACTTAGAAGAAGACAACTATACTAGTTGGTCGCAGTTAACAACGGGGCTATCATAAAAAAAGAATTTTTCATTCCAAAACCACCATAGGTTTTTTGTTGTTCTGTTAGATTAAATTATCACCATATAGTGCGTTCTCTTTTGACCAACTGTTCATTAAGATTCCCCTTTGATTTTTTTTGTTCCAAGTAGTGCGACTAGCTAGATTATTCCCCTTTGATTATTATTACTTTTTTGTTAGTAGTGCGACTAGCTAGATTCTTGATGAGATCTATCTGAGAGTTATTCGTTCCACTTCACAAACTGCATGTGGACATACAAGGTGATGGCGCCGCAATGCAATGCATCTAGAATTTCGTTTCACTTTGTATCTTAGAATTGATCATATGCACGTATTTATACCGATATAGGTTCCCAGATATATAGTTACATGTGTATCACAAGCTGATGATGCTAGGTGCCGCAGTGCATCTAGAATTTCTTCAGAATTTTTGTTTTGGAAAGAAGGAAAATTCTTCCTTTTTTTAAAAAAGATTTAGAAGCAAACTTCATAACCACATTGATGGGGACAGGACCTTGGGTCGATCCCAAAACATAATCATTTTTGGAGACTTTTAGCGTGCTGATGTTCATGCCATCCAGGTCCAGCCGTCCATGTGTGGGTTGGTGGTTCATGGGAGCAAAATGGGACAAGTAACTAATCTCGGCACTACCCATTGCCTGATCCTTAAACGGCTGAACAGGCCGAAAAGCAGCTTTCAAGTGTCACATACTCGCTCACATCTTGGACTTGGGTCGGGTCCCTCCGTCTTACGCAGGTTGCTGTTGTCCTAACTCCGACGTGGTTATGCTGGTCGTTCGCACATCAGGGTCACTGCCGATTTGCTGAATGATCACTGTCAATCTTGTGACTGAATTTTCTGAACCTGAACTGAACGGAATGCGATTCGGTCCTCGTCATTCCGGTTTTTGAAAAGAAAAAGGCATCGGCCACACATTCTCTCTTGCAAAAGAAAGATTTTTTTAAGCATATTCTCGTTTGCAAAAGATTTTTTTAGGTCCTTTTCTTAAGAAAAGCGAGAGTTTAATGATGAACTGATTTGTTTGTTCCTGACAGATTGCTGAGGTCGGGGAGCTGTCAGAGCTGTTCATGTGGAAAGGGGAGGTGCGGAAGGGCCTCGCGGACTGGGACGAGGCCGAGAAGGAGCACCTCGGCGAGGAGCTCTCCGACGTGCTGCTCTACCTGATCCGCCTCTCCGACATATGCGGCGTCGACCTCGGCGACGCCGCCACCAGGAAGATCGTCAAGAACGCCGTCAAGTACCCGGCGCCAGCACCACCGAAGGGAGGCGCCTGACGACGAACGATACAGCAGCCTCTGCTTCTTTGACGCTTTGCGATGCGATGGCTGGTGCTAGTGCCTGCTAGAACCAGAGAGACATGAACTGATGCTTGGTGCTTTTCTTTTGCGGTGCATGTTCGAAGGTTAATACAAATATTGCTCGTCGGACAGCTTTTCTCTTTTTAACTGGACTTGGGCAGCTTTTCTGTCTACTTTGTTACTATGTCCCAAACTGAATCTATATAATGAGCAGAGCAAAACAATTAAACAAGTACTATGAGCACTTGAGCAGCTAAACTTTGCTGTGCTACACTACACAGAAGATAAGCTGGCGACTGCCACAGAGCCACAGCAACGGACTGATGTTGATGGGGTACCGGAATGGGAACTGTAGCGGCAACTCTAAGCAATGGAACTGTTGCTCTGTTCCGCAAGATTGGTAAGTCGGCTGATAAACTGAAACGACTAATTTGTTGTGAGAGAATCAGAGAAACACGGTTCTACGAGACTACGACTGATTTGTATGAATGGAAGTTTTATAGGTCAAGCAAACAAAATAACAGTGGAGAGAAACAGGCCAGTCTGCCAACTTCATTTTCTTAACGGGCTTTAATTTCTCCTCTTTTCGACTTGACAGCCCACATGCAGGGAAGCACTCAGTTTTTTTTATCATTTTCTCGAGTAACAAACAATTCAACCAAACCTGGCAAAATTAGTCATGCATAAAAAAAGTCTCAATAGGTGTATAGCAAAACTATTTATCTAGAAAAACTGAAATACCTATAATTTAAAATAAATAGAATAGTTTTCCTCCTCCAATTGTAAAACCAGACATTGGCTCTCCTTCAAGTAGTAAAATTGGTTGTTCTATACGTGAAGACTCCACATCATGATATTTTTAAAAACTAATAATTGTTGATTATGGATTCCTCAAGTCAGTCCTTAACTTCTTTCCTCTCTTTCACTTATGCCTTTCTACGTATCATGCCACCGCCAAACAACCTCCGTGAGTATGTGGCGTCTGCATGAGGAGTATATGGACTTCATAAATCGTGTTTGGGACCCAGGGGATGGTGCTCGAGACCTGCAGAATGCTGCCAGGTCGTTGTTGTCGTTACAATCGTCTCTGAAACAATGGGACAGGGAGGTGTTCGGCTCGGTTAAAAATCAAATCAGAGAGTTGAGAAAGAGTTGGAATCCGAGAGAAGCCATACCCTTTATCGAGGTCCAACGGTAAAGGAGAAAGAGGTGATGCAGAAGCTCTCGGACGTTCTTCAAAGGGAAGAAGTGATGGAGCGACAGCGGTCAAGAATTGCTTGGCTACGTGAAGGTGATCGTAACACAGCCTTTTTTCAAGCTAAGGCAAAGGCTCAGAGTCGCACAAATAGGATTTCGGCGATCAAGGCAGCCGACGGGCGGCTGGTTACTGATCAGAAGGAACTGGAACAGTTGGCGAAGGGGTTCTATGAGCAACTGTTTGCGGCACAAGAGAATCTCCAGCCTGAACTAGTCTGCAATCTTGTTCCAAGAAAAATTACCGAGGAGATGAGGGAAATCCTTGAAAGACCGTTCACAGAGTTGGAAGTGGAGACTGCTCTATTTCAGATGGCTCCGAACAAGGCGCCAGGGATGGATGGTTTCAATGCTGGTTTCTTTCAAACGCACTGGGCCTTGGTGAAAGGCTGTGTAGTGAGTGCGGTACTGGGCTTCTTGAACGGCGGGGAGCTGCCGGCGGAGGTCAACAGAACTTTGCTGGTACTTATTCCGAAGGTGAGTAATCCCCAAGAGTTTACTCAATACCGGCCCATCTCACTTTGTAATGTTTTATATAAAATCTGTTCCAAAACTATGGCAAATCGATTGCGGGTGTTTCTGGATGAGGTAATCTCAGAAGAGCAAAGTGCTTTTGTGCCTGGGCGGTTAATTACAGATAATGTTTTGATTGCTTATGAGTGTGTGCACTATTTGAGAAATAAAAAGGGGAAGACAGGTGGGTGTGCAATTAAGCTTGACATGGCAAAGCGTATGATCGCGTCGAATGGAGGTATCTAGAAAAGATCCTGCTTGCTTTGGGTTTTCCGGAGTCGTGGTGCTCTCTGATTATGAAGTGTGTTTCTTCTGTATCTTTCTCGGTGAGGGTGAATGGCTTCTATTCAGAGAGCTTTGTGCCGACTAGGGGAATTAGACAAGGAGACCCAATATCTCCTACCTCTTCCTGCTCTGCTCGGAGGGTCTATCTTGTATGCTAAAGAACATTGGTCCCCAATTTATCTCCAAAGGCATTCGGGTCAGTAGGGCAGCTCCCTGGGTTTCACATCTGATGTTTGCTAATGACTGCATTATTTTTTCACAAGCTTCTAAGAGAGGTGCCGACCGAGTTGCAGAGATTTTGGAGAATTATAATAGGGGCTCTGGACAACTAGTAAACAAAGCAAAGTCGACTATTTATTTTAGCCCAACTTGTCAACAAGATTGCAGGGAAGAAGTCCACCGGAGTTTGCAAATTCCTAATGAGGCCTTGGAGAGCGGTATCTGGGGCTGCCGACAGCTGCAGGTAGGGATGCTGCTAATGTTTTTCAGTATATTCCGGCGAGGGTGAGAAGTTTTATTGGGGGATGGTCGGAGAAGAATTTAAGTTGTGCTGCTAGAGAGGTACTGCTGAAAGCTAATGCTCAGGCAGTTCCAACTTACCCGATGTCTTGTTTTAAGCTCTCGCCGGTGATTGTAAGAAACTGACTTCGGCCGTGTCAAGTTACTGGTGGGGCAGCAGCTTGGATAACCACAAAATTCATTGGGTCCGATGGGAGAAACTGACGAGGCCGAAGTACCAAGGAGGAATGGGTTTTAGAGACTTTGGCTTGTTCAACCAAGCGATGCTGGGGAAGCAAGGCAGGCGTTTAGTGATGAGGCCGGATTCGTTGTGTGCTAGGGTCATGAAAGGGAAATATTATCCGAGTTCTGATTTCCTTTCAGCGACTAAAAAGAAACGAAGTTCGGCGACTTGGAGAGCTATTTTACATGGGAGGGATGTCCTGAAACGTGGGTCTGATTTTCCGCATTGGCCCGGTGATGTTGACGCTTGGCAGGAGAATTGGATAGCGGGGGTTAAGTCCTTTAAACCCTTGGTCAGACGCACAACGGCCACTGCTGAAAAGGTCCGTGATCTCTTTTTTCCTGGAACTCGTATCTGGAATGTTGAAGCTGTGAAGAAATCCTTTATTTCTTTGGATGCTAACGAGGTCTTGAAAATAAAACCAAGTGCTCGATTAGATGAGGATGTATTGGCATGGGGATTGGAGAGGCATGGGAATTACTCTGTTCGTTCCGCCTATAGGTTGCTGAAGGACGATCAAAGGGCGCGGGCAATGGAGTCTTCAGAGGAAACATCAGCATCAGATGATGAGGCTTCATGGGCGGCACTCTGGAAACTCAACGTACCCCCTAAAATTCGTGTCTTCTGGTGGAGGGTGCTGCATGGAGCTTTGCCAACAAAATCGGAACTCAGGAGGAGACATGTGGCGGAGGAAAGTTTCTGCGAGATTTGTGGAGACCCAGATGAATCGATGTATCACATATTTTTTAGCTGTCCGTTTGCAAAGAGATTCTGGGGAGAAGTGAAGACCTTGATGGAGGTGGCTATTCCTGAGCTACACCCCTGCTCGTGGATGACAGATGTGCTGAACCGGAACACTTGCTCGCTGGCTGCTGCTACAAATATTATCAGTGGCGCTTGGGTACTATGGTTCAGCAGGAATGGGCGAATGAAGGGTCGGAGGATCTGGGAACCAGGAGCGATGGCGAGGTATATTTCCTCATTGCTAGAAGAGCTGACATCGCTGAAGCCAACGCCCAATCGAGGCAAAGAAACTGAGCTGTGCAAGTGGACGAGGCCGGATGAAGGGTGGGTTAAGGTGAACACCGACGCTGCGTTTGATCAGTCAGCTTTCACGGGCAGTGCGGGAGTGGTTATTAGAGATCATCAGGGGCTGGTCTTATCTGCTGAAGCACGTTGGCTCGAGGATGTCCAGGACGCGTTGATGGCCGAAGCGTTGGCAGCAAAGGAAGGAATGGATCTAGCTTGGAAAATGGCTTCAGCCATGTTATTCTGGAGACGGACTCTCAGACTTTGGTCGCCTTGCTGCAGGGACATGGTGCGAGATCGATTATCGGTGGGGTATGTTATGACATTGCAGAGTTAGGCAGGTCTTTTGTTGATACAAAGTGAGATGGGTGAGTAGGAGGGCTAACTCCGTGGCACACTGTTGCGCTAGTATGGTGTCGGCCATGGATCGCTCTCATTTCTGGCTTGACTATATCCCTGAATGGCTTGTGGATTTAGCGGCCAATGATTGTAATCCTGTCGTGATTTAATGAATGTTCTGCAATGCTAAAAAAAAAACAACCTCCGTGATAGTAGCACCCACGACAAAGTGATATAATCACGGTGGGCGTTCGGTTCTCGGTTCGGTTTCGGTTCGGTTCCCTCGGTTATTGATGAAATTCGGTTCCTACAAAATAGGAATTGATCGGTTCCAAAAAAATTTAGGAACCGAGCATTTCGGTTCTCGGTTATTTCGGTTCGGTTCTGGTTCTAACCAAACTTTTTCAACAAAAGCTTAATACAACAAAACAATATGCATATTTTGAACAATATTTAGGCAACACTACATCTACTTTAGATAATAATAAGAGAGAATTATTTCCTTGGCCCTGAAAAAAGTACCTCTTAGTTTCATGGCCCTCTTTTTGTCGAACTTAGTTATTTGGCCCAAAAATGAGTTTTGGTTAGTTTCTTGGCCCTTCCGTCAACTTCCGTCTATCCCTACCGTGAGCCAGCACATCTGCACACGCGAAAGACAAAATACCCTTCTGCTATTGGAGAGGACGGTGACTGCTCTTTTCCCGTAGTCGAGCTCTGCTTTGCCCCGAAACCCTAGCCACGTGCGATGGAAGAAGCCGGCTCCGACGAGGCCCGCCGGGGATCCACCTGCGCCGGCACCAGATCCACCGCGGCCACGGCAGAACCAGGCCATCCGGCTCGTCACGGCGCTGGCTGCTGGCCGCGCGAGGCAGGGCGCCGCAGCGGCGGCGGCGCCTTCCAGGGCGCCGTGGACCAGCCGGCCGACAGCGGCAGTGCCAGCCAGGGCACCGCGGGCTTGGCGGCCGACCGCGCCAGCCAGGGCGCCGCGCGCCTGCCGGCCGTCGCGCGCCAACCAGGGCGCTGCGGGTCCGGCGGCTGGTCGCGGGTCGCGCCAACGAGGGCGCTGCGGGTCCGGCGGCCGGTCGGGCCAGCAGGGCGCCAGGTCCGGTGGCCGGCCGTGGCAGCCGCGCTAGCCAGGGCGCCACGGGCCTGGCGGCCGACCGCGCCAGCTAGGGCTCCACGGGCCTGGCGGCCGACCATGCCAGCCAGGGCGCCGCGCGCGCTGGCCGCAGGTCGTGCAGCCAGGGCGCCATAGGCCTGGCCGCCGGCAGTGCAACCAGGGCGCCACGGCCCTGGCAGCCAGCATCGCCAGCCAAGGAGACCATGGCAGCCAACATCCCCAGGCCGCTGCGAGCTTGAGCGCAGGCCTGGCAGCCGACCCCTCCAGCCAGGGCACCACGACCGACGACGATGCAAGGAAGGAACGTGCGGATGGCCGCGCTTCCCCAACTTCTGAACATGGTGTTGTCCAGCCTTCGGAGAATTGCTTGCTCGGAGGGTGAGTCTAGTGTTTTCATGTTTGTTTCCATCACCTACATGTTTGCATGGCTGTAAATATGGTGTATTCCTTCTGTTCACAGGTTTGATTCTAGTTTTAAGTTGGATGTCAAATTGTTGGGCAATAGCAAGACTCATAGGAAGGATGCTAAATGTTTTAGCTTGAGATGATTGTGGATTCAGATAGAACAAATTTCAATGAATTAGTAGAATCAATGGTAGATAAATATCCTCCGGGCTATATGGAAGTAGCTCATATTCAGTATACTATGATGAATCTCTAAAAAGCTTCCCGAAATAAAATCTGACCAAGATTTGATGTGTATGTTTAGTAAGCACTGGAAGAGCAAGGTTATCATTATGTTCATTGTATATCGAGGTCCTTCTGATCCATATGAGCCAGTCACGAAGTGGGATTTTAATTGTGAGGACCAACCCGAAAATAACATAGAGCTTGATGAGGACGATTACCTTAGAAACCCTGCACACAAAATGAACATGTAGGTGTAGATGAAGAGGCGATGTACTTAGAGATTGTACCACAGAATGCACTTCAGGTTGTGAATTATCCAATTGAACAAGATAAGGGAGATGATGAGTCTGAGCATGATAGTGAGGATGAGGAAGAGGAGGAAGGATGGGAAGAAGAAGAAGATGATGATGAAGTACAAGAGGAAGATGAGTTGCCATGTAATGATGGAAATAATGCTCCAAGTGCAGAGTATGACACTGATGATCCTCCAATGGTAGTATGCTCCACTTATTCTAGCATGGCTATTTTTAGATTGGCTATTTTCAGCATGCAATTAAACACCAGTTTGAGTTCAATATTGCTAAAAGTGGACCTCAAAGGTTCAGTGCATATTGTTCAAGAAGAGACTTGGACAAGTGTTCGTGGTGGTTGTATGCATCTACCTCTAGGGTAGTACCACTATCATGGTAATTTCTAAACCTTACCTTCTTTTACATCCCATATTGTGTTGTCTTTTGTTCACTAATTGCTTTCATGTTCCACTTTGTAGGTTAGGAATAAACCTCCTGATCACACTTGTTCTAGTTCAAGAAGGAAAAGAAGGTGAAGAATGCAACCAAGCATTGGATTTGTGAAAGGTGAAAGACTTCCTCATAATTGATGCAACTTTGGGTGCAATGGAACTACAGAAGAAGCTAAAAGAGCACCATAAGGTACACATCCCATATCATAGAGTTTATGACGGTAAGGAGCTAGCATTGAAAACACCTTTATGGAGATTGGGACAATAGTTTGACAACCTTTATAAGCTGAAAGCACAAATTAAAAGTTGTTGCCCTGTAGCTTAGTCATTATTGACCATCACAACATTAATGACAAGATTAGATTTAGAAGATTCTTCTTTGCATTGAAGCCTTGTATAGATGGGTTCCTAATGGTTGCAGACCGTACTTGCAATAGATAGCACATTCTTGACAGGAAAGTTCAAGGGGCAATTAGCTAGTGCTTCTACAGTTGATGGTCATAATTGGTTGTATCCTGTTTGCTTTGGAGTCTTTGATTCAGAAACAAATGAAAATTGGATTTGGTTTATGAGTCAACTTAAGAGGCTATTGGATCACCTACGGGCTTAGCCATATGCACTGATGCAGGGCAGGCTGTGATGGCAGGGGTGGGTCAAGTATTTCCAAGGGCTGAACATAGGGAATGTATGTACCATTTGGTGACCACTTAAGAAGAGGTACCATGGGAAGGTTTTTGATGACCACCTGTTGAAGGGTCGAGATGGCAGACTAGAGGGGGGGGGGGGTGAATAGTCCCTTTTAAAATTAAACTTAATTGGAGCGGCTAACCGAAACAAATGCGGAATTAAAACTATCGGTCTAGCAAAGACTACACCCCTCTACCTATACTCTATGACACCTTACAAAAGATCCTAATCAATGCAAATAAGGTGTCGGGCTAGCTAGAGCTCACCTAACCAATTTTAGAAGCAAGGTCACACAAGCCTATGCAACTAGTACTTCAAGCACGGGGGAGCTCCTAAGCAATCTAGTAAGCAAAGCACAAAGCCTAAGCTCACTAGCAATGCTCAATAACAAGGCTACCCAAGCCAAATTAGAGAGCGCAACTTTAGCTACACAAACTAAGCAACTAAACACTAGCACAAGAATAAATATTGCAATACAAGCTAGTGCAAACAGCAGGCAGTCGGTACTACCGAGCTGTAGGGCCGGTACTACCGATTGCCGGTACTACCGGGCTTCCAAGCGGTACTGTACCCGAGCACTCTGCAGGAAGCTACGAAATCGAAGGGGTGAGATGCAATCTCAAGATCTACGCAATTTACCCCACTCCTAGATGTTGTAGATGATGAATTGTAGCTCCTCAGTCTTGATTCCTTGCCAAAATGTGGATCGAGCCTTCCCAACCTAAGATAGAGTGAAGGAGGGAGGAAGAACACGAAGAACACAAACAAGCGTAATATGCAAGGAACAAAGAACAATAAGAGCAACAAGAGACGAGGACACAAGATTTTATCCCGAGGTTCACTTGGTTGCCACCAAGCTAGTCCCCGTTGAAGCAAGCCCAAGGTTGCCACCGATCCTCTCGCTAGTGGTGACACTAAGCCAACCTCTCCACGATGGAGTGCTCACCAAGAGCTCTAGCTTTTGATCCGGCCGGACCACTTGGCGCTCTTCACGCCTCTTTCCACTAGAGTTGCTCTTCGCGATCTCCTGCGGGGCGAGCACAATGCCCCTCACAAAGCTTCTCCGGAGCCACGCACAATCTTCACGCGGGCTTCACGACAGAGACACACACCAAGCCGTCTAGGAGGTGGCAACCTCCAAGAGTAATAAGCACCACCGGCTTGCAACTCGAACACCTAGTGCCACTCGATGCTATCTCTCAAAGCAACGCACTAGGATCGCTCTCTCACACAATCGGATAAGCACTAAAGCATATGTGTGTTAGAGGGCTCACAAGCACATCCACACAAGCCACCAAGGCTTTGGAGTGCTCCAGCAACCGGCCCACAGCCGGCCTCCACCCCTATTTATAGAGGGGAGCGGCCAACTAGCCATTTCCCCTTTCCTGCGCTTCGGTCGGTAGTACCGACCCCCCTGGGCGGTAGTACCGACAGTGTCAGAACTAGCCGTTACACACGGCACGTTGACCAAAACGAACAACCGACTCCTGGTCGGTATCACCGACGGTCGGTAGTACCGGCCCTATGGCGGTACTACCGACAAGCCAACTTTGGATCTACACAGAGAGCATCCAAAACTCCTCCATACCATGGTACTACCGAGCCCGGTACTACCGAGCCCGGTACTACCGGCCCTATGGCGGTACTACCGGTAGGCCAAAACTGGCCACTTCCAGAGAGCTTCCAAACTCCTCACACCTCGAAACCTCGAACGGTCGGTAGTACCGACCCTATGGCGGTACTACCGGCAGGCCAAACTCAGCTCAACACAGAGAGCCTGCAAAACCCTTCAGGGCCACGGTACCACCGACCCTCTGGTCGGTACCACCGCGGGCGGTAGTACCGAGGTTATGGCGGTACTACCGCCAGGCCAAATCAGCCCCAACACAGAGAAGATTGCACGGAGCACCCATGGGCGGTACTACCGACCCCCCTGGGCGGTACTACCGACCATACTCAGAAAACTTCCCTTTTCTTCTTTGTGTTGATCCAAATTAACTCCAACAACTTCTCCTTTGCAAATGTGCCAACACCACCAAGTGTACAACAACATGTGCATGTGTGTTAGCATTTTCACAATCATTTTCAAAGGATTTTCTCTTTCACTCATAACGCCACTCGATCTTAGTAACATCGCAAAGTTAGATCGCTCAAGTGGCACTAGATGACCGATATGCAAACAAGTTTGCTCCTCTTAATAGTACGGCCATCTATCCTAAACCCGGTCATAATCTTCTCTACACACCTATGACCGGTGAAATGAAATGCCCTATAAGTATACCTTTGCCTTGCGCATTCCATTCCATCTCCTCCATGTGTTGATGCAACACATGCACCAATCCTCTTCATCAAATGATATGATCCACTTCATATCATCACATGGCCTTCATGGTCCATTGATCTTGACATCACTTGCTCTTCACCATCGCTTCGGTCCTTCGGCGCCAAGTCTTGCTTAAGCCTCCCGACACTCGGTACCAACGGCTTCAAAGCCTCAACTTGCCCTTCACCTTCGCAACCGGTCCATCAAGCCAAGTCTTGCCTTGATCTTCACCATCTTAGCCACATGACCACATGTCATGTTTCATGTGCATTAAGCTCCTTCTTCACATGTGTGAGCCTTGCGACATATTCCAAGCCATTTCTCCTCTATGGCATATGTTGCTCACACATGATCACCTGTGGACTAATCACCTGTGTAATTCACTTCAAACACATATTAGTCCACCTAAGTTGTCACTCAATTACCAAAACCAAACAAGGACCTTTCACCTGTGGGCAGCTGCTTATTCATGGAACTCATATTTGTTTGAAAAAAATTGGCTTGCCATGGAGAGGGAAAAGCCTGCAGCAACTAACTACATAAGGAATTAGCACAAAAAGTTATGGACTAGAAGCCAATTCTCTACTAGAAGCAAGGTAGACTTCGTGACTAACAACCTTGCAGAATGCTTCAACAATTGGATTAAGCATCACAAGTCCATGAACTTGGATGATTTGATGGACAAGATTAGGCAAATGCTCATGAGAAAGTGGAACCAAAGAAGGAAAATATCAAAAAAAAATTAATGGTTTGATTCTACCCCACATAATAAAGGATTTGAATGAGAAGAGTAGAGAATTAAACTTGGAGGTCGAAGAATGTTCAGAAAATGTGGCTGAAGTGACCGCAATGGGAGGTACCGGATTTCGATTTGTGGTCAACCTAGACGAGAGGACTTGCAGCTGTAGGAAATGGCAGGTTTCAGGCATACCTTGCAAACATGCATTGGCGTTCATCACATCGCTTAGTGATGAACCAATTGAGAAATATGTTGACTTCTATTACTCAGTTGAGAAATTTAGAGTTGCATATAATCAACTTATTCCTGCCATGCCTGACAAGTCACAATGGCCTAAATCAACCCATGGCTTTTTCATGCATCCACCCTTATTGACAACAGTAGCGGGTAGGCCTAAAACTGAAAGGCATAAAGGCAATGGTGACAAGAAAAAAAGGAAAGGACAACACAAGTGCCCTATTTGTGAGGACTATGGACATCATTGGCATAATTGCAAGAAGGGCAAACCAGAAGACATTGAAGCTATGAAAGCAATCAAGTAATGATGTGTCTACTTTTACTACCATTTATGTTTCAGATCTCTTTATGTTTTACTACTATTTATGTTTCAGATCTCCTTCCTACAAAACATAGTGATGACATGCATTGTTTTTGTAGGGGGCCACCAAAGAAGAAGGCCAAATCTGCTCATAGTTCTATTGTTCCTTTGGAGGACGATGCACCGGCTACAACCATGTCATTTCCACCAAGGTTCGCAAATTACTATTTCCTCTATTTAGTTGTTATTTTAGATCTCTTGTTATTTCAAACTTGGCATGAATACTAAATATTGCTTTTGGACCTCTAGTCAAAACTTGGAAACAACAATTAGCAACAAAAGACATAGCGATGATCGTACTCCTGAAGCATCTAGAAGGTAATTGATACTTGCTGAAATTTTGTGTTACTATTAACGACAATTTGGTTATGAAACTAAATAGATGCTCTTTATAATAACAACCAAAGCTTGGAGATTTCAAGTAAAACTAAGGGAAAACTAACTAAATCTAGCTCTGGACTATCAAAAAGGTATTTGATTTAATTCTGTTTTTTATTTTTCTATTGTGAATTAAACTAACATCATTTGCTGCTGAAAATAAATATTTGTAGGTCAAGAAGTGGCTCAAATCAGCCGGAAGCACTTTATGTCCAACATCCCTCGCACATAGAACCACACGCCAAGGCCAAGGTTAGCAAGAAGAGACAAGCGACAAAGAAGAAACAAAAGTTAGGTAGTAAGAATGTTAGAAGTACAAATGTGCCACTTGACAGCCCATCCATGGGCACTAGGAGCAAAAAAATACAACCACCTAGCCCTGCAATGAGCACAAGAAGTAAAAGAAGGCTTAGTCTTTGATGTACACCTGCAGTTGTTCTCATATTTAATGGAGAATGTACTCCTCGTTAATGTATGATGCTGTCATGTAAACTTGAACATCTTATGTATTTGTGAACTTATTATTCTGTTTGTGTGCTCTTGAATTATAATTAGATAGGTGTATTTGATGTGGCTTGTCCTTGGATTATGAGATGGTATTATGTGCTGCTGGTTAAGACACTTGGATTTTAGTGTGATGTTATTATGTGTAAATATATGTACACAAATATACTGATACTGTTATGTGTGAATTTAAATATTACTGTGCTGCTGGTTAAGTTTAAATGCATATAAAAAATAATGATTCCATGCTTCAAAAAATTATTGTACATTATTTTATGTAATTAGGAGGTTGATTTCTTTTATCAGTAGGACTTGCAGCTGGTTACGTTGATTTCTGCTGTATGACCCATACAGTATATTAGTAGGATGATTTTTTTTATCTAGCGTCAGGGGTATAATAGTAATTTTATGTACAAACTTAACACCGTTACTTCAGCAGACTGACGGAAGGGCCAAAAAACTAACCAAAACTCAGTTTTGGGTCAAATAACTAAGTTCAACCAAAAGAGGGCCATGAAACTAAGAGGCACTTTTGTTAGGGCCAAGGAAATATTTCTCTCTAATAATAATTAGTAAGTGAACAATAGCAATATAGTAACACAAATACATAGCAACTAAATATGATACATCACACAAAAATCAAACATAGTATTACAAAATACATGTAGGTGAAGTACAATTCATGAATTTCGTTTCTTTCGGTTAATTTGGTTATCCGAGGGTAGGAACCAAAATTTTCTCGGTTATTTCGGTTCCTCAAAAACTGGAACCGAATAAGGAACCAATTTTTTCGGTTCCGGTTATTTCGGTTTTGGTTCCAGTTCTTTCGGTTCGGTTCCTCGGTTTCGGTTAATTATGCCCACCGTGAGATATAACAGCCAAAACCAATCCTGGCCATGCCATTATAGCAACAACCACCGCAACAAATAGTCCAATGAAATATCACATTAGGATGGTGTCTCGAATGACATCTCTCTCCTGTTGGATAGATAGATTAAGGATCGTTGCATTTGCCATAGCGAATCTTGACACTCTCCTATAAAGATCACTTCCGTATATATGATTCCTAAGACTATCTAGTATCATGCTTGACCATGTAACCTCATGGATTTTGCATGATTTGGCGCCTAGAGTAGCTATAAATATAGTACCCTAACACACCTTGACCAATCATTGAGTAACTTAGCCCTGTATGAGAAAGGTTGATGCGATGAGTTACTCTTTACAGATCGTCGAGTCGTATGGACAATGGCCTTCATTATCTTATGGATAAAACTTCTACCCTCTATAGGGTTTTGAATCGAATAACCATTTCACAATGCCACACTCTCGATTATAAGCATATTCATGACTTCTAGCTCCGAAGTGAATATTGCGATGAAATGACTTATGTAAATCGTGCTCTATCCTATGCTAATGTTCATGCTTCTTAGTTGTTAGATCAGATTTACTTTATGCACAAGTGCCTTTGTGCAAACCAACTTTGTACCTTGTCATAGCCAAAATGCATATTCTCTTACTTACTATACTAGATAAGTCCTAGGAGTACAATTGTGTACTCATGATGCTACCCATGAGTTTGCCAGGTGAGATGATCTCGACCTATGGCTATTTCTATATCCTTGATCCTTCGGTGGACTAGGAGCAAAAGCATAGCCTATACGATGAGAGGTGTAGCCCCTGGATGTGGCATGGTCCACACGAGATGCATTTTAAAACTTTTGTATAACTAGACTTCTAATGTACTTTAGGTAGTGGTGAAGTTAATGTGTTGAAAAACATGAGATTTAACTTGACTACATTTATGTTTAAGTCGAACTTATGTGAGCTATGTAAGTTCTTCTTTAGCCATGGTGAAAGGATCAAGATGCCCAAGAGGGGGGGGGGTGAATTGGGCTTTTCTAAAACTTCTTGCAATAAAAAAACCTATCAAGCTCCAATTAACCCCCTAGTGCCTAGAAGTGAGTATGACAAGAATCAATAGCACAAAAGACTATCGCTAAGCCAATTCTACTCTAGCATGGCAATTCAACTTATGGAAGAACAACAAGTAAGTGCGAAATTGAATTGCTCAAATGTAAATGCGTAGTAAAGAGAGTAGAGATGACACGACGATCTTTTTGCCGAGGTATCGAGGTGTCGGCACACCCCCTAGTCCTCGTTGGAGCACCCGCGCAAGGGTATCGCTCCCCCTTGATCCGCGCAAGGATCAAGTGCTAACTACGAGCTGATTCTTCGCCACTCCGGCCCGGTGAATCGCTCGCTACCGGTCACAACTTGGCTTGGGTCATCCACAATGCCTCCGGATGATCACCAAGCTCTCCGATCGCCACCAAGCCGTCTAGGTGATGCCGATCACCAAGAGTAACAAGCAAGAACTCTCACTTGACCAATGCAAGGCTAATGAGATGGGTGGATGCACACTTGCTACTCTCTACTCACTAATGAGGTGTTTGATCACTCAATTATCAAATCTCTCAACCTCACTAGGCCTCTTGCACTCACTTGGAATCACAAGGTGTTTGGCAACTTTTTAAATGAGCAAGAGTTACAACATGAATGAGGGGGAGGCATATTTATACCCCCCAACTCAAAACATGCACGAAGGGGTAAGTCCAGCCAGTTTACACACTGACCGGACGCACTATCGGGGTGACCGGACGCGTCCGGTCAGTGCCCAACGGCTACATGACGCACAGCCTGACAATTGTACGAAGCGTTGATCGGACGCTCTCGAGCGTCCGGTCACCACTAACCGAACGCGTCCGGTCATCATTTTTCCTCTCTGGAACCTCTCTGCATACGACCGGACTCACTCCCTGGTGCGTCCGGTCAGACACTGAAGAGCGTCCGGTCAGAGCCTGACCTGCTCCTCAGAAAACCCTACTGACCGGACGCATGCCCAGCGTCCGATCACAAGGGTACCCAGCGTCCGGTCGCAATTAGAAGTCCAAAACGACTTCGGTTTGCGACGCTCCCTTCACGAACTTTCTTCCTCATGATCTAAGGGACCTTTCTAAGCTACCTAGGGCTTTGGTTAACAAGTGTGCATCACACCTAACTCAAAAGTCTCACCTAGGTCAAGCTACCCATTCAAACCCCTCTTTATAGTACGACCAAAGGTAAAACAAAGACCTATGCTACTCTAAGTGTTCTTCAACACCAAATGACACTTAGAACTAGCCTATCACCGTCTTCATCGTCCATCCTTTGAAAACCGAACGAATTCCATCAATAAGGGGGCATGAATACCATAGTGCCCTCACGATCATCATTACCATGACCTGACTCAACTGTTTCTGCAAAACACACGTTAGTCATAGTAATTTACCGTTGTCATCCAATCACCGAAACCCACTGGGGGCCTAGATGCTCACAATCTCCCCCTTTTTGGTGATTGATGACAACCTTAAGTATGTTTGAAAGAGAGGTGAGGTTTTCAATCGCTTGATTCATATAAGCATGTGACAATAAGATCAAAAAGGGGTTAGGCATGCTTATACGAACCAAGTCCACATAAGTACTCAACATATAAGAATTAACACAAGTACTTATGAACAAGCTCATTTATCGGAGTATAAGTGCGGAAGCAAAGTAAATGAGCATAAGCAAGTGACATGTATAAGATAACGAGTGAAGCATGACATGTCACAACTGAGCATAAACGAGTGACATGAGTATATAATAAGTGTAGCATCACATGTCACAACCAAAAGACATATACATATCGTATGGGTGCCTGAAAGGTCCTAAATGGCTAGAGGGGGGGGGTGAATAGCCTATAAAAAATTCTACAACAACACTTAAACAAACTAGTTAGACAACTAAATGAGCAATAATGTATATCACTACCCAAGATAAGAGAATGTAACTAACAACAAGGTGTAACATTAACTTGCAAGAAAGTAACAAATGTAAGTACAAGAGATAGAAGTGTGTATACCGATCCGGCAAGAGATTAATAAATGAATATCAAAGAATACCACGGAGACAAGTTGACACAATAATTTTTCCTCCGAGGTTCACTTGCTTGCCGGCAAGCTACGTCCCCGTTGTAGCGATACACCCACTTGGAGGTTCACGCGCTAATAGGCATCACACGCCTAACCCTCAATAGGGTGCCGCACAACCAACACAAGATGGGGATCCACAAGCTACGAGCAATCCACTAGAGTTACCTTTGGCGCTCCGCCGGGGAAGGTACAAGAAACCCCTTACAAATCACCGGGAGATGACCACGAACAATCACCACTCGTGCCTAATCTCCTCCGCTGCTCCAAACCGTCTAGGTGGCGGCAACCACCAAGAGTAATAAGAATATCCACAGCAACCACAATCGCCAAGTGCCACTAGATGCAAACTCACAAGCAAATGCACTTGGATCTCTCGATCTCACTTGGATTCGCACTAACAAGCAAAGAGATCGGAGGGAGGGATTAGATCTTACTCAAGAGGATGTTCAAGAAGTCAGAGAGTCAAGAAGCGCCCCCAAAAGGCGGCCACGGCCAATTTATAGAGAGGGAAGGGCGACGGCCCGAACCCTACCTTTCTGCGCTTGGTCGGTAGTACCGACCCCTCCTGGGCGGTAGTACCGACAGAGTCAAACTAGCCGTTTAACACCCGTCCCGCTGATTTAGGCGAGGTACCGACTCTGGTCGGTACCTCCGAGGTCGGTAGTACCGAGGTAATGGCGGTACTACCGCCAGGCCAAAAAAACGCCGCGAACAGAGAGCTCTGCGAAAAACCAGCCACTACCGACCTTGCGTCGGTACCACCGTGGGCGGTAGTACCGAGGTAATGGCGGTACTACCGGCAAGCCATTTTCAAAAACTACAGAGAGCCTCCCGAAACTCCTCAGGGCCACGGTACCACCGACCATCCGGTCGGTACCACCGCCGGCGGTAGTACCGAGGTAATAGCGGTACCACCGCCAGGCCAAAAAAATGCCCCATTACAGAGAAGGCTGCACGCAGCACCTATGGGCGGTACCACCGACCACCTGGTCGGTACCACCGACCATACACAGAGAACTCCATTTTCTTCTCTGTGTTGATCCAAACCAACTCCAACAACTTCTCCTTTGCAAGAGTGCTAACACCAACAAGTGTACAACATCATGTGCATGTGTGTTAGCATTTTCACAAACATTTCAAAAAGAATTCGAGTTAGCGCACTAGGTCCTAATGCATATGCATGTATGAATTCACCTAGTGGCACTTGATAACCGTGATCACTGAGATATTCCCCTCTTAATAGTACGGCTATCTATCCTAAATGCACTCACGCCCTCTATGGTGTCTTGAGTGCCAAAACAAAATTCCTAGTTATACCTTTGCCTTGATCTCCATAGGATTTTGTTTTTCTCTTCTCCTTCTTCCAAATGTGGAGCACTTGATCTATCTTTTGGTCATCACCACCAATACCATGATCATCATTTGGCCCCCGTACTTGGAATGTACCAACCTAGCTCATAAACACTTCATGACAAGGTTAGTACTCTAGGTGACATCAATTATCCAAAACCAAACAAGGACTTTCAATCTCCCCCTTTTTGGTAATTGATGACAACCCTTCACAAAGATATATGTTTGAAAATTTGAGACACCACTTTGTTAGTATTAGCTCCCCCTACATATGTGCTATAGTGTTTGGTTCAAGTTCGGCACATGTGCATAGATATAAAATGTGGGAGAGTAATACTATCAAATGATGCTAAGGTGTAAAGAATGGACCTTTGAAGCGTGATACCAATCGGAGTTGCCAATGTACACCATCCTTAGCATCTTGATTAGCTAGACTTACAAAAACACTAGATACCTTATGAGATCAACATTATATAAAAGGTTCTAGTACCGCTTTGCAAAACCGGATTACATCTAGCTACCACTTATGCATGCTAGTCCACAAATCATCATTCAAAATTTATTTCTAGCATACATCACACAAGCATGTATATTGAATTTAAATTGTTTATAATGCAATCACTCATATGAATATGCACATTCAAATGCGACAATCAGTTCATGAGCTTGCTCCCCCGACTTATGTGCTCAAATTTTAATTGATCCTCCCTTTGTTATATACATCTATCTTAACCATTTCTCCCCCTTTGTCATTAAGTACCATAAAAGGCACACCAATTTTAGTAGGAGTTAAGTTAATAAAAAAAAAGTGATCAAGTTCATAGTATGGTTCAACCTAGCAAACAAACATAAGATAGTTAACACGGTTTGCTCTAGAGTAAGCTTCTTCACACATCTTTCAATGGTTATCTTACTCACGTCGGTTAAACCCTTGAATGCTTGTTTCCAAGATCAAACACTAGGTTCACAAGCCCATAAACATGTCATATGCTACCACTAGATCATATCAAACATAGAAGCAATAGTGGTACCATATGTACATCCAAAGTATTTTATTTTCATGAATGAGCCTATAAGATGCAAGGAATGACTAAATGCACTAAACATATCCTTAGCAAGAATGAATGTCATGCCAAACAATTTTACCTTTGCTTTGTCGAAGGAGAGGCATGTCATATAACGGAGGGTGCATCAACTCATATTTGAGAAATCAAGTATATTCAACTCATTTCTTAGCTTGCAAAATCTCTTTTCATCAAGTGGCTTGGTGAATATATCGGCAAGTTGATCATCGGTACCAACATTCTCAATTGAAATATCACCCTTTTGTTGATGGTCTCTTATGAAGTGATGGCGAATGTCAATGTGCTTTGTTCTTGAATGTTGTACTGGATTGTTAGTAAGCTTCACTGCACTCTCATTGTCACATAGCAATGGTACTTGTTGGAATTTAATTCCAAAGTCATCCAAGGTTGCTTTCATCCAAAGTAATTGAGCACAACAACTCCCTGCGGATATGTATTCTGCTTCGGCGGTTGAAAGTGCAACACTGTTTTGCTTTTTCGATGACCATGATACAAGTGATCTTCCAAGTAATTGACATGTGCCCGATGTGCTTTTTCTATCAACTTTGCATCCTGCATAGTCGGAGTCCGAATATCCAATCAACTCAAAGTTTGACCCCTTGGGATACCACAATCCAACATTTTGTGTATGCTTCAAATATCTCAATATTCTTTTAGTTGCCTTCAAGTGACTCTCTCTTGGTGAAACTTGAAATCTTGCACACATGCATACACTAAACATGACGTCCGGCCTAGAAGCGGTCACATAGAGTAAGCTTCCAATCATAGACCGATACAACTTTTGATCCACCATGTTGCCACTAGCATCACTATCCAAATGTCCATTTGTTCCCATAGGTGTACTAATAGCTTTTGCATCATTTAGACCAAACTTCTTAAGCATATCTTTGATGTACTTGCCTTGACTCACAAAAGTGCCATTCTTCATTTGCTTGATTTGAAGACCAAGGAAGTAACTAAGCTCTCCAATCATAGACATCTCAAACTCATTTGCCATCATATTCCCAAACTCTTCACAGAACTCTTGGTTGGTTGACCCAAAGATAATATCATCAACATATATTTGCAACACAAACAAGTCTTTGCCAATCTTCTTGGTGAAGAGAGTAGTATCAACCTTGCCCATCTTGAACCCTTTAGAGAGTAGGAAATCTCTCAACCTCTCGTACCATGCTCTTGGTGCTTGCTTCAAACCATACAACGCCTTTTTGAGCTTGTAAACATGGTTGGGCTTCTTGTCATCTTCAAAACCGGGAGGTTGTTCTACAAATACTAACTCATTGATATACCCATTGAGAAATGCACTTTTGACATCCATTTGATATAACTTGATATTATGAGCACATGCATAAGCCAATAGAATTCTAATTGCTTCCATTCTTGCAACCGGTGCATATGTTTCTCCAAAATCAAGACCTTCAACTTGAGTGTAACCTTGAGCTACCAATCTTGCTTTGTTTCTTACTACTATCCCATCTTGATCTTGCTTATTTCGAAATACCCATTTGGTTCCAATTACATTGTAATTCTTTGGTCTCTCAACAAGTTCCCAAACTTGGTTGCGAGTGAAGTTGTTTAGCTCTTCATGCATAGCGTTTACCCAATCAACATCCATCAATGCATCTTCTATCTTGGTTGGTTCAAATGATGACACAAAAGAAAAATGCTCACAAAATGATGCCAATCTTGATCTTGTTTGCACACCACTTCTAATATCCCCAACAATTTGATCTATGGGATGATCTCTTGCAATACTTGTTGGTTGGAGGATTTGCACTTGACTGCTTGGTTGAGATGAACTAGCTTGTTGATCTTCACTAGCACTTGATTGATCATGAGAACCACTAGCTTGATTTGCATCAACTTGCACATTTGAGGAGAACATTTGGTCATCTTCATTATCATCCACTTGTCTTGGCCTAATATCACCAATATCCATATTCTTCATTGCATTAGCCAATTGCGTGCCTCTCACATCATTAAGATTTTCATTTCCATCTTGAGAGCCCTTAGTTTCATCAAATTCAACATCATGCACTTCTTCAATAATACCACTAGCCAAGTTCCAAACTCTATATGCTTTGCTTGTTGTAGAATATCCAAGTAAAAATCCTTCATCACATTTCTTCTCAAAAGTGACATCTTTCAAGCCTCTAACTAAATCATGCTTCACTATTTTGTTCAACTGTTTCATTCCAACATGACCAAGCCTTCTATGCCATAACCATCCCAAACCAGTTTTAGTGAACAAGCATGTTGACAGCTGGGTTTCACTAGCATTGAAATCAACCAAGTATAGATTCTCATACCTAAATCCTTTGAATATCAAATTAGAACCATCTACACTTATGATTTCTACACCATCAACTCCAAAAATGCATTTGAAACCAAGATCACACAACTGAGCGACTGACAGTAAATTGAAGTTCAAGCTCTCAACTAGCAACACATTGGAAATGCTCATGTCATTTGATATTGCAATCTTACCAAGCCCTTTAACCTTGCCTTTGCCATTGTCACCAAAAGTGATAGAATCAAAACCATGATTGCCACTTGAATTGATTGAATTGAACATTCTTGAATCCCCGGTCATATGTTGAGTGCACCCACTATCAAGCACCCAATGCCTCCCTCCGGCTTTATAGTTGACCTACAAGAACAAATCAATCCTTTTTAGGTACCCAAACCTTTTTGGGTCCTCCAAGATTAGTGACCAAACTCTTCGGTACCCAAATAGCTTTCTTCTTTGAGCCCACAATTGGTGTACCAATGAATTTAGCTTTTATGCCATTAACACCCTTGGTAAGCAAATAACAAGAATCAAATTTAATAGAGGATACATTAGCGTTCTTGTTCTTGTTCTTGCAATATTGCTCTACATGCCCACTCTGCTTGCATCTAGTGCAAAACCGACCATTGCTCTTCACAAATCTAGTCTTGTGAGTAGCAAAAGCCGCCTTGCCATTCTTGGGGGTATAGCCCAATCCCTCTTTGTTGAGAGAAAAACGTTGGCTACCCAAGCACTTAAGCAAGCGGGCCTCACCACCATAGGCTTTACCTAAGGCGTGGGTGAGCTCATTTACCTCCTTCTTCAATGTCTCATTTTCAACCATGAGTGAGGCATCACAAGTGAAGCCATCATCCATAGATGAAGTAGTTGTGGTAGATGATGAGCTACATGAAGGGTTAGTAGCAGCAACAATAATAGGCTTATAGAAAGATTCATCAATTATATCACAAGCTATGCCTATGTCACATGTTTTAACCACTTTTTCAGTTTTAGTTTGATCAACAAGTGAGGAGTGAGCTTCCTTAAGCTTAGTGTGAGCATTGCCAAGCTCCTCATGGGCTTCCACTAGCCTCTCATGAGTAGCATTAAGCTCCTCAAAGGATTGCTCAAGAGCTTTTAGTCTCTTTTGCAATTCTTTGCACTCCTTTCTCTTTTTATCAAAATGTTCTCTAGCATCATCAAGCATTTCAATTAATTCATATTTAGTGGGTTCATCATCATCACTATCATCACTATCACTCTCATCATCATCAGATAGTACCTTTGTGGCCTTAGCCATGAAGCATGATGGAGTGTCGAAAATTGAAGGCTTGTTGTTGATAGCAATACTTGCAAGTGCCTTCTTCTTGCTTGTCTTGCGATCTTCATTATCACTATCTTCATCACTATCACTTGTGGATGCATCACTATCCCAAGTGACCATATATGATTGCCCCTTCTTCTTCTTTGTGTAATTCTTCTTTTCTTTCTTCTCCTTCTTCTTGTCCTTCTTGTTGTCATTATCATCATTCTCACTGTTGTACGGACATTGAGCGACAAGATGGTCCTTGCTACCACACTTGAAGCACCTTCTTGATTCATCCTTGTCCTTGTATGAAGTCTTCTTCCTCCTTGCCCGGTAGCCCTTCTTCTTCATGAATTTGCCAAACCTTTTGACAAATAGAGCCATCTCTTCATCATCGTCATCACTGTCATTTGAGCAGTTATCTTCGCTAGAATCTTCTTTCTTTGCTTTGCCCTTGTTCTTTGATGATGATGTTGTGGCTTTGAATGCCACACTCTTCTTCTTCTCATCCTTCTTCACTTCTTGATCATTCTCATCTCTATAGGTGTCATCGGTCATTACATCTCCAAGAACTTGGTTTGGTGTCATAGTGTCCAAACCGCTTCTTACAAGCAACGTGACTAACATGCCAAATCTCTTGGGAAGACATCTCAAGAATTTATGAGAGAAGTCTTTGTCCTTCACCTCTTCTCCAAGTGCTTTGAGATCATTGACAAGCACTTGAAGCCTATGGAACATCTCTGGAACACTTTCATCTTCATTCATCTTGAAGCTAGCAAACTTTTCTTTGAGAATGTATGCTTTTGCTCCTTTCACTGCTTGAGTGCCCTCAAATGATTCTTCCAATTTCTTCCAAGCATCATATGCCATCTCCAAATTTTTGATTTGCTCAAATACCCTCTCATCAACGGCATCATGAATAGCACTGAGAGCAATGTCATTGTTCTGCATCTTCTCTTCTTCGGCATTGGTGAGATGCTCCGGATCAACTATCTCAATCTTGACATCCACAACTTGCCATATCTTTCTATTGATTGACTTTAAATGAGTGGTCATTTTTGCCTTCCAATAGCCATAGTTTGTGCCATCAAATTGGGGTGGCCTTTTGGTGTTGTTGATATGAGCCATTTTGACACCGAAGGTTGTTAAGCCTCAAATAAATGGTGACCTTGCTCCGATACCAATTGAAAGGTCCTAAATGGCTAGAGGGGGGGGGGTGAATAGCCTATAAAAAATTCTACAACAACACTTAAACAAACTAGTTAGACAACTAAATGAGCAATAATGTATATCACTACCCAAGATAAGAGAATGTAACTAACAACAAGGTGTAACGTTAACTTGCAAGAAAGTAACAAATGTAAGTACAAGAGATAGAAGTGTGTATACCGATCCGGCAAGAGATTAATAAATGAATATCAAAGAATATCACGGAGACAAGTTGACACAATAATTTTTCCTCCGAGGTTCACTTGCTTGCCGGCAAGCTACGTCCCCGTTGTAGCGATACACCCACTTGGAGGTTCACGCGCTAATAGGCATCACACGCCTAACCCTCAATAGGGTGCCGCACAACCAACACAAGATGGGGATCCACAAGCTACGAGCAATCCACTAGAGTTACCTTTGGCGCTCCGCCGGGGAAGGTACAAGAAACCCCTTACAAATCACCGGGAGATGACCACGAACAATCACCACTCGTGCCTAATCTCCTCCGCTGCTCCAAACCGTCTAGGTGGCGGCAACCACCAAGAGTAATAAGAATATCCACAGCAACCACAATCGCCAAGTGCCACTAGATGCAAACTCACAAGCAAATGCACTTGGATCTCTCGATCTCACTTGGATTCGCACTAACAAGCAAAGAGATCGGAGGGAGGGATTAGATCTTACTCAAGAGGATGTTCAAGAAGTCAGAGAGTCAAGAAGCGCCCCCAAAAGGCGGCCACGGCCAATTTATAGAGAGGGAAGGGCGACGGCCCGAACCCTACCTTTCTGCGCTTGGTCGGTAGTACCGACCCCTCCTGGGCGGTAGTACCGACAGAGTCAAACTAGCCGTTTAACACCCGTCCCGCTGATTTAGGCGAGGTACCGACTCTGGTCGGTACCTCCGAGGTCGGTAGTACCGAGGTA
Organism: Coix lacryma-jobi var. lacryma-jobi; assembly: GCA_009763385.1. Lineage (NCBI taxonomy): Eukaryota > Viridiplantae > Streptophyta > Magnoliopsida > Poales > Poaceae > Coix > Coix lacryma-jobi. Next base: position 25,879,085 of record CM019830.1, on the reverse strand, counting down.
ATGGCGGTACTACCGCCAGGCCAAAAAAAACGCCGCGAACAGAGAGCTCTGCGAAAAACCAGCCACTACCGACCTTGCGTCGGTACCACCGTGGGCGGTAGTACCGAGGTAATGGCGGTACTACCGGCAAGCCATTTTCAAAAACTACAGAGAGCCTCCCGAAACTCCTCAGGGCCACGGTACCACCGACCATCCGGTCGGTACCACCGCCGGCGGTAGTACCGAGGTAATAGCGGTACCACCGCCAGGCCAAAAAAATGCCCCATTACAGAGAAGGCTGCACGCAGCACCTATGGGCGGTACCACCGACCACCTGGTCGGTACCACCGACCATACACAGAGAACTCCATTTTCTTCTCTGTGTTGATCCAAACCAACTCCAACAACTTCTCCTTTGCAAGAGTGCTAACACCAACAAGTGTACAACATCATGTGCATGTGTGTTAGCATTTTCACAAACATTTCAAAAAGAATTCGAGTTAGCGCACTAGGTCCTAATGCATATGCATGTATGAATTCACCTAGTGGCACTTGATAACCGTGATCACTGAGATATTCCCCTCTTAATAGTACGGCTATCTATCCTAAATGCACTCACGCCCTCTATGGTGTCTTGAGTGCCAAAACAAAATTCCTAGTTATACCTTTGCCTTGATCTCCATAGGATTTTGTTTTTCTCTTCTCCTTCTTCCAAATGTGGAGCACTTGATCTATCTTTTGGTCATCACCACCAATACCATGGTCATCATTTGGCCCCCGTACTTGGAATGTACCAACCTAGCTCATAAACACTTCATGACAAGGTTAGTACTCTAGGTGACATCAATTATCCAAAACCAAACAAGGACTTTCAGTGCCACAAGATAAACATGTATGCATATGAGTGCAAGATCACGCAAAAGAACCGAAACCCTCTCACAAGCTCCCCCTAAGTCTAACATACGCTCTCTCCCCCTTTGGCACCAAGGACCAAAACCTAAGGGTCGGCAGGCGGGATGGGGTCAGACGAGTCGGGCGACGAGGTGCGTGGAAGAGTCTCGAACTGAGCCAGGTAGGTCTCCTCGTCGGACGACGTACTGTGAGCTGACTGACCCTCTGACACTGGACGTGGAGGAGAAGCGGTCTAAGTCTGCTCAACTAGCTCTGGAGCGGCCTCTGGAGCTGGAAGCTCTGGCTCTGGAAGCACTGGCTGCTGAGGCTCTGTCTCTGGAAGCACTGCCTCTGTCGCTGCCACGGTCACTGTCACGGAAGGCTCTGGCGCTGAACTGACTGGAGGAGTCTGACTCTGAGTGACCGGTGGCTCTGACGACGCTACTGAGGAGGGTAGGGTCTCGGTAGTACCAGTAGCTGGAGCTGGAGCTGAGGTCACCGGCAACTGAAACTCAGGAGGTGTGGGTAGGCCGGTGAGCTCACTGAAGGAAGCCTCCAGACTCCGCGGTGTCACTAGGACCGACTCCGTCTGAGTAGGAGTGAAGCCTGACCGAAGCGGTGTGAACCCTGGCAGCTGCCCTGGCTGAGGTGAGAACCACTGCGGGTACTGCGGGAAAGGCGAGACCGTCGTCGAAGGAGCTGACGTGTAGAACGAGGTCGACGGTCCGGGCTGCTGCAGCTGAAACTGAGGCGGCTGGGGTAACTGTGGAATAGCTGCCATCCTCTCCATGAAGGCTAGAGTCTGTGTCTGAAGCTGAATCATCTGCCTCTGGAGAGCGTCCTGACGCTCCTGTGCCTGAGCTGCTGCCACTGCTTGTGCCTCTGCCAGTCGGGCCTGCTCTTGTGCCTGTCGGCGCTGCTCCTCAGCCTGACGCTGAACCTCCTCGGAAAGGCGAGACTGCTGCTGCTCCATCCGAGAAAGGATGGCTAGGAGTGCTGGGTCGGAGCCTGCCATACGCGAGGAGGAGGCCTCAGAGTCGTGAGCACCCTGTGGACGCATCCTCGGAAGAGGAGCGTAGTCATCGTCGGTGCTGTCGGACGGGAACTCGTCGTCACGGTCCTCGCCCTCTGCCTCAAGACCGGCAAGCTCAGCCTCTGCCAGCTGTCGAACTGCCTCGTCCTGCTCAGCCTCTGTCTCAGTAACCACTGGCCTCTGGCGCTGACCTCTGGGGCGAGTGTCTGGACGGTCCCCGGCAATCTGGCGAGTGTCGTAGACGGGGAACTCCGTCGGAGACTGGAGAAGCTCTGGAAGCAAGCCTGGAATAATCCTCCTCAATAGATAGCAAATGATGTGTGAGCATAGGGGAGCTGCCGGTGACCCTTGAAGCCCTCTGCAAGTGTGTCCTCCATCTCTGAAATGATGACATCCCAAATGTCAAACTCTAGCTGTGAGACCAAATGGTGAACGAGCCACAACTGAATCCTGGTCAAGCCCTCACGATAGCCAATCCGGGGCAGAAGTGTACGCCGCATGACTTCGTTCACGAGGCGGGCCGTCGGCGTCAAGTCACGAGGACGCCGGCTGGACCCCTCGCCGAACGGCTCCCGGAAACAAGCTCGAACCTGATCTGCTGACGGAATCTCTCCTGCGTGGGTCGCCTGGGTGGCTCTGTCTCTCCGTAGCAAACTGTGTGCACTCTAGTCGGATATGCTGTCAAACCAAGGTACTCTCTGGCACGTGAGCTGTAGAGCCTGTAGGACCTCCCCCTGAAAGCGAAGTGGAGGAACCGGTGATCCGGGGAGATCCACAGGGACGCGTAAAACTGGCGAACCCAATCCTCAATGTAGAGACCACCACGTCCAAGCAGATCGGCTAATCCAGGTAGATAGGTAAGCATCGGACGGATGGCCTCACCAGCAACTGCAACGATCGTCTCCAGCGGGCACACTTGTGGGGTCGGATGTGGCGGATGTGGACGCGCTGTTGACGTAGGCCCGGTAGAAATCCTCCTGGATCACCGTGTAGAAGCCCTCTGCGGCCTGAGGGTGCCGGGCTGCTGGGAACCACTCCTCATACGGTATCAGTCGAAGGCCTGCACCTGACGTGCTGTCGCCGCCCGCAGGTCCAAGTGCTCCACAGGTGGGGGTCCCTGTGGCCTCGGAGGGGGTCGACCACCCCGCCTCTGCCCCTCAGGTCGAGGAGACACCTGAGTGCGAGAGCGGGTGGACCTGCGGAGTGGCTGCTGAGCTGGCTGCTCCTCTGTCTGACCCTCTGCCTGGGTCTCTGTAGCTGAGCTGGGCTCTGGAGCTGAACCGCTGGCTGTAGCCGCTGCGAGAGCTGAAGCTGCCTCGGACGGGAACTGGAAGTCTGGAGGGAGAAGCTCAGTGGGTCGTCGAGAGAGTACTCGTGATCCTGAATCCGGACGACGCCGCCCTCAGTCCGAAGCAGAGCCTGCACCTGCTGCTCTGTAAGAAGGTCGCGAATCCGCGTACCACTGCCCTGACTGGCCTGCTCAGAAGACTGGTCGTGAATCCGGAGACCGCCTGTGGAACCCCCCTGCTCGGCTCGCTCGGTGCTCTGGCTGCTGCAAGTGCGATCTCTGAATCCCGATCGAGGCGCTTGCGTTTCTTGGAAATGAGTTTCTGAGGCCGCTTCCCCTTGTCACCAGAAGGGGGACGCGGGGGAGGAGGATCGGCCCCGGGACCTCCGCCGACGTTCTTGCAGCGAGCCATTGCTACAAGAACAGAACCACTGCAACTGACTGAGAAGCGCTGCCACTGAAAACCACGGCCACTGACGAGACTCACTGCCACTGAGTACACTGCCACTGACACAAGAGAGCTGGACTGAACCTCAGAGGCTTGGCCTCGTTCCGTATCCGCGAGCTTGGCCCCGGATTTAGCGGTCACTGTGACACTGCTCACTGAAACGGTCCCGACTCGCTGCAACAGATAGATAGGGATATACATAAGCATATAAGCTAGAGAAAGAAGCCTATCGGAAGCAAAGCACAAGGAAAGAGAGACAGAAGGCACGCTTTGCTACCTGACACGACGCGACGAACGGACGAAAGCGAGGAGAGCGGACCGACACGAGGAGCACCACTACCTCTCGCCGGAAGAATGGGGAGGGGGTCTGCTGGCCGAGGGAGGACGCCGGAGAAGAGGAAGACTTGGTGGAGAGCTCCGGCGACGGGAGGAGGGCCCGTGGACGTGGGCACGGCGAGCGGCGCTCGTCTGGCGATGGGGGGGCGGGCGCGGGCACGGCGGGGCGGTGGGTGGGGGGGGCGGGGGGGCGGAGGCACGACGCGAGGAGGAGGAGGTGAGGGCGGTGGCGAGCGGTGGGGGGGGGGTGGCGCGGCGGCGCGGGGGAGGTGGAGGTGGAAACGGCGGCCGGCGGCGCGGGGGTTAGGGCACGGGTGTCGGGGGCGTGGACGGAGACGAAGACCGGAGTGGTGGGGCCCACATGTCGGTTAGATAGGTTTATTCCGCTCGATAAGTTGCGACCGGACGCACCGCAAGGCGACCGGACGCATGGAGCCCGAGCGTCCGGTCCAACACAGAGAGCTCCCGCAACGGGATTTGCTCGACCGGACGCGTCCGATCAGACATGACCGGACTCACCCAGCGTCCGGTCAACCGCTGGCAATGGACCGGACGCACGATCAAATTCCTGACCGGACGCGCCGAAGATACTGTTCACTTGCGCGCGCTCTGCACTGACCGGACGCACCGCGTGAGTCCGGTCGCTGCGTCCGGTCACAGGGAAAACCCTGTTTTGACTCGATTTTTCGCGCCGACTTCTCCCAACCAAGGTCCAACTCAAATAAGAAGCAAATAAACACAAGTTGGAACCTAGAGGAGTGACCTCTCTCAAACCCTAAAAATTTAAATATTTTGCCATAGGCTAAAGTAGTTTCTAGATAAAATAGGCGATAAAACTCCAAGGAGACAACATGTGGCCACCAAAACTAGGGGTCTTAACCAATTGGAGCCTCAAATGCTCCCCCTAGCGGCGGACGAACACAGCGGTTGCTCAAAGCTTAACCGAAAAAAGAACGACAAAGCAACAAACATGCATATGCAATGCAATACGGAACTTGAATCTAGGTTGCTTGTCAAGTTTGCTCATGGGTAAGCTTCTTCACACGCTTTTTAGGGCGGTTATCTTAACCACGTCTGACAAGCCTATGTGCATAGCGTAATTTAAACATGGCATATGATACAATGCAATGCAAAGACAACCCCTTTCACCTTTTGACAAAGTTACTTAGATCAAGCACATTAAGCTCACTTCGCAATCTACAAAGGGTGTTCTCATCTAGGGGTTTGTGAAGATATCCGCCAATTGATCTTCGGTTCTAACTCCCTCTAAGGATATATCTTTCTTGGAAACATGATCTCTAAGAAAGTGATGGCGAATATCTATGTGCTTTGTGCGAGAGTGTTGAACGGGTTGTTAGCAAGCTTAACCGCGCTCATTGTCACACAACAAAGGTACCCTTTCTAGAACTACACCATAGTCTAAAAGGGTTTGTTTCATGTAAAGGATTTGTGCACAACAAGCACCCGCGGCTATGTATTCCGCCTCGGCGGTAGACAAGGCCACACTATTTTGCTTCTTCGAACTCCATGACACTAGTGATCTCCCAAGCAAATGGCACCCTCCGGATGTGCTTTTTCTATCAATTTTGCAACCCGCGTAATCCGAATCGGAATACCCAACGAGTTGGAAGTTAGCTCCTTTGGGATACCAAAGGCCAATGCTTGGGGTGTGCTTTAGGTACCTAAGGATTCTCTTCACCGCTATGAGATGTGATTCCCTAGGATCGGCTTGAAAGCGAGCACACATGCACACACTAAACATGATGTCGGGCCTAGATGCGGTCAAATATAACAAGCTACCAATCATAGAACGGTAGAGAGTTTGGTCAACCGGGTTACCTCCCACATCTAGGTCGAGATGTCCATTTGTTGGCATTGGAGTCTTGATAGGCTTGCAATCATCCATGTTGAAGCGCTTGAGGAGGTCTTTTGTATACTTCTCTTGAGATATGAAAGTCCCCTCCTTCAATTGCTTGACTTGGAAGCCTAGGAAGAATGTGAGCTCTCCAATCATGGACATTTCGAACTCCTTCGACATCAAGTCACCAAATTCCTTGCAATAGGCTTCATTTGTTGACCCGAAGATGATATCATCAACGTAGACTTGACAAATGAAGATCTCTCCATCAAGCTTCTTGGTGAATAGTGTGGTGTCGACCATCCCAATGGTGAAGCCCTTCTCAATGAGGAAGTCCCGGAGGCGCTCGTACCATGCTCTTGGGGCTTGCTTGAGCCCATATAGCGCCTTGGACAACCTATAAACATGATTAGGATATCTAGGGTCTTCAAACCCGGGAGGTTGATCAACATAGACTAGTTCATTTATGAAGCCATTTAAAAATGCACTTTTCACATCCATTTGATATAATTTAATGTCATGATGTGATGCATATGCAAGGAGGATACGAATGGCTTCGAGTCTTGCAACCGGTGCAAAGGTCTCTCCAAAATCCAAGCCTTCAACTTGAGAGAACCCCTTTGCCACTAGCCTTGCCTTGTTTCTAACAACCTTGCCTTGATCATCTTGCTTGTTCCTAAACACCCATTTTGTTCCAATGACTCTTGCGCCTTTTGGTCGCTCTTCAAGTGTCCAAACTTGGTTGCGGGTGAAGTTGTTAATTCTTCATGCATGGCATTCACCCAATCCGGATCACCTAGAGCTTCATCTACAATGGTAGGCTCAACAAGAGAAACAAAGGAGTGATGTTCCATAAATAAAGCAAGTTTTTGAGATCGAGTCATTACACCCCTTGTGGACTCCCTATGATGAGATCTTGAGGATGAGCTTGTAGTAGAGGAGTAGTCCTTCGATCAACCACTTGAGGGGCCGCTTGTGGAGCACCAACATCTTGAGCTTGTACCACCATTTGATCATGGGAGACATGAGTATCTTCATTTGGATCCCTCCCATCTTTGTCATCATCAAGTGGTACATTGGATGAGGATGGCTTGTCAATGACTTGCACATCATCATCATCATCTTTAGGCTTGATGGCTCCAACCGGCATGTTCTTCATTGCTTCCCTCAATGGTTCATCACCTACATCATCAAGATTCTCATGCTCTCCTTGAGAGCCATTAGATTCATCGAATTCCACATCATATGTTTCTTCTACCATCCCGGTGGCATGGTTGAATACTCGATATGCTTTGGACTTCAATGAGTAACCAACAAGAAAACCAATATCACATCGGCGTTGAAACTTCCCTAGGTGTTGGCGCTTCTTGTAGATGTAGCATTTGCACCCAAACACTCTAAAGAAGGATACATCCGGCTTCTTGTTGTTGAGTAGCTCATAGGGGGTCTTGCCAAGTAGACGATGGGGGAACAATCGGTTTGATGCATAGCAAGCGGTGTTGATTGCTTCCGCCCAAAATCTCTCAGGTGTAGAGTACTCGTCTAGCATTGTCCTTGCTAGGGTGATTAGAGTCCGGTTCTTCCTCTCAACTACCCCATTTTGTTGTGGTGTGTAGGTTGCGGACACTTCATGCTTGATCCCAACTTCATCACAATATTCCTCAATAGTGGTGTTGTCAAACTCTTTCCGTTGTCACTTCTAATCTTTTTGATCTTCACATCAAATTCATTTTGAGCTCTCTTGGCAAACTTCTTGAAGGAAGGGGTTGCTTCGGATTGTCATGAAGAAAGAATACCCAAGTGTATCTAGAGTAGTCATCAACAATCACTAGGCAATAGAGATTTCCACCCAAGCTAGCATATGTTGTTGGTCCAAATAGATCCATGTGAAGTAGCTCCAACTCTCTTGATGTTGACACAAAGGCTTTGGTTGGATGTGTATTTGCAACTTGCTTGCCGGCTTGACATGCACTACACAATTTGTCCTTCTCAAATTTGACATCCTTCAAGCCCCTAACCAAATCCTTCTTCAATAGCTTGTTGAGAGTGTTCATTCCAACATGTGCTAATCTTCTATGCCATAGCCAACCAAGTGATTGCTTAGTGAACAAACATGTCTTCAAGTTGGCATCTTCGGAGGTGAAATCCACTAGATAGAGATTGTTGTATCTAAAGCCTTTGAATATCACTTGTGTATCATCTTTCTTGGTTACAACCACTTCTTTGTCGGTGAACAAACATTGAAAGCCAAGATCACAAGTTGCCCAACGGATAGCAAGTTGAAGCTCAATGATGCAACAAGAAGCACATTGGAGATGGTATATGTCATTTGATATAGCCACTTTGCCCAATCCTTTGACATTGCCCTTTGAGTTGTCACCAAATGTTATCTTTTCTTGGTCATCGACATTCTCTTCTAGTGAGGTGAACATCCGGGGATCTCCGGTCATATGTTGTGTGCATCCACTATCAATTACCCAATGTGATCCACCGGTCTTGTAGTTCACCTACACACACAAGAAATCAAGCTTGAGCTTTTGGGACCCAAACTTGTTGCGGTCCCTTAACCTTCTCAACTAGTGACTTCGCAACCCAAATTTGCTTTGGCCTACTCTTGTTAGGTGGCCCCATAAACATAACTTCACTTTGCCACTAGAATCTTGTCTAAGCATGTAGTGAGCATTGAAAGCAAAGGGCCTAGCATGCTTGGGCAAGGGTGTGGGCTTTGGTTCTTCACAATCATGAGCAAAGTGTCCTTCCTTTCCACACTCATAGCATCTTCCAATCTTCTTCTTCTTTGGCTTAGTGATGCTCTTGCGTTGCTTCATCTTTTCTTCAAGAAAGCCAATGCCATTTCTATTTGTCTTCATGACGGTGTTCATGAGAAGCTCACTTTGAAGACATTGACCCTTGGTGAAGTTCCTTAATCCGGTGGTGAGGTGTTCTTTTCCTTCTTGAGCTTGTCATTCTCTTGTTGAAGCTTAATTGAGATGGTGTCATCTTGTAATCTCTCTCCATCTTCAATCTCTTGTTCTCTTCTTTTAGCATGTCAAGCTCAAGTGTCATGCTATACTCATCATCTTGGGTCTGAATGATAACTTGCTTGGTGGTTGAAAGCTTTTCTAGATCAACTTGAGCTTTGCATTCTCATTCTTGATCTTGACATAGTCATCATAGTGATCGGCCTCAACCACTTTCTTGCCCTTGCCACTAGCACTTTGCTCAACATGCTCACTAACCAAGTCCTCACAAGATGTTGCTATGTCACACTTAACAACAAGGTTAGGAGCATCATGTGTCTCATGTGAAAGCATATCATAAGCAATGGTGAGAGTATCATAATCTACTTTCACTTGAGTATTTGTTCCTTAAGCAAAGCATGACTAGTGGAAAGGTCACTATGCATCTTATCAAGTTTTTCATTTTTAGCTTTGAGCTCCTTGTTAGAGGACTTGAGCTCCTTGATAGTGGATGACATAGTTGCAAGTTCATCTTTTAGTTCATCACTAGCATGAATAGCATGATCACATTTTTCAACAAGAGATTCATTCTCATCAACAAGCTTCTCATTTTTAGCTCTAGTCTTTCTTATGATTTTAGAGTAGTCATTTAGCAATTTGACAAGTTCATCATAAGTGGGAGCCTCAAATTCACCATCACTATCACTATCACTAGAGTCATCATCGTTTTGTACCTTCCGGTCACCCTTGGCCATAAGGCATAGGTGTGTAGATGATGATGGTGACGGTGGTGGTGGTGGTGTAGAGGAGCCAATGACTAGAGCGGCCACCTTCTCCTTCTCATCATCACTATCTTCATTTGATGAGCCACCGGAGGAGTCAATGTCGGTGAGCCAATCACCAACAATGTAAGCCTTCCCACCTTTCTTGTGGTATTGCTTCTTTTTCTTGCCATCCTTCTTGTAGTAGGGCTTTTCATCCTCATCTCATCTTCACTTGATGAGTCATACTTCTTGCCCTTGTTCTTGTTCTTGTAGCTCTCTTTCTTGGGCTTGGTGCATTGATGAGCAAGATGGCCAAGCTCACCGCAATTGTAGCAATCCATTTCGGAGATTGGTCTCCTCTTGCTACTTGTGAAGAATTTCTTCTTTCTTGAGTCAAAGTTGACTCCATTCTTGTGAAGCTTCTTCAACATCTTGGTGGTCTTCTTCACCATGAGAGCAATGTTGGAATCATCTTCATCATCGCTTGTGCTCTCATGATGCACCTCAATAGCCTTGGACTTGCCCTTCTTGTCATGGCTTGCTTTGAAGGCCAAGTCCTTCTTCTTGTCGGTGGAAGAGCCACCACTTGGTGTGATGTGCATGTACATCTCATGAGCATTGATCTTCCCCAAGACTTGTGTTGGTGTAGATGTGGAAAGATCACCTTGATGTAGCACGGTCACAATGTGTCCATACTTGTCAATGGGAAGGACACATAGGATCTTCCTCACAACATCGGATGGTTGCATTTGTGTGAGGCCAAGACCATTGAGCTCCTCTACAAGAACATTCAAGCGTGAGTACATTTCATTTGCATTTTCATGAGCAAGCATTCAAACGAGTTCATCTTTTGCACAACCAAATGATAACGCTCCTCACGCTCACTCTTGGTTCCCTCATGGAGCGCACAAATATTTTCCCATAGATCATGGGCATTTTTGTGGTTCCGAACACGATTGAACACATCCTTGCAAATGCCTCTAAAAAGGATGTTTTGGCTTTTGCATTCCATTTTTCATTTTCCTCCTCATTAGGAGTGAGGCTTGTGCCTTCTTTGGGCTTGGCAAAGCCGGTGATCGCGGCATTGAGGCATTTAACATCAACCGCTTCTAGGTACGACTCCATACGATTTTCCAATATGGGAAGTCGTCTCCCTCGAACATGGGAGGTGGTCCATCACCTCCGGACATCTTAACTCTAGGCGGTTAAGCCTAAATCGAGAGCACGAGGCTCCGATACCAATTGAAAGGATCAAGATGCCCAAGAGGGGGGTGAATTGGGCTTTTCTAAAACTTCTTGCAATAAAAAAACCTATCAAGCTCAATTAACCCCCTAGTGCCTAGAAGTGAGTATGACAAGAATCAATAGCACAAAAGACTATCGCTAAGCCAATTCTACTCTAGCATGGCAATTCAACTTATGGAAGAACAACAAGTAATGCGAATTGAATTGCTCAAATGTAAATGCGTAGTAAAGAGAGTAGAGATGACACGACGATCTTTTTGCCGAGGTATCGAGGTGTCGGCACACCCCCCTAGTCCTCGTTGGAGCACCCGCGCAAGGGTATCGCTCCCCCTTGATCCGCGCAAGGATCAAGTGCTCACTACGAGCTGATTCTTCGCCACTCCGGCCCGGTGAATCGCTCGCTACCGGTCACAACTTGGCTTGGGTCATCCACAATGCCTCCGGATGATCACCAAGCTCTCCGATCGCCACCAAGCCGTCTAGGTGATGCCGATCACCAAGAGTAACAAGCAAGAACTCTCACTTGACCAACGCAAGGCTAATGAGATGGGTGGATGCACACTTGCTACTCTCTACTCACTAATGAGGTGTTTGATCACTCAATTATCAAATCTCTCAACCTCACTAGGCCTCTTGCACTCACTTGGAATCACAATGTGTTTGGCAACTTTTAAATGAGCAAGAGTTACACATGAATGAGGGGGAGGCATATTTATACCCCCCAACTCAAAACATGCACGAAGGGGTAAGTCCAGCCAGTTTACACACTGACCGGACGCACTGTCGGGGTGACCGGACGCGTCCGGTCAGTGCCCAACGGCTACATGACGCACAGCCTGACAATTGTACGAAGCGTTGATCGGACGCTCTCGAGCGTCCGGTCACCACTGACCGGACGCGTCCGGTCATCATTTTTTCCTCTGGAACCTCTCTGCATACGACCGGACTCACTCCCTGGTGCGTCCGGTCAGACACTGAAGAGCGTCCGGTCAGAGCCTGACCTGCTCCTCAGAACCCTACTGACCGGACGCATGCCCAGCGTCCGATCACAAGGGTACCCAGCGTCCGGTCGCAATTAGAAGTCCAAAACGACTTCGGTTTGCGACGCTCCCTTCACGAACTTTCTTCCTCATGATCTAAGGGACCTTTCTAAGCTACCTAGGGCTTTGGTTAACAAGTGTGCATCACACCTAACTCAAAAGTCTCACCTAGGTCAAGCTACCCATTCAAACCCCTCTTTATAGTACGGCCAAAGGTAAAACAAAGACCTATGCTACTCTAAGTGTTCTTCAACACCAAATGACACTTAGAACTAGCCTATCACCGTCTTCATCGTCCATCCTTTGAAAACCGAACGAATTCCATCAATAAGGGGGCATGAATACCATAGTGCCCTCACGATCATCATTACCATGACCTAACTCAACTGTTTCTGCAAAACACACGTTAGTCATAGTAATTGACCGTTGTCATCCAATCACCGAAACCCACTGGGGGCCTAGATGCTCACACATGGATTCTAGTTTTGTGCATCGTGAATAGCACAAGTTGTGCAATTCTAGGATGGCCGGATTAGTCATATTGAACCAAAAATTGTCATTTAGGATCATATGCTTATATCTTTTCCCTAAAAACAACTCTAAGGTCATGGAACTGTAGATCTAAAATCAAACGCTTTTGCCCTGTAGAATCTCTTCTCGGAAAGGCAACTCTAACTATTTTATCGTATTCGGTATTATATCATTAGCAAATTTCATCGTTTAGTCCGTACCTCTAGATAAAAATTCTAGATCCGCCACTCAGCCACCTAAACTTTTAGTCCAACTAAACTTTAATTTTACGTGATCCAAACAAGGTGTTCCTGTTGCCCTTCCATGTAGCATAGCAATTCCTTTTTTTTTTCATGGGAACTCCAGTGCAGCATGCATTAAGAACATCAATCATGCAACATCGCAAGTGTGAGAGAAGGACGGGAAAAAAACGAGTGGGCCTGCTATCTTCCTTGCACACGTGATGATACTAGGATTATTACATACTTGAAGTTGTAACCGTATACTATACTTCCTATATTGATCTGCATATATTTATCCATATATGTACATTATTTGTATCTACATTACATGACTACACGCATCATATTTTTTCCAATCTTTTACCTACGACCTTAATAGCTATGTTGGGTTAACTAGATCAAAACTTGTCAGACGCCTCTGGTCTTCTGATTGATCGGTTGATCGATCACCCAGGACGTGCAATCAGCAGCTAGCTATCCAGCAGTAGACCACCACGTCGATCTATCGACCACATGCTGCAGTTACAATGTGTCTGAGCTGCTCCCTTGGCTTCTGACCTGCTGAATCCGTTGCCGTAGCCTTCTCCTGTGGTCGTGGATTTTCCAGAGCCCATGGCCAAGAACAACGGTGGAGTATATGCCGTGGGTGATCATAGGTGCCAGGATATTGTCGGTCTGCATTGTATCCATATCAGACACAGATGTTATATTTCTGTTGAACTTAAATCTGATACCATGCATGGACCCACTATGCGTACCTGGATCCATTCGAAGCCAAGGTAGAAAGCCAGGATTCCTTCTAGAAGCGGGGAGTATATCTTCCTCATTTGTCTCCTCTCGTACCAAGCTGCAAATCCATGGATATGTCAAAGGTTAAAGCTAACTATTCGTTTGTGATACTTTTGCATTACTACTCTGCTTTGGGTTGAGGAGGCCTGCACATGTCTCTCCAGCACACTCTAACTACTTTGAAACATCAGCACACAGTTACAAAAGAATCTCTCTCTATGTATGGCCAAACAAACCTGTAAATAGTTTCTTGAGGTTGTCCCGCCCTGTGCGCGAGCGCATTGCAGGTGTCACCACATACGTAGGGTCTGAAATTTAAACGAACAATAGATTGTCACTTCACATATATAGCTTAATAGATTTCAGGATGAATATCTACCCGAAAAAAACAAAAGAAATTAACGTATTCATGCAAATTAGGACTGTCGTCAGTAGAACATTGATCACCTTTGGGAGCTGTGGCGATATAGTAGAGGGTTCCTGTGAGGGCTGCAGTGATGACTGCTGCGAACGTTTGAGCAAATGGAACCAAAGGAGGAACAATACCACTCTGCGTTATTGCATCGGTACAGTTTCATAAAAACATACATTAGGTGGTCTTGTATATCACACAATTCAGTTTCATCTCAATTCAGCTGAAAAGCATATATGTATACCAGTGATGCGATCCCTCGGGCATCTTTCATTAGCTCCGTGCTTCTCAGGAAAATATCAGCCAATGCTCCCTACAATTTCAGTGTTTCTACCATCAACAATATGAGCAAATTAAATGAAGTGAAAAACATATGCTAATTACTTGCAAAGGAATACAGTTCCATCCACGTAGTTGCAAGGAAGAAAACTTAATAGCCATAAATCCATAATGAGAATTGAGAATGGACAGGCAGCACATACCTGAATAGCTGCACGGTAGAACAGCTCCTCACCAATTGAGCTAGCAGCGACGATGAGAATGAACTGCAGATAAAAGATATGATTATATACTTCCCATTTTATATAATTTAGCTAGGAGTTTTCAAGCCATTCTCCACTTAACAACTATCACATCTAGGATAGTGTTACTAACTAGAGTGATCAGATTACACTTTCCATATTTCACTAGAATCTTTTTAGGCATGGAAAATTGAGTGGAAAATATGCACAGCCAACACTGATAGATCATCGAGAGCCAGATGCAAATGTAATTACCTGCCATGGTGACATGCCATAGAAGAAGCGGCGAAGCTCCTCATCCTCCACATCACGGATGGCACGCGCGTGAGGCGAATATTTGACAACTTCATCCTGAAAGCAGAAATGAAACCATGAGCACAAGTTATCTACTAGTACTGGTACTAGTTAATCAGAGATAATAAAAGACAAATCAAAAGGAATTGAAATGGTGTACATACATCAAGGATGAAGAGCAGAGCCATGATTGGTGGAGCTGCGTAACCAAGCCCCTCGACAAGTGCCGTGAGAGATGGATGGAAGCCCCCCGTGCAGTCTATCCCGGCCATTTGGCATATGAATCTCCCGGTGAGCGCCATGGCTCCGTAGATCCCTGTGCAGACATGAACAACAGATTGACTAGGAGGATCAATTGAATGCATGCATGCTCATGCTCATGATGCAATAAACTTAGATGAAGAATTGAAGTAGGCCGGGGGTGGTAGCAAGTACTGACCAATGCCATAGCTGAGCCTGACGACCGCACCGAGCTTGTCCCACATGGCGAGCTCCGCGTCCCGCGCTCCGAACCCCGCCGCGCTCCCGGCTGCTCCGGCGCCTGATCCGCTAGTAGCCACGGGGGCAGCGGTGACCTCGACGACCCTGGGCCCATCGGCGGCGAAGCTGGCACCTCTCCGCCGCCGGTCTGCCCCGCCGTCGTCGCCCTCAGCCGCCGCTCGGATCCAGCAGGTGCGGACCCGCGGGGAGAAGCCTATGGAACAGTGGGTGTAGGTGGCGGTGTAGCTGCTACACCTGTGCGCCGAAAGCGCGCTCCTCAGCTCCATGAATCTCTCTCTCGTCTCGCTCTCGCTCTGCCGCGCAAGGTCGACGAACCGGACGGAGCCGGGAGAACGAACAGCTGGAAATGGCAGGCAGAGGCAGGCACACGCACACCACACCGCACGCAGACAGAGAAGATACTTTGTTTTGTTTATCACCGCCGGGAATAGATTATTCCGGCTTGCCCTCTGGCTCTGATGATCTGGAGATGGACGGACGTCGTGGAGGAGGAGGAGGAGGGGTAAATAAGCAACACTCCTACTGGAACGACAGGTGAAGAAGCTCGCGGACAAAACAAATCGATGGATGGAGACCAGCGGCGCAGCGCAGGTCTCTGCTGCCTCCGGCCGCCGCTAGTTTTCAGTAGTACAGTAGTAAAAAGTCTAGTTTCCCTCCTCCTCGCTCCTCGGCTCCTCCTCGTCTAGTGGTAGTGGCCCAGTAGTCGTCCGCCTGATTTTGACGGCGACGGCGTGCTTGCTTGTTTGGTTGGCCCGGCGGCGGCCGTGGGGCGCCAGGTGTGGTCGTGGCGGGAGGCGTGTGGGCCGGCGCCAGATGAGAGGGGATTTGCGCCTTCCAATCAGCGCGTCGCACGTCAACCGCGACGTGATAAGGTCATCCGCTCGTCCGTAGTCCCGAAGTCCCGATGACGCGGCAACAGCCAGGGTTCCAGAAGGCTAAAGGAAAACGCTTTGACTTTGATTGGGCCAACCGTCCGGCCCAGTGAGCAGTGCAACCAGCCCAGCCCAGCACATTCCGTTTTTTTTATAACACAGTCCATTCTTTGAAGCTGCCTGCCTGCCTGCAATGGAGCCCAAGCAGAAGAGGGCCGAGCCTAGGGCCTTTTAATTTTTTATGGAAGAAGTCCAGTTTCCCTCCCTCAACTTTCGAGTAAGTCCACTTTTCCTCCTTCATCTTCAAAACCGGACAAACAAACTCCCTCAACTTTTGAAACCGTGTATTTTACCTCCCTGGCCGGTTTTAGACGGTGGTTTTTCTACCGTAACCATGGTTTTGTCTTTTTCTTCTTTTTATTTATTTTCGCTTAATCTTTGAAAAATCATAGTAAATCACAGAAAAATCATAAAATAGAAATCCAATTTTGTTGGACTCCACATGAGTAGATATATACAACAAATATATAATATGGTATACTTTAGTAAAAAGTTTTTGTTGTAGCTTTAGACCCATGCTTTTTGTAACTAAAAAAATATATAACTAAGTTATACATGATCCAATGAGTATAAATTTTTTAATATAGTTGAAGCATACAATAATTATCTCACCATAAAAATTTGACCATAATTAGACTATAGAAACTGCCTACGAATTATTACAATTAATTCCATACGATAATATGTTTTTTGTAATTATTTGGATTAATTCATAGCTACAGTTTGTATAGTCTAATTGTGATTAAATTTTTATGGTGGACTAATTATTGTATGCTTCATCTGTATTAAAAAATTGATACTCATTAAATCATGTATAACTTAGTTATAAATTTATTTTAATTACAAAAAAGCATAGATCTAAATCTATAATAAAAACTTTGTACTAAAGTATACCATATTATATGATCATTGTATAGATCTACTCATATGGAGTCCAACATAATAGGATTTTCTATTTTATGATTTTTCTGTGATTTACTATGATTTTCAAAAATTCAGCAAAAATAAATAAAAAAGGAAAAAGACAAAACCACTGTTACTGTAGCAAAACCACCGTCCAAAACCGGTCAGGGAGGTAAAATACACGGATTCAAAAGTTGAGGGAGGTTGTTTGTCCGGTTTTAAAATTGAAGAAGAAAAATCGGACTTCCTCAAAAGTTGAGGAATAGAAAGTGGACTTTTTCCTTTTAATTTTTTATCCAGGCGAAGGTTCGGGCGGCGCGGGTCGTGTCAAGCGGGCCTCATGTCTTCCTTGTCCCTCTAGTTTCGTAATGGAGCCTGCAACAAGGTGCGGCCGGCCGACGCGGAACTGCGTAAAGCCCAAAACGGGCTCACCTGATGGCGGAGGCGGCGGAAAGTTTGAACGGACGTCCGCTTGAGGCCCAAATTAAACCGCTGATGCCGGCGCTTCTTCCTACGGGCTATGGCCTCGAATGACAGTGACACCCTGGCGGCCTGGCCCCTGCACTGCACTGGCTGCCTTATAATTGTGCGTGCGGGCCTCCAAGCGCGCACTGGATTTCAGTGACAAATGTGTTTTATAGTGACAAAATTTCGATGATGCCTTGATGGACCGGGGCCGGCCGTATCGGACGTGCCACGCCCACGCCCTAGGTTACAATAGGCAGGGGAGCCCGCATAGTTGGCCATGCAGCCCGGGCCCAATGGCCCGGCCCATAGCCCGACAATTTGGCCTGACCCGAGCACGGCTCGGCCCGGCACCTTGCGGGCTCGGGCCAGCCCAGCACGGGACACCAGGCCGTGCCTGGGCTGCCACCCAGGACCGCGGGCGGGCACGACACGACACGGGCCAAAGAGGCCGGTCCGCCAGTGGCACGGCCCAGCTCGTCCCCGCGTATATAACGCACACATCGCTGTGGCCGCCGCCCTCTCTCCTAACCCTAACCCTCCCTAATCCCCCGTTCGCTCCCCCTCCCCGCCGCAGCGCCGCGCCGCGCCACTCTCGGCTCTCGCTCTGCCCTTCCCTGCCCCCCACGCGACCCGCTCCCAGCCGCACATGCACGCCGGCGACGTAGGCGCTCGCGACGGTTGGCCCCGCAGGCGCTCGCGACGGCCAGCCGCCCAGCCCCGCCCCGCAGGCGCTCGCGACGACCCAGCTCCCAGCTGCGGACTTCGATGGCTCCCCGTACGACCCTCCACTGCGACCAGGGGCGGATCCAGGCTCCGGGCTGCTGCCCGGGGCGTGGACCAAAAATTCCTTGAGCGTGGACCAAAAATTCCTTTAGCAGTCTTTTTTTCAGTCCAATTTTGTCTATAAAAACTCTATTTAGCCCTACCTGACGCGGTCTAAAATTTCTTTACACTACTTTAGCCCCTCCTGTAATGTGTTTCTAGATTCGCCACTGACTACGACGACGCCTGCTCCGGCTAGATGGATCTGCCTTCGGGGTGGCTGGGCGACCACACGGTGGTCGGATCTCGGGGACGAGCGCGGCGGCGGCGGCATCGGTCACGCCTCCCATGGCTGCCGTGCGCCACGGGTCGGCCCGGCCTGCTAAAAAGGCCGTGCCTAGCGGGCCCACACGACACGCTTTAGGCACGTGGGCCCGTGCCTGGGCCGTCGGCCAGGCCCGTGGGCTGTTTAGGCACGGTACGGGAGGCCCGCGGGCCATGCCGGCCCGGGCCAGGCCGGGCCGGGCCGGCCCGATGGCCATCTATAGGAGCGCGTTGGCCTGACCTGACCGACATCACCGGCACAGACGCGCATCATCATCGTACGTCTACGGGTGCTGTTCTGTAGTAAGTACTGTAGGTCGACGCCGCCTAGCAGACCCGCTCCCCGCCTGCGCCGCCGCCGCTCCCACCGCGCGGAGCGCCGCCGCTGTCCCCTCCGTTGGTCCCCCTCTCTCCTCCCTCCGGCGTATGTCGGAGGCCGGAGAGGGTGGGGATCCATCGCTTTTAATACTTTTTTACTAATAGATCGAGTTTTTTAGGGTTTGAGTCTCTCCATGCCCAGTATTGTGGTATTGGAGATTTATCTCCTGCTTCTCATCTTCGGTGACGGAGAAGGGAAAAGATGGAATTGTCTTCTCCATGACGGCTTCATTGAAGATGGGGGCGACAACTTCGGCGTCAACATCTTCACCAGCATGACGACATGGAGATTTGTGTTTCCGGATGGCGGCATCAAGACGAAGATGATGTCGTCGTCATGGAATAATTTTCTCCGGTCTCTTCTCTGTTTTGTTGTGGTTAGATCTGGCCACAATGAAGGACTAGGGAGAATAAATTTCAGATCAGTCTTCGTCACTCTTCGGTGGCAGAAAGAAGAAGAAGGAAGACACAAGAAAGAAGAAGTTTCTCAATTCCACCTACAGGAATGTTGGCTGTCCGTTGGGCATCTATTGTCTTGCCTAAAACAATTGTTGCCGAGTATTTGCCTGTGCGGTCATCCATATGTGTCGGTGGTACGAAAAAGGGGTACCCCCAATCAGCGCAAACACCCGAACACTCCGTCGCCCGAGCCCTCCCAGCAAGGCCTCGGGCGAACGCTCCGTCTCCGTCTCGCCCGAGCCCTCCCAGGCAAGGGGCGAACGCTCCGTCTCCGTCTCGCCCGAGCCCTCCCAGCAGGCCTCGGGCGAACGCTCCGTCTCCGTCTCGCCCGAGCCCTCCCAGCCAGGCCTCGGGCGAACGCTCTATTTTCGTCTCGCCCGAGCCCTCCCAGCGAGGCCTCGGGCAAGCACGATCACTCCCCGTCTCGCTCGAGCCCTCCAAACCTCGGGCAAGCGCGCCTCCACACCTCGAGCCTTAACGCACGGACCTCGAGTTGCATAGATAGCCGTACCAGCCCATACCACGCATTTAATACCTTCACCTACTCCGGTCATGTTCACTAGTGCACGGCGTGTACCACAGTAACCCGGTGTAAAGGTCAAGTCACGTTTTCATCACAAGCATGGGCAAAAGGGCACCAGTGCAGCACTGTTCGGCCACGCCGGGCACTGTAACCCCTCGAGGCCGGCTACGCGCCCCTCGAGCCAGGCACTGTAACCCCTCGAGGCCGGCCACGCGCCCCTCGAGCCCTGCACTGTAAACCCTCGAGGCCGGCTACGCGCCCCTCGAGCCCTGCACTGTAACACCTCGAGGCCGGCTCCGCGCCCCTTGAGCCCCGTGGCGCCACCTCGAAGCCGGCTCCGCGCCCTTCGAGCCCTAACTACTTTCGTGCTATTGGAGGACAGGTACCCCAAGACCCGGAGGGACCTCACCGCGTACTGTACATTCCGGGATGGGTGCTGTACGGCTCCCGCCTTGTCGCGCCCCTACGTCCGCGCCCGGGATGGAAGCCACGACTCAAGGACGCCTCAACAGCGACGGTCACATCGGCTCCAGTGGCCCCGACAAGACAGGGTTCCTACCCTTCTCCGTATGGGGCACCATACGCCCCAACACCTGTAATACTTCATGTAACCCTGGCCTCCCCTTGCGCTAAAAAGAGGACGCTAGGGCCCTCATTCGGGACGACGGACACGAAACACACGAGTCCACGCACATACACGAGTCCGGACTCCGGTCCACGCTCATTGAGCTTGTATTCGCCCCTGTACAAGCACTTAGGTGCAAGTAATACAAGAACATCCCCCCCCCGCTGGACGTAGGGCCTTCTTTGCCCGAACCAGGATAAATCCTTGTGTCCCTTGCATCACCATCCAGGAAGAGAAGCACGCGATCATATTACTCGTTGGTGTGATACCCCCGGGTACGAACACCGACAGTTGGCGCGCCAGGTAGGGGCTTCGCGTGTCCGAGCCGATTTCTCGTTGACTCCTGGATGGCTTCATCCCCTTCCCGTTCTCGGCTGGTGCCGTCGTCTGGTTCGGGAGCCTCGAGTTCCTGGCCACAGGCAACAGCAACGAGCTGACTCTGCTCTCCACGGAGGGCCTGGGCGGAGTGCGTGTCACGCCACCCCGCGCGGGGGGCGTGACGCGTCGCCCGCACCACCACACGCCGCCACGTCACGAGCGGCGCCATCGTCACCGTCGTCGTCGGGCGCAGGCGGTGCCCGCGGCAAACACCTACGCCCCCGTAGCCGGTGCAGGGGCCCCAAGGGGAAACCCACCCGGCGCACGGCCGGAGACCTCCAGGGCGCGTTCACGCCCGTCTAGCGACTTCGCATTCGTCGTACGTACGGACCAGGAGCCAGGCCAGAGGCCTCCGAGCCGTGCGCCGTTGACGCAACTCAGCCTCCTCCCGCGCGGGTCGCGCTGCGCTCGACGCCAGCGGTTCCCGGTCGGCCTCGACAGCTCTGCGGCTGTTTTCGCCCACCGCCTCGACGAGCGCCAACAGGGCCAGACGGAGGTGGACCGGGAACAGCGTCCGGGCACGCTGCTGCAAGCTATGGCCAGCCTGGAAATCGTCCCCCGCGTGCATCGACCGCGACTTCTTGCGACCCCTCGAGCCACCTCGGCGAGCTACCGTCGGAGAATGGTACCGCGAGCTGCGGTCCCAGCATCGGCCAAGGCGGCGTGCCCTCAACAGCTCCGACTCCGACGAATACGACTACCACGACCCCGACCTCTGGGACCCCACCAGGGAGTGTTTCCAACTCGAGGGAGTCGTATGCGATACCGAGGACGAAGGCGACGACAACAGGCCGGCCCTCGACCTAGAGGGACCTAGCGACGTGGCCGCGGCAGGCGGATCACGCGTCCTGGGAAGGGACGAACCTCGAGCATCGGCTGTGCCGCCAAAGCACGACGATGGCCGGGCGGCGCAACTCGCACAAGTGCAAGAGGCAATCACCAAAGCCGAGGAGGAACGGCGACACTGCTGCAGCTCCGGCAAACCCTGATGCAGGAACCACCCCAGCCCGAGGAGCCGGAGCTCGAGGCCGCGCTCGAGAGGTCCACCGGCGGATCCTCGAGGACGGGGCCCCAGCACGCCCTGAGGTATGTTTCCCACGAGCTGGGCAGAACGTGGTGGCAGCGGCCATGATGCTCCGTGACCTGCCCGCCGTCTCCAACCCCGACGCCAGGCGCATGCTCGGAGAAATGAAAAAACCTCCTCGAGACAGCCGCGGTGCAGCAGGCTGAGAGCTCGGCGTCACGCCGACGCGGGGCAGCCTCGGGGAAACCGGCGGACACGCCCCACGACGCTCGCGAGGCATCCGTCCACCAGCCGGACGCCTCTCGAGCTAGGCCAGTCCGCGAACGGATCGTCGACAACCGGCCGCCTCGAGACCCCAACGACGCCCGCAACGACATCAACCGACGGCGCAAAGACAAGGGGGCCCAAGAGCGTGGCTATAGCGCCCATCGAGGGGGGCGCTACGACAGCGACGAGGACCGGCAGGTCCTCGAGCCCCCGGGCCCCCGAGTCTTCAGCCGGGCCATCCGCAGCTCGACCCTCCCCGACCGCTTCCGACCGCCGACCAACATCGTAAAATACGACGGGGAGGTCGAGCCCAAGCTCTGGCTCTCGGACTTCCGCCTTGGCTGCCAACTGGGCGGAGCGAAGAACGACGACCGCGTGATCATCCGTCAACTCCCACTTTACCTCTCGGACACCGCCCGCCGGTGGCTCGAGGGGCTCCGCCGGATCGGATCCACGACTGGGCCGACCTAGTCAGGGTCTTCGACGGGAATTTTAAAGGGACCTGCGTGCGCCCAGGCAACCCTGGGACCTACGGCGTTGCAGGCAGGCGGCGGACGAGCCCCTCCGCGACTTCGCTCGACGGTTCTCGAAGCAGCGTCTCGAGCTCCCCCACGTGCCGGACGAGGACGTCATCTCAGCGTTCCTCGCAGGCACAACATGCCAAGAGCTCGTTCATGAGCTAGGACGCTACCGTCCCGGGACGGTCGAGGACCTGATGGATCGCGTCACCAGCTTTGCTTCGGGCGACGAAGCAGTGGGGGCCTTCTTTGGCCGTACCACGGACAAAGGCAAGGCGGTGATCGCTCCGGAGGGCTCCAACAAGGCAACGACGCCAAGAACGACAACAATGACGGCAACAAAAGGAAGAAAAACAAACGCAAGGGCCAGAAGGCGAAGCGTGGCACCGATGACGACGACGACAAAGAGGTGCTCGCGGGCGCCCTCGAGCCCAAGAAGCCTCGAGGCCCCCCGATGGGGCTGTTTTCGACCAAATGCTCGAGGATCCCTGTACCTATCACCGGGGCCCCGTAAACCACAAGTTGAAAGACTGCCGACTGTTGAAGGGCTACTACTCCAAGCTCGGCGATAAGAAGGAAGACGCGCCTAAGGGAAAGGATACCGATCGACGCGGCGGCAGAAACGCAGATGGCGACTTCCCCCGGTGCGCGACTGCTACATGATCTACGGGGGGCCGACCGTCGGGCTCTCAGCTCGAGAAAGAAAGAAGGAGCGCCGGGAAATCTTTTCGCTTGGCCACGACGCCCCCCGGTATCTTGACTGGTCCGATGCGCCAATCACGTTCGACCGTGACGACCATCCGGACCAGGTCATAAACCCGGGGGCTTACCCCCTCGTCGTCGACCCCGTCATAGTCGACGTTCGGTTCTCCAAGGTGTTGATGGATGGGGGCTCGAGCCTCAACATCATATACCTCGAGACCCTCGACCTCCTGGGGATTTCAGAAGGACAGCTCCGACCCAGTGTCGGGGGGTTCCACGGAGTAGTGCCAGGAAAGAAGGCCCACCCCCTCGGGCGCATCGACCTGCCGGTCTGCTTCGGCACGCCGGCAAACTTCCGACAGGAAACGCTCACCTTCGAGGTGGTCGGCTTCCAAGGGACCTACCACGCCATCATCGGCCGGCCAGGCTACGCCAAGTTCATGGCGATTCCTAACTACACGTACTTGAAGCTCAAAATGCCGGGACCGAAAGGAGTCATCACCGTTGACACCTCCTACGAGCACGCATACCACTGCGACGTGGAGTGCGTCGAGCGGGGGGAGGCCAACGTCCACCTCGACTCGCTCGAGGCCTTGGCAGCTCTGGCCACCGAGGGGGCCCCAGAAGCAAAGCGTCACGCCGGCACCTTCGAGCCGGCTGAGCACACCAAGCAAATACCCGTCGACCCGACCTCGACCAATGGCAAGACGCTGACCATCAGTACCAGCCTCGAGCCCAAATAGGAAGCAGTGCTCGTCGACTTTCTCCGCGCGAACATCGACATGTTTGCGTGGAACCCCTCGGACATGCCAGGCATACCGAGGGAAGTCGCCGAGCACGCCTTGGAAATCCAGGCCGGGTCCAGACGGGTGAAGCAACGCCTGCGCCGCTTCGACGAGGAAAAGCGCAGGATCATCGGCGAGGAGGTGCACAAGCTTTTGGCGGCCGGATTCATCAAGGAGGTATTTTACCCAGAGTGGCTAGCTAACCCTGTACTAGTTAGGAAAAAGAATGGAAAAATGCGGATGTGTGTAGATTACACTGGTCTGAATAAAGCATGTCCAAAAGTTCCATTTCCTTTACCTAGAATTGACCAGATCGTTGATTCCACTGCTGGGTGCGAAGTACTGTGCTTTCGTTCCTTGATGCGTATTCCGGCTACCACCAAATTAGGATGAGAAAATCCGATGAGCTCGCGACCTCCTTATCACGCCATTCGGTATGTATTGCTATGTTACGATGCCCTTCGGCCTGCGAAACGCCGGGGCAACGTACCAGCGATGTATGCAACACATCTTTGGCGAGCACATAGGCAAAACCGTCGAGGCCTACGTCGATGACATCGTGGTTAAAACTAAAAAAGTCGGGAACCTCATCAGCGACCTCGAGACCACGTTCGAGTGCCTCCGGGCCAAGAATGTGAAGCTCAACCCCGAGAAGTGTGTCTTTGGTGTGCCTCGAGGCATGCTACTTGGCTACATCGTCTCGCAACGGGGGATCGAGGCAAACCCTGAAAAAATCTCAGCAGTCACGAGGATGGGTCCGATTCGTGACCTCAAGGGTGTGCAGAAAGTAACAGGCTGCCTAGCCGCTCTCAGCAGATTCATCTCGAGGCTAGGAGAAAAGCACTACCCCTCTACCGCCTACTCAAAAAGACGGAACACTTTGCGTGGACCGCCGAAGCCGAGGAAGCCTTGACCAAGTTGAAGGGATTGCTGACTTCTGCGCCAATTCTCGTGCCTCCGCAACCAGCCCAGGACGGTGATCCCCCCGAACCTCTCCTCCTCTATGTGGCCGCAACCACTCAGGTGGTCAGCGCGGTCATAGTCGTCGAGAGGTACGAGGAGGGTCATGCATTGCCAGTCCAACGGCCAGTGTACTTCACCAGTGAGGTGCTCTCCGAGGCCAAGGTCCGGTACCCGCACATCCAGAAGCTGCTCTACGGCATCATCGTCACGAGGCGCAAGCTCCAGCACTACTTCCTCGCTCATCCCGTAACAGTGGTGTCCTCCTTCCCCCTCGGTGAAATCATCAACAATCGGGAGGCCACGGGGCGCGTCGCCAAGTGGTCCGCCGAGCTAATGGGGGAAACCATCACCTACGCCCCCGAAAGGCCATCAAATCGCAAGCGTTGGCAGACTTCGTCGCTGAATGGACCGACAATCAACTTCCGCCGGCGCAGATTCAAGCCGAGCTCTGGACCATGTACTTCGACGGATCCCTCATGAAGACGGGGGCAGGTGCGGGCCTGCTCTTCATCTCGCCCCTCGGAGTACACATGCGCTACCTGCTACGCTTGCACTTCCCCGCCTCCAACAACGTCGCCGAGTACGAGGCCCTCGTCAATGGGCTGCGCATCGCCCTCGAGCTCGGGGTCCGACGCCTCGACGCCCGAGGAGACTCGCAGCTCGTCATCAACCAGGTTATGAAGGCTTCAAGCTGCGTCGATCCCAAGATGGAGGCGTATTGCGGGGAGGTACGCAAGCTGGAAGACAAATTCTACGGCCTCGAGCTCAACCACATAGCTCGAAAGTTCAACGAGGCCGCAGACGAGCTGGCAAAGTTGGCATCCACGCGCGGCACGGTACCGCCAGATGTCTTCTCGAGGGACGTCTTCGAGCCATCCGTCGAGATTGAACCAAGGGCTGGCCCCTCGACGCCACCCCTCGAGCAAGGCACGGGGGCTCGAAGCTCGATGCCACCCCTCGAGAAGGACCCCTCGATGTCCGCGGAGGCGATGCAAGTCGACGCACACGACTCTTCTTCATCACGACCCCTCGACTGGCGGACGCCTTACCTCGACTACCTGACGCGGGGCGAGCTACCAGAAGACAAGACGGAGGCCCGACGCGTCGCTCGGAGAGCCAAGACCTACGTCATCTACGGCGACGAACGGGAGCTGTACCGACGAAGCCCGACCGGGATCCTTCAACGCTGCATCCCACTCGAGGAAGGGCGCAAGCTCCTCGACGATATGCATCGGGGGCTTGCGGCCACCACGCAGCGCCGAGGACCCTGGTTGGAACGCCTTCCGCCAAGGCTTCTATTGGCCGACCGCCATTGGGGACGCCAAGCGTTTGGTCCAAGCGTGCCACGGATGTCAATTCTACGCCAAGCAAACGCACCAGCCCGCACACGCCCTGCAGATGATCCCAATCACTTGGCCATTTGCCGTATGGGGGCTCGACCTCGTGGGTCCCCTCAAAAGGACAAGTGGAGGATACACACACATGCTCGTGGCCGTCGACAAGTTCACCAAGTGGATCGAGGCTAAACCGATAGGAGACCCCACCTCCGAGAGGGCTGTCGAGTTCATCGCCAACATCATGTACCGGTTTGGGGTGCCTAATGTCATCATCACCGACAACGGCACCCAATTCACGGGCAAAAAGTTCACTAACTTCTGCGATGACAACAACATTCGCGTAACCTGGGCCTCGGTCGCATACCCCCAATGCAACGGGCAGGTCGAGCGCGCCAACGGCATGATACTCCATGGGCTAAAGCCGAGGCTGTTCAAAACCCTCAAGGATTTCGGAAAGGGGTGGGCTACAGAACTCCCCTCGGTGCTGTGGGGCCTCAGGACTACGCCGAGTCGAGCCACCGGGTTCACTCCGTTTTTCCTAACCTACGGCGCCGAGGCCGTCTTACCCACGGACCTCGAGTACGGCTCACCTCGACTTCGAGCCTACAACGAGCAAACCAGCGACGAAGGCTCGCCAACGCCAAGGACCAGCTCGAGGAGGCCCGAGACGTGGCGCTCATCAACTCTGCACGCTACCATAACACTACGATTCGATACCTCGACACCACACACGTGCGTGCGCAAAGGGACCTGGCGTGGGGGACCTCGTGCTTCGACGGCTGCAAGATAATCGAGGGCGCCATAAGCTCACCCCTCCGTGGAAGGCCGTACACCGTGGCCGAAGTCCTCAAGCCAGGCACGTACAAGCTCTACGACGACCAAGGCAGGATCCTGGCGAACGCGTGAACATATCTCAGCTACGTCGCTTCTACCCTTAAAGGCCTCGGGCCTCGTTCATTTTCATCCTTTGTACAAACATGTCAACATGATGAACAAACTCGTGCTTTATCGTTCATGTTGCTTCACATCTTAAGGTAGCCTCGACCCTGCCTAGCTCAGGGTCGAGCCTCCCTCGGGGCTGACAGGGGATAGACGCCCCCCCAGACTCCAGAAAAAAACGCGTGTTTTCTTTTCAAAATTTGACCCTCGTCTCGACTCACGCTTCGAACGAACTAGCGACGTCTATCCTAAAGTACCTCGAGCCCCAAGGTCGGGGGGCGTCGACGTAGACGGCCGCCTACGCCCCCGGGCTACTGTACCCTACCTACGCCTCCCCTCGAGGGCTCGCGACGTACTAAAGGAACACAGACTAAGTTAGCAGAAACTCGAGCTTGCGACAAGAGAAGCGGTCAAACGCATTTGAAAAGAAAACAACTCTTTCCATAAACAAATCACGTATACATTCGGTCTCGACTTATCCTCATTTATCTCACAAAATTCTTACATGGGCCTCGACGCCCAAATTTGGCACGCAGGCCTCAATCCTCGTCGGTGCGGTACTCCTCCCCAAGGTCCGCGAGGCAGGCTCGACCTCGACGCCCGAGCTCGAGGGAGGAGGGCTCCCGACACCGCTGCTGGCGTCAGGGGCAGCACGTCCTCCTCGAAGATCTTTCGCAGCGACGTCCCCGGCCTCTCCATCTTCTCCAAAATTTTGTCAACTCGGCGATTGTTCCATTCCTCATCCTCCCCTCGATCTCGATGAAGCCATTCGCGACAACATGGACCGGGAAGCGGAAACCGGAGCGAACAACCGCGAGTGTCTGCTTGACACCGTGATGAGAGCTTGCCGGACGCGGTCCCGAGCGGCTGCGTCGAAGAAGCACAAGGCGTCGACCAAGGCATCGCCCCGAGCCATCGCACCCTCCGCCGCGGCAACAGGAGGAGCACCCCACATGGGGCCGAGCCGGTCGAGAGAAGAGCGAGCCCGCTCCGCCACCATCGTCTCATCTTGGAGCTGGTCCAAGAGAGCCTGGTTCGTCTCACGGAGCTCCTCGACCGCTTCTCGACCCCTGCGCAATAAAACAAGGAAGAGTGAGACGGTGGCATAGCAAAAAACTTCAAGACCCAAACAAAACAAGATGTAAGCCTCACCGTCGCAGTTTTGCCCCAGTGCGGCAGAGTCGCTGGTCAGGCCCTCGGCACGCTGCTCCAGCCTGCGCTTTCTCGGCCAGCGTAGGAGCTTCTCGGACCTAAGGCCTCGATCAGCGCCGGCCCGCCTCCACCAGGGCCAGATCCTTGCGGATCACCTCCTGCCGCGCCGCCCCCTCTGCCGGCTCTTTCGTTTTCGTTTCCACTCACGGCGTCTTCTCGGCCTCTTTTCTGGCCGCCTCCGCTGCGGTCCGGGCGGCGGTGGGCCTCGCCACGGGCGTCAGCAGCCTCCTGCTTCGCCGCCTCGGCTTCAGCCCGGGCAGAGGTGGCCTCGCTTCGAGCGTCCGCGGCCTCCCTCCTCTCTCGCTTCGAGAGTGGCGGCGGCCTCCTCCCTGGATCGTGCGACCTCACCTCGAGCCGCCCTGGACCTCCGCCTCCGCCTCTTTATCCGGCTCGCCATCTGGGCGTCCGGCCAGCTCCGCGCGGAGATCTCGAAGCTCCGCCTCGGCCGCTCGAGGCGGCTGACACCTGTGCGGATCGGCCCCGCCTCCTCAGAGCAGGACCCTCCCCTCCCCCTCCGCCATAAGTGCGGCCACCTCCCGGAAGATGGACCGCACCTCGCGCGGAGCCCCCCGCTGGGCCGGCTGCTCGACGGGAACCACGGCAAGGGGCGGGCTCAGTGGGACGGGAAACGCCATATCGGTCGTGTCGAGCTCGATGTCTGGCCAGACCCTCCTCCCTCCTCCGCCTCGAGCTGCCCCGACAGCGACCCTCCTCTTCACGGCTTCCCCCTTCCCCTTCTCCTCCCTCCGTCCCTCCCTCCGTCTCCTCCTATTTTTCGGATCGGTCGACGGCCTCGACCCCTTTGCCCTCTTCCCTGGTTCCGGCCCCTCCTGCGCCTCGTCGGCGCTAGCCGTCACGACGGGCGCCTCCACCGTCATCGAGCCCCGCTCGGCGAGGAGCGCCCCCTGCTCCAGCTCGTTCAGGAGGTCCTCCACCGTCGGCTCCTTCTCCGTCCGACGTCTCTCTCCCCTCCCCCCCTTCTCCTCCTCCGCGGCCCGCCCGTGGCTGGTTGGAGCCACAAGGGGCACAGTCTCCTTAGCTCCAGACGCCAGCGGGGGCCTAGCTCGCCCCAGGCGCTTCCCCCGGAGCAACCGTCATGATGAGGGAGGATGGCGCTCCCAGTTGGCACCATCGCAGGAGGAGGAGGGGGAGGAGGCAGCGCTTCGGCGGACACGGCTGCGGTGGCGGGCTCGATGCCATGAGCTGAGGCCCCTGCAGTATGAGATGGCGGAAACGTCAGAACCAGCAAAAGTACCTCGACCCCTATGGTCGATGGCGACGGTCTCACCAAAATTTGCGACGATCATCCGGCCCCCTCGAGCCATGGCAGCTCGGCCTTCTCCAGCCAAGCGGCCTCTCTAGCAGAGGAGGGTGCCGTACCTCGAGGTGCCTGTGCCTCGACGGGCTCGAGGCCTTGGCCCGCTTTGACGAAGCGAGATCCACCTCCCGGAGGAGCGCTTCCCCCTGAAAAGATGGAGATGACACGCGTCATTAAAAGCAAAGAGGTGAAGCCTCACTACCGACGAGACCCAAGGAAACTACTCACCCGAAGCGGCGGCTGGGCTTCTTTCCCGGAGTCCCGACCCACTCGGGGGGCTTCGAGCCCACCCCCGGCTCGAGCCCTGCCCTGCCCTGGGCTGTTCCTCAGGGCTGGGATGGGGGAGGGCTCCCGACGCCTCCCATGGCTCGACCTCGAGGGAGAGCCCTCCTTTCGCACCACATCGCGGGAGGCGATCGTACCGCCCTCGTGCTGACGTCGTGGCGCTCGCCCGCGCGGGCTCCGGGACCTGCTCCGCCGCGCCCGCGCTGGTGGTCGCGCCCTCCCGCGTCCGCTTCCCGTTCCCGGCGGCGGTTCGGCGATCGAACTCCGGGGACGCTCGCGCCCCTGGTCACGAGGCGCTCGTGGTCTCCCCCCCCCCCGCTCGCTGATGCCCCGGCTCGACGCCTCTCCTTTCTCTCCCCTCCTCCTCTTGCTCGACTGCTCCCTTGACTGCTCTCGGGGTCGGCCCGGAACCTTCTCTCTCGACCTGTCGGCCGCCTCTCGAGGCCCTACCCCTCTCGAGACCCCCCGTCTGGGCTGATGCGGGGGCGGCCTCCGTTGGCGCAATGGCGGAGGCGCTCCGGTCCGGGGCTTCCTTGCGACTGGGGGCACGTCCGGCGCGGAGCTCGACGGACCTCAGGCCCCCCGCGAGACAGGGTCGACGCCGCCTTCCGCGTCCGCTGCGCCCGCTCGCCCCCTTTTACTGCGGGACCCCAGTCCAATGTCCCCTCCTGCAGAGGGGTCGATTCAGCCCTTTCATCGACGCCACCCCGCGCGCATCAAGCGCGCATCCATCCCCTCGTCGTCGTCCTCCTCCTCTTCTACTCTACTCTCCTCCTCCGAGCTCGAGGAGCTCAGCTCGGGGACCCGTCCCCAGGCTGACGGTTACGACGACCTTCGCCAGTCTCTGCTCCCGAGCTAAGCGACGCAAGTTTCTTATCTTTCTATTCTCTTTTTTGGCATCCTTGCTTTCCTTGTCCTTTTGAGCAGAGAGGCGCCTCACCTAGCCATCCGCGGCGTCCTCCCTCACCGGGGGCCTCGACGCGCGACAAGTAAATGCCCCCTGGAGAAAGGAGAAGCGTGATGAGACACCACAAGACGGATTGCAAACGGTCGAAGGAGGAAGAAGGAGGAGGAGGCCCGAGATGGCTCAACTCGAGGGAGGCTTACCAGGTCAAGACACCCCTCGTCGGGTGCCATCGCAACCAGGTGGGAGAGTTCAGGGACGAACGTCCCCTGGATCGTGATCGACACCCGGAGACGCCCTCGTTCCGGACATCCTCCTCTCTTCGGCCATCCTCGAGCGGTTGAGCGCCTCGAGCTGAGCCTGCGGCCCATCTCGTGCATAAGAAGGGGCGGTCCGCCAGCGGAAGGACTCTTCGCTGGTGGAACGCCAAATGACCGCTTGCACGGTCAGCTTCTTCTCATCCACCAGCGTCTTCATCATCTCCATCAACGGGGCCAGGTGGCGTTGCCTGCCGCCGCGACGCCCCAGGTCCACTTCTCCGGGCGTCGAGTAAGGACCCTGCCGGTGTACTGCGGAAGGAGGCCACCTTCGTTCCGCAATGAACCAATGGTCGTCCCACCCGGCCTGGTTTGGTGGATAGCTTGTATCGCAGGTACTCTCGCGGGGACGTTGGCCGACGAGGTCCCCGCCCTCGCGGTGATGGCAAGGGAGCCATGCGTACGGGCCGCCTCCCGCTGGGCTTCAGGGACTTGATGAAGAGCTCGCCCCGGAAGAGATGGACGAACATCTCCCAGTGCGCTCCATCCTCAGGTACCCCTCGCACACACCGCGGCGAAGATGGCGGCGTGCGAGATGGAGTTGGGGAGAAGTGTTGCAGCTCCACCTCGAAATGGTGGGCCAGCCCTCGCAGGAAAGCGTCGGAGGAACGCCGAGCCCCATGCTGTGGTACGCGCGTGAAGCTCACCACGTACCCCTCCGGCGGGTGCGGCTCCCGGTGCTCCGCCGACGGGATAACCCACCATGCGGGCCCCTCCTCCGGTTGAGGGCGCAGAAGCCCCTGGGCCACCAGCGAGTCCATCTCGCTCTGCGTCACCTTCGACGGGCTCCAGTCCTCGGCCGGCAGCATCTCGCGTGGGGCGGCATGGCGGTTGGCGCGGCGCGGATCCGAGTAGCGAACGGGCGGCTGGAAATCCCTAGTCGACTGGCTCGAAGGAGGTGGCGCGTGAAGGCTATGCAGCGGCGAAGGCAAAGGCAAAGTAAAGGTTTCCTTTTCCCCTCTTTCGATATTTATAGGGGAAACCCGGACGAGCGGGATCTCTCACAACGCAAAAAGGTAACAGAATGCATTCAATGCTGCCCCCTAACCGAGTCTCGAGCCGGGTGCAGGGCACACGCGGCACCTCTCCATTCGCTCCACTACCCGGGGTCCCGCCACGACCGTCGCTCCGGCTTCGCGTCCGCTGCTCTCCTCGACAGTTTCCGCCTAAAAAGGCGCGCCCAACGGGCAAAGAATTCCAGACGACGGAGGCTTCTTCACAAAGGTAAAAACGGGCCCCGGCCCTAAGTCTCGAAGCAGCGAAGGCTGGCCCTCGAAAGGGGTTCGACAGCCGGCTTCGAGCACCCGAGTCAGGGACACCAAGGGGCGCCACTCGCGGCATTACTCGAGGGCCGAACCCTCGAGGCCTCTCACGTGTATCCAAGGCAGGGAGCTCGACGTGCAGTGAGATCCCCTCGGAGGGAGGCATCGAGCCACCGGTCCTATCGAATGGACCCGGCACTCTGCCTGAGACTGCCCCCATTCTTTATGAGACCGCCTCCGGCCACAGTCGACCCCTAACGAACGGGGCACGAGCTCTCACTTGGATTCCCCCTACCAGCTCACCGGAACCTCGATCGCCCCCACTCGGGTAGTACGAGGCATCCCCCCTCGCATCCGATCGAAAGGACTCGCGGGATGACAAGCCAGGGCAATCGATATGCCGGACAGCTCGAGGAGCCGGCCAGTCGGTTCAGCCTGGCACCCCTCGACGAAAGAGGGTCTATAAACTCGGACAGTTGCGACTAATCTCTTTTCTTTGTGTGAGCGTGAGATTTTCAGGCCGCGGGTGAAAGCTCGACCCCCATCTCGCCTGAGCCCTCGAGACCAGGCCAGGACAAACGCTAGTTCTCCGCCTCGTCCGGCCCTCCGAGCCAAGCCTCGAACGAAGTCTCCCACGCAAAGGGAAGGTTACCGCGACTATTTAATATTACTACCAAACCACATTTCGAGCCTGTTGACAGGTGCACACAGCGCCGCGATCTGCGCGTCCTGACGATATCCGCCTAACAAGGCGCATCCGCTGGGCAGAAGGCTCCCAACCGACGGAGGATTCTTCGGGAAGTCCACGAGGGAGTCCTAACCACTCCCCCATGGCCTCGGGGGCTACACCCGCGGGTGTCCGCTCGCACGACACCCACGGAATCAAATCGACGAGACCCTCGAGACCAGTCAGCTACCCATCGAGATCCCAACCTGGAGCCCCTGCTCAAGTGCAAGCACTCAAACAAGGGCCTCGGGGGCTACTGTCGGTGGTACGAAAAAGGGGTACCCCCAATCACGCAAAACCCGAACACTCCGTCGCCCGAGCCCTCCCAGCAAGGCCTCGGGCGAACGCTCCGTCTCCGTCTCGCCCGAGCCCTCCCAGCAAGGCCTCGGGCGAACGCTCCGTCTCCGTCTCGCCCGAGCCCTCCCAGCCAGGCCTCGGGTGAACGCTCCGTCTCCGTCTCGCCCGAGCCCTCCCAGCCAGCCTCGGGCGAACCCTCCATCTCCGTCTCGCCCGAGCCCTCCCAGCGAGCCTCGGGCTTTCTCATTTTTCGTCTCGCCCGAGCCCTCCACGACGGGCCTCGGCAAGCACGATCACTCCCCGTCTCGCTCGCCCTCCAACCACCTCGGGCAAGCGCGCCTCCACACCTCGAGCCTTAACGCACGGACCTCAAGTTGCATACACAACCGTCCAGCCCATACGCACGCATTTAATACCTTCACCTACTCCGGTCATGTTCACTATGTGCACGCGTGTACCCAGTAACCCGGTGTAAAGGTCAAGGTCACGTTTTCATCACAAGCTGGGCAAAAGGGCACCAGTGCAGCACTGTTCGGCCACGCCGGGCACTGTAACCCCTCGAGGCCGGCTACGCGCCCCTCGAGCCAGGCACTGTAACCCCCTCGAGGCCGGCACGCGCCCCTCGAGCCCTGCACTGTTAACCCCTCGAGGCCGGCTACGCCCCTCGAGCCCTGCACTGTAACCACCTCGAGGCCGGCTCCGCGCCCCTTGAGCCCCCGTGGCGCACCTCGAATCCGGCTCCGCGCCCTTCGAGCCCTAACTACTTTCGTGCTATTGGAGGACAGGTACCCCAAGACCCGGAGGGACCTCACCGCGTACTGTACATTCCGGGATGGGTGTTGTACGGCTCCCGCCTTGTCGCGCCCCTACGTCCACGCCCGGGATGGAAGCCACGACTCCAGGACGCCTCAACAGCGACGGTCACATCGGCTCCAGTGGCCCCGACAAGACAGGGTTCCTACCCTTCTCCGTATGGGGCACCATACGCCCCAACACCTGTAATACTGTCATGTAACCCTAGCCTCCCCTTGCGCTATAAAAGAGGACGCTATGGCCCTCATTCGGGACGACGGACACGAAACACACGAGTCCACGCACATACACGAGTCCGGACTCCGTCCACGCTCATTGAGCTTGTATTCGCCCTGTACAAGCACTTAGGTGCAAGTAATACAAGAACATCCCCCCGCTGGACGTAGGGCCTTCTTTGCCCGAACCAGGATAAATCCTTGTGTCCCCTTGGCATCACCATCCAGGAAGAGAAGCACGCGATCATATTACTCGTTGGTGTGATACCCCCGAGTACGAAACACCGACAATATGAAGCGTTAAATAGGTTTGGATTTGAGAGTTTGAGCTATTCACAGTGTGAGTGCAATATAGATAAACATCAGTTTCTGGATATATGTTTGCAATATAGATAAAAATCAGTTTCTGGATATATGTTTTTTCCAGAGTACTTGTAATGTGATGATATATCCAGCTATATTTTAATACAATTCTTCTTTCATCTTAAAAAAAAAAACTACTGTAGGTCGGCAAGCCGCCGCGGCTGCCGTTACGGGAGGACATCACGCCCGGCACTTTCGTCCATCCGATCCCATTTTCCCCATGCATGAGGTCGGCCATATGCATGCACGCATCTACAGGCCTACAGGGCTGCGGAACTATTATTCCAAAGAACCACATGAGTACAGGACACTAGTGCGCGTGAGCAAGCTGGAGCCATCCATCCGTTCGACTCCGACTCCCCGACCGCGTGGAATTGAATTGAACCAACATATGCATGGCATCGTCGTAGCCACCAGTTGAGCTAGCACAACCTGAGTCCGGGAGGCGAGACGAGATCCAGCCATCCAGGTTTCCAACCGCGCAGTGTGTACGTGGGGGCAGCCGGAGGAGAGGGATCGAAGTCGAACGAAAGAATCTCTCTCTATTCTCACACCCGTGAGTCGGCCTGCCCCATCAGCGCCAACACGTATATAGCTCTAGACCAGGGTACATGTTGCCAAGTTGGCCCTGGAGTGCACGACGAAAATCATCATCGTTCATTCTATATTATTATAAAATCTGTCATACGCTCCGATATAGCTTATCCTGTTGGTCGTGAACTTAATCACCGCTGTGATTTCAATTATTTTCGGTAGTGTTTTACGAGAGAGCTGATAAGCCGGCTGATAAGTTTAAGAGAACAAGTATCGTTCCCTAGCTAGTACCCGCCTATGAAACGGAAACTATGCTACCGATTATCTATGAGAGAGAGTTTTGTCGCATGATATCGTTCAAATGCATAACATGCCGATGGACACTCACTGCTACAGAAAAACACTTCCCAGGCGGGTATTTTTTATTATCCGAGACGGGCATTCTAACCGTCTCGGTGATAAGGCCTCGGTTATCGGGAATAACCGAGGCGGTCACTTTGCCCGTGGGAGTTTATATGGTGCCCAAAAAATCGAAAATTCTGCTACTTTTGGGAATCAAACACAAGACCTCACGCTTCACACTTCCATGCCTTTACCATTACACTTCACATTTGTTCATGTCTGTATATAATACGTTATTGTTTTATATCAATATTTCGTATCTTATATTGAATATTTGGGCTACTAAATGAACTCAATGAAAAAACTTATAACTACAAAGTTTTAATCTTGTTAAGTACTACAACTTTGGTATATGATGTATCTTCCATCAAAGAAAGTTTAAAAAATTCAAAAAGTGAGTCTCAAAACATGTGAATTTCAAATATATTTTGAGACTCTAGATGATTTTAAAATAAATACTGTGTCAATATCAAAGATGTTGCTTAGGTCAAGCCACTACAACAAACTTTGGTATTAACTATATGAATATTTGAGATCGTTTAGGTATTTTAATTTTAAATTTTAAAATCTATAACCTTCGAACACATTTTTGGGACTCTAAATAACTGCAAATTCAAAAATTTTCAACTACAAAGTTTAGATCTATTGGTGAGAACTATAACTTTGGTGTAGACCATGTCAACATATGAGATCGTTTGATAAGTTTAAATTTCAAATTTCAAAATCTGTGCTCTTATAACCATATTTTGGGACCCTAAACAGTTTCAATTCAAAAACTTTTCAACTACAAAGTTGTAGATCTCATCGAGGGCTACAATTTTGATATAAAGTTTGTCTTCATCCAAATTCATATGAAAGAATTATGAATTATTTTCTGTTGCAGCCATTAACCGAGGCGGACACCTTAAGATGCCCGCCTCGGCTAATGGATTTATCGAGGCGGGCGCTTAAAACGACCGCCTCGGAAAATAATTGATTAACCGAGGCGGTTGCCTTAAGGTGACCGATTAACCGAGGCGGACACCGAATGCCCGCCTCGGTAAATATTAACCGAGGCGGACATTAATACTACTAGAGAACAGGCCTTTGGACGATCTTTCAATTGAGCTTTAGTCTCGGTAAAAAAATTGCGTCCGGGGCTAAAGACCTTTAGTCCCGGTTGGTAACACCAACCGGGCTAAAGGTGAATCTTTAGTCCCGGTTGGTATTATCAATCCGGACTAAGGTCCTGAACCTTTAGTCCCGGTTGGTAATACCAACCGGGGCTAAAGGGTGAACCTTTAGCCCCGGTTGGTGTTACCAACCGGACTAAAGGTCCTTTTAGCCCCGGTTGGTGTTACCAACCGGGACTAAAGGCCCTTCCCGAGTGGATTCAAAAGGAAAACATCCAGAACTACATTACGTGGGTTGTGTAGCTCAGTTGGTAGGCGCGCCTGAGGCGAGAGGTGCTGAGTTCGAATCTCACAAATGCATATTTATTTTTCCTCGTGGGAGCCTTTAGCCCCGGTTGGGAAGGGGCTTTAGCCCCGGTTTTCCAACCGGGGCTAGCAATCCGGGACTAAAGGTCCCAACCTGGTTTTCCAACCGGGGCTAGCAATCCGGGACTAAAGGTCCCAACCTTTAGTCCCGGGCCTTCCCAACCGGGGCTAAAGGCCGATTCTGTAGTAGTGATTGGACGCCCGTCTCGGTTATTTCAAGGCAGTGTCTCGGTAAATCATTTGTGTAGTAGTGACTGTCAGAAACAAAATCTATCCAGTACCATTACAAAATCGCGCCCATTTGTTGTAACATATCGCACCAAATATTTGTAATGACATGGAGCAAATTTTGCTTATGACGGTGTCTATTAAACATTATGTATTTTTTAACGATGTTTTGCACTAAAATTTCTGCTATATCATTGTTGGAGCCTGAAACACAGGGTGGATCCAGCGGTGGGGCGGGTAGAGCTCTAGCCCCCCTACGGCCGCTGGATCCATAGAGCCCCTCATAATTTTTTTTTTGCCATAGATACATATTGAAGAGAGGCTGAAGTTGTTTGAAGGTTGAAGAAGTCCTCTAATATTTTTTTTTTGATCTGTCACTACCGAAACACGCTTGATGAGTATATATACTCCTAGCTAGTACGTGTACATCTAACATCTCCACCACGCGCCCTAGCTACTACATATCGACGTAGCAATTATGCGCGAGCGCGCGCGCCAGGACCAGGAGGATTGGGTTTGGCGGCGTTGCCTTTTGGAACGATGATGGAGGCTAAATACTAGTTGCTACTTTATTGGAGAGGAAAGTATCAAAAAAAATTTTTCAAATATATGGTAAAATTTTGTGTACATAAGAGGAGTTCACCTAACATGGGGTGCCTGGCCTTCTTTTGTGTACACAAGAGGAGTTCACCTAGCTTGGTGTGTCTGACCTCCCTCAGGGCCTCAGCTCCTCCCTCCCTCCGCCCCTGCTAGCTGCAGTTGTCACCTAGTAGCTTACAATATTTAGGAGTACTATGTAGCTGGCAGCAGCCAGTAGAAACACTATAACTAAGAGCAAGACTAATAATACATGGTTGTAAAGATCTTTATACCTTTCTCCTAATCTATCTATATAGTATAGTATTTATCTCTTTACTATTAATACCTGAATCACTTATCTCTTTCATAAAATTTCTCGGTTTTGATGTCTACGTGTCGCTAGATCACACTACTACGTTTATCACACGGAACGAATCATAACCCACCGCGCAGACTCGCTCGGTTGCATACCTCCCGCTCGCGTTGCATTGATGATCAGGGTAGCAACGAATTGAACTCCACTATTTCTCTCGGTTTTAAATGTTAATTGCTACCTCCAATCAGGGGCAGATCTAGCGGTGGGGCGGGTGAGGCTCTAGTCGGATCGCTACGACCGCCACTACAAGAAATAGTGCTTTACATGACGTTTATTGGGGACATTCTAGTAAATCATCATAAAAGTTCATTGTCCACGACGGTTCATTGCAAGGGTGATAAATCTGTGACAACTAGTTTATTTTTTGTCAATCTATGACGAAAACTTGATTTGGTCACGGATGAAGCATTCAACCTCACTACGTTGTCGAGTGTCAATGATTGCATAGTGTTTTTTCAAGCACTCGGTAAAGAAGCTCTTTTTCGAGTGTCAAAAAAAACAATATGACAAACTGAAAATAAATTTGTTCACAAACTTACGTATCTCTAGTAGTTATAAAAATACAAGAGTGATATATAAGTTTTTGTGAATAATGTTAGAACCATTATTCAGATGTATGAATGGTTCAAACAATAAAATAAAACTTTGTAGATCTGAGAAGTTATTTAAGTTTGTAGTTGATAACCTTTTAAGTTAAAGTCATCTTGTCATGCAAAACTGCGTCCGAAATTTAAAATTTTAAATTTGAATTGTTTTAAAAGACCTCGGAGGGAGTACTCACCAAAATGGAAAGTTGTAGAACTCAAAAAGTTATAAAACTTTATAGTTAACAACTTTTAAATTTGAAATCATATTGTCATGCAAAACTGTATTTGAATTTAAAAATTTTGAAATTCAAAATACCTCAGTTGAAAAACAACCAAAATAAAAGTCATAAATGTCAAAAAGTTATGAAACTCTGTAGTTGATAAATTTTTAATTTGAAACCATCTTGTCAATGAAAACTACGTTTGAAATTTCTTAAATTTGAAATTCAAATTTTATAAATGATCTCGGATGGAGAAACTTTCTAAACAAAAAGTGTAGATCTTGAAAAGTTATGAAACTTTGTAGTTCACATGGTTTAGTATAATATGAGGCGAATTGAAATGATATATAGACACAAATGACAAAGGGATGGAGTGGTAGCGGAGGTTACATGCGCATGTGCAGGAGGTCACTAGTTTGAATCTTAGTTGATGCAAAGTGCGAAAAAAATACTATGGGAGTAGATGAGTGGTGTAGCTAGTTGGTGGGGCCCCTCCCCTGATTAAAATTTTTTCCCTATTTTTTTAGATTTTTTTCGTTCAAACTTTGCCAATTATTCTATAACGAAATGAAATGACAATCGATGACCGCTTTAGTTGGTCCAGCAAATGTTTAACGTGAGATACATGACGGATTTTCCGATCGTCATGACGCGCTAGATCCCTGGAACCACTCCTAAGCTCTCTCTAATTTTTTTTGCCATAAATACACACTGTAGAGGGACTGAAGTTGTTTATTTAGAGGTTGAAAAGGCTCCTCCTAATATTTTTTTTTTCTCGATCCGCCACTACCTCCAATCATGCATATGCGTGCATCATCATAGGATCGGAGTATATATGGATCATGCATATGTTGGCCTGATCATCATGATATATATCGCGATGAGAGCCGGCCGGCCAGCCTGATCGGTAACGCGTGGCAGGGCATGGCCGTCAACTGGGTTCAAATTCACGCGTGAACGGCCAAGTCCAAACTCGAAAGCTAGCTCAGCTCGTCGCGACACGATCTCGATCCGGCGGCGAGCTAGCTGTGACAGCTAGAAAGGGGCCGGCCGTAAAAAGAAAAAAAAGACAGAGAGAAAAAGTTTCTCTATATATCCAATGCAACGACGACGACGTACGACCCGTCACCGTAGGTAGTAACAGCGCTGCATTGTTCTTATACGATTCACACCGCAATCGATCGATCCATCTGCATGCAGCAGAACTGCGGATCGATCGACGGCCGGACACGGCCGCTTGCCGTTCCTTAGCCAAACTCGATCTGCGGCCCTCCTCCGCCAGGCGCATGCTTAATCGACAAGCATTCCATGCATGCAGGCAGGAATTTGCTGTCTCTTGTTCACATGCATGATATTAAGTGCTGATGATGATTTTATTGTGTGATTTACTAGCTAGCTACATGTTCCAGCGTTGTCGAGCTCAAGAACACATCATGAGAGAGAGAGAGACAACGAGCTACTAGTAGCTTGCTGCTAGGTATTATTGACATGAAAGAAGAAAGATGATGCTGCCGCACGGGAACATTTGGCAACGACAGGCTGACGGGATGTCGGGATAGTAGCCGATAGCGAGGCCTTGCATCAGCATGCGTTGTTGGTTAACTGGGCCAGCTCACGCTGCTGCACAGCGAAAATTTCTCGGCTCTGTTTGGTAACCATGTTCCTGTCATGTGTCATATATAGCTCAATCTTATCAGCGAGGTTAATAATACAACCAGTTTGCTAGATACAATATTTTAGCTCTTCATAATTAATACATGATCCATTTATATATCTCGCGTATTTTCTTGGTTCTTATGCCTGGACCAGTTGCAGGTTTACACAACCCGCTTGTCCTCTCTCTTTCACCTTAACATTTAGCCAGTTTACAGCTCACTATCATACTTTCTCTAATACTACCTTTGAGGCCTATTGGAGCCATATTATTATGACCTAATCTCTTCGTTCTAAATTACAAGACATTTTGATTCTTTTATATTCATATTTTTATTATGCATCTATATATGTACATTATGTTTTCATTCCTAATAAAAACCATAAATATAAAAATACTAACACATTTTATAATTTAGGATAGAGGGAGTACGTACTATGAAATGAACTGTATGATATGATGCTAGCTTACATATCTGTCTATCTATCAATTACATGGTTTGTTTATCATATATAGAGCGCCAATCCATTTCAACAGAGATCGAGATAGCCTGTATAGTAGGCAGTTCAATTTTCTAGTTTCTACAGCCGTTGTAGAGTGACCGAAAAATTAAACTTCTATATATGTCAGTTCTTCTCTAATATCTTTTTTGTTTCATTATTTAGTGCAAAACTCAACTAATAAGTAGTGGTAGTTCAAAAGTAAAAATGCTAGAGATCTATCAGCATAATAAAGTGTTTACGACAAGAGTCAATAAAATCATATATATCTGCTTGAGATAAACGATAAACAAAATGGTTTAGAGCAGAGGTTTGGAGGGTTTTCTTAATCTATGTGAGAAGATTTTTTTTCTTAGACACAATGTTCAGGACAGTCGTATCCTCGAGTTTTATTTTAATATATGCTCATTCCACATATGCTATAATATTTAGAAGCCACTAAGAGCATCTCCAGCAGTCTCCCAGTGTCACCCCTCATCCCCATAAATCTATCGTATTGGGGGAGATAAACTACTTTTCCTTCTCCAGCAGTCCTCCAATACCTCTCCCAATTTTTGGTGGCCACCAATATTTTGCCCATCTCCCTTCAAATGAAAGGGGAGTTGCATCTCCCCCAATAGTTAGGTTCCACCTCAAACTATCATCTCTCACCCCATTTTCACCTCTAATATGACACATGCATGGGTCCCATATATTGGAGAAGATTATTGGGGGACTGTTGGGGTAACATGTTTGACAAAGCCCAAAACTAATATTGATGGCCACCAATACCACTATATTGGGGGAGATATATTGGAGACTGCTGGAGATGCTCTAACAATTTTTAATTGTTATAAAGCTGCAATCACTTAAACGTCACTAAGTGTACATGAGAATATGAGATTATAACATGACTTAGCTTATACCGAATGGGGGAAAGTGGGAACCCCCCCTAAACTGTCGTACCAATGAAAAGATAAAAAACGACGAAGGTACATGCTTACGGAGTGAGCACACACAATGCCAGAAAAAGCTTATCAGTCACGCCTCGATTGTGGACCCGGAAGAAACAACATGCGTCACAGATAACCTATTAGTGACTCAGGTTCTTGAGACGTGTCACTGATTAGCAGCTGGCCATGTCTCGAGACCAAGATGCGTCACTAATAACAGGGTATCAGTGACTCTTGAACAGAATACGCGTCACTGATAAATATTGTGACGCATGTTGCTGAGACGCATCACTGATGATCGACTTATTAGCGACACAGGTTAAGAATATGAGTCACAAATAAGTCTTGTGACGCGTGTTCTCAGGATGAGTCACTGATAGTTGTATATATTAGTGGCTCTTGATCATAACACGCGTCACTGATATGTGCACATATCTGTGACTCGTTTTCTTAAGCTGCATCACAGATAAATAGCACCAATCTTAATGCATTATTCTCATTCTTTTCCTCTTTATTTCTTAATCTGGTAGGATGTTCGATGGAATGCCTTTTTCAACCGTAAAAAAACTCACGTTCCCTTCCCCGCTCCTCTCCTCGGCTCGCCGCAGCGCCGCCTCCTCTCGCGCTCGCGGCCTCGCCCTCGCCCTCGCGCCCCCGCCTCCCTCAACGCCCCATCCCTGCCCTCGCCCCTTGCGCCCCCGCCCCTACCCTTCATCTACCCTCTCCCCCGACGTGCCGACGGATGAGAGAGGCCCGAACATCGCCACCTCCATGCCCTGCTCTCTCTCTCTCTCTCTCTCTCTCTCTCTCTCTCTCTCTCTCTCTCTCTCTCTCTCTCTCTCCGGCATGGAGAGCACGACAGCGGCCGGCGCCAGCGAGGCTTGGTGGAGGCGTCCAACCTCTCCTGTCCCCCTCACTTGCCTCTCACCTCCCTTTAAATTTCTCTCTCTTGTTCCCTCTAGAGGCGGCGGTGGGCGCGAAGAAGCGGCTCTCTCTACGGCCGCGCCGGCGTGGGTGGGGCCCGGTGGCCACCAACCAGCCGACACGCGGCGACGCGCTTCACCACCGAGCTCCGCGTGGATCCCGCCGACGCCTACGACCATCTCCCCGATGCCGCTCCTCGCCCAGGCTCGCAACTCGCCGGCTGCTCCCTAGGCCACCGACCCCGATGACGGCTCGCAGCCAGGACGTGCTACCCCAGGCCCCGCCACTCAGAGGCCAGGATATAATGCCCGCAGACCCAACCGAGGGAGCACCCTCCCTTAGAACTGAGGTGAGACTTCGATTTGTCTCAGAATCAGCATTCATAGTGGATTATTTTAGAAACAACTGCATTAGACCAACGGTAAGCTGCATCTCCACTCCTATCCGAGAGATAGATTATTTTAGGACAAACAATAGATTGGGAATCACTACAGATGTTTTATGTAGTAGTAGGAGAACCAAATACAATGATGGGTTCCCGGTACTTGTTGTATCTATGTTGATTTTGCTATTATTTTGTTGAAGCTGCTAGTGATTGAACGTCGTTGATAGAGGTTATCAGTGACACATCTTGGCTGGACGCTTCGCTGATAGAGGTTATCAGTGACGCGTCTTGGCTGGACGCGTCACTGATATGGGTTATTAGTGACGCGTTTTGGCTGGACGCGTTGCTGATAGGGGTTATCAGTGACGCGTGTTTACGCGTCACTGATATGCCCTTATCACAGATGCAAGAACAGTGACGCGTGTTTTACGCGTCACTAATAGGCCTCTATACGCGTCACTGATAACGTTTTCTGGCATAGTGACAAGTAGAAGATTTGAGTAGGACCGGGGCATATGTATCAATTGATGATGCGGAGTGAGCACGAAAAATGATAAAGCTACTAATGTTTTTTTTCATGATCACGCTAAAAATATATGAGAACCCAAATAAGATTGAAGTCCTGAAAGGTCCTAAATGGCTAGAGGGGGGTGAATAGCCTAATAAAAATTCTACAAAACACTTAGAGCAACTAGTTAGACAATTACAAGCGA
Organism: Coix lacryma-jobi var. lacryma-jobi; assembly: GCA_009763385.1. Taxonomy (NCBI): domain Eukaryota; kingdom Viridiplantae; phylum Streptophyta; class Magnoliopsida; order Poales; family Poaceae; genus Coix; species Coix lacryma-jobi. The sequence goes on along the minus strand of CM019830.1, from coordinate 25,834,461 downwards.
AGCTTTTTGCTCTAGCTCTACTAAGTGTTGCAAGCCACCTATCCAACAATTCTAGTAACCTATAATCACTATGTCACACAAAAGATATGTTACTACTCTCTAAAATAATGAGTTAGCAAGAAATAATTACTTCTAATTAGAGAGCTACTTCTAGCAACAAATATCTCTACACAAGTGATAACAAAAGTAATGCAAGGATAGAGAGATGTACCGACACCGGAAGAGACAATCAATCACAATAAGAAAACCAAGAAACTTCGGGAGAAGTCCAAAGAGGCAAGAGACACAAAGATTTTCTCCCGAGGTTCACGTGCTTGCCGGCACGCTACTCCCCGTTGTGTCGACCAACCACTTGGTGGTTCGGTGGCTAATAGGTGTTCACAAACCTAGCTCAACACTGAGCGCCACAAGAACCGACCCACAATGGAGGTAACTCAATGACACGCGCAATTACTAGAGTTACCTTTTGGCTCTTCGCCGGGGAAGGCACAATACCCCTCACAAATCACCGGGAGATGGCCACGAAACAATCACCACTCGTGCCAAAGCTCCTCCGCTGCTCCAAGCCGTCTAGGTGGCGGCAAACCCAAGAGAGTAAAGAGAATACCCGCAGAGCAACAACATCCCCAAGTGCCACTAGATGCAAACTCAACAAGCAAATGCACTTGATCCACTCGATCTCACTTAGATTTGCGCTATCAAGCAAGGAGATGAGTGGGAGGGAGTAGTAGATTTTGCTCAAGAGGATGTTCAAGAGGTTAGAGAGTCAAGAAGGAAGCCCCACTAGCCGGCCACCACCTATTTATAGGAGGGAAGAAGACAGCAAGTCGTTCCCCCTTTTTCCCGAGCTTCTGCGCCTGCGGTCGGTACTACCGACGCCAGGTCGGTACTACCGACCACAAGGCCCGGTACAACCGACGGCACAACTTATGACCGTTGCACACAGCGTTGACCAAAACGAACAACCGACTCCAGGTCGGTACTACCGACGGCGGTAGTACCGAGGTTATGGCGGTACTACCGCCAGGCCAAAATCGGCCGCGAACAGAGAGCTCTGCGAAAAACAAGTTACTACCGACCTTGCGTCGGTACCACGCGGGCGGTAGTACCGAGGTTATGGCGGTACTACCGCCAGGCCATTTTCAAATCTACACAGGGAGCCTCGCGAAACCTTTAGGGCCACGGTACCACGACCCTCTGGTCGGTACCACCGCCGGCGGTAGTACCGAGGTTATGGCGGTACTACCGCCAGGCCAAATCAAAACTCAACACAGAGAGCATTGCGGCAGCCCCCTGGGCGGTACTACCGACCACACACAGAAAACTTTGTTTTCTTCTCTGTGTTGATCCAAAACACTTCCAACCCTTTCTCCTTTGCAAAAGTGCTAACACCAACAAGTGTGTACATCATCATGTGCATGTGTGTTAGCATTTTCAAAATAATTTCCAAAGGATTATAAGTTAGCACACTAGGTACTAATGCATATGCATGTATGAAATCACCTAGTGGCACTTGATAACCGCGATCACCGAGATAGTCCCCTCTTGATAGTACGACTATCTATCCTAAACACACTCACACCCTCTATGGTGTCTTGAGTGCCAAAAACAAAATCCATATTTATACCTTTGCCTTGATCTCCGTAGGGGTTTTGCTTTTCTTCTTCTCTTTCCAAATGTGGAGCACTTGATCCATCTTTTGGTCATCACCACCAATACCATGATCATCATCTAGCTCCGCACTTGGTGTGTACCAACCTAGCTCATAAACACTTCATGACAAGGTTAGTACTCTAGGTGACATCAATTATCCAAAACCAAACAAGGACTTTCAATCTCCCTTTTTGGTAATTGATGACAACCTTTCACAAAGATATATGTTTGAAAATTTGAGTCACCACTTGTTAGTATTAGCTCCCCTACATATGTGCTATAGTGTTGGTTCAAGTTCGGCACATATGTATAGATATGAAATGTGGGAGAGTAATACTATCAAATGATGCTAAGGTGTAAAGAATGGACCTTTGAAGCGTGATACAAATCGGAGTTGCCAATGTATACCATCCTTAGCACCATGGTTAGCTAGACTTTACAAAAACACTAGATACCTCATGAGATCAACATTATATGAAAGGCTCTAGTACCACTTGTAAGAGCAAATTACATCTAGCTACCACCTATGCATGCTAGTTTGCAAATCATCATTCAAAATCTATTTCTAGCATGCACCACACACTTGTGCAATGCAAGCAAGCATATGAACATGCACAAATAAAATGCAACAACCAACAACCAAGTTCATGAGCTTGCTCCCCCTACTGTGTGCTCAAATCTTTTTCAAGGTTTTGATCTACTTCATTTGATCTTCTTCATCTACTTGTGTGCTCAAATCTTTTTCAAAGTTTTGATCTACTCATTGATCTTCTTCATTTGATCTTTGTGATTTCTCTTTACTCATTTGATCTTCTTCATTTGATCTTTGTGACTTTTCTCTCCCCCTTTGTCATCTATTTCCATAAAAGGTTTGCATAAAAGGTTCAAATTGTTTAGGAGAGAGTTAAGTTCTTTCACATTTGGTTCAATCTAGATCATTTGCATTAGATATTTAACATGGTTTGCTCTAGAGTAAGCTTCTTCACACATCTTGCAATGGTTATCTTACTCATGTTGGTTAAACATTCCATTGCTCATTCTCTAGATTAAACACTAGGATTGCAAGCCCATAAACATGTCATATTACCGCTAGATCATAGCAAGCATAGAAACAATAGTGGCATCATATAATCATCAAAATCATTTTATTTTCATGAATGAGCTTAATGATTGTGAGGAATGACTAGATGCACTAAACATGTCCCTAGCAAAGATGGATGCATATGTCAATCAACTTTTACCTTGCTTTGTCGAAAGAGAGGCATGTCATATAAGTGGGGGTGCATCAACACATATTTGAGAAGTCAAGTAGTTCAATTCATTCCTTAGCTTGCAAAACCTCTTCTCATCAAGTGGCTTGGTGAAAATGTCGGCAAGTTGATCATCGGTTCCAACACTCTCAATTGAAAATCACCCTTTTGTTGATGGTCTCTTATGAAGTGGTGCCTAATATCAATATGCTTTGTTCTTGAATGTTGCACGGGTTGTTTGTGAGCTTCACCGCACTCTCATTGTCACATAGCAATGGCACTTGTTTGAATTTGATTCCAAAGTCATCCAAAGTTGCTTCATCCAAAGTAATTGAGCACAACAACTACCGGCGGATATGTATTCGGCTTCGGCGGTTGAAAGTGCCACACTATTTTGCTTCTTTGACGACCAAGACACAAGAGATCTTCCCAACATTGACATGTGCCCGATGTGCTCTTTCTATCAACCTTGCAACCCACATAATCGGAGTCCGAATATCCAATCAACTCAAAGTTTGACCCCTTTGGATACACAAACCAACATCTTGTGTATGCTTCAAGTACCTCAATATTCTCTTAGTTGCCTTCAAGTGACTCTCTCTTGGTGAGGATTGGAATCTTGCACACATGCATACACTAACATGACATCCGGTCTTGATGCGGTCACATAGAGTAGGCTTCCAATCATAGACCGATACAACTTTTGATCCACCATATTGCCACTTGCATCACTATCCAATTGTCCATTTGTCCCCATAGGTGTGCTAATGGCTTTTGCATCTTGCAATCCAAACTTCTTGATCATGTCCTTTATATACTTGCCTTGACTAACAAATGTGCCTTCCTTCAATTGCTTGATTTGTAGATCAAGGAAGTAGCTAAGCTCTCCATCATGGACATTTCAAACTCATTTGCCATCAATTCACCAAACTCGTCACAAAAATCTTGATTGTTGAACCGAAAATGATATCATCAACATAGATTTGCAACACAAACAAGTCTTTTCCAATCTTCTTGGTGAAGAGAGTAGTATCAACCTTTCCATCTTGAACCCTTTAGAGAGGAGAAAATCTCTTAACCTCTCATACCATGCTCTGGAGCTTGTTTCAAACCATAAAGTGCCTTCTTGAGCTTGTAGACATGGTGGGCTTCTTGTCATCTTCAAAACGTGGGTGTGTCTCAACATATACTAACTCATTGATGTAGCCATTGAGAAATGCACTCTTGACATCCATTTGATTATAACTTGAGTTGTGGGAGCAAGCAGAAGCTAATAGGATTCTTATTGCTTCCAATCTTGCAACCGGGTGCATATGTTTCACCAAGTCAAGACCCTCTATTGAGGGTTGTATCCTTGTGCCACTAATCTTGCTTTGTTTCTCACCACAATGCCGTCTTGATCTTGCTTGTTGCGAAAGACCCATCTAGTGCCAATCACATTGTAGTTCTTAGGCCTCTCCACTAATTCCCATACTTGATTTCTTGTGAAAGTTGTTAAGCTCTTCATGCATGGCATTGACCCAATCAACATCTTGTAATGCTTCTTCAATCTTGGTTGGCTCGATGGATGATACAAAAGAGTAATGTTCACAAAATGAAGCCAATCTTGATCTAGTTTGCACACCACTCTGAATTCCACCAATGATTTGATCTAATGGATGATCTCTTGCAACATTGGTTGGTTGGAGCACTGAACTTGATTGCTTGTACTTGCTTGATCATTCGGTTGAGATGAACTGGCCACTTGTTGATCTTGCAATTGAGAACCACTAGCTTGCACAATTGGAGAAGTGAGCACTTGATCTTTGTCATCTTCAACATCAATCACTTCCCTAGGTCGAATATCACCAATGTCCATACTCTTCATTGCATTTTCCAATTGAGTTCCTCTCACATCATCTAGATTTTCTTCTTCATCTTGAGAGCCATTGTTTCATCAAATTCAACATCATGCACTTCCTCAAGAGTACCACTAGTCAAGTTCCATACTCTGTATGCTTTGCTTGCAGTGGAGTAACCAAGTAAGAAGCCTTCATCACATTTCTTCTCAAAATGCTCAATCTAGTGCCTTTCTTCAAGATATAGCATTTGCAACCGAACACTCTAAAGTATGCAATGTTAGGCTTTCTTCCATTCAATAGCTCATAGGGAGTCTTCTCCATCATGGGATGACAATAGAGGCGGTTGCTATAATAGCAAGCCGTGTTGATAGCTTCAGCCCAAATGAATGACTCACATATACTCACTAAGCATAGACCTTGCCATATCAATGAGAGTTCTATTCTTCCTTTCAACAAGACCATTTGATTGTGGAGTGTACTTTGCCGAGAATTGATGTCTAATTCCAAATTCATCACATAACTCATCAACTCTTGTGTTTCTAACTCACTACCATTGTCACTTCTTACTTTCTTGATGGTTGTTTCAAATTCATTGTGAACCTCTTGACAAAAAATTGAATGTAGCAAATGTATCACTTTGTCACTTAGGAAGAACACCCATGTATATCTTGTAAAATCATCCACTATTACAAGCCATATTTGTTCCCACCAATGCTAGTGTATGTTGTTGGTCAAATAGATCCATGTGCAATAACTCAAATGCTTTGCTAGTTCATATGCTCTTTTTAGGGTGAGTGTTTCCAACTTGCTTTCCGGCTTGACAGGAAATCAAAGTTTATCCTTTTCAAAACACCACATCTTTCAAGCCTCTAACTAGATCATGCTTAATAATCTATTCAATTGGTTCATTCAACATGACCAAGTCTTTCTATGCCTAGCCAACCACATGCTAATTTGAACAAACAAGTGACAATGAGCTTCTAGCATTGCCAAGTATAGCAACTAACTTTAGATCAAGTTGGAGATCAATGAACTAATACAAATTGGACAATAGATTGGTGTCACCAGAAATTGAAACAAGCATATCTAAAGAAATCATTTGAATTATGATCAAGCATTCATGTAACATCAAATTGTAATGTCAGCATCTTGCAAGCTTTTGTCATACTTAATATTCAACAGATCTTGCCAAAATGCACATGTTAATCTCAAGATCAAATATGCATTTGAATCCAAGATCACACAATTGAGCCACAGATAACAAATTGAAGTTCAAGCTCTCTACTAGCAATACATTGGATATGCTCATGTCATTTGATATAGCAATCTTACCAAGCCCTTGACCTTGCCTTTGCCATTATCACCAAATGTAATACTATCAATCCCATTGTCATCATTCTTGTTGATTGAATTGAACATTCTTGCATCTCCGGTCATGTGTTGAGTGCACCCACTATCAAGCACCCAATGCCTTCCTCCGGCTTTATAATTGACCTACAAGAAAAGATCAATTCTTTTTAGGTACCCAAACTTGCTTGGGTCCTCCAAGGTTAGTCACTAAGCTCTTGGGCACCCAAATTGCCTTCTTCTTTGGGCCAACAATGGGAGCACCAATAAACTTAGCCTTCACACCATTTACACCCTTGGTAAGCAAATAACAAGAATCAAATTGAATTGAGGATACATTAGCATTTTATTCTTGTTCTTGCAATATTGCTCTATATGCCCGGATTGCTTGCATTTCTTGCAAAACCGACCATTGCTTCTCACAAAACTAGTCTTGTGAGTCACAAAAGCCGCCTTGCCATTCTTGGGGGTATAGCCCAATCCCTCTTTGTTAAGAGAGAACCGTTGGCTACCCAAGCACTTAAGCAAGCGGGCATCTCCACCATAGGCATTGCCTAAGGCACGAGTGAGCTCATTGACCTCTTTTTCAAGGTCTCATTCTCCACCATTAGTGAGGCATCACAAGTGAAACCATCACTCATAGTAGAAGTAGTAGTGGATGAGCTACATGAAGCGTTAGTGGGAGCAACAACAATAGGAGTATAAAAAGATTCATCAAGAATATCACAAGTTACTCCTATGTTACATGTTGGAACAATGTTCTCAACCTTGACTTGATCAAGGAGAGAGGAGTGAGCTTTTTCAAGCTTGGTGTGAGCCTTGCCAAGCTTCTCATGGGCTACCTCTAGCCTCTCATGAGTAGTCTTGAGCTCATCAAGGGTTTGTTCAAGAGCACTAAGCTTCTTGCGCAAATCCTTGCACTCCTTCCTCTTCATCTCAAAGCAAGTGTGAGCTTGTTCTAACATGTCCATGAGGTCCTCCTTTGAGTGCTCCTCATCCTCATCACTCTCACTATCACTCTCATCATCGGATTGTACCTTAGTCGGCCTAGCCATGAAGCATGATGAAGTGTCAAATAGAGAAGGCTTGTTGTTGATTGCAATGCTTGCAAGTGCCTTCTTCTTGGTGCTCTTCTTGTTATCATCATCACTTGAGTCTTCACTATCGGATGATGCATCACTATCCCATGTGACAACATATGAGCCACCCTTCTTCTTCTTGAAGCTCATTTTCTTCTCTTTCTTCTCCTTCTTATCTTTCTTCTTCTCATCTTCATCATTGTCACTATTGTAGGGACAATTCACTACAACGTGATCCTTGCTCTTGCATTTGTAGCATCTTCTCACATATTCTTTGTTCTTGTTATAATCTCTTCTCTTTCTTGCACCATAGCCCTTCTTCTTCATGAACTTGCCAAATTTGCGCACAAAGAGAGCTAAGGCTTCATCATCAATGTCACTAGCTTCTTCATTGTCACTTGATTCTTCCTTCTTGGACTTGCCCTTGCTCTTTGATGAGGTGGCTTTGAATGCCACACTTTTCTTCTTCTTGTCCTCTTCCTTGATCACTTCTTCACTATCTTCATTGTATTGATCCTCGGTCATGACATCACCAAGCACCTCATTTGGAGTCACATTCTTCAATCCTCCTCTAAAGATGATGGTGCGAAGTGTCTTGAATCTCTTAGGCAAGCAACTCAAGAACCGGTGAGTGAAGTCTTCATCTTGCACCTTTTCTCCCAAGGACTTGAGATCATTGATGATGACTTGCAATCTATAGAACATTTCCGGAATTGATTCATCATCCTTCATCTTGAAGTTGGTGAGCTTGTCCTTGAGCATATACAACTTGGCACTTTTTACCGTTGAAGTGCCCTCATATGTTTCTTCTAATCTTTTCCATACCTCACTTGCATTGTCAAGATCTTTGATTTGCTCAAACACCTTGGATCAATGGCATTGTATATGGTGTTGAGCGCCATTGTGTTGCATTGCTTGTTGATGGAGTCATTTGGTGTTGGATTGGTAGGATCAAGAATCACAAACTCATTTTCAACCACATCCCACACCTTGTCATTGATTGAACCCAAATACATCTCATCTTTCTCTTCCAATAATCAAAAGATGTGCCATCAAAGAACGGTGGTTTGCCCCCAACATGGTTGAAACAATTTGAGCCATTTTAACACCGAAGGTTGTTAAGCCTTATGCAAACGGTGACCACGGCTCCGATACCACTTGAAAGGTCCTAAATGGCTAGAGGGGGGGGGTGAATAGCCTAATAAAATTCTACAAAACACTTAGAGCAACTAGTTAGACAATTACAAAGCGAAGCTTTTTGCTCTAGCTCTACTAAGTGTTGCAAGCCACCTATCCAACAATTCTAGTAACCTATAATCACTATGTCACACAAAAGATATGTTACTACTCTCTAAAATAATGAGTTAGCAAGAAATAATTACTTCTAATAATTGAGAGCTACTTCTAGCAACAAATATCTCTACACAAGTGATAACAAAAGTAATGCAAGGATAGAGAGATGTACCGACACCGGGAAGAGACAATCAATCACAATAAGAAAACCAAGAAACTTGGGAGAAGTCCAAAGAGGCAAGAGACACAAAGATTTTCTCCCGAGGTTCACGTGCTTGCCGGCACGCTACTCCCCGTTGTGTCGACCAACCACTTGGTGGTTCGGTGGCTAATAGGTGTTCACAAACCTAGCTCAACACTTGAGCGCCACAAGAACCGACCCACAATGGAGGTAACTCAATGACACGCGCAATTTACTAGAGTTACCTTTTGGCTCTTCGCCGGGGAAGGCACAATACCCCTCACAAATCACCGGGAGATGGCCACGAACAATCACCACTCGTGCCAAAGCTCCTCCGCTGCTCCAAGCCGTCTAGGTGGCGGCAACCACCAAGAGTAAAGAGAATACCCGCAGCAACAACAATCCCCAAGTGCCACTAGATGCAAACTCACAAGCAAATGCACTTGGATCCACTCGATCTCACTTAGATTGCGCTATCAAGCAAGGAGATGAGTGGGAGGGAGTAGATCTTGCTCAAGAGGATGTTCAAGAGGTTAGAGAGTCAAGAAGAAAGCCCCACTAGCCGGCCACCACCTATTTATAAGAGGGGGAAGAAGACAGCAAGTCGTTCCCCCTTTTTCCCGAGCTTCTGCGCCTGCGGTCGGTACTACCGACGCCAGGTCGGTACTACCGACCACAAGGCCCGGTACAACCGACGGAACTTATGACCGTTGCACACAGCGTTGACCAAAACGAACAACCGACTCCAGGTCGGTACTACCGACGGTCGGTAGTACCGAGGTTATGGCGGTACTACCGCCAGGCCAAAATCGCGCGAACAGAGAGCTCTGCGAAAAACAAGTTACTACCGACCTTGCGTCGGTACCACCGAGGGCGGTAGTACCGCCAGGCCATTTTCAAATCTACACAGGGAGCCTCGCGAAACCCTTTAGGGCCACGGTACCACCGACCCTCTGGTCGGTACCCCACCGCCGGCGGTAGTACCGAGGTTATGGCGGTACTACCGCCAGGCCAAATCAAACTCAACACAGAGAGCATTGCAAGCAGCCCCCTTGGGCGGTACTACCGACCCCCTGGGCGGTACTACCGACCACACACAGAAAACTTTGTTTTCTTCTCTGTGTTGATCCAAAACACTTCCAACCCTTTCTCCTTTGCAAAAGTGCTAACACCAACAAGTGTACATCATCATGTGCATGTGTGTTAGCATTTTCAAAATAATTTCCAAAGGATTATAAGTTAGCACACTAGGTCCTAATGCATATGCATGTATGAAATCACCTAGTGGCACTTGATAACCGCGATCACCGAGATAGTCCCCTCTTGATAGTATGACTATCTATCCTAAACACACTCACACCCTCTATGGTGTCTTGAGTGCCAAAACAAAATCCCTATTTATACCTTTGCCTTGATCTCCGTAGGGGTTTTGCTTTTCTCTTCTTCTCTTTCCAAATGTGGAGCACTTGATCCACTTTTGGTCATCACCACCAATACCATGATCATCATCTAGCTCCCGCACTTGGTGTGTACCAACCTAGCTCATAAACACTTCATGACAAGGTTAGTACTCTAGGTGACATCAATTATCCAAAACCAAACAAGGACTTTCAAGTCCATTTTCATCATGTCTGGGGAAACTGGAAAAGTTTATAAGATGCGAAAAATAATTGAGAAGCGTTGATGATGTTCTGTTTTGATCTCCATATACACCTTTTAGATATATATATATATATATATTCACTCGTAGTTCAAATTTTAGTTGATTAAAAAATTGCTTGAAATACAATTAATTAATTAATTATAGCAAATAATTATAAAAATACACCAAAGTTTAACATAGAGTATCACATGTCGTATGTGTAGAGAAGAAAAAGTTTGGGGGACAAAAAAGAATTTTGTTTTGCCAAGTGCTAGGAGAGGGCACTCGGCAAAGAGCTCTTTGTCGAGAGCCTGAAGAGGGTGCACTACTAGAGAACAGGTCTTTGGACGATCTATCAACTGAGCTTTAGTCTCGAGAAAAATTTGCGTTCGGGGCTAAAGACTTTTAGTTCCGGTTCGTATTACCAACCGGGGCTAAAGGTGAATCTTTAGTCCCGGTTGGTATTACCAACCCGAACTAAAGGTCCTGGACCTTTAGCCCCGGTTGGTGGTACCAACCAGGACTAAAGGTCCTTTTATCCCCGGTTGGTGTTACCAACCGGGGCTAAAGGTCCTTCACGAGTGGATTCAAAAGGAAAACATCCATAACTGTATCACGTGAGTTGTGTAGCTCAGTTGGTAAGCGTGCCTAAGGCGAGATGTGCTGAGTTCGAATCTCACAAAAGACACATTTATTTTTTCTCCCTGGACCTTTAGCCCCGGTTGGAAGCACCCAGGACCTTTAGTCCGGGATTCTTAGTCCCGGTTGGGATACCCAGGACTAAAGCCCCCTTTCAACCGGGGCTAAAAGCCCTTTCTGTAGTAGTGGTGGCACTCAACAAAGAGCTGGCGCCGTTGCATGCGTTAGGTCATAGCATCAACTCTTTGTCGAGCACCGAGGCTTTGCCGAGTGGCACTCAGCAATGGGCTTATATGTCGTGTGTAAAGTCTTTGCCGAGCGCCTGAGATGGGGCACTCGGCAAAAGGGTCCCTTTACCGAGTGCCCTACGTTTGGCGCTCGACAAAGACAGGGGCACCCGGTAAAATCGGGCTTTCCGGTAGTGTGCTAGTAACACAAGGAACATGAAGTGGAGAACAAAAAGAGAAGACATTTTACAATGGGGTCGGCGCTAAAGATAGCGCAAAAGTAGATGGAGTAGACCGTTGTCAAATATCAGTAAAACTGATGTATAAGGAAGAAAATGTCCAATGGCAGTCGCGACAGTGCTTCCCAAAACCTGATACATTACATACCCCGTGTAGGGACACAAGGAGACGTAGGCTTCGGAGAGTTGCTCTCCCTGTGTCGATGACACGTTGGTGAAGGGATGGCGAGGATAGCGATGACATGACACAGTGGTGAAAGGAGGAGATGAATTGTGCATTCTGAGTTGCAGCTATGAAAAGCAAATATCTATGCAATAATAACATTAAGGTGATTGAACATGTCATTAGTCCACAGATAAATAACCATTAATATGAGGATAATTGCTTAATAAAATAGGCTAGTGCAATTTTATATCGAGTGACAAAAAGAAACTGCGCACCCGTAAGGTCAAAGACGAGGAATCACCAGACCATTCACGCAGATATCAGACGACCATCGTTCGGGTGAGCAAGCGCGCTAACACGCGGATGTCACGCGCCCATCATCCGGCGAGGCGAGCGGGAGCGCGTGTGTTCCTTTCTTTTACTCTCTCCAATACCTTCGACTAGTTAGATATAACACAACTATATAAATTAGTATCACTCTTGGAGTAACAATGTGAGACTAAAATCCTCAACGATATATACTATAAATATGTGAGTAGACCTTTTAAGATTTATTTGGAATTATTATTTAGTCTTGGCCTAAATATTCTAACGGTGGCCACGTGTCTATGTTTCTGTAAAAACTTCTAAGGTTTTCTCACTTTTATAAAAATGTCCTATATGAAAATTAAAGAAATTTCACCTGGACCTGCGGAGGTGCAGCAAGTCGTCTTTGTTCTCTCGTGCAACCAACCTATTCAACTGTCGATCAGTCCCGTATCGTCATCAAGCCATCACCATTATTTATTCCTTCCCAATATCTGTGTGCCTACAGATATTTTGAAAGAAAATACTCCGTATATGTGATTCTAGACACATATGGAGCTGCGAACCTTTCACCTACTTCTGCTCTGTAGTTTGTGCAGTATCTGCCGAAGCAAAAAGGTTCAATTTGCCATTTGAGGTTCCGTACGAATACAGGGAATGAATGTCGTTGCGGGTATCATGAGAAGCCGCAAATGATTGTACGAACGCCCGTCCGCCAATCAACGTAGCTCCACCAATAACCAGGAGCCAATCGGGAACGACTACAGCCAGCTCTCCAGGGCAGCAGGATATACTACTGTGCATACTATAACCGCCCTCCGCCCGTCGTCAATCCATCATCAGACTATCCGCACTCTTCATCCTCTATATTCATCCTCTAAAAGGAATATTTTGTCCTGGTCATCGAGATTCTCTTCTCTATACCACTTTTTCCCGCACTCGTTCATCCTCTATATTCATCTTCTATATAATAGAGCCCACACGTCGTACTCTACTTTTTTTCTCCCCCACCCAGCCCCTCTCTCTCTCTCCTCCCTTCTCCTTTCTCTTTCTCTCTCCGCGTGGTGGGGCCACAAGCCAATTGCGTACGTCCTGAGAGTACGCTGTATTTGACGGATACACTGCTCTCCTTCTCGATAGCGGAACCGTCGGCGTACCGCGGTGCAGTGGTTTCATCCGCTTCATCGGTACTGCAGGAGGCTTTAAAGGACTGCAGTGCAGTGAGTCTCAGCACTTCAGTCTTCAGCAGGCAGGTGCGACAGCAGCCCGGTGGTGGCAGTGGTAGTGGTAGCTAGTGTGTGGGATCAGATCATCAGACACGGCGCGAGGCGGGCAAGACAGATCGCAGTCGGACACCCGGGCACGGCGAGGCCCCGCAGGTGACGCGCGCGCGCGGTTGAGTTGTTGCCTTTCTTTCTGCTGCTGGTTCCCTGGCCCCTGGCCGTCGGGGTCGTCGTCCTGGACCTGGATCACGGAGGCCGATCGATCGATGCACTTGCGAAAACCGGTTGCCGCAAGGAAGAGAGCACGGAGCCGTCACTCCACGGGCAAGCTAGCTAGCTAGAGAGCCGAAACGGCCCGCCGTAGCTGCTGCTGCGCGCATGCATGCTGGCAGCCAGGCCCGGGGCGATCACTGTCATCAGGATCGATGGCACGCGGCGCGCCGCGAACCCGGCTGCAGGCAGGGCCCCTCCGATCCAATCATGGAGCCTGCTGGGGCCCGGCCGCCCCCTTTCTCCCCGCGGCGCCTTCGATCCCGGCGTGCCGCCAATAATTAATTTAATGCGTGTCCGTGCCGTGCGTGACCGAAGCGAAGCGCGGATCGATCGGTGGCCCTGTGCGTGCACGCGCGGCGCGAACGAACGAACCAAGGAACACGGCTGGGCGAAGAAAAAGCCCCATGCCTTTGCCTTTGCCTGTTGCCTTGCCGAGACGACGCGGCCAGCCAGCGTGCCACCAGCTAGCTAGCTAGCGTCGGGCGCCCGTCCTTGTCCGCCGCCGGGCCCGCCGCCGGCTGCTGCTGCCAAATGGGATAGCAGGTGGCCAGTGCAAGCCATCGCTCGCTGAGCTGGGCATCCTGCCCCTGCCTGCAACTGCAAGTCTGCAATGCAGTGCAAGAGGGATCGATAGGGACGCGGGCCGCGCCCCGAGTTATTCATTCGCTCGCAGCTCGCTCTCGCTTGCCCTCGGATTTGGCTGCTTGTTCAGCTCGAGCTCATAAACTTGTGCTAGACGATGAGGCTGTTGCTGGCACGGGAAAATGGAGATGGATGATGGACTTGTCGGGACCCTGATCGATCGGGCCTGTGTTTCCCTTTCGTGATGCAAAATAATGGATTGTCGCGGAGGTAGTGAGAAAGGTCGTCGCCGCCTGCTTATCTTCGGACTAGTACAAAATAATTGCAGGGACGTACAACAACGTCCATCCACAACATGGTTTAAGACATTGACACACAGTGACTCATAACAATACTGTATATTCCTAGCTATGAATATAGTATATGTATAGAATAGAAAATATTACTACTCATTCTTGTTCACCACATTCGTTCAAATATATATGTGAAGATCTGTAAACTGGAATGATCGTCCTTACGTGAGTGTGAGAAACGAAACAGAAGTGTACTATATATTTCCGAGACAACACACGATTAGCTTAATTCACATTTTGCCACACCATGAAAACTGACATTGCAACACTTATCCACGTATGTTCACACATCGTTTTTTGTGAATAATCACTCCCTCCGATCCACACGGCCGGGTATCCTCATCTGGTCATCTGATGGCTGGCGCAATAACAAAAAACAGTTACATGAATCTGGACCGTGATGCCGAGAAATTAACCAAAATCATCCCCCAAGAGATTCAGACATGCATGCATTTTGACCAAGTCCACTCGTTATATAGTGCAGTGCAGTGATCTATCCGGGCATCTGGGCTGTAGATAGGCCCATCATCATCATCGGCGATAGATCGATCGTCCTGCTGTTTTCTGCATCAACATCCAGCTACGTCGCGAATGAGTTCGAGTATGATGCGCGGCCGGGACCCAGCGGTACGGCCTGTCCCCATCATTTCGCGTTTACTTCGCGTCAGGCTACATGAGTTTTCCCCGATTCTCAGGATTGCTCTGTTGACCGCGACTTCGATGGGTGTTTAGGAATTTTCTTTTTTGCTTGATTATGAAGTACACAAATCTCACTTTCTTGTTTCAAATCGCTGGCGGTGGCGGTGTCGTAATAAGTACCATGCCACTGTGTCAACATGATGGTTCTCCTTGCATTGCATTGGATTCTGCCATTCTGGCCGGTTGCACTGCACTGCACTGCATTGCATTGGCCTGGATCGGTGAACACTGAAGAACTCATCCATTCCCCGGCCCAGTATGTAGTAGCTGTAGACGTACTGTAGTTACTTGCCCTGGTGTGTACGTGTAGTGTACCAACTGTTACCCTCGCTTTTATGTGTGTGATCATCATTTGCTCATGGAATCTGCTGCAAGCTACTCCCTCCGTCCTATCTCCTGAAATAAGTGCACTTCTAGAGTTCAAAATTTATTCTAAGCATATTTACATATATAAAAGAGAAACTAATTCTATTTATTTTTTCTACTTTCTCATTTTCAAGGTATAATGATTACATCTTTCTAGGGGTATAATTTTAATTTTACACTAACCTTAGCATCTTCATTCAAACTCTAGAAGTGTACTATATTTTGGGACGGAGCCTTGTTTAGATGCAACACCAATTTTTTTTTTGTTGCGTAGTAAATGTTGGGACACTAATTTAGAGTGTTAAACGTGGATTAATGACGAAACCCATTTCACAACCCTGGTAAAACCACGAGACCTTTCTAATGAATCTAATTAGGTCATGATTAGACAATGACGTGCTACAGTAAATAGTCTTTAATGACGGGTTAATTAGGCTTAATAGAAAGATCTCGTGATTTCCTGTCCACCCGTGTAATTAGTTTTGTATTTAGATCATATTTAGTCCTCCTAATCTTTGATCTATAATTGCTACAATAATTTTACAAAATTATTTCGCAAAATAACCGGCATCTAAACAAGGCCGGTTCAGTGAATTAGTAGGCATGACTGCATGAGTCCATATACATGCATGCAACCCGCTTTCGCTGTTAATAATGGCCAACAGATACAGACATCATAAACCTGCCAACCAACAGTACGTCGATCATGTGGATCGTTCAACCGGCCCGCTGATCACAGATCACTTGACAGCACTATATATAGCAATCATAAAGGTCCATGCAATGCATATATATGCAATCGTACGATGTGCTTGAGCAGATAGATCTACCACTACAGCGAATAAAATTGCTTGGGTCTCAAGCTGAGGAGCAATCTGGAGTGCTGCCCTAGCTCTACCGCAGGAAGTGCAGATTCCAGAAGATCAGTACTGCTGGTGCATTCCTTGAGAAGGAGAATACTGGAGATGGATTTGTAGACCTTGTTTCCAAACTAGATCTGGAGCACCATATCCACCATGGACTAGCCCCACCATGGATCTAGGATCCTACTATTTTTTTTTGAAACATCCCCAGCCGATCTTTTTATTCATTAACACTAGGTTCAGCTGAATCGCGAACCACCAGATTAATTACAAAACTAGGGAGGGGGTCAAGCCAAATATATGGTTGACCTGGGTCCCAACCAAGACCCAAACGTGCTAACTCAGGAGCACACCCATTACATGATCTAGAAACGTGCAAGATTTGCATTGAGACAAAAATAGAGTGAATCAACTCATGTGCTTCTCTATAGATTACAGAGGCAGGACATAGGTTCATCTCGTCTGATTGGAGTGCTCTCACTGTATTCATCGAGTCGGTTTCTAAAATAATCCTGGAGATGCCTTGGTCTGACGCCACCTGAAGAGCTGCCACACATGCTTGGGCTTCAACACAGTCAGCATCATGAACTGCCGCTAGAGACCCAGAATCTGCACTGACCGCCCTTCCATCATGGTCCCTAATTACGAAGCCCCAACCACCTCTTTTTGATTCCGGGAGGAAATAGTTCACTTTGAGAAGATCCGGTGGTGGACAAACCCACTTATGAACTTTCTGCAACAGTTTCTTTATCTTCTTTTTTGCCGGTTTAGACTTTGTTGCTAGCATTGCTACCCGGTGGATGATCTGACCTGTTCGCTGTATTTCTTCTCCTGCATTTGCTTTGTTTCTAGCTTCCCACCAAGCATATAGCAGCCTGATGACCTTGAGGCAAATCTTAGCTTTCATAGATAAAATTGATGTCACAACATCATGAGCCGATTTCTCCTGCAGAAGCATAGTCCGAGTGTCTTCAAGTAGTGTTTCTCTCCAACATTGAACAACAAATTTGCATTTGAGGAAGCAATTCTAGCACACCGGGCACCTAGTGTCTATTTCCACCCCTCGCCTCTTGATATTCATTTGCACAGGCAGGCTATTGTGTGCTAGTCTCCAAATAAAATGCTTGATTTTTGGTGTACATTCTAATTTCCATACTTGCTTCCATTCCAATTTTTTCTCTTGCTGTGCATTTGAGGAATCACCTTTCTGTCTCCTTGCTTCTCTAATTGACAGACCATAAAGGGTGTGATACGCCGACTTCACAGAGAATACCCCTTTTTTATCGAAGTGCCATGCTATAAGATCTTCCTTGCCGATGTGAACCGGGATGACTAATATGTCTTGCACGTCTTCTTCCTAGAAGATGTCACGGACAAGAGACTGGTCCCAATCACCAGTTGTTGGACCAATCAACTCACAAACCCGTGAAACTAGGGACCGACCACGCGGGGTTATTGGTCTCCTTGTCACACCTCTGGGTATCCATGGGTCAAGCCAGATATTAATCATGCTCCCATTGCCCACTCTCCAAATTATACCCTCCCTCAAAGCTTTGATTCCTCTCACGATACTTTACCATGAATATGAAATTCCAGGCCCCTCTTCCACGTTCAAGAGATTACCATGGCTGTAATATTTGGCTTGAAGCACCTGGGCACAAAGAGACTCCGGTGCCATAATCAGTCTCCATGCCTGGCGAGCCAACATGGCGAGATTAAACAAGTGCAGGATCCTACTATTGCTAAGAAGTGTTTAGGAGAGCTCTTCGGTGGTCATCCAATTGCAACCCGAGATGAGCGGTAGCTCTTCTTTCTCTCCTTTGTCTCACTGCCACCTTGGGCCCATGTGTCAGTCTTCTCATCTTCTTTTTCCTTCTTGTTTCTTGATGGGATGTGATTCCCGATCTTCCATCACGTTTAAGATAATTATCGATTTCGTGGAGAGTGACACATCGATCCGGCTTCAGATTACAAAAACTCGGACCCTGCAACCTTAACATGCACCACGTCTCCTCTGGTTATCAACCATGCCACGAGTCGGTTGACCTTGCCAAGAAGGCTAATATCCTTGTTGTGAATCAAAGAACACAAGCAAGACCAAGATAACACACAACTCAAGTATACTGACAATTGCAGATATACGATTAGGATCACAAATGTGGGGGTTCACAAACCGTAAATCACGTCCCTAAAGAGTCCCAACACGTTACAAGACCCAAACGGCCCAAAAGACAGCGACTCAACGTCCTAACAGATTCTGCATATCAACTTGTTTCAACGATTCCCGTTGACTCTGATGAAATTTGGACATAAAACCAAAGTCATTGGTTAGTTTATCAAATTATCTTTCCATCCATATGTGGATCATAAAAAAATAGAGTCCGTATGTGACCTGTGCATCTGTTTTACCGCTGGCTGCTCCTGGATTCCGAGATGGAATCGAACTTAACGCAGATTGGGCCTCCAACTTGGGTTGGACGCCTTTGTTGTCCTTCTAAGGTGGTGGCCAAGGAGGAGGACGTCCTTGAACATTCTTAGGCTGTTCTCCATATATGTTTTGGGCATGCTTCCACTTAGGCCAGCGTCCCAAGGTTGCATAACAACCTCAAGACGACGTCGTAGCACCTGGCAGAAAATAGTAGCAGATTGTCTTGATGATTTGAAGACCATGCCGACTTGATATTGAGGTGGGTCCTGATTTATTGGAACCATCAAGTGCTCATTGACCTCAATCGTACTTCGGATGGAAGAGTTATGGCCTTCCCATTGAAGTACTATCGGGCTGCCAACGAATCAAATGTTGGACTTCGATGATCTTGCACTTTGAGACATGTGCAGACTTACAAGCAAATAGTGATAAGTACATGTGGAACCAAGTGAATTGTAACAAAAATTGTTATACAAATGTAAGAATGAGCTCACTTTATAATCAATGATCGTATCCGATGGTGTCATGTCCTCATCATTTCTCTCATGCAAAAACTGTGGCAACTAGGAAATGGGGTGGTGGCGACCGACAATGTTAGGGTCGTACCTACCAGGGGCATGGTTGTGGGTGACGTCAAGGCTGGTCCTAGCCAAGCGGGGACGATGGGTGGCGCTAGGGTCCGTGTCAACTAGGGCGCGATGGCGGAAGGCGCTAGAAAGGGCTAGACCATAGCTCATGCGCGACCATGGTAGGCCAGCGATGGTGGTGGCCGTCGGTGGGGGCAAACATGAGCTTAACGCGGTTGGGGACTGGCGAGGAAGAGAATAGAACCTATGAACCATTAATTATTTTCTTTGTGTAACTAGTGTCATGTGAGTAATTTTGTCCAACTCTAGGAATTCATCCTCGAGTTTTTTGGAGCACCCTTTAAGGAGCTCTAGAAATTCCATGGACCTGGTCCTCATATCTGGATTTTGTGGAAGAGGTATTTGGCTAAAAAAAATTAAATCTAGAGCTATTTTAATTTTATGGAGCATTTAGAGCTCTGTCAAATAGGGTGAACATGATTCCTTATGTGTGAATGTAAGCTTGGAGTCCTAGCTGCCCTGAACTAAGGTATGTCATATAGATGATCATGCAAACGAGCACGACGACATGTTTACAGATTAGCTGCTGCACTAATTAATGAACGACTCTCTCGATCATTTTCGCGATGATGTCATCTTTCATGGTGAAATATCTTTTGTCTATGCAATTTCTTTCCTCAGTTATGTTTGTTATAATCCCCATTTATGTAATGCGAGTGCCCATGAGCTAGCTTGCTTAGGTCTCCCCAATGCACCATGCATAGTGGATATATGCCTCAACGTCCACATAAGCACTATGCCTTCCGACCATGTCATGTGTGGTAGTGGCTTCGCAGATGCTCAGAGAAGTCTGCAGAGGCATCAATTGCTTGGTCTAACACATCACCTAAGCACATGATTTTAAGGAGAGAGATGCACTCTAACAAGAGTAGAGAGAGGAGTTGAAAGTGACATGATGTTGCAGAGGAAAAAGAGAGAACATTGTCCAGTGTTAGGAGTTTGGTACCCTCATCCTGTTGGGACTGGTAAATTTAAAAGGGGACTGAGTCAGTACCTTGTTTGGGTTTATTCGCTCCTTGCCTTTGCACAAACTTTTCCAGTGCTAATTTGGAATAAAAGCAACAAGAGGTTGAACAACGTAAGAAAGCACACACACCCTACCACCACGAGAAAAATCATGGTTTTAAAACGAATCTATCTAGGCAACAACGTGGATCGCTGGATCTAAATCCGATGGTTATGGCTAATGGTGTTGTGCACCTGTGTTGTACCTGTGTTGGCTATATATATTAGGGAGAGATAAATGGGAGGGGTTAATTGCTAATCTCCACCATTAGCCATAGCCATCGGATTTAGATCTAGCGATCCGCGTGCGAGTTTCCATAGTTTCCACGAGAACCTGGTTTCCCTAGCATACGTTCCCGTGTAAATATAGTGGTAAGATAGTGTAAGTGCGTAAGCAAAATTCAGTTGTTAGCAGGGACTAAATCAACCAGTTGTTGCCTAGATAGATTCGTTTTAAAACCATGATTTTTCTCGTGGTGGTAGTGTGTGTGTGCTTTCTTACGTCGTTCAACCTCTTGCTGCTTTTATTCCGCATTGGCACTGGAAAAGTTTGTGCAAAGACAAGGAGCGAATAAACCCAAACAAGGTACTCACTCAGTCCCCTTTTAAATTTACCAGTCCCAACAGGATGAGAGTCCCTATTTACACTGTCTTATTACTATATTTATAATAATTTTTTCAATATAATCTATTGGACAAAATGATGTAGTTTAGGGATAGTTATAGATCCCAAACAAATATATACCAAATTTACAAAGTTTTTCTATGGATTCTAAATACCAGAGAAATATATATTAAATTATTCACAAATATGATCAAATTGTTTTGAAATTCCAAAACAGACAACCATAGAAGGAGAGAAGAAAAAAGGCAGAACCATAGAACTTCTATGTAGGGGGAAGGAGGGCGACGGGGTGGAGGCAGAGAGAAGATGCCTAGAGCTTCTTTAAGGGGGCAGAGGACCGGTGCCGAGAGCTTCTCTGCTGGAGGCGAATGCCGGGCCTTCTTTGTAGGGAGGAAGGAGGAGGCCCGCAGGGAGAAGGCAGTAGGTGGACACGCCGCGTCGGAGGGAGGAGGCCGCCCGTGGGACACACCACGCCGGTGCGAGAAGGAGGCTGTCGGTGGGACGCGTCACCCAGAGGGAGGATGAGGAGGTCACGATTCCTCTGGTGCGCCGCCAAGAAGTCAGGGGAGCCATAGGCGATGTGACCATGCGAGCGGTTGGAGACCACGGAGCTAGCCATGAGACAATATCGGAGCCACACGACCATGATCCAACGACGACAGATTCAGTTGCTCGATGGCTATAAAACAAGCTATTAGAGTGCGCAGTGGAATTTGGCCCAATTTGCTATACCCACGAGCCGACGCCCCTCGAGCTTAGGTCCACAGAAGCCCACAAGATATCCAAGCATTGGGCCTAACTCAACCCAAAAGACTAGCCTCATAGGTGAAGTTTGCCCTCGCCTTATATGTTGTGCTCCTTCACCATCAATTACCGATGTGGGCCTAAACCTAACAATCTCCTCTGTCGCACATCAGACCCAACACCCAAAAGACTAGCCTCATAGGTGAGGTTTGCCCTCGCCTTATATGTTGTGCTCCTTCACCATCAATTAACGATGTGGGACTAAACCTAACAATCTCTCCAACGCTTCACATCACACAACCTCGTGTGATCTCCGGAAGACGTTTTCCAGGTCTCGAGTCCAACGCTCCATATCACACACAACCCGTGTGACCTCCGAGATGTTAATGAGCTCCCCCGTCACATGTGACCCCTAAGATTTTCTAGACCTTCGAGACGTTAACGAGCTCCCCCGTCACATGTGACCCCTAAGATTTTCTAGGGTTTCCCGACCATGAGCTCCGATACCACTTGTTAGAGTGCACAATAGAATTTGACCCAATTCGCTATACCCACGAGTCGACGCCTCTCGAGTCCAGGTCCACCGAAGGTCACAACATATCTAGGTATTAGACCTAACTCAACCCAAAAGACTAGTCTGATAGGTGAGGACTATCCTTATCTTATATGTTGTGCTTCTTCACCATCAATTACCGATGTGGGACAAAAACTAACACAACCGGTTGACATCTATCTTTTCTCTTTAAAACTAGACTAGATCTGCTAGACCGTATAGCATAACTTAATTTTAATGCATATATATATAAGCAGTACGATAACCTTTTTTAAGAATGAGGTGCCCAGTTCGTTATAATACTTCAATCATGGACTAGTGTGATGTAATCATGAAAATTCCCATAAGATCACCCAATTTAAATTGAACGAGTACTATTACTGTTGGTCTGTTGCCATATTTGTTGAATTAGCTTTGTAACAACAGTGCAAATGATGTGAAAGATGCGATTCCTCATTCCTCATATTTTAGTGTAAACTAGTTGCTTTTTTGTCCACGAGCTGGATATCTTTTTTTGGGGGGACTAACACATGCACGTACACTTATCATTAGAACACGCTTTCAATATGCATGGGGCCTATATATACGTACGTGTGCAGCTTCACTAGCTTCATCATCCAAATCCCCATTTGGAGATACACACGCTATACTACTCTATTTAGTTGGTGGACACAATCAAGATTTGATCTTGTAACAAAGCAAGTTATATAATTGCAATACATTTTCTTTCCTTCCCCGTATTGTTTTAGTTTGTTTCTATCCACACTCATCGGAGATGTTTGATCCGTGTTGTTCTCCCATACCAATCATCTCTCTCTTGATGTGTTCCTTACTAATTAATTAATATAAGCATGCGCACTACGGATACAAAATTGGAATGTTGCGTCCATGTCACTTATGTAGGTTGACGCGTACAGGACATATGTAATCCTTTCGAGGAACTTGAAGAGACTCTTTATATTATTTCTAATTTATAGAATAAGGATTTTAGTGAAAAAATACCCTCCAACAATCTATTTAATTGGATATCTAAATATATATAAACACTAAAATAATGATTTAAAGAGTAATTATTAAAAAAAACTCTTGAAGATACTCTTATGTCAACTCTAGGTTCATACAATATTAATGGATAGGTTCATAGGGGCGGAGCCAAGGCCCGGCCACCCTGGGCCGGTGCCCGGGCTCCTCTCAACTGGCTGCTGCAATAGATACATCCTACATTCCTACGTACATTCCTACTCATACATAGTTATCATACAAAAAATAAATAGAAGCTACGCACACGTTCCACTCAAAAAGAAAAATTGTTTCCAAGAAGAAAAACTCAAAAGAAAAGCTACAGTGATGAGGCAGGGAACAAACGCCACCTAGGACTGGTGATTATTTTAGTTTAAGCATAAACTATTTCAGTTGTCTAATTTTGCTTGTATAATATATTATGTGTTTTATATTTTGTTAGGGCTAACAATACTAAAACCACAGATAATGTTTATATCTATTTAATTTATGATACCAACTAAGTATAATTAGATTCTTTATTAGTTATATTTTTCAAAATATACATATTTGATGTTATAATTCTTTGTGTTTCTCTCTACAACTTTGGTCAAAGTTGACAAACTTTGACTCTCCAAGATTCTTAAAATGCTTTATAATTTGGGATGGAGAGAGTATCTTATAGTGTCTTTCTTTTTGGGACGACGAGTGTATATTTTCTATTAGATAGTTTGTACACATAATCTTTCGTCGAATGATATATCTTTTCTTTTGCTCATCTATCTATAACTTTTTCGCGTCTTGGTTCCTGTTTCCTTAGGAGTGAAATCTTTTCTTTTGCTCATCTATCTATAACTTTTTCGCATCTTGGTTCCTGTTTCGTTAGAGCATCTCCAATAGTTTGCCAAATTTTACTTGACAAATCTTGTGTTTTGCCAATTTCTAAAAAGATATGTCAAGTAAAAAGAGCTCATCTCCAACAGTTTGTCATATTTCACTTGCCAAACGTAGATCTAACTTACATCAGGAACCTGAGACAGAAACAAAATCATGTTTATGTCCTTCCACCTCTTGAAAACTTATATCAGGAACCCTGAGACAGAAACAAAATCATGTTTATGCCCTTCCACCTCTTCTGTACGGACGGATGCGCGCGCGGAGTCGAGCGCGCATATATGCGCGCGCGGAGGCTCTTTTTTCCAACTTAGGATAAATGGCAACCTAGGATGGGGAACTGTTGGAGAAGATTTTTTCTGTATTTACCAAAAAAAATAAAAATGGCAACTTGGAATAGAGAACTGTTGGAGTTACTCTTAGGAGTGACCTTACTATATTGTATGGTATTTTGCTCTTGCTCAGGCTCCCTAAAATTTCTGGCTCCGCCACTGGTTCATACAAAATCCATCAATGACCTATCCATCAATTGGATAGGTTCTATGTTGTACTCACATAGAACCTATCCGCTCATACAAGGTCATTGATGGATTTTAGGGCTGTAGATTCATTCTAAGCTAAAATCTCTAGAGCATCTCCAAGATTGCCCAATATTTTTTCTCAAACGATGGTGTTTTTCAACTTGCTAAAGAGTAACTGAGAGATACAAATAAGACCATATCTAAAAATTTCTAAATAATTTACTCCTAAAATATATAAGACAATTTTAAATCAGAAATCCTATACAATTTCTAAATTATCCTAAGCAATTTTATATATTCTTTCTCTCTTGCACATTTCCATAATGGCAACTCTAGGTTCTAATGGTCAACTTTGGGTTCTATGAAAAGATGTAAGAGGCGGTTTAGGTCTTTCGTCCATGATCAACGATGAGGGACAACGCTCAGCGCCACAACCATAACCAAAGATTAGGACATGAAACCCTAGAAGCTCTCAAGGATGACATGTTCTTATACTCCCCCTCACCCTCCTGATATAAGGCACGAATGGGCCGGGGCTCCTGTATGGGAGATCAACGACAGAACCACCATATTTAACCATATATCACTAGCTTATAGCTCTCCTACCATCTCCCTTTTTCTCCACCATTGTAAGAACTCAAATTGAGCATTTTAACATGAAGAAACTACTGGATGTAGGGCTTTGACGCCTGAAATCAACATAGATATTTTGTGTCTTAAGTGTAAACCACTGAAGTTGCACACATTGACCCACTGACTGAACCACTAATCACTGCCACAGAACCCCATGATAGCCGCTGGATTATTTTCAGCGGTTGTCCTTAGATATGTCCGTCTTTGTTAATCATAGAGGTTGTTTCCTAAAATCTTTTTTTTCTAGTAATGACATGTTTTTCTTTACAATTCATATGGGGATCAAAGTAGTAAAGTTCCACCAGGACCAGTGCGGGCTATTTGGTTGAGAAATACTCCATCCGTCCCAAAAAAAAAGTTGCTATGGAATGTGTGTTGGTTAAACTTTATTAACTCTGACTAGGTTTGTAGGAAATGTGTTAAACACTCCTTTCTCCAAATAAGTTTATTATAAACGTATATTCAAGGATCTAATATCCAATGGCACTAATTGTGTACGGTAAATATTAATATCCAGTTATATATATTTGGTCAAAATTAAAATTTATTGATTTTTTTCAGAAGCGAGAATGACTCCGTTTTCTGTTTTAGGGACAGAGGGAGCATTGATCATCTCGGATGGGAGAACCTGATCCAAGAATCGTTGTCAAATGACCCCTAGTGAGCGCACAAACAATATATAATGTGTGGCAGGGCGCTGAATGAATATTATACAGACGTACTGCAGCAGCTTGGATATCATCACGCAATCCTATCCATCTCGCATAGTAGAGAGAGGAATGGATCAGTACGTGTTGCGACCACAACGCCATCAAACTTCTCAGCATATTTAGACAGAGACGACCCCGACGTACTGATGGATATGAAATAGCCCTTTCGATGGAATAATCAACATCTCATTTCGACATGATTCTTCCCAAAGCTGCCGAATACTAACTTGCAAAGCTCCGACCAACTATATACCGCCTAATAACTCACTGTTCATCAACGGATTGCATGCAATCAGCAAGCTAAGCTGACTGACACTTGGTCGAGCTAGTCCCGGGCTTGGGCTCGCTTCTCGTGTCCGGCCCAGCGCACTTGCATCGGCGGCGTTCGTCTAGCTCCTGTGGGCACAGGCAGGGGAGGTTCCAGTTCCTATACAGCTGAGAGCTGAAACGGCGGCGGTGGTCACCAACCCAAGAGCAGTGGCGGATCGAGGAGGGGACACGGCAGCGGAGAGAGGACGCCTGTCGTAATCGCTCGCTCGCTAGATAACCCGTAAATCCGAGTCAATTTGGCGTGATTTACCTGCTAATCCAATCCAATCCTCGTAGAGTGTAGTCCACTACTAGAAACTGGGGGGGCTTCCGATCCGATCCGACGGCCGCCGGGGCACCCGCGCGCACCTCCCCCGGCCCGGTCTCGCGCGTTGCATTTGTTTTAATACCCGGCCGGGAGGAAGGCCATGACGTTGCCGTGGCCGCCGCCAATCATACGTGTGAGGTAATCCTCAAAAGGAGCCCCTCCCTTTTCAGTTACTACTGCTGATCGATCTCCTTCTCCCGCGCGCGGATCACGCAGAAAGCCGCAAACTGACTGGAACGCCATCGTATTATCATCGTATAGTAAAGAAGATTAAAAGGCGTGGGGGAAAAGCTCGCTCGCCAGTTTCGTCGATCGCGCGCGTTTCTACTTTCCACCACGTAGGATCTCGGATCATATCGGAGCATGGCAGCAGGGAACACCGTTAGTTGGCCTCGATCCTCTCGCCAGTCCCCACACCGGCCAGGTCCCATGCATGATGACTTCCCGGCGGGCGGCGGGGAGGGATGGATAACTTGCGAGGCTGGGCCGCCTCGCTCGCTCCTCGATCGTCAGGCGGCGATCCGGATGGGGGAAGCACTTCTCGTGCCACAACTCCACAAGCATGAAGAGCATGGCGTCGAGCGATGGATCCGCGGCGTTGGAATCTTCCACCTCAGCCTGGCCCTGGCCCCTGGCTTGCGCGCGTCCGATGTGACGTGCAGTGCCCCCGCGCCCGCAGGAGGAGGAGATATATGGCCACCTACTAGCTAGCTAGCGCTAGAGGATAGCGACGGAGCTTCCCTGGCAACCTGGCATGGCGCATGACACACACAGCTAGCAGTTTCTTTTGCTATTGCTAATGCTAGCCCGCCCGCCTCCTCACGGTTCTGGGATTCGACCCGAATGGGCCGAATTTTGGTGAAATTCGTCCAATTCGGTTGGGCCCGAAATAAACTTGAACCGGCCAAAAAAATTCGGCCCAATTTAAATTTCGAGCCCATCATATGATGCAGCAACGGCCCACAAACACTACTGATGACTATAAAACGTGCAAACCCTTCTTTCCGGGAGCCTAACGCAACTTCCGCCGCCGCCAGCAGCTCTGGCCTCTGGCTCCGTGTCTCACCGCCAGCTCTAGCTGTTGCTGCCTGCCACCGCCGCTTGCGTCGTGGAGCTCTGCTCCTATCTTCCACGCCCAAGACAGCACTAGCACAGCACGTCGACGCCCGATCCTATACTCGACGCCCAAGACCACGCTGACACAGCACGTCGACGACGCCCGCACCGGCACCGGCGTAGCCTCTCGGTGTGCTGTCGAGGGTCGAGGCTCCCAGCTGCCACTACCGCACCGGTGCCACTTATAGCCACTGCATGTTCCAATCCAGCGCTAGGCACATCCTCTTCATGCCTACGGCCATTTTTGGCCATGTGTGCCAAATTTCATTCAAATTTAGTCAAATTTCATTCAAATTTTAAGTGGGAACCGGTCCGAATTTTTCGAATTTTCCGAATTTCGTCTATTTCGGTGAGCTCCGAAATATTTGCAAAAAAGAATCCCAAAACCTTGCGCCTCCTCCTCCTCCCCTCAGCTCCTCTATTATTCTCTCTATAAAGGATCCGGCCGGAGACCCAGCCACGCTCAGGACATTAGATTTCAAGTATAATAGCTAATAGCTCTTTGCTTCGGTTCCTTTTCCTTGTGTAATTCGTCTCTCCTCTCTCGTCTAGACTCTAGTCTATCGATCTAGTTAGTAAAAGGGCAAAAAGCGACTGACCGGCATGCAGCGGCTAGCAGCAGGCTGCTACAAGAGATAATTAATTGTCTCTGTCTGTTCGTCCGGGATAAGCAGCCTACAAAGGAGAGAGGCCGGAGGAGGAATCGATTAGTCATCGGCCGGCGGCGTCAGGGAGCTAGAGAGGAAGAAGAGATCGAGGCCGGCCGGGCAGCTGGGCGGGATGGGGCTGCGGGAGATCGAGTCCACATTGCCGCCGGGGTTCAGGTTCTATCCCAGCGACGAGGAGCTGGTGTGCCACTACCTCTACAAGAAGGTGGCCAACGAGCGCGCCGCGCAGGGGACGCTGGTGGAGGTCGACCTGCACGCGCGCGAGCCATGGGAGCTTCCAGGTGAGCTCATCTCCATCATCTTAATTACTACTATAGCTAGTAATTATACTCTTTCCTTTTTCTCTCTCTACCTAGTTCGCGCTATCTATCTCCCCCATGCATATGCATGCATGTTCGATGTTCCACGAATCTAAGCTTCTCCATCCATGGATGCATATGCATGCATGCCTCGATCTTGGCTAGCTCTCTTGATCGATATGATGTGGCCGGTGCTCTGTTCATTCGTTCGTTGTACTATTATTATTCGTGTCAGTCGTCAGTCATTATAGTAGTACTCTCGGCGGCCGGTTCACCTATTATTGACAGCTAGCTAGCTTAATTTGGGAATATATGCTGACGTTAGCTTTAGCTAGCGTTTCCAATAACGCATGATGGAAGGGGAGTTTGCTTATGGAAAATGGAACCGATATATATCGATCGAGCGATGTCTGACCTTAGCTTTGCTGATGATATGATATATATGATATGCATGCCGCCTGTATAGCATAGCATATGGCCTTTCCTTTAAGGTATCTAACATTATTGGTGGTGTGCCGCGACCTTGGTCGTAGCAAGAAGCAACAAAAGAAGATAAAGCTCGGCTGCGCGTGAGTGCGTGCATCACACATGGTGCAGACAGAGGCGCTGATGGAACATGCATGCAAAACGAACAGCTAGCTTAGCAAGCAGCAGTGAGCTGACGTGTCTTTCGTGATTGATTCATGTCTTCGTTCTTTAGATTCACCGAAACTTGCGCACGTGTTCATTATTCCACGTACTAGTGTAGTATATATATCGTTCTTCAACATTGCTCATGATGCATGTGGAGCTAGCTAGGTAGGACTCTCTCGCTCACACCCAATAACATATAGATAAGAGAGCACATCTGCACATGATGTTTTTTCTAAAGAAAAAAAGGTACTGCAAATAAATCACCAACCATATATATGTATATATAGGATCGTAGCATATAGTTTTGTTTGGAGCTGAGCCGCGTGTTTTTTTTCCTTCGAATAAACCGATGTTGATTGGACTCGTCACCTGCTAGATAGCTGACGCTGTCTTGTACGTATGTACGCGTGTAGTCAATGTCGATCCTCTGCCCTAATCTAATGTTCCATATGCATCTGCAATAATGACCCTTAATAATCAATAGATATTCCATTTGCATCGGGTGTAATCTCTTTCAAGAAGGAATTAATTGATCCCAACGCGCAAGCGTCTCCCTTACTCGTCACCATCTTGATGGCGCCCTCCTTCAGTTCCAGTCCATTTCCTAGCTAACGTCACATGAGTAACAGCCACGATTCTTTCTTTCAGTTCCTTGAAAGTCTCAATTTCATTCCCGGGTGACCGATCGATCGATCGATCACTACTGCTTATCTCTCAGAGGCTCTGAGTCAGAGCCCCTGCTGATGTGTATATGCATGCGTGTTTTCCACTAATTAGTAAACTAAACTCAAGCATGAATTGAATTGAATTAATAACTAATAAATTGTTTTTTTTTTTCTGTGTGCCGCATGTCAGACGCTGCCAAGCTGACGGCGAGCGAGTGGTACTTCTTCAGCTTCCGCGACCGCAAGTACGCGACGGGGTCGCGCACGAACCGCGCCACCAAGACGGGGTACTGGAAGGCGACGGGCAAGGACCGCGAGGTGCGCAGCCCGGCCACCCGCGCCGTCGTCGGCATGAGGAAGACGCTCGTCTTCTACCAGGGCCGCGCCCCCAACGGCGTCAAGTCCTGCTGGGTCATGCACGAGTTCCGCCTCGACTCGCCGCATACGCCACCAAAGGTGCGTGTGCGTGTTTGGTACTACCCATCATCGACTCTACCGTCTGCGGGCTCTCGCAGTGTGCTGTGCTGTGCCGTGCGTGCCGTCAAATCGACGACACACTGATGCGTGTGTTTCATTCAGTTAATTTGCTGACACTCTTGGAGCCGGCCGGCCGGCCGGTACATACCGTGCGTGCGTGCAGGAGGACTGGGTGCTCTGCAGGGTGTTCCAGAAGCGGAAAGACAGCGAGCCAGACAGTGCCGCCGCCGGCTCCTCCTCGCCGACCTTTGCCGGCGCGTCGCAGTCGCAGTCGCAGGGGTTCGTCCTGCCGCCGGACCAGCCCGGCAGCACGATGGACGCGTACGTAGTGGTGGACCAGCAGCAACCGGCGGGCTCTTCCGTCGTCGGGTTCGCACCGCCGCCGCAGGCGGAGAACCTCGTTGGCGGCGGCCTGGACGCGTTGCTGATGAACGGAGCCATGTGGCAGTACAGCTCGTCGGTCTTCGTCGACCACTTACCGCAGCTGCAGGAAGTGAGCAGCAGCTCACCGATGATGGGGCTACTAGGCTCCAGGGGAGGAGCAGGAGCAGGAGACGGGTGCGGCTTCTTCTACGACGGCGGCGGCTTCGAGGACATGGCCAACATCGGGGGATGGATGGGCTAGCTGGTCTGATGAGGAGGCACGTACCGATTGCAATTGCAATTGCAAGGTGCAGGTGCCGCCATGGGATGGACACTGTGGCATTGTGAAGGGAATGATTGAATTGATTCCATTATTAGTACGTACGTAGTACCCTCTAGTATTGTACAGTAGGTAGTAGGTACGTAGTGTGTGAGGTTAGTACACTATCGGAAACTCTTAGCTTAGAGTGCACCTCTCGATCCAATCCAAAAAAAAAAAGGAAAACAAAAAGTAGAGTGTGCATATGTGCATAAGATAGATCGATGGTTTGGTTCACCGTGCCCTGCATGACGACAACTGTATGTATCTCTTCACTCTCCTACCACTACTATGTTTGTAAATTAATTATTATATATAAATCGATTCAAGTACTACATGCATATGTGTGTGTGGCACTCCAACTGTTACTGATCGATCAAGGAGGTGTCGTTTTCATTATATTAATTTGCTTCACATATGAGCATGCATATCAAGTACAGTATGTATATACAGTATGTGTGTTTCTGAATCTACGACTGAATGTTTCTGATTGTTCCAGCTGATTTATTTATTCCTACATTTCTCATCGGCTTAAACTTAATTTATGCAGATCTTATTGCATGGTACATGAAACTCACTCGCTTCTGTTTCCTGAATTAAATTGTGGCAGATAATTGATTTATCTTTTTCATGTTTTCGTTTTCGTTTTGTTGTACAAATTACGTAATAGCTCATCTGTTTTTTTTTTGCAAGCCACAGTACAGACATAGAAGCAAACACTCCATTTAAGACCTGAAGAAACATATACTATGTTGAGAGACCTTATTACACTCAGAGCCAATAATATATCCTGATTCGAGTTCAAGACCTTAGAATGCAATTTCAAGAAAAATAATGGCCCCCGCTTATGTTTCATGTTTTCGTTCATTTCAACGAGAAAAGGATTGTTTGATACAATACTCCCTCCACTCTCTTTTATAAGACAACTTAATATATATGACATGGACTCCTAAAGTATATTCCGACCATCTATTTATTTATATTTATATTTATAAACTTATAATAATTAGATAATAAATTTAATTATAAATCTAACCATATCAAGTTTGTGTTATAACAATTAAAAATGTTAGTCAACTTATTGGTCAATTTTTTTAAGTTTGAATCTTGATACGTGTGTACACCTTCACTACTACATAAAGGGGTGTGAGTTTTGAACTCAGCACCTCTCGCCTCGCGCACAACTAACCTACCAACTCAGCTACACAACCCACGTGATTTAGTTCTTGATGTTTTTCTTTTGAATCCACTCGTGAAAGACCTTTAGTCCTGGTTGGTAACACCAACTGCGACACCAACCGCGACTAAAAAGTCACTCTTTAATCTCGGTTGATATTACCAACCGGGACTAAAAACCAACCGAGACTAACAGTCTTTAGTCTCAGACACAATTTTTTGTCGAGACTAACGTTCAGTTGATAGATGGTCCAAAGACCCGTTCTCTAGTAGTGCTTATAAAAGTGAATAGATGTAGTATTATGTTTAAAAGCAGTAGAGCACTCTAATTTTTTACCGTGGGTTCTAAGTAGAATACCTTAGGTGGAGACAGATATTATATTTCTAATAGACTCTGGTCCTTTATTTGTCTATGTGTTGTATCTATGTGCTGCAACTGACACCCTGTTGTTACACAGTTACCTGAACGACTTACGAACCAAAAACGTATGTACTAGCCGGTCGTTATAGTATATTTTATAATTAATTAGACTTTATACCATGACTATACATGTATTGTTCTATCTTGTATGGCCAACAAGTCTGTGACTCCGGGTCACGCACGGAACAAAAGAGGTGTGTGAAGACATTCTGAGAGGTAAAATACGACAGTAGAATAAATACCTTTTTGGCAGGTTGAGATTCTTAGCGCATGTTTGGAACGCTGCCCTATGCAGCCAGACCCAGCGACCAGACCCAGACCAGCCATGGCCTGGCTCGTTGGGTATATTCATGTTTGTTTAGTTTATAGCCTGGTCTAGATCAGCTCTTGTTTGTTTCTCAGCTCCCAATATGGCTCAGCACCAACCGTCACCAACTGCCAGGCTGGGAACGTGTTTGGTTCCTAGTCTAGCTTGCAACCGGCACCAATTGCTAGCAATAAAATCTAGGAGGCAGAAGAACAGACAAGAACAATTGAGCACAAATGAAGAAACAAGAACAATTACATAGACCTCAGACTTAATTGAATAATAACATGGTGAAAAATCGCTAAGCAATGTTGGATGTAAAAATATACGTCAGTACGCGAAGTTGGCATGCGTATACTGCTTTGGGATGTTGTGTAGCCTTGCAGGTCACCGATTGATATAGCTAATATAACTACCGGATTTCGGCTCTTTGTTGAGTGCCACACTCGGCAAGATATAACTACTATCACTACCGGATTTCGCTCTTTGGCGAGTGCCACAATCAGAAAAGAGCACATGGCAAAAAAAAAACAATACTTGGTAAAGAGCTCTTTATCGAGTGCTAAGACTGCACTCGACAAAGAAAAATACCCGACAAAATATAAATCTAAAAAACTCAGAAAAAATATCATTTTTTTAAATCGGAGTAGGACCCCAGGGGCCAATCTCTGTCGAAGTCGAAAGTCGTGGTATTTTTCGTGTAAAATTCACGGCTAACACGACCAGCGGAATTTGAACCAACGATCTCTCCCTCGCGTGTACCCCCCTCTACCATTACACTAAACTATCACTTCTGTTTAGATTCTGTTTTTATTCCCCGCATATTATACTAAACTGAGTGTAAATTGCTTGTCCGAGGTCCTAAACAAATTCAAATCAAAGGTTATCAACTACAAAGTTTCATAACTTCTCAAGATCTACACTTTTTGTTTAAAAAGTTTCTCCATCTGAGGTCGTTTATAAAATTTGAATTTCAAATTTAAGAAATTTCAAACTTAGTTTTCGTTGACAAGATGGTTTCAAATCTAAAAGTTGTCAACTACAAACTTTCACAACTTTTTGAGATTTACAACTTTTGTTTTGGTTGCTTCTTCTTCTGAGATATTTTAAAAATGTAAATTTTAAAATTTTTAAATTCAAATACAGTTTTTCTATGACAAGATGATTTCAAATTTAAAAGTTGGCAATTATAAAGTTTTATAACTTTTCAAGATCTACAAGTTTTATTTTAGTCATTTCTCCATCCGAGGTCTTTAAAAAATTGAATTCTAAATTTTCCAAATTTGGACGCAGTTTTGCTCGACAAGGTGACTTCAAATCAAAAAGTTATCAACTACAAAGTTTCATAACTTATCAAAATATATAATGTTTTTTTGGTTGTTTGACCATTTATACATCTGACATGGTGGTTCTAACATTATTCATAAATTTATATATTACCCTTGTAGTTTTATAAAGAGTAAAGTCCATCACCGGTCCCTAAACTTGTGTCGTTGTGTCATCCCGGTCCCTAAACTCACAAATCGATCGTCTAGGTCCTCAAACTTGTCTGGTTGTGTCATCACGGTCCCTGAACTTATTCGGTTGTATCATCCCGGTCCATAAACTTACAAATCCCTCATTTAGGTCCTCAAACTTAGTCAGTTGTGTTATCCTGGTCCCTAAACTTTGTTTTGAGTCTCATCTAAATCTAAACATGGCAATTTAAAAACTTTATATCAACAAATAATTCATATTTTTTTCATATAAACTCGAATGAAGACAAACTTTATATCAAAATTATAGCCCTCGATGTGATCTACAACTTTGTAGTTGAAAAGTTTTTGATTCAAAACTGTTTAGGGTCCCCAAAAATTACTGTATGTTTATAGATTTTGAAATTTAAAATTTAAAATTATTAAACAATCTTGAATATTGACATGATCTATATAAAAGTTATAGTTCTCAATGCAATCTACAATGTTATAGATAAAACTTTTTTATTTAAAGTCATTTAGTATCCAAAAAATTAATTTTAAATTTTAAATTTCAAAATCTTTAAACATACAACAATATTTTGGGACCCTAAACAATTTTAAATCAAAAACTTTTCAACTACAAAGTTCTAGATCACGTCGAGGGCTACAATTTTGATATAAATGTTGTCTTTATTTGAGTTTATATGAAAAAGTTATGAATTATTTATTAATATAAAGTTTTTAAATCATCATGTTTAGATCTAGATGAGACTCAAAACAAAGTTTAGGGACCAGAATGACACAACGGACTAAGTTTGAGGACCTAAACGAGTGATTTGCAAGTCTAGGGACCGGGATGGCACAACCGAACAAGTTTGAGGATTTAAACGGTCGATTTACGAGTTTTAGGGACCGGAATGACACAACAGTATAAGTTTAGGGACCGGTGATGGACTTTACTCTTTTATAAATTACAGAGAGATATATAAGATTTGTGAACAAATTACATAATTAATTTCTTGGGAGGAGGCTCGTCATCGTTGTCCTCCTCAATCCTGGGATCTCCATGGAGGACTCTGATCAGTAGACCTCCGGTCGCTAGAGGTGTTGTCGGATGAGGTGTTGCATTGCAACCACTCGTCCTCGTCGGACGATGAGTCGTTGCTCGAAAGCTTGAAGGGGTTGGCCAAAATGTCAAAGTTGGATGGAAGAAAGAGATGAACAAGAGAGGTGGTTTTAGAAGGCAACGAGCTTGAAGAACGTGTACAACAATGGGTGCAGCTCTTCGGCTTTTCTGAGCACAAGTAACGGTGATGAGACGATGTTAGTAGTTGAGACATTCAACACTCATGTTGAATTTGGACCGCCAGTCTGCATCGGCCATTAGGGCCAGTGGCCTTAATAGGTATCCCAATCAGCTCGATGTTCCATACAATGGAGAAAAGAAACCCCTATAGCACCGCCACATCTATCGTTCACCCGTCGGTGCTAGAAGTTCAGCTTGATTCCTTTCTAAGCCCTGCTATTGATCCACCGATAGTGTAACTACGTCACCATCGCTTATGTAACATATGACAGTGATAATGGTGAAGGCGATAGCTCGATCTATAGTAGTGCAAAGTAGTTAGCATTGAAATAACACTTGAATAGAAAGTAGTATATATTGAAATAGATAAAGTTTTACAAAGAGATACAAGAGTATACTAGAGATTCTGAAGACGCTTCTAGTCTAGACTTTGAGTGAAGCTCAACTCACTCTAACTCCCACTACTAGCCTAACTACTAAAGAGAGGACTACTAGTAATTATTCTCTTCACTTTGTAGTAGACACTCTACTTGATGATTACAAATGAGCCAAAACATCCTTTTTATAGTAAAGAAGAGAGGGCAGATTTGTAGGTGAACCTAAGGCGGGGGAGCTGCCAATTGGAGTTAGGCGACGCCCTAGTAGAATCGGTCGACCCTCAGTATACACCGACATTGCATCTTGGTACTCCTCAATGTCGGTTGAAGCTGTCCAAAGGCGGTTCTATGGCGGTTGCATGATTCTCTTTCAAATGGTGAGCCCATGGATCCTTGTGACCCATCATGGAGACCCTCAAATCAATCTGACTTGAGATGAACGTGTAGGAGAGCTCCCATTTTGTGTTTGTTGGTTGAGCACGTGGATTGGTGACATGTGTCTCCTCCTTTGTGCTTCTGGTGCTTCATTCCTATTAATTCTACAAAGTTTTCATTGCATCCAAGTATTCAGCACAAGTTGAATCGCATTAGTTTAAAACAAAATACTACCACTTGATGTTGATTTACCCTTTGCTTTATCGCATTATTGATGGGTGGAATTAGCATTTGGTAGCCATCAACAAGCTCCTCAAGCTTGCCTTTTGCTCGTCCCAAGCAAAGACTAAGACTTAGAAATATTTTAGATCAAGATTTACCAAAGTACTTGTAAGGTAAGCTGGCTGCGCCAGCCACAGCGCTGCTGCTGCCAGCAATTCCGATCAGGCTGAAACTTCAAAACCTGCTTTTTTTTAAACAAACTTCAAAACCTGGCTTGATCAAACTGTAAACACTCCTAATAGTGA
Source organism: Coix lacryma-jobi var. lacryma-jobi (assembly GCA_009763385.1). Classification (NCBI taxonomy): domain Eukaryota; kingdom Viridiplantae; phylum Streptophyta; class Magnoliopsida; order Poales; family Poaceae; genus Coix; species Coix lacryma-jobi. The sequence goes on along the minus strand of CM019830.1, from coordinate 25,797,357 downwards.
ATTCGAATTGGTTCTGTAGAAACATTTCTAAACTAAAGTCGCATTGTTTCTGGAGAAACATTTCTAAACTAAAGTCTAAAACCAATAACTTGGAGATGTGCTGCCAATGATTTGACTCTGGGACTTACTAAAATACAGACGCCTGAGCTTCTTTTTAGGCGATGATTATTGCATATACTTTATACTAAAATTGCAGCAGTTCGTTGTAATTTATGTAGGCATAATCTGCAATTTTCAGTTCCAAAAAATAAAAAAAAAACCGTTAGACAAAAACCACAACCCGATAAAATCTGATTCATGTTTGTACAAAGACAATTAACAATTTGCAATTGTTTCTATAGTTAGACAAGGACAAAAAAATTAAAATTTTATGATACAAAGACAAATAACAAATCATAAAAGTAACAATTTACTTGGACTAGTTGGTTGTACAAGAGTATTGCCTGAAATCATCTTAAAATTCAGGCACCTGAAAGATAGAAGTGTTTGACTCCTTTAACACATGAGAGATGGAAAATACAATCCCTATTTAAGTAGACTTAGTCTTGGGCTTGAGTCTCTTGAGCTGTGAGTAAAGGAAAACTCCGGCAAGTGCAATCGCAGTACCTATACAGACACAGATGAAAGCATGTAATGGTGATACAGTGAGTAAAGGAAAACTCCGGCAAGTGCAATCGCAGTACCTATACAGACACAGATGAAAGCATGTAATGGTGATACAACAGAAGGATGAAATAGAACAAAACAGAGGAACAATTTTAAGCAACATGCTTACCGAGAGAGTTGATAGGAGAAACAGGTGTCCTGAAGAACAACACTGATGTTACAATAACCACAACACGCTTAACACAGTTGCCCACAGAATGAGTGACAGGAGACACCACCGCCAAAATCATGTAAGACACCTTCAACAAAATCAAATAAGAGAAACAATGATACACTGGAGATATCCTTGCAAATACACATGCAACTACGTATATAGGAAAAGAAGGAATATAATAAATGTCATGCATTAGGAACGAAATCTTGTACACCCGCTTTGACAGCTCTTATTTTGGCTAATCAGCACTATATATGCCACCTTGACTATGACATCATGTTAAGGTTGTATATACACCATACAGACACATGCACCATGATAGTAGAATCTCATTTGCGACCAGATGCTGGTATACTAACTACAATAAGATTGCTTTGGTGGAGATGGCTTCTGTGTAGACACGCGGTTCACATTTTCCAAACTTAGATATAGCCTAAGATTTTTGAAAATCAACACTTGTCACAAGTTTGTGTGCAAGTATTCCTCCCTTCAAGCAGGCCATTAGCAACTTAACGCTACATATGCAGCAGAGTTTGGGTTTAAAGGCATAAAATACAGACATAATTAGTTCCTCCTGCTATTTGCAGCTGTTGCAAGCAGCATATGAGGAATAAGAAAATGTATTTGTAATCTGCACAACTCTGAGCTCTACATAAAACTGAAACATTGAATAGATAACACACTGTAGTCTACAACTCAAGATATGAATATATATCACCAAGTACATGGAGTAACTTAACTAACCTGTTGGTATGCATGGAAACACAGTCCAGCAAGAAGACACCTTGTAAGGACCTGACTTACATTTAGACCCTACAAACACATAAACCCAATCAAAATTAACCCTGATAGTTTTGCAAGGTGCAGTTTCTGTCTTTATTTTTTACTTTGGTAAGCAATGGATTTAAATTTGGACATTGTTACACTTACAGCAGATTGCAAAAATGTAGGAGTAGCTTTGACACCTTCTGTAAAGAAGGTAACAGGGGCCAAAAGGAAAAATGACATCACTGTAATGATAGAGAAGAGATTAAGGTTGTCCAAGGATTCCTGTGGAAAGGGAGCATATGAAGTGCATTAGGAATTAGAGATGGAAGTGGACAATTGCACATGATGGACATGACAGAAAAGAAGCCAATGCAAGTTCATAGACAAACTATCTTTAAAATGCAAGACATTTTAGATACCTCTCCCTCTTTCTTAACCATGAGCTTCTTGCTCAGTACATTCCGGGATTGAAAGGTAACATTTGAAGCCATTGCACTCCAAAAGCCAGCCCTGTTTTCATCAAATTACCAACAAGTTAATATATTTTATAGTGGAAGTCTGGGATACTAATGGATAACTATTCAAAAATACCATAGCCATGTATAAACTGTACATAAGATTTTAGGAAAGATTATCAGAAGATATACATTGCTGAGTGAATCAGTTTTAGAACACTAGCTATTTGAATATCATTCTATTATGCATTATATCACATCATAGTCACTTTTGAAAAAAATAATAAATTGCATTTTACCATGAAGAGAGCTTTAGATCCTACATTTTTTCCTTTTCTCTTTATTTTCTCTTTTTTCTTTGTAGCTCATGTTGGGTTTCAACTATAGCCTACCCCAAATTGTTTGGGGCTAAAAGGCTTTTCTGGCATTGCTATCATTATTTTAATAAAATTGCATATATCTGGTGATGTATCCCCTTAGCATGTGTAAATATTGTAGCTCACAATTAGCAAGATGACATACCATAATCTAAATAAAGCGTAGACAAAATTTCTACAAATAATAAACATACCAATGTTAAATATATCAATAACCATATTTAGGTCCACTCACCAAGAACATATAACATATATACAGGAGAAACAAAATGGCACAAGACACGCAGAAGGAAGAAAACATTCAATAGAAGCTCCTACCCTATAAAGTTCAGTACGTTTTGCTATGCTTGGATTCAAATGATGGTGATTGTTACTTACCAGTTAAATGATGCCTCAGTAAGAGATGCCAATGCAACACCACCAACAATTGGAAGAAGAGATCCTAATACCCAAACAGTAGGTAACTGCCGTACAAATACGATTTAGTATAAGAAGACAAAGAAATTTCCTAAAATTCAAAACATGTTGCTTGTCTAGCATTTGTATAGGGATGAAAAATTACCTCGCCAAGGAAAATTGCAGAAAGAAGAACAGAAAAGAAAGGTTCCATAGCCTTGATGGTGTGCGTAAATGACACTGAAACTTTCCCAAGGCTCATGTTGGTGAAGAGATTGCCCATAGTATGAACAATAGCCAGAGGTAGGATGGCTAGAAGCTGAAAATTGTTAAAATGAAAATGAGTATTAATACAGATCGATCCAAGTAAATAGCGTAGAGTTTGTAACAAAATATTAAAGGTTACCTGTGCTCCAGAAATCTTTGGCTTCTTAATAATACCAGTGATCCACATGAACGAAGCTATTACAGTTCCGACAGCAAATTGAACTTCTGTGATGTTTATGGGGTATGGGAAAACCTTGAGAACCTGTCACATACAGTAAAGACAAGAGAAAGTTGAAGTATATCTTCCTGGATATCAGTACAAATCTAGCATTCTGCTAGGAAAAAAAAGCGCTTTGAGATTATGAAAAGAAAACTTGTACACTATCAGTTCCGTATGGTCAACAAAACAACGAATTTTTACATTGCAAGATTTTTCTACAAATGCCAGTACTGACACCGTGGCAGAGTAAAGCAGCAGATTAATAAGTAGAACAGAAAAAATCCATTAAGGAAGGTGACTGCTGTTACAATTATTAGAAGAATGGCCACTGCTCAGTAGGCCAAAATATTGGAACATAAGTTCTTAAACAAGGTTGGCATCGATCATAATAAAACAATCAAAAGAGCACATATATTTAATTTCCAGCCAAGTACAATGTTATCACTCTAACATAAGTTGAACATATGTAGGACCCTCACAGGTATCAGGCACCTGGCATAAAACAAAAACTCCCATCATAGTAGTCTCTCATATATTTTATAAGAACCAAATATCTACACACTAGGAGCAGAAAAGAATCTTTAATTTCTTAAAACAACTAACACCTCCATTTACGTACACTAACAAGCAAGGCTGGTAAGAGTGGAAAGATATCTCAATCCATTTCTACACTTTTAGGTGAGTACCACTTACAGTAAAAATCGTCATCCTACAGAGATAAACAGGGAATTCTACATTTTTTTTAAAAAAATCAAAACTAATAGTTTTGCTGAGCAAACAATGCGAGCTCCAAAATGGTAAAAAGCAAAAGAAACATGGGAGAAATACCATCTCAAGGAAAATCTAATCGTCAGATATTCAGGTCCACCAAAAAATACATAAATTACTCTAGAGTTACCCATTGACTATCTGGAATCCTCTTAATTATTCAAGACTGAGGGAAGCGTATACAAGACAACATCACTCCGCCGCATGCAGTCCGCACCCAAAGAGGACTGTCGAACAACCACACCACACGAGACCCTACCAATTAGCTCAGATCAAGAACGCTCGGTCGGTCACCCAATCTGACGTCAGCACATCTGCTCCACTGACCTGCTTGTTATAGATGTTGAAGTAGATGTTGAACAGGTACCATAGGGCAAAGAGCGAGCCGAGCCACAGCGTCTTCCCGAACCCGCCGCCTTCCTCCGCATTCGGGGCCGCCACAGCGTCCCCGGCCGCGCCGCACGACACCTGCCGCTGGCGGGAATCGCCCGCCCGATCCGGCGAGGCTGGCAGCAGCCCGAGCCCCAAACCGCGAGGCCCGCCGCCGCCCGCGGCGCTGCATCTGGTGGCAGCGGCGGAGACGCGGAGGCGGAGCGGTCGGGCCGGGAGGAGGGGCCGGCTATGGCTACGGCCCAGCAGCTGCCGGGCGGGGCACGGCCGGAACGCCGCGGCGCTCTGCATCGTCTCGAGAATATTCGTATCCACCACTACCACTATCCAGTGGAGTCAGGCTCAGGCTCAGCTCGAAGGAAAGCTTTTGCATGTCTGAGGGACACGTACAGCGGCAGCGCCCAGCTGGTGGTGTTCCAATCGTTTGTGGCTGCCGCAGGCCGGCCTGGATGGGGTTGGATGGGGCGAGTCCTGGAAACCAATCAAACGGTCGGCCGTGTTTGTTTCCGTGTACCCCCTGCGGTGACGGCGGAAAAGATCTAATAATCGCGTCAAACACCCTCTGCGGTTGCGATAATTGTTTTGTTTACACCACACACGGCAGTAAACTGCACCGCGCGTTTTGTATACCGCGCGCGCGCGGCTCGATCCTCGCGGTTCCTATTCCGCACCGCGCGGTCCTAAATAAAGACTGCCGTCCCAAACACACCCGATGAGGCTGTTGCTGGCATGACCGCACGGATAGGCTTGTCGGAGTACTCCTCCTTGGTAAAAAAAAAAATCTTTTTTCTACGACACGGTCTCTAGAGTATAATTTTAGCTTTTTATTTTTATAAAATTATTTATTAAAATACAAGTATATTTTTATAAAAAATATTTTTTAAAATAAATCTTTTCATATGATTTTTATATTTTTAAACTCAAGAACTTAAAAATTATTCATTATTTTTATTCTCAATATTTGACTCAAACCTTGTCAAAATGGTAGATGGAGTACTTGTTTCCCTTTTGGTGATGCAAATTGAATTTTAGCATAAGTAGGAAAATCTGTTTCCTTATCTTTCAATTATAGCAACAAGAAGAGGCAAAAACCCTAGCTCATTTGGATACGTCTTTGCGCGATCATAGGTTGTTTATATAGTCCGGTCTGTCCAAGCCATTCTCGTGTTGCAATCAAGATCTAAACTGTTATCGTTTACTACTATGCAAACTTGAAGACCCAGAAATCAAAGAAAAAGATCTAAATTGTTATCGTTTATGACTCTACAAACTTGAAGGTCAATAAACCAAAATAAAAAAAACTATAGAAGGAGACCGTGCCACGAGCTCAAGTCTTTTGCCTCGTCCGATAAGACGAGGCAAGTGTGTAGATGTGGGCTTTTATTTCTCATTCTCACATTAGACTTGAAGAAGTAGAGAGAACTCTCATATTTAAGTATGCTTACCTTCACTTCCACAAATAAGGTCGGACTAAAAAGTTTCCACTTTCCCCATTCGCACATATGAATAGGTCCTTGAGATTTTCTTTAGAATTTCAGAGTTTCTTATTTGGGCCAAAGCCCATATAAATTCCAAGTTCCAACATGTAGGGCATTGACACATTGATTACAATTCCTATGAACCAAAATATGATACCTAGTGTAGATATTCTATAAAGACAAATACAGTAGAAAATATTTAAAAAAATACAGTAGAAAATATTATACTGCGAAAATGTTTTTTTACCTACTGGCTTACATTCTTGTTCACCATGTTTAAATATATGTGCGAAGATATGTAAACTGGAATGATCCTTACATGACTGAAACAAAAATATATATCCCCGAGACACGATAGCTTTCACATTTTGCCACACCATGAAAACTGACACTGCAACACTTATCCACGTATGTTCACACGCTTTTTTAATAAAATCACTCCGATATGATCCACAGGGATATCCTCATCTGGTGGGTGGCGCAACAAAAAACAGTTAATGAATCTGGATCATGATACTGAGAAATTAACCAAAACCATCCCTAAGAGATTCACACACATTGTGCATTTTGCTTTGGTCAAGCCTCCGGATGGCGCCATCTATAATCAGAGTTCAAACTCTTGGGTGGACGAATTTACGGTTGACGATGTGAAAAAAAATCCTCTCATCTGTTCCATATTCCCAAAGCATAATTAAATGGATCGGCGTTATCACTAAGTAACAGGTCCATGTGTACGGGGCTGAGCATGGTGTTCAGAGATTTTCTCGAGCTGAGGTGAGAAATCCTCTACCTTAAGCAAAATAGCTCGGGGTGTCTACCCCGCAGCCTAAGTTTTTTTTACACATTGTCCATTTTGACCAAGTCCACTCGTTTTTGTGATGATGCGGGCATCTAGTTGTAGCGCCATCATCGATCGTCATGCTATTTTCTATCTCAAGATCCAACTACGAATGAGGCAGTTCGGATGATGGTTTCTGCGACTGATAAACCGGTTTATGTTGTTTTATTATGAAAGAAAACACTATACTATAGCTAATAAGATAGTCTGATAAGTTTAAGCGAACAAAGCTGAATTCAAATATGATATGGTTGGAACTCAAAATATGGCTTGTTTCCATTTCGTTTACTTCGCATCACGCTACATGACACTACAAACTTCTAACCCTTACGCAACACCATGAAAACGTTGTGATAGGGCCCATTGTGGTTTTTTTTTAATTTTTTACTTATCGCAACCAACAACAGGTCTGGGTTCAAAACCTTCTACTAGCTTTTTTATAACATTTTTAATTAATCATTGTGGTGTTTTAATCAAGTGACGTAATTAATAGGATTCAACTCATATGATATTCTATTGACTAATTACATATATTTTGTTTTATCAACATAAATATTTTATTAACTAACTATTCATAATTATATTGTATATGGACGGTAAACAAAAATATTGCAACGACTTATGGACATTGCAAGATAGGTGCTCTGTCGCAACCATTAATAAATAGTTGCAATATTTTCTTGATATTGCAATGCAATAAAACTACTTGCAACGCCAAAGCTATCGTGGCAAAACTTATCACTTGTTGCAACTATCGACTAAAGAGTGTTGCAATATCTTCTTAATTTTGCAATGCTATTAAAACTGCCCGCAACGCAAATATAATCGTGGCAACAGTGACCACCTATTGCAACCGGTCTATAATTGATTGCGATAGCACTTATTTATTGCAGTGATCTCCGCACTTAGTACCACTAAACAATTTGCGTGGCAAAAAATTGACCTATCACAACCAACAATGCAAATGCTTGCGATAACACTCTGTATTGCAACCAAATCTTGTCGTTGTGCCAAAAAAGCGTGGCAAAAGAGTCAAAAGTTTGTAGTGAGTTTCATGGATTCTCAGGATTGCTTTGTTGACCACGACATTATGAGTGTTTAGAGCATCTCCAAAAGTTTTCAATAAAACCTTTTAATATAGGAATTTTAGAATGAAAAAACTCATCTCCAATAGTTCTTAATGCCACCTCATGCATCTTTTCGCGCTTGGAAAAATAGACTGTTGTGTGGATATATCTGCGTGTCTTCCACACGTCTATCTATCGACCAATCGTGCGAAAGAACAAAAAGTACATGATAATTTAGAAATAGTATAAATTTCCTAACATAAAATTGTTTTATATTTTTAAGTTAAAATTATCTTTTATATTTTATAAGTTAATTAATAGAAATTATGAAGATGATTTCATTTATTTTTTGCGGTTTCCAAAACCATATAGAAACACAAAAGTAAAAAAGTGGAGTGGTGGTGGCGTGGATCTTTGGGCCACACTGCAGTTGCAACATGTAGTGGAAAGGGAGGCGAAAGTGAGGTAGTAGGTTGCAAATGCAAACCCCATGGTGTCATGTTGAAATATATGGTCACCGTTGAGCTTAAACGGTGCTGTTCGTTTAAGCTATAAGCCGGTTCGAATGATTCGTAAGACTATTTTTAAGAAAAAATATATTATTTTACGATTGATATGTAGGGACTAAAGCTAACAGAATAGCTAAGGCGAATAGAAAATGAGTGTCTGGAACGGTTTCAGCAGAAATAACAGGTTTATTTATAGTAGCCAATGTTCAACTGAATTATTTCTTACCCTTGCTCCATCCTAAACGGACGAGGCCTAATGGGGATGTGCGCTGGGGGTGGGGGGTCCTATGTGGATACGTCAACTTTTTAGCAAACTAAAGATATAATGATATATCAAAGTATCTGATACGGATATATGGATACGTATCAAATACGGAATAGGAGGTTATATTAAAGTATCAGGGTAATTTAGGTGGGGTCAGGGTAGACGGTGGTTGTCACCTGTCAGTGCATCATCGCCTGAGTCGGTAATAACAGATTTTGCGAGGAAGAAGCCATATAATGGTTGACGTGGACCGATTTGGATGGGCTGTATGCCTGTATGGACTGAAAATGGTTTTGGTGGGCCGCCACAGACCTGTTCTTGTAGGCCGGACTTGTACGGTGGGCCTCTTCCTCACCAGCGTCGGCACAACGCACAACTGCACACGGTGGTTGTTATGCACAGAGAGGGCCGCACAGTGTGCGTATGGGACTATGGGAGGACGACGAAACGATGCCGGCTCTCGTCTGTCTCTATTGTTTTGTGAGTTGCGATTGCGACAAAGAAACAGGCAGATCTGTAGTAGCAAGTGCAGTCCACATCATCGTCATCTTCGATCATCATCATCGTCGTCATATACAGTATACATGATGCAGACCCCACAGATGGTGGTGCTCCAAATAGCGCGAAAGATTTGTCAATTTTTCATTCAAAGCAAAGGCAAAGCATCCATACGAAAGACAAAAGCAAGGCGCCTCTTCTCTTCAAGATAGGCCGGCCGGCCGGCCGTCCAAAGTTTGTTGCGGGACGTGACACTGAGCACTGACACCCCGCCACCGCGCACATCAATTCAGTTCAACATCAGCAGGTCCGTTTCGTCCTGATACTCTGCAGCAGAGTAGCAGACTGCAGCGGAGCGGTGCCGGTGCAGAACTGCAGTTGGGTTGCGGTTGCGCCGAGCAGGATATGGCGGCGACCAAGGTGGTGGACCTGCGGTCGGACACGGTCACCAAGCCCTCCGAGGCCATGCGCGCCGCCATGGCCGCGGCCGACGTGGACGACGACGTGCGGGGCGCGGACCCGACCGCGCGGCGCTTCCAGGAGGAGATGGCGGCGATCATGGGCAAGGAGGCCGCGCTCTTCGTCCCGTCGGGGACCATGGGCAACCTCGTCTCCGTCCTCGTGCACTGCGACGTCCGGGGCAGCGAGGCCATCCTCGGCGACGACTCGCACATCCACCTCTACGAGAACGGCGGCATCTCCACCATCGGCGGCGTGCACCCCAAGACCGTCAGGAACAACGCCGACGGCACCATGGACATCGACGGGATCGTCGCCGCAATCAGGCCTCCGGGCGGGGGCCTGTATTACCCGACCACCAGGCTCATCTGCTTGGAGAATACACATGGGAAGTGAGTACGCTGCTGATCTTGCATTCTTGCTGGTGAAAGCACATTGTTTTTCTTTTTTTCTTTTTCTTTTTCTTTTTTGGGTACCTGAGTCGTGTGTTTGTTACTGCTTCTGCAGTTCTGCAGGGAAATGTTTATCCGTAGAATACACTGACAAGGTTGGCGAAATTGCCAAGAGTCATGGCCTGAAGCTTCATATTGATGGGGCTCGCATTTTTAACGCCTCTGTGGTGAGTAGTACGGTGTCACTGTTCGGTCTTCAGATATCAATTTTAGAGGATTGAGACCTGAAATAAACCAGTAAGACAAGATGTGTACTTTGCCTCCACGCTTAGAAGTTTTATAGACATCTGTGGATGCGTCCTAGCCCTCTTAATCCACTATATTCATTGTGCCAGGCACTTGGAGTTCCTGTGGACCGACTTGTGAGAGCCGCAGATTCAGTTTCGGTATGTTCCAATTTGCAGAGCACTATGCTCAGCTACACCCTACTTACATGTGAAATGTGAATAGACTACAGAAACATGTATGATGGTGCATCTATTTCTCTCTGAAACTTAAACTTCAGGTATGCCTGTCTAAAGGTTTAGGCGCCCCTGTTGGATCAGTTATTGTTGGTTCAAAGGCCTTCATTGACAAGGTCTGACCAATTGTGTTTCTTCTAAGCTTAAACTGCAGCGTTGTATTATTGTAAAAAGAAAAGAACTGCAAGTTACAATGGAAATATGAAAAATACCTTCAGGCCAAAATTCTCCGAAAGACCCTAGGTGGTGGAATGAGGCAGGTTGGAGTTCTCTGTGCTGCTGCTCATGTTGCCGTTCGCGACACTGTGGGAAAGCTTGCGGATGACCACAGAAAGGCTAAAGCTTTGGCAGGTTTGTTGTTCTCTTTTCAAAAAAAACTTAGTCAGAATTGACTGTACACTGTTTAAGGCCGGGATTTCCCCCTTTTCTAAAAAAACGGGGAAAAAGAATACACTGTGCTATTGCATTTTCTAGACAAATCGAAACCTTCATTGACTTGAAGTCCTGAACTTGTCACTCTTGTTCATTTGCCTAGAGGGACTGAATAAAATTGAACAGTTCACAGTGGATTCAGCTTCAGTCGAGACCAATATGGTCAGCATCCTACATTATTTCTCGATATCCACTATAAATGTAACTGTAAATGTCCCACCCTTTATAACATACATATGCTTTGTAAGGTATTCTTGGATATTGTGGATTCACGCATATCATCTGACAAGCTGTGCCAAGTCCTGGGAACGCACAATGTGCTTGCAAGTCCAAGGAGTTCAAAAAGGTGAAGATCCTTTTCTGTTCAGATTATTTTGATAAGATTTAGCATGTTAAGTATTTTTCTAATAGCATTAAGCATGTTGAAAAGTTGAAGTTCCACTCAATTATATTAGTTTAGGATTTAGCATGTACATATTGTTTTTGAAATATGATTTAGCATTTTCAATATCTTTGTTGATGCTATCGTATTACCATTCTTCAGGACTTTCTGGAGAATTACCATTACTAACTTCACTGAAGACTACCAAAATTAGCAAAACCAACAGTCTTTTGGAATCCAGGCAATACCATTATACTCATCCATTATTCTAACTATTCATACGACCTCCTTTATTTATGCAGTGTCAGGCTTGTCCTTCATTACCAAATTTCAGATACTGATGTTCAATATGCACTGACGTGTTTTAAGGTAGATATGCAAAAGTTCACGCCGTTTCTACTTTTACTGTTACTGTTCCAGTTGGTGTGTGGCAGTGTGAATGTCACTGATATGATCTTATTTAAGCTTTCAGAAAGCTGTTGAAGAGCTACTGATGGGCAGAACTGAATTGGAGCATTTGGCAGATACTACTACCAAGAACTCGTACGGGCACTAGGACACCCTGATGCTGTAATCAACTCGAAGATATTGTAGCCACATGAAACCTTTGGGAATAAGTGTTGCTTTTCACTCATTTCTCGGATGTGTCCGTTCCTGTGCTTAGTCTGTCTGCGCAGAATTGCCTGGTCCTTTTTCACTTCCTGGTAAGACGAATGTGGTGAAATGAAAATGAATAGGTTTTTTCCTAAAATAAAAAGGTAAATATGCATGGCAACAGAAGGAAAAGATTTAGAACAGAGCCTAATATGCAGAGAGGGGAATGGCGGAGGCTAGAACTTTCTTCCGTTATCTAAACAAAATGAAAAGAGGGACCACAATGAATAGCAAATGTAAAACCCAAGCATTTCGTTGCAAACGCTGAAAATATGACCCAGAGGATACTCTTAGAAGTAGAGCAGTGCTGGATTTACAAGATATCTGTCGAATGTTTTTTTTCCTTTCTCCGAATGACCTGAAACAATGCGCTGCTAGAAATAAGGAGAGGAGAGTTATATGCACTGCGCCATAGGCGCATGGGGTTTATCCATCGAATGCTAGAAATGAGCTTAATGGGCCGAACTGTTACTCTCTGCATGGAACATCGTTGTTTTTGATCTGCCTGGATAATAACATATGGAGGGAGGATTGGGTTCGAGTTTGGGCTTTATGCTTGACAAGCTTTAATAAGCTGTCCCCAGTTTAAGACTTTGGATTTTATTTCACATCGATCGTTTAGATTTAGGGCTTAGGAAAGGCTCATATCATTCAGGAAATGCTTCTAGCGGCAGCAGGTATGAGTTGTTCTATCTCATCAGAGCAAGCTAGAACCTTTGTCGTCTGCTGATGCCTCCAGTACAAACAACTACCAGTACCACATGTTGTGTGTCGTTTGTGAAGATGCTCTTCGTTCCTGTAGCTCCTTCAGTTGTTGTTGACGCACTCCTCCCTGCTGCCCATCGATCGAACCAGGACAATTCTGTAGTCTAAGCTACGCAGCGCTACGCCCTAGCACTTAAACCAGGAGCGTGCTACGCACCCAGAGTAATGTCAGCGTCATAGTATAGCATAGGCATTGTGCTGGCTGTAGCACCCGTACAGTACAGAGTACAGACGCTAGCTGCTATCTGGACAGCTGCACAAGCACAAATAGTACCAGGCAGCAGTAGCATAGCATCGGCGTCCAGGTTAGGCCACGCTCGCGCAAACCCTTGACCAGGCGTCCAGGCGAGCGAGAGACGAGCGGGATCCAGACAGAGTACGATCCAGGCAGTGAGGCAGAGGCGACTAGCTAGCTAGCGCTTCCGGCCGCTGGATCCATGCACCGCCGGAGCCCACCACGCAGCACGGACTTGACGGGATGGGGCGAGGCGGGCCGGCGACGAGGCGCGTGCGTACAAGTCTCGTGACGAGATCACGAGGAGGCGCCGACGACCTCGCTGCCGAGGGCGCGGGGCGCACCCGTACCGCGCGCCGGCCCCGCGCTGGCGCCCTCTGCCGCGGAAACAGGTCGTCTCCCCCTCATGGGCCATATGTGCTGGTTCGGCCGTTTAGATAGGCCCGGGCCCGGGACGCTTCTGGCCTTCTAGTTCTAGGCCCGCCCGCGCGAGCGGGACGCGGGTAAAAACTGCTGGGCCTGGTGCGTGTGCATGCAGCATGCATGGGTGGAGACGAACGTAACGGAACGTAGGCTGCAGCAAGCAAGTAGCATCAAGCTTCAAACCACTCACTGTTTTCTACTGGTCTCCGGACTTGCCACTACTAGCTTGCAGCTCGGGAGAAACTCGACTCGTGTTTTCTGTAGAATCATGCATGTGATCGATCATGTCTCGGCAGGTCGTGCTGCCCAGGCAGCACTGGTCGAAAGTCAAGGGCTGAAGGCGCGGGGTCAAGACTGATTCATGTAGTCCGATCTGTCTGCGCGATTGATGATAAGATGAGTCAATGTCACGTAGTACATGCAGTCTCGGCTTTTGTTTGACAGAGAAAGGGAACCTCAGTTCACACTACTTCCCGGCCGGCCGGTCTCCAAAAAGCACTGAACAGACGACGATGGCCATCAGCTAGCTCATCACTCAGTGACAGGGGCGAAGCCATGTTGAAGTCACTGGATGCCTAGACACCCACGAGTTAAACAAAATTTTCTTGTTACTAACAATTTTTCACCCTTTGTGCACCCCCTATATCTAAAAATAGGCACCCACCATGCTAATTATTTGAACATCATCCAAATCAGTGTTAAGTGGTGCACCCCCTGACATTGCGCTCTAGCTTCGCCCCTGCTCAGTGATCACCATTCACCACCAAGCTAAGACGCCACCGAGGCAACGAGTGATTAATTGCCTGATTGGCCGCCTTTCTAAACGTCTAGGAGCATACCACCGTACCTAAGCTAGAAAGACACTTCCACGCTATTAGACCTCCCATCATCATGCTCTGGAATTTCTGCAGTACGTGGCTATGGTGCTTTCCGCTTCTGGACTTGGTGAGGCTGGAGTCAGCTGGACACTGTGTAGAGGGCCTGCGAAGGCGTGTGCGCGGTTGCGCGCTAATCGTAGATTTCTAGTACTGTAGTATAGTATGTAGCATGCACCAATGTAGCACCGGCCGGATGCCCGGATGGCAGGGCCGTGTTTTTCCTTGAAGAAACAGGAGGGGCTGAGCCCATGGTGTGAAAGAATTATATTGGCTATGCTCGCTTGATTCTCACGGATTTGCTCAAACGAACAGAGCCTATAAAAATAGTGACAAACAAGTACAAAAAAAAAAAAACACTATTCCCTCCGTCCTATAATGCACGCTGCTTCTACTATTCAAAATTTATGGTAAGGCTCTGTTTGGCGGGACTTATAAACTGAGAATAAGCTGAAACGACTGATTTGCTGTGAGAGAAAAATACTATTCTACGGCTGATTTGTACGGATTAAAGCCGGATTTGCTGTTTAGATTTCTTCCAACTTCTAACTTTTTCCACTCTATCTCCATCACATCATATCAATGTTTGGACATATGCACGAAGCATTAAATGTTAGTAAACTAAATAACTAATTTTTCAGATTAGTCGTAAATCACAAGACGAATCTTTTGAGCCTAGTTAGCACATGATTGGACAATATTTGTCAAATACAAACGAAAGTGCTACAGTAGCAAAGTTGAAAAAATTTCAGCATCTAAACGAGGCCTGGAGGATAAAATTAAACCAGTTTTGCACTTTCCATTTATCAACCAATCACCTTAACCACGTTGATGGTAGCGTCTGATTAAGAAATACAATAAGAGTACATGTGTCTTTTATGTTCTCTTTTAATTTGTCTTAAAATTCTTAGAATATACTATATTACAGAAAAGGGAGCAATTTAAGAAATGAAAAGGTAAACCAAGGAAAAACTGAATTACATAAGGCTCTCTAGCCAAGACGAAATTAGAGGCAGATAGCGCTCTTTTGCTCTACGAATAGCATTTCAAACTTCAGACCAATTTTCTTGCTAAGTTCATTAATCAAATTAATTACAAGGTTTTTCGCAAATAGTCTGCGATCAATAATACCAAGCCCAATTCACAAAAATCAAGATTGGTTCATTAAGTCAAGAATAATTTAGGACTATTTAGCTTGGGCATTTGAATACTAACATGTACACTACTACAGAACAGGGTCATAGGCCGATCTAACAATTGAGCTATAGTCTCGGCAACAAATTGCGTCCGGGACTAAAGACTTTTAGTCCCGGTGGGTAAAACCAACCGGGACTAAAGGTGAACCTTTAGTCCCAGTTGGTATTACCAACCCGGACTAAAGGTCCCCCAACCTTTAGCCCCGGTTGGTGTTACCAACCGGGACTAAAGGGTGAACCTTTAGCCCCGGTTGGTGAACCGGGGCTAAAGGTCCTTCCCGAGTGGATTCAAAAGGAAAACATCCAGAACTACATCACGTGGGTTGTGTAGCTCAGTTGGTAAGCGTGCCTGAGGCGAGAGGTGTTGAGTTCGAAGCTCACAAACGCAAATTTATTTTTTCTCGTGGAAGCCTTTAGCCCCGGTTCGGAGCAACCGAGGCTAAAGGTGGGAGCCTTTAGTCCCGGATTGGTAGTCCCGGTTGGGAAACCGGGGCTAAAGCCCCTTCCCAACCGGGGCTAAAGGCCTATTTCTGTAGTAGTGGTAGCATCTCTCACTACTACAGAACAGACCTTTGGTCCACTACTGGAGAAACGGCCTTTAGCCCCGGTTGGGAATGGCCTTTAGCCCCGGTTTTCCCAACCGGGGCTACCAATCCGGGACTAAAGGTCGGACCCTTTAGTCCCGGGTGCTCCCAACCGGGGTTAAAGGTCTCCACGAGAAAAAATAAATGTGCATCTGTGAGATTCGAACTCAGCACCTCTCGCCTCAGGCACGCTTACCAACTAAGCTACACAACTCACGTGATGTAGTTCTGGACGTTTTTCTTTTGAATTCACTCGGGAAGGACCTTTAGCCTCGGTTGGTAACACCAACCGGGGCTAAAAGGACCTTTAGTCCCGGTTGGTAACACCAACCCGAGCTAAAGGTTCAACCTTTAGCCTCGGTTGGTATTACCAACCAGGACTAAAGGTCCAGGACCTTTAGTCCGGGTTGGTAACACCAACCGGGGCTAAAGATTCACCTTTAGCCCCGGTTGGTATTACCAACCGGGACTAAAGGTCTTTAGCTCCGGACACAATTTTTGGCCGAGACTAAAGCTGAATTGATAGATCGTCCAAAGGCTTGTTCTCTAGTAGTGGTCGATCTGTCAAATGAGCTTTAGTCTTGGCAAAAATCACGCCCGGGAACAAAAACCTCTTTAGTTCTGGTTGGTAACACCAACCGGGACTAAAAGTCTCCTGCCCAACGGCTACGTTGTCAGACATTTGCAGGAGGGACTTTTAGTCCCAGTTGGTGTTATCAACCTTTAGTCCCGGTTACTGTCATGCTCTGGGACAAATTTTAGTAAAAATATTTGAACTAAGGAGTGTTGAAGGTGCACCTAAAGGTCACTAATTTGTACTCTTGTTTTTTTAGGTTTCTCTTATTTTCTAAACGACCGTACTGCACTTTCTAATTTCCAAACCATGTATTTGTATCATGCCATGGATTTTGGAAACCCCAACAATTAGAAACAGTTCATTATCAGCCGGCTTATTAACCGTACTTCGACTTATTTTCTATCACATAACACTATTGAAACAACCAAAATCAGCCGTAGAAACGACCAACCGAACAGCAAACGAAAACCCATTGTTTAATTTTAAGTTCTCTTTTAGTTTTATATAAGTAATGTATAGACTGCAACTACAAATGCTTGTAATACTAGTGCGAATGCACCGGTGTCACACACATAGTTTCAAGATTATTTAAACCGTGAACCTGTGCTCTAACGTTTGTCGTACTATGTTGAGTACGAGTTTCATTTGAAATAGTTCGAACGTAAAACCCAAGAAGATTCCGGGATCAACTCTCGTCAATTTCTTCGAAAACAATGGTTAATAAGTTCCACATGGGCTGTGGCGCGCCCTAGCTAGAAGCATGGCACCAATAATGAAGCTTGCCCTTGCTCTCAAGTTGCCAACCTTTTTCCCAATGGGGAACTGTTTCTTGATTGCGTTGCTATTGGCATAGCACTTAACCTGCTAGTCCCTAGCAAGATTCCTTCCTACTAGCTGTGTTTCAGTAATGCCTCTCTATCGTACGTGCGGGTCACTTCAAAAAGCTACATGCAACTATGGAGTACTGTACACTATGAGCAACTTATCGTACACTATGTGCAACTTATAAAATAAATATACAAGGGTACTGGGCTCTACCCCCAATAGAAAGATGACAGACTAAAATTAGACGCCTAACATAATATCTTCAGGGGTGGACAAAAAACATAAGCAAGATGTATAAAAAAAGAAAAAAAATATTGTCTAAATTGGATGAATTGGATAAGAAGGCAGAATCAACTCTCTTGAATCAGAGTGAAATAGATTTAAAATATGTAATGAATGATAGACTCGTAACCTTATTAAGAGAAGAGAAAATAAAATGATACCAAATAACGTGCTAGAAGGGAATGCGAATACGAAAATATACTTCCACATGGTAGCTAATGGCAAGCATAAGAAAACATGATTTTTCCAGTTAGATCAGAAAAGAGAGGGTATCCATTGTGAAGAAAAGCTAAAACAATACATCACAAAATATTATAAGAACATATTTGGTCCAACTCGTAGCCCTCCCGTGTTGATGGTTGAATCTTACCGTGATAACATACTCCAAGTTTCTAACAAGGAAAATGAGTTGTTAGTTGCACAGTTCTCAAAAGAAGAGGTTAAGGAGGTGTTGACCGTAGTTAATGCCAATCATAAACAGTCAATATACCCTGCATAAATGACTAAAATGGATCACCAACAAAGGATAGAGGTTTAAACTAACAAATTCTACAAGTTTTTATGATTTCATGACGGTAAGAGAATTTAATTAGAAAACCATCAAGGTGGACCTATTTGTCAAAGCAAATCACATCCAACTGTGATGAAATCACATCAGGAAAACTCTAGAAGACAACTCATCGAGACCCACACCCAAATGTTAGAGTGTGGGGTCGGCCGACCTATGAGCCCACCATGTCGGCCTCTGCTTCGTCGTGGACGTACCCTCCACCGTCTTTGAGGATCAATCTAAATCATATATTTAAGTCATTTTTAGGTTGTTGGATCCGATTGTGATCAAGCTAGGGAGTTCATGCGGATTGATGGCGTGACGATGCCTTCCTCCTCCTACTCTATCACCCTTATAAAAGGTGCCCCATACCCCCTCTAGGAAGCTATCCCTTTTGAATCAAGAGAGGAAGCAATCAAGATAAGAGTAGTTCTCCACATTAGGAGCTACCTTTTGTAAATTGAAATAGTGAGATAGAGAGTGAGGGAAGAGTTTGGAGGAAATGTCGGCCTACCAGTGCTCTCTGTACAGCTTGTACCCCGAATGAATCAAGTCCATCTTGAGCTTTCTTTCGATATTTCTCTGGTAATCAACTTCTGATTCGATTAAGTAACGTGTTTATATTGTTCTTCAAGTTTGTGACTATTTTTAGTACTTTAATCATGATCACTCTTCGGTTAGATTAGTATTCGTAGTGTAAGCATGGTGCTTAGACTCGGTCACTCATGGATGTACCATACTTTCTGGATGGGTGGTACATCGCAAGAATGACCTAATATAGCCTTGTCGAGTCCTTCGTAGACCACCACCCTTTTGTAAGCCAAGCAGGACCTGGTTGCTTGGAAAACACACTCTGATTATGTTTCTTCTTAGTAATATCCCTAGTTGAACAGTACGAGACATTGCTTATCGAAGTTAGGACTAGAAAGCCTTAGTGATCATCTCCACACTCATGTTCATCTTAAGCCTTGTTGCTACTCTGAGTTAAGATAGACTTAGTCTTTCTCACACACGTTTTCTTGAGAGTTTGATATAAAACTGGGATACTTTCGATGATGTACTACATCGATATCTTATCCTTTGACCCAACTGGCATGATCTCCTGAGGATGTTGGGTGGACAACATAAGTGAAGTACACCCTCAACTGCAAGACAATCGCCGTTTCCATGGCAATGTAACTTCTCTCGAGCCCTTCCAAGCAACTCACTAAAGGAAGGCCTATTATTGAATAGCACCAACACACTTTGCATCTCAAGAAACTTAATATATCCATAATGATCTCTTTCTACAGTTCCTCCATGATATATGGTCGCTAAGTTGTCCATATAGTTCATACACAAATTCAAACACAATTCCTTCAATCAAAATTGGATGCTACATATTAACTATAAAACAAATACCGACACTAACCAAATAATGCATAGGAAACTAACTAAATCAATACAATTCTTCGATCTATCTATCTATCTATCTATCTACCTATCTGTCTGTCTGTCTATCTCCATCTATCTATTTAACTCTCTAAATCAGTAACTAACAAACTAACTTTCAGTGTTACATATCAAACAAATTGTAACTAACTACAATACACTAAATAATCAATGTTACACTAACTAAGTCACTACATACACTCACTGTGTAACTAAGAACCTAAACAATATAATTAATCAATGTTACATGTTCGACGATGGCAGTGCACAAACCGGCAGACGAGGTTGCTGCCGCTACGACCAATGCCTGGAGTGCCTTGGAATCGCTCGACTGATGGCGCCCGAGGCAACATCATTGGACCGGGCGGGCTGTCGCTGCCGGCGAAGCGGGCACCAACGACCGGGAAGGAGCGCCGCAGACGGCCTCGGCGGGGGTGGCGATCGAGATCGGGGTGGTCGGAGCGTCGGCCGACAATAAGGGAGACAGATGGCCTCGGGGCGGGCGGCGTCCGAGGCAGTGTACTCTAGGGTGGTGGGTGGCCGAGTCGGTGGGCGCCTGGGGTGATGGACAACCGAGTGGTGGGACGACGGGCTAGGCGAATAGGAGGCGCAACAGGTGGTGCGGGGAGGCCCGGTGGGTGGTGCGGGGAGGAGCGGTCATGGAGGCGGCGAAGGATCACGCGCGCGAGAGACAGTCCAGAGAGAGTAGGCCGAGCTCGGCACCAAGATCCATGGTGCTGACGTGGCTGGCAGCTCACCGTCATGTATATGTCCACGCGAACGTCGCACGAACTCGTCGCCAGAGCAATTATTTCCAAGGCATGTTACCTCGCGCCAATTAGGTCGGGGTCTATTTTTTGAAAGGATATTTTGTGGGGCATATTTGTGAGAAACTTTCAAAAAAATGCTAAAAAAAAACGGGCACTAGCACGCTTCAACACCGGGACAGAGAGGTCTGCTTTGGGGACCCAACACCTCGCGTATAGGGACACCAACCGCCGCCACCCATGCGAATCCTGAGGCGGAGACGACAAATCCAGCCTCAGAGGACTCGTACCTACATGTCAACAAGCACCCCCCAGGTCAAGATAACGATTTGAGAAAAAGAGAGGTGAGAAGTGTGCGAACATGACCAACCATTTGACGATAGCATTATTGGCTGTCGTTACCACTCTCGATGATAGTAGTGGTGACTGAAGAGAGGTGGGCGACGAGAGTTAATTTTGTGATAGAAATGGTCACCCTCGAGTCACCTCAGGAGGGAGGGATACGATAGAGAGCAAGCACTCATATTACACATTAACTTAAAAACACTAATAAATTCATCATATATACATAAAAAATCTATTATCATACATAAATCGTGGCTATCTTGGATCTCATTGCATCACCTTCGTATCTATGAGCGTTGCACCGTCCAACCAATGTCACCGTCACCATCTAGGCAGGAAGGGGTGGCCAGCTGGGGAACGCGGCTGTGAATGCCAGAATGATGGAGAGGGAGGAGAGGGGAGCAGCAAATGGAAGGAGAGCATATTTTTCTACCCTACTAAAACACGATCTTTTTCTTTGCTCCGTGTACCAAAATAATATCCCCCGCTGAGAGGGTCTCTCTACACACACCAAATTGTACCCACGAAACTGACTCCATGAAAATGAACCATCCAGATTTATTTTAGATCCTTCTCTCTCCTTACTCACTCACATCTAACGAACCAGATTAAGTGTATGGTATATCCTCATCCTCAGCCCCTAATCACTCAATCAAACGCAGAAGGAAACACCTGCTCGTAAAAGGAAACACCGTGATTCCTTCATCCCTAACGCTCCCTGTGAGAAAAAAAACAGAGAAAGAGTGAGTGCTCCGTCCGACGCATATGATCAGAGTTAGCATAAAATATGACCTGAGAAGTACCCAATGATTAAAAATACGGCCATATGATCGGGGTGTCTATGTGTGCTGAAGATAAAATTAGTGCACTGTAATTTTACCAAGTGGAGCAGCAGAAAGCACTTTAGATGCTGGAAAAAATTACGTTTCACAAAAATCCATGAAACTAACAAAAATTGTCTTCTTTGTCGTCTTAAGAATTACTAAACACTAGACTAGCATGTTTTTTTTACTGAACACTAGAATTACTGAGCACTTCAAAAACATGCTTGTATCAAACCAACATTGAAGTAGCCTAGCATGGGCTTGCTAAAAATCTCTTCACAGAAATCCAGAATAATGCCATAATAATGAACAAAAAGCTTGTACAAGCAATATATATATTAATAAAAGATGGGTACCATAACGTAATGTCATAATAATGAAATAATTTTCTCTTTCTCTTTCGTGACTAGAAAAGTTGTCATAAAGAAAATAAATACAAAGGCATCTTAAGAATTCTTCGCTGAACTCAAGGTTTTGATATGTGTCCATCACTCGAATCTGGTTGGTGATCGTAGATTTTTCAGAGATAAAACATATTTGGAACTAATTTGTCTCTACATCCTAATTGTTTAGTATTGAGTGTGGATGCAATTGACATGTCTAGGAAACATGAAGTGAATTTGAATATAAATATTTTGGTTTATGTGAATTTTAGACTTCAATGTTTTTGAGTGACACTCACGGACTTAACGTGGACCGTAGCGTTAGCACGGGCAATATACTAGTTGTGGATAAGGGGTGTTTAGTTCTCCACCCAAAATTTTTTCACCTATCATATCGAATGTTTGACACATGCACGAAGTATTTACATTAAAAAATAACTAAATACACAAATTGTAATAACTTTGCGAGATGATTTTTCAAGTCTAATTATTAGTCCATAATTTGGTAATATTGTGCTACAGTAAATATATGGTAATGATAGATTAATTAGTCTTAATAAATTTGTCTCATGGTTTCCAGACGAAATATGTAACTTTTTATTAGTCTATTTTTAATAGGCTAAATTAGTACCGTAACTTTCGATGTGACACTTAGAAACTTTTCACCCATCAACTAAACCTGTCGGGAGGAGACTAGAGGCGAGCATGACACGCACTGGAGATGAATATAGGCCTAGTTGGCAGTGGAGCGCGGACTCGAAGAGATGGGATTGTGGCGTCGTCGGTGACGGCCGGATCACCGGATGCCCGGATGGCGTGTGACTAGGACACTAGTTTTTTTTATTTTTAATTCTATTTTATTTAATATTTAATAACAACCACTTCTATAAATTTTTTGCAGATATAATTTTTTTGGTCACACCGGCCAGTCCTGCTGCGTGACAAAATCACGCTAACACGTCACATGCGTTGTGGCACGGCTGGTCATTTCACGGTTGATTTCAGTTGTTTCAATAGTGTACTATGAGAAAAAAATAAGTCAAAGTACGACTGATAAGATAAATAAACATGACGTGATCTTTCACATTGCATTGTGTTTTCGACGTGGAAAGCTTTACACTACAACAGAAATGGGCTTTAGCCCCGGTCAGCAAGGGCTTTTAGCCCCGGTTGCCGAACCGGGACTACGCTTCCGGAACTAAAGGCTCCCCTTTAGTCCCGGCTCCGTTCACCGAGGCTAAAGCCTCCCCTTTAGTCCCGGTTGGTAATACCAGCCGGGACTAAAGGGTGCTGCCAGCGGTGCCCCGCAGCAGCACCCTTTAGTCCCGGCTGGTATCCCCTGGTTTTTTCCTTTTTTATTTTCATTTTAGTTCTGTTTTTAGTTTTGTTTATTTATTTAATAGGTTTTCCAATATGTATTCTTTTCTGCTAATATATATATTATATATATATTAGCAGCATAACACAATAAGCTTATTGCATGCATATATAATTGAACTATAGAACTACATATATATATATATATATATAAATATATGTACATAAAATTACAAGCAATATATACATAAAGAAGTTGTCCAAATATCTATCTACCTAAGTTGTACTCCAAAGTTAGTACTGTAAATCTATTACAAGTTGTACTCCATCTAAAGATCTACAAGGCATACAAATGATCATCATTGTTTGGAATCAACTTCTCGTTGGTATTATAGTAGAACTCGCCATTTGGATTTATGACTTGTTCCCGAAGAAATCCTGCTATTGTCTCTTGTATTGCTTTCAATTGGCCTTGTAGCATCACTTTTTTGCTTCAACCAGTCAGTCTTCAATTTGAATTAGAGAAGATATTAGTAATATCTATATTATCAATATTAAGTCTATAAAAAATGAAAAGAAACATGTTACGTACTTTAATGATTTCTTCAGGAATTCTATTTGATTCTATCATCATGTACTCGCAAACAGAGAATCCACATAAGTTGGTACCCTGTTTTTGTCTCAAAATCCACTGTAGAATGAAAAGATTCATCTCGTAATAAAGATATGATATATGACATGATATAATAAAGATACACGTACATTGACGAAGGTGTAAATTTACTGGTAGTCGTGGCTTTATTGTAAGTGGCGTCTTACACTGACTCATATGTTCCCGAGCAATGAATTTTTTCCAAACCCTAATCTGGCCAACGAAACATTAATAGTTGGATCATTATTTATTAATTAGTATACATATATACAAGCTTAGTCTATACTTTAAGCATGCAAGCTAGGGATCGAAAAATTACCTTTGGAAGATGTCCATCATATCTTGGTAATCTTCTTGCGGTTTGCTGAACGAGTCATAGATTAACACATTGCTGTGTTTGAGATCGATGACCATCAGTATCTAGTGATAGCTGTTCATACACATGATTCATATATATAGATTATTAGGGTTAAGTAAAATAAAATGTGCACATACTTATTATTAACTATATATGTCTCACGCACTTAAAGTTGTATGGGAAGAGAATTCTTTCTCTATCTTTTTGGTTCACGAAGAACCTCATGAGATTTGTACACGACTCATCGCTCCAAGTCGCTGAAGGGTTTGGAGCCTTGAAAACCACATATGAATCAACAAACCCAACAGAATTGTCATGTTTATCTCTGAGCTGAGTCATCTGATACCTGCAATATCGAGTCGATCCACAAGTATGTATGTAAGAATACTAAATACTATATACACATACTAGAGAGTTCAATGAAAACTATAAAAGAAACACTTACAAACAATAGCAGCTAAGGAGCGATTTGTCCAGTGCGTCCATATGACATAGCTGGTGTAATTCCTCCATCTGGACTAAGATTAGGTCAACGCCACGGAAGTAGTGATGGTTCCGAATTCGGACAGAAATCCAATTGACATCACCATCTTTAGAAGCCTCTATGCACCATTTGTTGATTGCAAACATCTGCGTACCAAGTACATGTAAGTGATTGGGGTTCATTAGACTCCTGCCCGGTGCAAAATTTCTCCTTCATTCATCAACTACTTCCGCTCGTGGAAACTCCAGCCCAGTAGCAATATTTTGAATCGTGTCGTACGGGAGACCGCAGTCAATGAAAAAACTTTTAATTGAGTCCATCTCAGACAAAGTGGTCTCTTCAGATTTCCGTTGTACTCTGTCCATGTTTGAACCATACTGATTTTGCACAAATAACGGGGACAAAGGTCTTGATGTTTTCCCGAGCTGTGGAACACCCTTTCCCACTTTCTTCTTGCTGGATTGTTGTTCTTTTGCAGACTTCATTAGAGACCGTTCGTAATCTGATATTCGAGGAGTCTTTCGGGCTTCACGCATCTTGATACTATGTTGGTCCACCCTTTTCCTTAACTCCCGTGGGTTTAACAAGAGGTAAGGCTTTTCCGGGTTTCTCTTCGCTTTAGCAGCGGCCTCACATTCCTCTAAAAAATTTCGCACATCTTTTTTCACCGAAATTTCTAACTCCTCATCAGTCTTTTCATAAGCTAATTTCTCCTGGGCTTTTTTTCCTGATGCAGGAGCCTTCTTTTTTGGAGGTGGGGCCTTCGGTTCTGTGGCGGCAGACCGCTTCTTAGGGCCGCGCAGTGGAGGCGGGGGTGTTGGAGCCCGCTGTGGAGGAGATGGTGGGGCCGGTGGCGGTGTTGGAGCCCGCGGTGGAGGTTGTGGCGTTGGAGCCCACGGTGGAGGAGATGGTGGGGCCGGTGGCGGTGTTGGAGCCCGCGGTGGAGGTTGTGGCGTTGGAGCCCGCGGTGGAGGAGATGGTGGGGCCGGTGGCGGTGTTGGAGATCTTTGTGCAGGAGATGGGGTTGAAGCCGTGTCCTCCAACACATCGTCACTGCCCGCAGCACTATGATGCGCTGGGGAATGACAAACTGGACTATAGTTCCTGCTACGCAAAACAACGAATGATGTGAGCATCCAATTAATATATACATATAGGAAGTTAGTGTAATAAAAATTGTTTCTCGTTCACGCGCACTACCTATGGTGAGGATCTTGATCAGTAGGAGGAGGTTGCGGCGGTGACACTCCAGGAATAATAATGAAGCGCTTGCGCCAGCAAATAAATGTCTTCTCCGCTTCACCTAAAGTCTTCTCCCCATCTCCCCCTTCGATTTCCAGTGCCACGCTGCCACAACCTGTCTCAACCCTATCCACCGAGACGCTAGCGTATCCGGCTGACACTGGTTGACCATGGATTCTTGGTGTTCTTGTGCGGTCGATAGGGTTTACAACACCGACAACCACCTTTTTCGTGGCATTTCCATCTGGAATGTGTAGCTCACAAGTAGTAAAAGGTTCTTTAACGTCATCCACGGGGAAGCGTAGCTTGGAGTCATCTTGAATGGTTGGTACTTCCGTGGAGGCGCAACTGCTTTTCATCTGACCTGGGGGGCTAATGTTCGCTTGAGGCTGTTGTGATGATGTACCTTGCCCACTTGTCATTTGACTAAGTGCCGCTTGCACTTGCCTTTTGATTTCCTCCCGCATCCATTCTTCACGAGCTTTGTCACGCTCTTGTGTTTGAAGAACATACTCCTCCAACTTGTAGATCCGCTCTGCCTCCTTGTCCTTCTTTCTCTGGCGGCTTCTGTAACTTTCTCGATCCGCTTCGAAGGAATGCAGCCGCGAAACGGCCCCAAAGCCTCTCGTACGCCCACCGTGCTCAGGATTCTCCAGCGCGTACGTGAGTTCATCCTTCTCTCTGTTGGGCTTGAACTCGCCAGCCAACACCGCACTTTGTGCTTGAACTAGCCTCTGTGCTGCTCTTGAAATTTTTGGGCCCCAATCAAGCTCCCCGTCATTAGGGTTTATGGTTCCCCCATGAGCGTAGAACCAATTCCTGGACCGTTCACTCCAATTTCTTCTTATTGTCTCCGGGACTACCCCCTGGCAAGCATCTCCTGTTCTTGTCTCTCCCACTTTGGAAGGGCAGTCTTATAGCCACCTGATCCTAAATGATGGTGGTATTTCTTCTGAGCTGCATTCTATTTGTTTACTCTGATACGAGCCTCGCTCTCTTGTGATCTTTTGTACCGTACAAATTCATCCCAATCGGCCCTTATCTTGACATACACCTTAGAGTTGAAATCTGGCGTCTCGTTCTTCAGCACAAAGTTGTGGTACAATTTCTTCTTCCAGTCCTGAAAAAGTGTGGCCATCTTCTTCATTGTCCACTCTCAAATTCGCCTCTTCAACTCCTCATCGTTCGTGTCGAACGAGAAATGCCCTTCGATGTCTTCCCAGACTAGCTGCTTATCACGATTGGAGACATAACTGATCTCGGGAGCACTTCGCTTCTCTTTCCATTCACGGGCACTTATCGGAATCCGATCTCTCACAAGGAACCCATAGTGAAAGACATATTTCTGTGCATGGGGTCCTAGTGGTTGGCATGTAGCCATATCGAATTTGGAGATTATATAACGACCCTTCAACGGCCTCTTCGGCCCTCATTTTGGTCTGCTCTGCCCCGTCGCAGATGTCGATCCAGAGGGCTACATATAGGTAAAGTCACGAAGATGAAACCCTAATACAAGTTGAAATAAAACCTAATCAAGTAATAAAGTAAATGTAAACCTAACACGACATATTGTATGTATACCTCGCCTGTATTGCCTTCTTGCATCTCAACTTGTTGTTCAGGGGGATTTTCATCATGCATGGTCATGTCTTCGTAATTCAATAAGTATTGACTCCCATCATCGCCGCCGGCGATGATATTCATCATTTCCTCCTCCATGTTCTCATTTGGGTCGGCCATTTCTATGAATATTAAATATATATACAATATGATCGAACACTTAGAGGAGCTTTATACATGTATGTATGTGAAAACCAAAATATACAATATGATCGAACACTTAGGGGTTTGGGGTTTAGGGTTAGGGTTTAGGGGTTTGGGGTTTAGGGGTTTGGGGTTTGGTGTTTAGGGGTTTGGGGTTTAGGGTTAGGGGTTTGGGGTTTGGGGTTTGGGGTTTAGGGTTTGGGGTTTGGGGTTTAGGGTTAGGGTTTAGGGGTTTGGGGTTTGGGGTTTAGGGTTTGGTGTTTGGTGTTTAGGGGTTAGGGGTTTAGGGGTTAGGGGTTAGGGGTTTAGGGTTTAGGGTTTGGGGTTTTAGGGTTTTAGGGTTTAGGGTTTAGGGTTTATGGTTTAGGGTTTTAGGGTTTAGGGTTTAGGGTTTATGGTTTATGGTTTAGGGTTTTAGGGTTTAGGGTTTAGGCTTTAGGGTTTAGGGTTTTTGGGTTTTTGGGTTTAGAGTTTAGGGTTTAGATTCGTTTAGGGTTTATGTTTCGCCAACATTAAAAATAACATTCTTAAAGACACGAAGATGAAACCCTAATACAAGTTGAAATAAATCCTAATCAAGTAATAAAGTAAACGTAAACCCTAACACGACATATTGTATATATACCTCGCCAGTATTGCCTTCTTGCATCAAAAATGTACATATGATGTTTACAAGAGTGATTTGTTATGTACATATGGTTTGGGGTTTAGGGTTAGGGTTTAGGGGTTTAGGGTTTGGGGTTTAGGGTTTAGGGGTTTGGGGTTTAGGGGTTTGGGGTTTGGGGTTTGGGGTTTAGGGTTTGGGTTTTGGGGGTTTAGGGTTAGGGTTTAGGGGTTTGGGGGTTAGGGTTAGGGTTTGGGGTTTTAGTGTTTTAGGTTACATATAATCGCGAACATTAAAAATAACATATATTCGTAAAGAGGCAATTCAACTTTAAAAATAACACGAAGAAGCATATCTATCAAAATATTTCTAAGTGTAAATACATGTTTAAACATATCCAAGTGATTTTCTATGGCATTCTAACATGACACATGATTTTCTATGAACACATATTTCTAATAGTAAATACATGTTTAAACATATCTTTGTCACGTGATTTACACACCGTGGACGAGAACGACGACGGACAGCAGCGAGGATGACGACGGTGCGGATGACAGTGGATGGCGGCGAGGTCGACGCGGCCTGTCACTTTTTATCTACATGTGTAAATGTAACACCCTGGGTGTTTAATTAATTAAAATAAATTAGAATTTAATAAGAAAATGGCCAAAACCCTAGATGGAGGAAAAATTCTAACCAGATATTTGTTGCATTCATGCCGATGCATAATTTTTATTGGGTGAAAAAGAATTTATTAAACCCGATTAGGGCGTACCAAATTTATTCTATTTAGAAAATAAATAAAAGGCTTATGAAAATTTTACAAAACTTTAAAAACTCAAAAACTTTATTTTCAAAACCTAGGAACAATATTTCTAAAAAACATTTCAAAGTGATTTTGATTTCAAAACTGGTTTTGATTTTGATTTCAAAAGAGTTTGCAAAGTTTGAAAAAGAAAAAAAAGAAAAGGAAAAGACTGGACCCAAACCCCTCTTCCCTTTTTCCTGGCCCAAGCCGCTGCCTTTCCCCCCCCTTTTTCTCCTTGCTGCGAACCGGCCTTTCGGCCCATCTTCCCCTTCGCGCTGTGCCACCTCCCCCCTCCGTCCGCCGAATGACAGCTAGAACCCGCCGCCACCACCCCTCGCCTCACCCTACAAATATTTACCCTACCCCGACCCCACGCCGCCTCCGCCAGGTCCCTCACCAAGCCCTAGCGCCATACTCAGAGCCTTCCGAGGCCATCACCGCCACCCTCGCCATCGACAGGCTCTGTCCGAGCTCGCCATCGCAAGGGAAGGCCACCACCGGACACATCCTTTGCTCCTACGACGTCGCGATCGCACGGCGCATCCGGGGGAATCAATCAAGGCGTGAAACGGCGCCTGGAACTCCAGACAATGACTACGCCGGGGCTCCGAGCCGTGCGGCGCCGTCTTCGCCGTTGTCTACCCCTGCCGAGCCCACTCCGTCGTCGAAACAGCCCCATCAGATCCGCTGTATGCTCCTTCGACCTCTCCACACCCCTCTCGTAGGTCGTTAACCTCTATAGCCCACCTCCGAGAGGTGCCGATCCTCGCAGTCATGGCGCCACCGCGGATCCGCCCCTCTCCGGTCCGTCTCGGGCGACTACAACCCCACCACCGTGTTCGCGGTGTGCTACTCTCCCTCCTGCACCCCCGGGCTTGGTCCCTACCGTCCTCTAGCCGAAACCACACCACGACGGTGAGCTCCCGGGCGTCGCCCATGGCGCTCCGCCGTGAGCCGTACGCACGGCCGCCGCATTTACGCCGTGGACCCTTCGGCGCCTTCTGATCGCGAGCCAACGGCTCTGATTAGAAGAGTCCCGTCGAACCGGTATACACCGGCCATGGGCTCGGTCCACCGTGAACCCCACCCGCAGTCCACAGCCACATGGCACACCGGTCCAACCCCGTAACGCCACGTCGTCACACGTCGGCGCCACGTGCCGCCACGCAGCGCCACGCCAGCATCCACCGACCAGCCGTGACACCTTTGCAATTAAGCCCCTTATCTTTTTGGAAATAAACCCGCGCTCCACCTGCATGGTGCTCTGAGTCTTCCGTAGCTTTGCACTCTGGCCCTTCCGTTTTCATCTAAATGATGCCCGGTCCCACAGCCTTTTTCTTTTCTATTTTATTTATTTAAATCACGAAAATGACTTCGGTCTATTTACAGTTTTGCCACCCTCGTTCAAAAGCTCATAACTTGCTCATTTTAACTCCGATTCGACCCATTCAACTTGCGTTAGCTTCATAATTCCGTTCTCTACGCAGTGGACCTATTAGTTTACTGTTTTCATACTGTTTGTTGTACTGTTATTCATTTCGCTTTGTATGTGCCATGTATGTTGCTTGGGCCAGAGAGTGCGGAATACGAGGACGCTCCAGACCATCCTTGCGACCCAGTTGATTCGACCCAGTCCGAAGGCAAGTGTCCTTGCTCATATTGCTCCTGTATTTATTTTATTTTGAGTTAGAGTAGTTAGATCCAGTAGATGCATGCAGTCTTAAATTGAATCCCATGTTAAGGTTTACTAGAACTTGTTTATATTATCCTTGTCACCTGGTTTGGGATGGTTTGGGTAGAAGTCATGCTTAGTCCTGCTGTCTTGGGATGGGAGTTAAAATGTTTATAATCTTGATTAATGAACTATGAAACGAATGTGGACATGGTAATTTTGTAGTAACATGGTTATTAGGTAAATCCGGCAGGATGGAACCGTATTGGTGGTTTTGTGCCATGGACTTGGCAGCTCTTATTTGGTTTTTGGTTCGGGGCTCGTGCTAGATTTATCCTGCCTGGATCCCTAGGACCCGGTTCTCAGAGCATGTAACCCGGCTTGACAGCGCAACCATGAGATCTGGATGGGCTGGACCTGGCCAAGTAATTAATTGCCTCCAAGTTGAGGGTTTACACGGGGTCGGATTTGTGGCACAAGAGGGGGCTTCTGCAGTGGTGCGTATATCCACTGTTAGCGGTGAAACCTTAGTGATCGTGTAAAACGGACTTGGAGGGAGTTTTGTAAAGGCCTTGTAGTGCAACCTGCTATACACCTCGGCAGTGTTTAGCGTGACGGGTAATGCACGACTCATGGGTAACGATGTGCAACCTCTGCAGAGTGTAAAACTGATATATCAGCCGTGCTCACGGAGCGGCTTGGACTTCTTTGAGATTAGTTGGTTACTGGTTAGTTTTGGGTTCGGGTCATCTGATGGACTTCAGGTGCGGGTGCCTGATGGACTTCAGGTGTTGGTTGCTCGGTGTGATTCCGAGTGTGGTTTGCTCGGTGCGACTCCGAGTGTTGTTACTTTTCTACAGTATCTGTGGCTATAACCTAGTAAATAGGTGCATAGGATTAATAGGATTAATAGGGTGTGTCGCTTTAGGCGCTTGAGTCAAACAAAGTCAGCCTACCTTTGTTATAAGCCTCATAAGCATATATTTCCTACACTTGCGGAGTACATTTTGATGTACTCACCCTTCCTCTTTGTCCCCCTGCTACCCCACCCAGACGCTGGAGACTACACGTACGAGGAGCAGGAGTATCCAGAAGACGGAGGCTACGACCCTGACGACCTGTACTAGGATGGCGCTACCCCCGGTCGACCTTCCTGTGGAGATGGAGTCCAGATCTTCCGCATCTTCGTCAGAGCTTACCTTAGAGTTAGTTTCATGAGAGTCTGTACTTTTCTTTCAGACCCGAGGGTCATTTTTGTAATAAAGTTCGTTATTTTTAATAAAGCATTGTTTTGATATTTACTATGATGTGGATATATGTATGAAAATTGATCCTGGCATACATATATTGTGCTCCAATTTTGTTCTTAAAATTGGGGTGTCACAGTAAACATATATTTGTTAGGTTAAAAAAACATAATAAATATATATAGAAAAAGAAATGAATATATATATATATATTTATATATAAAACCTAATCAAGTAATAAATTTTCTTGTTAATTCTTCTATAAATATATATCTATTCATATTCTATAAAGACCCTTTATTAATATAAATAGATATATTTATATTCATTTTATATATATATCATTTTGTTTTTCTGACTTTTTATATATATCTACTTTCTATATATATATATGTCAATTTTCCTTTTTATATATATATTTTATATTTAACTTTTTCATTTTTTACACTCACACACGCTGCACACACACACGCACACCACACACACTGCACACACACACGCACACCACACTGCACACACGCACGGCGGCGAGGACGGACAAGGCCGGGACGGAGAGGCTCCATGACGGCGAGGGAGGCCGAGGCTCGACGGTGCGAGGACGAGGACGACGTGGACGAGGGAGGCACGGTACGGGGAGCTCGACGACGCCAGCGCAGAGGATGCGGGACGAGGACGAGCCGAGACCGAGGCTCGACGGCGGCGAGGGAGGCCGAGGCTGGACGGCGCGGAGAGAGGCTCGATGGCGAGGAGAGCTCGAGGGCGGCGGCGCGGACGGAGGCGGCGCAACTGCGTCCTATATACCGGGGGGCACTGCGCCCTATATACCCGGGGGACCTTTAGTCCCGGTCCGTCTTACGCACCGGCACTAAAGGGTCTTTAGTCCCGGTGCGTAAGACCTTTAGTCCCGGGCCGTCTTACGCACCGGGACTAAAGAGGTCATTAGTCCCGGTTGGTGCCACCGCCCGGGACTAAAGGATCCTTTCCCGCTACAGTTTTGGGTTTTCAGTATTTTAGGTTTTGTATTAAGTTTTCACTATATAAATATGTTATAATTCTTGTTAATTGCATAGTAAATTGAACAGTGGGCATAAAATTACTTAAAAAATAACAGTTGTATATCCTTTAACCTTATTGTATAATAGAAAATTTTATAGCATAAATTCTTTTCTTTTTTTATAATAACGAATATAAATGTAAATAACCATTCATATTTTGTTAATACAAAAATATAATATTCAATTTAAATTTAAAAAATTATTGGCTTTTAATAGAAAATTTATTTTCACATCATTTGGACGTTAATCTTTTGTTTATAAGCTAAAAAATCATTGCCCAATTTCGTACAAATGCAGTGGTTTTAGATTTTTAAATTTAGTTTTCTTTTTAAATATATCTTAAATCTTTCTAATTGAACAGAAAATTAAATATTTGATATACTTTCTTTTAAAAATTAGTATGAGATTCTTTTTGCTTTAGTTTACAGAAGAAAATGTTAAATTTTAGTATCTTATTATATGTATTTTGATGATTCATATCTAGAGGAGCACATAAATCAATCATCACTACTAAATATATATATAAATCTATCATCAAATGAAGTCTTAATTAATTAATTATTACATAATATCTTTACAACCCACTATTTAGCGGGCACAACTGTGAACCTCCTCTTGACGTATGTTCCTTGGTTATGATCATTCCTTAACCATGGAGTTTTCTCATTGTTTAACAAAATGCTTGGGTCTTTGTTCACTTTGAATGGTGGAATTCGGTCATCCCTTTCATAATCACCTGACATGTCTGACTTGTCCTCAATTCCGATAATGTTTCTTTTTCCTGAAAGAACTATGTGGCGCTTTGGCTCGTTGACGATCGAGTTGTTATTATTTTTCCCTCTTTTTGGTTTTGTAGACATGTCTTTCACATAGAACACCTGACTCACATCCGCGGCAAGGACAAATGGTTCATCTTTGTACCCAATATTGTTGAGGTCCACTGATGTCATCCCATACTCCTTGTCGACTGTTACCCCACCTCCGGTACCGGTCATCTTGACCCATTTACACTGGAACAAAGGGACTTTAAAATTAGGTGCGTAGTCTAGTTCCCATATGTCATGCATGCGGCCATAATATGTTTGTTTGTTCCCATTTGGATCCGTGGCATCCACGCGTACACCACTGTTTTGGTTGGTGCTCCTTCCGTCTTGGGCTATTGTGTAAAATATATTCCCATTGATCTCGTACCCTTTGTATGTGCTGATATACCACGATGGTTGTCTGGCCAACAAATAAAGTTGCTCGTCTATGTAGTCATCACCCTGACATTGTTTTCGCAACCAATCGCCGAAGGTTCGCATGTGCTGACGTGCAATCCAAGATTCACTCTTCCCGGGCCACTCGGATCGAAGGAAATCCTTATGTACCTCGATATATGGATCGACCAATGAGGAGTTCTGTAGAACTGTGTAGTATGCTTTATCGAAGTAATCGTCTCCTGTACCGATATATGTTTTCTTCCCTAGTGTTCCCTTACCACTGAGTCTGCCCTCGTGTCGCGATTCAGGAACGCCAATCGGATCAAGGTCTGGAATAAAGTCCACACAAAACTCTATGACCTCCTCTGTTCCGTAGCCCTGGGCGATGCTTCCTTCAGGCCGAGAACGGTTATGAACATATTTTTTCAGGGCACTCATGAACCTCTCGAATGGGAACATGGTGTGTAGGAACACAGGACCGAGAATAATGATCTCCTTGACCAGGTGAACTAGGAGGTGTGTCATGATATCAAAGAAGGATGGAGGGAACACCAACTCAAAGCTGACAAGACATTGAACGACATCATTCTGCAAAGTAGAAAATTCCTCTGGATTGATTGCCTTCTATGAAATTGAATTGAGGAATGCACATAGCTTCACGGTGGCTAGACGTACATGTGGAGGTAGAATTCCTCTTAGAGCAACAGGAAGCAATTGGGTCATAAGCACATGGCAGTCATGAGACTTCAAGTTTTGGAACTTCTTCTCTGGCACATTAATTATTCTCTTTATATTGGAGGAGAATCCAGATGAGACCTTGATGCTGTTAAGGCATTCAAACATGCTTTCCTTTTCTTCTCTGCTAAAAGTGTAGCTAGCAGGGCTTAAGTACTGGCGCCCGTCATCTGTCTTCTCCGGATGCAGGTTCTCTCATTCTTTCATGCGCTGCAAGTCCTGTCGTGCTTCAAGTGAATCCTTAGGCTTTCCGTAGACACCCATGAATCCAAGCAGGTTCACACAAAGGTTCTTTGTCAGGTGCATCACGTCGATCGCATGGCGGACCTCTAGGACATGCCAGTAGGGTAGCTCCCAGAATATGGACTTCTTCTTCCACATGGGTGCGTGTCCCAAAGCGTCTTTGGGAACAGGTTCGCTGCCCCGCCCCTTTCCAAATACTACTTTCGTATCCTTCACCATTTCGAGTACATCATCTCCGGTTCGGTTACGAGGCTTGGTTTGGTGGTCTGCCTTACCTTTAAAATGTTTGCCTTTCTTTCTTACTGGGTGGCCCATGGGAAGAAACCGACGGTGCCCAACGTACACGACCTTTCGACACTTTTTCAAAAATAAACTATCAAGGTCTTCGAAACAATGTGTGCATGCATTATATCCTTTGTTCGTCTGACCTAAAAGATTACTTAGAGCCGGCCAATCATTGATTGTTACGAACAATAATGCTCGCAGGTCAAAGTGTTCCTGTTTGTACTCATCCCACACGCGTACGCCTGGTTTGCTCCATAGAAGTAGAAGTTCCTCAACTAATGGCCTCAGGTAGACATCGATGTCGTTGCCAGGTTGCTTCGGCCCTTGGATGAGCAACGACATCATAATGAACTTCCGCTTCATGCATAACCACGGAGGAAGGTTGTAGATACATAGAGTAACTGGCCAAGTGCTATGACTACTGCTTTGCTCTCCAAAAGGATTAAAACCATCCGTACTTAAAGCAAACCTCAAGTTTCTAGCCTCATCTGCAAACTCTAGGAATTCCCTGTCTATCGCACTCCACTGGGATCCATCAGCTGGGTGCCTCAGCATATTGTCTACCTTACGGTCTTCTTTATGCCACCGCAACAACTTTGCATTGTCCTTATTTCTGAACAAACGTTTCAAGCGTGGTATTATAGGAGCATACCACATAACCTTGGCAGGGATTTTCTTCCGGCTTGGACG
The DNA here is from genome assembly GCA_009763385.1 of Coix lacryma-jobi var. lacryma-jobi. Taxonomy (NCBI): domain Eukaryota; kingdom Viridiplantae; phylum Streptophyta; class Magnoliopsida; order Poales; family Poaceae; genus Coix; species Coix lacryma-jobi. Next base: position 25,760,978 of record CM019830.1, on the reverse strand, counting down.
TTCTTCACCCTCTACGTCGCCAGGATCATCTCGCCTTATCTTATACTGTGATGCTTCACATACCGGGCATGCATCCAAATTCTCGTATTCCTCCCCACGGTACAGGATGCAGTCATTAGGACATGCGTGTATCTGCTGGATTTCTAATCCCAAAGGGTAAACGACCTGTTTTGCTTCGTACATAGTGGTGAGCAATTCATTCGCTTTCGGAAGCATCTTTTTTATTATCTTCAATAACTGCCCAAAAGCCTTGTCGGATGTACCATTCTTTGTCTTCCATTGCAGCAGTTCCAGTGTAGTAACTAGCTTTTTTTGGCCATCTTCAGCAGTGGGATATAGCAATTTCTTATGGTCCTTTAGCATGCGCTCGAACTTGACCTTCTCCTTGTCACTTTCACATTCTCTTTGTGCATCACGAATGGCATCACTAAGAGCATCAACATCAGTTGCCACATCTTCTGTCGCTGCCGCATCTTCTTCACCATCTCCCCCCACTGCATCATCATAGAAGGCATCGTACTGAGCAATAATATCGGCGTGGGTCAATTCTTCTTCACCTTCTTCACCATCATCCATTACAACCCCCTTTCTCCATGCTTCGTCCAACAAATATAGTTTGTTACGAAACCCGACTTCAACAAATGCGTATGAAGAGTCCTTGAGCATGAATATTCCTTCAAATTCTTACAGACGGCGCATGGGCAGCACATGAAACCATCCTCCTTGTTTGTCTCAGCCACACCTAAGAAATAGTGCACGCCAGCAATAAACTCTTTGGAGCGGCGATCGACATTATACCTCCAATTGCGTGACAACATCTGTATTAAATATTACAACCATGCACTTAGTAGTTTCTCATGTTATTGCACAACACTCATGACATCACATGATTGATTAATTCAAGCAAGCTTGACTACAACGAAGACAATCGCAACTAGCACTAAAAAAACTAAAACTAAAATGCTCTTAAGCAACATAATTAGTTCGCGTCCGATCCCAACTAAAATAGACAGATCATTCGCTTCATCAGCATGGATGGGCTGCTGCCGCTGACTCACTGCCTCATCACCTTCAGCGGCAACCTCCTGTGCAACAGAATTTCGTACGTGCTGAACATACTCTTCCTCCCAGTACCAACCTTTACATCCGCCGGTGCCCTCCCACTGCAATTAGAACAAAAAATAAGAAATTTAAACAACATCATCAAGCAAAACCGATACAAATGAACCATATTAATGAAATGCGAGTAAATAATAACCCACCTCATGATCCGGACACTTGTAGAATATATGACCCTTGTTGATTCCCTCTTTTTTCACTCGATACTCCTTCACAATTTTCTGCTTACACTCGCCGCAAGCAATGAGAGGAAGATCCGGCCGCAAACGCTTCGGATCCCGATGATGAGAGGCTGAGGACCCGGTCATGGTTGCCATCTACTATATCCATGCTCATTTTTTAAACTATTACATGCAAATTCCTAATTTTCTAAACAATTATAAATAAAAAAACTCTAAATTTATCTATTTATTTAGATAATCAAAAAATATGATATAACAATACCAATTTCCACATTGTCTACTCTCTATATTCATTGTTGCAAACTATTATAAATTCCACATTTTTCTAAAGAAAATAAACTAAAAAGAGACTAAAATTCAATATTACTCGTCTTGCATAAGTATGAAATATAGAATGGATACTACCTAGCAGTAGAAAACTATCAAGTGATTGTGATAGAACCAATTTAAACTACTCAACTCTCTATGCTTGTTCTTGCAAACTATATATTTTAATTAAATTTCTCTCATATTCAAAAGACATGATATAGGAGATGAAAATAGTTACCTCTCAACACAAAGAGACGATGACAGAGTCGAAGAAGATCACCAATTGATGCCAGAGACGAAGAACAATGAAGAACAAATGAAGAACCAGCAAGAACAAGCAATAGCAAGCTATAGCAACAGCAAGAACAAGCAAGAAGCTCACTGAAATTTGAATGTCTCTGGCTCGGGGAGGAAGAAGTTGGCAGGTTATGAACCGGGGAGCTTTAGTCCCGGTTTGTATTAAAAGCTGAGGCTAAAAGGTGATCATTTATCCCAGGGCAAGCCACAAACCGTGGCTAAATCATTAGTCCCGGTCTGTGGCACCAACCGGGACTAAAGAGTGCCCTTTAGTCCCGGTTGGTAACACGGACCGGGACTAAAGGGTCCCTGCCCCGACAGCTCTGCGCAGTAGCCGTTGGGGCGGACCCTTTAGTCCTAGTCCGTGTTACCGACCGGGACTAAAGAGTCTATTAGTCCCGGGCGGCAAAAACACCGAGACAAATGACGATTTTGAGAATCGGCCAAAGACCCTGTTCTGTAGTAGTGTTATCACATCGGTCCCATTGTCGTGACAGTATTTTTTTAACGCACCATAAAAAAATGATAGGATAAGATTCAACCTTTGAAAAATCATAACTCTTCGATACGATGCTGGATGAAGATGATTTATATGTATATACTGTAAATCTACATCTTTCTACAATTTTAGTATAAAAAACATCATCAGCCCACGTTGTATCGAACAGTTATGATTTTTCTAAGATTAAAAGGGTGTTTAGTTAGTAGATAAAAAGTTTTGGGGTGTCATATCGAATATCACGCGACATATCAGATACCAATAAAAAAACAAATTACATATTTCGTCAGGAAACTGTGAGACAAATTTATTAAGATTAATTAATCTGTCATTAACATATGTTTACTGTAGTACAACGATATCAAATTATAGACTAATTAAGCTTAAAACATCATCTCGTAAAGTTATTGGAATCTGTGTAATTAGTATTTTTTTAGTATACATTAATGCATGTGTCCAGATATTTGATGTGATAGATGAAAATTTTTTGATGAGTGAGAACTAAACACCTCTTAAGTCTTGTCACACCACTCTTGACGGCGCGATAAAACAATACTATCACACTAACATGAGTTTTTTTACATCGGAAATGTCGTCCAACATAGCAGATCTTGTAGAGCCATCGCTCACGTCAACGGGACTGATGCGACCAAAAAGTGTTAGATTTGCAATATTTTTTGGAAGCAGTTATTATTAAAATATTGAATAAAAATGGTTATAAATAAAAAAATCCAAGGCAATTAGGGTGTTGGCTAGCTAGGATTTGAGAATTGGAAGGAAGAATTTATCGGTGTGACCGTGAAGAGCCATTATTGTTAGGATGGTTAATAGCGAACCACTAATGAATCATCACGCTGTGTTTGTGCCGTTCCTATGGGCCAAAGATTAGCACTAGCCATCAGACCGTGTTCGTACAAGCACAACGCGGCTCTGGACCATACCTCGTGCGTGACGCACTGCTGCATATTTAGCCCTAGAGACCTCTTGGACCATAATGCTCGACCATATTTGGGACCAGGATCGGTGCAGTGGCTATTACTACTGCAACATAAGCAGTAGTAGCATCTTAGCCGTCCATAGTACCAGCGATGGCTAGGATCAGTGCTTCTTTCTCTTCCATTTTTTTTCTCTCCAATGTACTATCGGTCTTCGTTTTTGGTGCAAAAAGGCAGTGAACATAGAAGAGTTGATCGTTGTTTAGCCAAAAAATGTTTTTCTAAAAATCCACAAGAAAAATCTAAATTCATAGTTAAAATGTATTTTTTGTTTCTAATAATTTTTGAACTTATGTTTTAAGTGAAAATAAAATTGTTTTCCCCAAATTTTATTTTACCTAAAGTCATTTTCTAGTAAAATATTTTTTGAAAAATTGTTCTACCAGTAAGGTCTTATTTAGCTGCACACAAATACACCCTAGTCTAAGTGGTTTAAAATGGATTGGAGTAAAACTTAAGCTAAATTCTATCTTAATTTCTTCCAAACCACGTACATTGAGTTATATTTATGTGCAGTTAAACAAGGCGTAAATGACTTTGTATTGCCAGCAAACATGTCCAATTGTTCGAACCAGTTTGTTCTTTTGCTCGTACCAATTGCTACAAGACTGCTGTTGTGTTCTTGTGCTCGTACCAATTGCTACAGGAAAAGACATGAAATTAATCATATTTATTTATTTATTTTTATTCTACTTTAAGATACTACACAAAATATACAGTTGATGTAAAAAGATCCTCTGCTAATGGTAACAAGTAAACCTTCAAAACTAAAAAATTGTCGCTGCGCCGCCGCCTCCGTAGTCGTCGCCGCCTGACCCCCGTTCCCCACGCCTCCGGCCTCCTGCCGGTGGAGAGGGGGAACGGGGGTCCATCGCTTTAGTCGATCTGCTATTTCGTAGAATGAGTCGAGTCCACCTAGGTCTAGGGTTTGCTCGTCGTCGATGTCTGGCGGCAGAGTTAGGTTTTGCCAGAGGAGTGTGGCTCCTTTGCGGCTTGTTTTTCCTGGCGACGCCGGCGATGCCTGGCGGCAGCGCAACGGAATAATTTCTTCCGGCCCCTTTCGTTCTCCGATGGTGATCTACTCCGACGCCAACGGAGAGGCTGGGGAGACCTGTCCAGGAGTCGAGGGCCGGTGCATCGTTGTCTTCTTCAGGTGATGATGGTGTTGACCCTGTTAATCTCGAGGAAGATGTTCTTGGATGAAACTCTGAGCTTTGCTCGGGTTGCCGGCGATGGAATCGAAGGATGCGTCGTGGGTACAGGAGTTGGCCGATGCGCCTGGGAGGCAGTGTCGGCTGATTCGCCCAGAAGTAAGTCCTCCTCTGCGGCCTCCACCATGTGGGGTTTGGCTCTGGTGCCCGACGACAATTAGGAAGCGGCTTCGATGGCGGTGACGAACAAATCTCTAAAGGCTTCGAGAAAGACGAACATGAGTTTTGAACTTCTTTGTAATTTTCCTTTTCTTTAGAAACCTGTTCGTAAAAGGGCCGGTGTATGGCGCTAAGATCAATACATGTTCCTTCTAAAAAAACTAAAAAATTGTGACGAAATTGAACCCGCGACATGCGTTCAATAATGCATTTTCGAAACAAAATTTTGAAGATAGGCATTTTTCTAGATCCCTCATGGTTATTTACAGAGATGGTCGCTAGGTGCATCGTTATCTCCGCCTACAAAAATGTTTTGACCCTGTCTTCTAAAATTATTTTTCTAGCAGTGGGCACGGGACGGAACATCAGAACTGATGTAACGGCATGAGGACACAAACTTTTTTATGGGAGCGACGTGAGTTGAGATGGATGCAAGAAAGTGGGTCCAATGGATGGGTCAAACGGAAAAATGGAAGAGAAAATTTTGAAATTTTAATATTAGGTATAGATTTTTGAGAATTAGTGGTTACACTATATTTTTGTAATTTTTAACATGTACTTCCTCCGTCCCTAAATAAGTGTCGCCGTTGGTGTACGTACCACATGTTTGACTCAATTCGTAGAAAATATATGTAATATTTATATCTCCAAATAATTTTGTTAAAAAACTAGATCTAAAGATCTTTCTGATGATACTAATTACTACGCATAAATATTAATATATGTAAGTGCATTCGCTCCCAATGTGAGTTTTGGCTAATTAATGACAATCAAATTAGAGGTTAACGACTTTGTAAAGATATGAATGCAGGTGTTAGTCCTTAGAAAGAATTTCCATGATGATATCCCGTGAACAAAGCACGTTAAAATTTGTGGGACAAAGATTGCCTAGCTCAAGTGATGGATCAACGTTTTTACTTTTAAACTTGAGTTATAGGTAAGCCGGACTATCAAGGGGGTCACAAATTAGGTTGGTTAGATGTGGAAAAAAGTGTTCATGTCGACTAATAAAAGTTTACTTGAGAGTCACCGCACGATCACGAACACGTAGATGTATTTCTGTGTGGTCGGTAGTACCGACCATGGGGGTCGGTGGTACCGACCAGGGAGGCAGCGCGTAATGCTCTCTGCATGGAGTTCTTTTTAAACCGTCGGTAGTACCACCATAAAAGTCGGTGGTATCGACCATCCAGACCATTCTAACACCCTCTCTGTTCGGGCCCAAAATGACTTGGCAGTAGTACCGCCATAAGGCTAGTACTACCGACCCTCGGTGGTACCGACCCTAGTCGGTAGAAAGGTCATTTTTGCAGACCTCTCTGTTCGTGTGCGAAATGGCCTGGCGGTAGTACCGCTATAATAGTCAATACTACCGGGCTAGGTAGTACCAACCCTGGTCGGTAGGTACCGAGCCCCCGAAGCTATTTTGCGGAGCTCTCTGTTGATGCGCTTTTTGACTTGGCGATAGTACCGCCATAAGGCCGATACTACCGACCCTCGGTGGTACCGACCTTGGCTGGTAGGTACCGAGCAACCAAGTCCCTTTTCGCAGAGCTCTCTGTTCGTGGTCAGTTTGGGCTGGCGGTAGTACCGCCATAAAGTCGGTACTACTGACCCTCGGTGGTACCAACTTGAGGTCGGTAGCTGGATCTAGGTCAAACTCAGATCTGGCGCAGCGGTTCTTGGCTGGGCGGTACTACCGACCATGGGTGGTCGGTACTACCGACAAGCCTCGGGACTGGGGAACTATAAATAGCCTCCCACTTCACTTCTAACGGTTCACCACTCACTCTTCACATTCATTGCGACCTACCAGCTGACAAAAGACTCTCCAAGCATTGACTCCTCCCCTCTCTCTCTCCCCTTTGCTCCTAGATTCATTCCCTTGCGAGATTTGAGCTGGGGAAGTGAGATTAGAGAGTGGAAAGCTTCAATCTACGACTTGAGCACTTGGTTCCTCATCTAGCCGGCTTGGTTTGTGTCTATTACTCTTGGGTTCTTTGGACCCTAGATGGTTAGGTGTTCTTCGTGGTAGCCCGTGTTGATTCATTTGTCAGGGCTCCCCGAAGCATTTGTATTTCCCCTGTGATTTCTAGTGGAGAAACTCGGCTAACCTTTGTGGTGGCTTGAGTGAGGCAAGGAGGTGAAAGAGACTCCGACCTTAGTGGTCACCTCAACAACGAGGACGTAGGCACTCCTGTAAGTGCATCTAGCCCTTAGTGGGTTTTGGTGAACTGAGTGACAACATAATTAAAGGTCTAACAAGTTTGCTAAGTGTATCCAAGGTTCAACTAGAAATGCAAACTTGATGGTATTCCACATAGTGCTGAAATGAAGGCCAAAATTATGTATTATTGTATTGGAAGATCATGGAAACAATCTTGTTCAAGTAAAAGACAACAATGCAAATAGAGTTGATGATATGGCTTCTATGTTGTGGGATATCATGGCATCATGAGAAAGCAAGCATATTTGACAAATGACAAGTGAGACATAGATTGATGATTTTGGAATGGTCTCAACAATGGGTTGCTTTTCATGAGCAAGATGAGTTTGATAGTGAACTAGCTTTGATCAAGGTTGAAGAATGAATCAAGAATGCATAAGTGAGTTAATGTCAAGCAAAGGTCAATGACAAAGACTTAAACTCATATTGGATATATGTCATCTCTACATTGGTTTGCTTGTATGGATAAATATTTGGAGAATCACTTTGCATTGATTTGATCAAGCTAGAAGTATGAAGATGGAGATTGAAGTAAGTGTTGAGTGTCAAGCCAAAATGGAGAGGATATAAGGAACCGTGAATTGGCTTGACCATATTAATGATGATCCATATATGTCTCTATGTGAGTCAAACTAAAGCTTGATTGATCTCAACATTCATATCTACAAGATGTTCAAGCAAGGATCACAATATTAAAGAAATGGTTTTCAATGGATGCTTAATATGATGTGACTTGAGTATGGCTTGGTAAGGTGAAGATAGCAAGGAAAGGACTTCGAGGTACTAAGCGAAAGTGAAGGTCAAGGAGACCGAAGTACTATGGCTAGGGTGAAGAAGAGAGTACTTGCATTGAGTCGAGGTACTAATCAAGCTATGAGGAGTCATATTGTGTTGACGATCAGATCATTAGTGATAGTGACTTGAAGCCATGAAGTTGAACTCACATATGGAGAAATGGTTCAAGTCACATGCTCAAGGGATGTTTGCTCGAAGAGATGAGATAGTTGCAATTAGTTGCAACCCCTATGAAGTGACATTGAGAAGAAATGGCATATGAAGATACTGAAGACTCAAGTGGTTAATTGTTTATATTCTCTTATTCTTGAGTATAGGTATGCCGTACTATTAAGAGGGATTCTAGCACCCACAGTCAAATTGTGTTACCAATGCTCAATCTTTGCCAGATAGATACACTTCCAACCACCTTTCTAACCCCACAGGTTTCACCTTGATTTGACTAAATTTGGGTGGTCGGCAGTGCCGACCATTATGGTCGGCAGTGCCGATCATAATCGGACCGTTCGAACACAGACTATATATATACCTTTCCAGAAAGCCCAAAACGGCCCAGTTACACCAGTGCTTCTTCCAGCTCGGGATCTGACCGTTTGAAGAGCTCCCCTCTCTCTCTCTCACTCCTCCATTGTTGCTCCCAAAGCTTTCAAGTGGATCTCCCATTCCAACCACTAAAACTTGAAAGATAGGGCAGCAAAACTCGATTAGAGAGCAGATCCATTGATTCCCAAAGTCCCAAGAGCATTGGTTCACGTTTGGCCGGAGGTTCTAGGGTTTGTTACTCTTGGAGCTTGCTCCTAGCCGGCTAGGCGTTGCCCTTGAGCTTGCCAACGTTTGTGGCAGCCTTGGGAGGTTTGTAACCACCTTCTTGCAGCTAAGAAATCACCCCTCACCTCAAGAGTTCACTCTCTTGACTTGAGAACGAGGAAAGGGCAAACCAAAGTGGTGAGCTTGAGCCTTTGTGGCATACCTCAACAACGTGGACTTAGGCAAGCCTTTGTGGCGAGCTGAACCACGGGATAAATCATTGTGTCATCTTGTGCTTTGGGTTACTTCTCGTTCTTGAAGTGGTTTCTAGGGTTAGGGTTCGATCTAGTGCTTTATACTTGTACTTTCGATTTCTGGCATATCTGTGAACTGTCTAACCCTGCAGGAAGCTTATTCTCTGCCTGTGCAACATTTCTTCTCATACTCACGAAACTCCATTTTACATTTTTCCAGGTCGGCAGTGCTGATCTCAGGATCGGCAGTGCTGATCTGCTTACTGATCGAATTGAGTTTTGAGTTTTGACAGGCCTATTCACCCCCCCCTCTAGGCCTCCTAGGCGACATCAAGGTCCTTTCAATTGGTATCAGAGCCTGGGCTCTCAAATTCGGGCTTAACCGCCTTGAGAGACGATGTCGACAAGTGAGGAAGTATCTCTAGAACTTTTACTTTTAGATGGCTCAAATTATGCATCTTGGTCCGCTAGTGTGCTTACTGTTTTTAGGACCATGGGTCCTCATATCGAGCGGATTGTTGATGTGAGCATTTCACCTCCTAGTGATGATTTGACCTATCTATCTAAAGAGGAAGTGAAATGCTTACAACACAATGCTCAAGCCTCTAATGTCTTATTTAGTGCTTTGAGTGAAGATGTTTTTGATGCTGTCATATTTGGGGATGGTGAACCACTTGGTGATGCTCATATCATTTGGACCACGCTCAAAGAAAGATATGACAAGTCCAAATGTGATGAGAAGATGCCCGCATTGGAGGAATCACTTGAGGAGTGCTCAACTTCACCGATAAATGATGAGCCTCAAGTGATTCTCCCAAAAGGTCTAGCTGAACATGCCACAACCACTCTCTCACCAACATATGTGGACGGTAATGAAATGGTTGGTGAGAACAAGGATTATACATGTGGTGCTTCTACTTCCTATAGTTCCCGCGAGACTAACATTTTGAAGGAAGAAGAAGCTTGTGATCGGTGGAGGCCAAATGATGAATCCACTTCACCGGAGTGCTCGACTATTCATGCCACTTCTCATATATGTCTTATGACAAAGGGTAAGAAGGTAAAATCAAAAGCCAAACCTTCTCCACCTCCTAATGACATCTCTAGTAGTGATCTTAGTGATACCTCTAGTGATGATGAATCTAGTGATGAAGAGATAGACAATCTAACTAAGAACTTGGATAAAAAGACCAAACTCTTTATCACTAAGCTATTGGAGGAATTAGAGAGCGTTCAAGCCGAGCTAGCTACTAGAGATGATGATCTCATTGCACAAGAGAACATCTACATAGCTAGCAAGGAAGCTCTTGCAATAGAGAGAAGTGAGGTGGCTGCCTTGCGCAAGGTTTTGGCCAAAGAGCAAGAAAGCCATGCTATTGCAAAGAATGAGAATGATGCACTCAAGCAAAAGTATTGTAGCTTGGATGAAAAGTACAAGGAGCTTGAGTTGCAATATAACATTCTTTGGGATAGCAACTCACATCCTTCTAAGGCAATGAATGAATCTACTCCCTCCATTAGTCAAGGTTGTGGAAAATGCTTTAATATTGATTTGAATATTTATGCCACTAACCTTGCTAATATGGAGGCTATGAGAAAAGAGATTGCTAGGCTCAATGAGATCATAGCAAAAGAGTGCATGGATGGCAAGACTCAAAACAGTGGCAAGAAGGTGGAAAATAGCTCTAAGTGTGCTCAGTCCATGATCAAGGGCAAGGTTGGTACAGATCAGCCTGCACAGATGTCAGCGCAGCAACCAACCAAATCAGCACTGCCACGCTTGGTCGGCAGTGCCGATGGTTTGGTCGGCAGTGCCGACCCCCGCAAGAAAGGGAAGGCCACCAACCATGCCCCTGGTCAGAACAAGCCCAAGAAGATGGTGCCCAAGCAAAAGCAGGTTCCACAGAAGCCAAAAGTATCAATGTGGGTGACTCGAAACAAGGTGCAACATCAACAAAAGATGACTCTCATCACTTGCTTCAAGTGCAAGAAAGAGGGTCACCATGTAAGGTATTGTTGCTTGAAGAAAGAAGCGAAGGTCATGAGCAAAATTCAAGAGAAGAAAAAGTTGGCTCATGTCAAGTGCTCCAACATGGGACACAATGTCTCTATGTGTTCCAACAAGGTTGATGACCAAGTCACACTTCCAAACAAGAAGTCAAGAACAAGCAAGAGGAAGTGTTATGGATGCAATGAGAGGGGTCATGAAATTGCGTCATGTCCATACATGAAGGATGAAGGTTTGACATCATCAAGAAAGAGGCTCATTAGCAAGGTAGCAAGCAAATTGCAAGAAAAGAAGGCTAAGAAGAACAAGACACGCCTATGCTACACTTGCAAGGGGAAGGGACACCTAAGCGTGGATTGTCCCATGGGTAACTCTCCTAAGCCTAACTTGTCAATTGATTCAAAATTGCTTAGGAGGCCCAAAGATGACACTTGTGCTAGAAAGGTGATTGGTTCACCACATGTTAGCACAAAGGCCATTTGGGTGCCTAAGTCTCTTGTGACTAACCTTATTGGACCCAACGTAGTTTGGGTACCAAATTGTGCTTGATGAGTGTTGTAGGTACTTGAAGGTAATATGAGGCTTCGGGGTGCTTGAGCAAGTTGATTGAAAATTATTCACTCAAGCTATCAACCAATTCATATTGTCTTTTCTTATACGTTGACCCGAAGATGATTTGATGGAAATATTTAAAACTTCATATTCACCTATGTAACAAGTACCTAACCCTTGTAGGCTAGCCACTTGACTTGTGTAGTCTCTAGTAGTTCATAAATATGTGTTGTTTGTGAATTATTAGGAGTGGCTAGAGCATTTCAAGTTTAAATGAATCATTTGCCATATGATGCTTTTAATGGCTCTCTAGTAGAGCAAGATCTTGTTCATGTTGTAGGTAATGAGGATATACCTTATGAGGCAATGAAGTAATTGGCTATTGTTGATATTATACCACTAGAAATCCAAGCCACTTAATTGAAGGTTACTCAAGTTGCTGCTACAACACTTTCCGCTGACGTACTCGATGTAGAGGTGTTGGGGCACCCCTGCTGCAAATCAGTAGGGTGGTAGTGCTGCCCCTCCTACTGCAGCAACTCATTCCACTTTAATACATGGACAAAACCTACAACCTTCATATGAGCAAAGTGAAGATGAAGAGACCACATCATCCATTATATTTCCAGAAGGGTGGTAACTTCTAAATCTCAAGTGCAATTTATTTCAAATCTTATCTCTTTGAGTCTTGTGTAGCTACTTAGGGAAATAAAGCACTTGAGGATATTTATTAGTTGTTGGTGATGAAAGAAAAGCAATGATTGGAATTAAATTGATCATTCACTCTAAGCAAGATACATGGCTTATGTTTCCTTTGTGGATTTCAAACGAAGAATGTCAAGAAAGACAAGAGTAAAGGATCAAGCTCGAGTAGAGACACTTATCACTCAAATCTCAAGAACTCTCTACTTGATGGAATCTTGTCATATGGTAGATTGACAAATTCTTATTCACATCTTATGGCCATCTACATGCTCAAATGGTTGTGAGTATCTCTTGGCTACCTATTAGGCTTATTTCGCACTCGGATATGGACATGTGTGTTTAATATTGATCCAGCTTGTCATATCTGTGCAAGATGTTCATTTTTATGCATGTTAACTGCTGTGTAAGTTTCACTGTGATCTGGCTGTTGAAGCTTGGTCGGCAGTGCCGACCAGTGCAACAGCAGTCAGGCCTTGTTGTGCATGAACTGTCTTTTACATCATGTTTTATACTATGACACTATGTTTCTTGCACCCCACAGCAGACATGGATGTAGGGGGAGGCCCCAATCTCACTAGTATGTGAAAACTGACTTCTTATGTCAATTTGGAAATTCAAATTCCTATTCACATATTTAGGGGGAGTCTTCTACATCCATGACTCATAAATCTCAGCACCTTTATACATCTTTTTGTAAGCTCTATTTAGGTTGTCATCAACTACCAATAAGGGTGAGAGTGTGTTTCTCAAATGGAGTGTGCTATTATATCACTGTCATCAATCCAAAAACTATGTGATGTGTTCTCTCTAGCTTTTTGGAATTGCTTCATTTATGTTAGCCACTCACCATAATATGGCTTAAATATGCCCCTTGGACTTAAGTGACCACCCGTGCACATTCACATTTCCATTCCACTCAAAAGAGTGTGCATGAGGCATTAAGGGAGATTTAGTCCATGTTATGAGGTTTCTCTATTTTGGTAGCCCATTTGCCTTCCACACATAAAGGGTTACTAAATGAGAAACTAGTGCTTGTGTTACTAATGCCCTCTTGTGTTTGAGCTTATTCATAGGAAATCAATAAGAAGAGGTTGTGCTTATTTATTTGTATACATCACAAGCCTAAAGGGTACTCTTCACCTAAAGAAGATGAGGTTACAAGAGGTCATACAAACCAAGAATTGAGTTTGAATTGACAAATCAAGTTTGAGGTTGAAATGGATGAGCTATATTAGAAGAATTCACAAGACTTCAATCATTGACAAGAGGACTGAATGGTAATGACATCTTGTGAGTGTTCTCAGCCAAAATCACCTCAATATTGGACAAGAAGGGAAGGATTGAGAAAAACATCAAATCTATCCAGAAATCTGAAATTCTGAGTTGGCTGCCTTCAAGCATGGATTTGGAAGTTCAAACACTAATGAAATGACCTGAAACTTTGTGAGCATGATATATACATCTAGTACTTGTTGTTGTACAGTTGGGATGCAGTTTGGTTTTGAAGAAAATCAGTTTCAGTTGAATTCTGTCAGCCTCAGCAATGCAGTTTCAGACTTGAGCAGTTTTGGTAGAAAATAGATTTGACTGATCAAATGGAGTCCAAATGGGTTGAAATTTTGACAGCACTTAGAGGACTCAGAGATGAACATTTCTACCAAATTCCATGCATATTGGATCAGCAGTTTGAGAGATATGAATTTTTCTTCAAGGAAGACAGAATCTGAAAATTACTACATGAAGTTGAATTGCATTGCAACAACAAGTTTCATTTGGCTCTCGAGTTGGTCATGAAGAATCAATGAAGATGAGAAGCATCAGTTTGGTCCAAAGGAGTTCAAATGAGAGAGAAGGACACATACAAGCATCCAAAGGAGTTGGAACCAAATTGCAAGTAGCAGCAAGAAGTTGCAGCTAGTTGGAACTAGAAGAAATCAGTTGCATGCTTTCAAATTCAGCAGCTGCAATAAATTGAAACCAGTTGTAATTGATTGAATTTAGCAGATACAAGCAGGGGAAATGAGTTACAATCAGCTGGAATCACTTGACATCATTCTGAAGCAACTAAGAACTAGCTGAAACTAATTGGATTGAAAGCAAGCTTGAAGGAGTTTGAAATCAATTGGAATGTAGTGTAAACTTCTCCCTTGGCCCAGGATCTTTGATATGCATGAGTGTACTTTCTGTACTCTTGTATGCACAAATTGAGGAGGAGTTTACTGTGATATCTTGTGGGACAAATGGTTTCTCTCAAATTCATGATTATGTTGTCTCACACATTGGAGAAAGAAGGATGGATGGTTCCTTTTGGATTCACATTGGGTAATTCACAATTACTCTAGGAGGTCTTGGTCTTTGTAAACTAAGTTCTCTTGGCTTAGTGTCGAATGCCCCAATCCTTTAGTGGAACTAAAACTGAATGAGTTGGAGAAGAAAAGAATTGAAAAGTGAACTTTCATTATTATTTCTACTCACTTGAGCTTATAAAGTGCACAAGATCCATTCTATTGATCAACCAAGACCTTGTCAACAAAAAGTGGTAACTCCTAGTTCATAATTTGCAAATTTCATGAAATTTACCATTTGCTTTCTATGTGAGTTGCTTTAGGTAAAGAAGGAACTAGGAACTTAATTTGGATCTTGGATGATCACCAAAGCTCTAATTCACCACATTTCATCAAAAGAGAACTATGGCCATTCAAATCATTAAAATCTTTCTTATATGATGGTCATGTCAATCAAAATTTATGTGGTGATCTCTCTACCTTAGTGGTGGTATGTTTCCTTTGGCATAATTTCAATTGTTGCAAATTTGGTGTGCCTTGAACAAGATGTAGGATGTACTCCTCTAAACTCTTAAACCGATTCAAGTGCATTTCACAAGTAATTCGAGTACTTGATGCACATATTAAGGGGGAGCTCATTCTATGTCTTGTGTCTTTTGAGACTAACATTTTCTTCTAGTGAACTTGTGTAGTCTCTTGGTGAGAATAAGTTTCTCATGGGTATGCTACATAATCATATCAATCCAAATTGGTAAAGTTATCTCTCATATGCATTTGGATTGCAATTTTAACTATTATGTAGCTACTTTCCATAATATAGCTTAAATTCCCTTGTTTGGACTTAACTGACCAAAAAGTGCATATGTTCTTGACCATCCACTTACATATGTATGCACTATCAAATAGGGGGAATTTAGTCTATGTTATGAGGTTTGCAATTAGTGATCCACATGCCTTTCACATTCAAATGGTCACTAGTTGTAAAACTGTAGCTTGTGCAACTTAATGTTATCTCTTGTCTTTCTGAGCATTTCCTAGGAGACATCAAGGTTCCTAGGAGACATCTAGGTGATATTATGAGATACAAGCATCCATTCCAATTGACATCAACTTGTGAAGATTCCTTCCATCGGTGTCAAACTATGAAGATCATATTTCAATTGGTATTGGTGGATAATCTTTCAATTTGGTATATCAAGAAATATGTCTTCAATTGGTATCTCAAAATGACAACAAGAGCTAGCAATGGACTTTCAACTAAGATGAAGCACAAGTTTGAAATGTCTCCTTGAAGATGATGAAAAAGGGAGATGGGCGCAAATGAGATCTTTTTGCTTAAAGAATTACCAAGCCCATCAAAGCACTAAATTCAAAATCATCATCATGGTGGAGATTGTGAGGTTTAGAACAAAGGTATATCACTCCATCATGAACATTTGTATTACCTTTGTGCATCTAGGCCCTTACATGCTAGTGTGTGCATGTGTATGCAATATATTGAGTCACACCATGAGTTTGTTCTTATGGTGACGATTAGAGAGTGAGTTAGATATTTGGTTGATACCTCTTGCGGTGATTATGTGAGTTTGTCTCATGTTACGTCACCTATGTGAGGTATGAGCTAAATATGCTAACCTCTCAAGAATCTTGACTTAAATTATTGCATACTTTGTTTGGTCGAAAACATAGAAGAGAAATTCTATATGCTAAACTTTTACCTACCTCTTGCCCTCACCTGTCTACCATCATTTCTTCCTTTTGGTGGAGAGATCCTTTTTGGAGATTAATGCCAAAGGGGGAGAAATTTTGGGGAGAATGTAAGGGGAAGAGAGATTGATATGAGGATGGAAAGGGGTAAAGGAGAGGCATATAAGATTTTTCAAAATTGAGTGGTGTGTGCAAGCATAGTTTAAATTGATGCTCTTGATTAGGATCGTTTATGCTAGTGTGTGACATTCATGCCTTGAATAATGTTTTGTTAATCTTGTTGAGTGCATGAACTGTCATGAGCATCACGTTTATCATGTTTGACACCTTGCACCCCACAGATGCTAAGATATAGGAGAGTTTCCACACTTTCTCTTAAATATGTGCATTTGGCATTTGAGGCCAAAATTTGAAATTCCTTTCAATGCACACATTTAGGGGGAACTCACTATATCATAGGATTCAAAATCTTAATGTTTATCAATCTCTTGTAAGCTTTAATTGTGTTGTCATCAATCACCAAAAAGGGGGAGATTGTAAGTGCATCTAGCCCTTAGTGGGTTTTGGTGAACTGAGTGACAACATAATTAAAGGTCTAACAAGTTTGCTAAGTGTATCCAAGGTTCAACTAGAAATGCAAACTTGATGGTATTCCACATAGTGCTGAAATGAAGGCCAAAATTATGTATTATTGTATTGGAAGATCATGGAAACAATCTTGTTCAAGTAAAAGACAACAATGCAAATAGAGTTGATGATATGGCTTCTATGTTGTGGGATATCATGGCATCATGAGAAAGCAAGCATATTTGACAAATGACAAGTGAGACATAGATTGATGATTTTGGAATGGTCTCAACAATGGGTTGCTTTTCATGAGCAAGATGAGTTTGATAGTGAACTAGCTTTGATCAAGGTTGAAGAATGAATCAAGAATGCATAAGTGAGTTAATGTCAAGCAAAGGTCAATGACAAAGACTTAAACTCATATTGGATATATGTCATCTCTACATTGGTTTGCTTGTATGGATAAATATTTGGAGAATCACTTTGCATTGATTTGATCAAGCTAGAAGTATGAAGATGGAGATTGAAGTAAGTGTTGAGTGTCAAGCCAAAATGGAGAGGATATAAGGAACCGTGAATTGGCTTGACCATATTAATGATGATCCATATATGTCTCTATGTGAGTCAAACTAAAGCTTGATTGATCTCAACATTCATATCTACAAGATGTTCAAGCAAGGATCACAATATTAAAGAAATGGTTTTCAATGGATGCTTAATATGATGTGACTTGAGTATGGCTTGGTAAGGTGAAGATAGCAAGGAAAGGACTTCGAGGTACTAAGCGAAAGTGAAGGTCAAGGAGACCGAAGTACTATGGCTAGGGTGAAGAAGAGAGTACTTGCATTGAGTCGAGGTACTAATCAAGCTATGAGGAGTCATATTGTGTTGACGATCAGATCATTAGTGATAGTGACTTGAAGCCATGAAGTTGAACTCACATATGGAGAAATGGTTCAAGTCACATGCTCAAGGGATGTTTGCTCGAAGAGATGAGATAGTTGCAATTAGTTGCAACCCCTATGAAGTGACATTGAGAAGAAATGGCATATGAAGATACTGAAGACTCAAGTGGTTAATTGTTTATATTCTCTTATTCTTGAGTATAGGTATGCCGTACTATTAAGAGGGATTCTAGCACCCACAGTCAAATTGTGTTACCAATGCTCAATCTTTGCCAGATAGATACACTTCCAACCACCTTTCTAACCCCACAGGTTTCACCTTGATTTGACTAAATTTGGGTGGTCGGCAGTGCCGACCATTATGGTCGGCAGTGCCGATCATAATCGGACCGTTCGAACACAGACTATATATATACCTTTCCAGAAAGCCCAAAACGGCCCAGTTACACCAGTGCTTCTTCCAGCTCGGGATCTGACCGTTTGAAGAGCTCCCCTCTCTCTCTCTCACTCCTCCATTGTTGCTCCCAAAGCTTTCAAGTGGATCTCCCATTCCAACCACTAAAACTTGAAAGATAGGGCAGCAAAACTCGATTAGAGAGCAGATCCATTGATTCCCAAAGTCCCAAGAGCATTGGTTCACGTTTGGCCGAAGGTTCTAGGGTTTGTTACTCTTGGAGCTTGCTCCTAGCCGGCTAGGCGTTGCCCTTGAGCTTGCCAACGTTTGTGGCAGCCTTGGGAGGTTTGTAACCACCTTCTTGCAGCTAAGAAATCACCCCTCACCTCAAGAGTTCACTCTCTTGACTTGAGAACGAGGAAAGGGCAAACCAAAGTGGTGAGCTTGAGCCTTTGTGGCATACCTCAACAACGTGGACTTAGGCAAGCCTTTGTGGCGAGCTGAACCACGGGATAAATCATTGTGTCATCTTGTGCTTTGGGTTACTTCTCGTTCTTGAAGTGGTTTCTAGGGTTAGGGTTCGATCTAGTGCTTTATACTTGTACTTTCGATTTCTGGCATATCTGTGAACTGTCTAACCCTGCAGGAAGCTTATTCTCTGCCTGTGCAACATTTCTTCTCATACTCACGAAACTCCATTTTACATTTTTCCAGGTCGGCAGTGCTGATCTCAGGATCGGCAGTGCTGATCTGCTTACTGATCGAATTGAGTTTTGAGTTTTGACAGGCCTATTCACCCCCCCTCTAGGCCTCCTAGGCG
Organism: Coix lacryma-jobi var. lacryma-jobi; assembly: GCA_009763385.1. Lineage (NCBI taxonomy): Eukaryota > Viridiplantae > Streptophyta > Magnoliopsida > Poales > Poaceae > Coix > Coix lacryma-jobi. Next base: position 25,742,241 of record CM019830.1, on the reverse strand, counting down.
ACATCAAGGTCCTTTCAACTCCTTAGTGGTTTGGCTGAACCTCGGGATAAATCGTTGTGTCTCGTGTGCTTGTTGTTATTTCTTCATTGGATATTACACTTGTACTTGTGTTCTTCGTGTTCCTCCTCTTCCTATCTCTTTCGTAGGTTGGGAAGGCTCGATCTACACCGTGGGAAGTTACCAAGGCCTGAGAAGGCTAGAATCTTATCTACAATACTTAGGGAAGTGGGGTATTTCCTTGATTTACTTTCATAGTTCACATATCTTAGATTTGTAGTTGCCTTTTAGGTTTCCGGTAGTGCCGTTTGTTTGTGTAGGTAGTACCGGTGTTTCATACCCGGTAGTACCAACCCAAACAAACTGGTAGTACCGGTTGTTATCTAACTACAAATTTTAGTTTGTGAAGTTTCAGATTGTCAAAAAATCACCTATTCACCCCCCTCTAGGCTGATTTGATCCTTTCAATATATTTTAATATATAATTGCCGGTAACTTTTTCTCGGGAAGCGAGAACGATATTTATTTAGGGACGGCGGGAGTATGCTCCAAAATGGTATATTTTGTAATTTTCACACTTGAGTCTGGCACTAGTTTTTTTTAAAAAAAACTTGAGTTTGGCACTACAGGGTACTCACACATAACAAATAATTTTTCTTGGAGAGCCAAACGCTTACCGTGCGCATAGAGGGGGAAAAATAGAGACACTGAGCAGCGTCAATAGCATATGGGGGAGAAAAAAAATGGAAGAGAAAGAAGCACTGATCCTAACCATCGCTGGTACCGTGGACGGCTGAGATGCTACTGCTGCTTATGTTGGGACCTGGATCCGGTGCTCTCACTATAGAGACTGCAACTTTAGCGGTCTCAAAATCTTAGTCGTCCACGTCAAATGGAACGGTAAAGCACCTCATGCTCATCTACCCCCATTTTACAAGTGCCCCTGCCTTCTCTGCTCCTTTTGGAGGGAAAACACAAGCTTTGGCGCCTTTTTTTTGCTCGGAGCAGAGCCACGACGCGAGCGAGGGCGGAGGTTGCGCCGCCATGGAACTTCCGGGATTGCCTCCGCCAAGAGTGTGCCTCGTCGGACTTGCCTCGCCTGCTCCTTCATCTGCTGTCCCAACGGCTCTTCCCGCGAAGCATAATGGCGTCATCACCTCTGCTGACCCTGCACGTGTTGGAGCTGCTGTCCTCCCACACTCTCATCTCATTGATCGTGGAGGCAACAAGGTGTCTGTGCTGGTGCCAAAAAAGACACATGTGATGATGAAAGCCGGCGCTGCACCGCCTCCTCGAGCTCCTGTACGATCTCCAGCAGCACCAAGCACGCCGGCAAGCGCTCAAGAGGCTATTGACTCTGTTGCCATGGATGACGCCCAACAACTGCTCGAGGAATCGCCTGCAAGGTTTGTGCTCTATTTCTACTTAGTTATTAGGTTCTGCATGGTTCAAGTTCTACTACAAATGATTAGCAAATCCAATCGGTCATGTTCTGAGTGCATTAGTTACAACTGTAGAGTTGCTGCAATTCCTTTTTGGGTTCCACAAATTGGTACGACATTTAGCAATTTCGATGAAGCATGGAACTTTTGGGTTAAATATGGTGGCCGAATGGGTTTTGATGTTCGAAAGTGTTACACATACGAGTCCTCTCGATGGATTGGTAACATCGAGTAGGTTTGTTTGTTCAAATCAGGGTTCTCGAGCTGAAAATAAAAATTCATGTGCTAGCAAGCGTAATCGGGCTCATACAAGAACAGGCTGTAGAGTTCGCATGGGCATTACTTTTGCAAGAGAAAATAGGACTTACAAGGTACATGACTTATTTGTTAAGCACAACCACGTGCTTCAAACTGCCCAAACTAGTCATCTGATGCCTTCACAAAGAAACATTTCTAAGCACCAAGCTATTGATATTGAGGTGGCCGATGATTCCGGTATTACACCTAAAGCAGCACATGAGTTTCTTGGTCGATATGTTGGTGGATCAGCTAACCTTGGGTACACCCATCGTGATCATAAGAATTATCTGCGTACTAAGCGTCAAAGAGAGATGTTGTATGGTGAGGCTGGAAGTTTGCTGAAATATTTTCAGAATAAAGTTGTGGAGAATCCTTCATTTCAGTATGCAATACAAACAGACTGTGAAGAGCAGATATCCAATATTTTTTGGGCTGATGCAAAGATGATTGTTGATTATGCTCACTTTGGCGATGTCATCGCATTTGACACTACTTTTGGAACCAACAAATAGACCATTTGGTATGTTCGTAGGTTTTAACCAGTTTAGAGAGACCGTGGTTTTTGGTGCAACTTTGATGTATGATGAGACCATTGAGTCGTTCAAGTGGTTGTTCAATGCATTTTTAGCAACACATAATCAAAAGCAACCTCAGACGATTTTCACTGATCAAGACATTGCTATGGAAGGCAGTGGCTGCAGTCTTCACTAGTGCGTGGCATGGCTTAAGTACTTGGCATATATCACAAAATGCATTAAAGCACTTGAGTTCTCAAAACGAAGATGAGTCTGAGGATGAGGAAGAGTCAACTATCCTAGCAGATTTTAGTTCTTGCATGTATGAGTATGAACAAGAGGCAGATTTTGAAGAAGCATTTGCAGCTATGAGAGGAAAAGTTAGTAAATCAACTTGGTTGGACAGCATTTACATGTTGAAGCATAAGTGGGCTGAGTGTTACATGATGGGGGTTTTTCACTAGGAATGCGAAGTACACAACTAAGCGAGAGCTTGAATAATGCATTGAAAGGCCATTTGAAATCAGATCTTGACATTATTAGGTTTCTAAAGCGTGTGGAACATGTTGTTCAGGACAAGAGAGACAAGGAGTTACAAGCTGAATTTGAATCTAGAAAGAAACAACCGAGGATTGGGATGATGGCACCTATATTGATACAAGCAAGTATGATTTATACACCTTCAATATTTGAAGTCTTTCAAGCTGAATATGAAAAGTAATTGGCTGCCTACACACTAAGCTCAAATGGAAGTAATGAATTTGTCATTGCAATTGGAGCTCCTATAGGGACATGGACAAATGAACAAGAGCGCAAGGTTATAGTCAACCCAGCCGAGCAGATGGTTTCATGTAATTGTCGACTCTTTGAGAGAATCGGTATATTATGCAGGCACACATTGAAAGGTCTCGATTTGGTGAACATTAAGCATTTGCCAGAACGATATATTTTGAAACGATGGACTCGAGATGCAAGGTCAGGTATTATCCAAGATATGAATGGGAGGGAAATAGTGGAAAATCCTAAGTTAGATGCTACACTTCGATACAAAAATCTTTGCAAAACATTCATTCCATTGGCTTCACGGGCTGCTGATTTTGAGGACTACTATTTGCTTGTGGAAGAGACACTTCACACTGCCAGCAAGCAGGTTGAAGAAAAAAAATCAAAGGAACTCCTAACATTAATGCTGAAAACTCTAGTGTTCAAGAAACATTCAGTTTACCTGATCAATATACACAAGTGACTGGTCTAAAGAAGAACGAAAAGCAAAAAGGTGGATCAAAACAAAAGAAATCTTGGACTCAAAAATTCCGGAAGAAAAAGAAAAACAAAGGGAACAAGAAGAATACAGGCAAACCTATGCAGCAAGAAGATGGAAGTCATGTTCCAAAATCACAAGCATATGAATCAGTTTCTAGTTTTACACAAATTCTTATGGTATGCTTATAGTTTTCTTTTTCCATAAAAATAGCACTGTGTTTTGAGAGTAACTTGATTTTTCCCCTATTTTCTCAATCTTTGTTTTGGTCTCTGTTTTCAGAGTTCAAATATTGTTCAAGATATCAACAATCCTTATTGCTTGGAAGGGATAGATGGCTGAGAATTTTAGCAAAATTTTAGTGTAAGTATAGGCCAATCATATAAGTTGAATTGACTAGACAAATTATAATCTCTAAATTATTTTGTTTGCAGGCTGACTGAAGGCATGCTTATAGGCTTTTGTATATGAAATGGGGAAGACCTTCTTATTTGCAAAACAATCCCCATTAATTATACTCTCTTTTGTGTTAAGCATATGCTCTTTGTGGATGCAAGGCTGCTGCTGGTTGATGCAAGCTTTTGTATATAAAATTAGAAATAGAGAACCTTGATATATGTAAAAGGATCTCAGTTTAGCATGTCTTTTGTATTAAGCTCCCAGATTGCAGCAAACACATGTAGCTTGGTTCCACTTAATTGCATTATAAAATGTATGTATTCTCTTCTCTGTTCTTTGTATTTCTCCTAAAAAAGCATTTGGTAACAGGGACACTTGGGGGAGGGAAGGAGGAAAAAAAATATGTCTTTTATCCTAGCCATTCATGGCCCTTTGAATGGGTCAGATGCAGCTACTGCACAGCTTGCAGTAGCAGCTGTAACTGCACCTGATCCAAGTCCCTTATGTTGCAGTAGTAATAGCCACTGCACCGGAATCCTGATCCCCATATTTGAGCAAAAGAGGAAGCTGTAACAAGTGCTTAAAATAGTTTCTCCCGAGACTGCGGAGACCTCGAAATTCATGTAGGGCTTCATGAAAAATACTCGCACATCAGTCAAGCGATCAAATCATCATGTAGAGTAAGGGGTTGTTTAGTACAACTCACAACAGCTCAGCTTCATGAGTTGTTGTGAGCTGTTTTTTTTATCAAACACCTTTTTCCAAAATAGCTTCACCTATGAAACTGTTTTATTTTCCCTCTCACAAAACCATAAGCTGAGATGAAGCTGAAAAAATGAAGCTGAAAAAGTAGCTTTTCACATCTTACACCTTCATTTCTCTCTTCTAACCATGAATGAATTTGAGGACTGCTATTTGCTTGTGGAAGAGACACTTCAAACTGCCAGCAAGCAGGTTGAAGAAAAAAATTAAAGGAACTCCTAACATTAATGCTGAAAACTCTAGTGTTCAAGAAATATTTAGTTTACCTGATCAATATACACAAGTGGCTGATCTAAAGAAGAACGAAAAGCAAAAAGGTGGATCAAAACAAAAGAAATCTTGGACTCAAAAATTCCGGAAGAAAAAGAAAAACAAAGGGAACAAGAAGAATACAGGCAAACCTATGCAGCAAGAAGATGGAAGTCATGTTCCAAAATCACAAGCATATGAATCAGTTTCTAGTTTTACACAAATTCTTATGGTATGCTTATAGTTTTCTTTTTCCATAAAAATAGCACTGTGTTTTGAGAGTAACTTGATTTTTCCCCTATTTTCTCAATCTTTGTTTTGGTCTCTGTTTTCAGAGTTCAAATATTGTTCAAGATATCAACAATCCTTATTGCTTGGAAGGGATAGATGACTGAGAATTTTAGCAAAATTTTAGTGTAAGTATAGGCCAATCATATAAGTTGAATTGACTAGACAAATTATAATCTCTAAATTATTTTGTTTGCAGGCTGACTGAAGGCATGCTTATAGGCTTTTGTATATGAAATGGGGAAGACCTTCTTATTTGCAAAACAATCCCCATTAATTATACTCTCTTTTGTGTTAAGCATATGCTCTTTGTGGATGCAAGGCTGCTGCTGGTTGATGCAAGCTTTTGTATATAAAATTAGAAATAGAGAACCTTGATATATGTAAAAGGATCTCAGTTTAGCATGTCTTCTGTATTAAGCTCCCAGATTGCAGCAAACACATGTAGCTTGGTTCCACTTAATTGCATTATAAAATATATGTATTCTCTTCTCTGTTCTTTGTATTTCTCCTAAAAAAGCATTTGGTAACAGCAACACTTGGGGGAGGGAAGGAGGAAAAAAATATGTCTTTTATCCTAGCCATTCATGGCCCTTTGAATGGGTCAGATGCAGCTACTGCACAGCTTGCAGTAGCAGCTGTAACTGCACCTGATCCAAGTCCCTTATGTTGCAGTAGTAATAGCCACTGCACCGGAATCCTGATCCCCATATTTGAGCAAAAGAGGAAGCTGTAACAAGTGCTTAAAATAGTTTCTCCCGAGACTGCGGAGACCTCGAAATTCATGTAGGGCTTCATGAAAAATACTCGCACATCAGTCAAGCGATCAAATCATCCTGTAGAGTAAGGGGTTGTTTAGTACAACTCACAACAGCTCAGCTTCATGAGTTGTTGTGAGCTGTTTTTTTATCAAACACCTTTTTCCAAAATAGCTTCACCTATGAAACTGTTTTATTTTCCCTCTCACAAAACCAGAAGCTGAGATGAAGCTGAAAAAATGAAGCTAAAAAAGTAGCTTTTCACATCTTACACCTTCATTTCTCTCTTCTAACCATGAATGAATTTGAGGACTGCTATTTGCTTGTGGAAGAGACACTTCACACTGCCAGCAAGCATGTTGAAGAAAAAAATTAAAGGAACTCCTAACATTAATGCTGAAAACTCTAGTGTTCAAGAAACATTTAGTTTACCTGATCAATATACACAAGTGGCTGGTCTAAAGAAGAACGAAAAGCAAAAAGGTGGATCAAAACAAAAGAAATCTTGGACTCAAAAATTCCGAAAGAAAAAGAAAAACAAAGGGAACAAGAAGAATACAGGCAAACCTATGCAGCAAGAAGATGGAAGTCATGTTCCAAAATCACAAGCATATGAATCAGTTTCTAGTTTTACACAAATTCTTATGGTATGCTTATAGTTTTCTTTTTCCATAAAAATAGCACTGTGTTTTGAGAGTAACTTGATTTTCCCCCTATTTTCTCAATCTTTGTTTTGGTCTCTGTTTTCAGAGTTCAAATATTGTTCAAGATATCAACAATCCTTATTGCTTGGAAGGGATAGATGGCTGAGAATTTTAGCAAAATTTTAGTGTAAGTATAGGCCAATCATATAAGTTGAATTGACTAGACAAATTATAATCTCTAAATTATTTTGTTTGCAGGCTGACTGAAGGCATGCTTATAGGCTTTTGTATATGAAATGGGGAAGACCTTCTTATTTGCAAAACAATCCCCATTAATTATACTCTCTTTTGTGTTAAGCATATGCTCTTTGTGGATGCAAGGCTGCTGCTGGTTGATGCAAGCTTTTGTATATAAAATTAGAAATAGAGAACCTTGATATATGTAAAAGGATCTCAGTTTAGCATGTCTTTTGTATTAAGCTCCCAGATTGCAGCAAACACATGTAGCTTGGTTCCACTTAATTGCATTATAAAATGTATGTATTCTCTTCTCTGTTCTTTGTATTTCTCTAAAAAAAGCATTTGGTAACAGCAACACTTGGGGGAGGGAAGGAGGAAAAAAAATATGTCTTTTATCCTAGCCATTCATGGCCCTTTGAATGGGTCAGATGCAGCTACTGCACAGCTTGCAGTAGCAGCTGTAACTGCACCTGATCCAAGTCCCTTATGTTGCAGTAGTAATAGCCACTGCACCGGAATCCTGATCCCCATATTTGAGCAAAAGAGGAAGCTGTAACAAGTGCTTAAAATAGTTTCTCCCGAGACTGCGGAGATCTCGAAATTCATGTAGGGCTTCATGAAAAATACTCGCACATCAGTCAAGCGATCAAATCATCCTGTAGAGTAAGGGGTTGTTTAGTACAACTCACAACAGCTCAGCTTCATGAGTTGTTGTGAGCTGTTTTTTTTATCAAACACCTTTTTTCCAAAATAGCTTCACCTATGAAACTGTTTTATTTTCCCTCTCACAAAACCATAGGCTGAGATGAAGCTGAAAAAATGAAGCTGAAAAAGTAGCTTTTCACATCTTACACCTTCATTTCTCTCTTCTAACCATGAATGAAGTTGCTGGTGAAGCTATTTTGTCAAACACTTTTTTCAAAATAGTTTAGCTTCACCTAAGAAGTTGCTCATAAACCTATTTTCTAAAAAAATAGCTTCACTAGTGAAGCTAAGCTGTACCAAACGGGACCTAAATTGGACCTTTTCGTCATCTCGTCTTGTGTTTATTAGCAGCTATATCGTTATCTCGTCTTGTGTTTTCTTAGACTATCCGCACTTATATTAATCTAAATCCATCCTCTAAAAGAAATATTTTGTACTGATCATCAAGATTCTCTCTTCTATATAACTTTCTTCCGCACCCATCCATCCTCTATATTAACTCTAAACAATGGCCCTATTTGTCATCTTCTATAAATTTTATCAAAATATATCTATGTGAGATCTTGTTTTGAAGAATTTATTCAAATGAATTTAATGGTGCAATCGGAATTTAATTTGGTGTTTTGATTTGTGAGTTGTAATATTTTTGAGCTAGTTGGAACGGTAGGGCCCACCATGCATGCACTCCCTCTCTCCCTCCCGCGCATGCACAATGTCTCCCTCTGCACTGCTTTTTACTAGACGTCCTGTACTCCGCTGGCGGACCAGAGACCGTGACGAAGCATGTAGTGTACGGTGATGTAGATGATTTTACGTTAAATGTCTCCTTTAGCGGAGAGGAGCCTAGTGGGATCAGTCTTAGCTTTATGGAGTTATTACTTATAGTCAGTCTTAGCTTCATGGAGTTATTACTTGTAGTCCATATTTTCCTTGATCGATTTGTATGCACTGGTTCATCAACCCGGGGTAGAATCTTAGGTGACATTAATTAATATAAATTACTTATATTAAATATTTTTTTTTCTCTTCACTAACGTTCTAAAATAATAGGTTAGATACTCTGCAGTCTATTTTATAATATATCAATTATTGACTTTTATATATTTTTCATCCATAACCACATCGGTTTTTATTAACATAACACCTGTATTTTATCTCCAAATACATTTAGTTGAACCATTTGTTTGAAGTATGATGGTTTTTTGGCCCCCTCTTGCTACTGAGCTATGCTTCGTCGCTGGCTGTAGTCTATATTTTCATGACATTCTCTGCTACAATCACAAGCCTATCCACGTCATCCCTCCAACAGTACTGAAAAAAATGCAACAAATGAAGAGCCGCGCCTGCCTCCTTTCTGGCTTTACCCGCCAGGGAAACGCAAAAAAAAAAAAGGAAAGCCGTGGGCACACGCAGGCGCAGCTATACAGATACAGACTACACAGAGCGAAGGTCCCCTGGTCCTCAAAGCTAGAAAAGCTTGGAAAAGTCTCCCCCCGCCTCACGTCTCTCTCATCTCCTCCCATCCCAATTTGAGAAAAACAAAGAGAGAAAAAGATGGAGGTTGCCACTAGTGAACCTAAATTTCGATCCTTTTTCCCAAATTTTGAGCTTATTAATTGATTAGATATAACGAATGTTATTTACAATGGTGATTATAGTCCATCAATTTTACGAATATAATGTTTTAGATTTTTGTAAGAACTCTAGGATTTATCTTTTTTATTTCTAGAGGTTTCATGAGTAATAATTTCGTTCTAGGATTAATATTTTTTAACATGTATTTAGTTGAAACATAAACTTAAAGTATATAAACTCTTATTTCATCACTTATCTGATATCATAAAAGTCTATATGTTAACTTTTAGCTTTTGATATAGTTGTTGTAATGTTTTATACATGTGTTAATTTCAAATTTCAATGCTTATTGTATTGTTTATTCAAAATTTTCTTTTTTTAATAAAAGAATATTCTAGGTCTTAGACTACCCTCTTAGTTCATACAATGACACAAATAGTTATTTCAGCATGCACCATGACACTCAAGATGCTGAATTTATTATATTGTATTAATATATTTTATAAATAAATAATGCTTAAAATTAAATTACTAATATTCATATGATATAATGTTTTCATTAAATTGTCTAGAATTTTCAAGATAATGAGTTACAAAATTAATTATCATAAGTATAAAATAAATATTTATCCTAATGTATACATGTTTCCTTAGTCGACATAGTGGAATAGCTTTGTGCATAGTTTTAACTTAATATTGGTAGTAGTGTGTATTTCAAATAGCTTTGTGCATATGTTGTACTTATGGATGTTAAATTATTTTCCACAATAGCTTACATTAACATTTACATGTAGATTTGAGATATTTTTGTTAACTTTTATAATATGGTTGAGATGGATAGCTTAGTTACAAATTGTATAGGTATATATATATTACATTATATTATCTTTCATAATGCTAGGTATGGGTAATCTGAGTGCAAACTTAATGGTCAAAGCATTATCATCTTTCATAATGATAGAGGTAGATAATTTATAAAATGAAATATTGTGGGATGAGTTGGACATCTTTTATAATTTGGAGGTTTGAGTTTTTTCATATATGTTTTATTGATAACTCCATGGATCATTCCAATAGATTTTCAACGCCATTAGCATGTATTCTCATAGTAATCTAATGAAACTATTATTAAAGTGAACAAAATAAATTATATGTGATGGTCCATAAGGATTATCTGCTCAAAGTAATCCAAAAGACATTAAAACTAAAACAAAAATTATACCTAATAATGGTCAATAAGGATCCTATCATGACTTATTTGTTCACATACTCGATCTAGTGACTCTTGCTTTCATTTTTCACAATTCTTCTTGGTCTAATCTCACCTAAAGTTTTACTGACCATACCAAAACAGTATAAAATAAAAAGCAGACAAATTAAATTAATGTTTTTCCGACCATACCGAAACAATATAAAATAAAAGGAGACAAAATAAATTGTAATTATGTGATCGAGCAAGATGTCCAAATTTAGTACATCATATGAGAGAAATTAGAACTTTAATTATGGGATCTAGTAAGATGGCCTGGATGCTGGACGTCGTGGCAACGACGACAGCTTGTCGCCACCCATCTCTCTTCCTTGCTTGTTTTAAATGAGCCACTACCACATTGAGATCGTCTACCATGGATCTCCTCCGGACCAAACTTGACATGAATGAACTAGATGGCAGCGGTGTTGACGAACACCAGCTCACACCCGCCTTTTCATCGTAGTGGACTCTCTCCCTTCATTCCTTCTAGAAGGATGTCCCACATGTCATAGTGGAAGTTGGACACCTTGGATGATGTTGTCACATCAGTTTGCCCTGAATTTGCGCCCATGAATCCACGTGAGTTGATCCACCCTTGAGAGAAAACACAAGTATGATCCAAGGGTGAGAATGACTTTTGGGTGCCTCGACATGGATCATGGTGACTTGGCACGGCTTGGTAGGCCCATAGTGGGGTTGGACAACCCCCCTATATAGGTCCACATGCTCAGATTTCTCCTGTGATTGTGATATCGTGCATACAAATATTTCAAGTACAAGTGGAACTTGTTATTGATAAAAATAATATGCTCTTTATATGTTATTCTTCCTTTGATATGAGGTTGTTGATGGTGTTTTGAGTGTGTATATTTATGACATTTCTCCTGTCAACAGGCTTTCTCCGGGATACATTTAGGCTTAACATAAGTGTTTAGCAAAGTTTGTTTAGGGTGGTTTTCGGGTGGTGACATTGAAAGCCTATGATAAGGCTTGAGCTTGGCTCGAAACAAGCTTGAGTCGAACTCAAATAGAACTTTTTGCCAGCCAAGAGCTCGAGTAGATGTTCCAGCCTGAGCTTTTTTGCAGCCCTACTAAGCTTCTCCACTAAGGAGCAGTTTTCTTCTCAGCGTAAACGTGTTGGCGTCCCTGGTGAGCCAAATAATAAGGTCCCAAGTGTGCTCCATATTAGAACTGGCACCTCCTACAAACTCGAAGAACAATAATACTTTTTTAGAAAAAAGAATATATTGATATTCCAACTTCTGCATCGACTAATGCATATGACTGTCCAAAATTACAAGCAATCCAAACTAAGTCCACGGAATCTCAAAAACGAAGTTTTGAGCCACAAGGCAGCAAAGTTCTTAAAAAGATAAATTAAAGAAAAAATCTATTTATAAATCTCTAGTCGTGACTTGTAAACTTCTCCATTGTAGCTGACTCCACTATAGGAAACTGAAGCTTTGCCGAGTGCCTGGAAGTTTGTCGAGTGCCAAATTTCGGGCACTCGGCAAAGAGCCTCTTTGCCGAGTGCCTAGACACGTGGCACTAGGCAAAGAACGACACTAGGCAGAGCCCATCTTTACCGAGTGTCCGGCTCTCAGCAACGATGGGCACTCGGCAAAGAGGCCTCTATGCCGAGAGCCAAGCACTTGGTAAAGATAGACACTCGGCAAACCTCGCCGGGGCAAACGACATCTATGGTTGTTATCTTTGCCGAGTGTCAGCCGTCTGGCACTCGGCAAAGAACCAATCTTTGCCGAGTGTCGGGGCCGGCACTCGGCAAAGAATTTTTTTGTTTTGATTTTGGCCACCAATTTTTTTTGCAGCTTTCACATATCACTATGGTCAACATGTTCAAATTTGACACTTTTTTAAAACTTTTTATTATATTTTTTGAGTTTATTTTATTTTCTTGAATTTTTCCGAAAAACGCTAGTTTGAACTGCGGGTGCATCAAATAATAGATTTTCATAATTCCAAAAATATTATTCTTGTTCTTAACTGTATGTTTAGGCCAAATCCAAAAATTGATCTGAAGTTTCGATCAACGTGCTCACGGGGCAACGCCTCCAAATTACGTGCGGGCGGTTTTTAAATTATAAAAAATGCAAATAAATTCTGAAAATCGTGAAACTTAGCGAGATGTTCTTACATAATATGTGTATGCCGTGAAAAAAAATTGAGAAAGTTTCGAGCACGTTGTCACGTACGATGCTCACAAACCAGTACATCTCAACATGTGATATTGATATAGTCTCACGTACGATGGGTCGCGTAACCTAGTTAGGTGTCTCCCGTTCGAAAGAGATACAGTCTTAGATATGCAGACCTTTACATATCTTCGACCGTATCTCTTTCGGATTGTCTATGTATTTTGGACAGCCCGCGGATGCGTAGATGAGCTAGTTTTCATGTTCTGCGCCTGTCGGAGTCGGAGTTTCGGCACCACCTCCCCGTTGTTCTCCGGATACACACTCTCCCTGTCGGGACGTGTATCGGGAGAACAGCGAGGAGGTGCTGCCGAAATTCTGTCTCGAGTAGGAGTAGAACATGGAAACTAACCCATCTACGCATCCTCGGGTGAGATTAGGACCTATCCTTCACCTATTAGATGGTAGGAACGCCGTGTAGATGTAATTGCTGGTTTTATTACTCACTTACATATGTATATGCCAGAGGATGGATAACCGTGACTAGATGTACACGGGCCACGCAAGTAAGAGCACAGAATGTGTTACTAAGACCAATGCTTTCTTAGAGCATGCATTTGGTCTGGCTGCTAAAGGGTTGAATTAGATGTCGTGTCCCTGCAGCAAATGTGGGAACAAGAAAAGAAAATATAAGAATAACGTGGGGGAAGATCTTTACAAGTACGGATTCGTTGAAAACTATACTTGTTGGGTCCACCATGGTGAAGCCGATCAGATTAGAGAGGAAGTGGTGAGAACGCCTCAAGGAATATGATGGAGATGCCGGGGTAGCAGACATGATGGGAGACTTTCAAGAGGCACAATTTGGAGAAGGATTGGAGGAGCCAAAGGAAACCGCAAAGGCGTTCTACGACATGATGTCTTCGGCACAGAAGCCTCTTCACAAAAAGACAATGATTTCAAAATTGGATGCCATTGGACGCCTAATGGGGTTCAAGTCGCAGTATAGCTTGAGTCGAGACGCCATCGATGGCATGTTGGCAATTTTGGGCACCCTATTGCCGGAGGGTCACATTCTTTCGAAGAACACGTACGAGTCACAGAAACTTCTTCGTGCACTTAAGATGTCGTATGAGCAGATCCATGCTTGTCCAAAAGGGTGCGTCCTATTCAGGAAAGATCACGAGAAAGCAACATACTGTCCAAAGTGCAAAGCCTCTAGGTATGTGGAGGTAGACCATGGAGATGGCAAGAAGGAACAACTTAATATCCCCGAGATGGTCCTACGGTACCTTCCTTTCATACCTAGGATCCAACGACTGTACATGACAGAGGAGTCTGCGAAACAGATGACATGACACAAGAATGACAAAAGATACAATCCTGACAAGATGGTACACCCATCGGATGGTGACGCATGGAAGCACTTCGATGCCATGAATCCTGGCAAAGCTATGGAGGCTCGGAATGTACGTGTGGCGCTGGCAACAAATGGGTTCAACCCGTATGGAATGATGGCGGCCCCGTACACTTGTTGGCCTGTGTTCGTGATCCCCCCTCAATCTCCCCCCCGGCGTTATGTTTGACCCTAAGAACGTATTCTTGTCGCTGATAATTCCTGGACACCCGGGGAACAATATGGGTGTGTTCATGGAGCCTTTGTTGGATGAATTGTTCGAAGCTTGGGAAACCCGGTACTGACATATGACCAAGCAACAATGAAGAACTTCAAAATGCATGTGTGGTACCAGTATTCCCTGCATGACTTCCTAGCGTATGGCTTATTTAGCGCTTGGTGTGTTCATGGGAAGTTCCCATTCCCAATATGCAAGGCAGCTGTGAAGTTCACTTGGTTGAAGAAGGGAGGCAAGTATTCTTCATTCGACCAGCATCGTCAATTCTTGCCTCTTGACCATCCGTTCAGACGTGACATCAAGTACTTTAGGAAAGGTGTTCAAGTCACCGACCCCATTCCTCAGTTCAAGAGCGGTTCCGAGGTCCATGCCGATATAGAGGCTCTGAAGTTTGATAAAGACAACGGTCGTTTTTTCAGGTACGGAGAGGAACACATGTGGACCCATATATCGGGCTTGACTAGACTCCCCTATTTCAATGACCTTCTTTGTCTGCACTACATCGATATAATGCACACAGAAAAGAATATCGCCGAGGCACTCTTTGCAACACTCATGGACACAGAAAAGTTAAAGGACAACGTTAAGGCTAGACTAGACTTGCAAGAGATGTGCGATAGACCAAAGCTAGTGATGAAGGCTCCTGGTGCCGGCAAGAAATGGAAAAGAGGTCCGGCCAATTACATACTGAAAAGAGACCATAGGAAGAAAGTACTATAGTGGATCCAGGCGTTAAGGTTCCCTGATGGGTATGCGGCGAATCTGAGGAGGGGAGTGAACTTGTCTACTATGCGAGTGTTAGGGATGAAGAGTCATGACTACCACATATGGATCGAGTAGTTCCTTCCTGCGATGACCCGGGGATACCTCCCCGAGCCTGTGTGGCGCGTGCTGGCAGAGTTAAGCTATTTCTTTCGCCAGCTGTGTGCCAAGGAGCTATCTCGTGACGTGATTGCTAACCTAGAGGACGTGGCACCTGTGTTGATCTGCAAGTTGGAGATGATCTTTCCACCCGGCTTCTTCCCGCCGATGCAGCATCTGATTTTGCACCTACCGTACGAGGCACGGATGGGGGGCCCGTGCAGTGCCACTGGTGCTTTCCAGTCGAGAGATGTCTAAAGGTTCTTCAGAAAAAGTATAGAAATAAAGCCAAAATAGAGGCTTCCATGGCAGAAGCATTTATTCTGGAGGAGGTGTCGAACTTCACAACAACATATTATAAGGATAACCTTCCTAGCGTACACAATCCACCCTCTCGTTACAGCGTCGATGAGAGTTTATCGAACCTTAGCCTTTTCAAAGGCCAACTCGGAAAAGCAAGCGCATCGAGGACCAAGATGTTGGGCATGATGAGTGACACACTATCATGTTGTATGTGTTGTTGAACCTTGACGAAGTGACTCCTTATGTGCAGTAAGTTCTCAATGAGCTTGTTACATGCGCCGTCACTATCTTCCATCTATTGATTCGACCCCCTTGTTTTTAAGGAAATTTATTGATGAATACCGGAGAGAGGATAAGGAACCTTCCTCTAAAGAACAAGACCATCTTCTCAAAAATGGTTTGCCCAATTTTATTTTGTGGTTTAGTACGAAGGTACCACCCAACTAACCTCTTATTTCATTTCATTTTATTTCATTTCATTTCTTGTTTCATTTCATGAAACGATCTACCCTGCCTCAACTTACAGGCCCGCATAGATGTGGAAATGATGGATGAGTTGAAACAGGTTGCCAATGGCTTCGACTATAGGGTCAAGTCATTCACAGTTTATGATGTGAATGGCTATCGCTTTCACACAAGCAGCTACGAGCAGAGTCGGCCAATCGAAAGACCATGTTAATACCGGAGTTCGTACGCCCGACACTGATGAGCGCGACTATTATGGCATAGTCAAAGAAATATACGAGCTCAACTTTGAGGGACCCAAAGCTATTAATCCAGGGGTATTCAAATGTCATTGGTTCAATCCTGATGTCATGAGAAGAGCACCTGAGATTGGGCTAGTCGAAATTCAACAGGATCCGTCTACAAAGGAGACGATGTCTATATTGTGGCTCAACAGGCCACACAAGTTTATTATCTCCCATGGGCGTGTCAAGAAGACGAGAATCTTATGGGTTGGTACCTTGTGTAGTTAGTATCACCGCATGGTAAAGCGCCTCTCCCAAACGATGATGATTACAACTTTGACCCAAACACATATAACAGAGAGTTCTTTCAGCCTGAGGGGCTAGAAGGGAGTTTTGACATTGATATTTTTGATCTGATGGACATGGAAGAAGACAATGACAATGATATTGATGAGGACAAGGGTGATGAGGTGCACAATGCCAAGGACTTAAGAATGCTTGAGCGATTACAGTTTGGTGGTGACATTGATGAGGACGAGGGTGATGAGGTTGAGGATGATGGAGACGAGGCCGATTGTTTCGACAATATTGATAGTGATGACGACACACGTGTGCCATGAGCCAACACACAAGGGGCACTACCCACTAACAATCGTGGAGATAATTTCTAATTCATGTAATACTATATTGTTATAATTATTTTGCAATTATGTTTCGTTCATTTTGTATCTCTTTATAAATACTTATCGTTTATTTATGCTAATTGATTTTATCTTTGTAATGGCAGGCACACAACAAAATGTCAGGCGGAAGGCGGCAACAGTGGCGGGTCAACTCGCGCTACCAGAGGTCCACCTCACCACCCACCGCAGCCGAGGAGCCGTCGACGAGGAGGGCGAGGCCCAGTCGCCCCCGCGGACGTCCTAGGAGGGAGCCAACTCCCGACCCGACTCCTGACTCGGCGCGGACCTCCTCGGGCGACAACCAAGGGGACACCGGAGGGACGACCAGGGGGACGTCAGACGACGACAGCACCTCCTCAGACTCGGAGGGTGGCCAGGGGGACCAGGGGGACGAGGGTGGCGAGATCGTAGGTGCCTTAGGAGGGGGGTTCCACTTCCTCTGCTTCGAGCAGAGTCTGCTTGTGCGGCCCCTCGCAGCTCCCGCAGCAGCAGATCGCACCTAGCCACCGCCCGGTGATTTGACCTAGCGGCGACAAGTAAGTAACCATTAATGTTTTCACTACTTGTTCACATGACATGTTCAAAATTGAACTTCAGACTAACAATTGTTCTTAATGACTTATGCCGAAACTGAGGACTTGTGGGAGGGGGCAAGACACGCCATATCAATGGCATCCTAAGTCTTCTGATTCAGAAGAACTACCGTGGCTTGGTCACCTACGTTGGGGTTAGGTCACCGCCCTGGACGTGGGACCACTCCGCCGCCGCTGCGAACCCCATGTACACCATTGTTGCAGCGCGGATTAGGCCGAGTTCTGGGTGAGTCTTGCTCGCACAACATTTCTCAATGATATGCATTTGTTGGACGTTCTTGAAATAATGAAAGGATACATGTTGTCTTTATGCGGGAGTACTTTGCGTGCGAGGTGGGGAAGGAGGCCGAGGCGTTGCACGTGCAAGACATGGTCTGCAGGTCCCGGCTCGCGGATCTATACCATGAGGCGCGAATCCAGTGCGTCATTAACTACAACGCCGACGTGTTAAGGCGGGCGGTGAAGAAGGCGGACGCCAGGCAGATGATGCTCACCAAGGAGACCGACCTCACCAGGGAGCAGTACATCCAGGTACGTACAAAACAGTAATACTAATCGGTCCATCCATCACTTAGCGGCTCTTCTGACATATTAAATACTTAATGTCATGCAGTTCTGTCCTGGTTGGTACGCCAATCACCTAGACTGTTGGTTGTCCATTGTGGACAAGTGAAAATCGGACGACTGGTATCAGAGGCACGGTGCCCACCGAGACTGCCGCCTGTAGATGTCTGGGGTGCCGCACCATCAAGGCAACCTTAGCCTCAACGCGTATGCGATAGATGGGTACGCTCTACTGATTTATTTTTTTTATTCTAGCGCTCAATTACTCATTGCATGTAATCATCTGTGTGTTTTCCTCGTAGTCCCAATCACATGGTGGTGAGGAGTGCCCCCCGTTCAAGGCATACGTCATGTCACACCAGGGCAAGGCGACTGTGTCGGACATCCAGTACAACCCGGAGGTCGGGCCCGATGCGTACACCAACGCGAACGCCTACACCAAGGTCATCGAGTACACCTTGGCGGCTCGCTAGCGCCATGGGGAGGGCTTTGATCCGGCCACCCAGCCCCTAGATACAGACCTGGTGATGAGGCTGGGAGGAGGGAAGCAGCACGGACGGTACAGGATAGCCAACAACGCAGTCGACTCGGCCTCTGTTCCCAACCTTGCCGAGATTCGAGCTGCCAGCACGAGCTCCTTCGTCCCCATACGACCTCGGCAGCCGACCTCACAGTAGATGATGGCACAACTTTAGGTAAGTACTGTTCTATTCATCGTTCATTGCTTTTACAAATACACATTGCCTTTCCATTGTTTAAACCCTGCGGGAGGAATATTGCAGGCCCAGTGCAGGCCTAGGCGGCGGCCCATCGCCGCGAGTTACTGGCCGTCCACGAGCGGGAGGCGCAGAGGACGCAAGACATAGCTCACTTCTTTGGGAGCCTGAACATCCCGGGTGTTGTCATGCCTCCCTCGCTGCTCACTCCTTTTGTGCCTCCTGGTACTCCTTCGACAGGGACTCCGGTGAGTATATGGTAGTTTATTGCTTTAACTTTTGCGGTCGTCCTCCAGGTGCTAACGAATTTGCTTCTCCTTTGTGCACTCACAGTCGAAGGGTTCGACGCAGACTCCTCAAGCTGGCGTTCCTCCGCATACTCAGTACATCGCTGGTGGCCCTCCTCTGCCCTACGGGTGGCCAGGTCACCAGTCGGGGTACTCCGGGTGGCCATCTGGACCTCCACCGCACGCGTGGCAAGGTGGGCAAGGTGGTCCTTCGGGCGGGTCGCACGAGTGGCAAGGTGGGAGTTCTTCACAATCTGAGCACCAAGGTGAGCAGTGATGGCCGACTGAGATTTATGATGGACTTGTGAGCTTGTGATGGACTTGTGAGATGGATGGAGACTGAACCTGTGATATTTGTGTGAAATGAATTTTGGATATGTGTGTGCAAATGGATTCTGGATATTTGTGTGAAATGGATATGAATGTGATATATTGTGTTCTGTGTGATGGAATATGGATGTGTGATATATATATATTGGGGTTTATGTGCAGGAAATTAAAAATATAAAAAAATGATTTTTTTCCAGCTTTGCCGAGTGCCACACTCGGCAAAGATGCCACGGCACTCGGCAAAGCTGGGTAAAATTTCCCCAGCTCGGCCTCTTTGCCGAGTGCCGGGACCATGGCACTCGGCAAAGGAGCCCTCTTTGCCGAGTGCTGGTCCGTTTAGCACTCGGCAAAGAGGTCGTCAGTTGACGGTTCCCGTTTGCTTTGCCGAGTGCTAACCTGGCACTCGGCGAAGCCTTTGCCGAATGTCCGATATTTGACACTCGGCAAAGAATTCTTTGTCGACTCCTTCTTTGCCGAGTGCCCTTTGCCGAGTGCGGCACTCGGCAAAGCCTTCGCCGAGTGCGAGAGGCCCTTTACCGAGTGCTGCCAGCACTCGGTAAAGCCTGAACATCTTGTAGTGCTCAAGAGTCTTCATGAAATGGTATTCCTCCTCCTTTTGAAGTAAAGTCCAGTACCTGGTTCAATATGCCCCCTTAAAGATAACTTGCAAATAAGTCGATGGTGCTATGACCTTGTCAAACACAATATCAGACCGTGTTATAATTTGCTCTATGGTATCTGAGAAATTTTTTAAGTTCCTATGACTTTATTTCAACTTCGTAACCCCTGATGATCAAAGGAAAAGATAGATATAAAAAGGGTCAACAACTAAAACTAGTCGTTGCAACTCAGTTGATAAAATTTTGAGACACTAATGATATAATCATAGAAACATGCACTTATCGAACTATCTGGTGCATAATCACTACCGTAGAACTCAACTTTGCCGAGTGCCGAGCTCTTTGCTGAGTGTTTTTTAGAGCACTCGGCAAAGAAGCTTTTTCCCAAGTGCCAAATAAAAACACTCGGCAAAAAGAAAAATACTCGGCAAAGAAATTCTTTGTTAAGTGCCAAAAAAACACTCAGCAAAGAGCTCTTTGCTGAGTGTTTTTTTTCACTCGGCAAAGCCAATTTTCAAATCACATTCTGAAGCAAAAAATTAATTCAAATGAAAAAAGTTTCAACTATGAAATTGTTTGACTCATCAAGATGAGTTTTGGTGATTTCTTCATTTGATAAACTGATAATAAATTTGTTCACAATTCTTCCATATCTCTCCGTAATTTATGAAACTACGAAAGTGATATATAAGATTGGTGAATAATGTTAGAACAACCATATCGGATGTATAAATGGTCAAACAACCAAAATAAAAGTTGTAGATCTTAAAAAGTTATAAAACTTTCTAGTTGACAACTTTTTGATCTGAAGTCATCTTATCGTGCAAAACTACGTCCAAATTTGAAAAAATTAAAATTTGAATTTTTCAAATGACGTCTGATGGAGAAATACCAAAATAAAAGTTGTAGATCTCAAAAAGTTATGAAACTGTATAGTTGACAACTTTTAAATTTAAAATCATCTTGTCATGCTAAACTGCATTTAAATTTAAAAATTTTGAAATTTGAATTTTTCAAAATACCTCAGATGGAGAAACGGTCGAAATGAAAGGTTGAGATCTCGAAAAGTTATGAAAGTTTGTAGTTGACAACTTTTTAATTTGAAATCATCTTGTCAACGAAAACTATTTGAAATTTGTCAAATTTAAAATTCAAATTTTGTAAATAACCTCGGATGAAGAAACTTTTTAAAAGAAAAGTGTAGATCTCAAAAAGTTATAAAACTTTGTAGTTGATAACTTTTTAATTCGAATTTGTTTAGGATCTTAAACAAATAATTTACACTCGGTTTAGTATAATACGTGGGGAACGAAAACAGAATCTAGACATAAATGATGATGTAGTGCAATGGTAAATGATGTACGCGCGAGGGAAAGATAAAGAGCTATTTGCTGAGTATTTTTTTACTGTTACTCTTTGCAGAGTATATTTAGAGCTTGCAAAGAGCCGAAATCCGGTAGTAAATTATCTCCCGCATTAGCTGTTACAACACATATTCTACCTTCTACTTTTCGCTGGATCTTCTGGTGCTGCTCATCCTTTTCTTGCCACATGTCACTAGCCATTGGATGGTCACTAGGTAATACTCCCGTGTCTTTTTCTTTAAGATCGACCACCAAATCATGGGGTCCATGTGTTCTTCGTCCTTTATTTCCACTACAACCTTCACTGGACAATACTCTTATGAATATTCCGATGCCTGTAATTCTTGTACTATATCACCAAATCATCCCGATCCATGCAGTACATTTCACTTTTTCTCCTCAACTTTTTCTATGTATCACTAGATCATCCGGTGCTCGATCTGTTCTCTTCTCTAACTTCATTATGCACTTGCTTACTTGCATTGCGCAATGCCCCGGGTTTTGTAATCTGATTCTGATTGGATTTTCTGATGCTTGCACTTTTCTTCTGTGGCTTTGCTGCTTTGACTTGTATCTTCGTTCCAACTTCAGGCCATGCATCTTCTTAATTACTCTGCATCCATAGGACCTGCATAGCCGTAAATGACTACTTTTTTTTGTCACTTCAACCCACTACCAGAGAACTGAGATATTTGGTCGATCTGTCAAATGAGCTTTAGTCTCGGCAAAAATTTATGTCCGGAACCCAAGACTTTTATGGGATGTTTGGTTATGGGCCATGGGGTGCATGCCACCACTAAATTGAGGCGAGTTGTGGCGGTGGCCGGAGAAATCGTTCGCCACAGAGTGCGGCAGCAAATGAGTACTGTGAAGTTATGGATGCCTCGGTCTATGCGTAAACCAAACAGACGCCAAAATAACAGTGGCGTGCCACAAACTGTGGCCCATAACCAAACACCCCCTACACCAACCGGGACTAAAGGAACCTTTAGTCCCGGTTGGTAGGGTGACCTTTTAGTCCCGGTTGGTGTTACCAACCCGGATTAAAGGTCTTTCACGAGTGGATTCAAAAGGAGAGCGTCCAGAACTATGTCATGTGAGTTGTGTAGCTGAGTTGGTAAGTGAGTTACGTGGGAGGTGAGAGTTCTTGGGTTTGAATCTCGATCATGAAGCGCAAATATTTTTTTTTGTTTTGAGGGTAGCCTTTAGTTCTGGTTGAGCGGTCAAGCCTTTAGTCCCGGATTGGTAGTCCCGGTTTGCCTAACCGGGACTAAAGACCTTTTTGAACCGGCCACTATAGGCCCATTTTGTAGTAGTGACCAGCAAAACTCACAAAAATTGGCAGGCTTGGTCATATTTAGTTCCAAACCAAAAACTTTAGATATAGAGACATGTATCTAGTACTAAATATAGACTAAAATAACTAATTACACAGTTTAGATATAATTTATGAGACAAATCTTTTAAACCTAATTAGTCCATGACTTGATACTAAAGTACCACGATACACATGTGCTAATGATGGATTAATTAAACTTAAAAAATTTATCTCACGATTTACGAACAGATTCTGTAATTTGTGTTTTTTTCTATCCAACCACCCTGCATAACATCTAATGTGACATTCAAAAATTTTACAACTTGGAACTAAACACCCTATTTTTGTGTTTAGAAGGCCATATTGGCTAGACTTGGTAAAACCATTACCCTTATAGTACTTTGAACTTTATAAGTTCGGTTTTTCAAATTGTGCCCTTAAACCTACACCGCTCTATGGCCCTGTTTAGTTTCTCCTATTTTGCAAAATTTTCCATCACATCAACCATCACATCAATGTTTGGACGTATGCATGGAGCATTAAATATAGGTAAAAAAATAACTAATTGTACTTTTCGTATGTACATGTCGAGACGAATCTTTAGAGTCTACGTAGTCCATATTTGAACAAAGTTTGTCAAATAACAATGAAAATGCTACGGTAAAAAAATTTGCAAAATTTTGCATCTAAACAAGGCCTATATATATATATATATATATGAAATCACCACCTTGCATATAAAACACCTGTGGAAAGATATCGGTAGGGGCCGCTAATCACCAGTTCACCACATCAACTCTGGTGCACTGAAGCGACAACTCCCATCAAAGCCGTACATAACATCACACTTGAAAATATTACTTTTGTCACGTCACCTTTCACCCCCCTCGCCCAGTGTCCTTTTCCCCCCACCCTTCATAGAAAAGCCCTAGCTGGAGTATACACTGCTCTCACTACTGTTGATTCCATGTCTCAGTCACTTCACATCTCTCCTTTTTAGGCCAAACACCACCCCCACCACTCCCTGCGCTCCCCCTCCTAAAAATAGAAGCAGCAGCATGCAATTCCCCACACCCTCAAACAGATCATGAAGCTGGTGCTCTCACTGCAGATCCCCAATCACCAGATGATGGGCATATGAGTGAGCCAGCAGCAGCAACTGTTACCAGCATCAGCAACCACTGCGAAAGAGTAAGAAGCAACAGATGAGATCGACCAGCAGCTATTACCAGCATCTCACCAACCAATGCGCGCTTAATCCCTTAACCCTATCTTCTACTTATGTGATCGTTTGCTTCTCTGATTATGCTCCATGCATGCTGGATCTGATGCAGGCTAAAGAAGCCAGGCTCCAACTCCCACAATTCTGAGAACCAAGCTCTCAGCTGCCAAGTGCCAACTCCACCCAAGGTAACTTGTTCCTTTTCTTTGATCTTTTCCGAAGAAGATTTTCACACACACACACACGGACACATGTATCTGCTCTCCGGTCATCTCATCAGATACACTCCATCCCGTCCACTTCAAACTTCTGAGCACCAACTCCCAACAAATAAACAGATCCCTCCAGTGTCCCATCTTGTGCTGAAACAATGCTCACAAGTTATCATTATGTTGATCATCATGCTTACAAGAATATATATGGAGTTATTCCTTTACCAGCATAGTTGTATATATGGATGGTATGTGCAAATTGAATATTAACTACTTCATGGAGTAAATAAAAAACATACAGAGGAGAGGGAGGCCTACTCGATTTAAATAAGTAATACTCCCTCCATTCCAAATTATAAGACGTTCCAAGAATCTTGGAGAGTCAAAGTTTTTCAACTTTGACCAAGATTATAGAGAAAAATATAAAGATTTATACCATCAAATATACATATTATGAAAATATAACTAATGGAGAATCTAATTGCACTTAGTTGATATCATAAATATTATTATCTTATTATATAAATTTGGTCAAAGTTGAAAAACTTTGACTCTCCAAGATTCTTGGAATGTCTTATAATTTATAATTTAGGATCGAGGGAGTATAATATAAAAAGGAAATGGTTTCAGCTCACAGCTACAAAAGCTCACAGCTACACTGCTGCTTTCTCCTCCTCCTCCTCTTCTTCTTCTTCTTATCTAGCTAGCGGATCGATCGATCCACCGACCATGGACATCTCGCCGCACCCCGACAGCCCCCCGTCAGGATCAGGAGGGGGCAACGGCATCGGGACGAGGAGCGGAGGCGCATCGCCGTCCGTCGGTTCCATCACGCCGCAGTCGCCGAGCCGGTACGAGGCGCAGAAGCGGCGCGACTGGAACACGTTCGGGCAGTACCTGCGGAACCACCGGCCGCCACTGAGCCTGGCGCAGTGCAGCGGGGCTCACGTCCTCGAGTTCCTCCGCTACCTGGACCAGTTCGGCAAGACTAAGGTGCACGGCCCGGCGTGCCCCTTCTACGGCCACCCGAACCCGCCGGCGCCGTGCCCCTGCCCGCTCCGCCAGGCCTGGGGCAGCCTCGACGCGCTCGTGGGCCGCCTCCGCGCCGCCTTCGAGGAGAACGGAGGCCGCCCGGAGTCCAACCCCTTCGCCGCGCGCGCCGTACGCCTCTACCTCCGCGAGGTCCGCGAGCACCAGGCCCGCGCCCGCGGCGTCAGCTACGAGAAGAAGAAGCGCAAGAAGCCGCAGCTGCTGCCGGGCGACAGCGCCCTTCAGGGCCACACGCACCAGCCGCCGCCCCCGCCGCCCGCCGGCGCCGCCTGCTGATGATGAGCAGCTGATCGATCGTCGACGGCGCTCGTACCGTACGCTCTCCCATTTGGCCGGTATGATGCCAGATTGAGCTTGAGCTAGCATATATATTTTATGTATCATTTTGTTCGCGTGCGTATGCATGCATGCATGTGCATGGCAGTAGCTAGTGCTCGATCTCCATGGCTGCTGAGAAGCATGGCTGGTGGTGGGCGTGCTGCAGTACGTGTGCTAGCTGCTGCGTGTACGTGTGTACTGCATTGTTGCTTGTGTGTGTTTCGATTCGCTTTAGCTTTGGTGTTGTCGAATCTATTTGCTTGTAGGAGTGTACACTGCAAGTGTGTTTGCTGTACTTTCAACTGTGTGAGGAGTATGCATGTCCGTCCTTCGAGGCCTAGCTAGGGACAGGGAGATACATATATGGTGATCTCTCTTGCTGTTTCTGTTTGTGGAAAATTTAAAAGCCTGTGTGTGTGTGTGTCCATCTCTGATCTACGCATGCATGTGTCAATTCGTTTCTGGCAAGCATCTCTTGTGTTTTCTTGTTTTGCTTCCTGTTTCGTTTCCTTTTTATGGTACCAGGATGCACTGATATATGCAGTGCTATTGGTGCCTTGGTGGGAGAGATCGATGCCAAATGGTGCATGTCCAGTTGCCTGCGCCTGCACGGCGATAGGGCCGGCCCACTTGCACAGTGCGTACGCACCAAATAATAGGGGGATCGGACAAGCATGCTTGCATGTACTATACTCACTATTGATGCTCTTGGATGTGCATTCTTGCGAGTAGCAGTACACCTATGCTGTGTCAATTGTTGTCCTTTGTTTTACGATCGATCTTTTCCCATGGCTTTCTGAATAGTCTCGTCCCGTCGTGGGGCTATGGGCTCTGCTATTTGATGTTCTTTGTGGCACATGAAGCATAGGAAAACACGGTGATCTTGAGTATTTGCATAACTAATATTAGTTTTTCTTCCATTTTAATTTGACACATTTACAGTGGCGGAGGGCTCGGTAGGGCAAGGTAGGGCGCTCGCCCTACCTTGGCTCCGACGTGGACTCCGACTCCAAGTTAATTAATTCGGCCGGCGACCATCATGGATGCTACTGTCGAATACTTGAACGTCCGTAGCAGGAGGTAGTATATGACTGAATGCCTCATATGTATGATGAATCGTTACTTTGCCTTGGGCCGTTCCTGGGCACTTGGGCTTTGACGCTTTAGTGGTTCAAGTTGTGGGCCGGACATGACAACGATGATAGCATATTGCCTATTTGCCTTCCACTTTTCCAAATCTACAACTACTCGACGCATTGCCTTCCGACGCCGGCTATTCATCACGTCGTTTTAGCAACTCGACTCGCCAGTTCGCGTTCCACGTTTAGCTGTTCGGCGATCAGGATCAATTCACCCGTTCGGCGATCAGGATTAGTTTGCGAATTGCGACTTCAGTCTTCAGCGTTGTAACTTGTAAAGTCATCCAACTTGACACTTTTTTTTTAGTTCCTTCTGTTCACCGCGTCGTTTCAGCGACTCCGACTCGCCAGTTCGTGTTTCGTGTTCAGTTGTTCGGCGATCAGGATCAGTTCACTCGTTTGGCGATCAGGATTAGTTCGTGAGTTTGCGGCTTCGACGTTGTAACTTGTACGTCATCCAACTCGACACTTTTTTTAGTTTTTTCCATTATTGTTATCCAATTTTTTGGTAAACACTTATTACTTACTAATTAATTTCGCCATACCTTAAATTTTTTTCGTCCTCCGCCACTGCACATTTAGCACGATGAAAAAATAGTATTGAAGTCATACTTAACAGCATACGCATAAACTACCCAGCTATATTCCTATACGTTACGTTTTATCATATGGGAATGTTTTCATGTTTCTCATGGGGTGGGTGGTCCAGTTATTTAGATTTTAAAGAGAACACACAAAAATACAATAATAATGAAGAAATAATCTTCATATCCAGTTGTATATATATGCAAAGGTTATTATAATTTTCAATTAGAGTCCTTTCCAATTTTAAAGTTTCTTTCAGAATTTGATCACATTATTGATTAATCCATACGTTCATTCAAAACTTTTTGGGTGCTTATCAAAGTAAGAGAGGTGTATATGTTGACTGGAATAACATGTGTCAAAACTTTTAAACTTTGCTCATGGATAACATCATGAATATTTTGATTTTATATTAAAACATATTTTATTTAAATCTATCATGATTTTATTTATTTATAACATATCATGCTGGGATCAATGGTTCAATTTAATTATCCTGGAGACCCTACATTTGAGCTTCTATTAATTGAAGGGATTATATTGTACAAATTTGGTTTAAAGTCAAAAAGTCAAAAAATGGGTGATTTCTTGGATTTATCATAAACAATTTTGTCAAACGATGAATAAGATAGTTGGTTTTGGTTAGCACTGGAACAAAAACTAAGTACTTATAACTAAGCAACAATTATGTTGGTATATACTCATCTTGGTTTTTTGTTGTTTTTTAAACTTGTACCTAGGACCCGGAACTATTAATATGCAGTTTTATGTCTCTGAACTCATGAAGTACTTCACTGCTTAAGGTCCAAGCATATATATACCGCAGGACGTTTTGTATATAAAATTCTGCATAATAAAATTTAATATGACGACGATGCCTGCTTTTATCTCTTAAATTGATTAATTCAGTTAACAGAAATAGGATGCAAATCTCGGTGCTGGTGCATAATTAGAACGCTGTATTAATTAGTAACTGATAAATATTTTCAGCTACATATGCATGTTTAATTTGAAACAAATCCAAGATTTGTAGTTTCATTAGTTTTACGTTACTTCAGATTTATATATAAACTGAAACTTTGAGAAAATTACACAGATACTACTTGTTTTCATCTCCACTATTATTTTAGGTTATTAATTCAAAGTGTGCAATATGTTGTTGATGTGTCTTGTGTACAGATTTATGTTTCAGCTACATATGCATGTTTAATTTGAAACAAATCCAAGATTTGTAGTTTCATTAGTTTTACGTTACTTCAGATTTATAAACTGAAACTTTAAGAAAATTACACAGATACTACTTGTTTTCATCTCCACTATTATTTTAGGTTATTAATTCAAAGTGTGCAATATGTTGTTGATGTGTCTTGTGTACAGATTTATGTTTCAGCTACATATGCATGTTTAATTTGAAACAAATCCAAGATTTGTAGTTTCATTAGTTTTACGTTACTTCAGATTTATAAACTGAAACTTTGAGAAAATTACACAGATACTACTTGTTTTCATCTCCACTATTATTTTAGGTTATTAATTCAAAGTGTGCAATATGTTGTTGATGTGTCTTGTGTACAGATTTATGTTTCTCACACATAATAGCGCAAGCAAATCTCCATCCATGCATATATATACTAGTGTTAGCAGATGCAATATAATTGCATGTGAGATCCACAAATTAAGACTCGCAAGGTATAAACATGATCAGGGAACAGATACAGCATAACACGCCTTTTGTTAATTAAGGTATGGTACAATAGGAGGGGGGGGGGGGGGGGGGGGGCGGAAGAGAAGAAATGAAGATTGATCTTGAATATAATGGTGATAAAAATTCAGAGCACTAAATGAGTACTCCAGAGTGACACGCTGAGAACTTCTATCTAGGGTAAAAAAAAATACTACCAAACACCTAATCTATACCGGCAAGAGTGTAACCGATGAGTGCTGAGTATCCCTGTGCTGCCAACCCGCTATGAGAAACGTACCAAAAAGATTGAGTGGTCAATGATACGTACACAATGTGTTATTGATAATTTGATGCTAAGAGATATTAAGTATCACTAATATATATGTATGGAGTCTCACTCTTTTCTACACTTACCCTGAATTTTGAAAATGGCACGCCGACCCTTTCTGCCAAACTGTCACAACCTCTCTCTTTGTTCTTTGTTGAGCCGCATTATTGTGCCCAACGTCAGGGTACATTATTATTTGTGTTAGGGTACGTTTGGTCCGGATCAGGATCTGGCTCGTCAACTTGGGCAGAGTAGTCGAGAGTAGCTAGTCATTCCGAACCTTCATAGAGGAAGGAGTTGTCTTTTTACGGAAGAGGAAGCAGAAGTTGTTTTGTTGTAGGGAGAAGTTACAATTTGAGACTGCTGCCTCTAACTCTGTCTCCAAGGGAGGAGAAACCGAAATTTACTGTATATATATTTCAATATTCAAAGCTGTGTCATGTCACAAGTAGAGCATTAATTTTTTTAGAAAAAAACTGTCCTCTATAATGCATGATACTGTCACACTGTCCCTAATAAATAATTCAATTTCTAGAATTCATACCAATCAAACTTTCTTAGGTCAATTTTAATCGTTTTTTGGAGTTTCATGACATCATCAAATAAGGTGTTACATCAAGAAAAAGAGAATCTTTGCCTGCAACTGGGATGAGAGAAAAGAGAAAGGTTTGGTGAGGATAACAGTGAGCGGTGTTTCAAACATATCGGAAACCGTGTGAAAGAATCACTAAGAAACTTTTTTTGTTTTAACTTCTTCTCCGCACCTAGATCCGCTGGACATGGGCAGAGCACCACCGGGCATGGGCCACCAGCTGCGGGTGGGAGATTCGCCAGGCGCGGCTCTTGGCCGTCGATGGCACCCTCCACTTCCACCGGGAGAAGTACGCGGGGCCGCAACTGCGTCCTTGTCTGTCGCGGGCGTGAGAGCTGGCCGCGGGCGCGAGGGCTCCGGCGCTCACGGGCGCGTGAGCTTCTCCGCATCTTCGTCCACCGTGGGCGTGCGAGCTTCTCTGCTTCTTCGTCTGCCGCGGGCGTGAGGGCTCCACTACACGCGGGCGTGAATGTCGCGATTGCGGGCCCGAGGGCTCCGCCGCGTGCGGGAGCGTATGCTTCACCGCGTCCTCGTCCGCCATGAGCGCGAAGGCTCCGCCGCAGGCATGAGGGCTCCATGCTTGGCCAGTGTTGTGAACTACTAGTCTCCATGATCGGCCTCCATGCGGTGAAGAGGAGTGGGGAAGGGAGGGGATATAGGGACGAGCGGGACCCACAAATAGTAAAATAAACTTTGAAACTTTGCACTTTGTGAGAAAGACCGTTTCATACCAAAGTTTCACTTCTTGAAAACTGGAAGGTAAAATTTTCTAAACTTAAGACCAGTCTCAATGGGATTTCATAGAGTTTGATGAGTATTAAATACGCTGACATGACAATGTATTAATGAAGAGAGTTTTATAGAAGTAGAGAGAGTTTCATGGAGATGAAACTCTTCTATATTGTTTTCCAAAATCCGAGTGCATTGAAAACTGGGAGATGAAATCCCCACTAAAACTGACCATATAGAAAAGAGGAACAACAACTACTATAATATAAATAAGCACATTATAAAAAATATAGTATATGATATATAGCTGCTGAAACTAATTTGATACTATAAATTTTGATGTTTTGTTCTAGAAATTCGGTAATAGTTTAAAAACTTTGATTTAAGACAATTCTAGAAATATATTTAGCAACGGACGGAGGGAGTATATCATGTCGCTATATCCAATATTATTATGGTGATTAATTATTTTGTATGTTGTTGAACGCATCTTGGACCCTAGTGGGTTTCGGTGATCGGATGAAACACAAGATTACTGTGACTAGCGTGTGTTTTGCAGAAACAATGATGAGTTATGTCACGGTAATGGCGACGATACGGGCATATGGAGTTCATGTCCCCTGACAATGGAAATCGTTTCGGTTTTCAAAGGACGGACGACGAAGACGGTGGT
Source organism: Coix lacryma-jobi var. lacryma-jobi (assembly GCA_009763385.1). Taxonomy (NCBI): domain Eukaryota; kingdom Viridiplantae; phylum Streptophyta; class Magnoliopsida; order Poales; family Poaceae; genus Coix; species Coix lacryma-jobi. The sequence goes on along the minus strand of CM019830.1, from coordinate 25,711,207 downwards.
AGACTAGGCTAAGTGTCATATGGTGTTGGAGGACACTTAGGTAGTCTTAGGTCTTTGTTTTTCCTTTGACCGTACTATAAATGGGAGCGTGAATCAGTAGCTTGACCTAGATGAGTCTATTGAGATAGGTGTGGTGCACACTTGTTATTTCATAGCCCTAGGTAGCTCAGAGAGAGCCCTTATGTCGAGAGGATGAAAAGTCGTTAAGGCCGCGTCGCGATCCGAGTTGGTTTTGCCCTTGAAAAGGGCATCAGACGCTGGCCTGGTGGGCATCGGACGTACGTCCGATGCTCACTAGACTAGGGTTAGTCTGATGCGTGGCATCGGACGCTCCGATGGTGTCACATCGAACGCGCTCGTGCCACTGTTCACTTGGGAGTGAACTTGAGGGTGCATCGGACGCTGGCATCGGACGCTGAGGGCCAGCATCCGATGTCCATGCAGAGAGGTTCCAGAGAGGTCAGATTTGCATCAGATGCGTCCTATGCAAGGGCATCGGACGCTGCCCAGCGTCCGATGCTCCTTTAAACAGTCTGACAGAAGATACAGTTGACCGTTGGGTCGAGGGCATCGGCGCGTCCGATGGTAGACATCGGAGCGTCCGATGCCCCCAAAAAAACTGCCTTTCCCTTCTCTTTTGGATGGCCGGTTGGGGAGTATTTATACTCGTCCCCCTCCTCCATTAGAGTGTTCTTGCCACTTCCGTCTGCTCAGAGACACATTGTGAGTGTGAGAAAGTGCAAGAGCCCTAGTGAGGTTGAGTGATTTGCTAATTGAGGGAATTAGTGACCTCCTAGTGAGAATTGAGTAGCAAGTGTGCATCCATCCATCTCTTTAGCCTTGTCTTGGTCAAGCGAGAGTTCTAGCTTGTTACTCTCGGTGATCGGTATCACCTAGATGGCTTGGTGGTGATCTTAAAATTTGGTGATCATCCGGAGGCTTGTGGATGACCCAAGGAGGCTTGTGACCGGTACTGAGCGATTCACCGGGCCGGAGTGGCGAAGAATCAACTCATAGTGAGCACTTGATCCTTGTGCGGATCAAAGGAGAGCAATACCCTTGCACGATTGCTCCAACGAGGACTAGGGGGTGTGCCGACACCTCGATACCTCGGGAAAAAGATCGTCGTGTCATCTCTACTCTCTTTACTTCCGCATTTACATTTGAGCAATTCAATTCCGTAATTTACTTGTTGTTCATTCATACTTGAATTGTCATGGTAGAGTAGAAGTGATATAGTGATAGTCTTTTGTCAGGTTGGTTTTAGAGAAACACTCTTCTAGGCACAAGGGGTTAATTGGGCTTGATATGATTTAATTATCGTAAAAGTTTTAGAAAAGCCCAATTCACCCCCTCTTGTGCATCTTGATCCTTTCTGAACATTGATTCAAACTATTGTTGTGAACTTGTGATTAATCGTGGAATGTGCATGGAGGAGCTGCACCAAATGGGTCCAAAATATATACATATTATACCCTATTATTACCTAGGAGTACTAGCCTTATGATACAACACTGGTTGCGACATAAAATGACAAAGGAGGGTGTTACGTTAGAACGGTCAACAAAGGCATAGAGAGATTGCCATAGAGAATTCAAGTTATTACAAGGTAGTAAGGGTGTCCTCAATATATAGGACCACCGGCCACATAGCCAACTGATCGAGCTAAGGGAAAGACAAAAAAAAATCACATCTTTTCTGTCCTATAATCATTGGTCTTCTTCTCTCACAGAATTTCTATTTTCCTTGATCAATGCAATATAGTATATAGCTATTTGCTCGTCTCCAGCAAACACACACTACTCTCATCTTTCTTTTCATCCACGTTAGACTCAGCCAACTATACACTACTCCCTCCATCCCTAATTGACTGTCGCTATTGGTGTGCATACCATAAATTTGACTCAATTTACAGCAAATATGTGCAACATTTGTATCTCTAAATAATTTTGTTAAAAAATTAGACCCAAAGATCTTTCCAATGATACTAATTATGTAGGATAAATATTAATATTTTTAATATATATTTAATCAAAGATGTTTCTCGGAAAGCGAAAACAACGGTTATTTAGAGACAGAGGCAGTATGTAGCTAGCCATTGGACACACGCATGGGAATGAGGGCTTCAAACCCCACTAATAGCTAGAGAATCATCACCTTATTGATGATTGGAAATTTTATCTATATCTATATATGTCTTATAATTGTAAACCCCACTAGTAATTCTCATAACAATGAAAGTTGCCCACCTCAGCAACACACTATCACATGCAATTAAAATCTACTAACACAAATAATATCCATATCATCAACACAAATAAGCATTATATATATTGCCCACGCGTCAACATGCCACACAATCCAATAGCATTTATTTATAATAGTACATTCCTTTGTATAAGTAATTATATAGCCCGGTTTCATTTTAATCCATCTGTATTTCCCGTAGCAACATGCGGGGTATCCTTCTAGTGCTCTTATAAAAGCAAAACTCTACTAGCTATTGCTCTAAACATGTGGATTTTTTTTTATTAATAACCCAATTAAATAAAAAAATTTATAAATAACACTGTCTTTTTTTTTTTGCAAAACTAACCCTTTTGCCGCGCCGTCCCCAATGGCGCGGCAAAAGCGTTAGCCGCGCCATGCATGGCAGCGCGGCAAAATCGCCACCGTGGCACCGCCCGGCCACGCAGGCCCTGGTGGGCCCCTCTCGTCGCTTTGCCGCGCCAGGCGGGCTGGCGCGGTCAACGGCTTTGCCGCGCCAGGCGGGGTGGCGCCTGGCGCGGCAAAGCCGATCTAGATCTGGCGTCCGCCTCCTTCTTCCTCCTCTCCTCTGGCTGCTCGCCCGGCCGCCGCTGCTCTCGCCGCCCACCCCGCCGCCGCTCCCCGTCGGAGGCCGCCACCGTCGCCGGAGCCCGCCGGAGTTCGTCGGACGCTGTCGGAGCTCCAGCCGGGCCAAAGCCGAGGTCCTCGTCCCCAGCCGGCTGCCACAGCAACCTCCCCCCAGTCCCCGTGCAGCCTGCCAGCCAGGCGAGCTCGCCGGCGGCCAGGCGGTGGCCGGGGGCCGGATCCGCCTCTCCCTCTCCCCAGCTCAAGCAGGCCAAGCTCAGGTTAGTTTTTTGACTTAGTTCATTAGAGTTTTTTGTTATTCTTTTACAAGTTAGTTAGTTATTGAATTAGAAAATTGTTAGTGACTTAGGTTAGTTAGTTTATTGATTTAGGTTATGTTAGCTAGTTAGTGATTTAGGGTTAGTTAGTGACCTAGGTTAGTTAGTTTAGTGCTTTAGGTTATGTTAGTTAGTTAGTGATTTAGGGTTAGTTAGTGACCTAGGTTAGTTATTTAGTTAGTGAATTAGGTAACTTAGTTTAGGTATTAGTTTAGTTAGTTACTTAGTTAGGGTTTTAGTTTAGTTAGGGTATTCGGGTATTAGTCATAATTTGTTAGTTAGGGTTTTAGGGTATTTAGTTAGGGTATGACGAAATATTACTGAAGACATGTTAGTGAAGCCAACTTAGTAAGTAGTTTCCCCATTCTTTACTTTTGAGAAGACCATCACTTGACCTTAGTTCCACTATTGACTTTGTAGATGGACACTGTATTCAGATTGTTTTATGGAGGCACAGTTAGTAAACGAGATGGGTTGTTTGATGATAACATGGAACAAGAACTCGAAGTATTTGATGAGCGTCCTTCTTTTACGGAGCTTATGTTGCGTCTGAAGGAGAAGTTCGATGGTGATTTCTCGTTGAAAGGGAGATTTGACAGTGGCAAGATTAGGGCGAACTATGCGTTGATGCCCTTGCGCAACCAGGCTGACTGGGCAAAATACCAGACGATCGTTATGGCATCCAATTCGACCATGGCTGAGATCGTGGTAGAGGATGGTAGGAGGAAGCAGGCAGAGGCGTCCAATGATGGCAACGAAGGTGAAGCACAGGAGGTAGGGGATGATGACGATGCAGCTCCGATGACTATGGACGTTGATGGTCACCCCACGCAGGAGACGGTGTATCCATCTGAAAATGTCCACGCTGACGTCGGTCAAATAAACAATGATTTTGATGTGGCCGACCTAGAGCGGCAGGACCAGGAGGACCAGGAGGCACAATTGTTTGATGAAAACTATGATTCTGATGATGATTCAGATTATGACGAAGAAGAGGACAGTTATATTTGTGCTATGCCTGACCCGGTTCGTGGTATTCCACAACCGGTTCGTGCTATGCCACAACCGGTTCCTCAGAATATGCATCCTCCAGGGAGACTAGTCACTGATATACCAGAGGATCATATACATTTTGATGCGTGGCGGCGTTTGAGCGAAGCGAGGTATTATGTTGCGCCCGATCCTTTGACTGAGACAGAGCTGCAGCAATTGAGGTCGGTTAACATGCAGTTTAGAGGCGTTCCAAGTTATAGGGATGTCAGTATGGTGGACCAGGCAGTTTGTGATACTGGATTGAATCTGTGCAAGCAAACACTGCATAACCATACAGATTGGATTCTTCAGAAGGGTATGATTTTCAACACTATGACTGAGCGGAAGCTTTTCCTTGAGAACTATGTTGTGCATCATCATCGACCATACACGGTCAGCCATTCAGATATTAGTTTGAGGTACCACGTCAAGTGTTTGAGTCTTGGTTGTCCGTGGAGGCTGAATGCTCGCAAGAGAACTGATGACAAGTGGAGGATCAGTAAAGTAGTACAACCGCATACCTGTTTTACAAATAAGGGACAAGAAAAACATCCTCAATTGACGGCAAGATACCTTGCACGGCGTATTTTGGCATTTGTTGATGATGACGCCGACGTATCTGTTTCACAATTGCTTATCTCCATATTTGGATTCACAGGCTATAAGGTGACTTATGGAAAGGCGTGGCGTGTGAAGCAGATCGCCCTTGCAATTCGTTGGGGTGGTTGGGATGAAGCTTACAACAGGATTCCTCGGATTTTGTGTGCAATGGCATACTATAACCCTGGCCTTAAATGGTTTCCATACACCAATGGGCAGTATATAGACCGCAACACCGGCAAGGTTACACATGTGCTTCAGCGTGTATTTTGGTCTTTTGCACAAACAGAGCATGCGTATCAGTACTGTCGTCCAGTCATACTTGTGGACGGTACTTTCTTGACCGGAGCGTACAAGAGTGTGTTGATGATGGCGGCGGCTGTTGATCCCGAGGACTAGATAGTTCCAATTGCTTTCGCCTTGGCTGAGGGGGAGAACGTTGAGTCTTGGTCTTGGTTCATGGCCCTGCTACGGATACAAGTGTTAGGGCCTTCTCGGACAATATGTTTGATTTCGGACCGTCATGTTGGGTTGCTTCGTGCCGCAGAGGAGGAGATAGAGGGTTGTCCTCCTCTAGTGCACAGATGGTGCATGCGTCACTTTGCCGCCAATTTCTGGCGTCGGCAGAGAAAAAAGGAGGTTTGTGCCAAGGTGAAAGAGTTATGTTGTGTTAAAACTGAGCACAAATTCAAAGAAACAATGGAAGAGTTGGACAAAATGTTAAACAGTGCTGCCAGGGCCTGGATCGAGAGACAGATGGAACACAAGGAGAAGTGGGCGCTTGCTTACGATGAGGGCGGGCTCCGGTTCGGCATAATGACCACCAACTCATCGGAGTCTTTCAACAAGGTATTCACCGGTGTTAGAGCCTTGCCCATTTCTGGAATCGTTGAGTACTCGTTTGACAAGACCAACGAGTATTTTGTGAAAAGGTGGTCCATTGCTCAAGACAACCTACAAACGGATGGTGAATTTGGAAAGGCGGGAAAGGAGCACATTCAGGAAAATGAGATCTGGGCAACGCAGCTAACTTGTGAGGCTTATGGACCAACCAGACAAATCTATAATGTTCGAGCAAAGGGTGGAACTACCATGGGCGGGGAACGCTATGGTGGTCGCAACTATCGGATCGATCTTGAAAGAGTGGAATGCAGTTGTAACGTGCCGCAGATAATGCATGCCCCTTGCTCTCACATGATTGCGTCCTGTAGAGCGCGCGGATATAACTACAAGGCCGTACCATATATGTCCGAGTACTATCGCCGGAGCAACACCGTCGCAATATGGCAGAGCAGCTTCGAGCCTTACCTTGATCCCACTCAATGGCCTCCATACTTGGGTAGAGACTTCATGCCTGATCCTGAGCTGCTGAAGTTAGGTAAGGGTAGGAGGAGGAAGAAGAGACTAAAGGGTGACATGGACAATATGGATAGGTATGGCGGGGGGACTTTGACCAGACACCGAGCACGAACCTATGCTCTGTTTGCCACATGCCAGGGCATAATGCAGCCTTCCATCGTAGACAAACACAACAGGTGTACATATGTCTTCATTTGTTTTAATGCTTTATTATTTTTATATTCACTTATATTAATTATTTGAATGCTTTTGCTATTATTGTACATATGTCTTTCATTTGTTTTAATGCTTTATTATTTTTGACGCTGTACTAACCTGTTACCATGTTTTGTTTAAACAGGATGGCGAACCCTCCGGCGTACCCTCTCCTTGAGCCGTTCTACGACGGCGAGCACCGGGCGCACAGGCTCACCGACTACGCCCCTCCGGAGAGGTTGTCCTTACTGAGGCCGCGCACCCACCTATGGCACCGGTGGGACGAGCGCTACGCACCCTTCCTACGGCGCGCGGGCTTCTTGGTGCTAGCCCGCGTTGCCAACGACGTGGTGTTGCAGCTCGACCCCGCGCTCCTCACCGCGCTGGCGGACAGGTGGCGTCCCGAGACGCACACCTTCCACCTAGCCTATGGGGAGATGACCGTGACGTTACAGGACGTGGCCAAGATTTTTGGTCTACGCCTGGACGGCCTCCCCGTGACGGGGATTCTTGACACCGACACGTGGATGGACACCGTCCACCAGTTCTGTGGCCGTACGCCCCCCGACGACGCAGACGCTAAGAGGAACAAGTAAGCTAATTTTTTTTTTCTAATTTAGTTGCATACGATGTGCTACTATCATTTAGTTGCACCACGCCGGCAGCCACACGCACGAAACCGCACGGACGTCACGTTCACGCCGAACATGGATCTGTCGCAGCCGAGGCGTCGGAGGCGGCCTCGTCAGCCGTACACACCTAGCTAGGCTTAGTGTTAGACTATATGGATAGGTGATGTATTTGTTAGATAACTTGTTTGAGAACCCTATTATGTACTTCGTGGAGCCTGAGCCACTAAGTCTGGTTTTTATGACCGCTATTATGTTTCCGTTTATTCAAATTGTGTCAATGTTTGGTTCCTTGTTATTCCGTTTGCGGAAAAAGACAGGAAAAACGGAAAAACACATTCGATCAAACAGAGACAACACATTAGGACAAAGATCGATCAGGAACTCAACCAGTCGGCGGGAAACCTTGGGGCTTTGCCTGCTGCAAAACTTCATGCCAGCTTTTGCCGCGCCAACCGTGGGGGCGCGGCTGTCGCTTTTGCCGCGCCAGGCGGGGTGGCACGGCAAATGCATTAGCTGCGCCATCCCGCCTGGCGTGGCAAAAGCGTCAGCCGCGCCCCCAGGGTTGGCGCGGCAAAAGCTGGCATCTTGTTGCACAGCCTTTTCAGTGTCGTGTCCTGTCCTCATAAGTGCTCTGCAGTTTTGATTCCCTTGCACAGCCTTTTCAGTGTCGTGTCCTGTCCTCATAAGTGCTCTGCAGTTTTGATTCACATAGACTTTTTAGTGTATAGGCTTTTCAGTGTATAGGCTTTTCAGTATATAGGCTTTTCAGTGATTAGATTTTTCAGCGAATAGACTTTTCAGTTGCATTAACTACACACTCACAATGCAGCTAAGATAATTCACAAGTTCAAAACCAGGGCTCCGCCTATATAAACCCATCAGCGCCGTGCATATTCAACAACTTCAGCAGAGCTTGCGAGGTTCGTAGTAGAGATGTCTGGAGGTTCGTCCAAAGGCGGGAGAGGAAAGGGTGGGAGGAAGGGACCTCCCATTGTGTGGGAGGGATCTCTTGGTCCTGATTTCTTCTTAGAGGCACTATATGACTTTCCCGTTGAGAGCAAAAAGGATTTCAGCCGGGACCGTCCTCTTAGGGGATACGATAACCGTTTAGAGGACTGGCCAAAATGCCGCCATGGTGAGGACTGTTTGGTGCAGATGCTCCACGACGACCTGGAGGCAGGCCGACGTTTCTTCAAATGCCCGCGAGCATGGGTAACTTTATTTAATTGTTGTTGCTATGCCTCTCATGTTTGCTAATACTTAGTCATTTTGTGAATGTCAGTCTTCTATTTCCGAAGAAAACTGCGGCTTCACCAGATGGGTGGATCCTCCTCCAATATGGCCACATCAGGAATACATCTATTATCTGCAGCGTCGTATCGACGATCTTGAAAGAGAAGTTAAAAGCATGCTTAAGGACTATGATGATGATGACAGCGATGCAGGCGGTTCAGATGAAGCAATATGCCTTGATCCATATTGCAACTGCCCGCATCACAAGAACAAGGGGCCTCCACCGCCGCCCCCACCACCGCCACCACCACCACCACCACCCGCAATGGGAGGCTATTACGGAGAATGGTCTACTCAGTTTGCTATGTGGGACGGCTTCTAGACTACTTAGACCATTATGTGTGTGTTGTGTTGTGCCAATCAATTACCTAAGGCATGTTAGGATTAGTCTAGGACCTTTTAACCAAGTTACGGTAAAAGGTCCTCACATGCCATGTACTAGTTTGTTATTCGTGTAATGGTTTGCTTTATTCTATTTCGTACTTTATCCCACAAAAAATCAACGACACATGAACTACCGCAAACAATACAACAACATATAATAAAGCCGAACAAAGTGCAGTTCAAGACTACATAATCGAGGATCCGAAATAAACGATACACGGAAGTACAAACCAACAGTACAATACACTAACAAGTCCACCAAATGACAACGATGTTCATTACTCAATAATGACTACTGAACCTACCACACTACTGAGTGCAACGAGGCCACTTTCCCTTCCTCACAGCATCCGGATCCTGCTCCATGGCAGCCTTGGCACGGCGCACACGCTCAAGCCTCTTCTCCCTCTCCCCCCTACGCTTAGCTGCATCCTTCATTCTTGCCTCTTCCTCATGCTGCTTTTGTGCTGCCTCTTCTTTGCGTCTCTTCTCCAAACGCTCCTTGTCCTCCGCAGCCCACTTTTTCATCCTCTCTACGTGCTCCTTGTCCTCCGGCTTCATCTCAGTGTCGATCCACTGCTCGAAGTCACATAGTGGTGGAGGCTCCTGCAAAATACGACTAAGTCAATTAGGTAATAAAATATAAATGATTTGTCATTCATGTATAGAACAAGCCATCAGCTTCTCACCATCAGTCCAATACGGATCTGTTTAGGTGTAGGGTTGTCGGTGGTACGAAAAGGGGTACCCCAATCAACGCACACACTCGAACGCTTTGTCTTCGTCTCGCCCGAGCCCTCCCAGCCAGGCCTCGGGCGAACGCTCCGTCTCCGTCTCGCCCGAGCCCTCCCAGCCAGGCCTCGGGCGAACGCTCCGTCTCCGTCTCGCCCGAGCCCTCCCAGCAAGGCCTCGGGCGAACGCTCTATCTCCGTCTCGCCCGAGCCCTCCCAGCCAGGCCTCGGGCGAACGCTCTGTCTCCGTCTCGCCCGAGCCCTCCCAGCAAGGCCTCGGGCGAGCACGATCGCTCTCCGTCTCGCTCGAGCCCTCCAGGCCTCGGGCGAGCGCGCCCCCACACCTCGAGCCTTAACGCACGGACCTCGAGCTGCACAGACAGCCGTACCAACCCATGCCACGCATTTAATGTCTTCACCTACTCCGGTCATGTCCACCAGTGCACAGCATGTACCACAGTGACTCGGTATAAAGGTCAAGTCTCGTTTTCACCACAAGCATGGGCAAAAGGGCACCAGTACGGCACTGTTCGGCCAAGCCAGGCACTGTAACCCCTCGAGGCCGGCTACGCGCTCCTCGAGCCCTGCACTGTAACCCCTCGAGGCCGGCTCCGCGCCCCTCGAGCCCCCGTGGCACCACCTCGAAGCCGGCTCCGCGCCCTTCGAGCCCTAACTACTTTCGTGCTATTGGAGGACAGGTACCCCAAGACCCGGAGGGACCTCACCGCGTACTGTACATTCCGGGATGGGTGCTGTACGGCTCCCGCCTTGTCGCACCACCACGTCCGCGCCCAGGATAGAAGCCACGACCCAAGGACGCCTCAACAGCGATGATCACATCGGCTCCAGTGGCCCCGACAAGACAGGGTTCCTACCCTTCTCCGTATGGGGCACCATACGCCCCGACACCTATAATACCTTTATGTAACCCTGGCCTCCCCTTGCTCTATAAAGGGGACACTAGGGCCCTCATTCAGGAGGACGGACACAACACACGAGTCCATACATAGACACGAGTCCGGACCCCGGTCCACGCTCACTGAGCTTGTATTCTCCCCTGTACGAGCACTTAGGTGCAAGTAATACAAGAACATCCCCCCGCTGGACGTAGGGCCTTCTTTGCCCGAACCAGGATAAAACCTTGTGTCCCCTTGCATCACCATCCAGGAAGAGAAGCACGCGATCATATTACTCGTAGGTGTGATACCCCCGGGTACGAAACACCGACAGTTGGCACGCCAGGTAGGGGAGTTCGCGTGTCCGAGCCAATTTCTCATTGATTCCTGGATGGCTTCACCCCTCTTCCGTTCTCGGCTGGTGCCGTCGTCTGGTTCGGGAGCCTCGAGTTCCTGGCCACAGGCAACGGCAACGAGCTGGCTCTGCTCTCCACGGAGGGCCTGAGCGGAGTGCGTGTCACGCCACCCCACGCGGGGGGGCGTGACGCGTCGCCCGCACCACCACATGCCGCCACGTCGCGAGCGGCGCCGTCGTCATCGTCGTCGCCGGGCGCAGGCGGTGCCTGCGACAAACGCCCACACCCCCGTAGCCGGTGCAGGGTCCCCAAGGGGAAACCAGCCCGGCTCGCGGCTGGAGACCTCCAGGGCGCACCCGCGCCCGCCTAGCGACTTCACATTCATCATGCGTACGGACCGGGAACCAGGCCAGAGGCCTCCGAGCCACGCGCCGTCGACGCCACTCAGCCTCCTCCCGCACGGGTCGCGCCGCGCTCGGCGCCAACGGTCCCCGGTCGGCCTCGACAACTCTGCGGCTGTATACGCCCACCGCCTCGACGAGCGCCATCAGGACCAGACGATGGCGGGCCGGGAGCAGCGTCCGGGCGCGCTGCTGCAGGCCATGGCCAGCCTGGAGATCGTCCACCCCGCGTGCGTCGACCGCGACTTCTTGCGAGCCTTCGAGCCACCACGGCGAGCCACCGTCGGAGAGTGGTACCGCGAGCTGCGGTCCCAGCATCGGTCAGGGCGGCGTGCCATCAACAGCTCCGACTCCGACGAATACGACTACCACGACCCCGACCTCTGGGATCCCACCAGGGAGTGCTTCCAACTCGAGGGAGTCGTATGCGACACCGAGGACGAAGGCGACGACGGCAGGCCGGCCCTCGACCTAGAGGGACCTAGCGACGTGGCCGCGGCAGGCGGATCACGCGTTCAGGGAAGGAACGAACCTCCAGCACCGGCTGTACCGCCTAAGCACGACGATGGCCGGGCGGCGCAGCTCGCACAAGTGCAAGAGGCAATCACCAAAGCCGAGGAAGAACGGCGACACCTGCTGCAGCTCCGGCAAACCCTGATGCAGGAACCACCCCAGCCCCGAGGAGCCGGAGCTCGAGGCCGGGCTCGAGAGGTCCACCGGCGGATCCTCGAGGACGGGGCACCAGCACGCCCTGAAGCATGTTTCCCGCGAGCCGGCCAGAACGTGGTGGCGGCGGCTATGATGCTCCGTGACATGCCCGCCGTCTCCAACCCCGATGCCAGACGCATGCTCGGAGAAATGAAAAACCTCCTCGAGACAACCGCGGTGCAGCAGGCCGAGAGCTCGGCATCACGCCGACGCGGGGCAGCCTCGGGGAGACCGGCGGACACGCCCCACGACGCTCGCGAGGCATCTGTCCACCAGTCGGACGCCTCTCGAGCTAGGCCAGTCCGCGAACGGATCGTCGACAACCGGCCACCTCGAGACCCCAATGACGCCCGCAACGACATCAACCGACGGCGCAAGGACAAGGGGGCCCAAGAGCGTGGCTATAGCGCCCATCGAGGGGGGCGCTACGACAGCGACGAGGACCGGCAGGTCCTCGAGCCCCCGGGCCCCCGAGTCTTCAGCCGGGCCATCCGCAGCTCAACCCTCCCCGACCGCTTCCGACCGCCGACCAACATCGTGAAGTATGACGGGGAGGTCGAGCCCAAGCTCTGGCTCTCGGACTTCCGCCTTGGCTGCCAACTGGGCGGAGCGAAGAACGACGACCGCGTGATCATACGTCAACTCCCACTTTACCTCTCGGACACCGCCCGCCGGTGGCTCGAGGGGCTCCCGCCGGATCGGATCCATGACTGGGCCGACCTAGTCAGGGTCTTCGACGGGAATTTCAAGGGGACCTGCGTGCGCCCAGGCAACCCCTGGGACCTACGGCGTTGCAGGCAGGCGGCGGACGAGCCCCTCCGCGACTTTGCTCGACGGTTCTCGAAGCAGCGTCTCGAGCTCCCCCACGTGCCTGACGAGGACGTCATCTCAGCATTCCTCGCGGGCACGACATGCCAAGAGCTTGTTCATGAGCTAGGACGCTACCGTCCCGGGACGGTCGAGGACCTGATGGATCGCGTCACCAGCTTTGCTTCGGGCGACGAAGCAGTGGGGGCCTTCTTTGGCCGTTCCACGGACAAAGGCAAGGCGGTGATCGCGCCGGAGGGCTCCAGCAAGGGCAACGACGCCAAGGACGACAACAATGACGGCAACAAAAGGAAGAAAAACAAACGCAAGGGCCAGAAGGCGAAGCGTGGCGACAACGACGACGACGACAAAGAGGTGCTCGCGGGCGCCCTCGAGCCTAAGAAGCCCCGAGGCCCCCCGATGGGGCTGTTTTCGACCAGATGCTCGAGGATCCCTGTACCTACCACAAGGGCCCCGTCAACCACAAGTTGAAAGACTGCCGACTGTTGAAGGGCTACTACTCCAAGCTCGGCGATAAGAGGGAAGACGCGCCTAAGGGAAAGGATACCGATCGACGCGGCGGAAGAAACGCAGATGGCGACTTCCCCCCGGTGCGCGACTGCTACATGATCTACGGGGGGCCGACCGTCGGGCTCTCAGCTCGAGAAAGAAAGAAGGAGCGCCGGGAAATCTTTTCGCTTGGCCACGACGCCCCCCGGTATCTTGACTGGTCCGATGCGCCAATCACGTTCGACCGTTACGACCATACGGACCGGGTCATAAACCCGGGGGCTTACCCCCTCGTCGTCGACCCCATCATAATCGACGTTCGGTTCTCCAAGGTGTTGATGGATGGGGGCTCGAGCCTCAACATCATATACCTCGAGACCCTCGACCTCCTGGGGATTTCAGAGGGACAGCTTCGACCCAGCGTCGGGGGGTTCCACGGAGTAGTACCAGGAAAGAAAGCCCACCCCCTTGGGCGCATCGACCTGCCGGTCTGCTTCGGCACGCCGGCAAACTTCCGCCAGGAAACGCTCACCTTCGAGGTGGTCGGCTTCCAAGGTACCTACCACGCCATCATCGGCCGGCCAGGCTACGCCAAGTTTCATGGCGATTCCTAACTACACGTACTTGAAGCTCAAGATGCCGGGGCCAAAAGGGGTCATCACCAGTTGACACCTCCTACGAGCACGCATACCACTGCGACGTGGAGTGCGTCGAGCGGGGGGAGGCCAACGTCCACCTCGACTCGCTCGAGGCCTTGGCAGCTCTGGCCACCGAGGGGGCCCCAGAAGCAAAGCGTCACGCCGGCACCTTCGAGCCGGCTGAGCACACCAAGCAAATACCCGTCGACCCGACCTCGGCCAATGGCAAGACGCTGACCATCAGGTACCAGCCTCGAGCCCAAATAGGAAGCAGTGCTCGTCGACTTTCTCCGCGCGAACATCGACATGTTTGCGTGGAACCCCTCGGACATGCCGGGCATACCGAGGGAAGTCGCCGAGCACGCCTTGGAGATCCAGGCCGGGTCCAGACCAGTGAAGCAACGCCTACGCCGCTTCGACGAGGAAAAGCGCAGGATCATCGGCGAGGAGGTGCACAAGCTTTTGACGGCCGGATTCATCAAGGAGGTATTTTACCCAGAGTGGCTAGCTAACCCTGTACTAGTTAGGAAAAAGAATGGAAAAATGCGGATGTGTGTAGATTACACTGGTCTGAATAAAGCATGTCCAAAAGTTCCATTTCCTTTACCTAGAATTGACCAGATCGTCGATTCCACTGCTGGGTGCGAAGTGCTTTCGTTCCTTGATGCGTATTCCGGCTACCACCAAATTAGGATGAGAAAATCCGATGAGCTTGCGACCTCTTTTATCACGCCATTTGGTATGTATTGCTATGTTACGATGCCCTTCGGCCTTCGAAACGCCGGGGCGACGTACCAACGATGTATGCAGCACATCTTTGGCGAGCACATAGGCAAGACCGTCGAGGCCTACGTCGATGACATCGTGGTTAAAACTAAAAAAGTAGGGAACCTCATCAGCAACCTCGAGACCACGTTCGAGTGCCTCCGGGCCAAGAATGTGAAGCTCAACCCCGAGAAATGTGTCTTTGGTGTGCCTCAAGGCATGCTACTTGGCTACATCGTCTCACAACGGGGGATCGAGGCAAACCCTGAAAAAATCTCAGCAATCACGAGGATGGGCCCGATTCGTGACCTCAAGGGTGTGCCGAAAGTAACGGGCTGCCTAGCCGCTCTCAGCAGATTCATCTCGAGGCTGGGGGAAAAAGCACTACCTCTCTACCGCCTGCTAAAAAAGACGGAACACTTTGCGTGGACCGCCGAAGCCGAGGAGGCCTTAACCAAGTTGAAGGGGTTGCTGACTTCTGCACCAATTCTTGTGCCCCCGCGACCAGCCGAAGGTGACGATTCCCCCGAGCCCCTCCTCCTCTATGTGGCCGCAACCACTCAGGTGGTTAGCGCGGTCATAGCCGTCGAGAGGCACGAGGAGGGTCATACATTGCCGGTCCAGCGACCGGTATACTTCACCAGTGAGGTACTCTCCGAGGCCAAGGTCCGGTACCCGCACATCCAAAAGCTGCTCTACGGCATCATCGTCACAAGGCGCAAGCTCCAGCACTACTTCCTCGCTCATCCCATGACGGTGGTGTCGTCCTTCCCCCTCAGAGAGATCGTCAACAATCGGGAGGCCACGGGGCGCATCGCCAAGTGGTCCGCCGAGCTAATGGGGGAGACCATCACCTATGCCCCGCGAAAGGCCATCAAGTTGCAAGCGTTGGCGGACTTCGTTGCTGAATGGACCGACACTCAGCTCCCGCTGGCACAGATTCAAGCCGAGCTCTGGACCATGTACTTCGATGGATCCCTCACGAAGACGGGGGCAGGAGCAGGCCTGCTCTTCATCTCACCCCTCGGAGTACACATGCGCTACCTGCTACGCTTGCACTTCCCCGCCTCCAACAACGTCGCCGAGTACGAGGCCCTCGTCAATGGGCTGCGCATCGCCCTCGAGCTCGGGGTCCGACGCCTCGACGCCCGAGGAGACTCGCAGCTCGTCGTCAACCAGGTTATGAAGGCTTCAAGCTGCATCGATCCCAAGATGGAGGCATACTGCGGGGAGGTGCGCAAGCTGGAAGACAAGTTTTACGGCCTCGAGCTCAACCACGTAGCTCGGAAGTACAACGAGGCCGCAGACGAGCTGGCAAAGTTGGCGTCCACGCGCGGCACGGTACCGCCAGACGTCTTCTCGAGGGACGTCTTCGAGCCATCCGTCGAAATCGACCCGGGGCTGGCCCCTCGACGCCACCCCTCGAGCAAGACACGGGGGCTCGACTCTCAACGCCACCCCTCGAGAAGGACCCCTCGACGTCCGCAGAGGCGATGCAGGTCGACGCACACGCCTCTTCGTCATCACGGCCCCTCGACTGGCGGACGCCCTACCTCGACTACCTGACGCGAGGCGAGCTACCAGAAGACAAGACGGAGGCCCGACGCATCGCTCGGAGGGCCAAGACCTACGTCATCTACGGCGACGAACGGGAGCTATACCGACGAAGTCCGACTGGAATCCTTCAACGCTGCATCCCACTCGAGGAAGGGCGCAAGCTCCTCGACGATATGCACTCGGGGGCTTGCGGCCACCACGCAGCGCCGAGGGCCCTGGTTGCAACGCCTTCCGACAAGGCTTCTATTGGCCGACCGCCATTGGGGATGCCAAGCGTTTGGTCCAAGCATGCCATGGGTGTCAATTCTACGCCAAGCAAACGCACCAGCCCGCACACGCCCTGCAGATGATCCCAATCACTTGGCCATTTGCCGTTTGGGGGCTCGACCTCGTGGGTCCCCTCAAAAGGACAAGTGGAGGGTACACACACATGCTCGTGGCCGTCGACAAGTTCACCAAGTGGATCGAGGCTAAGCCGATAGGAGACCCCACCTCCGAGAGGGCTGTCGAGTTCATCGCCAACATCATGTACCGGTTCGGGGTGCCTAATGTCATCATCACCGACAATGGCACCCAATTCACGGGCAAAAAGTTCACCAACTTCTGCGATGACAACAACATTCGCGTAACCTGGGCCTCGGTCGCATACCCCCAATGCAACGGGCAGGTCGAGCGCGCCAACGGCATGATACTCCATGGGCTAAAGCCAAGGCTGTTCAAGACCCTCAAGAATTTCGGAAAGGGGTGGGCTACAGAACTCCCCTCGGTGCTGTGGGGCCTCAGGACTACGCCGAGTCGAGCCACCGGGTTCACTCCGTTTTTCCTAACCTACGGCGCCGAGGCCGTCTTACCTACGGACCTCGAGTACGGCTCACCTCGACTTCGAGCCTACAACGAGCAAACCAATGACGAAAGGCTCGCCAACGCCAAGGACCAGCTCGAGGAGGCCCGAGACGTGGCGCTCATCAACTCTGCACGCTACCAGCAAACACTTCGATGCTACCACGACAACACAGTGCGCAAAAGGGACCTGGCGGTGGGGGACCTCGTGCTTCGACGGCTGCAAGATAATCGAGGGCGCCATAAGCTCACCCCTCCGTGGGAAGGCCCATACACCGTGGCCGAAGTGCTCAAGCCAGGCACATACAAGCTCTACGACGACCAAGGCAGGATCCTGGCGAACGCGTGGAACATATCTCAGCTACGTCGCTTCTACCCTTAAGGGCCTCGAGGCCTTGTTCATTTTACTGCTTTGTACAAACACGTTGAATATGAATGGGCCAACTCGTGCTCCATCTTTCATGTTACTTAGCAACTCAAGGTAGCCTCGACCCTGCCTAGCTCAGGGTCGAGCCTCCCTCGGGGCTGACAAGGGGGTAAACGCCCCCCAGACTCCGGAAAAAACGCGTGTTTTCTTTTCAAAAATTTGACCCTCGTCTCGACTCGCGCCTCGAGTGAACTAGCGACGTCTAAATCTTAAAGTACCTCGAGCCTCCAAGGTCGGGGGGCGTCGACGTAGACGGCCGCCTACGCCCCCGGGCTACGGTGCCCTACCTACGCCTCCCCTCGAGGGGCTCGCGACGTATCGAAGGAACACAGACTAAGTTAGCAGAAACTCGAGCTTGCGACAAAGAGAAGCGGTCAAACGCATTTGAAAGAAAACAACTCTTTTCATAAACAAATCACATATACATTCGGGTCTCGACGTACCCTCATTTATGTCATAGAATTCTTACAAGGGCCTCGACGCCCAAATTTGGCACGCAGGCCTCAGTCCTCGTCGGTGCGGTACTCCTCCCCGAGGTCCACGATGGCAGGCTCGACCTCGACGCCCGAGCTCGAAGGAGGAGGGCTCCCGACACCGCTGCTGGCGTCAGGAGGCAGCACGTCCTCCTCGAAGATCTTCGCGAGCGACGTCCCCGGCCTCTCCATCTTCTCCAAAATTTTGTCGACACGGCGGTTGTTCCACTCCTCATCCTTCCCCTCGATCTCGATGAAGCCATTCGCGACAACGTGGACCGGGAAGCGGAAACCGGAGCGAACGACCGCGAGTGTCTGCTTGACGCCGTGATGGAGAGCTTGCCGGACACGGTCCCGCGCGGCTGCGTCGAAGAAGCACAAGGCGTCGACCAAGGCATCGCCCCGAGCCATTGCACCTTCTGCCGCGGTCACAGGAGGAGCACCCCACATGGGGCCGAGCCGGTCGAGAGAAGAGCGAGCCCGCTCCGCCACCATCGTCTCGTCTTGGAGCTGGTCCAAGAGAGCCTGGTTCGTCCCGCGGAGCTCCTCGACCGTCTTCTCGACCCCTGCGCAACAAACAAGGAAGAGTGAGACTGCGGCGTAACAAAGAACTTCGAGACCCAAACAAGAAACAAGGTGTAAGCCTCACCGTCGCAGTGTTGCCCCAGTGCGGCGAGGTCGCTGGTCAGGCCCTCAGCACGCTGCTCCAGCCTGCGCTTCTCGGCCAGCGTGAGGAGCTTCTCGGACCTAAGGTCCTCGATCAGCCGGCCCGCCTCCACCAGGGCCAGATCCTTGCGGATCACCTCCTGCCCGCCGCCCCCCCGGCAGCTCGGGCGGTGGCGCACCACTCTTGGCGTCTTCGGCCTCTTTTCTCGCCGCCTCCGCTGCGGTTCGGGCAGCGGCGGCCTCGCCACGGGCGTCAGCAGCCTCCTGCTTCGCCGCCTCGGCTTCAGCCCGGGCAGAGGTGGCCTCGCTTCGGGCGTCCGCGGCCTCCTTCCTCGACGCTTCGAGAACGGCGGCGGCCTCCTCCTTGGATCGAGCGACCTCGCCTCGAGCCACCCGGACCTCCGCCTCCGCCTCGTTAAGCCGGCTCGCCATCTGGGCGTTCCGGCTCAGCTCCGCGCGGAGATCTCGAAGCTCCGCCTCAGCCCGCGCGAGGGCGGCTGACACCTGTGCGGACCGGCCCGCCTCCTCGGAGCAGGACCGCTCCGCCTCCGCCATAAGCACGGCCACCTCCCGGAAGATGGACCGCACCTCGCGCGGGGCCCCCCGCTGGGCCGGCTGCTCGATGGGCCACGGCAAGGGGCGGGCTCAGTGGGACGGGAAACGGCCATACCGGTCGGTCGAGCTCGATGTCGGGCAGATCCTCCTCCGCCTCGAGCTGCCCGACAGCGACCCGCCGCCCGACGGCACGGGCCCCGACTCCCTCCGTCCCTCCGCCGGCACTTCCTGTTGCGGATCGATCGAGGGAAGGCTCGACCCCGGCCCTCTTCCCTGGCCGGGCCCTCCGGCGCCTTGTCGGCGCTAGCCGGCACCTCGGGCGCCTCCACCATCATCGAGCCCGCGCGAGGAGCGGCCCCTGCTCCAGCTCGTTCAGGAGGTCCTCCACCGTCGGCTCCTTCTCCGCCGACGCCTCTCCCCCCCTTTCCCTCCTCCGCAGCCCGGCGTGCTGGTCGGAGCCACAAGGGGCGCAGTCTCCTCAGCCCCAGACGCCGGCGGGGCCGTGCTCGCCCCAGGCGCTTCCCCCGGAACAGCCGTCGTGGTGAGGGGAAGGATGGCGCTCCCAGTTGGCACCATCGCGGGAGGAGGAGGAGGGGGAGGAGGCAGCGCTTCGGCGGATACGGTGGTGGCAGGCTCGATGCCATGAGCTGAGGCCCCTGCAATACGAGATGACGGAGATGTCAGAACCAGGAAGAGTACCTCGACCCCCGTGGTCGATGGCGACGGCCTCACCAAAATTCGCGACGATCATCCGGCCCCCTCGAGCCATGGCAGCTCGGGCCTTCTCCAGCCAAGCGGCTTCTCTAGCGGAGGAAGGTGCCATACCTCGAGGTGCCTGTGCCTCGACGGGGCTCGAGGTCTTGGCCCGCTTGGACGAAGCGAGGTCCACCTCCTGGTAGGAGCGCTTCCCCCTGAGAAGACGGAGATGGCACGCGTCATCAAAAGCAAAGAGGTGAAGCCTCACTACCGACGAGACCCAAGGAAACTACTCACCCGAAGCGGCGGCTGGGCTTCTTCCCGGAATCGCCGGACCCACTCGGGGGCTTCGAGCCCACCCCACGGCTCGAGCCCTGCGCCTGGGCCGTCTCCACAGGGCTGGGATGGGGGGAGGGCTCCCGACGCCTCCCATGGCTCGACCTCGAGGGAGAGCCCTCCTTCCGCCCCACATCGCGGGAGGGCGACCGTACCACCCTCGTGCCGACGTCGTGGCGCTCGCCCCGGCGCGGGCTCCGGGACCTGCTCCGGCGCCCGCGCTGGTGGTCGCGCCCTCCCGCGTCCGCTTCCGTATCCCGGCGGCGGTGCGGCGATGGACTCCGGGGACGCTCGCGCCCCTGGTCACGAGACGCTCGGGGGCTCCCTCCCCGACGCTCGTGATGGCGCGGGCTCGACGCCTCTTCTTGGCGCCCGCCCCTCCGCGGGCTCGACGGCGCCCTTGACGGCTCGCGGGGGTCGGGCCCGAAAACCTTCTCAACCTGTCGACCGCCTCTCGAGGCCCGACCCCTCTCGAGACCCCCCGTCTGGGCTGACGCGGGGGCGGCCTCCGTTGGCGCTGTGGCGGAGGCGCTCCGGGTCCGGGCTTCCTTACGACCGGGGCACATCCGGCGCGGAGCTCGACGGACCTCGGGCCCCCGACGAGGCAGAGATCGGCGCCGCCTTCCGCGGCTGCGTCCCGCGCGCCCCTTTTGTCGGTGGGACCTCCAGTGTACCCTCCTGCACAGAGGAGCGGTCAGCCCTGTCATCGACGAGCCCCCGCGCGCATCAAGCGCGCATCCATCCCCTCGTCGTCGCCCTCCTCCTCGTCACCACTCTCCTCCTCCGAGCTCGAGGAGCTCAGCTCGGGGGACCCGTCCCCAGGCTGACGGTTACGACGAGCCTTCGCCAGTCTCTGCTCCCGAGCTAAGCGACGCAAGTTTTTATCTTTCTCTTTCTTCTTTTTGGCATCCTTGCTCTCCTTGTCCTTCTGAGCAGAGAGGCGCCTCACCTGAGAGTCCGCGGCGTCCTCCCTCACCGGGGCCTCGACGCGCGACAAGTAAATGCCCCCTGAAGAAAGGAGAAGCGTGATGAGACAAACCACAAGACGGATGCAAACGGATCGAAGGAGGAAGAAGGGGAGGAGGCTCGAGATAGCTCGACTCGAGGGAGGCTTACCAGGTCGAGACCCCCTCGTCGGGTGCCATCGCAACCAGGTGGGAGAGTTCAGGGACGAACGGCCCCTGGATCGTGATCGACACCCGGGAGACGCCCTCGTTCCGGGACAGCCTCTCTTCGGCCATCCTCGAGCGATTGAGCGCCTCGAGCTGAGCCTGCGGGCCCATCTCGTGCATAAGAAGGGGGCGGTCCGCCAGCGGAAGAACTCTTCGCTGGTGGAACGCCCAAATGACCGCTTGCACGGTCAGCTTCTTCTCATCCACCAGCGTCTTCATCATCTCCATCAGCGGGGCCAGGTGGCGTTGCCTGTCCGCCGCAACGCCCCAGGTCCACTTCTCCGGGCGTCGAGTGAGGACCCTGCCGGTGTACTGCGGAAGGAGGCCACCTTCGTTCCGCAGATAGAACCAATGGTCGTCCCACCCGGCCTGGTTGGTGGAAAGCTTGTATCGCAGGTACTCGCGGGGGACATTGGCCGACGAGGTCCCCGCCCTCGCGGTAATGGCAAGGGAGCCCATGCGCACGGGCCGCCTCCCGCTGGGCTTCAGGGACTTGATGAAGAGCTCGCCCGGAAGAGATGGACGAACATCTCCCAGTGCGGCTCCATCTTCAGGTACCCCTCGCACACCGCGGCGAATATGGCGGCGTGCGAGATGGAGTTGGGGGAGAAGTGTTGCAGCTCCACCTCGAATGGTGGGCCAGCCCTCGCAAGAAGCGGCTCGGCGGGACGCCGAGCCCCATACGGTGGTAGCGCGTGAAGCTCACCACGTACCCCTCCGGCGGGTGCGGCTCCCGGTGCTCCGCCGACGGGATAACCCACCATGCGGGTCCCTCCTCCGGGTTGGGGCGCAGAAGCCCCTGGGCCACCAGCGAGTCCATTTCGCTCTGCGTCACCTTCGACGGGCTCCAGTCCTCGGCCGGCAGCATCTGTGTCTGGGCGGCCATGACGGTGGCGCGGCGCGGATCCGAGCAGCGGACGGGCGGCCGGAAATCCCCAATCGACTAGCTCGAAGGAGAGGGCGCGTAAAGGCTACGGCGGCGGCGAAGGCAAAGGCAAAGTAAAGGGTTCTTTTTCCCCTCTTTCGATATTTATAGGGGGAAATCCAGACGGCGGGATCTCCCACGACGTAAAAAGGTAACCGAATGCATTCAATGCGCCCACCTAACCACGCGTCTCGAGCCGGATGCAGGATACACGCGTTACCTCTCCATTCGCTCCACTACCCGGCCCGCCACGACCGTCGCTCCGGCTTCGCGCCCGCCGCTCTCCCCGACGATTTCCGCCCTAAAAAGGCGTGCCCAACGGGCAGAAGGACTCCCAGACGACGGAGGCTTCTTCATAAAGGTAAAAACGGGCCCCGGCCCTAAGTCTCGAAGCAGCGAAGGCTGGCCCTCGAAAGGGTTCGACAGCCGGCTTCGAGCACCCGAGTCAGGGACACCAAGGGGCGCCACTCGCGGCATTACTCGAGGGCCGAGCCCTCGAGGCCCCTCACGTGTATCCAGGCGGGGAGCTCGACGTGCAGTGAGATCCCCTCGGAGGGAGGCATCGAGCCACCGGGTCCTATCGAATGGACCCGGCACTCCTGCAGACTGAGCACCCATGCTTTATGAGACCGCCTCCGGGCCACAGTCGACCCCTAACGAACGGGGCACGAGCTCTCACTTGGATTCCCCGTTACCAGCTCACCGGGAACCTCGATACTCGCCCACTCGGGGTAGTACGAGGCATCCCCCCTCGCATCCGATCGAAAGGACTCGCGGGATGACAAGCCAGGGCAATCGGCATGCCGGACAGCTCGAGGAGCCGGCCAGTCGGTTCAGCCTGGCACCCCTCGACGAAAGAGGGTCTAAAAACTCGGACAGTTGCGACTAATCTCTTTTTTTGTGTGAGCATGAGATTTTCAGGCCTCGGGTGAAAGCTCGACCCCCATCTCGCCTGAGCCCTCGAGACCAGGCCCAGGACAAACGCTCGTTCTCCGTCTCGTCCGAGCCCTCCGACCAAGCCTCGGACGAAGTCTCCCACGGCAAAGGAAGGTTACCGCGAATATTTAATATTACTACCGAACCACATTTCGAGCCTGTTGACAGGTACACACGGCGCCGCGATCTCCGCTCCCTGACGATTTCCGCCTAAAAAGGCGCGCCACTGGCAAAGGTTCCCAAACGACGGAGGATTCTTCAGGAAGCCCACGAGGGAGTTCTAACCACTCCCCCATGGCCTCGGGGGCTACGTCCCACGGAAAAAATATCGACAAAAAACCCTCGAGACCCCGTTAGCTATCCATCGAGATCCCTCTGGAGCCCCTGCTCGAATGCAAGCACTCAAACAAGGGCTCGGGGGCTACTGTTCGGTGGTAGAAAGGGGTACCCCCAATCACGCACACCACGTCGCCCGATCCCCTCCCAGCCAGGCCTCGGCGAACGCTCCTTCTCCGTCTCGCCCGAGCCCTCCCAGCCAGCCTCGGGCGAACGCTCCGTCTCGCCCGAGCCCTCCCCGCCAGCCTCGTGCGACCGCTCCGTCTCCGTCCTCGCCCGAGCCCGCTCCCAGCAGGCCTCGGGCGAACGCTCTATCTCCGTCTCGCCCGAGCCCTCCCAGCCAGGCCTCGGGCGAACGCTCTGTCTCCGTCTCGCCCGAGCCCTCCCAGCAGGCCTCGGGCGAGCACGATCGCTCTCCGTCTCGCTCGAGCCCTCCAGGCCTCGGGCGAGCGCGCCCCCACACCTCGCCTTAACGCACGGACCTCGAGCTGCACAGACAGCCGTACCAACCCATGCCACACATTTAATGTCTTCACCTACTCCGGTCATGTCCACCAGTGCACAGCATGTACCACAGTGACTCGGTATAAAGGTCAAGTCTCGTTTTCACCACAAGCATGGACAAAAGGGCACCAGTACGGCACTGTTCGGCCAAGCCAGGCACTGTAACCCCTCGAGGCCGGCTACGCGCTCCTCGAGCCCTGCACTGTAACCCCTCGAGGCCGGCTCCGCGCCCCTCGAGCCCCCGTGGCACCACCTCGAAGCCGGCTCCGCGCCCTTCGAGCCCTAACTACTTTCGTGCTATTGGAGGACAGGTACCCAAGACCCGGAGGGACCTCACCGCGTACTGTACATTCCGGATGGGTGCTGTACGGCTCCCGCCTTGTCGCCCACCACGTCCGCGCCCAGGATAGAAGCCACGACCCAAGGACGCCTCAACAGCGATGATCACATCGGCTCCAGTGGCCCCGACAAGACAGGGTTCCTACCCTTCTCCGTATGGGGCACCATACGCCCCGACACCTGTAATACCTTTATGTAACCCTGGTCTCCCCTTGCTCTATAAAAGGGGACACTAGGGCCCTCATTCAGGAGGACGGACACAACACACGAGTCCATACATAGACACGAGTCCGGACCCCGGTCCACGCTCACTGAGCTTGTATTCTCCCCTGTACGAGCACTTAGGTGCAAGTAATACAAGAACATCCCCCGCTGGACGTAGGGCCTTCTTTGCCCGAACCAGGATAAAACCTTGTGTCCCCTTGCATCACCATCCAGGAAGAGAAGCACGCGATCATATTACTCGTAGGTGTGATACCCCGGGTACGAAACACCGACAAAGGTCAAAGGCATAATTCTCACACATCCAATACCTCTGACCGTATGTGTGCTCCTCATCAGATATTGCGACCTTACAATCATCGCCGCAGTAGCACATGGGCACCGAAACACCGCTAGGCAATGGCAAACGGGCATAGGCATTGCCCGTGAGAGGCCGCCTACAATCATCAACGCAATAACAAATGAACATAACACAAAATTACTTCATTAAAACAGACAAATAAATCAACAATGTACCGATCTTACCTTGCCTTACTAGCTTTGTCACGCCGCGGCATCCTAACAATAAAAAATATGTCAACGCTACACATACATTCATGATTAATTATAAATCTACATAATGACGTAACAAATATTACACAAAAATTGTACACAAAATGAACAAAATATTAAGCAAAACAGATATAAAAAGTCTAATACATGAACAAATCCATCATTAATTAACAACTAACGTCACGACAGTATCAAAATAAATATTGTCTACAACCCTAACTTACAAAAATATGGTTCAATCCTACATTACAAATATGGATAAAGAACAATAATATGGATCAAAATACCTCTTGTAGACAAGTTTGATTGAGGGAGGGAGATGAAGAGAGGAGGAATGAAATGAAATGAAATGGAATGGATTGGATTGAATTGGTTTGGGAGAAGAGAGGAATGAGGAGGAGCCTGCTGCTCGGCGCGGCGGCTAGATCTAGATCGGCTTTGCCGCGCCACCCCGCCTGGCGCGGCAAAGCCGTTGACCGCGCCAGCCCGCCGCGGGGTGGCGCGGCAAAGCCGTTGACCGCGCCAGCCCGCCTGACGCGGCAAACGCACTAGCCGCGCCAGCCCGCCTGGCGCGGCAAGCGACGAGAGGGGCCCACCAGGGCCTGCGTGGCCGGGCGGTGCCACGGTGGCGATTTTGCCGCGCCGCCATGCATGCGCGGCTAACGCTTTTGCCGCGCCATTGGGGACGGCGCGGCAAAAGGGTTAGTTTTGCAAAAAAAAAGACAGTGTTATTTATGAAATTTTTTATTTAATTGGGTTATTAATAAAAAAAATTCAACATGTGCTATCCAATGCATACACACACACCAAACAAAATAACACTAGCTATTCATCTCAACGCATGAGTTGTCCCACTAGACAATGTACTATCATATACAACTAATTAAAATTCACTAGCACATACAATTATAGGGTCCATGTCAGTGTAAGACACATAAGTATTTTATTCTTCACATTAACATATCACTCGATCTACTAATCCGTAATTCCCGCAGCAACACGTGAGCTAATCCACCAGTAAAAAAAGAATCACATCACCTTTATATAGATTCTTGCTGCACCAATGGCTGAATCACTAAACCGGTGTGTGACAAAATACGACGATGCACGTCGGTCTAGAAGACACTTGCGAAAATCGGGCACGCACGTGCGTCCGGGTTAAGCAAAACCCCTAGATAGCTACTACAATAATCATCTCTGACGAATCAATCACACCCAAGCACTAATAATATAACATTAATTTAAATTATTGTATTACGGGTATCACTGGGTCAAATTAAGCTACTACAATACTGTAGCAGCTTTGTACTCGTGTAACCACACACCTGTGTCAACACATGTGCTCCTCATTCGTGTGTTACAATAAAATCTTGCCCCTCTTTTTTGTAATGATACAATAAGTTTACTCTTAACTAAAATGTTCGAAGAGATGACCAAGTGTAGGGCAAGCTAATTTGTTAAGCTCTTCATGTTTTAATGTAGTACTAACTAAGACCAGCAAGATTATATAGGATGCAAGTGTGAGCCAATAAAAAGACTTATTTTGCGGTCAGAACCTACAAAAATTAAGTCTACGCGGGCTTGCAGATAACCCGCTTGTATCCCCTATATATATACAAAACCATCCCATCTCATCATTTGGATATATTTTTAGATTTCACTCCATGCATGATGTGTTTTCTTCCAAATGCCTACTTCCTTCAATCCCTAGTCATATTTTTTTGTAAAACCACCTCATCGAGCGTGTGTTGAATTGATTTATTCGCCTATTGTCATCACCTGGCAATAGGTACAAATTAGTCGCGTACCCATGGGTAAAAACTCTCGGGTTCAGGTGTTATTTGTGCCTGCGAGAAAGGGCAGGGGGTTTGTATTTGTGCCGAGTGAGTTTTGAATCATAGACGTAGAACACTACTACACGTGCCTATTCTCTCACACCTTATATTTGACATGTTAGTATAAACTCAAATAAGTTTAAGGTTCAACATGTCATTTTCTTTTCCCAAACTCAACCACTATTCCACCTACCTAGTGGCATGGTCACCCGCCTACATGCCACCTAACCACGCCCGCTCAGCCTAGCCGCACGCCTCCATGCCCCGCCCGACAACCTCAGCACCAGTACCCGCAACCACCTACATTAGCATGAAGAAGGGACAAGAAGGAGGACGCCACTAGACGAATATCTGCAATCTCCTTCACCCTCCCCCCCCCCCCCCCACTAACACACACACACACAACAACAACGTATCAATGGACCTGCGACGTATCAATGGCGATTACACATGCGTATCCACAGATATAGGCATCAGTGCCAAATTTCACCCATTGTGAGGTGATAGGTGTGGGTACAAATTTAAAGATTATATTGGGGGTGTGGTTATTGAGGTTGTACCTGTGTAATGTGTCCATCATTGACATCCCTAGGCACTAGCAAACTTGTCTTGGTGCTCATATATTATGCTTATTCATCATCATGTTGAGGTTAAACCTTTTTTCCACATTACAAAAAACTACAAATGAACATACTTAATTAAGCTTTTTAACTTGGAGTCTAGTTTAGTCATTAAAGTGGCCATGAAATAAATTAGGAGTAATTTGGTGCGGCTCCAACACCTGCTTCCGTGTGTGGCTCTAGCACCGGAGCGAGCGAAGCCACACCAAACCAGTCCACACCGATGAGAGAGCCATTTTTCCGGGCTTCGATTTTGACACCGAAGCCCAGCGACGACGAGAGAGCCGCACCAAACGAGACCTTATTAATTCTATAGCCGGCCTCGACCATGGAGATTGTAATCTAGGAATCAAAGTGCCGTACGTACACGTTGTGGGGTACTTTGCCCGTGCTGTGTTGGGACATCCACAAGTGACCTAGGAGTACACTCTGCTAGTACCAGTACGACCGCAATTCCAAGTGTGCTCTACGACATGCATGCTGGGACCAGACCGGCCGGACAAGCTAAGTTGGCAGGATCTCAAGACGGTCGTTGATGATTTTTCCTTTTTTTTTTTACCTCTATACTGTGCCGCGCGCGAACGGTGTACTAATGGCCTAATGCTGTGTGCGACTGTGGCCAGCGGCCACAGCTGCAGGCTGCCGCCGGCCCGGGCCGGCCGTGCTGATGCAGTGATGCTGAAGATCCCCGCACCCCACCCGCGCACGCAGCAGGAGCAGGGCTGGCGCTGCCGAGGCTTGAAGGGGGGCGCTGCTGCGCATTTGACTCGATCGGTCGGGGCCGGGCCGGGCGGCTGGGGCCCCGCGCGGGTCACCATCGCGCGTGGGTCGCGGTACTCCGTGTCGGCGATCGGGGGCGAGCGAGACGACGACGGCCCGGCGGAGGCAGGGCCAGGGGCCAGCGGCCAGCGCGCCTGGGCGGTTGTCGCGGTCGCAGTCGCATGCAGCAGCGAGCTCTTCTACTAGCACGCACGCTGCAGTGCTGGTGCGCGGTTCCTAGCCCTTCGGCTTTTGATTCCTCTCGCTGTCGCTGGCTGCACGCACTCCCGCTGGCCCCCGCCGGCCCGGCCCCCCCGGAATGATGAGACGAAAACCAAAACCGCGAACGCGCCGGCGCGCTCGCTCGCTCGTGCGTGGTCTTGCAGCTGGTCTACGTACGATTTCTCCGCCTCCTCCTCCCTAGTGGCGTGTGCCGTGTGGCTACTGGCTACTGGCTGGCCGCGCGTAGATCCAGCCACATTCCAGTCGGCCGCGCGCGAGGGTGAGTGTGAGGCCCATGTCTCGGCCGCCACCCGCCCACGTGCTGCAGCTGCAGGCCCGTCCGTGTGCGATCGGGGAGCGGGCGCAGCCCAACAGCCACCACGGGCAGCAGGCCAGGAAGGCCGGAACGCGTACGGGCCGCGCTCAGGGCACTCGGCAGCGATAGCCTCGTCGTCTCTCTCTGGATCGACTCGTACGCACGCTTCTCGTGATCTGATCTCGTCCGCCATCTGGCGGAGGTCGGGGACGGCGAACCGGCTGTGGAACGAACGAGTCTGCACTCTGATCAGCACGCTGCCATTGTGTGCTACCTGCGCGGCGGCCGCGCGGGACATCTGACCAATGCAATGCAAGGATTGTGCCTGCTGGCTGGCTCTGGGGGGCTACGCTCCTCTCAGGACGATTGTGCTTTTCTCGCCGGCCAGCACAATGCTGATATTTCTCTCGACACTGGATATACGGAGGAGGAGGGGAGGACGCTCCACGCGGACCACGCCGGCCTCTCTCGCGCCCGGCCGGCCTATCACTGTTGGGCGCAGCAGCATATAAACGACACAAAGTGGCGTACGCGTGGTGTCGCACCAGCTTTGTTGTGCATGGTGGACAACTGTAGGAGCCACAGAAACAAGGAGAGAATCTCTCAGCACAACACGTCATCTGCTGGTACTCTGGTACCTGCTGCTGCCGCACTAGAGCCTGGAGGGAGGCACACCAACGTACAGGTGAGTCTACCACCGCTCATGCAAAAGATATGATGTTCTTTGAAGAACTGGGCCAAGGGCCAGACCAAGTAATTCCTAACTCTAGGCAAGGCAGGGGAAACACTACCATGCTGCGCTAAAAAGGAAAAAAAAAACATCGATGTTTCATATGCAGTGACTGAGAGTTCGGTTCTACCATTTCACAAATATCCAGCTGGTAACACCAGCATCATCACCATCATCATCATACGAGAACTGCATTCCTTCGCATCTGTAATGCTTTGCCCTTAACTTTTTATTGTATTTCTTCCTCTGTACAAGACTATGTTATAATGTTTTCCTTTGGTATGTATATGAATGTTTGGCTTTACCGTACCAGCCCGCAAATTAAATGTTTTGGTTTTACCATTGTTTTGGGGACAACTTCATTTCAGTTTCATTTCACGTACAGCGCCCGTATTACCATGAAGTGAAAGCAGACGAAGCAGACACAGGAATGAGCAACTCCAAGCAAGCACTGAACAGCAACAATTATTCGGGAAAGGCGTGACTACAATAGCTAGGTACGTAGATGCGTCACATACAAGCAGGGCACCAAGCAGTGTCGATGCATCAGGTCGGCAGAATCGAATTACTGATCTAGTGCCCGTATGAGTTTTTGGTGGTTCCGTTTGTCAAATGCTCGGATTCAGTACTGCCTTTCAGTACTTCTTCAACAGCTTTCTGAAAACACGAAACCGTATTGTCACAGAAATGAAACGCTAACACTGAAAGATGGAAGTGGTCTGCATACCTTGACACATGTCAACGCATACTGAACATCACTATCTGAAATTTGGTAATGGATCACGAACCTAATACTGCATGGCACAAATTGTTCAATATGGACAGTTAAATGTGGATCTTACAGAATTTCGATATGATTATAAACTGTTTGGAGAAAAAAAAGGTTGATTCTGATAGTTGAACATGGAGTTTCAGTCAGACTAGGGATGACAGTTTTTGTACTATGCAGTCTAGCTTGTTACTGAAAACTGAATACAATGTTGCAAAGACAGACCAAAACAGTGTTAGGAATAAAGGGTCAACTAGAAGAGTCAGTATGTTAAATTTAAAAAATTTATCAAAAAATGTTAAATTCAAATTTACTCGGTAAGAGAATAGAACTTCACCTTTTTGAACTAGCTGGCATTGCAAGCACATGTGTTGTTCCAAAACTTCACACAGTTTGGCAGGTGATATTCTTGAATCCATGATATCAAAGAATACCTTACAAACAATTGATATGTGCATATAAGACCCTTACAGTTAACAGGTAAAGTAAGAGGATCAAATTAAATGGTATGAAGGCTAACCATATTCGTCTGGATCGAAGCCGAATCCACTGTAAGCTGTTCAATTTTCTTCAGTCCATCTAAGAAAATGATCTAAGACATTGTGAGTTGACCTAAAACATCCAAACGGGTCCTAAATGAAATTAAAGTTTGATTCCAAAGTGAAGTATGAAACCTGCCAAAGCTTTAGCCTTTCTGTGGTCATCCGCAAGCTTTCCCACAGTGTCACGAACGGCAACATGAGCAGCAGCACAGAGAACTCCCACCTGTCTCATTCCACCACCTAGGGTCTTTCGGAGAATTTTGGCCTGAAGGAATGTTCAGATTACTATTACTTGATCTCTGCAGTTATTTTTTTTCAATATAAGTTTCATCCATGCAGCTTAAACTCAGAAATCGATTGATCTGACCTTGTCAATGAAGGCCTTCGAACCAACAATGACTGATCCAACTGGTGCGCCTAACCCTTTCGATAGACATACCTAGTCCCGGAGAAAATAAATAATTTCCATAGTCATATGTTAACTACAGCCAAACATATGCAGGTTGTAGATCGAACACGGTAACCAGCAAATTGAAACATACCGAAACTGAATCAGCAGCTTTCACGAGTCTATCTACAGGAACTCCAAGTGCCTGCCACAATGAACAAATGTGTTAATAATACTTAATACTGAGAAGAGGCTGACGCTCTGCACAAAGGTTTAAAATTTCTAAATGAGAAACCCTGCTATTATGCTCCGTGTATATGGTTCATCATTCAGATGTCAACCCTCTAAGATTTTCATCTCCAAACTTCCGAAGACAGAACAATGAAACATACTGTGTATCCTAACTGGTCATTCCCTAACTCTGTTGCAGATAGTTTCTGAAGCAGATGTAAAACTACAGTTACATCACATGCATGCAGCATGTACAACACTACTCACCACAGACGCGTTAAAGATGCGAGCTCCATCAATATGAAGCTTCAAGCCATGGCTCTTTGCAATTTCACCAACCATGTCAGTGTATTCTACTGATAAACATTTTCCACCAGAGCTGCAGAAACAGTTAGAAACATACCAATTAATCAGATGAGAAAAGGTTATATATTCTGCTCGGGAATATCATCTCAGATTGTTCTTTTTTTTTTTTTCTCTCTTCCCTCTTCCCATCCTCCCCACTCCAGCGAGAGAAAGGCGGATCTCTCACCGCGGTTTAGAGAGGCGAGGCTGTGTGAATAGGACGGTAGAGACTAGAGAAAATCCCGGGTTCGAGAAAAGGAGCAAGATTGGGAACAAGTATGTGTGCAACTCACTTCCCATGTGTGTTCTCCAAGCAGATCAGCCTGGTCGTCGGGTAATGAAGATCAGGATGCCTGATGGCGGCAACGATCTTGTCAATATCTATGGTGCCGTCGGGGTTGTTCTTCACGGTCCTGGGGTGTACGCCGCCGATGGTGGAGATGCCCCCGTTTTCGTAGACGTGGATGTGCGAGTTGTCGCCGAGGATGGCCTCGCTGCCCCTGACGTCGCAGTGCACGAGGACGGAGATGAGGTTGCCCATAGTGCCCGACGGCACGAAGAGCGCGGCTTCCTTGCCCATGATCGCGGCCATCTCCGCCTCGAAGCGCTGCGCGGTCGGGTCCGCGCCCAGGACGTCGTCGTCGACGTCGGCGTCGGCCATGGCAGCCCGCATGGCCTCGGAGGGCTTGGTGACCGTGTCCGACCGGAGGTCCACCACCTTGCTCGCCATTTGGTGCTGCTCTAAACCTCTAACTAGGGGAGACTTCCCACTGCAGCGGAACGACAGAGACACAGACAGAGTCCTCGCGATAAAATACACACGCCAAAGCTCACGAATTGGATGCTCAAATGTGCCACTGACTGACCACTGCGTGTGGCTCTATCCTCACATCCTTGGCACACTTTCTGTCAGATATGGTTAGTATCCTTCAAAACTGACAAATCTTTCTCGCTTTTAGAAGCACCAGTATGGTGGCTGATGCGCTAATTGATGCTCGTTGCACTTGCTGCCAACAGAAAAGAACAACCTGAAAACTAAAGTCCTGCACGCGAGACCCCGCTCGCTCCCAAACGAACCAAACAGGCGAGGGAGTCACGGAGACGGAGACGACCCCGGCGTCCTCCTCCTCCTCCACACGCACACCACACGCCGTATGCGTGCAGGACAGCAGGTGCGCCGCGTGCAGAGTGCAGACTGCACCTGAAAGAAAGGGATACAGATCATAACAAATTCTTTGAAAGGAGACAGGATGATGATTGATGAATGAGATCAGTTAAAATTTTCAATTGACTGAGAACTACTCGAGAAGCACTTGCCAAGACCTTATATATAGTCACACCAGACTTACGGACCCTAGAATCCGTTTAAACGTTGTAAGATTGGTTTAATCGTGTTATATTATATTATCAATTACTGGAAATCGGCCCTATAGCCGACAGCCTATTGCTATCCATCGGCTCTCTAGCCGATGCACCATGGAACTGTTTGAATCTCAAGTCGACACTTTCCATCCTGTTATTACTGATTGCTTTTTCCCTTGTCAATTACAGACTGGCACGCGCTCTAGATACTCCCTCCATATCATAAAACTTACGTTTCAGACAGCGACACGGTCTCCAAAACATCACTTTGACCATTTGTTTCTTTAAAAATATTTATTGGAAAGTGGTATATATATATATTTTTATAAAAGTACTTTTGAAGACAAATTTATTTATATGATTTTTACATCTCTAAACTCAATAATTTAAAAGTTATTTATGATTTATATTCTCAATATTTGACTCAAACCTTGTCCAAAACGTCAAGTTTTTCAATATGGAGGGAGTACCAAAATTGACAGGACCAGCACTGAAGCCAAGTAGATCTTCCAGGCTTGTGGTGTGGTCGGAAGATGAACCAGTAACCAATGTAAATTATGAAGACCTGTCTGAAGAACAAAAGCAGTTGGTAGAGAAATTGACAGGAGAATTCCAGACCAAGTGCTTGGAATCTTGCTTCAGGGGAAAGCAAGATAGAAAATTCTTTCAAGAAGTTATTCATCAATATGTCAATCAAGCTATTATCAATCATTCTGCAGTTTTCATAAATACACTCAAGAATGTGATGAAGGGCGTATTCAGCGGTGCCCCGATGCCAGAACAACCAATAGGACCCGCATTTAGTACGAGTACATCGGCTACTGGAACAAGCAAACATCCGATGGATACGTCACAGACATCCAACGCTCCTAGAGGCCACCTTCAGCTTCAGTACAATAGGCTATAGCACAGACGCAACCTTTGCTTACACCAACTCATCGATTATGAGTTTATGTCCCCTGTTCAATTCGACTGCAATTCCCCAGCCAGCTGCCGTCCCTGTTCAGATAGTGGAGATCTTCATGCCAAAATAAGAGGAAGGTTTTCTTTTGGCTTTTGCTTGAAGACAGATTAAGCACTAGGAAACTTTTAAGACACAAAAACATGCATCTTCAATATTATCTTTATGTTCTTTGTTCTAAAGGGGTGGAAGAGTCTCTGCATCACCTGTTCTTTGAATGTCAGTTTACTGTGGCCTGCTGGAACGCTTTGCAGTTAGTTGTGCCAATAAATGTTTCAATCAATCGAATCTTTAAAGCCTTTAAGATTCAACTGCATCAGCCTTTTTTATGGAAAACATAAATATATTATATCACTAAAATCATATATCATCAATAATTTGTAAATAAAAACCAACAATCATACTATAGCTACCAAATTACACTAATTAATAATCTAATAGTCATAAATATATTAGATATATGTGTAGTTTATAGTAATTAATGAATACATATATGTTGTTGATGTGAGTATAAATTACTCATGGATACACAGGTGTGGGTAGTATGTTCATGTACTCATACCCGCATACCCGATGAGTAAAGACTTTTACTCATTAGTATATCTGTTTGTAGCATACCTATTTCTCTATTGAGTACTCCCTCCATAATTTTTTATAAGACGTTTTCTTATTTTTGATCTTTTATAAGATGCATGTGGGTACAGATCTCGTAGAGTCTAAAGATAGCAATGGGTACAAACCCACTGGCTTTGCTCTCTCAAACTCATGCCCACGAACAAAAAAAATATCCCATTAAAAAACCCATGAACTATCATGGGTTTTATTTTGTGCCCAAACCCATACTCATCGGGTCACGGGTACTCATCGGGTCACGGGTACTCATCGGGTAGCCCATGAATTCAATTTGACCCTATTTTATTTTTAAAGTTTACTATGTTCTACCCTCGATTTGTTTATATAACTATGTATATGCTTCTCTCTTCTACACTAAAGCAAGGTGAAACTAAACTTCATCCATTCCTATTTCATTAATTGTTCATATTTCTCGTAAGATTTAGAATGATGGTAATTCAATATGATGAAATTAATTAAAATAAATAGTTTATAAACTATTTTTATATGGTAGTTAAATATTTTTAAGTTATGGACCGAGTTTAAAAAACTCATATGGTTTACAGGTTTGAGTACTACGATCCTAGATCCACACCCCATAAACCTCTGGGTTTAATTTTTTGCCTATTAACAAGCTCATGGGTAGAAAAATTAACTCATGCCCTTATCCTAATAGGGTAAAAACTCATCAGGTTTCGAGTTTCGGATAACCATTGTCATCTTTAGTAGAGTTCGAGCAGCGTCCAATCAAAAGCTTCAACAATTACCCTCCTCTAAAAATGAAGCACTACTTTGCATGTAGCGTCCAATCAAATAATACGGTAGCATTAAATAATTACTGCATGTATGACCTTTAATTACTATAACCACCTTCCTTAGACTTTCTTGGCCACTGTCAAAACTCTAAGGGTCTATTTGGCACAGCTCACAACAACTTCATAAGCTGTTGTGAGCTGTTTTTTTGCCGAACACTTTTTTTCAAAACAGCTTCACCCATAAAGCTGTTTTATTCCCCCTCTCATAAAACCATTAGCTGAGATAAAGCTGAAAAAAATAGTTTTCATACCTTACGTCCTCATTTCTCTCTCCTAACCATATATGAAGTTGTTGGTGAAGCTATTTTGCTAAATATTTTTTAAAAAAAATAGCTCAACTTTACCTAGTAAGTTGCTAATGAAGTTATTTTCTAAAAAAACAGCTTCACTAGTGACCTATACCAAACGAGACTTAAATAGGTCGTACAAGAGATTATGGAGGGAGTTCGGATATCCATCGTCATCTTTAGGTGCGGGCGAGGCGTCGGGTGGGGCGACACGCAGACCAGGTGCCGTGCAGGCAAGGCGGGTGTGGCGTGTGGTCCAGGCGAAGCGATGCATGGGCGTGGGACGGCATCGGCTCACGGCCACGCGTGCAGCACGGGCGTTGGCTCACGCGTGGCAGGAGCGGGCGTGCGCGGGGTGTGGTAGTGCCTCCGGATGGATGGTGCTCCAGATGGGTATTCGCGGTTCTCCTCTAGTTCAATTTAAAGAACTAACTAGACAAATTTTTTTCTCATTTTGTATATCTAATTCATTTAGTTGAACTAGGAAAAACCGTGGATATCCATTTGGAGCACCGTCCCATCCTTAACTGGATGGCAAGGGACGGACGGACTGACGGGTGTGTGTTGCGATGGCGCCTCGCGCACGGCAAGCAGCGGCAGAGGCGGGCAGGTGTGTACTCTGCGGTTGCAACACAAAGGGATAAACTCTTTCTTTAGTTTGAAAATGTAGAAGTAAAACCACAAAGTTTAAAACAGAGAACAAAATTAAATCACCATTTCACTTCAAAACGAGTGCACAAACACTATACAACACAAGAATGAATACATCCAAGCGAAGAGTGAACAGCAACATCGGTCCAGCAAAGGTGTGGCTACGATTTAACAGCTAGCGTTGGTCACAAACAATCAGGCTGACGCACTTAGTGCCCACATGAGTTTTTGGCATGCAGTACCATTTGTCAAAGAGTGCTCCTGATCAATTGCTCCACCTTTGTACTGCCTTTCAATAGCTCTTCAACAGCTCTCTAAAAGCATGAAAAAAAAATGTACCGATGGTGATGTTCACACACTATCACAAACGAAGTGCAAACTGAAAACCAATTTAAGGTGTTAGAATTGATCTCATCCGTCCTGACCTAATGATCAAGACAGACCCAACGGTCAAGGCTCGTACCTCGATACATGTCAATGCATATTCAACATCGCTATCTGAAATTTGGTAGTGGACGACGAACCTGACCCTGCATGACACACACAGGGTACATAGCTCAATACGGATAGTTAACTTTATTTGGATGTGCACATCATTAAAGATATCTAAACAGCAGCATCGAAACTTCTGTAGATGTTTAGATTAAAATCTGATTTGCTAATTGATCATAGAGCTCCTATAAAGACAGGAATAGTAATCCTTCTTGATCTTTTTAAATATAGGCAGCTCCCTTGGTTATTCCTTCAAAATATATAGAAAAGGAATAATAGTTGTTGACTAAGTCGTATTGATAAAAAAAGATCTTGACCGATATTGCCCGTTTTATTCCATTATATCTAAGAAAAGGAGACTGAACATGTAACTTAGAGAATGGAGCATCATGATTTAATAGGGAAAAAAAAGAATGGAACTTCACCTTTTTGGACCTACGGGCAAAGCAAGCACACTGCGCTGTTCCAAGAGTTGGCATAGCTTGTTCGGTAAAATGCGTGGATCCACGATATCGAAAAATACCTTACAAAGTAAAGATATGTCATATACAGGACCTTTGAAGTTTACGATATATATGGACAATAAGAAAATATAGAGTTACATCTAGTACACTGACCATATTGGTCTGGACGGAAGCTGAATCCACCGTGAACTGTTCAATTTTCTCCAGGCCCTCTAATCAAATGAAATAGAGTTACAAGTTCAGGAATTCAATCAAGTTGACCATATTGTTGTTTTATGAACAACTTTCTAGGTGGAGTTGGGCTCTTTTTCAAAAAATATTTGACAAAACAGCTTTACCAACAACTTTATGTTTGATTGGGACAAAGAAATGAAGGTGTAAGTGTAAGCTGTAAAAAAAAACTATTTTTTCAACTTCATCTCAGTTTATGTTTTTGTAAGAGGAGAATAAAATAACTTTATGGTGAAACTGTTTTGTAAAAAGGTGTTTGATAAAAAAATAGTTCATAACAGTTCATGAAGTTGTTATGAGTTGTACCTGAAGTTAGAATTAAAAGAAAAGAAAAAAATAAATATATAAAACCTGCCAAGGCTTTAGCTCTCCTGTGATCATCCGCAAGCTTTCCCACATTGTCACGGACAGCAACATAAGCAGCAGCACAAAGAACTCCAACCTGTCTCAATCCACCACCTATGGCCTTCCTAAGAATTCTAGCCTGAAGATAATTAATGTTTCAGAATTCCACTATAACATGATCTCTGCAGATTCAGCTTAAAATACAGAAACTGATCACACACCTTGCCTATGAAATCCTTTGAACCAACAATAACTGATCCGATGGGTGCGCCTAACCCTTTAGATAGGCATGCCTGTAGTTTACGTTTCAGAGAAATAGAATCACCACTCATATATGTTACCTGAAGCTCATTCATATGCATGTTGTAAATTGACCGCAGAACCCAGCAAATTAACAGCATACCGAAACTGAGTCAGCAGCTTTTACAAGTCTATGTACCGGAACTCCCAGTGCCTGCCACAGTAAAGCACACGCAGAGATTGCTTAACATTAATTTTTAAGTGAAACATGGAAATACATTTGGTAATTAGGTCCATGTATATTTTCATTTTTCAAGATGTGAATCCTCTATTAGTCTCTGTCTTTAAACAGAACAGTGCTTGGTTTATACATCTTCGATCGACTGCGAGTATGTTCAAGTACTTACCACGGAGGCATTGAAAATACGAGCTCCATCAATGTGAAGCTTCAAGCCGTGATTCACGGCAATTTCGCCAACCTTGTCTGTGTATTCGACAGACAAACATTTCCCACCAGAGCTGCAGAAACATTAATAAGATATATTACAAAATAAGTACTCCCTCCTTGAGATAGTTCGACTCTCCAATATTTTGGAATAACTTATAATTTGGATATGGGGGAGTAAAAAATATACTCAGAGTATGTATAAATGAATTTGACCAGCAAGATAAATAGCAGCTGTTTACTCGTGTGCGACTCACCTGTTATGTGTGTTCTCCAAGCAGATCAACCTGGTCGTTGGGAAGATGAGCGCCCCGTCCGGGTTCCTAATGGCAGCAACGATCTTATCGAGGTCCATGGTGCCGTCGGGGTTGTTCGGCACGGTCCTTGGGTGCACGCCGCCGATTGTGGAGATGTTGCCGTTCTCGCAGACGTGGATATGCGCCTTGTCTCCGAGGATGACCTCGCTGCCCCGAACTTCGCAGTGCACGAGGATGGAGATGAGGTTGGCCATGGTGCCCGAGGTGACGAACAGCCC
The DNA here is from genome assembly GCA_009763385.1 of Coix lacryma-jobi var. lacryma-jobi. NCBI lineage: Eukaryota > Viridiplantae > Streptophyta > Magnoliopsida > Poales > Poaceae > Coix > Coix lacryma-jobi. The sequence continues at coordinate 25,671,997 of CM019830.1, read as the reverse complement.
GGCCTCCTTGCCCAGGAGCGCGGCCATCATTGCCTCGAACCGTTGCGCGGTCGGGTCGGCGCCCAGGACGTCGTCGTCGACCTCGGCCGCGGCCATGGCGGCGCGCATGGCGTCGGAGGGCTTGGTGACCGTGTCTGACCGGAGGTCCACCACCTTGCCCATCTTCCTGCTCCGCGCGGCTGCAACGGCTACTCCTTCGCTGCCTGCGGAGCAAGAGCGTTGTTAGGATGGATGAATAGACTTGGGAACGTGGTACTAAATAGTGTTATAGCAGCCGCAATAGCGAATCCAACAGCGCAGTATGTAGCGACACATGTTTTTAAGGGCACATTTAACTTTCTCTAGGCTTTTCAACCTATTTTTTTCTTTTTTACAAGCCAAAAGCCAACCAAATTAAAGGTGTGCTCTTTTGGTCAAAAGTTATTTATGTTCTAGTACAAACTTCACAACACCTTTCTTGCTTTCGCTATTTTAGAGTTCAACAACTTCAAAGAAATTATCCATGTGACACTAGTTATAGAAGTCACCGGTTCGGTTTTTCTTCTTCTATTTCTGCATGTCGTGAAGAAAGCATAAGTCATGGCTGACGGTTGGTAAGTCTGGTCCTTACTCCAGCTCTGGCGAGGACCTCCGCCGCCCTTTGCCATCTACTGCTCCCTCCGGATCCTCCCCTGCCTCGGCCCCATCACTGGCGGCCCCGCCGTCGAATCGGTCATCTACAGGCCTCGTGCCCATCGCCATGTCCACACACCTAGGCCGGCAGCATGATGACCTATGTCAGCCGCGTGAGGACCTTAGCCCTGGCCCTAGCCCCTATGTCGGTCGTACTAGCTCTGAGGGTAGCGGTACGCTAAGGTCTAGGATCACTCGGTCTCGATGGAACAACTCTAGGGACCACCATCGGCGCCAATTCCAGGACCAACACTGATGTATGTATCGTCGAAAGGATGATAATGCTGACGAGTGGGGGTCCGCTCATCAGTGAGAGAGAGAGGGTTGAGTGGAGAAGGATGTCGATGGCGTGTGAGATCCACTCATAAGTTCAAGCGAGTACTAGTAGTTTTTACGAAAGCCAACCTAAGGCTATTGATTGTTTTGTCTTTGAAAATTGGCGGATGTTTTAGGAGGACTAGGTGTACGAAGTTTTTCGTTCACAAAAAAATGGGAGTTTAAATGTGCTGCACTAGCGGTTTGAGGTCTGAAGCTGCAGCATACACGTATGAGCATGTTTGGCCCTCACTAACCAGCAACGAAACATGCAACTCAGCTCCTAAACGGCAGAGATAAAGAAGAGGTAGAGCAAAAAGGACAATGTCGATCGCGTTTCACTAGTACAGTGCAGGGTTACAGGTGCCTCGAAATACGGTAGGACTTCTAAGCCGACTGATAAGTTAAAACGTTGATTTGTTATAAGAGAAAAATACTATTCTGACGGATGATAAGCCGGCTCTATAAGTTGAAGCGAACATGTCTAAAGAAGAGCCAAGAGACCAGTGGAGTTGGTGTGGGGTGCAGGGGTGCCACAACCCACACGTTCATGTCGTACGCGTGCAGGGGTGTAATCCGCTCAGCTACCACAAAGCTTTGGTGCGGGTGTAGCATTGGCCCGTGTCACGCATTTTGCCAATAGACCATCAAAATGGACGGAGCGATAAACTAGACGTATGTACGTCCACTGTGGCATGGCTACAAGAACACTGGAGTTGTGTGACGCCGCCATGGCTCGATTGTTCTCGTTTCGCCCAGAGAAAACCACTGTCAGCGGTCACACGATCGCGAGGTCTGGAGATCGAAACGAGACCGAAACAGAGAAGGGAGGGATTTGCAGGGTCGCTCACCGGGATGCGGAGAATGAAACCAGAGGCGAGCAACGACCTGCCCTGCCGGCTGCCGAGACGAGCGGGGAGGTTAATGCGTGGTCGCCACCGAAACCAGTGGAGTTGTGTGAGCAACCTTGGCCTTCATGGGCATGGGGCGGCCGTGTTTTATCGAGCGTGGGGACGAGAGGCGCGCAGGCGAGCTCGCGTGACATTATATTGTACAGGACAATGCAGTACACATCGAGGGGCCTAGAAGGGTGGTCCAGCGACGTATACCTCGAAGAACACGAGCTAGGAACCCAAGTGCGCAATTTAGAAAAAAAGATTCTCCATTAACAATTCCTCAGCTAGAGTATTAGTGAGCTCATACTACGGAGGCTACCATACATTATTTAATACTCCATCCATATAAAAAATAGATGTCGTTTAGAACTGCGATACGGTCTCTAAAGCATAACTTTGACTACTTATTTTTTTGAAAATATTTATTGTAAAATGGTATATGTATATTTTTATGAAAATATTTTTCAAGACAAATTTATTTATATGATTTTTACATCTCTAAACTCAACAATCTAAAAGTTATTCATGATTTATATTTCCAATGTTTGACCAAATCTTGTCTAAAATGACATCTATTTTCTATATGGAGGAAGTACTTTCAAAATCTCATTAATAACAATCAATATCGTGTAAATACTCTCGTGATGACAACATCTTTTGAAGTCATCCACTCCCATGACATTAACCATTATTTGAAAATAAACATAAACATGGATATTGCAAGTGAGATTATAAGATTTCATATCATTTAGTCTTCATGATGTTTGTCCCAGTGTTCTTCAAAAAAACATTGAGAATAGAGAATAATATTAAAAATGATTTATTATATTCTATCATGTGTACATTAGAATGTATATTTCAGACTGCAAAGTTACAACAACACACATGTTTGATATATATGATTAATAATATTTATTCTTTGTATCATTACATTTTTCTCTATTCATAATATTCATGACTTCTTCTAAGATTGATTACAGATTCTTCGAGAATCTTTACTACGTGGTAAGACATCATAAGTCTGTGTTTCTAGCTTAATGGAAAAGGTCAAAAGGTATCCCTAGTAACACCAAATATATCACGTCAGTTTTTAGAGGATACTTCAATTTCAAATCTTCAGGTGGAGGACACATTATATCAGAAATATACATATACACCTATAATAAAAGCTAATGAAATGTACATGTACTTATATGGTATACTTTTGTTCCTTTCAGTTCCGCTTTTTATTGGGTCTTATATGGGTCTTTATTCCTAACTAAGGAATTCACTTATTTTGGCACATTCAAACTCTCACTATGATCATATATTCCTTCACGAAAAAAAATCCTTCAATGAGTTGTTATTTTTATATGGAGAGATCATTTCTCACAAAAGAATTCTTTCTCCACGCCTTTTTCTATTGGATTTTAGAATTTTAACAAGACATGTATTTTTCATGGTATTCATCCAAGATGAGTGTTTATAAGAATTTCTCAATTGGAGGATTAATGGACTCACCTCATATATAACTTGAAGGCTACCGACCACATATAGGCTACATCTATATATATAAAAGGGACTACGCATGTGTACCTAGCTATAATGACTAATCAAGAGATGACTCCTCTCACTCGCTCTCAGCATACATCTTTTGTGTGTTGTTCTTGAGTATTGAGCAAGGAGGACAAGATATTTCTATAACTCCTACATACACCCTTTTCTTGGGATCCGAACAAGAAAATAGATCTGACGATCCGTGCATAGGCCATTTTTTTTATTCAAGTTCGGGCTCTATGGCCTTCTCGTTACGAACTCAGGCTCGATGGAATCACGAGCAACGAAGGTTTTTACAAACTCTGGGAGAGGGTTTATCCAGACATTAGATTCACCCGGGCTAAGCAGTAGGGTCATCCGCCTCTTCTAGTCTACCCTTGTCCATGTCCATAGCCGTCTAAGACCATCTTCAGTGTTAGTTTCATATCACAGTTTTTAACATTTCTATATTTTGGATTGGAAACAGTGCAATAGAGTTTTATCCCCATAAAACTATATCTACACTCATGAAACTTTTATCATCTCTCTTCATCAATACAATAACACATCAACGTATTTAATGCTCATGAAAGTCTATAAAACTCCCGTTGAGATTAGCCTAAGATCACTACTTGCAGTTTAGAAACTATAAGCTGCATTGCCAGCTAAATGTTTTGCTGAGGTGATAATTTATTTATTAAAGAAAGAGAGAGAAAAAGAGAAACCGTTTCTATATAACTAGGCCTTCACAAGTGTCTTTTTTTTTTTGACAACAGGCCTTCACAAAGTATTGACGAACGGACAAAACTACTTGAACCGCGTTGAGGAGAACGAATATCGTTCCTATGTGGTCCAGCAGATCCCCTGCGTCCCTCGTTTCTATTTCGACGGAGCACGAAAGCTGCTAGAGAGTGGAGACCGCGTACAGCTTTGGCGGCAAACCGTCCGTAAGAAAACAGGGGCAAGAAGCAGGCAAGGCACCAAGAAGACGATGGCGTGCGGCGTGCCTGTGCCCTCGGCCTGTTGGAAGGTACGACGGTAGAGAGGTGTGGCGTTCGGCAACGTCGGCAAGGCTGAGTTCAAGTAGGAGAATATGCAATGCAATGCAACAGGGAGTGTTCGAGGTGGAGTTGCCTGCCCCTCTCCCGGCTCGATCAAACGAGAGAGCACAGGGTGCGCAGCGCGCGGCGCGGGTGATGGCCTTCGTCCGACTCGTCGTCATCGCGCTCCCCGCCTTCCAGGTCCTCGTCCTCTCTTCGCCATAGGTGGAGGCGAGGTGTGCGCACGGCGGAGGACGCGCGCCGAGGGGCACGCCGCGCGTGCTGCTGCTGATCCCGTCATGGGCGCCTGGCCGGCTGCGACACCAGCCCTGCACGTTGCGAGGAACCGAAGGATTTGCCACCTTGCGTACGTAGCAGCGCGAGGCATGTCTCCATTATCCGTTTGTCGGTGGCTCTCCCTGCTCACGTTGTTGGTTGCGCTCGACCTCGAGCAGCTACCTTAGGCCGTAGGCCGTAGCAGGGCAAGGATTCGGAGAAGAGAGAGAAGCACGCCATGAACAACGCATCTAGGGTAGAGAAGTTGTGTTTTGAGAAGGACAATTTTTTTTAATACAAAATTCTAAGATATAGAAACTACGGATGGTTTGTGAGGTGGTAGTGCTCTACTGCTCCAGTGATGATCGGCCGGCGCACCTGCTTCTTGAATCCTGATCGCTCGTTCTCACATGTGCTCCAGCACCGAGCCACGCAGGCGCCCAGCTGAGGGTTGTTGACGTTTGGCTTATGTTCCGTCCTGTACGTCCCTGTCCGCGCCTACTCAGCACGTCTTGCGCCCCATTGCCCCTTTTAACTTTTTTTTCCTTTGCTGTCTCCATCCATAGATAGGTCCTGCTCCCTTGAATTTATTCACAATCATTTCGGCTGTTTTAATAATATTTTGTGAAAAAAATAAACCATAATATGATCTGATAAATTCAAGTGAATAGAGCCAAAGTAAATACCGAGGTGTGAGTTCTATCGTTTTCATTCTCGTTTAGACACAGATGGTTACATAATGTTTAACATACATTAAGACACGTTGATCCTTAGCACCGGCCTAGGACGAAGGACATGGAATGTGAGAATGCTGTTCTAAGTACGGTAACGCGTTCCTCATTTCACAAACATAACATGGCGTCCTCCGCCGTGAGCGTCAATATTTTGACGAAGGACATGGTTGTGGTTGCGTCTATAACCGTGAGCGTCAATATTTTGACAACATAACATATTGATGTTACTGGATTTTTTTTTCATAAACATTTTTGTTTACGGTTTTGCTATTTAGAGTCTGAAAAGTTCAGATCAAGACAGACTGAAATGGACCTATAGTTAATGAGTACATTTGCGTCACCATCTCCTTTTGATTGTTTTGAATGAATGCACCACGTGATATGAGTGCTACGGTATGCTAAGCTACGAATCTTTGGCGACCAGTAGAGTTTCGCCATCAGTTTGGATCCACCGTGATAAGCTACGAATCTCTGGCGATCAGTAGAGGCCCTAGAATCCATAAAGTCTCGTTGGGCTATACAGTACGTGGATCGGCTTGGGTTAAGGCCTCGTCCGGGCCACACGTCGATGAAGGCCCACGCCGGGGCCTGGTCCCCCTATGCGTATCTGGCATTTCGTGTATCAGCGTGGGTCTCAGCCCCGATCAATCCAAACGAGGCCTTATCATCTGCAAGGGACAGCTTTCGATCGTATCAAAGATTCCAAGTGCGGGAAACAGCGGGGGTGTCAAGTCCAAACGAGGCCTAATCAAGTGCAAGGGACAGTTTCGATCGCATCAAAGATTCCAAATGCGGGGAACAGTGGGCAGTGTTTATTAACCAGTGGAACGTAGTCGTCCATTATCATCTATTTTTTTTTTGGTAAAAAATAGAATAAGCTAATTGTCATCTAACTAATTTTAGCTCAAATCAGTGCATCCAAATATGTCGGCTAACTCCATAACTAAAGGCAACTTTGGATGCCACGACGCTACAAAAACAACTAGCGAGAAGAACTAACTCAAGCAAACCAACCCAAAGTATTGATGTCGAGCACCACCAACGGAACAACCTGGAACGGAGCTGAAAAGCCTCATGACACATTCAAGAAAAGAAATGACGCAAAAGGTGCCACCGTCCCATGCCTAGCATGGGAGGGTTTTCACCCACACATCTCAGCCGGGCAGGAGAAGATGTACAAGATGTACGTCTCCAAGGAGAAAGCAACGTCCACGAACATCGTTGTCCAGGCTTTCACCATGATCTCTCAACCACCTACCGCAAACCGCCATTGCCCACCGCAAAGGGGCCAATCATGAAGGAAGGTGCCAGTGACGATCGTAGGTGCCCCACCGACACCCGATGCCAACACACATATCGCGATCATCATCGCTACAAGCACAAGCGCATGGTGACGCACCTGACCTATCAAGGAGGTGGGATGAGCAAAGGGGCCTACTTATTGCACTTAGAAAGTGATAAGCCAGAGAGCCGCCACGGGAACCTGCAAAGAAAGCATCAGAGCCAAAGTTATATAGTGGTTAGGGGCGCGAACGCACGCCCTAAATTTTATAAAAACAGTGGTTCTCCCCTAAATGTCTATGCACCTGCAAGACAAGCGTACCCCTCTCTCTCTCTGAGATCTGGTCTAGCTTTACCACCCCCGGAAAGCATGACCGTTGCCCCCAAGAAAAGACGACAAGCAGCACCAACCATCAACTGATCAAGACAAGTACCGCGCGATAGCTTGATCCATTTGAAGCCCTCACGCAGCAAGCAGATCTGGCCAACAGCAAGGGAGAAGAAGGAATATGGGAGGGAGAAGAGGCCGGGGAAGTGGACGTAGAAGCCCCAGCCGCCCAACCAACCTGCTCCCGCACTCGGGACTCGGCCACTCTCCATGCCGTCCGTGGGCTAATTTATTAGCTAAATCTTAACTAGCTGTTAGATAACTAGCTAATCAACCACATCTATCACTATTTGTTCCTCACAAGTTAATGATCAGTATTGGTATAAGAACCAATATTATTTTACTAAATTTAAAGAATGGACTCACGACACATCACGCTATTTAGAATAAGTTGATGTCCAAAGCAATGAAAAGAATAATGTAGCACCAGACGAATCCAACTTCCTTCCAATTCCGCTTTCAAGGTTCCATTTCACCTATACATGCAAGCGGGGCTATGAGAATGGCCATGTTGATGTACTCCCTCCATATAGAAATAGAAGTCGTTTAGGACAGCGTCACGGTCTCTAAAGTATAATTTTGATCACTTATTTTTTTAAAAAATATTTGTTGTAAAGTGATATATGTATACTTTTATAAAAATACTTTTCAAGACCAATCTATTTATATCATTTTTACATCTCTAAACTCAATAATTTAAAAGTTATTTATGATTTATTATATTCCTAATATTTGACTCAAACCTTGTTCAAAACAACTTTTATTTATATACGGAGGGAGTATATCAATATACCGGAAAAAAACCTCCACGGTTTGGCTGTTTTATTGTAGTGTTTAGTTTAGGACGTAACGTAAAACACAAATGGTTTAAATTGGTGTCAAGTCTTCTCCTAGAAAATCATGGGAAGCGGAAGAAATTAGACGTGCAAGATGCATTCGAAGTTATATAAGACTATCTCCAACAAACCAAACCTAAACTAGAGACTCATTCTATCATTTGAGTCACGCATGGTGGAAAGGTCATGACTTAAAAACAAGGTTTTAAATCTCAGCTGTTTGAGACTGATCAAGCTATTTGCGTTTTATGTACAACTTCGCAGCTATAATCCGTTATAGTCTCGTTTAGCCTCCGCTATAGCTTTTTTGGAGGTTACCCGCTAAATCTCTTAGCCGGAGATTTAAAACCTTGCTTAAAAAACACATTCTCCAACAGCCATTGCAAAAGCATCTTCCCCTCTCCTCCGCACCGCCCCTCCCCTCCCCCTCTCCTTCTCTCCCCTTCCAAGTCCGGCTGGCACCGCCGAGCTTCTCTCCCCTTCCAAATCCGGTCGACAGCGCACCTCCTTCCCCTCCGAGATTCGGCCGATGCCGCCCCTCCCTCTCCCCTCTCAAATTAGGCCGACGACACCGCCCCTCCTCTCTTCACTCCTGAATTCGGCTGGCAACGCCGCCTATCCTCTCTCCACTCCCAGATCCAGCCAGCGACACCGCCCTTCCTCTCTCCCCTCCCGAATCCGGCTGACGGCATCCTTCTTCGTCCTTCTTCGTATGGCCGAGAGTGAGCGGCGACGTCCTTCTCTGTGTGCGAGGGCGTGGGGGGGGAACACCGGTGGGAGAAAAGTCACGCCAGCGATTTGCGTTGTCATCGAACGAGGACATTTTTTTGTGGTTCGACTCGTCCCCTACGCAAAATGTGTCGCCTATTTGGGTGCTTCGTTGGAGCGTATTTTTTATACCCAAAACACTATTGAGGACGCAAATTTGTATTTGGGACATGTGTTGGAGACAGTCTAAGTAAGCGGATATAAGTGAGGGTTAATTGAGGTCATTGGAAGTTTCCATAATACCGATGATGTGTCGGAAGATTTCTAACACATGATTTTTTTAGTCATACGACGAAGATCCAACAACTCTCACCTTTTCTTCTACCTTCAGCCTCATTTATCTACCACGATCATAGATCACAGATCACAACAGAGACAATTTTTTCTATAGAACATTTTTTCCTGTACGAGCTCAATCACAGAACCATTGCCACCACCACCGGCGGCGCGAGCAGGGACAAGCTCTGGCGAGCTCTCCATGGTGGGCAGGCGCGGGCGCAGCGCACATCGAGCCGCCGCCTGACACGCGACGGGCACATCAGGAGCAGCAGACATAGGAAAAAAGGAGTGAGGGAGGAATGACATATGGGCCCTATTGTCATAGGCACAAAAAATTTGTATGTTGGATTAAAAAAACGCATGGGTATTGTTTAGCATTCCTCATGAGTTAAAAGTCTGTTTGGATCCATTAGCTGATAGTAGATAATATCAGATTTGATTCAGCTAGTGAGATAGTTATTATCTAAAGTTCTAACTAATAACTATTTAGTCCACTATACATACATGTTTGGATCTAAAGGAAATAATTATTAACATATACCTATTATCTATGGAAAACCAAACATGACCTTATTCACTTGCCCACTTGCCTATTATGTTCAGAGTGAGCATCACCAAAGCGACTGGTTCAGCAGCATGAAGGACAACTTGGTTTTGATTGCCTTAGGGTCCGCTTGGTTGAGCTGTGGCTTTAGAAAAAAGATGGTGTGGGCTGTGAGCTGTAGAAAAGTTGAAAGTTATTTAGTTAAACAAGAATAAAATATATCTTCTATCTTCATTTTTTTGAAACGATTATAAAAATATTTTTTATTTTACCTATTTTGAAAAGCTGAAAGTCAAAAGCCAAAAGCAGGCCACGACAGCTTTCAAAAATAAACTATGGAAAATCATCTGCTTCTGAAAAAGCCATCTCTAGTAGCAACCTCTTCGGTTGGGTTTTTGGCTTTTGAGGCCAAAAGCCAAAGCCAAAAGCCCAACTAAATGCACCCTTAATTGTCACCTGCCAATAAGTTTTAATCCACACGGCGTCTTACCGTCCGACCAGGTCGGCACTCTCCACCATGCCAATCAGTTTTTCATCTTCCAGTATATACCCATATAATAGTTCAAATTGCTGATGTTAGCATTTTAGAAACAGTTCTAAAACTTTACAAAATCATAGTTTATAAACTATGCATCTAAATAAAATTTGCATTACACCACTGTATTTCTTACAATAAATCCTCTAAATCAAGACCCCACATAGATAATAAAATAAAATTTGGTTTTTTGACAAAAATATTAGATAAATTTTTGTTAACGAACATTTATCATTTATCTCATAGAAATGGAGCATCCCCTGTCACGGAGTCGAGGCAATGTTTTCGGTTGTTTTGTTTTCACAAAAAAATATAGCTTCAGAAAAATAATATTCTTGATTTGATTAGAAGAATAAAATATTAGACTCATGTGAATGATATTATAATATCGATGAAAATAAAAAATAAACTACAAATGCTATGAAATATATAGAATAAAATAAATAATATAAACTTAAGTACAACTAAAAAATAATTAAATATAGAGTAAAATATAAGGGAAATCATAAAATTATGTAAAGTGAAAAGGCGCATAATTCATGAAATGGAAAGATATTCTTGCCCGAACAACATGAAAAGTACTATGGAAATTAAAATCTCAGAGATACTATGTAAACAATAAAAGATACATAAATAGAAAAGATTAATAAAAGAGAACAAACCATAAGGAAAAAATAAAAAAATCAACATAATGGAAGAAAATAAAAACGAACAACATATAGGTACTCCCTTCGTATCGCTTTTAGATGACGTTCGCTTTTAGATGACGTTTTGGACAAAGTTTGAGTTAAACATTGGGAATATAAATCATGAATAACTTTTTAATTATTGAGTTTAGAGATATAAAAATTATATAAATAAATTTATCTTGAAAAGTATTTTCATAAAAGTATACATATACCATTTTACAACAAATATTTTTAAAAATACAAGTGGTCAAAGTTGCACTTTGGAAACCGTGTCGCTGTCCTAAACGTCCTCTAAATGCGATACGGAGGGAGTACTATTTAAATATTTTTAAAATATGTCATACAACATGTTACGGGAGATAATTATGGAACATCTCATCTATACTACATGAGCATCTCAATATAAACATCAAAATACCTGGTAGAACATATAGAAAATTTAAAAGGTAAAAAAATAAAAAAATCTGCTAGTTATTAGAGTAAAATAAAAAAGAAGAAAAATCAAGAAATCTAAACAACATCAAATGATACTATTTAAACAACGTAAAATAAACTACAGAACATATTACAAGTACAAAGTGATATACTCAAAGACATTTGTTAACATTTTATTTATATTGTCTTTTCTCAAAATCCATCAAAGAACACCACATCGTGAAACATCACACATATCAAAATCAAATATTTTGATATTTGATGTAACCCAGATATATGCATGTGCAAATTATTTCTATACTTAAGTAAAGCCCGATATTTTGTTATGTCATCCATACAAACGCAGAAGACAAAAAATAATAAAAATATGAAACAAACATAAGATAAAAAATAACAAAAATATAAAAGGCATGAAATAGAGAAAAATAAATGGAAGATGACACAAATATTACACTAACCTTAAATATACTCATTGTTCACCTAAACGGTCGTTTAGCCTACGCATCGTCTAAAAGCTACATGGTGGTACATCGTTTTCGTTTAATCGGTTATTTTGACTGTTTAAACGACTATTTAAATGACTGTATTACCGATTTAAATACTGATTTTGTTCGAATAATGAATTAAACGATAAGTGAACAACCTTTTACCATTTAGCGTTTAGGATAACACTAAATATACTATAGAACATCTTACCGAATAATTATAGAGACTTTGTGAAACATCCTATTTATACTATGTGAACATCCTAGAATACACTACGGAACATCTCATGGGCACATGTAAATACTCAAAAATATATTATAGAATATCACATGTGTACTATATATAAACATCTTATATGCTAGGTCAACATCATAGATACATTGGAGTAAAATAAATCAAAAAATATTTTTTTAAAAAAAAGATAAAAGGAAACAAAAATACAAAAAAATATAAAAGGAAACAAAAAATACAAAAATTTACAGAAAAACATAACAAGGAAGAGGAAAAATAAATCGAAAAAGAAATAAAGATAAAGATAAAAATAAAAAGACAAAACTTAAATAAGAATAAAAAGATAGAAGACAAGATGGAAACAAAGAAAGAAATGGAAGAAAGTAAAGGAAAGAAGCCCACTAACTTGGACATTGATGGATGACAGCTCCAGGTGGGCCATTGTCGGTGTTTCGAAACCGGGGGTATGACACCAACGAGTAATATGATCGCGTGCTCTCTTCCTGGATGGTGATGCAAGATGACACAAGGATTTATCCTGGTTCGGGCAAAGAAGGCCCTACGTCCAGCGGGAGAGGATGTTCTTGTATTACTTGCACCTAAGTGCTTGTACAGGGGCGAATACAAGCTCGGTAAGCGTGGACCGGAGTCCAGACCTGAGTGTGTGGGTGTATGTGCGTTCTAACGTGTTTGTAACCGGCGGAATGAGGCCCTGGTGTCCCCTTTTATAGAGCAAGGGGAGGTCAGGGTTACACAAGGGTATTACAGGTGTCGGGGCGTACTGTGCCCAATACGAAGTAGGGTAGGAACCCTGTCTTGTCGAAGACATTGTAGCCGACGTGGGCGTTGCTGTTGAGGCGTCCTTGGGGCGTGGCCTCCATCCCGGGCGCGGACGTGGAGGTGTGGCGAGGTGGAAGCCGTACAGCGCCCATCCCGGAGCGTACAGGACGCGGCGAGGTCCCTCCGGGTCTTGGGGTACCTGTCCTCCAATAGCGTGAGAGCAGTTAGGGCTCGAGGGGCGCAGAGCCGGCCTCGAGGTAGCGCCTACGGGGGGCTCGAGCCTCCGCAGGTATGGGCGAGTCCCGGAACGCCTGGGCGTTCAGCGGGATCCCAGGCCTCGAGAGGTGGCTCGAGGGTGCTACAGTGCGGGGTATGGCCGAACAGTGCTGTACTGGCGCCCTTTAGCCCATGCCTATGGTGAAAACGAGGTTTGACTCTGACTCCGATCACTGTGGCACATGCTGTGTACCAGAGGATGTGACCGGAGTTGGTGAATGCATTGAATGCGTGGTATGGGGCTAGCTGCCGGTGTCCGTGCCGCTCGAGGGAGGCGTGAAGCGTCTCGAGGGATAGGTTGTTGTGCCAGAGGGGCTCGAGGTCCCCGCGTGGGGTCTCGAGGTGTAGTGGAGCGCTTGCCCGAGGCCTGACGCGGAGGGCTCGGACGAGACGGAAGACGAGCGTTCGCCCGAGGCCTGGCTTGGAGGGCTCGGGCGAGACGGAAGACGATCGTTCGCCCGAGGCCTAGTTTGGAGGGCTCGGGCGAGACGGAAGACGATCGTTCGCCCGAGGCCTGGCTTGGAGGGCTCGGGCGAGACGGAGAGCGATCGTTCGCCCGAGGCCTGGCTCGGAGGGCTCGGGCGAGACGGAGAATGATCGTTCGCCTGAGGCCTGGCTTGGAGGGCTCGGGCGAGACGGAGAGCGAGCGTTCGCCCGAGGCCTGGCTCGGAGGGCTCGGGCGAGACGGAGAACGATCGTTCGCCCGAGACCTGGCTTGGAGGGCTCGGGCGAGACGGAGAGCGATCGTTCGCCCGAGGCCTGGCTTGGAGGGCTCGGGCGAGACGGAGAGCGATCGTTCGCCCGAGGCCTGGCTTGGAGGGCTCGGGCGAGACGGAGAGCGAGCGTTCGCCCGAGGCCTGGCTCGGAGGGCTCGGGCGAGACGCCTGGTGGGCCAGGCAGGTCTCTTTATTCGTTTTGCATTGATTGGGGGTACCCCTTTGGCGTTCCCCCGACAGCCATAAAACATCCAGCCCAACCAAAAAAGTTAATAGTCCAATATCAATTCACCTCAAACAGAAACACCACGCACCTCAGATGGATGTTTGGCGCTTTACTTGGGCTGGACCATTTGTTTGGAAGCCTGGAAAATAAGCATGTCGTAACTTATGCTAATCGCTCATGGTGTGGTGCCAATACATACCATGCACCCGACCTACAGTCGTCTAGGGAAGAAAAGAATATATAGACTCTGTTCGCTTGAGCTATAAACCGATTTTAATTCGTATAAATCAGCCGTGAAACAGTATTTTTCTCTCACAATAAATCAGTTGTTTCAGCTTATTCTCAGCTTATAAGTCCTGCCAAACAGAGCATAATCCCTAAACTGTGTAAGTGCAACTAGCGCATGACACAGCCGTAGATCCTTCCAATTCTATCTTTGTACAAGGATTATGCTGCTAAGAGGATGACACCATGTAAGTGCAATCAAACTATAACGTGAGTTTTACTGATAATGATCACATAATTTATTGAGTTGATAAACAGGTGATATAAAGCATGAGGATGTTATTTAAAGTGGTGGAGCCCCTACCCCTAACTACAAAAGGACGTGATGATGGATTCAAGGAGGTCGTTTAAATTCATTTTATGTTTTGAAATTGAGTATATGAACCACTGCACTATCAAGGTGGATGCAATGCATAAGATTCAATGTGCAACCAAATGCTCAAATCATACCCACCATAAACAAATCCTCACAACCAAGCCAAGCCAACCCATGCCTAACTCTAACCTACTACTAGATGGCTGGCGCGGTGCTGCTTCACTACGACACTACCGCATATTCTGCGTCACTACCGTGACTTGATGATTAGTTTTTTTTTTTGGACTGACTTGATGATTAGTTGGGAGAATATAGGGGATATTTGTACCTCATTTTTCCTCGCAACGGTCATCTCAAGCATTCACTCTTCACCAATATACAGACAAGCTACCCAGTCTCCGTTAAAGGCCACCAAGCTCTCTTTGATTTCCTTGTGATCTCTTGAGAGATTGGCCTCCAAAACTACATTAGAGAGCTAACCAAACTGATCTCCAACTCCTAGAGCACTTAGTTCACATTCAAGCAGGTCTCCTAGCCCGTTGAAGTACTCAACTATTTTTTAGAATTACACAACACAACGTCGATACCCACATCACGCGACACGCACGCACACTCACTCCTTTAAACACAAGTATGAAAACTCTATATCTCCAAAAGACTGAGCTGACAGATCTCGAGATTCACAAAGTCACCACAGACGCTTCACGGTTGACCGGGACGTCGCCTACCACTAAAAAGCATAGCGCCAATAAATCCTGAAATAAATTCAGAAAAATTCGAGCACTTATACCAAGTCGAGGTCTTAAACTTGGGTGGACAGGTTCCATCATAACAAACCAAACCAACTAATCTATGATCTCAACTCTTGTGAGTGCTTCGGGAACTTTGTAACTCTCCCAACATCTAGTAAGAACTCCCAGTCAAGAGACTTTGTGGCCTTGATTTCAGAAGAAGATAGGGTTCATGAAGCCCAAGCCTTAATGACTTTCTCAACAACGTAGAGGTAGGCATGCCTTTGTGACAAGCTGAACCACGAGATCTCGCTTCCTGCCGCAGAACCCGCATCGAGCCGCGAAGGACGTACGTGCCTACAACCCTCACCACTGTGCCACCACGAGCTCTAGCAACTGTGCCGCGCCATCAGGAGAGGAGTGGAGGAGCGCTGTCAGAGTGGAGGAACACCACAGGGAGGGGAGTGGTGGGGTACCGCCAGGCTAGGAGAGGGAGAGGGAGGAGGGGGCGCGTAGGCAAGGATAGTGCGGCCGCCACCGCCCGTTGTGTTGGCTGGGAGAGGGAGAGCGAGAGGGAGGCTAAGAAGACTGCAGCGACGGAGTGAATCCTAAGTTCCCCTATTTATATTGAAGCGGTTATCGGGTGTCGCCTAGGCCTGTTAGGTCACAACCTTTTTCGAAGGCAGATTTTATATTGTGTCCGCCTCTAAAAATAGATTAACAAAAACGGGCTCCTTAAGACGAACACCTCCAAAAAACACTATATTTGGAGGCGATCCTCTTAAAATGGTCGTGTCCGTAAATTGATTTTACAAAACATGCAAAAGTGACCGCCTTCGTAAATCAAAATACTCGTCTCCGTTAATCTGTCAGGATTTTAAAAAACAGTTGAATTTTATGACCATCTCCATTAATAAAAGGACACTGTCTTACAAAATTATTTGTGTAGTACTCATAGCTTATAATAGTAGAAAAAATATTTGAACCGATCCGATTGGGTAAGCGAAACCACAACAGGTCATAACTTTTAAATGAAATGAAATAGGTCAACCCATGGTCTGTAAAATTGGCCTTGGGGCCATGAAACCAAGTCCATGCCCAGGGCCTTATCAATCTATTCTCATCTCTACGTCCATGTCCACGTGATTTAACAGAGATTATGATAAAATTTAGTTTAAATTTCACTTTAACTCACGTGGATTGAACTTTATTTATATGCAGTCAAACAAAGTCTGTGGATTGAACTTTATTTATATTCAGTCAAACAAAGTCTCAAGGTTTTTTTCTCTCTCGATAGTTTCCTAGTGACACTATTTTGACTTTATGCAGTTTGAGAGGGGGGGGGGGGATGACATTTTAAGTTACTTCAGTGCATCCGTCTTCTTTGGGAGCAAATTTTATTGCGCCGTCGGGAACGGATCAAGCGATTCTGGGAATGTAAAACTATACAACACAAGAACACATCCGATCGAGCGAAGAGTGAACAGCAACAGCTATCCAGCGAAGGTGTAGCTACAATTTGACAGCTAGTGTTGATCATAAAACAATCAGGAGACTGGGCTGACGCATCTAGTGCCCATATGAGTTTTTGGCAGTACCATTTGTCAAATACTCCAACTTTGTACTGCCCTTCAATAGCTCTTCAACAGCTTTCTGAAAGCACACATAAATGTACCGATGATGTACACATTGTCACAGACGAAGTGAAAACTGAAAACAGTTCGAGGCACCAAATTTTTGCGTACCTCGATACATGTCAATGCATATTGAACATCGCTATCTGAAATTTGGTAATGGATGACGAACCTGACACTGCATGACACGAAGTACATAGCTCAATTTGGATAGCTAACTTTTGATGTGCACATCATCAAAAATACACTGTAGGTGTTTAGATTAAGGTTTGATTTGCTAATTGATCATAGAGTT
Organism: Coix lacryma-jobi var. lacryma-jobi; assembly: GCA_009763385.1. Taxonomy (NCBI): domain Eukaryota; kingdom Viridiplantae; phylum Streptophyta; class Magnoliopsida; order Poales; family Poaceae; genus Coix; species Coix lacryma-jobi. The sequence continues at coordinate 25,654,818 of CM019830.1, read as the reverse complement.
TCTGCAAACATAGGAACAATAATCCTTCTTATTCTTTTAAAAGTAAAGTTTATGGCCGGTCCACGAACTTGTACCGGTGTGTCATCTCAGTCCTCCAACTCACAAAGTGTGTCATTTTAGTCCCTAAACTATGTTTAGGTCGTCTTGTATTCATCCAAACAGGTATGTATCCATATCCACGTACTGAGATAATACTTGATTGCATAAAATAAGATTGCATAAAATAAAAGAGTAGTAGGGTTACATATAAAATTGTCTAGACATAAAAAATTATATTAATATTTATAAACTTCATTAGAGTTTTTGAAAAAGATTGTTTTTTTCTCTCATCCTGTCGCGCTCCCACAGTCAGCGGCGACGCCGATGAACCCGAGCATGTGATGGCGACCGTGGAGCAGCTGTGTCGTACGTGCCTCGACCGGGCATGATTTAATATTTATAAACATCATTAGAGTTTTTGAAAAAGGTTGTTTTTTTTCTCTCATCCTCTCGCGCTCCCACAGTCAGCGGCGACGCCGATGATCCCGAGCATGTGATGGCGACCGTGGAGCAGCTGTGTCGTACGTGCCTCGACCGGGCATGAAGCCATGGTCGCTGGCGCGCGGGTCCATGGGGGTGGCAGCACTAGTGCGTACCATGTCTATGCGGGATGGAGCACGTAGCGAGCGTTGGTGGCTGTGGTGGGTGGCCCAGCGCCGTGACTCAGCTATTGCTGATTGTGCAGGGTGGCTGCTCAAAGCGCGCCAGGCAAGCGGAAGACGCAACACTTGTTGAAGCTGCTCGACCGGTGGTGGCGGGTGGCGCAACTGCAGCAAGCGGTGGCGCGGCCCGGCGTGGGAACGACGGCCCTCATGACCAGCAGTACGCGCTCACCTACCCCCGACGCGACAGCGTGGTCCTGCGCTCGTGCGCTCGCCTCTTCGGCGTGGCAGCCGCGGCTACACGCGCGCTTGCTTGCCCCCGACGCGACAGTGCCGCCGGCGGTGTAGGGAGCAGCACAGGGTGGAGTTCGTGGTGCGTGGGCTAGTGGGTCAGCTTCCCTGGCACAAGGAGCAGCTCGCCGATGCCGAACTCGGTGTTACAACTTTCCCGGCGCGACGACGCTGGCACAAGAAGTAGCACCTGAGTAGTCGCTGCCACCGGTACACGGGCAAGCCGCTGCTACCGCAGCTCCACATGCACACAACAACGCGCTGACGAGCTGGCCATGCGTGTGTGAGAGAGATGAGAGATAAACGTGACATGTGGAGTTGTTAAACCCATTTGGACATATACGAGACCCAAACAGAGTTTAGGGACCAAAATGACACACTTTATAAGTTGAAGGACCGAGATGACACACCGTTACAAGTTCGAGGACCGGCCATGAACTTTACTCTTCTTTTAAATATCAGGCTCTCATGGCCGTTCCTTTAAAACAAGAAAAGGAATGAGGCAACGTATCCTATGCAAACTAGACTCCTGTGCAAACTATGCAAACTTTAATCAAGACCACAAGAATCTAATCCGATAGATGTTAATTTTAGCACTCAAATCCCTCACTCATCCTATCCGGCTGTTGCAAAACACCCCCATGAGTAGAGGGGTTTAAGTGCTAAAATTACCAACCATCAGATTAGATTCTTGTGGTCTTGATTAGAGTTTGCATAGTTTGCACAAGAGTCTAGTTTGCATAGGATACGTTCCCAAGGAATAATATCTCTTGACTAAGCTGTCGAGCTTATTACTAAAAAAAATAAGATATGATAGTGAAAAGGAGAACAATGTTAGTTAGGAGGTTTGCATTACCGATAGATTTTCAATAAATCTAGCATTTCCGTTTTATCAATGAAACACAATATAATTAGTTTATCATCCAAAAGTATCAGTGATATGTACTGACTGCCGACTAGCCAACCCAATTACTTGTAATATCTAGAACTATGTGTGTTGTAATATTTGGCACTATGTTTGCTACTTAACCAATGCAATACTCGTAAAAGGACATGAAGCTATACACCCGCTATGAGAGTGTGATATTGGCTCATTATCATGTATAGTTTTTTTGCGCTAACTCAATTTGTGAGGATCTATATGATTTTTTGTACAACTTGAAAGTTTATTTTCCACATTTTGGTCAAAATAAACTCTAATCACCTCCGATAATCTTTTAATTATAGAATCTGATATACCCATTTATTGATCACCTCCGATAATTTCTATAATTAAAAAAGGAGATTGAACATGCACGGCCATATGCACTTCATGTGTAGAGGCTGAGATTTTTTTTTATCCCATTATCTAAGATAGGATACCGAACATGTTACTCAGAGAATACAACTTCATCATTTAATCAGGTAAAAGGAATGGAATTTCACCTTTTTGAACTTGCTGGCATTGCAAGCACATTGCGTTGTTCCAAGACTTGGCATAGTTTGTTCGGTGAGATGCGTGGATCCACAATATCAAAAAATACCTTACATACAAAATAAAGATATGACATATACAGGACCTTTGCAGTTCACATTGTGATTGTAGAGAATAGGAAAATATATAATTTCATCTTTTACACTCACCATATTGGTCTCGACCGGAGCGGAATCCACTGTAAACTGTTTAATTTTCTTCAGGCCCTCTAAGAAATTGAAATGGAGTTACAAGTTAACAAGGATTTGATTTCTTTTCTTGAAATGCCATGAAAAGAGTAGTGTTTTGTTTTTCTTGTATGTATTAGATAGGATGAAAATCTTGGGTACAAACAATAGAGGTTAGTGTGTGTCTGGGAGTAGAGGTGTTTAGGCTTGTGAACTGTGAAAAACAAAATTAAGTGAAGTTAGACTCAAAAGACGACAACGACAACTAAGCCTTGAGTCCCAAACAAGTTGAGGTAGACTAGAGTTGAAACCCAATATGAACCTCTGGTCACTCAAAACACAAATAAATAAATAAGCATGTCTAGCAACCCCTGCTCCCTCCACAACAACATGGGCCAATGAAGTATTGAAGTCACGGAGGAAAAAGATGTCAGGAAAGCTGTCTCGACACAATGTCAAGACAGTTATGCCATACCAAATTGTTATAGAGTGGACTAAAGGATGACGCGAGGTGAGAGTCAATACATAATTTTGATGGGAGGCACTATTGTCTGCTTTTAGGAAACCAAGGAGCTTGATGGGAGGCATGTGAGGGCTTTTGGCTGTTGTTCACCGTGGAAAGTCGAAGCTGCTCTTTGTTGCTTGTGATAAGCTAGGCAATGAGGACATGCAGTGGGCGCCGTTGGTTTGTGTTTTACCTCTGGGTGTAAGTAGCAGTGTTGCCATAGGTTAGTCGTCAGTGATATTATGATATGGTTTTACGGGTTTTATATTTATTAATATGTGCGTCTGTAAGGTTTTTAGACATGATATAAACTAGACCAATTCTATTATTTAAATGAAAGGCGAAGTTCCTGCCATTAAGTTAAAAAAAAAGAAAAATAATTAATATGTGAAACCTGCCAATGCTTTAGCTCTCCTGTGATCATCTGCAAGCTTTCCCACAGTGTCACGCACAGCAACATGAGCAGCAGCACAAAGAACACCAACCTGTCTCATTCCACCACCTAGGGTCTTCCTAAGAATTTTAGCCTGAAGGCAATGTTTCAGATTTCCACTGTAAGATGATCGCTGCAGTTTAAACTTAGAGTGGAGAAGTTGATCCAAACCTTGTCAATGAACGCCTTTGAACCAACAATAACTGATCCGATGGGCGCGCCTAGCCCTTTAGATAGGCACACCTGCAGTTTATGTTTCAGAGAAAACAGAATCACCACTCATATGTTTCCTGAAGGCCATTCATATGCATGCTGTAAATTGACCGGGCACAGCCCAGCAGATTAACCACATACCGAAACTGAGTCAGCGGCTTTTACAAGTCTATGTACAGGGACTCCCAGTGCCTGGCACAGTAAAGCACACAGAGATTCTAAGTGAGACATGGAAATACATTTCGTCGTTAGGTGTAGAGCTTTATTTTTCAAGACGTCAACGTCTGAAAACAGAACAATGCTTTGCTTGGTTTATACAACTCCCTGCGGGATGATGATATCATGAATGCAAAGTTACTGCGTAGTATATGTTCAGGTACTTACCACGGAGGCATTGAAAATACGAGCTCCATCAATGTGCAGCTTCAAGCCGTGGTTCACGGCAATTTCGCCAACCTTGTCTGTGTACTCTGCAGACAAACATTTCCCACCAGAGCTGCAGAAGCAGTAAGAAATATAGTACAGATTGTTATTATATACGAATTTGACCAGCAAGATGGGCTGTGAACTGGTGCACGGACTCACTTGGCATGTGTGTTCTCCAAGCAGATCAACCTGGTGGTTGGGTACAGCAGCGCGCCGTCCGGGTTCCTAATGGCAGCAACGATCCTGTCGAGGTCCATGGTGCCGTCGGGGCGGTTGGGCACGGTCCTCGGGTGCACGCCGCCGATGGTGGAGACGCCGCCGTTCTCGTAGACGTGGATGTGGGAGGTGTCCCCGAGGATGACCTCGCTGCCCCGGACGTCGCAGTGCACGAGGACGGAGATGAGGTTGGCCATGGTGCCCGAGGGCACGAAGAGCGCGGCCTCCTTGCCCGCGAGCGCGGCCATCTCCGCCTCGAAGCGGCGCGCGGTGGGGTCGGCGCCCAGGACGTCGTCGTCGACGTCGGCCGCGGCCATGGCGGCGCGCATGGCGTCGGAGGGCTTGGTGACCGTGTCCGACCGGAGGTCCACCACGTCGGTCACCACCATCCTGCTCCCTGCCTCCGCTAGATCCTCCTTCCTTTCCTTACTGCAGAGGAGGGGGCAACGCAAAGAGAGTCTTTTACGATCGGATCGGAATGGACTCGCGAAAGGTCACGAACCGGACGCTGGACAGGTCACTACTGGTGTGGGTGTTTCGTCACATCCTTGGTACTACGTACAGCTACAGCTTTTAGGAGGCTTTGTTTCAAGCTACTCGTACGTACAGTATGCAGGCATCACTAGCCGGGGAAGAAAACAGGACGCTTATCTGGCACTGGCAGCTCATCAACTCCTACACGGCAGAGGTGAAAAGGAGGTAAAGGTAACGTCGCCGTTCGTTCACTCTCGTGCAGGGCTGCTGCACCAGCAGGCGGCCGAAACAAAGAAGGGTCCGGAACCAAAGCGAGACGACGACAGGGACGGGACGGGACGACGTATCACTGCACTGGAAGCGTGCACCGTGCAGGCCGACGGGGGAGGTGCGGGATGCACAGCACACGACACGACACCACTCAACTCTATCCGTCCAGCTACCGCGGAGCTTCACCGGTGTAGTGTGGCGTGGCCCGTGTCACGTTGCATGCATCACCAAGACAAGAAAACCCGTCAAAAAAAATGGACGGGGCCACGACGCGGCAGAGAGATAAACGCCCGCCCGCCCGCTGCGAGCATGGGTGGCTCCAGGCAAGAAACGCGGTGGAATGGAAGGAGGCGCTGCACCTGCGCGCGGGAAGAAACGACTGTACCATCAATCGCTCCCAGTCCCCAGCGCGCCGGAGCGAGTCGCGACTCGCGATCGCGACGCCCCCCGTGAACACTTCACTCGTTCCGCCCAGAGAAGAACGAGAAAATGACTCTGGCCACCGTCGTCGGTCACGCGAAAGACGGGGCTCGCGGTACGTCGGTGCTACGCGACCGCGATCGAGGAGGGAGAAACGAGACCAAAATAAACTAAAACGGGTCCGTTTCGGCACGGCAATCCCCCGTCGTCGACAAGACGACAATATCATCGCGGCACAAAGACGCCACAGGGGGGAGTAGGAAAACAGAGAAGGGAGGGATTCGCAGGGTGGCGCACCGGGATGAGACAGTGGCGGCGGCGGCGGGCCCCCGACCTGCCCTGCCGGTGCCGGGACGAGCGGGGGGAGGAGAGGCTAATGCGCGGTGGCGACCGCGAGACGAGTAGTGGAGGCGGGGTGGCGGCGTGCGGTGGCCTTCGCGGACCCGAGCCGGCCGTGTTTTATAGAGGAAGGAAAAGAGGCGCAGCCCCGCAGGCAGGCGGCGCCCAGGAAGGGTGGAACTGGGCTGCGCGCCTCGCCTAACCCAGCGGCACACATCAGCGGGCGGGCGCGCGCGCGCGCCGAATGATCGGCCAGCGCGCCTGTTTCCTGACCACCCGTTGTCACGTGTGCGCTCCTGCACCGCCGCCACGCAGACGCAAGCGCCGAGATGAGGGTTCTTGGCATTTGGCTTTTGCAAGTGTCCTGTGCGCCATCACCCTTTCAGTAATAAATCGTGGGGCGAGTTTCGTGGAAGTGGGTCTCATACCTTTCTAACTTTCTTTTGCTTTGCCATCTCTATCCAAAAAGAAAGTTGTGGGTTCTTAGCTTTTTTAGACTACTAGGTAGCATGTCTGTGCGTTGCTACGAGATAACTAAACTTTTATTTTAAAACATATTAATTACATAATTATATAATTATACTGTAAAATTAGATACCAATGTTAAATGACATTTAATCCAAAAGACAGTTTATAAACACCAATCTCAAGAAGAATTTTAGGTCATGATACTCGCTCTTTGTTTACCCTTGTCACCATCTTCCTCCCCTTGTTGCGGGTCTTCTCTCCTCTCCATTCCCTTCCTCCTTTTTCACCTCCCATATGACTGAGTACACACAAACACCAAAACTTTCTCATCCGGCAGCACTGCCCGCTGTTAGGGTTTAGAGTTTAGGACCTGGATTAAACAAGAAGATAAATATTGGTTGTGCAGCATCAGAGAAGTTAACATTAACCATGTCAACCAACATCTGGTACCTTGCTAGGAGGTAATAATGTAATAAATATTTGTTTAATTTTTTTAACTGGTAAAATTGAATAAATAAAGGAAACTTCATATACCATTTTTTCTATATTTGATTGATGCAAGCATGATCTAGTGAACATTACAATTTTGTAAAAAAAATTGCAACTTGAAACTTGATATATATGACACTCACTCAATGTGATGCATGATACATTGTCAAGATTCACATGGAAAATCATGACCTCGTATTCAAATTACACTGAGCCTTTCATCTTCTCTAAAAGAAACAATTGTCTTGCTTTTCCACATTGGACCTTGTCATCATCCCTCTTGCCTCCATGCCGAACAAGTGCATCTCATACGACCCAAAGCAATCTATGATCAACCAAGTGTGGACCTCTAGGAAATAAAGATTCTTTAAACCTAAAACAATTAACCAGCGTTGCGATGTGTACAATGAAATGAAATTTCTTATCTACAAATAGAAAGAGAACACTAATATAAATAAATTAACTCATTTTATAGGCCTTTCATTGCACGTCCAAAATATTAAGCTTTTCAAGCACAATCAATGTCTTCTATGATTCGGTGTTATCAAGGGAATATTGTTTATACCACCCATGTTGAAATTTTTCATATGAAATAGACATTAATTTAAAAGTAACCCCATGTTGCAGGTTTACATCGGTAACCTATGCCTACCTTAAAGGGACAAGAATATGACATTTGCATTCGGCAATCCAATTCTAGGAGGTTAAAATTTAATTTTAACTCTTTAAGAAATGACAGTAACTCATAATACATAAGAGATACTCCCTCCGCCCCTTTTTAGTTGTCATCCAGAAAGCGTGTCTGTGAGGGAAACACAGATTTCTAGAGACAGTTATTTAGGGACGGATGAAGTATATCACAAGACAGTAAGATATCGAGAGGCTATTAAACCAACAGTACAGATGACACACAAAGAGTTATTACATACATGTACTTGCTTCGCAACATGCAATCTGCTACCCGAAGCATCACTTCAGTACTAAAAAGTATTTTGAAACCTAAGGTGCTAAATTGGAGGCTTTGCATCTTCAAAGAACAAGAATAATTGATATGGCCCCCGGCTAACCGAAGAGAACAGACCAAACATGTGCGCAAGAAATGTTACTGAATTTTCCTGGTTCTACGGGTATATAAAATATCTCTTGACATATAACCACACGAGTAAAAATCTCATGTCATCACAAATGTCTGTGTTTTGCAATAGAACCAAAATAATGCATTACAACAGGAACAAAATAACGTCAAGACAATTTTAAATTTGATCTTGTGTTGTATAATTCCATCTTAGCCCTTATAGCTACAATGGGCAAGCTCATGCACTACCTTGTTTCGCTCTCTGTCGATTATGATGAATTCACAACTGATAACTGCCTTACTGTGTCTCAGATTAGTGGTGTGACCACACAATGACCATGCAACGGTGCCTCGAGCTTGTCCACCAAGGTTGAGAAATTATATTCAAGGATTAACACTTCATCCGCCTAACAAGCATCCAGCCGTATGCCTAGACAGTATTGCCTCCATCTTGTCTGATCCCTGCAATGGGAAAAAAGAACATTGCTTCACCATTAGAGATTTTTTCTCCATTTTTCAACACATTTCTCTAACACTCCAAACACACCAAATGAGTGATAAAAGAGCTAATCGAAGTTAAACATTGCAGTTTTCTCTAGCTCATTTCATTTATACATATAGTAGTCTTATTTCAATATTTGTTAGATATAAATATTTGGGGAAAACTGAGTAGGCCAAATGTTAGGAATATATCATACCATCACAAATATTTTATAGTATCAAACAAATAATAGTAAATAATTTGAGAGAAGAGGGTGACTAACTGGTCATTAACAAATGCATGAAACTTCAGGACCTACTTGGTTTCACTACTTAATTTGGTTCAGAGCCAAACATATCAGTATCTCAAGAACTCAAATTTAACAACCATCTTAACATACTCCCTCTGTCCCAAAATGTCTGTCTCTAGAAATCTGTGTTTCCCTCACAGACACGCTTTCCGGACGACCAACATTTTGGGACGGAGAGAGTAGAATTTACTAAGTATGTTCATTAAAAAAATCAGAACAAGGGAAGTAATTGTACCAGGCACTTGCTTAGCTTGCACAAAGCATGACCTCCTTGTGCTCTGGTTTCACAGTGAAGTGGTGATCAAATTTGATGGTTACCTTAGTTAATCGTGATCATATTGATGTCATTCTTGTTCAACACTATGTTCCACTGCCATTGTCTATTTCCTGCAAAGAGAGTACAAATCTTGGTATTCTCATAAGTCATGTTACTACCATCAAACAATTATTATTCTCATGCTTCACGCCTTCACCTTGTACTGAAAATATGTATATAACTCTAGGGAAATTATTTACTTAACTCGGCTTGCATGGGTGTAAAAGCACTCTAGCTGCATCTCTACTAGATCTACAAACTAAATATATTAGCATCTTAAATTTATATATTTTTGGTTCTGTTCGGTGTCTTAAGTTAAGAAGCATTTCTCATATAGCACATTTTCTGGAATCTTTGGGTCATCAACCACCAAGAGTAGCAAGGTTCAAGATTCATTTAGGACATTGAAGATAAACATGTAAGCATACAATTCCTAAAAAGATCAACTTTATCTGTTCTTCTTAGATTTTTTTTCAAGAATTCTAGCAGTATGCATAATCGAAGAACTTTTCTGAATGAAATCCGCCTCTGATTATTAGATCCATAAGATGCCAAGAGATGGAGAAATTGTGTTTGAAATTACATACTGACTTGTACGTGTGTTTCTACCTTTTGTCTAATGGCTAGAACTCACACATCACAATCACAAAGTACCCATATGTCTACTACTAAGTTTTTATTTTCCATTTTCTTGGACAAGAGTCAGGCCAATCATAATATAAAAAATCGAATCATCTTAAAGCATTAGGAAGTGTACCTTTAGCAAGATAGATCAGCTTGATTTTTGGAAGGTTATCTTGAGAAGCTAACAACAGGAGTTGCCTGAGCTAAACATCAAAGCCATTGACAATTTCAGAAACGTTTGTATATATAATGAAGAAAAGTAGCATGATGGAGCACAAAACTAACCATTTCCGTGTGAAACACCTCTTAACTAAATGGTGGGGTAAAACATGTTTAACTTTCACAAATTCAGATGATAACAAGATGCAGAGGAGTATGACAATGTAGCCGCATATTGGATAAAACTTGCTTTCAATTGCCTGATCTCAATTCGTGCTGATGACAAGTGAAATATTAGCATACTGCATGCCATGGATCACCAAGCATCAGAGAGAGGCCTCTAATTAAGATTAATTGTTTTGTCTGCAATAAACCATACAACAATTATGAGTTGCAGAGTATCAAACACCAGCTTCTCCACAAAGCTCTCTTGAGGTATGTGGCACATTTCCTACTCCACCACCGTCATCGCCATCCCACCTTTCAAAAACAACAAGCAAAAATGTCTCAAAATATTTCTGAAATTCAAGCAGCAATCCTTTCTTTAATGTTCTCTCGTCTACCTTATTGTTAGGATATTCCTTTGTGCCCTGCACTGCAATCCTATCCTGAAGTAGAATAAGAAATTCCAACACTAAGTTTCAGTGAATTTTATTGTTAGAAGAAATGAAATAATGATAACAAATAGCTATATGAATCATTTCAGAAATTATGATAAACATGTTGCAGAATCATTGCACAAGAAGCGAAAAAAGAACATGCAGAACAATAGTCGTTAATGAACAACCACTCAACAACACTCTAAAAATTCAGAAACTGGTAGCTGATTTTCTTCTAGGACTACTGTCGTTTCAATTGTACAGAGTACCTCTTCATTAAAAGCTCATCAAAACTAAGTAGGATGTTTATTGTCAATGCTTTGTAATATCAGTACTAAATAAGACCAGATAGATTACCATCCGAAGTTATTGGTTTTAGAACCTGAAGGGGCCTACTAAGCATGATAATTAGCTAAAGAGATGGACATCAGTAATTTTGTCACATCCAGGAGACATGTGTGTGTGACTGCACCAGGGCCACTGGCAACTGGCTGTCAGCAGGCCTCATATCGCTGTTAGAAAGGAAGAATTCTGAACATGGTGCAGAAAGTTTAGAAGGCGTTACTATTAGTTTAACACCACCACGGAATTTGAAATTAAAACTCAACTTGTATGCAGAGGAATACACGAAAATCATTACGGGGTAGTTTGGAAAAAATGAATTAGTTTGGGGCAGCAAATTGAGTTGAAGTGTTGTTCAAGGGGGTCAAACATATAACATGGATTGTTCAGGGAATAACAGTCGGGTATTTTCCCAAATATTTTCACGCATACCAGGACCAAAACCTAAAATTCAGTTCTGCCATTAGAAATATATGCATCAATATGACTGCATCTCTGGATATTCAGATGTAGAATGGAACTTCATCTGCTAGGTAAGGAAGCAAGTAAAAATACTATATGACAACACAAAGGTTAGTGCCTTTTTGTTCTAAGTCGTTAAATCCAAGCAAATAGACTCGAAAATTGGAGTGATGTTTAAGAATCTGAATGGCATGTCCATTCAGTTTACTGTAACTCAATTTCTCAAAAAAATAGTTTAACCAACAAACTTGTCATCACTCCAGTACCATAAATATTTGTAAATTTCTAAATGCAGTGATCTTTTCATTTTCAAAGTAATAACACATGACATTACCTTGGGCATAGGGACACATCACACATGTATGCAAGGGATGCAAAAGGCCACATCCACATGGGGCGATTCCTTAATCTTAGTTCATGGTTCTGCAAGATTAACGTGTCTTAAACTCCCCACAAATGTTAATAGTCCATGACTCAATTTGGTTAGGGATGAGACTCACCTTGTGGATGGTAGTTGTAGGTGAGTTGCTGCTGTTGCGGCCGTGACAAGAAGCAGCGATCGATGGAGGCAGCGCTGTGTCCGTGGGCGTGGAGGCGGGCGCAGGTAGGCGTCGCGTCCATCGTAGTGACTGGTGCAGGGGAAGGCCGGGGCGGCGCGGAGGAGTCGGGGCAGCGTCGCCAACGTCGGCTGCGGGGTTTGAAGCCCGTAGCCACATCCACATGGCCCCCGCCACCACCCGCTTTATTCTCTTCCCAGCATGAGGCCATGCATGGAGCCGACGGAACTCGCTCGCACCGCCCCTCTCCCCGCGGTGGTGCCCGGCGGCCGCGCAACTCTCGTTGCCTCCCGTGCCTCGCCCTTGCTGCCTCCCGCAACGGCGACCGCGAGGACGGCCGGCGGCACCCGGCAACCACGTCGCCCGCCTCGCCCTTGCTCCCTTCCGTGACAGCACGGAGGAGCTCAGCTCGGCGGAGGCGGCCTCGCCCGTGGCACGACGGACCTCGCGCGAGGCGGAGGCGGCCTCGCCTGTCGTGCGGAGGAGCTCGGCTCGGCGGAGGCGGCCTCGCCCGCGTCGTGGTGGAGCAGCCTTGCCCGCGGCGCGGAGGAGCTCGCGCGCTGCAGCCTGGTCTCGCCCGCGACACTGAGGTGCTCGCTCGCGGCGGCGTCGACCTCTCCCGCGCCCACGACCTCATATCCCTCAACCCACCGATGCGACTGCGACCTCCCCACCCCAGAGCTACCGGGGAAGAAAGGTTGCGCCAACGAGGAGAGAGGGGAGGCGGGCTGACCTGAAAGCGGGGAGAGGGGCGGGGTGGTCACCGGAGCGGGAGAGACCGCCGTCGAGGGGCTGGTGGGAGGAGCGGCGGAGCTCGCCCCTGAAGAGCGAGCGGCGGTATACGGCTTCGTGTCGCAAGCAGGGGAGTCCATCTCTTCCAACTGTGATGGAACCCCAACGAATCACCCATGGATCGTTAGATCAGCTTGCGAGCAACAAGGATCTGCAGTTGGATGGACGAGATTTGGGTTGGGGAGATCGATCTAGCAGGTGGATTGAAATTTGCAGTTGGGGTTCCCTCTCTCTCCACAGGCGCACACACGATCGACCGGCGGTTCATTTCCTTCTGTGTTTTTTTTACTTCGGTATCGTTTCCCTTCCTTACGCGTAGTTTCCCCCTTCAGGTTTCACGCAGCGCGGGGTCGCAGGTATCGGCGGACAGACAGAGCGAAATTTTACCGCACCAAAACAATGTCATATCTTTAGTCTTTTTAGTTGTGATTGCTATATTGTTTTTAGAGCAATCCAGCACTCGATCTACCCTAGCTCCCATGTCCACCATCCGATTTGAAGTGCTCTCGCTCGTCGTCGTCTTCCCTTAGCTCTGACGTAGCGGCTAGGGTTCCAGCCATCCCTTCTTCTCCAACTTCGACGGCTATAAAAAAGGCCGATCGGGGAAAAATAGGTAGGCTAGACGTTGAGGGTGGTCGTCGGATGGTTTAGGGCCATGGTTGTGGTGGTAGCGGCCGGACCAGATTGGGACGGGGGCATTGCCACAGCTCGCCGACGAGCATGGCCATGGCGGCGGCAGGAGTGGGGCTGGGAGGGGTAGAGAGAGGTTGTCACGGGCGTGGTAGGGCTTGGTTAGAGGTGTGTCACCGCGGTGGAGGACAACGGAAGGAGGAAGAGAAACAGTGAAAAAAGTACAAGATCCAATGATATTAAAAGGTCCAAGTCCCTCCTGACGCGTAAAGCACAAATGGTTTTAAATCGGCGTCGTCACATGTCCTAGAAAATCCTACCGAAGCGGAAGAAACGTGCAAGATCCAATGGATTAATCAGTGGCTGAGCTAGAATTCTAAATTTGGGCATTTCTACTTCCACATTAAAAAAATAGTTGTTTTTAGACTACAATGAATGAAAATACTATATAAAATATGACGGAGCCAAACCGAGAGAGCTTTTTTACAGTTCTGGACTAAAATAAGTGAAAATACAATAATATATAGCATTATACATATACATATACAAGTATATATACATATATACATAAAATGTACCAAAATAGTTGGGTATTCCTGGAGAAAATACAAGATGCGAATAACTATCCAAGTGCCACCGGCCTTGAAAGAGTGCTGGTAAAAGTAAGGATTTTTTTGCCGCAGCTCTCAGTCCCAACTTCGCTCTAGTTTTTGCAGTCCTGCTAAACATTTAAAATATAACTGAATTTTGGTGGAGAGTTAATGAGAATCACTTCTTCGTTTACGCTGCGAGCCGAGACGGAGCTAAAAGAACTACTCTACATCGCTTCCCGTGGCTCTCTATTTCATTTGTCACAGGAATCACTTCAATCTCACATGTTCCTCACCGTGCTCCTCATCAGAAGCACTTCTTCAGAGAACCCAGAAGTGAAGCTCTCCCAAAGTATCAAGGTGGTCCAAACCGAGAAACTGATGGATCCAGGAAGCATCTCCAAGAGTTTGTTGTTATCTTAACTTTATATCCACATTTTTTTTACAAAATAAGGGAAAATAGTTTCCAACAAATTGACATTCCAACTTGACAATTTTCTCAATTTGGTATCTCCCCTTTCCTAGCACGTATATTTACGTGCGCGTATACCTATTGACAAAAGTGATTAGAAAGCTGAAAAATGATTAGAAACTTTTTTCAACGTTCCAGTTACGAAAGTACCGAAGACAAAGAAAAGATAGCAAATTCTTGCAGAGAAGCTTAATATATTTTTTTAGGAATTGACAAAACACAAGGTTTTACCAAGTAAGATATAGGAAAAACTCAGAGATGTACGTCATTGGAAGGTTTGCAAGATGTGGAGGAGTTAAACCAGAGTTGCCCGTTAACAAGTAATGTTGAGAGTGAGCAGGAACATCACCATCGCGCGCCTGGTTATGCAGCACGAGGGCAAGGCAGCTTTGTTTTGACGGCCTTGAATGATTGTCACCTGCGAAGTCTCGTCCAAATCCGATCCGCCAGACCAGTTTGCAAGCGTGGAAAATATATAAGCACAACGCACCGTACGCTAATCGCTCACCGTGTGGCGTCGAGTGAGTATATACAGTCCCTCCATATCACAAATAGAGTTCGTTTTGGAAAAAGTTTCGGTCAAACATTGGAAATATAAATCATGAATAACTTTTAAATTATTGAGTTTAGAAATGTAAAAATCATATAAATAAATTTATCTTGAAAAATATTTTCATAAAAGTATATATATACCACTTTATAACAAATATTTTTAAAGGAATAAGTGGTCAAAGTTATGCTTTGGAGACCATGTCGCTGTCAAAACGATCTCTAAAAGAGATACGGAGGGAGTTACCGTACCATGCACCTGACCCACCACGCACGGTCCGGATCGCATGCAGGCTCTGCAGCTGATGGATCACGATCGACGACGCAGCGCAGCAGCCTTGGCTGCTTTGCTTCGTTGGTGCTGAGTAGCTGCACGGCTGGCGGATAGGGTGCGGGTGGTGGACCTGACCTGCACGGCATCGGCACCGGTGCACGCCGTGCCGCCTTCGCTCGTCCAATGCATATGCATGCAAGTGCGCGTCCGCCCGCGGTGCGGTGACGACAGCGCACGGCGGCACAGCATGCGCTTTTGGTCTTTGGTGACTTGGTTGGTCCCGCGTCCTGCCTCCTGCCAGGCTTTCGAAATACGTATCTGCCTGCATGTGTGTGGTGTGTGCTTGCGATCCTGCATTTCCTGCTGCTGGATAAGCGCGGAGGTTAGGTGAGGCCGTGAGGTGAGGTCCTCGTCCTAGACTCCTAGCTAGTCCACCAATACAATCTCTCTCGCTCATGCGATTCGCGGTCTTCTTCTACCATGGACCGTCAGCACGTTGGCCAAAAAGGCAAGGGTCGCCTTGTTTCTTGCCTTCTTGGTGGCCAAAAACTTGCTGTGCTGGACTTCAGTTCTACAAGGCAAGTCTCAATAGAATTTTATAGAGATTCATGCATATTAAATGTGGTGCTATATTAGTTTTTTTTAAAAAAAAACTGGAAGGAGAGAAAAAGGAAACGTTTCATTCCTCCAAAACGCATCAGGGTGTTTCCAAGACATAGAAAAACCGTGTGAAACTCCCGTTGAGAACGCCCGGAAGTTTCATCCGGCCGAAGGGGAGGCCGACGCGTGCGCTCTGCATCCGTCGGGATGCCGCTCAACCACGAGGTCCGTTGTAAGCGTCGGCCGCCACCGCGCTCCGTCGCGAGCGCCACCTACCGCAGGCGCAAGCTCGGCCGGGGGGGGGGGGGGGGGGGGGGCTCAGGTAGCCATCACTCCGCTGTGAGCGCCGCCGCCATGGGCGCCAGCTGCCACAGGCGCGGGCGTGGGCACTGGCCGGCCGACCGGTCCTAGGCTGGGACGAGTGGTTTCTGTGCGTTGTCGGGGAGAGAGAGAGGCAAAGGAGAGAAAGAAAGATTATGAGACCATTAAAGACATATGAAATTGTGTACTGAGAGAGGATTCATTTCATCTGTAGTTTCATTTGTCTTGAAAATCGGAAGGTGAAACTGTGCATCAAAACTGACCTAACTTTGTTTTTATGGTTTCATGCATATTAAATAAGATAACACATAAAGAGAAAGAGACATTTTGCGAGGAAGAGTAAGGAGGGAAACGTTTGACGGACCGGAATGGATATCTGATGGGCCGATTTTGCATGCTTGTACTGATCGGGGTTGGGGTTGGGGTTGGGCGCCCAGCCGCAGATTCGTGAGCCCCCTATGTTTGACCTGTCTTGTTTTTGCCGAACCATTGGCCAGCACGTTTTGACGAATCAAATACCGGCTACTGGACTTTAATAAATAAACTATACCGACTTCCTTTTTGCATTGCACTTTTTTTTTTTTGACAAGG
This sequence comes from Coix lacryma-jobi var. lacryma-jobi, assembly GCA_009763385.1. Classification (NCBI taxonomy): domain Eukaryota; kingdom Viridiplantae; phylum Streptophyta; class Magnoliopsida; order Poales; family Poaceae; genus Coix; species Coix lacryma-jobi. Next base: position 25,638,248 of record CM019830.1, on the reverse strand, counting down.
CACTGCAGTTTAGGTTGCATTAGAGCAAGTACTATAATACAACCGACTTGCTGGCTGTAAGAGTCGTTGCAGCCTTCTCTCAGCCCACTTATATAGTGATTGAGCTTTTACCATTAATACAAGACTCACTTGCCTCTCTCATAAATTTCTTGGTTCTTGTGCCCAAGCCGGCTGTAAGTTTACAACCCGCTTCTCCTCTCTCTCCTCCCTTCTCTCCTCCACGTCAGCATTCAGCCGGCTTGCAGCCTTCTATAATAATTGCTCTTATATTCATACTGGAAGACCCGGCCTCCATCTGCCTTCTTCTGTGCATAAATGTTGCCCATTTCATTGTTTTGGCTGGTACTCCCTTCATACCCATATTAGTTGTCGTTTTAGACAAGATTTGGGTCAAATATTAGGAATATAAATCATCAATAACTATTAAGTTTCTAAGTTTGCAAATATAAAAATTATATGAATAAATTTGTCTTGAAAAATTCTTTCGTAAAAGTATAGATATATCACTTTTTCATAAATATATTTGTAAAAATAAGAGGTCAAAGTTGTGTTTTGAAGACCGCGTCGCTATCCTAAACGACAATTAATATAGGTATGGAGGGAATATCTTTGTTTCGAGAGGCCCTTGCCTTGCAGTTTCCACCGAGAATACGCTTTTGCTGCCCATCTTCTGCAGGTGTTTCTTCTTTCCGTGCTACAGCCAGCCATACAAAAAGGCAACCTTTATTGCTTTACTTTCAAGTGCCTAATCTGTGCAGACACATAACAGTAACACCTAATGTTTAGTTCGTAGCGATGACGTGCTACACCTACTGTCATGAGTCATGAGTAGAGGTGGGACTTGGGCCGTGCCGTGCCGGCCCGGTCCGGCCCTCTCGTGCTTCGTGCCGCTTCGGATCGTGTCCTCTAGGCACGCGAGGCACATCGGGCCGTGCCGATGTGGCACGATAATTTATTTCCTCGGCCCAAGCACGGCCCGTGGCACGTAGGCACGTCCTACCCTCAAAATATTTATGTTAGGTTTCTTTTTGTTGCTCATGATATAGAAAATATATATCTTATATGCAGTATTTTCACGATAATTTAGATGATTTTCATAATCTATTTAAGAATTAGATAATAATTGGTATAGTAAATACTACAAAATCATATTGTAGAGCTATAAATGTGTCTACGTGCCATTTTCGTGTCGTGCCGGCCCAAGCACGACCCAAAGTTCGGGCCGGGCCATGTAGCCCGCCGTGCCGAGATCCTAGGCACGGCACGACCCTCGTATTCGTGTCGTGCCGGCACGGCCCAAAATATTTTGGGCCGTGCCGTGCTTCGGGTCGTGCCAAAAGACCGTGCCACGGCCCGCCCTCAAATGGCACGGCCCAAGTCCCAGCTCTAGTCATGAGTCATGACATGTGCTACACCTACTGGCTACTGACATGTGCTACTCCTATTTCGCTGACGCATCTTCATATCCTGCCCTCCGAAGAGTTGAATTTCCTTTCCTTTTTCTAGCTCCCTCAATGAAAGTAAATATAATTATGGCAAATGATGCCATGTCAGAGCTTGGATAAACAGCGCCCGGCTTTGGCAATGCCACTGAATGGCAGGGATTACTAACATGTATATAGGGCCACATGTTAAATAAACATCAATCCAGGTAACAGATTACAAACCAAATCTTACTTGACAAATTTACTTTAAGAAAAATTAATCTGGTTATGTCCCCTTCGAACACATTGGTCGCGTGGCCTAATGGATAAGGCGCTCGCCTCCGGAGCGGGAGATTGTGGGTTCGAGTCCCACCGTGATCGTTTTTTGCTGCTCGTCAATCGCCATGGCCCATGCTTGCACCTTTTTTCCTTTCCCTCCAAGTCTGCTATGCTTTGCTTTTTTTTTTGCCCCCGCTCCGAATCGAGATCATCATAGAGGCCCGAACAGCCACGCATCCCGCTGCGAATCCATCGTCCGATCCAACTCTTTCTCCAGCAAGGCCATAATGCAACGGAATCTGCCCCCCTGATCTATGGTGTTTCCTTTCTTTCTTGTTGTAGAGTCGTGCGCTATCTCGCCGAAAATCCAGGGCCGCCGTCATATACCGATGCAACCGCACCTGCCCACGTCTTCTTCGCCGTAGCGATCGATCTCGCACGCGCGCAACAGACCCGACACCACACGATGGCCGTGGACGTCGTGCCGGCAGCGCACCGCCGCCTGGACGGCGGCGCCACGCCTGCTGCCTTCCCGATCTCCACCCTTGTCCCCGCGTCCGCCATCTGCGTCATCGCCGCATCCGCATGGTCCACGCTGCTGTCGTACTACGCCACGTTCGCCGTCTCCCTCGTCTGCTTCGCCCGCGCGGTATGGCCAGACCGCGTCGACGCCGCCCTCGTCCGCGCCGGCGCCTACGCGCGGCACAAGGCGTCGCTGGCGCGCGCCGACCTGGAGGCCGACCTGCGGCGTCTGAGGGACGCGGCGCGAGCGCACCGCTTGACCGCGCCCGCGTGCGCCGCGGCCGAGAAGCGCGCGCGCCTCGCCCGCGCCACCGTCGCCGGATGGGCGGGCCGCGCGAGGGCGAGGGCGGAGGCCAGGTGGGACGAGCACAGGGACGCCGCGCGCGCCGCGAGGTTCGTGCTCCGCCTGGCCGCGCTCGTCGCCCGCATGGCCGCGACCGTGGTGCTCGACGCGGCGCGCGACGAGGCGAAGGCCTGCGCCCCGTCGGTTCTGGGATACTTGAGAGGCGTGGTCGATGGGGTCAGGCCGCCGTCGTCGTGCGACAAGGGCAAGGGCAAGGGCGAGGGCGAGGGCGAGGCGGCCGGCTTTGCGCTGAAGGACGTCGTGTGTCTCGTCGGGACCGGGTTCTACCTCCTGTTCACCATGCACCTGCTCTTCAGCTCCAGCGCCTCCAGCGGGGCGCAACTCTGCGCGGTGTGCTTCGCGGCAATGTGCGGCTTGACGATGCTGATCGCTGACTGGATTGACCCGCCGGACGATGCCGTCGAAACCGACACCACCGCCGCCACCGATGATGGCCGCCACAAGGGCGATGCCGCCGGCGGCGGCGAGGCAAGCCGAGACGAGGAGCTCGAAGTGGGCGGGTCGTGGCGGTTCCTCTGGGTTCTGGTCCTCGTCACGTACTGCGTCGACGCTTTCCTCGTCCACGTCACGCTCGGCCCGCGGCCCACAACGCTCGCGGTCTTGGCCCTCTGCAACTTGGAGGTGCTCAAGGTTGGCAGGCAGGTTCAGCAGACGCCGGACGACGGGGAGGGAGCATCAGCAGCAGCAGCAGCCGAGGGCTCGGCGCAACCCGTCGACGGCGGGGCTGTCGACAAGTGGCGCCGCGGTGCCATGGTGGTGTACGCGGCGTGCAGTGTCAAGATCTTTGTCGTCTACCTCGTGCTCGACTGTTACCTGGCCGCGCTCGGCTTCTTCTGGCTTTTCGTCATGGCGGACCTCCTGTTGGCTGAGGAGGACAACTTGTCGGACTTCGATGCCTCGGGTGAAGAAGACGACGAAGACGGGGAGGAGGAGAGTGCTGGTTTCGAAGGTAACGTGGCCGGAGGCGCCGAGGGAGAGGCTGATGAGGAGGCCAGGGAAGAGCGTTCCAACACCAGCTCATCAGAGGATGAAGAGGAAAGATATGTGCATTGTGATAGCAGTAGTAGTAGTTCAGAAGATATCGAGATTGTTGAGGTGCACAGACAGGAAGGACCGGATTGCGGCAGCGACACGGACGACGGCTGGGATTTGGTAGACGTCGATCCGGAGATGCCGGCAAAAGCTAACTGTGTCGCCAATCGGAAGTCCAGCCTTTTGCCATGGAAGCACGCCGCGTGATATTGCGTTGACGTGGCTGATTTATCGTGATATGAATTTTTTTTATAGATTTTTTCTAGTTTCAGTTAGGATTCTTTGTATAAAACTTCCATCCGGACAGAGAGTTCGTTAGGCAAAACTAGATTTAAACTCAAAAAACGCATTTTTGTTACAGTCTGCGTGTACTGTTGTCGGGGGAACGCCAAAGGGTACCCCCAATCAACGCAAAACACACGAGTTAAAATCTAGAACACCAATTAATAGTAAGCCCGGCTGGACTTAACCACCCGAATACCAACCTGTCAAAGCCCACAACACCGGCCCACCACGGGGAAGCCTAGGCCCGCCAAATGCCTCACAAACCACCTCGTGCTAGCCTGCCTCTCGAGCCCTGGCTCAAGGGGTACGAGCCCGCCACCGCCATACACCACCCCTCGAGACCCGGCACAGGGCCATCGAGCCTCGCTGGCCCGGCTGCCTACCCCTCGAGGGCACATCACGCCCCTCGAGCAGCGCCAAGCACCGGATGCCAACCCCACACCAAACATTTAATGCACTCACCTACCCCCGTCACGTCCTCTGAGACGCAGCATGCGCCACAGTGAACCGGAGTCTGAGTCAAACCTCCTTTTTACCATAAGCATGGGTGAAAAGGCACCAGTACAGCACTGTTCGACCATACCCTGCACTGTGGCACGTCCCGGTCACATCTCGAGACCCGGATTTCCGCTGTACGGCCAGGTTCCCCGGAACTCGCCCATACCTGCGGAGCTCGAGCCTCCCGCAGGCGCCACCTCGAGGACGGTTCTGCGCCCCTCGAGCCCTAATTGCTGTCATATGATTAGAGGACAGGTACCCCTAAGACCCGGCGGGACTACGCACATATCGTACGTGCCGGGATGGGCGGTGCACGGCCTCCAGGTCGCCACGCCTCCACGTCCGCACCCGGGATGGAGGCCACGCTTCAAGGACGCCCCAACAGCAACCCCCGCGTCGGCTACAATGTCTTCGACAAGACAGGGTTCCTACCCTTCTCCGTATTGGGCACCGTACGCCCCGACACCTGTAATACCCTTGTGTAACCCTGGCCTCCACTTGCTCTATAAAAGGGGACACCAGGGCCCTCATTCCGAGGGGACAGACACGTTAGAACGCACATACGCCCATACACCCTCACACGCGAGTCCGGACCCTGGTCCGCGCTCGCCAAGCTTGTATTCGCCCCTGTACGAGCACTTCGGTGCAAGTAATACAAGAATCTCCTCCCCCGCTGGACGTAGGGCCTTCTTTGCCCGAACCAGGATAAATCTTGTGTCACCTTGCATCACCATCCAGGGAGAGAGCACGCGATCATATTACTAGTTGGTGCTATACCCCCGGGGTAGAAACACCGACAACTGTCGACTGTGCAGTGTGCAATGCCTTCTAGTCCCTACAGTCATTAGAGCAACTCCAAGAGACTTTGTATATTCTTTCTAAATGCTAGGAATAGAGATTTTGACGAAAAATTACACTCCAACAGTTTATCTAAATGGTTGTCCAAATATAGCCATCTTCTATTCCGGATTTTTCGCTAGCCAAAAATAGAAGACGAGAATGACTCTCTAGACTGCATGCGAGATATAAAAAAGCTGTTGAAGATTGCAAAGATATAGAAAACAATTTTTATGCAAATGACTCTTTAAATGATGATTTAGAGAGTGAGATTTAGAAAGACTCTTGGAGATGCTCTTACAGACCCATTGATGCATATGAAATGTTCATTTTTCTGTTTAAAAAAAACGAAATTGGTTTCTACCAGCACAGTTTCCAGTTTATAGCTTGGTTTAGATATTTATCAATATAAAATGTCATACGTTCCAATTTATTTGGGATCAGATTTTTGCATCATATATATGCAAGAACACTTAACTCACATGGACATGTGTTTATAGGTTTTCTAAGATTCTATGGATGCAAGAAATTAAATTCAAAAGAAAAAAAAGGTATTGAAGCCGGGACAAAAATGTTGGGTTCAATTGAACTTGTCTCATGACTTTTATAAAGTTGTAAAATAGGAATGATATCATTCAAGCTTTAGAGATTTTTATTACAAGCTTTTCAATAAGTTCGAACATCAAAGTTGAAATCCGAAGCAAAAAGATAACAAAAACACTGGAGCATCAACGAGTGGACAACTTATTGATGATCACCGGATCATCCGTCGTGGTTTCCAATAGATCTGATGAAGTATTTTTTTTATAGAATATTTTAGATAATTTCACAACCTTTGCAACAAGTACAAGATCACAAAAATAAACTACAGTGAACTCTCAATAATTGGCCATAGACCATGATCCGTATTCATGGGCCAACAGATTACTTGTTAATGTCTAGTAACTTGGTCACAAAGCTTACATAATATCACAATAATTGGCGGAGTTAGACCCTGTTTGGAATGCGCAAAAAAAAAAAATATTGGTGTGTTTTATATTAAATTAAACTGATTCCTGTGAAATTACTGTGTGATTCCTATGAAATTTCTACGTTTCAAATAGGCCCTTAGAAGTTTTTTCATAGAATGGATGATCCTCATTGCGCGCAAATATTTACCTAGCAAATTATATTTTTTCTTTGATATATAGAGTTTTTTCTTTTGAAGTTTGTCGAGGAGCCTAGCCGGCTACCAGGGGTGGCTGGGCGGTGGTTCCGCCACTGAGTAGATCATATGGTGTTTACAAAATATAGTGGTGGAGCGACATCTAATGGCCTTGGTATATAGGGTATTTAAACCCACTAGTTATTTTTTTAGAAAAAAATCTATATATTCCCTTAACCTTTGCATGTGTACCTACTTCACACGTGAACAATGAAACCATCACATCGATCACTCTAACCTTTCAACAACCAGCTATTTAACCCCTTGTAGTGGTTTTCGCTACCGGTTTTACCAGCGCGGTAGTCCAAGCTAGTTCACCTTGACATTTTGACTTTAGAGGGTGTTGATTGAATCCAAAGCTAAAATTTTATCATATCATATTGGATGTTGCGAAACTAATTTAGTCTATTAAAAATAACTAATTATAAAATAATTATACCGTCATACAGTAACTAACAAGATGAATCCACTCAACCAAATTAATCTATCATTAGTAAATGTTTACAGAAGCACCATATTGTTAAATTATGAGTTAATTAAGCTTAATAGATTTATCTTCCGAATTAGCTTCTGGTTGACAAATTAAGTTTGTAATTAGTCTATTTAAATAGACTAAATTAAAGTCACAATGTCTGAAGTGACAGAGGCTAAAAATTTAACCCTGGGAAATAAACACCCCTTACGCTTATGTTCATATATCTAAACAATGCTATACTAGTCACCTATTTTTTTTTTACTTTGACTAACTTTAGTTCTAGACGATCTTAAGCTTTAGATGAATAAACTTTAGTTTACTAAAAACTTTAGATCAAAATGATCTGAACGTGTCTTAAAACAAGTTTATTCTAGTAGCTATTTACATCGATGGTAGATCTGGTGTGTGTATATGTACAAAAATCTCCCCATTAGTGAAAACACACTTCCATAGGACCGTCTCCCTCGGCTCGGCTTGGGAGTCCCAGATCTGCGAGCTGGTGGTGGACAAAATACGTGCAAAGTTGAAGGGAGGAGATGAAAATCCCACACCCATGGCATGACAAGTAAAGACAGGCATGGGCCCGGTGCACGCTCCTTCCAAGGAGAACACACAACGGTGTCCGCATTTGAAACTGGGCTCCATAAAGTTCTGTCGCCTCGCCTGTAGCCTGTTGCCTGTAGGATAGCAGCAGGCAGCGGAGTGGAGAGAGAGAGAGAGAGAGAGAGAGAGAGAGAGAGAGAGAGAGAGGATGGATTCTCCGCTTCGTCCTCTAGCTTTCGCCTGCTTCATCTTCCTTTGCTCATCCTTCTGGCCAGCAAATGGGATGTACGGTAGGGTTGGTGCGGCGGCGGCGGCGGCGGAGGGAGAGAGCAGGAGGATGCGGCTGCACACCGACGGGAGCCGCGGCGACGCGCACGCATGGCCTGGGTACCTCTACACCCGAGCAGTTGGGAGATGCACACCCCAGTAAGCAACTCAAACCCCTCCCTGCCCCATTCTTGGATGTTAATAGGATTTGACTTTCAGTTGGTTATTTAGCAACTTTTGTTGGTCATTGCATCAGTGTTCACTAGTATTAAGTTAGACATTGAAATATGTTCTAAACAGAAATGAATACGGGGCTGAATCTTGGGATGTTCCTGTGTCACTGTGTGTAAATCTTTCCAGTTCTTGTCTCTGAAGTGGGTGGTTTCAGGTTACATACCTTCAGAGCACACATTGTAGGAGCTGGAGGCTTTGTAGCTTACCAAACTGACCCTTGTAAGTTCAGGATTCAGAGAAAGAGAATGAAGTGGCAAGAAAATGGTAGTCTTTTAGGTTGGGTGGTGTAAGATGTGTCCCCCAAAAAATAATCTTTTGGGGATGTGTAGATCTCAAATAGATGTCGTTTCAGCCTAAAAATTCCAGGTAAAAGGGCATAAAAGAGGCCTGCTTGGTTGGAAGCCAATTTTTGCCAAACCAATTTTAGGCCAAGCCAAAATATGGGTACACCTTTGCGAGCCCACCACCTCAAATGTCCTTTCTTGAATACCTTGTCGTACACTCCATCCCAAGCTAAATTCTTGAGCAAACCATCCCATGGAATGGTCCTGCTAAGCTGTACAGCACTTGCTCCATCGAATATGTTCTGACTTTCGAACAAGAAATTAAGGGTGTTGTCTGGACAGGTAGAGAGGTTGTTGTAACAATTTATTAGCTGTGGTAATCATGTCATTCCTTATTTGGAGTATGTGAATGTGGCGTATTTTTGCTTCTTCTGAGCTGGGTGTTGTGAATGCACAACCATCATAAACAGCTCCTGTCCTGGACTAGTCTCATGACATGAGGATTGAGGACCATTCACATTGGTTTCATTAATTATATGGATCTATGAACATTTCGTTGATCTCAAGCTTTGGTTGTCCTAGTTGTCCTATTGTGAGGCGTCCTGTTATTACGAGTTGTTTTGGCCTTGTGGGGAGTTCTCTGCAATAGATGCATTGCTATCATAACCCCTGCGTGATCCAATTCTGTGGATCACACCTTTGTACATAAGATTTTTATGGTGAAAAGTCAGCAAAATGGGTAAAACTACCTGCGGTAAAAAAAAACTATCCATGGGAAGTTTGAACAACAATCATAGTTATGGCCTTATGGGTACTGACAACCAGGTAATTGCTAAACAATATTGAGTCATATTCCTTTTTCTTATAAAACTTGGGAACACATTCCTTTTTCTTATAGTTATTAGCTGCTGGCCTGCTGATGCTCTTTCTGTATGGAACAGAACTTTTGGAAAATTTCCTCAGTAACATATTTGTGAGTGGCTGTTGATGCTTTTGTTATTTCCCATGGCAAAAGATCTTGAGTTTCCACAGTGTGCTCCTACTTTTTGCAGGAAGATGTTGGGGAAGAGGGATAAACTCTGTAGTAAGTCATCAACATTTTGTTTACATTGCATGTTAAGGATGGATGTGACACCCCAATTTTATGAACAAAATTGGAGCACAATATATGTATGCCAGGATCAATTTTCATACATATATCCACATCATAGTAAATATCAAAACAATGCTTTATTAATATATCGAACATTATTACAAAAATGACCCTCGGGTCTGAAAGAAAAGTACAGACTCTCAGTCTAACTCTAATGTAGACTCGCGGAAACTGGACGCCATCTCCACAGGAAGGTCGACCGGGGGCTGCGCCATCCTAGTACAAGTCGTCGGAGTCGAAGCCACCGTCTTCTGGGTAGAGGTTGTCGGGGTCGTATCCACTGGCTTCTGGGTACTCCTGATCTGCATCGTAGACTCCAACGTCTGGGTGGGGTAGCAGGGGGTTCAAAGAGGAAGGGTGAGTACATCGAAATGTACTCCGCAAGTGTAGGAAATATATGCTTATGAGGCTATTAACAAAGGTAGGCTGACTCTGTTTGACTCAAGCGCCTAAAGCAACACATCCTATTAAATCCTATTAATCCTATGCACCTATTTACTAGGTTATAACCACAGTCTCCAACAGAACAGTAACCACACTCGGAGTCGCACCGAGCAAACCACACTCGGAGTCACACCGAGCAACCAACACTTGGAGTCACACCAAGCAACCGTACTTGGAGTCGCACCAAGCACAACCCACACCTGAAGTCCATCAGGCAAACCACACCTGAAGTCCATCAGATGACCCGAACCAGGCCGTTACAAGGAGTCCTATGTGTATTAGTTCCATACGTCACGACATAGAGAGCTACCTTCCGTAATAACACCAGGTCTGCGCCCGAGCCTGGGAATCACTCCCGTACCAAGCAGTAACCCGCGTAGAAGAAGCCTCTGTACCCATGTCATATGGGACTAATGACCACATAAGACTTCTCTAACGAACCAGAACCAAACCACCAACTAATCTCGAAGAAGTCCAAGCCGCTCGTGACCGTGAGCACGGCTGATATATCAGTTTTACACTCTATAGAGGTTGCACATCGTTACCCATGAGTCGTGCATTACCCGTCACGCTAAACACTGCCGAGGTGCATAGCGGGTTGCACTGCAAGGCCTTTACAAAGCCCCTCCAAGCCTGTGTTACACGTACTCTAAGGTTTCATCCCCGTACATAAGTCAGCGACCCCAGGGACCCCCTCTTGAGCCACTAAACAAACCCCGTGTAGCATAACTCGGAGGAAACTAATTAATTAGCCAGGTCCAGCCCATCTAGATCTCATGGTTGCGCTGTTAAGCCGGGTTACAGGCTTCGAGAACCGGGTCCTAGGGATCCAGGCAGGATAAATCTAGCACGAGCCCAGAACCAAAAACCAAATCCAGCTGCCGAGTCCCACGGCACAAAACCACCAGTACGGTCCATCCTGCCAGATTTACCTAAACACCATGTTGCTACAAAATTACCATGTCCACATTTGTTCCATAGTTCATTAAGCAAGTTTATTGACATTTAACTCCCATCCCAACCATGACTGCAGGGCTAAGCAACGACACCTACCCGAACATCCCAAAACAGGCGACAAGGATAATAGATCAAAATCTAGTAAACCATAACATGAGATTCAATTTAATGACAAGCATGCATCTACAGGATCTACTCTACTCTAATACAAAAAGTAAATTAAATTATAGGTGCAAGATGTTCAAGAACACTTGCCTTCGGGCTGGGTCGAATCAACAAAGGCACAGACTTGATCTGGAGGTTCCACGTAGCTCGCACTCGCTGGATCAAACACCAAACATGGCCCAAACAAAGCATATAAATAACAGTACACCAACATTATGAAAACAGAACGTAAATAGATCTATTGCGAAGAGCTCGACGAGACGAATCTAACGCAAGTTGAATGGGTCAAATCGGAGTTAAAACGTGAAAGTTATGGGCTTTTGAATCTGAGTGGCAAAATTGTAAATAATCTGAACTTGATTTTGGATTTTAAATAAATAAAAATGAAAAGAGCAGCTGGCTGGACCGGGCCTCATTTCGGTAGAAACGCAAGGGCTTGATCGAAAGAAAATCAAGACTCCGTGAACAGTGTGCATGTACTGCGGGTTGATTATCAAATAAGCCAGGGGTTCTTTTGAAGTATGTGGTGCACTATGCTGCGCACTCGGTCCACGGTCCATGAACCGGGGAAGATCTGTGAGAGTAGTTCACGATGGACCAGGTTCACAAAGGAGATGGATGGTTCTGGTTAGCTGTTGATATAAGATACGTAGGGGTGTATTCCTAAAGTATTTTGGATTTTCTTTTCTAAAGGAAAAACATCGGTATACTAGCTAGGCATGATGTGGAGGTGATGTCAGCAAGCTAACAACGAACGAACAGGAGCTAGCATAGCAGAATGCTCCTCGCACCGTGTCGTACATTCGCGTGCGCCTACTGGAGGGGTGCTGGTGTGTTGGCGACGTGTTGCGGTAGTGCGGTGCGGACGGTCGGGGAAACGCCGATGGCGGTGGAGGCCATTAGCGCCGCCAGTGGTCTCGCCGGAGTGGCTCGGTTTTGGTCTTCAAGGCACGTGAGGGCACGGGAAAGATCGGAGAAGCACACGAGGAGCTCACCACGGTTAAGATGGCAGGGTTCTCGACGGCTGGAGTGCACCGAGGGGAGTGGATGCTGTGGCGGCTCCGTGGCGACTCCGGCGAGCTTTTCTGCACGGCGGGGCAGTACGATACGGCCATCGGTCGATGCGTCGGGGAGCTGCGGGGCGAGGTCGCGACGCCGCTGCGAAGCCGGAGAGGCAGATGGGGAGGTGAGGGGCGCGGTCAGGACGAGGCGCACGGTGCAGGATGCATGGTCTGGTTGGCACAAACGGAGAGCACCAGAATGCAGAGCTTTTCGTTGCGGACCCTGCCTCGGTGAGGAAGGAGGTGGGCGCGGCGGCCGGCGTTGCGAACCACGGTGGAGCCTTCCTCAGTGGTGTGGTGTGGCTAGAGGCGGCGCACGGTAGTAGGGCGGGCATAGCCTCGCCGAAGAGCACTGACGAACGACGCCGTTATGCAGAGAGGGGAAGGGAGGAAAAGGAGGTTACCGAGGGTTCCCTTGCCTCAAGACGGAGCTCCGAGGTGGTCTTGTTGCGCCCGTCTGTATGTGAGCGAGGACGGAGGCCGACGAGCTTTGGCCCGACGCGGCTATATGGCGGCGGCAGCAGTAGCTAGGGGTGATGTGGTGAGGGAGGGGATGGGGAGGAGGAGTCGGTGGCGGCGGCGCGAGCAGATGAGCTCCTGGGGGTTCTTATAAGGCGAAGAGGAGGACGCGGCCGCAAGACTCGGTGTTTGCAGATCGAGGGCGATGGCGGCTTCGCAAGCCGCGTAGTGCGGACGGAGGTTGGGGAGGGAGAACTGTCGAGCAGGCCTGCTCGTCAGTGGGTGCAAGGGTGGAGCGGGCAGGGTCCGCCTGGCAGTGACGGTGAGGGAGGCGGGGCGCTGCTGCTTGCGCGCGGGGAGTAGCAGGCCGTGCGGGTGCCGGTTGGGCTCGGCCCAAGGCGAAGGAGAGAGGCCCGACGGGGAGGGAGGAGGGTGAGGAGGAGATGGCAGATGGGTCGGTTGGGCTTGCGGGAGCAGGCCGGCCGAGAAGGCTCGGCCCGAGCTGAAGGAGGGAGAAAGAAACCCTTGCCATTTTATTTTTGTATTTTGATTTTTCAAATCCTTTTGCAAATTCTTTTTAAATTCAGATTTCAAATCCTTTTAAAATCAAAACCCGTTTTCAAACTTTTGAAAATGTTTTCCCTAGGTTTTTAAAATAAAAACTTGAGTTTGATTTTGCAAACTTTTTATAAATCTTTTTATTGTTTTTCTAAATAGGATAAATTCGATTCGCCCTAGTCGGGTTTAACAAAATTATTTTTCACCCAATAAAAATTATGCAACGGCATGAATGCAACAAACATCTGGCTAGAAATTTTCCTCCATCTAGGATTTTGGCCATTTTCTTATTAAATTTCTAATTATTTTAATTAATTAAACACCCGGGGTGTTACAATGGAGCAGCTTGAATGAGCTGCCTAGCCAACTTCTGTCCAGCTAGTTAGTAAACAGCAACAATAAGATCCTCATACCGTGCGCAAACACTCTGCAGATTCTGGAGCAGCGGAGCTGAGCCGTGGCCCAACATCGTCCCTCAGGAAGCGGCAGTGGCGAAGGTCTTCGGCTCTAGGTCCGTGGAGCGGTACGGGCCGCGCCTCACCCTGCTGGAAGCTACTATGAGGACCGACGACATCGGTGGCACGGCCTTTGCGAAGCTCGTGAAGCAAGGAAGCGCCGCCCTCCTCAACGCCTACACGAGGAGAGGGTTCCCTTTGGATTCCTGGGAGGTGAAGGCCCTGCTGCTAGAGGCGCTGGTGTCCGAGGAGGCTGCCGTGGTCCAGGCGGAGCGATTCGAGCAGGCGAACGAATCCTGTGTTTGATGGATGATGCAGATGAAAGTGAAACGATGATGGTGGCGCGGCGCCCTGCTTGGAAGCTGTATCATATCATCAGAAGGGGGCCGTAGAGTAGCAGTGTGTGTTGTGTTCGTAGTTGGTCACGACTTCTGTGACTTTGGCTGTATCATCTATTAGTTGTCTTCGAGGTTACTGAAGCCGCTACTCTCGTAGTTGGCATGTGCCGTGTAATGTTGTGTGCACTGACTGATGTGTAGGCTCTATCTAATGTACGGATCGTAATTTTCCTATTCCAATGTTAATCGAAGTTGTAATGCTCTATATGTGTTGTCGAACGCACCGTCGTCGTGCTACCATGCCCTGATTGCACGCACAGCACTTCGCCATTGCACGTCGTCGGCGTGGGCGCGCCATGGCCCATGGGAGCCACGAGACGGTTGCCCATCGGCCCAGCCCCAGTGGTTTTTCGCCCTAATCCGGCGCGGGCGCGCGGGTCCGCGACGGGCTACGGAGCAAGTGGTGAACTGGAGCTTGTGGTCTCTGGCGCCGTCACTTCCGCGGGCGGCTGCGCTCGCTCGAGGCCGCCCGGGCAGCGGGGATTGGGCTTGCACGTCTCGTCGGGGAACCTCACATTATTTGGGCCACAAAATCCGGGGCTCACGCCCCACTGGAAGGAACGCGCGCGCGCGAGAGAGAGCAAATGGGCCGCCGAAAGCACACAAGGACGAGTGTTTGTTTACACGGTGCCTCTAATTGGAAAAGTTCCATTTTATATCTCCTCCAACTTCAAAACTATACATCTTACTTATGCTAAAAAAAACTAGGAAAAAGTCTAATTTTCCTCCCTCAATTTTCTATGAAGTCCGTTTTTCCTCCCTCAACTCCAAAACCGGATAAACAACCTCCCTCAACTTTTAAAACCGTGCACTTTACCTCCCTAGCCGGTTTTAGTTGGTGGTTTTGCTATAGTAACTGTGGTTTTGCTACAGTAACTATGGTTTTGTCTTTTTCTTTTATTTATTTTCGTTGAATCTTTAAAAAATCATAGTAAATCACAGAAAAATCATAAAATAGAAAATCCAATTTTGATGGACTCCACATGAGTAGATCTATATAGTGAACATATAATATGATATACTTTAGTACAAAGTTTTTGCTGTAGTTTTAGATCTATGCTTTTTTATAATTAAAATAAATTTATAACTAAGTTATACATGATTTAATGAGTATAATTTTTTTAATACAGTTCAAGCATACAATAATTAACCTACCATAAAAATTTGACTATAGAAATTGTAGCTATGAATTATTCCAAACAATTACAGAAAAAACATATTATTGTATGGAATTAATTGTAATAATTCATATCTGCAGTTTCTATAGTCTAAATATGGTCAAATTTTTATGGTGAGCTAATTATTGTATGCTTCAATTGTATTAAAAAATTTATACTCATTAGATCATGTATAACTTAGTTATAATTTTTTTAGTTACAGAAAAGCATAGGTCTAAAGCCACAACAAAAACTTTGTACTAAAGTATGCCATATTATATGTTCACTGTATAGATCTACTCATGTGGAATCCAACAAAATTAGATTTTCTATTTTATGATTTTTCTGTGATTTACTATGATTTTTCAAAGATTCGGCAAAAATAAATAAAAAAGAAAAAGAAAACCAGAGTTACTGTAGCAAAACCACAGTTACTGTAGCAAACTGTCGTTCAAAACCGGCCAAGGAGGTAAAATGCACGGTTTCAAAAGTTGAGAGAGGTTGTTTGTCCGGTTTTAGAGTTGAGGGAGGAAAAACGGACTTCATCGAAAGTTGAGGGAGACAAAGTAGACTTTTTCCAAAAAACTATACATCTTACTTCTAACCTCTTAAAACCATTCAAATTACCTCATTGAAGAACCATTCAAATTACCTCATTGACCTGGTTTGGAGTGATTCTAATTTCTAAAGACAGTTCTGTCTATTTTTAATTTTAAAAGTTTGGTAAATACTTAATAAGAAGGTTATTTAACACTTTGTTAAAATCTAAAACTCTCTAAAAATTTCAAAAAAAATCATAGCGGTAGATTAGCATATGAAAAATCCAAGTAAAATGTCCAGCTCGTGAAAATATATCTAGGAGATTAAAAAAACTAGACTTAGCTATAGAAAAATGAGAAACAATATCCAAAAAAATCTAGAAAAAATAAGAAAACATTCTAATCAGTGTATAAATGTGTTTCATAAACTTTGCACTACAAAAAAATTATATGGATCTAACTTAAATGCAACATATATACGAGAAAGTTTCCTATTTGACACTAGAAAATGTTTGCTTTCCAATTTGACATCCAAACCCTTTTAATCTTTTTCTTTACTATTTGACACTTCCGTTACTTTAGAGTGGTAACCATGTTAAGTCCCAGACGAGAAAATTGTTTCGCCTCTGTCTTTTTAGTTGTGGCATTTTCTAGTGGTAACAGAAGCATTTAAAAGGGAAACATAACAATTAGAAATAAAAAAAAGCCAAAAGAGGCAGCAATAGCCAGCAAAAGGGCACGTCATGACTGTTTTTTTTTATTTAGGACTGTTTTGGATCTTAGTGAATATAAATCTGGATTTTGGGTTAAAAATGAGGAGTATGTTTGGAGCTCATTTTCATAGTGATCACTGATCACTGTCTTTGGTGAAAATATCCAAATAGTAAGTTTTGAATAGATTCTTGGATTCTAGAATTTCGCTCTAAAATATAAGCATTTGGATCTCATTCTCATTTGTTAACCACATTCTAATTTTCCTCACGAGATCCAAACAGGACCTTACTGATTTTATTACAATACATACACAACTTATTGCGTCTTTTCTTGAGCTTAATTTGAAGTATATTTTCTCACCTTTTTCATCTCCCGCAACAAAGTTTGTATGCTTCTAAACTGGCTTGTAAGTCGTAAACAGGAGGCCAATTCATATAGATAACTACATTAACATTCTCTGTGAGTCTGTGGCATGGACAGAGACAGACTCTAAACACTGGAGCAACGGGCCTCTAATCCTCTATAGTTGAGAAAAAAATATCTTTAGAAGTTGGACGTGTTCAGTTCACGGAGTATGTATCTGTATGAAGGTCCAAGAATGCAAGTTCGACACAACCTCTATCATCAAACAGCTCCAGCTAAAAATTATTATCCAGGCCCGCCTGGCGCAAGGTGCATGCAGCCGGGCGGCGGCTGCGAGCAAAGCACCGAGACCGAGGGCGATTCGCTGTGCACGCCAACGCCATGCCCCGAACATGCCGGTCGCGTTGCCAGTTGCCGCCGCGCGGGCCTCCTGTTACTGCTAGCTTTAGCTGTCACTGTTAGCTCCCCTGTCGTCTTCTGCTCGATGCAGCAGCAGCAGCAGCAAGCACACATCATCTTCTTCTTCGTTGCACGTAGCCATCTACGTCGATCCATCGATCCATCCACCATCGACGCCCAGCTGCAGCGCGATCAGGTCCCAGAGCACATGACGGAAAAAAATCCCCCGAAAACGAACGTGGCTGCTGTTCATTCTCATCTGACATGATTGATGACGCTGGCTTTATGAGCGTCATGGTTTCTCTCTCTTTCAAGTTCGTCGGTGAGTTGTTATACTCCACTAACGGAATCAAAGAATCACTAAAACAGCTGTGGGTGCAGCGAGCGATGCCTTCCCATGCACGCCACAGAGTCGTCAGTGTCAGGTTCCGGAAATCATACAGGTCTTTTCCCATATGCAATGGCAAGAAGCAGAAAATGACGTCTTAACATGCAAAAAACAACTTGGGGGAGATATCAATAAGAAGGCATGTATTAACGGCGACACATTGCTTCATTCTTCAGACACGAGGACAAATAAACACTGGGAAAAAGACTAAAAGAGGTTTCCGGAAATATTTCTAGATTCTCCGTCACATCAATCTTTAGTTGCATGCATGGAGTATTAAATGCAGGTAAAAAAATAACTGATTGTACTTTTAGTATCTACATGTCGAGATGAATCTTTTGAGCCTAGTTGATCCATATTTGAACAAAGTTTGTCAAATAACAACGAAAGTGCTACAGTGTGTTTCCCGAATATTTGTCGGAACTAAACGAGCCCTCAGGAAGAACATCCAGTCGGCGTTTCAGCTCGTCAAACTCTCGTTTCATGATTTCATCTGTTTCTAGGCAGAAAAGCATCTGGACGCGTCTGCACCGTTTGTTATGATTCTTTCTTTTTACACGTAACAAATACACAGTACTTACTAAATATTCGTATCTGTCTTTTGGACTCTCTTCCTTTGCTTTAGGTTCGGGCGCGGTAGTGGACAAAAACAGAGAAGTGAAAGAAAAAGTATACGGCGGACCAGGCGCGCCAATAAAAATTCAGAAGTTCTTTGGCACGGTGGACTTGTGTCATCAGAGCGTCCAATGCTTCGATTGTCAATCAATTGGAAAATAGGAGTATATTATAACTTGTTATTGGATTTCATCGGATGCGTTGAAATTTCCAAGTCTGATCTGGCCATATCTTGCACTGAAAGGTGAAAGCTCAGCAACTATGACCCGAAACTGCTCTAGTCAATATGGAGATCGCCATCTGACATGACACCCTTCATTATATTATACTAAATGTGAATGGTCCTCATAATTTAGTCTCTGTCAATCGAATGTTACAGACTATTTTTAATAATAGACTAAATTAGTGTCACAACCTCCAATATGACATGAACTAAACTTTAGTCCGTACAACCAAACACGCTCATAGAGGACTTATCTATCAGCATGTAATAACTACTTATAGGTTACAAAAGGTTGAAATCAAATGTTTTACGTGATCGAGCTACTTTGCACTCCATTGCCATTCGTCCATTCCTCTTTGTGTTGTCTAAGTTGTGACATGTTTGTTTGACTATATAAAATAGGGGTAGAGGTCATACGCATCAACCAAGAATGTATGAGGGTCTTGGAGGGGATTATATAAAACAAGGATAGAGGTCATAGGCATCAACCAAACCAACACAAGGGTCTCATCCAAGACGTGTACGAACCAATTAGGAGTGCTCAAGAGAATTAGGCTAAACGGTTCTATTGCACTAGATTCTTGTATAGGGCAAGAATCAGAGAGTCCTAAAAGGTCAAGTAGAGTTGTGAGAGAGTGACAATCACTTGTACTTTTTTGGAGTTGTGCTAATAGAATTTGCGGTCGGTTTCACCAAATCCTAATCTCTATTGTCGTGGTTGCTTCATCATCATCTAGGGGTTTCTACGTGATTCGACTATATCGTTCTTCATACCGTGCAAGCTTGTGTCATATTCACAACATCCTTGTGAGCATCTAGGCCCCCAGTGAGTTTCGGTGATTGGATGACAACGGTAAATTACTATGACTAACGTGTGTTTTGCAGAAACAGTTGAGTTAGGTCATGGTAATGATGATCGTGAGGACATTATGCATGGTATTCATGTCCCCTTATTGATGGAATTCGTTCAGTTTTCAAAGGATGGACGACGAAGACGATGATAGGCTAGTTCTAAGTGTCATTTGGTGTTGAAGGACACTTAGAGTAGCATAAGTCTTTGTTTTATCTTTGGTCGTACTATAAAGAGGGGTTTGAATGGGTAGCTTGACCTAGGTGAGACTTTTGAGTTAAGTGTGGTGCACACTTGTTAACCAAAGCCCTAGGAAGCTTAGAAAGGTCCCTAAGATCATAAGGAAGAAAGTTCGTGAAAGGGAGCGTCGCAAACCAAAGTCGTTTTGGACTTCTATTTGCGACCGGACGCTCGAACCCTAGTGACCGGACGCTGGGGCATGCGTCCGGTCAGTAGGACTGGCTGAGGGGTCTGTCTGGCTGCGACCGGACGCACCCTCAGCAGTCGATCGGACGCACCAGGAGGGTGCGTCCGGTCGTACTCAGAGAGGTTCCAGAGAGGGAAATTGATGACCGGACGCGTCCGATCAGTGGTGATCGGACGCATGGATGCGTCCGGTCAGCGTTTCGTACAGGTGTCAGGCTATACGTCACATAGCCGTTGGGCACTGACCGGACGCGCCCGGTCACCCTGACAGTGCGTCCGGTCAGTGTATAAACTGGCTGGACTTACCCCTTCGTGCATGATTTGAGTTGGGGGGTATACATATGCCTCTCCCTCATTCATGTTGTTTCTCTTGCTCATTTGAAAGGTTGCCAAACACATTGTGAGTGCAAGTGAGTGCAAGAGGCCTAGTGAGGTTGAGAGATTTGATAATTGAGTGATCAAACACCTCATTAGTGAATAGAGAGTAGCAAGTGTGCATCCACCCATCTCATTAGCCTTGCATTGGTCAAGTGAGAGTTCTTGCTTGTTACTCTTGGTGATCGGCATCACCTAGACGGCTTGGTGGCGATCGGAGAGCTTGGTGATCATCCAGAGGCATTGTGGATGACCCAAGCCAAGTTGTGACCGGTAGCGAGCGATTCACCGGGCCAGAGTGGCGAAGAATCAGCTCGTAGTGAGCACTTGATCCTTGCGCGGATCAAGGGGGGCGATACCCTTGCGCGGGTGCTCCAACGAGGACTAGGGGTGTGTGCCGACACCTCGATACCTCGGCAAAAAGATCGTCGTGTCATCTCTACTATCTTTACTATGCATTTACCTTTGAGCAATTCAATTCCGCATTTACTTGTTGTTCTTTCATAAGTTGAATTGCCATGCTAGAGTAGAATTGGTTTAGCGATAGTCTTTTGTGCGGTTGATTCTTGTCAAACACACTTCTAGGCACTAGGGGGTTAATTGGAGCTTGATAGGTTTTAATTCTTGCAAGAAGTTTTAGAAAAGCCCAATTCACCCCCCCCTCTTGGGCATCTTGATCCTTTCAATCCTTTCCAAAATCCAAGGGCTACTGCGCATAACTAGGAATATCGATTCTAACGAGTAGTATCAGAGCCAGGGCCAGATTGATTTGATAGGGCCAGGAAGCACAAAATTAAGACGATGTCGGGATGTAGAATCAAGTAGAAAAGTATGATGTCAAAGGTAATTTCAGCGTGTGGTAATGTGTGGTGCAAGATGTGCTTGTCCAACAAGAATTGATTGATGCTCTTGAGGGCACGAAGCCGAACAAGACAACTAATAAAGAACGGAAGGTGATGGAGCAGAAGACTATCAATATAATTTAATTATGTCTCTCCGATGAGGCAAAATACCCAATACTTAAGGAGAATTCACCGACGAAATTATGGAAGAGCCTAAAAGAGCTGTATATGGCAAAGTCACTGACAAATCAGTGGGTATTGAAGCATCAACTATTTAGGTTACACATGAAGGAAGGTACATGATTCGTCTATCATCTAAATGTCTTCAACAAGCTTGTCATGGAGCTGGTTAGTGTGGATGAGAAAATTAAGGAGAACGATAAAGTCATCATATTGGCTTCATCCTTACCACTATTGTGGGAGCAGCCAGTGATAAATATTCTCGTCAGGAAGACTACTCTCAACTTCAATGAGACAGTTGTATACCTACTGAAGGCAGAGTCCTTGAAGAAGCCACAAGATTCTTCATTCTTGGGTGATGAAGCTTTGACTGTTTCAGATGGAGCAGAAAAAGTCAAGAATCATGGAAAGAAGAAAGGCAAGGGCAAGAAACAATGTACATGCTATCTATGTGATAAGGAGAGTCGCATGAAAAAAGGATTGTCTAAGTTTGAAGACTATGAGAGGAGCATGCTCATGGGCGGATCTATATACACCGTACTGGGTGCGGGCGCACCCACGAAAATTTCAAAAACAGTGATTATGATCAAATTTTCACCATATTCGCACCCAAATAATAAAATCCTATGCACCCACAAGGCAAGCGCATCCCCTCGCATTTGCTCTAGCTCCACCCCTGAGCATGCTCAGTGGCAAGTGAGGTTGAAAGTTATGTACTTATTGTCAGTCAACCAATACTATTCATGATTGGATATTAGATTTAGGAAGTTGCTTCCATATATGTTCAGTGTGGGAGATGTTTGACGAAGGATCTCTACACCCGAAAATAGAATTATTGACTTAGCAGATTGTCAGGAGTTTATTCACTTAGCGGATTGCCAGGAGTACGAAGTCACTAAGGTGGGAACAATTATATTGGAGACGCATCCACATGGCACGCTGACAGAGTTCGATATATCCTCAGCTTGAAAAAGAATCTAATACCTATGAGGTCGCTGGAACTCCAAGGTTGTGGATTGTCACTTCAAGGTGAAGTCATGCAAATCACATGCAAAGGGCAATTGAATTTTATAAAAAAAATATCAGAATTAATGGAGGATACCAAGTGATAGAAAATCTTATGGATGGTGCAAACATAGGGAGATATGGTAAAAATCCTGATGAGGGGAAGGAAGTCATCTTGTCAACGACATGTACTCAAATCTCAATTGTTGTCAAATGCAAGGCTACAAAGACAGTTGCAAAATCTAACAGTTATAGAGACGAATCTACAAGTTGTTGGAAGAAGGAAGACGTGGTTAGACCAACCACCACTACTACAGAACAGGGTCATAGGCCGATTCTCAAAATCGCCTTTAGTCTCGGCGTTTTTGCCGCCCGGGACTAATAGACCCTTTAGTCCCGGTCGGTAACACGGACCGGGACTAAAGGGCCTGCCCCAACGGCTACTGCGCAGAGCTGCCGGGGAAGGGACCCTTTAGTCTCGGTCCGTGTTACCAACCGGGACTAAAGGTTTAGCCACGGTTTGTGGCTTGCCCCGGGATAAATGATCACCTTTTAGCCCCAGTTTTTAATACAAACCAGGACTAAAGCTCCCCGGTTTATAACCTGCCAACTTCTTCCTCCCCCGAGCCAGAGACATTCAAATTTCAGTGAGCTTCTTGCTTGTTCTTGCTGTTGCTATTGCTTGTTCTTGCTTGTTCTTCATTGTTCTTCGTCTCCGGCGTCAATTGGTGATCTTCTTCGACTCTGTCATCATCTCTTTGCGTTTAGAGGTAACTATTTTCATCTCCTACCATGTCTTTTGAATATGAGAGGAATTTAATTAAAATATATAGTTTGCAAGAACAAGCATAGAGAGTTGAGTAGTTTAAATTGGTTCATCACAATCACTTGATAGTTTTCTACTGCTAGGTAGTATCCATTCTATATTTCATACTTATGCAAGACGAGTAATATTGAATTTTAGTGTCTTTTTAGTTTATTTTCTTTAGAAAAATGTGGAATTTATAATAGTTTGCAACAATAAATATAGAGAGTAGACAATGTGGAAATTGGTATTGTTATATCATATTTTTCGATTATCTAAACAAATAGATAAATTTAGAGTCTTTTTTATTTATAATTGTTTTTTATTTTTATTTTTAGTTTTTTTAGTGCTAGCTGCGATAGTCTTTGTTGTAGTCAAGCTTGCTTGAATTAATCAATCATGTGATGTCATGAGTGTTGTGCAATAACATGAGAAACTACTAAGTGCATGGTTGTAATATTTAATGCAGATGTTGTCACACAATTGGATGTATAATGTCGATCGCCGCTCCAAAGAGTTCATTGCTGGCGTGCACTATTTCTTAGGTGTGGCTGAGACAAACAAGCAGGATGGTTTCATATGCTACCCATGCGCCGTCTGTAAGAATTTGAAGGAATATTCATGCCCAAGGACTCTTCATACGCATTTGTTGAAGTCGGGTTTCGTAACAAACTATATTTGTTGGACGAAGCATGGAGAAAGGGGGGTTGTAATGGATGATGGTGAAGAGGAATTGGCCCACACTGATATTATTGCTCGATACGGTGCCTTTGATGATGATGCAGTGGGGGGAGATGGTGAAGAAGATGCGGCAGCGACAGAAGATGTGGCAGCTGATGTTGATGCTCTTGGTGATGCCATTCGTGATGCACAAAGAGAATGTGAAAGTGACAAGGAGAAGGTCAAGTTTGAGCGCATGCTAGAGGATCATAGGAAATTGCTATATCCCACTGCTGAAGATGGCCAAAAAAAGCTGGGTACTACGCTGGAACTGCTGCAATGGAAGGCAAAGAATGGTACATCCGATAAGGCATTTGGGCAGTTATTGAAGATAATGAAAAAGATGCTTCCGAAAGCGAACGAATTGCCCACCACTACGTACGAAGCAAAACAGGTCGTCTGCCCTTTGGGATTAGAAATCCAGCAGATACACGCATGTCCTAATGACTGCATCCTGTACCGTGAGGAGGAATACGAGAATTTGGATGCATGCCCGGTATGTGAAGCATCACGGTATAAGATAAGGCGAGATGATCCTGGCGACATAGAGGGTGAAGAACGTCCAAGCAGGAAGAAAATCCCTGCCAAGGTTATGTGGTATGCTCCTATAATACCACGCTTGAAACGTTTGTTCAGAAATAAGGACAATGCAAAGTTGTTGCTGTGGCATAAAGAAGACCGTAAGGTAGACAATATGCTGAGGCACCCAGCTGATGGATCCCAGTGGAGAGCGATAGACAGAGAATTCCCAGAGTTTGCAGATGAGGCTAGAAACTTGAGGTTCGCTTTAAGTACGAATGGTTTTAATCCTTTTGGGGAGCAAAGCAGTAGTCATAGCACTTGGCCAGTTACTCTTTGTATCTACAACCTTCCTCCGTGGTTATGCATGAAGCGGAAGTTCATTATGATGTCGTTGCTCATCCAAGGGCCGAAGCAACCTGGCAACGACATCGATGTCTACCTGAGACCATTAGTTGAGGAACTTCTACTTCTATGGAGCAAACCAGGCATACACGTGTGGGATGAGTACAAACAGGAACACTTTGACCTGCGAGGATTATTGTTCGTAACAATCAATGATTGGCCGACTCTAAGTAATCTTTCAGGCCAGGCAAACAAGGGATATAATGCATGCACACACTGTTTCGAAGACCTTGATAGTTTATTTTAAAAAAAGTGTCGGAAGGTCGTGTATGTTGGGCACCGTCGGTTTCTTCCTATGGGCCACCCAGTAAGAAAGAAAGGCAAACATTTTAAAGGTAAGGCAGACCACAAAACTAAGCCTCGTAACCGGACCGGAGATGATATACTCGAAATGGTGAATGATACGAAAGTAGTATTTGGAAAGGGATGGGGCAGCGAACCTGTTCCCAAAGACGCTTCGGGACACGCACCCATGTGGAAGAAGAAGTCCATATTCTGGGAGCTACCCTACTGGCATGTCCTAGAGGTCCGCCATGCGATCGACGTGATGCACCTGACAAAGAACCTTTGTGTGAACCTGCTTGGATTCATGGGTGTCTACGGAAAGCCTAAGGATTCACTTGAAGCACGACAGGACTTGCAGCGCATGAAAGAACGAGACAATTTGCATCCAGAGAAGACATATGACGGGCGCCAGTACTTAAGCCCTGTTAGCTACACTCTTAGCAGAGAAGAAAAGGAAAGCATGTTTGAATGCCTTAACAGCATCAAGGTCCCATCTGGATTCTCCTCCAATATAAAGAGAATAATTAATGTGCCAGAGAAGAAGTTCCAAAACTTGAAGTCCCATGGCTGCCATGTGCTTATGACCCAATTGCTTCCTGTTGCTCTAAGAGTAATTCTACCTCCACATGTACGTCTAGCCACCGTGAAGCTATGTGCATTCCTCAATTCAATTTCACAAAAGGCAATCAATCCAGAGGAACTTTCTACTTTGCAGAATGATGTCGTTCAATGTGTCGTCAGCTTTGAGTTGGTGTTCCCTCCATCCTTCTTTTATATCATGACACACCTCCTAGTTCACCTGGTCAAGGAGATCATTATTCTCGGTCCTGTGTTCCTACACACTATGTTCCCATTCGAGAGGTTCATGAGTGTCCTGAAAAAATATGTTCATAACCGTTCTCGGCCTGAAGGAAGCATCGCCCAGGGCTACGGAACAGAGGAGGTCATAGAGTTTTGTGTGGACTTTATTCCAGGCCTTGACCCGATTGGCGTTCCCGAATCGCGACACGAGGGCAGACTCAGTGGCAAGGGAACACTAGGGAAGAAAACATATATCAGTATAGGAGACGATTACTTCGATAAAGCACACTACACAGTTCTACAGAACTCTGCATTGGTCGATCCATATATCGAGGTATATAAGGATTTCCTTCGATCCAAGTGGCCCGGGAAGAGTGAATCTTGGATTACACGTCAGCACATGCAAACCTTCGGCGATTGGTTGTGAAAACAATGTCAGGGTGATGACAACATAGATGAGGAGCTTTATTTGTTGGCCAGACAACCATCGTGGCATATCAGCACATACAAAGGGTACGAGATCAATTGGAATACATTTTACACAGTAGCCCAAGACGGAAGGAGCACCAACCAAAACAGTGGTGTACGCATGGATGCCACGGATCCAAATGAGAACAAACAAACATATTATGGCCGCATACATGACATATGAGAACTAGACTACGCACCTAATTTTAAAGTCCCTTTGTTCCGGTGTAAATAGGTCAAGATGATCGGTACCGAAGGTGGGGTAACAGTCGACAAGGAGTATGGGATGACATCAGTGGACCTCAACAATATTGGGTACAAAGACGAACCATTTGTCCTTGCCGTGGATGTGAGTCAAGTGTTCTATGTGAAAGACATGTCTACAAAACCAAAAAAGGAAAAAATGATAACAACTCGATCGTCAACGAGCCAAAGCGCCATATAGTTCTTTCAGGGAAAAGAAACATTGTCGGAATTGAGGACAAGTCAGACATGTCAGGTGATTACGAAAGAGATGATCAAATTCCGCCATTCAAAGTGAACAAAGACCCAAGCATTTTGTTAAACAATGAGGAAACTCCATGGTTAAGGAATGATCATAACGAAGGGACATATGCCAAGAGTAGGTTCGCGGTTGTGCCCGCTTAATAGTGGGTTGTAAAGATATTATGTAATAATTAATTAACTAAGACTTCATTTATTTGATAATGGAAAGTATATCAAATATTTAATTTTCTGTTCAATTAGAAAGATTTAAGATATATTTAAAAAGAAAACTAAATTTAAAAATCTAAAACTACTGCATCTGTCGCGTAGAACGAAATTGGGCAATGATTTTTTAGGTTATAAACAAAAGATTAACGTCCAAATGATTTAAAAATAAATTTTCTATTGAAAGCCAACAATTTTTTAAATTTAAATTGAACATTAAATTTTTGCATTAACCAAATATGAATGGTTATTTACATTTATATTCGTTATTATAAAAAAAGAAAAGAATTTATGCTACAAAATTTTCTACTATACAATAAGGTTAAAGGATATACAACTGTTATTTTTCACTAATTTTATGCCTACTGTTCAATTTACTATGCAATTAACAAGAATTACAACATATTTATATAGTGGAAACTTAATACAAAACCCAAAATACTGAAAACCCAAAACTGTGGCGGGAAAGGACCCCTTAGTCCCGGGCGGTGGCACCAACCGGGAGTAAAGACCCCTTTAGTCCCGGTGCGTAAGCCCGCCCGGGACTAAAGGTCCAACCCTTTACGCACCGGGACTAAAGGGTCTTTAGTCCCGGTGCGTAATACGGCCCGGGACTAAAGGGGCTCTCGGGTATATAGGGCACAGCGCCCTCCAATCTTTCCCAGATCGACGCAGTTGCCCGCCTCCGTCCGCGCCGCCGCCCTCGAGCTCTCCTCGCCGTCGAGCCTCCATCTGTCCACGCCGTCGAGCCTCGGCCTCTCTCGCCGCCGTCGAGCCTCGGCCTCCCTCGCCTCTGTCCGCGCCGCCGCCCTCGGCTCGTCCTCCGCCGGCGTCGAGCTCCCCGACCGTACCGTGGTCGTCCTCGCCGGCCGTACTGTGCTCGTCCTCGCGCCGCCGTCGAGCTCCCGCGTACATCCTTGTCCTCGCGCCGCCGTCAAGCCTCGGCCTCGTCTCGTCCTCGTCCTCGTCTCGTCCTCCACGCCGGCGTCTCCGTCGTCCTGTGGTCGGCCAGCTCGTTGATCTCCGTCCTCGCCGCCGTGCGTGCAGTGTGTTCATGTGTGTGTTCGTGTGTGTGTGCGCGTGTGTGCGTGGTGTGCGTGTGTGTGTGCATCCTGTGTGTGCAGTGTGTGTAAAAAAAAGAAATGAAAAGTTAAATAGAAAATACTATATATAGAAAAAAGAAAATTGATATATATATATATAGAAAATAAATATATATATTTAGAAAAAGAAAGTGATATATATCAAATGAATATAAATAGATATATATTTATAGATAATGAATATGATTATATTCATTATCTTTAAATATATATATCTATTTATATTCATTTCTTTTTCTACATATATATATATATTTATTATCTATATATATATCCATTTTCGTTTTTCTATATATATTATTTTCTATATATATTATATATGAATAAATATATTTATAGAAAAAGGAAAATCATATATATGTTTTTCAACCTAACAAATATATGTTTACACATGTAGAAAAAAGTGACAGGCCGCATCGACCTGTAGTCCTGGTGACCGCTCCACCGACCTCGCCGTCGTCCACTGTCATCCGCACCGTCGTCATCCCGCTGCTGTCCGCCGTCGTCATTCTCGTCCACGGTGTGTAAATCACGTGACAAGGATATGTTTAAACATGTATTTATTATTCTTAGAAATATGTGTTCATAGAAAATCATGTGTCATGTTGAATTGTCTCTTTACGAATATATGTTATTTTTGGCGATTACATGTCACCTAAAACTCGAAACCCTAAACCCCGAAACCCTAAACCCTAAACCCATAAACCCCTAGTTTTCGGTTTTGGTTTCACATACATGTATAAAACTCATCTAAGTGTTCGATCATATTGTATATATATTTTAATATTCGCAGAAATGGCCGACCCAAATGAGAACATGGAGGAGGAAATGATGAATATCATCGCCGACGGCGATGACAGGAGTCAATACTTATTGAATTACGAAGACATGACCATGCATGATGAAAATCCCCCTGAACAACAAGTTGAGATGGAAGAAGGCAATACAGGCGAGGTATATATACAATATGTCGTGTTAGGGTTTACATTTACTTTATTACTTGATTAGGTTTTATTTCAACTTGTATTAGGGTTTCATCTTCGTGTCTTTACCTATATGTAGCCCTCTGGATCGCCGTCTGCGACGGGGCAGAGCAGACCAAAACGAGGGCCGAAGAGGCCGTTGAAGGGCCGTCATGTAATCTCCGAATTCGATATGGCTACAGGCCAACCACTAGGACCCCATGCACAGAAATATGTCTTTCACTGTGGGTTTCTTGTGAGAGATCGGATTCCGATAAGTGCTCGTGAATGGAAAGAGAGGCGACGTGCTCCCGAGATCAGTTATGTCTCCAATCTTGACAAGCAGCTAGTCTGGGATGACGTCCAAGCTAATTTCTCGTTAGACACGGATGATGAGGAGCTGCTGAGGCGAATTCGGGAGTGGACAATGAAGAAGATGGCCACACTTTTTCAGGACTGGAAGAAGAAATTGTATCACAAGTTTGTGCTGAAGAACGAGACGCCAGATTTCAACTCTAAGGCGTATGTCAAGATAAGGGCCGATTGGGATGAATTTGTACAGTACAAAAGATCACAAGAGAGCGAGACCCGGGTCAGAGTAAACAAATAGAATGCAGCTCAGAAGAAATACCACCATCATTTAGAATCAGGTGGCTATAAGACTACCCTTCCAAAGTGGGAGAGACAGGAACAAGAGATGCTTGCCAGGGGGTAGTCCCGGAGACAATAAGAAGAAATTGGAGTGAACGGTCCAGGAATTGGTTCTACGCTCATGGGGAACCATAAACCCTAATGACGGGGAGCTTGATTGGGGCCCACAAATTTCAAGAGCAGCACAGAGGCTAGTTCAAGCACGAAGTGCGGTGTTGGCTGGCGAGTTCAAGCCCAACAGAGAGAAGGATGAACTCACGTACGCGCTGGAGAATCCTGAGCACGGTGGGCATACGAGAGGCTTTGGGGCCGTTTCGTGGCTGCATTCCTTCGAAGCGGATCGAGAAAGTTACAGAAGCCGCCAGAGAAAGAAGGACGAGGAGGCAAAGCGACTCTTCAAGTTGGAGGAGTATGTTCTTCAAACACAAGAGCGTGAGAAATCTCGTGAAGAATGGATGCAGGAGGAAATCAAAAGGCAAGTGCAAGCGACACTTAGTCAAATGACGAGTGGGCAAGGTACATCATCACAACAGCCTCAAGCGAACATTAGCCCCCCAGGACAGATGAAAAGCAGTTGTGCCTCCACGGAAGTACCAACCATTCAAGATGACTCCAAGCTACACTTCCCCGTGGATGACGTTAAAGAACCTTTTACTACTTGTGAGCTACACATTCTAGATGGAAATGCCACGAAAAAGGTGGTTGTCGGTGTTGTAAACCCTATCGACCGCACAAGAACACCAAGAATCCATGGTCAACCAGTGCCAGCCGGATACGCTAGCGTCTCGGTGGATAGGGTTGAGACAGGTTGTGCCAGCGTGGCACTGGAAATCGAAGGGGGAGATGGGGAGAAGACTTTAGGTAAAGCGGAGAAGACATTTATTTACTGGCGCAAGCGCTTCATTATTATTCCTGGAGTGTCACCGCCGCAACCTCCTCCTACTGATCAAGATCCTCACCATAGGTAGTGTGCGCGTGAACGAGAAACAATTTTTATTACACTAACTTCCTATATGTATATATTAGTTGGATGCTCACATCATTTGTTGTTTTGCATAGCAGGAACTATAGTCCAGTTCGTCATTATTCCCCAGCGCATCAGAGTGCTGCGGGCGGTGACGATGTGTTGGAGGACACGGCTTCAACCCCATCTCCTGCACAAAGATCTCCACCGGCCCCACCATCTCCTTCACCGCGGGCTTCAACGCCACAACCTCCACCGCAGGCTCCAACACCGCCACCGGGCCCACCATCTCCTCCACCGCGGGCTCCAACGCCACAACCTCCACCGCGGGCTCCAACACCCCCGCCTCCACCGCGTGGCCCTAAGAAGCGGTCTGCCGCCATAGAACCAAAGGCCCCACCTCCAAAGAAGAAGGCTCCTGCATCAGGAAAAAAGCCCAAGAGAAATTAGCTTATGAAAAGACTGATGAGGAGTTAGAAATTACGGTGAAAAAAGATGTGCGAAATTTTTTAGATGAATGTGACGCCGCTGCTAAAGCGAAGAGGAACCCGGAGAAGCCTTACCTCTTGTTAAACCCACAGGAGTTAAGGAAAAGGGTGGACCAACATGGTATCAAGATGCGTGAAGCCCGAAAGGCTCCGCGAAAATCAGATTACGAACGCTCTCTTATGAAGTCCGCAAAAGAACAACAATCCAACAAGAAGAAAGTGGGAAAGGGTGTTCCACAGCTCGGGGAAACATCAAGACCTTTGTCCCCGTTAGTTGTGCAAAATCAGTATGGTTCAAACATGGGCAGAGTACAGAGGAAATCTGGAGAGACCACTTTGTCTGAGATGGACTCAATGGAAAAAAATTCATTGACAGCGGTCTCCCGTACGACACCATTAAAAATATTGCTACTGGGCTGGAGTTTCCACGAGCGGAAGTAGTTGATGAATGGAGGAGAAATTTTGCACCGGGCAGGAGTCTAATGAACCCCAATCACTTACATGTACTTGGTACGCAGATGTTTGCAATCAACAAATGGTGCATGGAGGCTTCTAAAGACGGTGATGTCAATTGGATTTCTGTCCGAATTCGGAACCATCACTACTTCCGTGGCGATGACCTAATCTTAGTCCAGATGGAGGAATTACACCAGCTATGTCATATGGACGCACTGGACAAATCGCTCCTTAGCTGCTACTGTTTGTAAGTGTTTCTTTTATAGTTTTCATTGAACTCTCTAATATGTGTATATAGTAGTATTCTTACACACATACTTGTGGATCGACTCGATATTTTGCAGGTATCAGATGACTTAGCTCAGAGATAAACACGACAATTATGTTGGGTTTGTTGATCCATATGTTGTTTTCAAGGCTCCAAACCCTTCAGCGACTTGGAGCGATGAGTCGTGTACGAATCTCATGAGGTTCTTCGTGAACCAAAAAGATAGAGAAAGAATTCTCTTCCCATACAACTTTAAGTGCGTGAGACATATATAGTTAATAATAAGTATATGCACATTTTATTTTACTTAACCCTAATAATATATATATGAATCATGTGTATGAACAGCTATCACTGGATATTGATGGTCATCGATCTCAAACAAAGCAATGTGTTAATCTATGACTCGTTGAGCAAACCGCAAGCAGATTACCAAGATATGATAGACATCCTCCAAAGGTAATTTTTCGATCCCTAGCTTGCATGCTTAAAGTATAGACTAAGCTTGTATATATGTATACTAATTAAATAATGATCCAACTATTAATGTTTCATTGGCCGGATTAGGGTTTGGGAAAAATTCATTGCTCGGGAACATATGAGTCAGTGTAAGGCCCCACTTACAATAAAGCCACGACTACCAGTAAGTTTACACCTTCGTCAATGTACGTGTATCTTTATTATATCATGTCATATATCATATCTTTATTACGAGATGAATCTTTTCATTCTACAGTGGATTTTGAGACAAAAACAGGGCACCAACTTATGCGGATTCTATGTTTGCGAGTACATGATGATAGAATCAAATAGAATTCCTGAAGAAATCATCAAAGTACGTAACATGTTTCTTTTCATTTTTATGGACTTAATATTGATAATATAGATATAACTAATATCTTCTTTAATTCCAATTGAAGACTGACTGGTTGAAGCAAAAAGTGATGCTACAAGGCCAATTGAAAGCAATACAAGAGACAATAGCAGGATTTCTTCGGGAACAAGTCATAAATCCAAACGGCGAGTTCTACTATAATACCAACGAGTCGTTGATTCCAAACAATGATGATCATTTGTATGCCATGTAGATCTTTAGATGGAGTACAACTTGTAATAGGTTTACAGTACTAACTTTGAAGTACAACTTGTGTAGATAGATATTTGGACAACTTCTATATGTATATTGCTTGTAATTTTATGTACATATATTTATATATATATATATATGTAGTTCTATAGTTCAATTATATATGCATGCAATAAGCTTATTGTGTTATGCTGCTAATATATATAAATTATATATATTAGCAGCAAAGAATATATATTGGAAAACCTATTAAATAAATAAACAAAACTGAAAACAGAACTGAAATGAAAATAAAAAGGAAAAACCAGGGGACCCTTTAGTCTTGGTTGGTAATACCAGCCGGGACTAAGGGGGGGCTTTAGCCCCGGTGGCCGGAGCCAGGACTAAAGGGGGGGGGGGGCTTTAGTCCTGGAAGCGTAGTCCCGGCTCGGCAACCAGGGCTAAAGGCCATTGCCGACCGGGGCTAAAAGCATGTTTCTGTAGTAGTGCACACAATACCAACGAGTAAGTGGAGCTCGAAGGTGGTACAAACTTAAAGGAGAAGATGGTGTGATTAACCAAACTACACAATGAAGGAGCTCTCAGATGAAGGTTCACGCACTCCAGCCTGAAACTCACACGCACATTGCGGTGATGTGTGTGAGCCCCTGTGGCGGGGGCACTTTCGAGGTAGGAGTGTAAATATAAAAAGAAGTCGATTCAGAGGGAATTCTTGGAAGAGCATGATAACTTTAAAGGATTAGAGTTAAGGTGGAGATTGTTGTATGACGATTCAAATCCTAATAGAAATAGAACTCATGAGTGGTGTGTTATATTAGAGCATCTCCAAGAGTTTTGTAAATTTTCCTCCCAATAACACTACATTTCCCAACTCCTAAGAAGATATTGGGAGAAAAAAAAGAACTCATCTCCAACAGTACCTAATATTCCATTCCTAAAAATCAAATTTTGATCCCATTTGGATTTTTTGTGTGGTCCTTTTTTCGCACAATAGTCTTCGTGCTCACGCGTACGTATGCCGCTGCCGCGACCTCCTTCTTCGTGTTGCCCTAGCCTGCTCGATCTACCGGCCAATAGCAGTTGAGTACCATCAGCATGCATACAGGCAAACAATAGAACCGGCAACCAGCAGGCAGACAGGCAGCAGGAATCGACAACCAGCAGGCAGTCAGGCAGCAGACGTCCAGTGCAACACCATGCATGCAGTATACTGTACAGCAAAGGAGCACGCCCAACTACATGGCACGCGCAACGAAAAAGGAAGAACGACGCCGCGTCAGAACTCGTATCCGCGTGACCCGATTACGCACAAAGTTACGCGCAAGGCGAGCGAATTTCCCAAGCACCTAAATTTTAGAGGGATGGATTAGGAGTTGTTGGAGAGGATTTTTTTCTCATCTTGCTAAAAACTAAAGATTGGGAAGAGATTTAGGGAACTCTTGGAGATGCTCATGCTCTTATGACTTCTAGTTCTACTAGGTCTTGAGTGTAAAATTCTACTAGGAGCAGACTCGTATTTGTATGTATAAGTGTCTTGGAGGGGACTATATAAACCAGGGGTAGACGCCATAAACATCAACCAGGCCAATACAAGGGCCTAATCCAAGGCTTGTATGGAGTAATTATGAGTGCTTAAGAGAATTAGGCTAGACAGTTCTATTGCACTAGATTAATTCTTGTATAGAGCAAGAATCAGAGGGTCCTAAATGGTCAAGTAGGTTGTGAAAGAGCGACAATCACTTGTACTTTTTGGAAGTTGTGCTAATAGAATTTAGTGTCGGGTTCGCCAATTCCTAATCTGTCATGGTTGTTTCATCATCATTTAGGGCTTTCTATGCGATTCGACTACATCGTTCTTTATACGGTACAAACTTCTGTTATACTACTACTGGAAACTTGAAATTCCCTCATGGTGCACTACCGTCAGGGAAAATAAAAATATTTTCATAAAAATATACGTATCGTCATAAAAACTAAAAATATCGCCATGAAATTTTTTACGGTGCACTTACCGTCAGGGAAAATAAAAATACCGTCAGGGCTAGCTCGACAGGGTAATTCCAGTTTTCACTGACGTTGGTCAGGGAATTTCAAGTTTCCTGTAATGACTGGCAGCATTCTTTTAAAGTTCCGTGGGCTGCTGCATATAACTAGGGGTATCAAATTCTAACAAATATCAAAAGTTTGTTTTAACGATTTAGTAAAACTTTAAAATTTGCTGGCTTCTTGAAATCAAGAAGTGTACTTTTTTTTTGGACGGAGGGAAAGATCACGAAAAGTGGCTGCTATTGGGCCTTATTCCTGTGATTACATGTGTGCGTTGTTGGCATGTGTCCATCTGTCAATCATGTTCCCAACTGTTTTCTAAAGATTTTTGAACAACTTCCTATTGTTTGCACCAGGCATGCACTTGCTTCCAATAAGAAATGTAACAAAAAACTGTTGAGCGGTTCCCTGATTGACATCAACTACAGGATGACCACTACAATTTACTTATTATTTTATTCAGGTGTCATGGCAAGTACACATATAGTACAATTTTTTTTCAGAAAGGTTAGTGTACGCATCATGACTTCAGCAAACTTCGTCTTATGCAACACTAAAGCATCATGTTGATAAAGAAATAAACTTGAGAAACCGACAGACCACAAGGACGCACATTTAGAAATTTATTTTTACAAACAAAAAATGCTAAAAGTCTAGTAGCTAGTCTTATTATGAAAAAGCAATGGCTGCTTGCATTGGGATCACATGTTTTTTTGCTGGTAGGATTAGTGGTGCAATCATTTCATTATTTTGGACTTCCAGACCAATTAATTAATTATGCGTACACATGTTAGATGTAGTGATAAATGGTGTAGCCACACTATGTACTCTCCAGGAGAAGAGACTGATGTTTGTGATGTATTAAAAGCGTGAAGTTGAGTCCAACTATCGTCGTGACACTTTTTAGGTTTCCCTTTCTCCATCAGCTTCTTCCGTGCATCTTCTTCGTTCGAGTGAATGTATGATTAGGCTACTGTTGCCATCCGCCGTAAACTTCTATTTTTCTAATTATAAGTGTCTGTAATAAGTACAATGCCAAGTCGCTATCTTCACCTTATCAGTTAATAAGTATATTCCTCCAAGATTTTGTTGGTGGAGTAATTGTAATCGAAGTAGAAATTCACAACTTTTGACTTCTACTTTACATTATTACTCTTTTTTTTTTCCCTCTCTGAATGCATTTCTAGAAATTTTGGTATATTGTACAGATGCCCTGTTCTTGACATAAACAATTATACTCCCCCTCTGGTTTCGAAATGATAAGCACATTTTAAAAGCCACGCAAAAACAATCCCCTAATTTATCCTTTAATATGTTGTCATTTGCTAAAGAATAAATATTATCTAAGAAGCATGTTCAAAACATTTTCTTTGACGAAATCTTTTCACTACAGATTTACTGATGCAAGTTTAAGTCTTAACATATATATATTAAATTATTGGTTAAAGTTCTTCATTAATCTTTTTTTGATGAAAAAGTTCATTAAATTTGACTTTTCTATGTATATATAAAATACCGTTTATCCTTCTGGCCTGGAGGGAGCAATGCGTAATAAGCGAGTGTAAGAGCACATGTTCACATGTCTGAGGAAAAGCTAGACCCTTTTTCGTGCCTTTTTGATCTGGTACTGTGCAATTAGGAACAATGTACAAACCTTTAGAAGCATATGATTGAGCTAATAGCAGCCAGCCAGCTATCTCCACTAGCACTGCTTGGAAATGGAATTTAACCTGAACCTAAAGCTATAGCTAGTTTTAGCTATTGTGGAATATTGTAAAGTTAATCCAACCTATCCATATCCCGTAGCCAAATTTGAATCTCAGATGTTGCTTAGACCAATAAGTAGAGATGGTACCCGAGGCAACCCTTTTTCTAGTTAGCGAGGACCATATTGCTGTTAGTGATGCCTACACATTGCTTTTTGGATTTTATTATTATCTAAATACAATAAAGCATATATTCATCTATATATAGTTTTCTATCATGAAGGAATAAACGGCATTCCCCGCAAAAAAAGAAGGAATAAACAACATGGTGGACCATTGAATCAACGAGACGAAACATCCACACTTGTTATCCTGCTTGTTGATTTAGCTTGTATATAATTTAACAAAGCAAACCTATATTATACTGATCTATTTCATTATTATACAATAACATCAAAAAGGAGTCACCATGTTTGCCAAGAGGACCTAGAAGTTACTTCTTCTATCCCAAATTACAAAACGTTTTGGCTTTTTTAGATACTTAATTTGGAATGAAGAGAGTATGCGATTAATGGGGAAAAGAAGACTTATTTATGATGATGTGACAGGCTGCGACTGAGTTGATTAATTTGTTGTGAGAGAAAACACAGCTCTATGGTTGAAAAGCAGAGCTGATTTTGACTGAATAACTCAAACGAATAGGGCATAAACCAAAGAGTCTATATACTACAATAATAGATAGTGAATTTAGAGTAATAAATAAGGAAAATAGTAGTAATTTGATTTCCATCACTGTTTAGCAAGGGACTAAGGGGTTTGTGAGCTGTTGACTACACGCCAGCTAGTAGAAAATTTACCAGAGGAAATAACTATACGTCCGAAGTATAATTACTGGAATACTTAGCGCACAATGGCATCAGTGTTCTTTACGTCAGCAGTATGTCATATTTACGTCTGCATGCAGTGAGTGATATGTTTTCTTCTTTACATTAATTTCCCCTTCTAGATATGGAACTAATTCTTTATTATGTCCTGCCGTCATATAAGAAAACTGCCTTTTGAAACCTTCAATCAAAGGATAAATTCCATGTCCTACACTGTTGTCGTCTACTCAGACAACTCCTTTGACCTGACCAGGCTACAATGCGGAGTGTTCACATCTTGTTTTGGAACAATTTGAGCAATCTTACTCCAACATCTTGCCTCCTCTTTTGATGATTCCTTCTTTCTTTCTGCACTTGTACTCTGCTTGTTTTCGCTAATGCGTCTTAAGTAGGGGCTCTTTGGCCTCGATCTCCTGTTTCCGAGAGAGAGAGAGAGAGAGAGAGAGAGAGAGAAATGTTTACTACAACTTGTGCTGTATATTCATCCAAAAAAATGATTTCCGTAGAGCGTGTATGATCATGATCATTAAGGGCCCCTAGTTGCGGTGCTCATCAAACTGTCGGCGATGATTAGCAGTGTTTTCTACTCATCTAGCACAGCTCAAAAGGTATCCTAGACAGTACAGTACAGTATCTGAACCGTAGCGCGCGTAGACAACGGCAGGAGACCTGCATCTTGATGAGCGATTTGCGACTGTACGTCGATATAGTATAGCTTTTAAGCATGAAAGACACAAGTTGGAATAGAAAATGGCGGCGCCAATATATGCCTTTGTGGATCAGCACCCCACCACATGTTCTTCGTTTACTTTTCCAGATCAAACAAACTAAAGGTGACGCAGAATCAATCAGGAGACAGCCAGATCTGCGCTTGGCGTTGTTTAACTGCGAGTGACACAAAAGAAATCCTCCTTTAGTTTGTCCGGGTCTCTGCACACGTGTTTCAGACTTTTTTTCCCCTCCCCCCTCTTAAAGGCAGCAGTTCGTTACCATTTCACTCACCTCAGCTGGGACGAAGACGAACGAAGCGTGTGCACGCACTGGAGATGGACAGATCGCAGGACAGAAGCCGTACAGCATTGGCATGCGCATGACACACGAGTAATAGCACACTAGTACAAAACAGTAGATGAATTTGATCAACGAAATGCATCGAATCCATTTCTGTACATCGAAATCTGCATGCACAGCGTGCAAAAGAGAAAATGAACCTCTGCATGCACAGCGTGCAAAAGAATTCTTCTCAGAATGGAAGGGATAGTAGCACGATAGGCTTCGATCACCGATATCGCGCGCCTTGTCGATCGATCGATCTTTATATATACAAGAACAAGAAGGCAAACAAGATAGATGCAATGATAATGGCGGGTGTGTCGCGTTGTTTTTCTTCTGCCTAATTTCGTCGTGGACACTCTCTCTCCTTCTCTGTTAATTCGCTGCTCCCTCCGATGCAAGACGACGACGTGCAGAGGGAGAGAAAAAAGAACGATGAATCAATTAGCCAAGGAACCACCAACTGCAAAATCCTCTCTCTCGCGCGCTCTAAATTAAATCTGCGGCAATTCTTGGTGCGCGTCGCCGGACTCCATGAACACTCTGAGCCAGTAGTCGAGGTCGCCGTCGGCGCCAACGACGGACGAGGAGGCGGCGGCGGCCGCCACGTCGTCGCCGAACGCGTCGGAGGGCTCCATGGGGACGTCGTCGAAGCTCTCGATCTCGAGCGGCATGGACAGCGTCTCCGACCAGAAGGTGTCGTCGAACTGGAACTCCTCGGCGTCGTCCGACGCGGAGGAGGTGAAGCTCTCCTCCTTGGGGAACGCCGCGGGCGAGCAGCTCCCCGTGTTGCCCTGCTCCTGCTCCTGCTCCTGCTCCGTCATGGACGACGACTCGGTCTCGGTCACCGACGACGAGGCCGCCGACCGTTCCGGCGACACCGGCGCGGGGACGGCGACGGCGACGGCGACGCCGGCCGTCGTCGTCGTCTTCCTGCTGGCGGCCACGCCCCCGCGCTTGGGCCTGCTGCGCTTCCTGCCGGCGGCGCCACCGGCGGCCGGCGCCCCGTGGTGCTGCTGCTCCTCCTTGTCGTCCTTGGTGGTGGGCTCCAGCCGCTTCTTGAGGTGCGTGTGCCAGACGTTCTTGATCTCGTTGTCCGTCCGCCCGGGCAGCCTGGCGGCGATGGCGGACCACCTGCGAGTGACGACCAAACAAACAATTCAGAGAGCTCGTCAGTGCACAGCTTTGATCTGCGAGATGACATCGACATGCATGCATGTTCTACAAACGCTGCAGCATGCTACTCGTATCCTAATCTCTGCCGCGTGATTTGATTCCCCTTGCGGAATCACACGCACTTGTTTAACGCTGCACCAGTTCAATTTGTGTGTTTTTTTTTTTAACTGCACTGAGCTCTAGACGGCACGCATGCAGCAGCAGCAGCAGCAGCAGTGTCCCGTTCGTCGTCCTCGTCCACGACGAGGACGCCCCAAGCTAGAGAGGAGGTGGAATCTCCGGCGGATCTCGCGCGGCATCAGCGCATCATCAGTGACGCAACTTTAATTAAATTTAACTAGTGACCAAGTGGGCAGCACACTTGGATTTTCTTTCTTCGTCGTCGTCCTGTAGGCGGGGCCCACGGGGACGATAATGTATTGTACTCCATGGCTGCCCTGCCCCACTGACAGGAGCGAGAGGAGGAAGACGAAGACCAAGAAGAAGAGTAGTTTGCGTTTTGAAGCAACGAAACAATCAATCATTGCACCTTCCTCCGATTTACAGTATTTAGCAAAAACACCCGAAAGGAGGACGGACAGCAATGCGATGGAGAAAGCGAAAGAAAAGGAAATGGGGGCGCGGAATTAATAATTAGCAGCGGCAGCACAGCACAGTACAGTACCTGTTGCCGAGCTGCTCGTGGAGGCTGATGATGGCGTCCTCTTCCTCCTTGCTGAAGTTGCCGCGCTTGATGTCGGGGCGCAGGTAGTTGATCCACCGGAGCCGGCAGCTCTTGCCGCACCGCAGCAGCCCTGCAGCAGCAGCAGCACCTCTGGTCAGCACACGCCGGCCGGCAGGGCAGCTTACTATAGTAGTATAGCTAGCTACGGCGAGAAAGCAAGCAGAGATCGAGTGCATGCATGATGCGTGGGTTGCTTATTGCTCACCGGCTTGCTTGGGCAGCGCGCGCCAGTTGCTGTGGCCGAAGCTCTGGATGTGGGCGACCAGGATCTTGTCCTCCTCGGGCGTCCATGGCCCCTTCTTCAGCCCCATCTTCTCGCAGCACGGAGCCCTCCCCATTTGACTCTAGCTACTGCTGGATCTCCTCCTCCTCCTCTGAGTGTGTTGTTGTCTGAATAAGAATAAGCTGTGTGCTTGCTAGATTGGTTCTCGAGGGAGGCGTGGGGTGGTGTTTGCTGCTTATTGTGTTGTGTGTTTGTCCCGGTCGCGCTGAAGGCAAGGGTGGAGTCGCGAGGCTGCCCGGGTATTTATCTATCCTGGTGGCGAGTGATGACACATAGAGAGCTTGAGACTTGGGAGTTGGGAGCTAGGGTGTTTTTTTTTTTTACAATACAAATATATAAATGCATATAGCGCCGGAGAGTTCAAACCGGCACGTGCTCGAACGCAACTTCCTGGTAAGCGGTTCCTCTGGGTGGGCCAAGTGGGGGGCTGTAATTTTCTAGCGTCTGTGATTTACTTTTCCTCTTGTAACTTTTTAACCCACAAATTAGGGCATGATTGAGGGTTGGATGATCTGGTGTAGAGTTTAGTTGATTAAAATTTTAGACCACATCAGTATCTAGTGTGGTCTAAAGTTTCACCCAACTTACTAACACGCTTTCTTCTTCCCAATCGTGTCGTGGCTCCCTCTCTCTTCTAGGCGACTGGCGAGCTCTTCCCAACGGGCTCCTCCTGGCGACGTCCTCCCAACGCTCGTGCCCCACCGCCTCCTCAAGCCCGTGCCCCCATCCACATCGATCTCGCTGACCATGGCAGATCTGGTCGGCCCATGGTGGATCTGCCGAGCTAGGCCTTCTCCTCCTCCTCCTCCCCCTCCTCCGCGTTAGGGTTCCAGTAATCTTTTCACTTATCTTTCTTAACTCCGACGGGCTTATAAAGGGAAGGGGTTTAGGGAGGAAGATACCAAGTTGTGGGGATGCCTGCGGGCGGTTTAGGGGCTCTGGTGGCAGTAGAGGCGGCCAGGCCAGAGTGGGGCGGGGGAGCTCCGCCAAGAGGTGGCAGGGGGAGAGGGGAGGGAGGGGCGAAGGCGAGGAGAAGTGTGGCCACCGGTGAGGAGGAAGAAGGAAGAGGAATGGCGAGCGGGAGATTGAAGGCGGTCGTGCATGCGGCCTAATGCACGCACGGCCATTTTTTAGCCGCGTCTACAAACTTTACACCTTCTATTTGGCGGCTTACGCACTAAAATGATATAAAACTCGATGGCTAAACTTTAGACCATCAGATCCAAAGAGAGCCTTAACTTGATTCGCAATATGCTTAATGTTCGAACCTCCTATTTATATGAGGACAATCCCATATAAAAATTATAGGATATAGTCACACACATTAACCCACTTCTGAATCACTAATCACCGTCACAAAATCAAACCCACAACACTTATCTCCCTGGCACTAAGGCCCTTCTCTGAGGTCGGCCATCTCAGGCCCATCACAGCGCACATGATTGGTGTATGGGTTGTAGTGTGTAATTTCTTAGGCTATGAAAACTACACGATAGTGTAAAGTTTGGAGTGCCCTTGTGAGCTCTTTGTAAAAAAAATTATATATGTACTATAAATTATCCAATTCTAACATCATCAGTATATATAAAAGTTAGTTTAAAGTGAACTACAACTATATAGTCCATCACACACCAAGGATGTCCTAACGTGATAAGGACAGGTACATGTCCACTGTGGTGATGACACACTTGAGCTTGCAGATCAGTGTCTGCAAAGAGGCGACATCCTTGGTGTGTGATGGACGTCACGGGAAGATGGATATAGGCATGACATAACAACAACTTCGACCTCTAATAGTAATCTCCAGACACCAATAGAGGATATTAGGGACAGTTCAAGGCTATCAGCCACAACATTGATGACAGAACCGATCGATAAGGATGTGAAACCTTAGAATATGGTAGTAAACCACCCTTCTTGTACTCCCATGACCCTCCAATACAAAAGGTTGGACATGGGCTCCTATAGAAGAGATCAACCAAACCAAATAAGATCAAATCCTAGATCACTAGCAAAGTGTTCCCCCGGTAAGGATAAATCCCTTGTACCTGAAATCACACGCTTCGGCCCATGATCGGATCACTAATCACTATCGTGGAATCGAATCCACGACGGGTAGGGAATAACTAAGAGAGAACGTTGTGCAAGACACAAGGAGAGATATCAGCTGGTTGGTTTGATTTGGTTCAAGTTCCACCAAAAAATATATGGGTTGTAGGGTGTAGTTTCTTAGGCTATGAAAACCACATGATGGTTTGAAGTTTGGAGTCACTCTCCGGAAAAAGAGTATGTATTCTAAACTATTCAATTCTTTTTTTAAAAAAATGCTAAACTATCCAATTATAACACCCTTAATTAATATGTAAAAGTTAGTTCAAAGTGAATGAACTACAATTATATACATGTCGTTTAGTCTGTTTACACATCGTTTAGACACTATATGATTTTTTTTGCGAGACCCAGTTACAGACGCAGACGCTCACAAACACGAGCACGCATTCACCCTACCCCTACTATGAACGCACGCACGCACACCCTACCCCTATGAGCACCTCCGAAGAATCGAGTTGGACCGGCAAATCTCGAGATTGACGAAGTCACCACAGGCGCCTCGCTGTCGACGGGCACGTCGCCTACCACTGAAAGAATAGCGCCGTTAAATCCTGGAATAAATCCAGGAAAATGCGAACACCCGTGTCAAGTCGAGAACTTGAACCCGGGTGGGCAGGTTCCACCACAAGAACTCAACCAGCTGAGCTACGCTCAGTTCGCGTTTAGACACTATATGATGGTATAACGTTTTTATTTAATCGTCCGTGTATGCTATTTAAGTGGTCATTTAATTAGCCCTCGAATATAATGGATAAATGGCTAGTGAGCGTCTATCCACCGTTTAATATTTAGGATAAAATTAGAGTATACAAGTGTCACCACTTAAACGTGTACACAAAGTGATCATGCACCTGTAAAAGACAAACCAGCACACTAAGGGCATGTTTAGATCCCAAATATTTACAAGATTCTCCATCACATCGAATCTTTAGATGCATGCATGAAGTATTAAATGTAGGTAAAAAAATAACTAATTGCACAGTTTGTTTGTAAATGTCGAGACGAATCTTTTGAGTCTAGTTGGTCCATATTTCGACA
The DNA here is from genome assembly GCA_009763385.1 of Coix lacryma-jobi var. lacryma-jobi. Classification (NCBI taxonomy): domain Eukaryota; kingdom Viridiplantae; phylum Streptophyta; class Magnoliopsida; order Poales; family Poaceae; genus Coix; species Coix lacryma-jobi. Next base: position 25,594,559 of record CM019830.1, on the reverse strand, counting down.
AAGTTTGTCAAATAACAACGAAAGTGCTACAGGAACTTTATACTCAAAATTCTTCTAACTAAACACACCCTAAATAAAAGGGTGACGAGGAGGAGACGAGATTCGTCATCAGGGTTGAAAAGATGCAGTCGTGCTTTGTAGTACATTGCATTGGAGTGATGGACCCCTGCGCGCTTCCGTCGCTCCTGTCCACACACACACATGTCCGCCGCACGCTGCACGCAGAGGCTCCGGACTCGTGGACGAAACGCGCACGTACGTGCACGGCACCGCCTTCGAAAACAGAGCCGCAGAGGCAGAGGCAGACGCCGGCGCGCGGCGGCGTCCGGTTTCTCTCGGCTAGCCGCGAAGTCCTCGAGGCCGCCTGTGAATCCACGGCATGGTCGCGTTCGCGTTCGCGTTCGCGTTCGTGCTCGTGTTCGTGTGTGTGGCTGTGTGTGTTGCCAAATGGCAATTGAAAATTCTCAAGTTGAGGAGTTAAAGTGGGAGACGAAGCAAGGAAATTAATTGAGGGTCTAGAGTCGACAGACACACACACACACGGTCTAAAGTTCACCGCACCTGGGCGATCGAGGTGTCACGGAGTGCAGCGTATGTATATGTCACGCAAGCGACTTCGTACATCGTTCAGAGCATCATCCATCCTCCTGTAGCTTTTGGGCGGCCGCGGCAAAAGGCCGGACGGAGCAATGCCCGAGGCAGGACGGACGTCGCAGTCGCCGCCGTATCGAATCCGGGTTCCTCGCGCGTCTACGGCTACGGCCGCTTTGCCCGGGCGTCCGTCAGGCCGTGGCCGAGCGATCGACCGGCGGCAGCGCCACTGGAAGGTTCAACCTTCAAGGCTTCAATTCAACCCAACGCCAAGGCTGGCCTCCAGTTTTTTTTGTTTTTTTTTTTTGAGGTTTGCCTCCTCCAGCTCTTTATTTAGCCTACGTACTACTCTGCGTTTTATTTTAACTAGGTAAAATGTCCGTGCGTTGCTATGGTATATAAGCAAAGACCATAAATGTATTGTTATTTGTATGAGTTTAATACAAAAACAATATATATGCATAGTTTTGATGATCCATGTATACATATTGGTAATTACATAATGCAGGTCATGCATTTTCTCTCTTCGCACAACCACACATTTAGCGCTCGATGTCCGCCCCCACCAATACACCTATTATTGGATCCCACCATGCACTATTCATCTTCCTCACTGCACGCACGCACGCCTACCCCACCCTCTTCTTCCCCAACTTCCGTGGGGATGACAACAAGATAGTTTAGGAGTCCTGGTGGCAGTGGAGGTGATCGGACCATGATGAGGCGGGAATGCTTGTCGGCGAGTATGGTCGTGACAACGACGAGAGGGTGAAGAAGGAGGTTGCCGCAAGCGCGCTAAAGTTTCACGGAAGCTCCATGGTCGAAGCTCCAGCAAAACTTTATTGCGTCGTGGTAGGGCGGTGGGCAACGACGGGGTGAGAGGTGTCTGGGAGGAGGAGAGCAGGGGAGAGGGAGCCATTTGCGTAAGAGAAAAGAGTTGTGATGGTCCTTAACTTTTTTTATTCATGTCGACCTGCATATTCATTCTCTGGTAGGACGTCTTAACTTTATTGTTTCGTTATTTTTTCCAAATTTTGTACGTGTATTATAGTACAATATCTAGATATTTTATTTTTCTCGGTACTGAATTTGATTTGAATCTTGAATCACCGACCATGAAACTCAACATGTATATCATATGTTTAGTCTTTTGTTGGTTTCGATTTTAATTTAAAACTTATTTCATTGATGATAAAGACAACATGTGAAATATGCAATCTATTTGGATATTTGATCTTGATTCACGGACTCATCAAGTGGATGGATGAGGGAACTACTCTTCTTGATTTTAAATTTTAATATTAAGAGTGAGAGAGAGGAGAAATTTAAGACTTAGTGTGAACTCGTTAATTATAGTTAAAGGGTGTTTAGTTGGAAGATTTTGGGTGTAAAGTTCCTGTAGCAATTTCGTTGTTATTTGATAAACTTTGTCCAAATATGGACCGGCTAGACTCAAAAGATTCGTCTCGATATTTACAAACAAACTGTGCAATTAGTTATTTTTTACCTACAGTTAATACTCCATATATGCGTCTAAAGATTCGATGTGATGGGGAATCTTGTAAATATTTGGGATCTAAACATGCCCTTAGTATAAGGGTTAACTGGATAAAAAAAGTTCCAAACATAGTCAAATAATCTAATGGATTCTAGCAGTATGAATGTGCCATAATTTATTTAATTTAACTTATGTAAGTTTGGCGTTAAATTTGTTGGGAAATATGTACACCAATTGACTTGTAATTACTATTCACGATAACTATATTGACTTGCGTAAGTCAGTGCATGGTTGAGCAGAACACAATATGTTTTATAATTAGACTTTATACTAATACTCTATTCGAGTTATCCTAACTCATGTGAATATATAGATAGATTGGTTTGGATTGGATTATAAATTATGTTAGTCATAGATTTAGAGAAAAAAAATTAGTGTGCAGAAATTTTGCCTCTTTAGTATTACGTAGGTACATATAGACATTTGTTATTTATTATTTTATTTGTTTGATAATTAGACGTCATATCAATACTCTTGAGTTATCCTAACTCATATGAATATATATAGATAGATTGAATTAGATTATAAATTATGTTAGTCATAGATTTGGAGAAAAAATTTAGTGTGCAAAAATTTTACTTCTTTAGTATCACATAGGTATGTTTAGATTAGATTACATTTATTATTATTTATTTTTATTTATATATATAAGGAAAAATAGGAGAAAAAGAGAAAGAAAAAGTCACGTACAGACCGCGTGGGGAAGTGGAAACCGAAAGAAAAAAAAATAAAACAGAAAAAGAGGGAACATTTCCTTTAAGCATACGGACCAGATTTTTTTAGAGTTAATGATCGAGATCGAGTCGGATCATGATTATGGATTGGATGAAAAATTAGAGATGACAGAAAATTTGCCTCATTATTATTAGGTATAGATTAGGTATTAGGTATTAATGATCTCACGTTGACCCCGTCCAGGTAAATATGGAGCAATGGGGCACGAGGCGCTCTACTTATAGCGTGAGGTCGTGGCTCGTCCGCCTTCAGCTGGTGAGGTGGTGCTAAACGGCCAGACCTAAACTGAACGAGCGCTCGTCTCCGCTCTATTGCCGCTGAGGTCTCATGGGCTGCCGAGTCTGGGCCTTCAAGTTCGGGCCGATTTCGTTACAAAGAGGTCCGGGCCGAGACGAAACAGCCAGACTGGATCGGTTTTTGCTCGAACCGGTGTGTCGACCAGACGAAAGGGGAGGGGGGAACGGACAGGCTATTAGTCTCATATCGGTCCCCTAATCTTGTGGGAATCCTAGTTAGTCTATATAAATAGGCTTGACGAAAACGGCCAGACCAAAAACAGTGAAGAATTTTTGCCTCTTTATTATTACTAGGACAAATGCCCGTGCGTTGCAACGGGAAAAGAAAGAGACTCTAAAAATCTTTTAGGTTAAGTTTAACCCGAAGTTTAAATTTTTAAACTCTAACTATAAATAATCTCTTTTGGGTTTAGTTTAAAAAATAAAAGTGATGTAAGTAGATCTATTTCAAAATTTAATTTCATAGTATATATGCTCGTACGCTGTAACGGGAAAAAATACATTAGGATTGTTCGGCATGATTTATGGCGGTTGTTGTTGTTTCGTTGTGATAGAAAAACATTGACCAACTTTGACTGATCATAAGCTTTAGCAAACAAGGTCATTAACACAAAATAAGACATGAATGTTAAATACCTAAATATTTATATTTGTTCCTTTCTATTAATTTTTTGAGCTATAATTTTCTTTATGATAGATTCGTAGTGTAGGTTAACATAGATAATAATATTATAATGTCCAGTTAATCTATACCTAATAATAAAGAGCCCCCGTTGGATGGAGCTTAGGGCCCTGATGGCAGCAACAGTGGCCGATCCAAGGAGGGGCGGGGATGTCAGGTGGATTTGACGGAGCTCACCATAGCGCCATGGGGAAGGGGAGGGGTAAAATGTGTCTCGCTGATGGTAGGGAGCTCGGCGAGACCGACTGATGATGTGGGGCAGAGGAAGATGAAGGTGAGAGTGACACGAGGAGAGGAGAAGACGGGTGAAAAAAGATACGTGCGCACCCGCACATACGCTAAGCATCACAATTTTTTTTTAAAAAAATCAGTCAAAAAATTTGTTTGGGGGCAGAGGAAGATGAAGGCGAGGGCGACATGAGGAGAGGAGAAAACGGGTGAAAGAAGATACGTACGCACCCGCACATACGCTAAGCATCACATTTTTTTAAAAAAAATCAGTCAAAAAATTTGTTTCTGCAAAAACAAATTTTACAAATTTTAGAATAATAAATTTAGTCAAAATTGTTTCACGGGAGAAATATTTGTCAAAACTGACCCAATCTCGAAAACAAATCTATACCTCTATACCTAATAATAAAGAGACAAAATTTCTTCTAATAATAAAGAGACAAAATTTCTTCACGGTTAAAATAGTCCTTTCTACTACATCTGTACTAACTTTTTACTTTTATATGCCACACGTATATAAACGTGAAAAGCAGTCTCTCTCGCTTGAAGTGAAAAAGTTCTAATTTTACTTGTTTTTTGTTTGGTGGCTCCCCTATTGGTTTCACCTGATATTTTATAAATTTATAATGATAATATACTTCTTTCAAGTGAAAAAAACTAAGATAAGTTTTGGTAGTTAATTAAACCATATAAAAACAATAAGCATCAATAATTTATGAATATATTATTTAATATGAAATAATTTATTAGTAAATTATTTAATTTGAAAACATGTAAGCTACATGTATATAGAGAAAAAAACTTACAAAATCTCATAAATGTTAAGGATTTTATGAACATATATACTCTAAAAGAAATTGGTGCTAAAAGATATGCATAAAAACTTTGCAAAGTCAAAATGTGTGAAAGTGGAGTATCAAGGTTAGCAACAACCTGTTTTGGAAGAGGACATCACAACTATCGTTTTCTGAACGCAATGCACCACAACTATTGTGTTACACAAGACTCTAATTTGTTTTGTCAATGACGATATTGCATATATGGTTGGATTTTCAGGTATGGAGGGATCAGTACATATAGCTGGACCCGAGATCGAGTCCGACACGGATCGAGACAGTTTTTGGTATTCACATATACGGATGATCTTCTTTCACGAGGCGCTCTTCTTATAGCGTGAGCTCGTGGCTCGTCCACCTTCAGCTGGTGAGGTGGTGTTAAACGCTCAGACCGAAACTAAACGAGCGCTCGTCTCTGCTCTACTGCCGCTGAGGTCTCGTGGGCTACTGAGACTGGGCTTTCAATTTCGGGCCGATTTCGTTGCAAAGAGGTCCGGGCCGAGACGACAGCCAGACTGGATCGGTTTTTGCTCCAACCGGTGCTGTCGACCAGACGAAAGGGGAGGGAGAACGGACAGGCTATTAGTCCCATATCGGTCTCCTAATCTTGTGGGAATCCTAGTTAGTCTATATAAATAGGCTTGACGAAAACGGTCAGACCAAAAACAGTGAAGAAATTTTGCCTCTTTATTATTACTAGGACAAATGCCCGTGCGTTGCAACGGGAGAAGAAAAAGACTCTAAAAATCTTTTAGGTTAAGTTTAATCTGAAGTTTAAATTTTTAAACTCTAACTATAAATAAACTCTTTTGGGTTTAGTTTAAAAAAATGAAAGTGATGTAAGTAGATCCATTTCAAAATTTAATTTCATAGTACATATGTCCGTACGCTGTAACGGAAAAAAATACATTAAGATTGTTCTACATGATTTATGGCGGTTGTTGTTGTTTTGTTGTGATAGAAAAACATTGACTGGTCATAAGCTTTAGCAAACAAGGTCATTAACACAAAATTAGACATGAATGTTAAATACCTGAATATTTTTATTTGTTCCTTTCTATTAATTTTTTGAGCTATAATTTTCTTTATGATGGATTCGTAATGTAGGTTAACATTGATAATAATATCATAATGTCTCGTTTATCTATACCTAATAATAAAGAGCCCCCGTTGGATGGAGCTTAGGGCCCTGATGGTAGCAACGGTGGCCGATCCAAGGAGGGGCAGGGATGTCAGGTGGATTTGACGGAGCTCACCATAGCGTCATGGGGGAGGGGAGGAGTAAAAAGTGTCTCGCTGATGGTATGGAGCTCGGCGAGACCGGCTGATGATTTGCGGCATAGGAAGATGAAGGCGAGGGCGACACGAGGAGAGGAGAAGACAGGTGAAAGAAGATACATACGCACCCGTACATACGCTAAGCATCGTATTTAAAATCAGTCAAAAAATTGTTTGGAGCAGAGGAAGATGAAGACGAGGGCGACATGAGGAGAGGAGAAGACGGGTGAAAGAAGATACGTACGCACCCGCACATACGCTAAGCATCGCATTTAAAATCAGTCAAAAAATTTGTTTGGGGCAGAGGAAGATGAAGGCGAGGGCGACACGAGGAGAGGGGAAGACGGGTGAAAGAAGATACGTATGCACCCGCACAAAAAAATCAGTCAAAAAATCTGTTTCTGCAAAAACAAATTTTACAAATTTTTGAATAATAAATTTAGTCAAAATTGTTTCACGGGAGAAATATTTGTCAAAACTGACCCAATCTCGAAAACAAATAAATGCAGAAAGACCAAAATTTAAATTGTTAATTTTGGCAGTGGTCTATGAGCCTTAATGATCTCACGTCGACCCCGTCCAGGTAAATATGGAGCAACTGAGCACGAGCCGTTCTTCTTATAGCGTGAGCTCGCAGCTCGTCCGCCTCTGGCGAGGTGGTGCTAAACGCCGAAATAATAAAAGAGACGGAAGGAAAAATAAAAAAAGTAAAAAGGAACGACCGCATAGGAAAACAATAGTTATAGACTCGTTTCGTAGCAAAAAGAATAGTTAACTCAGTCATAGTGCGCATATACAGAAAATAGATACTCCGTAAGTATACGATTTCGCAAAAGGAAAAGGAAAGAAGGCCTAAATAAACTGGGTCCAAACGTATTTTTTTCCCCAAAACTGATCGTATGCTAAAATTGGTCAGAATAATAAATTTAGTCAAAATTGTTTCACGGGAGAAATATTTGTCAAAACTGACCCAATCTCGATCTCGAAAATAAATATAAATGCAGAAAGACCAAAGTTTAAATTGTTAATTTTATCAGTGGTTCACGAGCCTTAATGATCTCACATCGACCCTGTCCAGGTAAATATGGAGCAACGGGGCACAAGACGCTCTTCTTATAGCGTGAACTCGTGGCTCGTCCGCCTTCAGCTGATGAGGTGGTGCTAAACGCCCAGACCGAAATTAAACGAGCGCTCGTCTCCGCTCTACTACCGCTGAGGTCTCGTGGGCTACCGAGACTGGACCTTCAAATTCGGGCCGATTTCATTGCAAAGAGGTCCGGGCCGAGACGAAACAGCCAGACTGGATCGGTTTTTGCTCCAACCGGTGTTGTCGACCAGACGAAAGGGGAGGGGGAACGGACATGCTATTAGTCTCATATCGGTCCCCTAATCTTATGAGAATTCTAGTTAGTCTATATAAATAGGCTTGACGAAAACGGTCAGACAAAAAACAGTGAAGAAATTTTGCCTCTTTATTAATTATTAATAAAAATAAATATATATATATATATATAAATAATAATAATAAATATATAATATAAATATATAATATAATATATAATATTATATTATATTATATATATTATATATATATAGATATAGATATAGATTAATTATTCTTATTATTATATTATTATTATATTATTATTATTATTATTATTATATTATTATTAGGTATAGAGGTATAGATATAAACCGTATAGTAAGTTTGAATTAGTTAAGGGCTTCTTGAGCTTAAGATTATGCCTGTCGTCCGTCCGTATGGAAAAACTGCTCCGCACGGCGACGCTTTCTCTCTTCTCCTCTCTGTGTTTTTCAAGCGCAAAGCGGCTTTATGATATCAATCCCCGTGATGGCGTGTCATGTCAGCGATACAGTATATCATATGATCAGGCCGGTATTTTGGGCCACGCCTGACGCCCCCAATCTATCAACCTATGTGGCCGGCCATTCCTGCGGTGGATCCGATAGGATAGGATCCCATCAGAGTAATTTGTGTTCTCATCCGCATCACTGCTTAACCTGCACAGTACTACTACTGTGCGTGCTTGTATTGTAGCGCTGGCGTGCTGCCAGTGCTACTGCTACTGCTAGCTTATCGAGTACTCCCTTTGTCCCTAAATAAATGTGTTTAGAAATCCGTATTTCTCTTACAAACACATTTTCTGGATGATAATTAAAAAGGGACGGAAGGAGTAATGTGCATGAACAAGTTTCAACTGCCAGCAGCTAGCTCTTCAAAGATGCACTGTCCTCCGTATTCCATTCGCGACGTCTCTATCGAAAACTGAGGTTATAATTTCAACCGTGGATCGGGACTAGCAACAGTAGTATATATAGTGTCGAACTGTCGAAGCCGTTGCTGTCAGTTGTCACGGTGGCACGTACCGTTGCAGGCTCGCAGCAGCTCGGATGTACTTATTCAGTCACAAAAAAATAAATCAACTCTTAAAATCACTTTAAATTAAACTAATTTAATTTAAATCGACTTTATATAGAAGAGTAAGTACGCCGTGAAAATATATTTAGTTATATTAAGTTTATTTATTTTAATTTGGTGTAGTGAATATTTCTATTTTTTATAAATGTGGTTAGATTTAAAATAATTTGATTTACAATAACTCTAGAGGTTTAATTTAATTTTGAGACTAATATATATTTTTTGTGCATGTCTTCGTCCATAGGAAAAGAGAAGAACTGACAATGCAAAACAACCACGGGAAACTTCGTTTGTTGAGAACAACGGAAATCTTCACTTTTCATGCTCGCAATACTTAGAGAAAATTCCTTATTTAGCATCAGAGAAGAATACAATTCTTTATTTAACACCAAAAGATAAAAGTTTCCCAATATAGCACTGGTTTTATTTATGGTTCCCCTTCCCTAAATAGTGGAGTACTACCGTTAGATCTGACCTCTAACGTCGTTAACTTGGTGGGAAAAGACCATCCTACCCCTATTTTTTTTTCATGTGTAACACCAACAACACGTTAAAGCGTTTTTCTTAATAGATTTTTTACTAACCTCGTTTTGACATTGAACATATTTTGGCTTTACATTTTTTTTTTGCAATACCTTTCGTTGCACAAATTATTTATGAATTATGACAATGCGATTTTTTTGGACAGGTGCTACACATGAAAACCAGGGGCAGAACAGTCTTTTCTCCTCCAAGTTAACGGTGTTAGAGGTTAGATCCGACGGTAGTGCAATTTAGGGAACCAAAAATAAAGCCAACCCTACATTGGAGAACTTTTATCTTTCGGTGCTAAGAGCATCTCCAAGGGCTTTGGCAAATTGACTTGGCATTTGTTGGTATTTGCAAACTCCCATAACAAAATGCAAAGGATAAAAATAGATCATCTCCAAGGGAATTGGCATTTGGATTTGGCAAAGGATAAAAATAGAAGGTCTCCAGGTGCGCGCGCTTTCCTCGCGCGTGACTTTGCTCACGCGATGGGGTTTGCAAAGTCGTCCACGGCTTGGCATTTTTGCCAAGTTTGCTTCCTCATTTGCCAAGTTGCCCAAATTGCAAAGTAAAAATGCAAAACCGTTGGATAGCTCTTTTGAAGCTTTTTGGCAAATTACTCAAATGCAAACCTCAAATGCAAAACCCTTGGAGATGCTCTAAGTAAGAAATTGCATCACTTTCTGATGCTAAATAAGAAATTTTCTCATACTTATACAATACTAGTACTCTGTTTATTGCAAATTTAATTATAAATGTTTTGAGTTTTTTTGGTACATCTGTTTTGCTCATATATCTAAGCGGCTTATTTAGTACAACTATTTTGCTCATATGTCTAGACGCATAATAGAATAATTATATTAAAAAAATAAAGTGACTTATTATAATTAGAAGAAACGAAAAGGAGTAATGTCGGGGGAACGCCAAAGGGGTACCCCCAATCAACGCAAAACACACGGGGTAAAACCTAGAACACCGGTAAATAACAAACCTAACTAGTCTAACCCCTTAAAGAGACCAACCCCTCGAGGCCCACAACACTGGCCCACCAAGCCAGACCTTGGGCTGGCGCCCGTTCTCCGTCTCGCCCGAGCCCTCCAAGCCAGGCCTCGGGCGAGCGCTCCACTAAAACCTCGAGTCTTGGCACATAGGGCTCGAGCCCCCCACAGCCGAACACCATACCTCAAGACCCCACGCAGGGACCTCGAGCCTCTCTGACACAGCAGCCTATCCCTCGAGACGCTTTATGCTTCCCTCGAGCGGCGCAGACATCGGATGCCAGCCCCATACCGCGCATTTAATACATCCACCAACTCCAGTCATGTCTTCTGCAACCCAACGTGTACCACAGTAACCAGGGCAGAGTCAAGTCTCGTTTTCACCACAAACATGGGCAAAAATGCGCCAATACGACACTGTTAACCCATACCCTACACTGTTGCACGTCCGAACCACGTCTCGAGGCCCGGATGCCTGTTGCTCAATCAATTTTCACGGGACTTGCCCATACCTGCGGGAGCTCGAGCCCCCGTAGGCGCCACCTCGAGGTCGGCTCCGCGCCCCTTGAGCCCTAACTGCTTTCACGCTATCGAAGGACAGGTACCCCAAGATCCGGAGGAACCCCGTCGTGTCCTGTACGTGTCGGGATGGGTGCTGTACGACTTCCACATTGTCACGCCTCCACGTCCGCGCCCAGGATGGAGGCCACGCTTCAAGTACGCCCCAACAGCAACCCCCACGTCGGCTACAATGTCTTCGACAAGACAGGGTTCCTACCCTTCTCCGTATCGGGCACCGTACGCCCCGACACCTGTAATACCCTTGTGTAACCCTGGCCTCCCCTTGCTCTATAAAAGGGGACACCAGACCCCTCATTCCGCGGTTACACAACTCCTAGGGACAACGCACGAGTCCACACACACACTTGAGTCCGGACCCCGGTCCACGCTCATTGAGCTTGTATTCGCCCCTGTACAAGCACTTAGGTGCAAGTAATACAAGAACCTCCCACCCGCTGGACGTAGGGCCTTCTTTGCCCGAACCAGGATAAATCCTTGTGTCATCTTGCATCACCATCCAGGAAGAGAGCACGCGATCATATTACTCGTTGGTGTCGTACCCCCGGGTTTGAAACACCGACAGTTGGCGCGCCAAGTAGGGGCCTTCGCGTGTCCGAGTCGATTTCTCGCTGTTTCCTGGATGGCTGCTTCGACTCCTTCGTTCTCTGCCGGTGCCGTCATCTGGTTCGGGAGCCTCGAGTTCCTGGCCACCGACAACGGCAACGAGCTGACCTTGCTCTCCACGGAGGGCCCGAGTGGAGGGCGTGTTACGCCACCCCGTGCGAGGAGCGTGACACGTCGCCCACACCACCACGCGTCGCCACCCCGTGAGCGGCGCCGTCGTCACCATCGTCGCCAGGCACAGGCGGTGCCAGCGGCGTACACCCACTTCCTCGTGGCCGGCGCGGAGTTCCCGAGGGGGAGCCTGCCCGGCGCACGACCGGAGGCTTCCAGGGCGCGCTCGCGCCCACCCAGCGACTTCGCGTTCATCATGCGCACGGACCGGGAGCCAGGCCAGAGGCCTCCGAACCACGCACCGTCGACGCCACCCAGCCTCCTCCCGCACGGGGTGTACCGTGCTCGACGCCGACGGTTCCCGTTCGGCCTCGACAACTCCGCAGCAGCCTACGCCCGCCGGCTCAACGAGCGCCGTCGGGACCGACCGCAAGCAGAGCAGGAGGAGCGCCCGGGCGTGCTACTGCAGGCCATGGCCAACCTGGAGATCGTCCACCCCGCGCACGTCGACCGCGGCTTCTCGCGAGCCATCGAGCCACCCCGGCGAGCCACCGTCGAAGAATGGTACCGCGAGCTGCGGTCCCAGCATCTGCCAAGGCGGCACACCGTCAACAGCTCCGACTCCGACGAATACGACTACCACGACCCCGACCTTTGGGATCCCACCAGGGAGTGCTTTCAACTCGAGGGGGTCGTATGCGATACCGAGGACGAGGGCGACGACGGCAGGCCGGCGCTCGATCTGGAAGACCCCAGCGATGTGGCCGCGGCAGGCGGATCACGTGTTCAGGGGAGGAACGAATCTCCAGCACCGGCTGCACCGCCACAACACGACGACGGCCGGGCGGCGCAACTCGCGCAGGTGCAGGAGGCAATCACCAAAGCCGAGGAAGAATGGCGACACCTGCTGCAGCTCCGGCAAACTCTGATGCAGGAACCACCCCAGCCTCGAGGTGCCGGAGCTCGAGGTCAGGCTCGAGATGTCCACCGGCGGATCCTCGAGGACGGGGCACCAGCACGCCCCGAGGCATGCTTCCCGTGAGCCGGGCAGAACGTGGTCGCAGCCGCCATGCTGCTCCGCGATCTACCCGCCGTCTCCAACCCTGACGCCAGGCGCATGCTCGGGGAAATGAAGAACCTCCTCGAGACAGCCGCTGTGCAGCAGGCCGAGAGCTTGGCGTCACGCCGGCGCGGAGCAGTCTCGGGGAAGCCGGCAGACGCGCCCCGCAACGAGCGTGAGATGTCCGTCCATTAGCCAAACGCCTCTCAAGCCAGGCCAGTCCAGGAGCGGATCGTCGACAACCGGCCACCTCGAGACCCCAATGACGCCCGCAACGAGCTCACGCGATTGCGGGGGGCGAATGCCAGGGCAGAGGAGGACGTGCTACAATACCAACGTAACCCCCGACGCAAGCACGAAGGTGGCGAGGAGCGAGGCTATAGCGTCCATCGAGGAGGGCGCTACGACAGCGAAGACGACCGGCAAACCCTCGAGCCCCCGGGCCCTAGGGTTTTCAGCCGAGCCATCGGTACCTCGATCCTCCCTGACCGCTTTCGACCACCTACCAACATCGTGAAGTATGACGGGGGGGGGGGGGGTCGAGCCCAAGCTGTGGCTCTCTGACTTCCGCCTAGGCTGCCAATTGGGCGGGGCCAGGAACGACGACCGCGTGATCATACGCCAACTCCCGCTCTACCTCTCGGACACCGCCCGCCGGTGGCTCGAGGGGCTCCCGCCGCATCAGATCCATGACTGGGCCGACCTGGTCAGGGTCTTTGATGGGAACTTCAAGGGGACCTGCGTGCGCCCAGGCAACCCCTGGGATCTACGACGCTGCAAGCAGAAAGCGGACGAGCCCCTCCGCGACTTCGCTCGGCGGTTCTCGAAGCAGCGCCTCGAGCTACCTCACGTGCCGGACGAAGATGTCATCTCAGCGTTCCTCGCAGGCACGACCTGCCAAGAGTTGGTCCACGAACTAGGGCGCTACCGTCCCGGGACGGTCGAGGAATTGATGGACCGCGTCACCAGCTTTGCCTCAGGCGATGAGGCAGTGGGGGCCTTCTTTGGCCGCCCCACGGACAAAGCCAAAACGGTGGCTGCGCTGGAGGGCTCGAGCAAGGGCAACGATGTCAAAGGCCGCGACAACAACAGCAAAAAGAAGAAGAGCAAAGGGACAGGTCGAAAGGCGAAGCGCGACGCCGGCGACGACGACGATGAAGAAGTGCTCGCAGGCACCCTCGAGCATAAGAAGCCTCGAGGCCCCCCAGACGGGGCCGTCTTCGATAAAATGCTCGAGGATCCCTGCCCTTATCACCCGGGCCCCGTGAACCACAAGTTGAAGGACTGCCGACTGTTGAAAAGCTTCTACTCCAAGCTCGCCAATAAGAAAGAAGACGCGCCTAAGGGCAAGGACAACGATCGGTGCGGCGGAGGGGACGCGGACGACAACTTCCCCCCGGTGCGCGACTGCTACATGATCTACGGGGGCCCAACCGTCGGGCTCTCAGCACGAGAGAGGAAGAAAGAGCGTCGGGAGATCTTTGCACTCTACCACGACGCCCCCCAGTATCTTGACTGGTCTGATGCGCCGATCACGTTCGACCGTGACGACCATCCGGGCCGTGTCATAAACCCCGGGGCGTACCCCCTCGTCGTCGACCCCGTCATAGTCGACGTGTGGTTCTCCAAGGTGTTGATGGATGGAGGCTCGAGCCTCAACATCATATACCTCGAGACTCTCGACCTCCTGGGGATTTCGGAGGGTCAACTCCGACCCAGCGTCGGGGGGTTCCACGGAGTCGTACCAGGGAAGAAGGCCCACCCCCTCGGGCGCATCGACCTCCCTGTCTGCTTCGGCACGCCGGCTAACTTCCGCCGGGAGACGCTCACCTTCGAGGTGGTAGGGTTCCAAGGGACCTACCACGCCATCATCGGCAGGCCAGGCTACGCCAAGTTCATGGCGGTCCCTAACTACACGTATTTGAAACTCAAGATGCCGGGGCCGAAAGGGGTCATCACCATCGACACCTCCTACGAGCACACGTACCAGTGCGACGTGGACTGCGTCGAACGCGGGGAGGCCAACGTCCGCCTCGACTCGCTTGAGGCCCTGGCCATAGAGGAGGCCCCAGAGACAAAGCGCCACGCCGACACCTTCGAGCCGGCAGAGCACACCAAACTGATACCCGTCGACCCGACCTCGACCGATGGCAAGACGCTGGCCATCAGTGCCAGCCTCGAGCCTAAATAGGAAGCCGTGCTCGTCGACTTTCTCTGCGCAAACATCGACATGTTTGCGTGGAGCCCCTCAGATATGCCAGGCATACCGAGGGGAGTCGCCGAGCACGCCTTGGAAATCCAGGCCGGGTCCAGACCGGTGAAGCAACGCCTGCGCCGCTTCGATGAGGAGAAGCGCAGGATCATCGGCGAGGAGGTGCACAAGCTTTTGGCAGCCGGATTCATCAAGGAGGTATTCCACCCAGAGTGGTTAGCCAATCCTGTTCTAGTTAGGAAAAAGAATGGAAAAATGCGGATGTGTGTAGATTACACTGGTCTGAATAAAGCATGTCCAAAGGTTCCATTTCCTTTGCCTAGAATTGATCAGATTGTCGATTCCACTGCTGGGTGCGAAGTGCTTTCGTTCCTTGGTGCGTATTCCGGTTACCACCAAATTAAGATGAAAGAATCCGACAAACTCGCAACCTCTTTTATCACGCCATTTGGTATGTATTGCTATGTTACGATGCCCTTCGGCCTACGGAACACCGGGGCAACGTACCAACGATGTATGCAACATATCTTTGGCGAGCACATAGGCAAAACCGTCGAGGCCTACGTCGATGACATCGTGGTGAAGACCAAGAGAGTCGGGGACCTAATCAGCAATCTCGAGACCACGTTCGAATGCCTCCGGGCCAAGAATGTGAAACTCAACCCCGAGAAATGTGTCTTCGGCATGCCACGGGGCATGCTGCTTGGCTACATCGTCTCGCAACGGGGGATCGAGGCCAACCCCGAAAAAATCTCAGCGGTCATAAGGATGGGCCCAATCCGAGACCTCAAGGGCGTACAGTAGGTGACAGACTGTTTGGCCGCCCTCAGTAGGTTCATCTCGAGGCTAGGGGAAAAGGTGCTACCTCTCTACCGCCTGCTAAAGAAGACAGAACGCTTCGCGTGGACCATCGAGGCCGAGGAGGCCCTAACCAAGCTAAAGGGACTGCTAACTTCCGCGCCAATCCTCGTGCCGCCACGACCGGCCCAAGGTAACGATCCCCCCGAGCCTCTCCTCCTCTATATAGCCGCAACCACCCAGGTGGTCAGCGCGGTCGTAGCCGTCGAGAGACTCGAGGAGGGGCACGCGCTACCGGTCCAGCGGCCGGTGTACTTCATCAGTGAGGTACTCTCCGAGGCCAAGGTCAGGTACCCGCACGTCCAAAAGCTGCTCTACGGCATCGTCATTACGAAGCGCAAGCTCCAGCACTACTTCCTCGCTCATCCCGTAATGGTGGTGTCGTCCTTCCCCCTCGGCGAAATCATTAACAACCGGGAAGCCACGGGGCGTATCGCCAAGTGGTCTGCTGAGCTGATGGGGGAGACCATCACCTACGCTCCGCGGAAAGCCATCAAGTCGCAAGCGCTGGCGGACTTCGTTGCAGAGTGGACCGACACCCAGCTCCCGCCGGCGCAAGTCCAAGCCGAGCTCTGGACCATGTACTTCGACGGGTCCCTCATGAAGACGGGGGCAGGCGCGGGCCTGCTCTTCATATCACCCCTCGGAGTCCACATACGCTACCTGCTGCGCTTGCACTTCCCCGCCTCCAACAACACCGCCGAGTACGAGGCCCTCGTCAACGGATTGCGTATCGCCCTCGAGCTCGGGGTCCGACGCCTCGACGCTCGAGGGGACTCGCAGCTCGTCATCAACCAAATCATGAAGGCCTCGAGCTGCGTCAACCCCAAGATGGAAGCATACTGCGGAGAAGTGCGCAAGCTGGAAGACAGGTTCTACGGCCTCGAACTCAATCACATCGCTCGAAAGTATAACGAGGCCGCAGACGAGCTGGCCAAGCTGGCATCCACGCGTGGCACGGTCCCACCAGACGTCTTCTCGAGGGATGTTTTCGAGCCATCCATCAAGATCAGCCCAGGAGCTGACCCTTCGACACCACCCCTTGAGCCCGGCACGGGGGCTCGGTCCTCGACGCCACTCCTCGAGCCGGACGCAGGAGCTCGGCCTTCGACACCACGCCTCGAGGACGATGCCTCGACATCCGCTGAGGCAATGCAGATCGATGCACCCGCCTCTCCTTCGACACGACCCCTCGACTGGCGGACGCCGTTCCTCGACTACTTAACACAAGGCGTGCTACCGGAAGACAAGACGGAGGCTCGACGCATAGCTCGAAGGGCCAAGACCTACGTCACCTACGACGACGAACGGGAACTGTACCGACGAAGCCCGACTGGGATCCTTCAGCGCTGCATCCCCCTCGAGGAAGGACGCAAGCTCCTCGACGACATGCACTCGGGGGCTTGCGGCCACCACGCAGCACCAAGGGCCCTGGATGGGAATGCCTTCCGTCAAGGCTTCTATTGGCCGACCGCCATTGGGGATGCCAAGCGCTTGGTCCGAGCATGCCATGGGTGTCAATTCTACGCCAAGCAGACGCACCAGCCCGCACACGCCTTGCAGATGATCCCAATTGTTGGGGCGGCACCCAGACCGCAGGCGCCTCCGACCCGCGTTTACCGAAAGATGACGATGCTTTCGTGCGGAAGGAAGCATTCGCGCGGAAGCACGCGTTTCGGCTCATTGACCAAGGGAAGGCAAAGCTTTCGTGCGAAAGGAAGCATTCACACGGAAGCATGCGTTACGGCTTGCGGACCAAGGAAAGGCGGAGCTTTCGTGCGGAAGGAAGCATTCGCGCGGAAGCACGCGTTTCGGCTCGTTGATCAAGGGAAGGCGAAGCTTTCGTGCGAAAGGAAGCATTCGCACGGAAGCAGGCGTTTCGGCTTGCGGACCAAGGAAAGGCGGAGCTTTCGTGCGAAAGGAAGCATTCGAGCGGAAGCACGCATTCGCCTTCGGTCCGCAAGACCGGAGTAGGACAGAGTTTTCGTGCGAATGGAAGCATTCGCGCGAAAGGAGCCCGGCGTTTCCGGCGATAGTTTTCGTCATTCATGACTTTGGTTTATCATAGGTTTTCGCAGGTCGACGGAAGCCTGGGTCAAAGGGAGCGGGCCCACCGGTCAGGAAGAGGAGTCGGGGGACGCTGGGCCCGTCAGAGGGCGAAGTTACGATGATGCCCCTCGTGCCGGGAGAGGCGGCGTGCAACCATGGAGTAGTTGAGTAGGGCATCATTGTAATTGTAACAGAGTGGTTGGAAGGGCATTCTTGTACTTTCAAATTGATCTGGACTAATATAAAAAGCTCCCAGCCTCCCAAGGGAGGGGGGAGAACACTGTTCACTCCAACGATTTTCCCACTTTCTTCCGTTCACTTCCGTTTTCGCTCTGCGCATTCGCTCGTGTGCATTCGCTCGTGCGACAACCCGCTGTTTCAAGGACCCGGTCCTGAAACAACACCAATCACTTGGCCATTCGCCGTTTGGGGGCTCGACCTCGTAGGTCCCCTCAAAAGGACAAGTGGAGGGTACACACACGTGCTCGTGGCCATCGACAAGTTCACCAAGTGGATCGAGGCTAAGCCGATAGGAGACCCCACCTCTGAGAGGGCTGTCGAGTTCATCGCCAACATCATGTACCGGTTTGGGGTGCCTAACGTCGTCATCACCGACAATGGCACCCAATTCACGGGCAAAAAGTTCACCAACTTCTGCGACGACAACAGCATTCGCGTGACCTGGGCCGCGGTTGCATACCCTCAATGCAACGGGCAGGTCGAGCGCGCCAACGGCATGATACTCCATGGGCTGAAGCCGAGGCTGTTCAAGACCCTCAAAAACTTCGGAAAGGGGTGGGCTGCAGAGCTCCCCTCGGTGCTGTGGGGCCTCAGGACTACGCCGAGTCGAGCCACCGGGTTCACTCCGTTCTTCCTGACCTACGGTGCCGAGGCCATCTTGCCTACGGACCTCGAGTACGGCTCCCCTTGACTTCGAGCCTACAACGAGCAAACCAACGACGAGAGGCTCGCCAACGCCAAGGACCAGCTCGAGGAAGCCCGAGACGAGACGCGAAGTTACGATGATGCCCCTCGTGCCGGGAGAGGCGGCGTGCAACCATGGAGTAGTTGAGTAGGGCATCATTGTAATTGTAACAGAGTGGTTGGAAGGGCATTCTTGTACTTTCAAATTGATCTGGACTAATATAAAAAGCTCCCAGCCTCCCAAGGGAGGGGGGAGAACACTGTTCACTCCAACGATTTTCCCACTTTCTTCCGTTCACTTCCGTTTTCGCTCTGCGCATTCGCTCGTGTGCATTCGCTCGTGCGACAACCCGCTGTTTCAAGGACCCGGTCCTGAAACAACATTGGCGCCCACCGTGGTTGTCGCCCGAGCTTACCATGCCACCAAGGAAAGCGCCGAAAGCGGTCGACAATCTGGAGACTATCGCCGCGAGGAAGGATGCCTTCGGCACCATCGCGGCTTCAGTTCCAATCAGCCAAGTCCCACCAAGCACAACCACCGAGCCACCAGCTTTCGGCGGCGCTCTAGCGATAGAGACCCAGCCACAGCAGGGACCGGGAGTATCGACGAGCCAGAATGTACAACCCCAGGACCAGCGTACTTTCGGCAGAGATGGAACACCGGAAGGACTTGTCGAGGACGAATTCGGCGAAGAAGATGATGATGCTGACGAAATCACAAGACACGCCCAAGCAATCAAGACGTTGGCACAACAGCAAGACGAAATCGAGAGGCTGTTGTCGCAAAGAGATCAGCTGCAGCAGCGGTTAGCAGCAAAAGCCAGAGAGGACGAAACTCGCAACGCCATTCAGCGAGCTGAGGCACAGAGAAGGCAACTCGAGAGGGAAATCCAAGAGCTGCAGAGGGCTGGGGCGGACCCAATCTCGATAGCCCAGGAAAATATATTCATACCAAGGCAATAGCAATCGCCATCTTTCGGCAACGCCATCGACGAAACCTCTCCGCTCTCGAGGGAGTTGCAAGCCCATCCGTGGCCGCTCAGCTATAAGCCGCGTATTCCGACTTTCGACGGTAAAGCGAATCCACGCAAATTCTTGGCAAGCTACGAGACAACTGTCTTTTCGGCAGGCGGGGACAATCAGGCCCTAGCAAAATCTCTCATCTTGGCGGTCGAAGACGTGGCTCATGATTGGTACACCACTCTCAAGCCACTGTCCATCTATTCGTGGGCTCAGTTGAAAGCCGAATTGCTCGCCACCTTCCAAGGATTCCGGCCGAATGTCAAGACTACGAGGGACCTCATGAATTGCACCCAGCAGGATGATGAGCCCCTATCTGAGTACCTCAAACGCTTCATCCAGCTGAAGGCCCAAGCACCGAATGTGCCGGAAGCCGCGGTAATCGCAGCAGCCATCGAAGGCTTGGGGACCGGACAGTGCGCCGCTCACCTGTCAAGAGAGCCACCGAAAGATGTTAAGGAATTGTTCGATGTGATGAATGCGTACGCGAGGTCGGATGATGACTTTCGGCGACGTAAGGCTGCCCGAATGATGCAGAGGCAAGCGACGAAAGCAAGTCGACCACCGCCCGTGCCAAGTCAAAGAATTGTTAGGCCCTTTCGGTCAATCAACAGTTTACAGGAAGAACCAGCGCAATCAGCGGCAGGTACGGAGAGGCCCGATATGGCCGACTTTCAGCCCCAAAGAGGGTTTGATCAGCCTTTCCGCGGAGGACGCGGCGGAAGGACAGGACGCGGCGGTCGAGACGGCAGAGGCAGCGGAAGAGGACCCAGGCCACCATATTGCGTCATTTGCGATGGCAATTTTGGTCACACCACCCGTGACTGCAAATACAGCAAAATGGCGAAAGAGCTGAAAGACAAAGACCAAGCCTCAGCCTCTGCCGAAAGCTCCAAGCATGTTTTCCACAATTCCCAAGACCCGGCAGCAGCGGCAACAACATGCGGCAATTACGCAAGCACGCCTATGCACCCCCCGCAGTACATGCATCCCCAAAACTTGCATTGGTACAATCCGGCGTATCAGAGTTACCAGCTTCCGGTCTTCGCACCACAGTCGGTGGCAGTTTCGTCACCTATGCACTATCAGCGTCAGCCAACGCCGCCGCCAGCGCTTCCGGTTCAGACCC
This sequence comes from Coix lacryma-jobi var. lacryma-jobi, assembly GCA_009763385.1. Lineage (NCBI taxonomy): Eukaryota > Viridiplantae > Streptophyta > Magnoliopsida > Poales > Poaceae > Coix > Coix lacryma-jobi. The sequence continues at coordinate 25,573,838 of CM019830.1, read as the reverse complement.
AACCCCAGGGGCAGCAAGCACAGCCGGGTTTCCAGCAGGTACAGGAAATGGAAAACGAAACTAATGCAGTCAACAGCATCCTCCCGTCAAGAGGTCACATTTTTGCCATCACGGGTGGATCTAACCTCGAGCATGAAAGTAAGAGAGCTAGAAGGGACTATCACCGAAGAGTCCAGACAGTATCACCAAGACTCCCACTGAACAGGCCAGCTTGGTCACTAGCGCCGATATGCTTCGACGAGACCGACTTCAAAGTCCGCGACTACCCGCATTGTGACGCTTTCGTCGCCACGGCCAACGTGGCCGGCTTCACTTTGCATAACATTCTGATTGACACCGGAAGCTCGGCAGACATCCTGTTTGTCAAAGCTTTCGAGGCGATGGGATTCGACAGGCGAAGTTTGGACCCCGCCGGCAATTCGCTATACGGATTCGGGGGAAGAAAGATTGATGCTATCGGCAAAAAGCAAATCCCTGTATCTTTCGCCGAAGGGGAAAAAGTCCGCACTGAAACGTTGACTTTCGACATAGTGAACATGGACTACCCCTACACCGCCATTTTTGGCAGAGGTTTCATGAACAAGTTTAACGTCGTCATCAAACAAAGCTACCTGTGCATGAAGATGCCATCCCCTTTCGGCATTATCGCTATACATGGAGATCAGCAAGCTTCTAGAAGAATTGAGGGAAAACCAACCCCAGGCTACAGCCTTATCAATGAAGTGGCTAATAAGGACGAAATGCAAACAACCACCGATGAGCATGCCGTTGCCAGCCCGTCGGAATGCAAGGTTGGGGCAGCCGAAGAAACGGTAAGAATTCCGCTCGCGGCCTCCAGGCCCGAAAGAGCCGTGCACATTGGGTCAAGCATGCCGGAAGAAGAAAGGAACGTTTTGGCATCCTTCCTTGCGACCAACGATGACATTTTCGCTTGGTCAGCAAGTGACCTGCAAGGCGTTAGCAGAGATCTCGCCCAGCACAGTTTGAACATCGCAAGCGGCGCTAAGCCCAGAAAGCAAAAACTGAGAAAGATGTCAAACGAAAGGGCAGACGCGGCGAGAGCCAAAGTGGAAAGATTACTCGATGCGGGAGTAATCCGACCAGTCCAGTATCCCGAATGGCTGGCGAATGTTGTCTTGGTGAAAAAGAAAAATGGAAAATGGCGAATGTGCATCGATTTCACCGACCTCAACAAATGCTGTCCGAAGGATCCGTATCCTTTGCCTCGTATCGACAAGCTGGTCGACATTGCATCCGGCTGCGAGATAATGAGCTTGCTAGATTGTTTTTCAGGCTATCACCAGATTTGGCTCCATCCCGATGATGAGGAGAAAACCAGTTTCATCACCCCAACAGGCACATATTGCTATCGGCGGATGCCGGAAGGGCTGCGGAACGCAGGCCCTACTTTCTCGCGGATGACTGACAAGGTGTTTGAAAGCCAGAAGCAAAAGAAAAACTTGTTGGCTTACGTTGACGATATAGTGGTCAAGAGCGATAGACACGAAGATCATCAAGCAGACTTACTCGAGACTTTCGGCAATCTCAGAAAAAGTGGTTTGAAGCTCAACCCTGACAAGTGCATTTTCGGCATCAAGAAAGGCAAGCTCCTCGGCTGCCTAGTATCGGCAAGAGGAATCGAGGCCAATCCCGACAAGATAGCGGCAATCATTAACATGCAACCGCCCTCAAACCGAAAGCAAGTGCAAAAGTTGACAGGAAGACTGGCTTCTTTGAACAGATTTATCGCAAGATCCGCCAAAAAAGGGCTGCCATTCTTCAGAACTCTGCGTAGCTCCGACCCTTTCGATTGGGGGGAAGAGCAGCGGCAGGCTTTTCAGCAGTTAAAGGAGTACTTGACAAAACTGACCACGCTATCCAAGCCATCGTCGGAAGCGACACTCTTGCTGTATCTTGCAGCATCACACACCACCGTAAGCGCTGTACTGGTGGAAGAGAAGGAGCATGCAAACAAGATAACACAGTTCCCAATCTACTTCGTCTCCGAGGCCCTTTCAGGCGCAAAACTAAACTACTCAGAGCTGGAGAAGATAGCCTACACAGTAGTAATGGCTTCTAGAAAGCTGAAGCACTACTTTCAGTCTCACCACATCATAGTCCTTTCGGCTCAGCCATTGGAAGCCCTGTTCCGCAACAACGAAGCTATCGGCCGAATTGGCAAGTGGGCGGCGGAGCTGAACGAATACGTGATCGACTTCCAGCACAGATCCGCAATCAAGTCACAGGCATTGGCGGATTTCATCGCAGACTGGACTCCTGCCGCTTTCGACACAACGCTCGAATTCGAGGAGCCCGTGTGGACAGTGAATTGTGACGGCGCATGGGGAATGGCTGGAGCCGGAATATCAGCGATCCTTACGCCGCCAAGAGGACCGAAAGTCAGATTTGCCGCAAGGCTGCAGTTCCTCACAACCAACAACACTGCTGAAAGGTCCTAAATGGCTAGAGGGGGGGGTGAATAGCCTATAAAAATTCTACAACAACACTTAAACAAACTTGTTATACAACTAAATGGCGTAGCAAAGATAGCGCTAGCTCTACAAAAGTGCAAGCCACCTATCCACAATATGAAACACTACACAATATAGGAAATCTAGAATAGCAACAACATATAAATAATACTTGCAAGAATGTAACAAAAATAAGTACAAGAGATAGAAGTGTGTATACCGATCCGGCAAGAGATTAATCAATGAATATCAATGAATACCACGGAGACAAGTTGACACAATAATTTTTCCTCCGAGGTTCACTTGCTTGCCGGCAAGCTACGTCCCCGTTGTAGCGATACACCCACTTGGAGGTTCACGCGCTAATAGGCATCACACGCCTAACCCTCAATAGGGTGCCGCACAACCAACACAAGATGGGGATCCACAAGCTACGAGCAATCCACTAGAGTTACCTTTGGCGCTCCGCCGGGGAAGGTACAAGAAACCCCTTACAAATCACCGGGAGATGGCCACGAACAATCACCACTCGTGCCTAATCTCCTCCGCTGCTCCAAGCCGTCTAGGTGGCGGCAACCACCAAGAGTAATAAGAATATCCGCAGCAACCACAATCGCCAAGTGCCACTAGATGCAAACTCACAAGCAAATGCACTTGGATCTCTCGATCTCACTTGGATTCGCACTAACAAGCAAAGAGATCGGAGGGAGGGATTAGATCTTACTCAAGAGGATGTTCAAGAAGTCAGAGAGTCAAGAAACTATCCCCAAAGGCGGCCACGGACAATATATAGGGAAGGGGCGGCGGCGGCCCGAACCCTACCTTTCTGCGCTTGGTCGGTAGTACCGACCCCTCCTGGGCGGTACCACCGACAGAGTCAAACTAGCCATTTCCCCATATCCCGCTGATTTCGGCAAACCACCGACCCCTGGTCGGTTCCTCCGAGGTCGGTAGTACCGATGTGATGGCGGTACTACCGCCAGGCCAAAAAACGCCGCGACCAGAGAGCTCTGCGAAAAAAACAGTCACTACCGCCTTGCGTCGGTACCACCGTGGGCGGTAGTACCGAGGTAATGGCGGTACTACCGGCAAGCCATTTTCGAAAACAACAGAGAGCCTCGCGAAAAACCAGCCACTACCGACCTTGCGTCGGTACCACCGTGGGCGGTAGTACCGAGGTAATGGCGGTACTACCGGCAAGCCATTTTCAAAAACAGCAGAGAGCTCTGCAAAAACTCGCCAACCACCGACCTTGGTCGGTAGTACCGGGCGCGGTACTACCGAGGTAATGGCGGTACCACCGCTAGGCCAAACACGCCCCATCACAGAGAGGTCTGCACGCTGCCTCCTTGGGCGGTACCACCGACCCCTCCAGGTCGGTACCACCGGCTTCACACAGAAAAACCCATTTTCATCTCTGAGTTGATCCAAAACTATTTCAACAACTTCTCCTTTGCAAATGTGCTAACACCACCAAGTGTTTATCATCTTGTGCAAGTGTGTTAGCATTTTCACAAACATTTTCAAAGGATTCGAGTTAGCACACTAGGTCCTAATGCATATGCATGTATGAATTCACCTAGTGGCACTTGATAACCGCGATCACTGAGATATTCCCCTCTTAATAGTACGGCTATCTATCCTAAATGCACTCACACCCTCTATGATGTCTTGAGTGCCAAAACAAAATTCCTATTTATACCTTTGCCTTGATCTCCGTAGGATTTTGTTTTTCTCTTCTTCTTCTTCCAAATGTGGAGCACTTGATCTATCGTTTGGTCATCACCACCAATACCATGAACATCATTTGGCTCCCGTACTTGGAATGTACCAACCTAGCTCATAAACACTTCATGACAAGGTTAGTACCCTAGGAGACATCAATTATCCAAAAACAAACAAGGACTTTCAATCTCCCCCTTTTTGGTAATTGATGACAACCTTTCACAAAGATATATGTTTGAAAATTTGAGACACACTTTGTTAGTATTAGCTCCCCCTACATATGTGCTATAGTGTTTGGTTCAAGTTCGGCACATATGCATAGATATAAAATGTGGGAGAGTAATACTCTCAAATGATGCTAAGGTATAAAGAATAGACCTTTGAAGCGTGATACCAATCGGAGTTGCCAATGTACACCATCCTTAGCATCTTGATTAGCTAGACTTACAAAAACACTAGATACCTTATGAGATCAACATTATATAAAAGGTTCTAGTACCACTTTGCAAAAACAGATTACATCTAGCTACCACTTATGCATGCTAGTTCACAAATCATCATTCAAAATTTATTTCTAGCATACATCACACAAGCATGTATATCGAATTTAAATTTTTACAATGCAATCACTCATATGAATATGCACATTCAAATGCAACAATCAGTTCATGAGCTTGCTCCCCCGATTTATATGCTCAAATTTTATATATATCTATCTTATCTTAACCATTTCTCCCCCTTTGTCATTAAGTACCATAAAAGGCACACCAATTTTAGTAGGAGTTAAGTTAATCAATAGGGTGATCAAGTTTGGTTCAACCTCGCAAACAAACATAAGATATTTAACACAGTTTGCTCTAGAGTAAGCTTCTTCACACATCTTTCAATGGTTATCTTACTCACGTCGGTTAAACCCTTGAATGCTTGTTTTCAAGGTCAAACACTAGGTTCACAAGCCCATAAACATGTCATATGCTACCACTAGATTATATCAAACATAGAAGCAATAGTGGTACCATATGTACATCCAAAGTATTTTATTTTCATGAATGAGCCTATAAGATGCAAGGAATGACTAAATGCACTAAGCATATCCTTAGCAAGAATGAATGTCATGCCAAACAATTTCACCTTTGCTTTGTCGAAGGAGAGGCATGTCATATAACGGAGGGTGCATCAACTCATATTTGAGAAATCAAGTATATTCAATTCATTCCTTAGCTTGCAAAATCTCTTTTCATCAAGTGGCTTGGTGAATATGTCGGCAAGTTGATCATCGGTACCAACATTCTCAATTGAAATATCACCCTTTTGTTGATGGTCTCTTATGAAGTGATGGCGAATGTCAATGTGCTTTGTTCTTGAATGTTGTACTGGATTGTTGGTGAGCTTCACTGCACTCTCATTGTCACATAGCAATGGTACTTGTTTGAATTTAATTCCAAAGTCATCCAAGGTCGCTTTCATCCAAAGTAATTGAGCACAACAACTCCCTGCGGATATGTATTCTGCTTCGGCGGTTGAAAGTGCAACACTGTTTTGCTTTTTCGATGACCATGATACAAGTGATCTTCCAAGTAATTGACATGTGCCCGATGTGCTTTTTCTATCAACTTTGCATCCTGCATAGTCGGAGTCCGAATATCCAATCAACTCAAAGTTTGACCCCTTGGGATACCACAATCCAACATTTTGTGTATGCTTCAAATATCTCAATATTCTTTTAGTTGCCTTCAAGTGACTCTCTCTTGGTGAAGCTTGAAATCTTGCACACATGCATACACTAAACATGACGTCCGGCCTAGAAGCGGTCACATAGAGTAAGCTTCCAATCATAGACCGATACAACTTTTGATCCACCATGTTGCCACTAACATCACTATCCAAATGTCCATTTGTTCCCATAGGTGTACTAATCGCTTTTGCATCATTTAGACCAAACTTCTTGAGCATATCTTTGATGTACTTGCCTTGACTCACAAAAGTGCCATTCTTCATTTGCTTGATTTGAAGACCAAGGAAGTAACTAAGCTCTCCAATCATAGACATCTCAAACTCATTTGCCATCATATTCCCAAATTCTTCACAAAACTCTTGGTTGGTTGACCCAAAAATAATATCATCAACATATATTTGCAACACAAACAAGTCTTTGCCAATTTTCTTGGTGAAGAGAGTAGTATCAACCTTGCCCATCTTGAACCCTTTAGAGAGTAGGAAATCTCTCAACCTCTCGTACCATGCTCTTGGTGCTTGCTTCAAACCATACAACGCCTTCTTGAGCTTGTAAACATGGTTGGGCTTCTTGTAAACCATACAATGCATTAGGACCTAGTGTGCTAACACCACCAAGTGTTTATCATCTTGTGCAAGTGTGTTAGCATTTTCACAAACATTTTCAAAGGATTCGAGTTAGCACACTAGGTCCTAATGCATATGCATGTATGAATTCACCTAGTGGCACTTGATAACCGCGATCACTGAGATATTCCCCTCTTAATAGTACGGCTATCTATCCTAAATGCACTCACACCCTCTATGATGTCTTGAGTGCCAAAACAAAATTCCTATTTATACCTTTGCCTTGATCTCCGTAGGATTTTGTTTTTCTCTTCTTCTTCTTCCAAATGTGGAGCACTTGATCTATCGTTTGGTCATCACCACCAATACCATGAACATCATTTGGCTCCCGTACTTGGAATGTACCAACCTAGCTCATAAACACTTCATGACAAGGTTAGTACCCTAGGAGACATCAATTATCCAAAAACAAACAAGGACTTTCAACTGCCGAATACGAGGCCGTGCTTCTGGGTTTACGAAAGCTCCGAGCAATCGGAGCGAGAAGGTGCATAGTCAAGTCGGATTCCCAAGTCGTTGTTGGTCACGCCGAAAAGGATTTCACAGCAAGAGAACCAGAGTTAGCCAAATATCTGGCAGCAATCAGAAGAATGGAGAAGTATTTCACAGGTTTCACCTTACGTCACATTCCAAGGGCCGAAAATGCAGAGGCAGACGAACTGGCCAAAGCCGCAGCACAAAATTTACCACTTCCACCAGACGTGTTTTATCAAGTCCTTTCAGCCAAGGCAGTGAAAGAGGAGGAAGATCATCCAAGTCCGGTACATGCTATCATCAGTGACGACTGGAGGTCGCAGATATTCGCTTATCTGGCCGGGACTTACGAGCCAGAGTCCAGGAAGGATGCCGAAAGGATGGCCAGTAGAGCGAAAGGTTACTCAATCATCGGAGAGCAATTGTTCAAAAATGGGATAACAGCTCCTCTTCTGAAATGCATAAGCAAGCGTGAAGGCATTCAGCTACTCGAAGAAATGCACGCCGGAATGTGCGGAGCGCACAGGGGGCCTCACGAAATAGCACACAGAGCAATGAGGCAAGGTTTCTACTGGCCGTCTGCCGCATCAGACGCCAGAGAGCTAGTCAAATGTTGCAAAGGTTGCCAGATGTTCGCCAAAAACCAGAAAGCCCCAGCAAATGAAACCACGCCGATAGTGCCAACTTGGCCCTTGCAGAGATGGGGCATTGACATAGTAGGTCCGCTACCAGCAGCTCCGGGCAACCTGCGTTTCGCAGCGGTCGCCCTCGAATATTTCACCAAGTGGGTGGAAGCAAAGGCCCTCGCAAGCATTACTTCTACCTCTTTAACCAAGTTCGTCTGGCAGAGGATAGTTTGTCGTTTCGGCGTTCCTTCCTTTGTCACATGCGACAACGGGAAGCAGTTTGACTGTGCCGAATTCAGGAGCTTCTGCGATGAGCTCAGCATCAAGCTTAATTTCGCCTCAGTAAACTACCCGCAAGCAAACGGGGCCGTTGAGAGAGCGAATGGTTTAATCTTTTCGGCAATATCAAAAACCTTGTACGACTCGCCGAAAGGTAAGTGGGCCAACACCCTAACAACAGCTGTATGGGGACACAATATTTCACGATCCAGAGCTACCGGCTTCACTCCGTTCCGATTGCTTTACGGTGAGGAAGCAGTCACCCCGGAAGAGGTAAAGCTGGGTTCCTTTCGCACCGAAATGGCTCCAAACACCGAAGAGCAAAGACAACTCGAGCTCGACACTATCGAAGAAATAAGATCGCAGGCTGCAGAAAACCTCGAGAAGTACCACGCCGAAACGAAGCATCACAGGGACAAGACGATAGTCCGAAAGGACATCAAGCCTAGAGACTTGGTCACCATTCGGCAGCCAGATAAGCAAGGCAAGCTGCAACCGCAGTGGCAAGGCCCTTTCGTCGTGGCAAGCATGGCAGCGCCCGGTGTATTCCGGTTGATGAATGACAAGGGCGAAGAATCAGCCCACACATGGAACGCGAGCAATCTGCGCCGTTTCTACCCGTAATTTATCTCTTTTTCAAATTTGGTGTAATTTCTCGTTTTCTTTCACCATTTTTGTAATCAAAGGTCAGCTGCGCTCTTTTTCCTCGCCGGGGAAGCCCTTCATCGGGGTGCGAGGTTTTTTAACGAGGCAGCCGAATGTAACCGCTACATTACTAAAGTAGCCGTAATTCCCCAACAAAAAAATGTCACGCGACTCGGTAGAAGACGAAAACAACCAAGCATAAGGTTGAGACATTCGTCAACAAAATGTGATAAAAAGAGAATGTCGAGGAGGTAGGGCAAAAGAGACCCCTTCCATCCAACGACAATCTCGAAAGCCTGCGGGCTATGTGAAAACCGACCCTCCGACAAAACGAGAGGGCGGGACGAAAGCCTGCGGGCTATGTGAAAACCGACCCTCCGACAAAACGAGAGGGCGGACCGAATGCCTGCGGGCTATGTGAAAACCGACCCTCCGACAGAACGAGAGGGCGGGACAAAAGCCTGCGGGCTATGTGAAAACCAACCCTCCGACAAAACGAGAGGGCGGGACGAAAGCCTGCGGGCTATGTGAAAACCGACCCTCCGACAAAACGAGAGGGCGGACTGAATGCCTGCGGGCTATGTGAAAACCGACCCTCCGACAAAACGAGAGGGCGGACCGAATGCCTGCGGGCTATGTGCAAACCGACCCCCCGACAAAACGAGAGGGCGGACCGAATGCCTGCGGGCTATGTGCAAACCGACCCTCCGACAAAACGCGAGGGCGGAACGAAAGCCTGCGGGCTATGTGAAAACCGACCCTACGACGAAACGCGAGGGCGGAACGAAAGCCTGCAAACAAGACGAGCATCCCTTGTCAGGCGACAAGGACAGCTGGATAGCATCAGTAGATGCAGGAGTACAAATGCTGCATTAACTCCTTCACCCACCAAGCGCCAAAAAGTACAGCCAGGGGACTAAATGCAGTGTTTTCACAGCACGGGCGAAGCAATATAAACAGACATCCATATGCAAGTCTCCTAGCCATCCAAAGCCGTCGAACCCCTTCAAACATCAGTCCCAAAAAGCTTAGCCCAGAAACAAAGTACGAATAGGAAGCACCAGGAATCGCAGTTTCGCTTTGATGATTGTGTCGTCAACATCGCATTTAGCTAGTGTCACCAATCCAGTAACTTTAGGCGAAGGCCCTATCAAGTGACATGTCCACCCCAAGCTGCGGCTACGAGACAAGCGAAAGCAAGCATGCTGCTAGATGACAACAGGAGCAATATCATAATCATAGTCGATTGTACGCTCCCCGTGTTGCGTTCATAAAAACATTTTCGTCAACTGAATTATCATGCGCCTTCGCGCGAATGCTACCGCCCCTCGCCTAAGTGAGTGGGGGCGGGCGCGTCTTTGCTATCGGCCGAGGGGCTCGCACCGAAAGATACCTCGCGCAAATGCTACCACCCTTCGCCTAAGTGAGTGGGGGCGGGCGCGTCTTAGCTATCGGCTGAGGGGCTCGCACCGAAAGCTCCCCCGCACGAATGCTACCGCCCCTCGCCTAAGTGTGTGGGGGCGGGCGCGTCTTTGCTATCGGCCGAGGGGCTCGCACCGAAAGCTCCCCCGCGCGAATGCTACCGCCCCTCGCCTAAGTGTGTGGGGGCGGGCGCGTCTTTGCTATCGGCCGAGGGGCTCGCACCGAAAGCTCCCTCGCGCGAATGCTACCGCCCCTCGCCTAAGTGAGTGGGGGCGGGCGCGTCTTTGCTATCGGCCGAGGGGCTCGCACCGAAAGCTCCCTCGCGTGAATGCTACCGCCCCTCGCCTAAGTGTGTGGGGGCGGGCGCGTCTTTGCTATCGGCCGAGGGGCTCGCACCGAAAGCTCCCTCGCGCGAATGCTACCGCCCCTCACCTAAGTGAGTGGGGGCGGGCGCGTCTTTGCTATCGGCCGAGGGGCTCGGACCGAAAGCTCCTTCGCGCGAATGCTACCGCCCCTCGCCTAAGTGAGTGGGGGCGGGCGCGTCTTTGCTATCGGCCGAGGGGCTCGCACCGAAAGCTCCTTCGCGCGAATGCTACCGCCCCTCGCCTAAGTGAGTGGGGGCGGGCGCGTCTTTGCTATCGGCTGAGGGGCTCGCACCGAAAGCTCCTTCGCGCGAATGCTAACGCCCCTCGCCTAACTGAGTGCGGGCGGACGCGTCTTTGCTATCGGCCGAGGGGCTCGCACCGAAAGCTCCCTCGCGCGAATGCAACCGCCCCTCGCCTAACTGAGTGCGGGCGGGCGCGTCTTCGCTACCTGTCGAGGGGCCCGCACCAAAAAGCACTATTGCGCAAACTAGTAAAGCGACAACAGCTAAATCATTCGGCAAAAGAACTTCATCCGTCAAGCGAAATAACAAAAAATCGCACATTCGCAAATAACGATTAACACCGAAAGGTAGAACACACTGCGACACTTTTCATTACACCGGGCTCAAGATAAAGGTTGTACATTTCAATTCAGGGTCGCGAACTATTTTCGCGGCCAAGGAAAATGCTATAGCGCCTTTCGTCCGGCGAAGGCACGACATCTTCGGGCTCCAACTTAACGAATGTGGCACCCTCGAAGCCTGGTGGCGCGCGCGAAGCTCCACGCTTCATTCGCCTCGACTCAAGTTCGCGCGAGTCGAAGCTTTCATAAAAAGCTCGTAATCTTTCTTCCGTGCGTCTAAGCTTTTTAGCACGTTTTCTCATGTAAGCCGAAAGCGACGCCATCGGAAATCTAGAGCGATAGCTCCTCCACAAATCACCGCCAACACAGATACCGCCAGATCTAATCATTAACGGACAGATGTCGAGAACGTCCGGCGTTCCCGCATCCGCGCCCTGTTCAAGATACAACATCCGAATTTAAGTTCCAAAACATTACACGAGGTCCAGAACAACAAGTTGCTAACACATTAAAACCGGGCCCTAAAAAGGTCACTCGTCTACCGCTGCGTCTTGGGGGGCGTTCGCGTCGCGGGCAGCAGCGGCGGTCGAGCTTTCGGGTGCCCCGTCATTCGGCTCGGGCGGACTCGCCTCGTCTTCTGGCTCGGTTTCGCGCGCCCGTTTTTCGGAGATATACTCCGAAAACAACTGCCGAATGCGCGTTTTCTCCTCAGGAGTCTGCATAACAAAGCGATAGCCCAGAAAATTCACTACTCAAGCCACAAGGCACTGCATAAAAAAGCGATAGCCAGCAGGGAAGTAAAGCAATAGCTCTAGCAGAAGGAAGAAAATACCTTTCCGCGACCCACGGCGGACTGCAGCAGTGACATGTCGTTCCCACCCGCAAGCCAGAATTCTTCAAAAAATCTTTTGCCCAGAGCTTTCGCCGCCTCCGGGGTTCGCCAATAATAATCCACCTCTTTGACCGGAAGGTCAGCGATGTGGGAGCATCCGGTGTCGACCAGGCTGTGGCCGATCGCCTTGATACCGGTGACGGCGGCGTAGTCTCGGCCCAGGGCCATGTGGTTTTCAAGTGACTCCATTTCGGAACGAAGCCAGCGGATAAGACCGTTAGCAGTTCGCTCCGAAGGACCATCCGTTTCGACGCCAATGCTACGAAGGCATTCGCGGAAGCGGGAGACAGCCCCCTCGGCAGACGTCTTCAGAACTTCATCTTTCTCGGCCTGAGCATTTCGCAGCTGCGAAAGCTCCCGCTTGAGGTCCCCAGCTTCGCGCTTCAACTTTTCAACCTCTTTCTGGTTTGCCTTCCGCGAGGTGCGCTCATCTTTGGCTTTCTTTGCCTGCACCTCCAAGTCGGTTGCAAGTTTCTTTGCCAGAATGTCGAGGTCCTCCTTTTCGCGCTCGATCTTGCGAATGTAAAGGTCGTTTTGATTATGACGGCTGCGGGCGAGGATGGCAGCCTACGAATAGCATCAAATCAAAAGACGAAGCTTAGCACTTTCCAAAAGACCAATAGCCCCGTTGCGGAAAGGCGAACATCAAACGTGCAACAGAAGCAACCCGAGTAACTTACGCTAGCCAAGTGAAACGACAGAGCATCGTCAAGCTTTACGCTATCAACCTTGAGGAGGTCCCTTTCGACCTCTAGCGCGGCGAAGGCCCTATGCGAAAATTCCACGAGCTTACTCGCGTCATCGTTTCCGCCGGGGAGGATTCCTGCCCGACGAAAGTCGATCCAACAGGCGAGCTGAGCGTCGGAGGCTGCACCCAAAGAACGCGCAATCCGATAAGATTCTTCTCTCGCTTCGTCGGTCTCACCTGACGAACTCAAGCCGGTGTAAAAACAAGGGTTCTTGTAGTCCGAAGGCACCCCATCGACAATCAATCGCCCGTAGCCAAGAAGCTGTCCTTCCACCATCTGCTGCGTTAGACGAATGCGTCGCGGCGAAAGGTGTAACTTACCCTTATTCGCAGCAATGGGAGCCAGCACTCCCTCGGATCCAGCCCTCCTTTCGCGTGGGGCAGCCCCTCCGGCGGAGACACGAGCAGCAGGCTCGGTGGAGCTCCGGGCGGCAGACTCGACGCGCGGTGTTTTCGGCCTCTTCGCCGGCTGATCTGCGTCCGCCAGGGCCTTTCGCGAACCGGGTTTCGCGAATGTCGGGAGGTCAGCCACCGAGACATCGTCGTCGAAAGCCGACGTGGAGAGGCGCGCTTGCGGCTTTTTCGGCGCCATCCGAGCAGCGAAAATTGAGCTCTGCAAAACAAACAACAAAGCAAAAATAAAGTCACGCAAAAATCGTCAATACCAAAAAGGAGGATTCCAGGAAAGGAGGAGCGAAAACCTCGGGTAAAAAAAACCCTTAGGGAAAGAAACTAACCGCCCTCGGATGATCGAAAGGATCAACGTCGGGGATCGACTCCAGTGCCCCCCTTGGCTCGTAAGCAAGGGTTTGGCGATCAACCGCCCGATGCGAATGTCCCCGACTTCGGTGACCTTTCGCCGGGGGACCACACTGCTCCGCCCACCACGGCGAATTACCCCTTTCCCATTAGCTTTCGAACTTTCGACCTCATCCTTGCTTTCGTCAACTAGAGGCCTTTCGGCGTACTCAACGCCCATAGCATCGAAAGCTCGGTTTAGGCGTCGACTACGACCGAGGTTGCCGAGTTGAAATTCGCTCTCCTTGCGTAAGTACGGCCCACAAACCTTCATGGTCTCCTTTTCGATATATTTCACATAGATTTCATCATCATCGAAATCCGCAGGCCTCTCAAGTAGTAGCGTGGGGCCCCAATAACCATCTTTCTCCGAAAAGCCTTCGAATGAAGTTGCGCTACAGAGCGGATTCATCCCAATGGCCATCCACTCTTCAACCAGATCCCGGCTGATCTGAAACCGCGCAGTGAGCGCGAAAGCATCCCCGCACCGAATGGCTTCCGGGTCCCTCAGAATGACAGGCGGAAGGTGTTTCCCAGGGCATCTCTCCAAGACCGATACAAGTGGAGAGACCTTTTTCGACCCTTTACTTAGTTCAATATCAATGGCTTCGTCCGAGCACACACGATAGTAGAACCAAAAACGGTTCCAATCCGGACATTTGTTCCGGTATGTGAGCGAAATGGAAACACTTCCTCGTGTTTTCCGTGGAACGAAATTGATGCAACCAATCTCGCTGGGCAGTTCGCTTCCAAGAAGGGGATCCTTCACTTTCGTCGGGCGACGGTGAATGTCGTAGAACCGCACGAAAACGTCAGCCCGCGGGGTGCAATCTAGCATCTTCATTGCATGTGCGAAAACACTGAGCCTGGCAAACGCATTCGGCGTGAGCTGATGAAGCTGTATCTCGAATCCTGACAGAACATCCAATACGAATTCCTCCAGAGGAAAATCAAGACCGGCTACAAAGTAGTCGCGAAAGACAATGGCTTCGTTATGTCGTGGAATAGGCACTTCCTCATCTCCAGGGACACGACAATTCGCAAGATGATCCCGCCTTAAAGGCCCATTCTCGACCATTGTTGGTAAGCTGGCAGCCGTTATTCGTGATGTGCCGAGATAAAAAGAACAATCCGTCGGGACCGAGATCAAACTGGAGTCCCCATCGTTAGACAAGCTCCCGCTATGCTCCGGAACTCGCGGAGCAACCCCAGATCCGATGGACACTTCCTCGCTATCATTGCGCCGGGAAGATTCGGTAGCACCCGTACTTTCGCTAGTCGAGCTCGAAGTCGACGTCGAGCTGGAAGACGTCATCTAACACGGCGCGAAAAACAAATAAACAAACAACGCAAGCGAAGGGAAGAAAGGAAAAAGGCGAAAAATGAAACGAAAGCAGACAAGCTTAAACAGCCAATTCGCACGACATAAGACTGAAACAATAAATAAGGAGAAGTGAGCCGCGTACCGCAAATTGTCGACCAGCGAATGAGGCGAAGCAAACAAAAACCAGCTTTCGCCAAGGACAGCGAACAGCGTGAAGCGAATGGCGAGACACTCCGTGACAGAAGCAGCGAGCCTAGGAAGGCGTCGACTGACCAGCCGCTTTCCCCACCCGAAGCGCCCAAGATTTTATACGATCAGACTCGACACGGTTTCCGAGGGAGACGAAGAGGCGCCCGGGCACAAGATTCGAAGCGTCGTAGAGGTTTTACATCATGACACACAGTTTTCGAGGAAGACGAAAAGGCGTTTGCGACGCGACTTAAAACAAAAAAATAATAATAAAAAAAATATATACGTCTACATTCCAAAAAAAAACTCAGCTTCGGGACGAATCGAAGGTTTTTTGGGCGGGCGTAGGCGCCTAGCGAAAGGACACGGTCGAACTTCGCGAGCTGCAGATTCAACCGTAAGGGGCTATTGTTGGGGCGGCACCCAGACCGCAGGCGCCTCTGACCCGCGTTTACCGAAAGATGACGATGCTTTCGTGCGGAAGGAAGCATTCGCGCGGAAGCACGCGTTTCGGCTCGTTGACCAAGGGAAGGCAAAGCTTTCGTGCGAAAGGAAGCATTCGCACGGAAGCATGCGTTACGGCTTGCGGACCAAGGAAAGGCGGAGCTTTCGTGCGGAAGGAAGCATTCGCGCGGAAGCACGCGTTTCGGCTCGTTGACCAAGGGAAGGCGAAGCTTTCGTGCGAAAGGAAGCATTCGCACGGAAGCAGGCGTTTCAGCTTGCGGACCAAGAAAAGGCGGAGCTTTCGTGCGAAAGGAAGCATTCGAGCGGAAGCACGCATTCGCCTTCGGTCCGCAGGACCGGAGTAGGACAGAGTTTTCGTGCGAATGGAAGCATTCGCGCGAAAGGAGCCCGGCGTTTCCGGCGAGAGTTTTCGTCATTCATGACTTTGGTTTCTCATAGGTTTTCGCAGGTCGACGGAAGCCTGGGTCAAAGGGAGCGGGCCCACCGGTCAGGAAGAGGAGTCGGGGGACGCTGGGCCCGTCAGAGGGCGAAGTTACGATGATGCCCCTCGTGCCGGGAGAGGCGGCGTGCAACCATGGAGTAGTTGAGTAGGGCATCATTGTAATTGTAACAGAGTGGTTGGAAGGGCATTCTTGTACTTTCAAATTGATCTGGACTAATATAAAAAGCTCCCAGCCTCCCAAGGGAGGGGGGGAGAACACTGTTCACTCCAACGATTTTCCCACTTTCTTCCGTTCACTTCCGTTTTCGCTCTGCGCATTCGCTCGTGTGCATTCGCTCGTGCGACAACCCGCTGTTTCAAGGACCCGGTCCTGAAACAACACCAATCACTTGGCCATTCGCCGTTTGGGGGCTCGACCTCGTAGGTCCCCTCAAAAGGACAAGTGGAGGGTACACACACGTGCTCGTGGCCATCGACAAGTTCACCAAGTGGATCGAGGCTAAGCCGATAGGAGACCCCACCTCTGAGAGGGCTGTCGAGTTCATCGCCAACATCATGTACCGGTTTGGGGTGCCTAACGTCGTCATCACCGACAATGGCACCCAATTCATGGGCAAAAAGTTCACCAACTTCTGCGACGACAACAGCATTCGCGTGACCTGGGCCGCGGTTGCATACCCTCAATGCAACGGGCAGGTCGAGCGCGCCAACGGCATGATACTCCATGGGCTGAAGCCGAGGCTGTTCAAGACCCTCAAAAACTTCGGAAAGGGGTGGGCTGCAGAGCTCCCCTCGGTGCTGTGGGGCCTCAGGACTACGCCGAGTCGAGCCACCGGGTTCACTCCGTTCTTCCTGACCTACGGTGCCGAGGCCATCTTGCCTACGGACCTCGAGTACGGCTCCCCTTGACTTCGAGCCTACAACGAGCAAACCAACGACGAGAGGCTCGCCAACGCCAAGGACCAGCTCGAGGAAGCCCGAGACGTGGCGCTCATCAACTCCGCGCGCTACCAGCAAACGCTTCAACGCTATCACGACAAGCACGTACGCAAGAGGGATTTGGCGGTGGGGGACCTCGTGCTTCGACGGCTGCAAGACAATCGAGGACGCCACAAGCTCACTCCTCCATGGGAAGGCCCATACACCGTGGCTAAGGTGCTCAAGCCAGGAACATACAAGCTCTACGACGATCAAGGCAGAATCCTGGCGAACGCGTGGAACATCTCTCAGCTACGTCGCTTCTATCCTTAAGGGCCTCGAGGCCCAGCGCATTTTGTTGCTTTGTACACACACGCCCCAAATGAATGAACAAACTCGTGCATTGTCTTTCTTTTTGCTTAGCAACTTAAGCCTGGGCGGAGGTGGCCTCACTTCGGGCGCCCGCGGCCTCCTTCCTCGACGCCTCGACAGCGGCAGCGGCCTCCTCCCTGGATCGAGCGACCTCACCTCGAGCCGCCCGGACCTCTGCCTCCGCCTCGTTGAGTCGGCTCGCCATTTGGGCGTTCCGGCTCAGCTCAGCGCAGAGATCTTGAAGCTCCGCCTCAGCCCCCGCGAGGGTGGCCGACACCTGTGCGGACCGGCCCGCCTCCTCAGAGCAGGACCGCTCCGCCTCCGCCATGAGCTCGACCACCTCCTGGAAGATGGACTGCACCTCGCGCGGGGCCCCCCGCTGGACCAGTTGCTCGACGGAGACCATGGCAAGGGACGGGCTCGGCGCGTCGGGAAACGGCCATACTGGTCGATCAAGCTCGATGTCGGGCAGATCCTCCTCCGCCCCGAGCTGCCCCAGCTGCGGCCCGCCGCCCGACGGCACGGGCCACGGATCCCTCCGTCCCTCCGCCGGCACCTCCTGTCGCTCCGCCGCCTCCCGAGGCGGCGTCACAACCTCGCGTGGGGGCAAAGACTCGAGCGGCGACGGGTCGATCGAAAGAAGGCTCGACCCCGGGCCCTCTTCCCCGGCCAGGTCCTCCGGTGTCTTGTCAGCGCTAGCCGGCGCCTCGGGCGCCTCCACCATCGTCGAGCCCGCGGCGAGGAGCGGCCCCTGCTCCAGCTCGTTCAGGAGGTCCTCCACCGTCGGCACCTTCTCCGCCAACGCCTCTCCCCCCTTTCCCTCCTCCGCAGCCCGGCTCGTGTCAGTCGGGGCCTCGAGGGGCGCAGTCTCCTCGGCCCCAGACAGCGGCGGGGCCATGCTCGCCCCAGGCGCTTCCCCCGGAACAGCCGTCGTGGCGGGGGGAAGGGTGGCGCTCCCAGCTAGCGCCATCGCGGGAGGAGGGGGAGGGGGAGGAGGCAGCGCCTCAGTGGACGTGGTAGTGGCGGGCTCGATGCCGTAAGCTACGGCCCCTGCAATACGAGATGACAGTAATATCAGAACCGGGAAGGATGCCTCGACCCCTGTGGTCGATGGCGACGGCCTCACCAAAATTCGCCACGATCATCTGGCTTCCTCGAGCCATGGCAGCTCGAGCCTTCTCCAGCCAAGCAGCTTCTCTGGCGGAGGAAGGTGCCATACCTCGAGGTGCTTGTGTCTCGGCGGAGCTCGAGGTCTTGGCCCGCTTGGACGCAGCGAGATCCACCTCCTGGTAGGAGCGCTTCCCCCTGAGAAACCAAAGATGGCATGCATCACCAAAAGTAAAGAGGTAAAGCCTCAATACCGACGAGATCCAAGAAAATTACTCACCCAAAGCGGCGGCTGGGCTTCTTCCCTGAATCGCCGGACCCACTCGGGGGCTTCGAGCCCACCCCACAGCTCGAGCCCTGCGCCTGGGCCGTCTCCGCAGGGCTGGGATGGGGGGAGGGCTCCCGACGCCTCCCGTGGCTCGACCTCGAGGGAGAGCCCTCCTTCCGCCCCACATCGCGGGAGGACGACCGCACCTCCCTCGTGCTGTCGTCGTGGCGCCTGTCCCGACGCGGGCTCCGAGACCTGCTCCGGTGCTCGCGCTGGCGGTCGCGCCCCCCGCGTCCGCTTCTATGTCCCGGCGGCGGTGCGGCGATGGGCTCCGGGGACGCTCATGCCCCTGGTCACGAGACGCCCGGGGGCTCCCTCCCCGACGCTTGTGATGGTGCGGGCTCGACGCCTCCTCCTAACGCCCGCTCCTCCGCGGGCTCGACCCCGACCTCGATGCCTCGCGGCGGTCGGACCCGGAGCCCCTCCCGATGTGGTCACTGCCCCTCGAAACTCGGCCCTTCTCGAGACCTCCCGCCTGGGCTGACGCGGGGGCGGCCTCCGTTGGTGCTGTGGCGAAGGCGCTCCGGGTTCGGGGCTTCCTCACGACAGGGGGCGCGTCCGGCCGGGAGCTCGACGTGCCTTGGACCTCCGACGAGGCGGAGCTGGGCGTGGCCTTCTGCTGCTTCACCCCGCGTGGTACCTTCGCCGGAGGGACCTTGAAGATGTCCTCCTGCACAGGGGAGCGGTCAGCCCAGACATCGCCTAACCCCGCGCGTCTCAGGCGCGCGTCCATCCCCTCATCGTCGCTCTCATCATCATCATCATCATCATCCTCCGAGCTCGAGGAGTTGAGCTCGGGGGACTCATCCCCAGGCTGCCGATTGCGACGAGCCTTCGCCAACCTTTGCTCCCGAGCCGACCGGCACAAGTTTTTGTTTTTCTCTTTCTTCTTTCTGGAATCCTTGCTCTCTTTTTCCTTTTGAGCAGAGAGGCGCCTCACCTGTGTCTCCGTGGCGTCCTCCCTCACCGGGGGCATCGAGGCACGACACGTGAACGCACCCCTGCGAAAAAAGGAAACGTGATGAGAAAGAAACACGAAAAGAAGGCGCAAGGTTCGAAGAAGAAAGAGGGAGGGCAGGCTCGAGACGGGCTAGCTCGACGTGGACCTACCAGATCGAGGCACCCCTTGTCAGGCGCCATGGGGATTAGCTTGGTACTCTCCGGGGCGAACGACCCATGGATCGTGATCGACACCTGGGAGATGCCCTCGCTGCAGGGCAATCCCTCCTCGGCCATCCTCGACCCGCTCAGCGCCTTGGCCGTGGCCTTCTCCCCCATTTGGTACAGGAAGAGGGGGCGGTCCGCCAAAGGGAGGACCCTCAGTTGGTGGAACGCCCAGATGACCGCCGGGACGGTCAACCCCTCCTCGTCCACCAGCTTCTTCATCAGCTTCATCAACGACACCAGGTGGCGCTGCCTGTCTGCCACGACGCCTCAGATCCACTGGTCTGGGCGCCGGTCGAGCACCCTGCCGGTATACTGCGGAAGGAGCCCTCCCTCGTTCCGCAGACAGAACCAGTGCTCGTCCCACCCCGACTGGTTGGTCGAGAGCCTGTGGTGGAGATACTCGCGGGGGACGCCGGCCGACGAAGGCCCGGTCCGCATGGTGATGGCGAGGGAGCCGGCGCGCACGAGCCGCTTCCCGCTGGGCTTCAGCATCTTGGTGAAAAGCTCGCCCCGGAAGATGTGAACGAACATCTCCCAATGCGGCTCCATCTTCAATTACCCCTCGCACAACGCAGCAAAGATGGCGGCGTGCGAGATCGAGTTGGGGGAGAAGTGTTGAAGCTCCACCCCGTAGTGGTGGGTTAACGCCCGCATGAAGCGGCTCGGTGGGACGCCGAGCTCCAAGCGGTGGTAACGGGTGAAGCTCACCACGTACCCCTCCGGCGGGCGCGGCTCCCGGTGGTCCTCCGATGGGATGACCCACCACGCAGATCCCTTCTCTGGGTTGGGACGAAGAAGCCCCTGGGCCACCAACGAGTCCATCTCGCGCGGCGTCACCTTCGACCGTCTCCAGGCCTCGGCCGGCTGCGGCGAGGTCTTGTTGGCCACGGCAACGATGGCGTGGGCTTTGGCGGCGGACGAACGGCCGGGGAGGTTGCTGGCTGCGGGTTCAGGGGGAAGGGGTGCGGGAAGTGTGGCGGCTATGGAGGCAAAGGCAAAGAGAAGAGCCCTCTCCCCCTCTCTCGGTATTTATACGAAAGAACCCCAACAGGCGAGGCGTCCCACGACGACGAAAAAGGTAACCGCATATAGCATTTAATGTGCCCACCTAACCATGTCTCGAGCTGGATGCAGGGTACACGCGGCAGCTCTCCATTCGCTCCACTACCCGGGCCCGCCATGACCGTCGCCCCGGCTTCGCGTCCGCCGCCCTCCCTGACAGATTTCGCCTAAAAAGGCGCGCCCAACGGGCAGAAGGATTCCCAGACGACGGAGGCTTCTCCACGAAGGTAAAAACGGGCCCCGGCCCTAAGCCTCGAAGCAGCGAAGGCTGGCCCTCGAAGAGGGTTCGACAGCCAGCTTCGAGCACCCGAGTCAGGGACACTAAGGGGCACCCACCCGCAGCATCGCTCGAGGGCCAAGCCCTCGAGGCTCCTCACGTGTATCCAAGGCAGGGAGCACCACATGCAGTGAGATCCCCTCGAAGGGAGGCGTCGAGCCCCCGGGCCCTATCGAATGGACCCGTCACTCCTGCAGACCGAGTGCCCATGCTTTATGAGATCGCCTCCGGGCCACAGTCGACCCTATCGAACGGGGCACGAGGTCTCACTTGGATCCCCCGTTACCAGCTCACCGGGAACCTCGATACTCGCCCGCTCGTGGTAGTACGAGGCATCCCCCCTCGCATCCGAACGAAAGGACTCGGCGGGATGACAAGCTAGGGGAACCGACGTGTCGGACAGCTCGAAGAGCCGGCCGGTCGGTTCAGCCTGGCGCCCCTCGACGAAAGAGAGTTAAATAACTCGGGGGCTCGACACTCCCGAACCTAAAAACGTAATTAGCGCTCACACTCAAAGCCCACGAGGGAATCCTAGCCACTCCCCCGTGGCCTCGGGGGCTACACCCGCGGGTGTCGCACGCACGACACCCGTGGGATCAACACAGCCGAACCCTCGAGATCCGGTTAGCCAAAACCCTCGAAATCCAAAGTCGAGAGCCCCTGCTCAAGTGCAAGCACTCAAACAAGGGCTCGGGGGCTACTGTCGGGGGAACGCCAAATGGGTACCCCCAATCAACGCAAAACACACGGGGTAAAACCTAGAACACCGGTAAATAACAAACCTAACTAGTCTAACCCCTTAAAGAGACCAACCCCTCGAGGCCCACAACACTGGCCCACCAAGCCAGACCCCGGGCTGGCGCCCGTTCTCCGTCTCGCCCGAGCCCTCCAAGCCAGGCCTCGGGCGAGCGCTCCACTAAAACCTCGAGTCTTGGCACATAGGGCTCGAGCCCCCCACAGCCGAACACCATACCTCGAGACCCCACGCAGGGATCTCGAGCCTCTATGGCACAACAGCATATCCCTCGAGACGCTTTATGCTTCCCTCGAGCGGCGCAGACATCGGATGCCAGCCCCATACCGCGCATTTAATACATCCACCAACTCCAGTCATGTCTTCTGCAACCCAACGTGTACCACAGTAACCAGGGCAGAGTCAAGTCTCGTTTTCACCACAAGCATGGGCAAAAAGGCGCCAGTACGACACTGTTAACCCATACCCTACACTGTTGCACGTCCGAACCACGTCTCGAGGCCCGGATGCCTGCTGCTCAATCAATTTTCACGGGACTTGCCCATACCTGCGGGAGCTCGAGCCCCCCGTAGGCGCCACCTCGAGGTCGGCTCCGCGCCCCTCGAGCCCTAACTGCTTTCACGCTATTGAAGGACAGGTACCCCAAGATCCGGAGGAACCCCGCCGTGTCCTGTACGTGCCGGGATGGGTGTTGTACGACTTCCACATCGACACGCCTCCACGTCCGCGCCCAGGATGGAGGCCACGCTTCAAGTACGCCCCAACAACAACCCCCACGTCGGCTACAATGTCTTCGACAAGACAGGGTTTCTACCCTTCTCCGTATCGGGCACCGTACGCCCCGACACCTGTAATACCCTTGTGTAACTCTGGCCTCCCCTTGCTCTATAAAAGGGGACACCAGGGCCCTCATTCCGCGGTTACACAACTCCTAGGGACAACGCACGAGTCCACACACACACTTGAGTCCGGACCCCGGTCCACGCTCATTGAGCTTGTATTCGCCCCTGTACAAGCACTTAGGTGCAAGTAATACAAGAACCTCTCACCCGCTGGACGTAGGGCCTTCTTTGGCCGAACCAGGATAAATCCTTGTATCATCTTGCATTACCATCCAGGAAGAGAGCACGCGATCATATTACTCGTTGGTGTCGTACCCCGGGTTCGAAACACCGACAAGTAATATATATAAACAAAAAGAAAATCCTAGTAGACCGGTCGTATTTGCACACACAGCATGTGCGTTTTTAGATTGACCAAAAAAAAAAAGTAAGTAGTAGGCCCGGGTCAAACGGTCAACGTTTATTCACGGCCGGGGCCCACCAGCCGGAAGCGCCGCTATAGTTGGCCAGCAGGAGGAGCCATAGCCATCGCTGCCGAAGTCCTCCTAGCTAGCTACTGTATTTATTTTGGTCTCATCATCGAGCAAGTCGTAGGGTCGTCGTCGACTTGAATTATAATGCGTGTGAGTGTGTGTGACCAAGTCGCGGGCTCTTCAATTCGTGCCGTGCGTCCACATCACAGCTGACGTTGTTTTCATCAACATGTTATCACAGGACACAGACACACTGCATAGAACAGTCTCCGGCAGCAAACAGAGATGACGCGCCTAGCTGGATGGCCTTATTATTAGCTCTCGTACGTCCCTCGTCGCATAAGGATTTTGTTTTGCACTCGTAAATTTCGTCCCTCCCACGTTGCTGCTTGGTCCCTCGCTCCCTCTGATGGCAACGTGGGAAAGTTGTCCGCGCCGGCCATCACTGCTTCCAGGAGTTGGATAATTGGAAAAAGTCTAGATAACCCCCTAACCTATTGTACCATGTCTACATCATCCCCTAACCTTTTAAACGGTCTAAATAACCCCCTCACCTTTTCAAAACCGGTCAAATAACCCCCTAGGTGGTTTTGGACAGTGGTATTGCTACAGTAACATGCAGGTTTATATTTTTCTTATTTATTTATTTCGGTTGAATCTTTGAAAATTATAGTAAATCATAGAAAAATCATAAAATAGAAAATCCAATTTTTTGTTAGTCTCAACATGAGTAGATCTATACAATGAACATATATATATATAATATAATATGTTTTAGTACAAACTTTTGCTATGAATGTTTTATCTATTTCTTATTTATTTATTTCGGCTAAATATTTGAAAAATCATAGTAAATCAAAGAAAAATCATAAAATGGAAAATCTAATTTTATTGGACTCCACATGAGTAGATCTACACAGTGATATATAATATGATATGATTTAATGCAAATTTTTTCATGTAGCTTTAGATCTACGCTTTTCTGTAATTAATTGAAATAATTCATAGTTGCAACTTCTACAATTATTTTGTTGGACTAAAGCTTATCATATTAGATGTTCAGTTTGTAGATCTACTCATGTGGAGTCTAATAAAATTGGATTTTTTATTTTATGATTTTTATGTGATTTACTATGATTTTTCAAAGATTCAGCCAAAATAAATAAATAAGAAAAAGATAAAACATTCATAGCAAAACTTTGTACTAAAACATATTATACTATATGTTAATTGTATAGATCTACTCATGTGGAGTCTAACAAAATTAGATTTTCTATTTTATGATTTTTCTGTGATTTACTATGATTTTTTAAGATTCAGCCGAAATAAATAAATAAGAAAAAGATAAATCCGCCTGTTACTGTAGCAAACCCGATCTTGTTACTGTAGCAATACCACTACCCAAAATCACCCAGGGGGTTATTTGACCGGTTTTGGAAAGGTGAGGGGGTTATTTAGACCGTTTGAAAGGTTAGGGGGTGATGTAGACTAATAGAATAGGTCAGGGGGTTATCTAGACTTTTTCCTTGGATAATTTGAGCAATTGGATTGAATATGCGTGCCCGGGAGATGTCTACCGGGCCAGAGCTGCATCCAATCATGTCTTAAGTGCTGGGATAAAAGACATAGTATATTTGCATTCGTTATTAAGGTGTTAGCATTATTGGTTCCCTTCTCAGATAGGCTCCATCACGTCTTCTCAGGAGTTTGATTCAGGGCGGATCTCGAGGGGGGTGGGGGGGCAGGGTCCAACCCCCAATATCTGGAGTATCAATGGAAACATGAGAAATGTAGTTTCATAAAAAAAAAAAAGGAGAGCGTGAGGGAGAAGAAGAGGTAAGGGGGGAAAAAGAGAAATAAAATAAAAAGAAAAGACCAACCCGGTCTCCTTTAATCATATTCTGCATCCGCCACTGATTTGATTAAATTTATACAAACTGTTATTAATTAAGGGAAATAGTTGCAAACTATAACACCAGCGCCCACGCACATGCGGTGCAGGTGCACACAAGAAGAATGCCGCATGAGGTCCGCGAGTGACCAAAGTCAATATATATTAATTAATCAAGTATTAAAAACACCGATCGAACACGGATAAAATAGTTAGATTTAAGATTAAAAAAAACTATAGTAATACTATTGTTGTTTCTAAGACTGAGGAAATATTTATATTCCAAAACGCCAAGGTGAATAGAAGAAACGTAGACGAATACTAGGTCTCCCATAAAAGGACAACGCACACACGTATACGTGTACTCGCGCGTGCGACGACAACGAGAAAAAGTCACCGAGAGCTGCAAGTGCATGCACGAGGAAATCGGTCACGCAGACGCCGCAGGGGCGCGCGCGGCGGTGAGCACGTACGTAGCTTTCAGGACGTCGGCATCCCCGTACGTCGTTGTCGATCACCTCCTCCCCCGGCCAGCCGGCCGGCCCTCTTATCTCAGTCCCCGAGTTCACAAATGACCGCATTGTCAACCAGCACTTCACCGGAAAGATCGCTTTGATATGATAATAAAAAAAATTAGGAATTACGTACCCCCACTAGCTAGGTACGATTTTTTCTAAGTTGGAGACATAGTTGTCCAAAGGGCCGTGCCGGGCCGGCCCGGCCCGACGTCGTGCCATGCCATGCCGGTGAGGGTCGGGCCGCCACGGGTCATCGGGCCAAACGGGCCGTGCTGCTACGGGCCACGGGTCAGGGTAGCGGCCCAAGACACGGCCCGCAGGCCGTTTTTCGGGCCGTGCCGCCCGTCGTGCCGTGTCAGCCCATGGTTCGTTAGTTAAAAAAGTCCTAAAAAATCTATATCATTTTCACAAAGTATTGAAATAATTCATCATTTTCAACCAAGTGTTAATCAATTCAATAGTATAATATTAAACAACATATATATATATATAATTGTCAACTCATTAGTATTGTCATTTTCACCAAATAAATATACTGTATTGAATTATATATCCCTTCCCAACCAGGACGTAATCATCTAAGCGACCGTGTGATATGCTGTATTTTTTCATTGCAACGTGCAAATATTTTTACATATTTTATAGGAGTACTATATATATAGTTCTACGTAAAGTACTCCCTCCGTATTGAAAAACTTGACGTTTCAGAAAACGACACGGTCTCCAAAATATCACTTTGACCACTTGTTTCTTTAAAAATATTTATTGAAAAGTGGTATATATATATTTTTATGAAAGTACTTTTCAAGACAAATTTATTTATATGATTTTTACATCTCTAAACTCAATAATTTAAAAGTTATTTACGATTTATATTTCCAATGTTTGACCCAAACCTTGTCCAAAACGTCAGCTTTTTCAATATGGAGGGAGTACCACTTAGTCTAATAGCTAGCCTTAGCGCACTCACAATACAGACTCTAGCATAGAGTCTAAGTTTATTTATTAGCTCTCAAAGATATCATAAACTTAGAGTCTAAATAAGACTTAGAGTCTTGATTTTTCTCTCTTTTTCTTTAATAAATATATTGTCATATCAGCAAAATACTATAAGTAGAAGGGTAATAAATAGATTTAGATTTTTTTTAATAGAGTCTGTACTATGAGTGAGAGCTTAAAAAAATAAGAAGAAACTACTACAACATTTATATCTATATAAAATTATAGTATAAAGATCGCTGAAAGCATAGCACAACACACAACGGGAAAACGTGGATTCACACGAGAGGAGCGAGCGAGAGCAGTAACTTCGTACCCTTTTCTTATTTGGCGCAAAGTACGTACCTGTGCAGGGTGCAGCCTCCTCGATTACGTACTAGGCAAGGTTAGTATATACTAGTACGTATTCTCTTTCTTTAATTGCCTCCGTGTCATAAGCCATCTCAGTTTATGTTCGTCAATTCAAACTTTCAAAGCAGAATCATTGGGTTAGATCATCCGCGAATGCAGACCAACAAATCCGCAACTAACATTTTTCTTATAAGAAAAAATATATTCCTACCATTCTTTTCATGAGCCATTATGATTGGCGCTTCTTCGCCCCTACCATTCATCATCTACGGAGTACAGCAGAAGCCAACGGTGTGCACGGCGCGGCACGGCTGTGTGGAGACGCCCGCTGCTCATCCGTCCGCGTGGGCTGTGGCCGCGCCGTACGTGCCGCGTACGACGGGGACGGACGACTCGTCCGAGCCCGGCCGTCAAGAGGCCTGCAGCCAGATCGATCAAGAGAGGCGCGTGGCGGCCATGGTTATTGCCTATTGCCCGGCCGAACCTTGTTGCGATAGCTGCGACGTCGCCTTATCGCCATGCGCTCGTCATCACCTCACCTGCTGTGTGCCACGCACCACACGGTCCACGGCCACGGGCAGCGCGCGCAGTTGTGCGGGTGGGCACCGGCCGGGTGTGTCCTTTTAAGCTGGCCTCGCTCGTCGTCGTCGCTCGTCGGCGGCTCGGCTCGTCGCCGCCGGCCCAGACAGCAGAATATATATCCAGAGATGTGAAAAGGGAGCCGGGGCGATGGATCCGCCGTACCTTTCCGGCACTTTGGAAACGGATCGATCATTTCGGTGGCGTCCGTGCTGAGGTAAATAAAGCTATGAGTTAAGCAATCAAATTAAACAAGGCAAATAGAGGGGATATAATAATAATAAAGCTACGACGATACTCCCTCCATCCCTAATTATAAGACATTCCAAGAATCTTGGAGAGTCAAACTTTTTCAACTTTGACTAAAATTATAGAGAGAAATACAAACATTTATAATATCAAATATGTATATTATGAAAATATAATTAATAAAGAATCTAATTGAACTTAGTTGGTATCATAAATATTATTATCTTATTATATAAATTTGGTCAAAGTTGAAAAACTTTGACTCTCCAATATTAATGAAATGCCTTATAATTTGGGATGGAAAGAGTACTAAGCAAAGAAACACGGTACGAGTGACCATCAGAGAGCGAGAGGAGTGAGTATATTATTTCCCCACGCGGGATACATTATTATAAATAATGCCTGCGCCGCGCTGCCGGACGACGGCAGATATCGTGCCTGCAGCACCTTGAATTGGGCAGTTCGGTTCATGTGTCCACGTCCGCCCACAAATAGGATAAAACCTGCAGGATCTACGCCCCGATTTTCCCCTGTATTTTTTTCTCCTTGATTGAACACGCACCATGCGTGGTGCATCAGTGTGCATGCATCGCGGTGGCGTTTGAGTCTTAACTTTTCTTTTAAAATCATTACCACAACAACTGCCTAGCTAGTCTACACTCTACACGCGCTCGCTTCCACGCACATGTGTACATATAGTCTTGGGTATTGCCTTCTTTCCTAGTATAAATAATGCACATTTAATTTTTTTAGTAGAGTATAAGGCCAATCTCAATGAGAGTTTCATTTGAATTTCATTTGCATTAAATAGGTTGTCACATAGGCATTGTTGATGACATGGCAGTGTATTTAAGAAGTGAGAGAAGAAATGAGTTTCATTTACATAAAACTTTTTTGGCACGAATACCAACTCTCTATGAGTCATGAAATTTAATGTCTATGAAACTTTACAATGAAACTCTCACTCTCAATGGAGAGTTTCATTCAAGTTTCATTTTATTTCATATGACATGGCAGTCTTGGAAACAACAAC
Organism: Coix lacryma-jobi var. lacryma-jobi; assembly: GCA_009763385.1. Classification (NCBI taxonomy): domain Eukaryota; kingdom Viridiplantae; phylum Streptophyta; class Magnoliopsida; order Poales; family Poaceae; genus Coix; species Coix lacryma-jobi. The sequence continues at coordinate 25,545,109 of CM019830.1, read as the reverse complement.
ATGAAACTCACCCCTCAATGGCTAGTTTCACTGCACGGTTTCTAAAACACCACATCAGCAAGAATGAGATGAAACAATGAATGAAATTGTCCTTCATAATGCAAGGTTTCATTTCACCAAATCCAAAGTTAAGTAAAGCATTTAATTAACAGCAAAACGATGGGATCATCTGCACAAGATGCTCGTGTAGCCCATTCCACATTCGAAGACTGAAACTTTGCGGCCTGTACATATTGGCCTGCTACACCATACTGCATGCGTACATGAACAAACCAGATAGACGCAAAGATAACAGTCATCTATAGATAAATTGACAATGACCACTTGTCGGTGTTTCGGACCCGGGGGTATGACACCAACGAGTAATATGATCGCGTGCTTTCTTCCTGGATGGTGATGCAAGATGACACAAGGATTTATCCTGGTTCGGGCAAAGAAGGCCCTACGTCCAGCGGGGGAGGAGGTTCTTATATTACTTGCACCTAAGTGCTTGTACAGGGGCGAATACAAGCTCAATGAGCGTGGACCGGAGTCCGGACTTGAGTGTGAGGGTGTGCGGGCGTATGTGCGTTCTAACGTCTCTGTAACCGCGGAATGATGGCCCTAGTGTCCCCTTTTATAGAGCAAGGGGAGGCCAGGGTTACACAAGGGTATTACGGGTGTCGGGGCGTACGGTGCCCAATACGGGGAAGGGTAGGAACTCTGTCTTGTCGAAGACATTGTAGCCGACGTGGGGGTTGCTGTTGGGGCGTCCTTGAAGCGTGGCCTCCATCCCGGGCGCGGACGTGGAGACGTGGCGACGTGGAAGCCGTACAACACCCATCCCGGCACGTACAGGACACGGCGGGGTCCCTCCGGATCTTGGGGTACCTGTCCTCCAATAGCATGAAAGCAGTCAGGGCTCGAGGGGCTCAGAGCCGGCCTCGAGGTGGCGCCTACGGGGGGCTCGAGTTCCGCAGGTATGGGCGAGTTCCGGGGAACCTAGTCGTACAGCGGAAATCCGGGTCTCGAGATGTGACCGGGACGTGCCACAGTGCAGGGTATGGTCGAACAGTGCTGTACCGGTGCCTTTTCACCCATGCTTATGGTGAAAAGGAGGTTTGACTCAGACTCCGGTTCACTGTGGCGCATGCTGCGTCTCAGAGGACGTGACGGGGGTAGGTGAGTGCATTAAATGTTTGGTGCAGGGTTGGCATCCGGTGCTTGGCGCTGCTCGAGGGGCGTGATGTGCCCTCGAGGGGTAGGCAGCCGGGCCAGCGAGGCTCGAGGGCCCTGTGCCGGGTCTCGAGGGGTGGTGTATGGCGGTGGCGGGCTCGAACCCCTTGAGCCAGGGCTCGAGAGGCAGGCTACCACGAGGTGGTTTGGGAGGCATTTGGCGGGCCTAGGCTTCCCCGTGGTGGGCCGGTGTTGTGGGTTTTGACAGGTTGGTATTCAGGTGGTTAAGTCCAGCTGGGCTTACTATTAATTGGTGTTCTAGGTTTTAACCCGTGTGTTTTGCGTTGATTGGGGGTACCCCTTTTGTGGACCCCCAACAGTAGCCCCCGAGCCCTTGTTCGAGTGCTTGCACTTGAGAAGGGGCTCTCGTCTTTGGATTTCGAGGGTTTTGGCTAACTGGATCTCGAGGGTTCGGCTGTGTTGATTCTGCGGGTGTCGTGCGAGCGACACCTGCGGGTGTAGCCCCCGAGGCCACGGGGGAGTGGTTAGGACTCCCTCGTGGGCTTTCTCTCGTGTGAGTGTTAGTTGCGTTTTTTAGGTTCGGGAGTGTCGAGCCCCCGAGTTTTTTAGACCCTCTTTCGTCGAGGGGTGCCAGGCTGAACCGGCCGGCCGACTCTTCGAGCTGTCCGGCACGCCGGTTGCCCTGGCTTGTCATCCCGCGAGTCCTTTCGATCGGATGCGAGGGGGGATGCCCATACTACCACGAGCGGGCGAGTATCGAGGTTCCCGGTGAGCTGGTAACGGGGAATCCAAGTGAGACCTCGTGCCCCGTTCGATAGGGGTCGACTGTAGCCCGGAGGCGATCTCATAAAGTATGGGTGCTCAGTCTGCAGGAGTGCCGGGTCCATTCGATAGGACCCGGTGGCTCGATGCCTCCCTCCGAGGGGATCTCACTGCACGTCGTGCTCCCCGCCTTGGATACACGTGAGGGGCCTCGAGGGCTTGGCCCTCGAGCGATGCTGCGAGTGGCGCCCCTTGGTGTCCCTGACTCGGGTGCTCGAAGCCGGCTGTCGAACCCTCTTCGAGGGCCAGCCTTCGCTGCTTCGAGGCTTAGGGCCGGGGCCCGTTTTTACCTTCGTGAAGAAGCCTCCGTCGCTTGGAAACCTTCCGCCCGTTGGGCGCGCCTTTTTAGGCGAGGTAGTGGAGATCGTGGCTCCAGGGCGGCGGACGTGAAGTTGGAGCGGCGGCCGCGGAGGGCCCCGGTAGTTGAGCAGATGGGATGTTGCCGCGTGTACCTGTCAACCGGCTCGAGACGTGGTTAGGTGGGCGCATTAAATGCATGCGGTTACCTTTTTACGTTGTGGGAGACCCCGCCCGTTGGGGGTTTCCCTTATAAATATCGAAAGAGGGGAAAAGGAACCCTTTACTTTGCCTTTGCCTTTACCGCCGTCGTAGCCTTCACGCGCCCTCTTCCTCGAGCTAGTCGATTGGGAATTTTCCGGCCGTCCGTCCGCCGCTCAGGTCCGCGCCGTCGCCGCCTTGGCCGCCCAAGTGCTGCCGGCCGAAGACTGGAGCTCGACGAAGACGACGCAGCAGGAGTTGGAGACACTGGTGGTGCGGGGGCTTCTCCGCCCCAACCCGCAGGGGGGTCCCACGTGGTGGATTCTCCCGTCGGCGGACCACTGGGAGCCGCACCCGCCGGAGGGGTACGTGGTGAGCTTCACGCGCTACCACCGTATGGGGCTCGGCGTCCCGCCGAGCCGCTTCATGCGGGGGCTGGCCCACCACTTCGAGGTGGAGCTGCAGCACTTCTCCCCCAACTCCATCTCGCACGCCGCCATCTACGCCGCCGTGTGTGAGGGGTACTTGAAGATTGAGCCACACTGGGAGATGTTCGTCCACCTCTTCCGGGGCGAGCTCTTCAACAAGGCTGCGGAGCCGAGCGGGAGGAGGCTCGCGCGCGTGGGCTCCCTCACCATCACCGCAAGGACCGGGCCTTCGTCGGCCAACGTTCCCCGCGACTACCTCCGCTACAAGCTGTCCACCAACCAGGCGGGGTGGGACGACCACTGGTTCTACCTGCGGAATGTGGACGGGCTTCTTCCGCAGTACACCGGCAGGGTCATCACCCATCGCCCGGAGAAGTGGAACTGGGGCGTCGTGGCGGACAAGCAGCGCCACCTGTTGCCGCTGATGAACGCGATGCGGACGCTGGTGGAGGACAAGAAGCTGACCGTCCAGGCGGTTATCTGGGCATTCCATCAGCGGAGGGTCCTCCCTCTGGCAGACCGCCCCCTTCTCATGTTTGAGATGGGGCCAAACGCCTCGCTCGAGGCGCTGAACCAATCGAGGATGGCCGAGGAGAGGCTGCCTCGGAACGAGGCTACCTCCCGGGTGACGCTCACCGTTCAGGGGACGTTCCGCCCAGAGGAGGCCGACTTGATCATCATGGCACCCGACGAGGGGTGCCTCGACCTGGAGAGCCACCCTCGAGTTAGGCTGTCTCGAGCCCCCTCCTCCTCTCCCTTTCTTCGAACCTTGTTCGCTCTCCTCGTAGTTTTTCTCATCGAGCTTCTTCTTCCTCGCAGGGGGCGTTTACTTGTCGCGCATCGAGGCCCCCGGTGAGGGAGGACGCCGCGGGAACACAGGTGAGGTGCCTCTCTGCTCAAAAAGACAAAGAGAGAAAGGATGCTAGAAAGAAGAAAGAGAAAAACAAAAACTTGCGTCGGTTGGCTCGGGAGCAGAGGCTGGCGAAGGCTCGTCGCAACCGGCGACCTAGAGATGAGTCCCCCGAGCTCAGCTCCTCGAGCTCGGAGGAAGAGGACGATGATGATGACGAGAGTGACGACGAGGGGATGGATGCGCGTTTGAGGCGCGCGGGGGTCGTCGACGTCCGGGCTGACCACTCCTTTGTGCAGGAGGATGTCTATGAGGTCCCACCGGCGAAGGTACCGCGCGGGGTGAAGCAGCAGAAGGCCACGCCTAGCTCCGCCTCATCGGAGGCCCAGGGCATGTCGAGCTCCCGGCCGGACGCGCCCCCTGTCGTGAGGAAGCCCCGAACCCGGAGCGCCTCCGCCACAGCACCAACGAAGGCCGCCCCCGCGTCGGCTCAGGCGGGAGGTCTCGAGAAGGGCCGAGCCTCGAGGGGCAGTGACCACATCGGGAGGGGCTCCGGGTCCGTCCGCCGCGAGCCATCGAGGTCGAGGTCGAGCCCGCGGAGGAGCGGGCGTCAGGAGGAGGCGTCGAGCCCGCACCATCACGAGCGCCGGGGAGGGAGCCCCCGGGCGACTCGTGACCAGGGGCGTGAGCGTCCCCGGAGTCCATCACCACACCGCCGCTGGGACACAGAAGCGGACGCGGGAGGGCGCGACTGCCAGCGCGAGCGCCGGAGCAGGTCCCGGAGCCCGCACCGGGGCAGGCGCCACGACGACAGCACGAGGGAGGTACGGTCGCCCTCCCGCGATGTGGGGCGGAAGGAGGGCTCTCCCTCGAGGTCGAGCCACGGGAGGCGTCGTGAGCCCTCCCCCCATCCCAGCCCTACGGAGACGGCCCAGGCGCAGGGCTCGAGCCGTGGGGTGGGCTCGAAGCCCCCGAGTGGGTCCGGCGATTCCTGGAAGAAGCCCAGCCGCCGCTTTGGGTGAGTAATTTTCTTGGATCTCGTCGGTAGTGAGGCTTTACCTCTTTACTTTTGATGATGCATGCCATCTCTGGTTTCTCAGGGGGAAGCGCTCCTACCAGGAGGTGGACCTCGCTGCGTCCAAGCGGGCCAAGACCTCGAGCCCCGTCGAGGCACAAGCACCTCGAGGTATGGCACCTTCCTCCGCTAGAGAAGCCGCTTGGCTGGAGAAGGCTCGAGCTGCCATGGCTCGAGGAGGCCAGATGATCGTCGCGAATTTTGGTGAGGTCGTCGCCATCGACCACAGGGGTCGAGGCATCCTTCCCGGTTCTGATATCACTGTCATCTCGTATTGCAGGGGCCGCAACTCACGGCATCGAGCCCGCCACTACCACGCCCACTGAGGCGCTGCCTCCTCCCCCTCCTCCTCCTCCTCCCGCGATGGCGCCAGTTGGGAGCGTCACCCTTCCCCCCACCACGACGGCTATTCCGGGGGAAGCGCCTGGGGCGAGCATGGCCTCGCCGGTGTCTGGGGCCGAGGAGACTGCGCCCCTCGAGGCCCCGACCGACACGAGCCGGGCTGCGGAGGAGGGAAAGGGGAGAGAGGCGTTGGCGGAGAAGGAGCCGACGGTGGAGGACCTCCTGAACGAGCTGGAGCAGGGGCCGCTCCTCGCCGCGGGCTTGACGATGGTGGAGGCGCCCGAGGCGCCGGCTAGCGCTGACAAGACGCCGGAGGACCCGGCCAGGGAAGAGGGCCCGGGGTCGAGCCTTCTTTCGATCGACTCGCCGCCGCTCGAGTCTTCGTCCCCACGTGAGGTTGCGACGCCGCCTCAGGAGGCGGCGGAGCGACAGGAGGTGTCGGCGGAGGGACGGAGGGAGCCGGGGTCCGTGCCGTCGGGTGGCGGGCCGCAGCTGGGGCAGCTCGGGGCGGAGGAGGATCTGCCCGACATCGAGCTTGACCGACCAGTATGGCCGTTTCCCGACGCGCCGAGCCCGTCCCTTGCCATGGTCCCCGTCGAGCAACCGGCCCAGCGGGGGGCCCCGCGCGAGGTGCGGTCCATCTTCCGGGAGGTGGCCGAGCTCATGGCGGAGGCGGAGCGGTCCTGCTCTGAGGAGGTGGGCCGGTCCGCACAGGTGTCGGCCGCCCTCGCGAGGGTTGAGGCGGAGCTTCAAGATCTCCGCGCTGAGCTGAGCCGGAACGCCCAAATGGCAAGCCGGCTCAACGAGGCGGAGGCGGAGGTCCGGGCGGCTCGAGGTGAGGTCGCTCGATCCAAGGAGGAGGCCGCCGCCGCTCTCGAGGCGTCGAGGAAGGAGGCCGCGGACGCCCGAAGCGAGGCCACCTCCGCCCGGGCTGAAGCTGAGGCGGCGAAGAAGGAGGCCGCTGATGCCCGAGGAGAGGCTGCCACCGCCCGAACCGCAGCGGAGGCGGCGAGAAAAGAGGCTGAGGATGCTCAACGCGATGCCGCCGCCGCTCGGTCCGCAGCGGGGGCGGCGAAGAAGGAGGCCGAAGACACCGAGAGCGGTGTCGCCACCGCCCGAGCTGCCGAGGGGGCGGCGCGGCAGGAGGTGATCCGAAAGGATCTGGCCCTCGCGGAGGCGGACAAGCTGGTCGAGGAGCTTAGGTCCGAGAAGCTCCTCATGCTGGCCGAGAAGCGCAGGCTCGAGCAGCGCGCTGAGGGCCTTACCAGCGACCTCGCCGCACTGGGGCAACATTGTGATGGTGAGGCTTACACCTTGTCCTTGCTTGGGCCTCGAAATTTTTTGTTACGCTGCAGTCTCACTCTTCCTCGTTCGTTGCGCAGGGGTCGAGAAGACGGTCGAGGAGCTCCGCGGGACGAACCAGGCTCTCTTGGACCAACTCCAAGACGAGACGATGGTGGCGGAGCGGGCTCGCACTTCCCTCGACCGGCTCGGCTCCATGTGGGGTGTTCCTCCGGTGGCTGCGGCAGAAGGTGCGGTGGCCCGAGGCGACGCCTTGGTCGACGCCTTGTGCTTCCTCGACGTAGCGGCGCAGGACCGTGTCCGGCAAGCTCTCCACCATGGCGTCAAGCAGACGCTCGCGGTCGTCCGCTCTGGCTTCCGCTTCCCGGTCCACGTTGTCGCCAATGGTTTCATCGAGATCGAGGGGAAGGACGAGGAGTGGAACAACCGCCGTGTCGACAAAATCTTGGAGAAGATGGAGAGGCCGGGGACGTCGCTCGCGAAGATCTTCGAGGAGGACGTGCTGCCTCCTGACGCCAGCAGCGGTGTCGAGGACCCTCCTCCCTCTAGCTCGGGTGTCGAGGCTGAGCCCGCCGTAGAAGACCTCGGGGAGGAGTATCATACCGACGAAGATTAGGGCCTGCGTGCCAAATTTGGGCGTCGAGGCCCCTGTAAGAATTTTATGACATGAATGAGGGTCCGTCGAGACCCGTATGTATATATGACTTGTTTGTTTAAAGGGGTTGTTTTCTTCTCAAATGCGTTTGACCACTTCTCTTTGTTGCAAGCTCGAGTTTCTGCTAGCTTAGTCTGTGTTCCTTCGATACGTCACGAGCCCCTCGAGGGGAGGTGTAGGTAGGGTACCGTAGCCCGGGGGCGTAGGTGGCCGTCTACGTCGACGCCTCCCGACCCTTGGAGGCTCGAGGTATTTTAGGATTTAGACGTCGCTAGTTCACTCGAGGCACGAGTCGAGACGAGGGTCGAATTTTTGAAAAGAAAACGCGCATTTTTTCCGGAGTCTGGGGGGCGGTTACCCCCTTGTGAGCCCCCGAGGGAGGCTCGACCCTGAGCAAAGCAGAGTCGAGGCTACCTTAAGATGCTAAGCAAAATGAAAGACAATGCATGAGTTTGTTCATTCATTTTGGGCGTGTCTGTACAAAGCAACAAAATGAATGAGGCCTCGAGGCCTTTAAGGGTAGAAGCGACGTAGCTGAGAGATGTTCCACGCGTTCGCCAGGATCCTGCCTTGATCGTTGTAGAGCTTGTACGTTCCAGGCTTGAGCACTTCAGCTACGGTGTATGGGCCCTCCCATGGAGGGGTAAGCTTGTGGCGCCCTCGATTATCCTGCAGCCGTCGAAGCACGAGGTCCCCCACCGCCAGGTCCCTCTTGCGCACGTGCTTGTCGTGGTAGCGTCGAAGTGTTTGCTGGTAGCGCGCGGAGTTGATGAGCGTCACGTCTCGGGCCTCCTCGAGCTGGTCCTTGGCGTTGGCGAGCCTTTCATCGTTGGTTTGCTCGTTGTAGGCTCGAAGTCGAGGGGAGCCGTATTCGAGGTCCGTAGGCAAGACAGCCTCGGCGCCGTAGGTTAGGAAGAACGGAGTGAACACGGTGGCTCGGCTCGGCGTAGTCCTGAGGCCCCACAGCACCGAGGGGAGCTCTGCAGCCCACCCCTTTCCGAAGTTTTTGAGGGTCTTGAATAGCCTCGGCTTCAGCCCATGGAGTATCATGCCGTTGGCGCGCTCGACCTGCCCGTTGCATTGAGGGTACGCGACCGAGGCCCAGGTCACGCGAATGCCGTTGTCGTCGCAGAAGTTGGTGAACTTTTTGCCCGTGAATTGGGTGCCATTGTCGGTGATGATGACGTTAGGCACCCCAAACCGGTACATGATGTCTGCGATGAACTCGACGGCTTTCTCGGAGGTGGGGTCGCCTATGGGCTTGGCCTCGATCCACTTGGTGAATTTGTCGATGGCCACGAGCACATGCGTGTACTTTCCGGTTGTCGTCTTGAGGGGACCCACGAGGTCGACCCCCAGACGGCAAACGACCAAGTAATGGGGATCATCTGCAGGGCGTGCGCGGCTGGTGCGTTTGCTTGGCGTAAAACTGACACCCTTGGCAAGCTTGGACCAGGCGCTTGGCGTCTCCGATGGCGGTTGGCCAGTAGAAGCCCTGGCGGAAAGCGTTCCCTACCAGGGTCCTTGGCGCTGCATGATGGCCGCAAGCCCCCGAGTGCATGTCGTCGAGGAGCCTGCGTCCCACCTCGAGGGGGATGCAGCGCTGAAGGATTCCCGATGGGCTTCGACGGTATAGCTCTCGTTCGTCGCCGTAGATGACGTAGGTCTTGGCCCTTCGAGCGATGCGTCGGGCCTCCATCTTGTCTTCTGGTAGCACGCCTTGCGTCAGGAAGCCGAGGAAGGGCGTCCGCCAGTCGAGGGGTCGTGATGACGGAGAGGCAGGTGCGTCGATCTGCATCGCCTCAGCGGATGTCGAGGGGTCGTTCTCGAGGGGTGGCGTCGAGGAGCCAGCCCCCGGGCCAATTTTGATGGATGGCTCGAAGATATCCCTCGAGAACACATCTGGGGGGACAGTTCCGCGCGTGGATGCTAACTCAGCCAGCTCGTCCGCGGCCTCGTTGTACTTTCGAGCGATGTGGTTGAGCTCGAGGCCGCAGAACTTATCTTCTAGCTTGCGCACCTCCCCGCAGTACGCTTCCATCCTGGGATCGATGCAGCTCGAGGCCTTCATGACCTGGTTGACGACGAGCTGCGAGTCCCCTCGAACGTCGAGGCGTCGGACCCCAAGCTCGAGGGCTATGCGCAGCCCGTTGACGAGGGCCTCGTACTCAGCGACGTTGTTGGAGGCGGGGAAGTGCAAGCGCAGCAGGTAGCGTACGTGGACTCCGAGGGGTGAGATAAAGAGCAGGCCTGCACCTGCCCCTGTCTTCATGAGGGACCCGTCGAAGTACATAGTCCAGAGCTCGGCTTGGATTTGTGCTGGCGGGAGCTGGGTGTCGGTCCACTCAGCAACGAAGTCCGCCAATGCTTGCGACTTGATGACTTTTCGCGGAGCATAGGTGATGGCTTCCCCCATCAGCTCGGCAGACCACTTAGCGATGCGCCCCGTGGCCTCTCGGTTGTTGATAATCTCCCCGAGGGGGAAGGATGACACCACCATTACGGGATGAGCGAGGAAGTAGTGCTGGAGCTTGCGTCTCGTGATGATGATGCCGTAGAGCAGCTTCTGGATGTGCGGGTACCGGATCTTGGCCTCAGAGAGCACCTCACTGGTGAAGTATACCGGCCGTTGGACCGGCAACGCATGGCCTTCCTCGTGCCTCTCGACGACTATGACCGCGCTGACCACCTGAGTGGTTGCGGCCACATAGAGGAGGAGAGGCTCCGGGGGATCGCCACCTTCGGCTGGTTGTAGAGGCACGAGAATTGGTGCGGAAGTCAGCAACCCCTTCAACTTGGTTAAGGCCTCCTCGGCTTCGATAGTCCACGCAAAGTGTTCCGTCTTCTTCAGCAGGCGGTAGAGGGGTAGCGCTTTTTCCCCTAGCCTCGAGATGAATCTGCTGAGAGCGGCTAGGCAGCCTGTCACTTTCTACACACCCTTGAGGTCTCGAATTGGGCCCATCCTCGTGACTGCTAAGATTTTTTCGGGGTTGGCCTCGATCCCCCGTCGTGAGACAATGTAGCCAAGTAGCATGCCCCGAGGCACACCAAAGACACACTTCTCGGGGTTGAGCTTCACATTCTTGGCCCGGAGGCACTCGAACGTGGTCTCGAGGTCGCTGATGAGGTTCCCAACTTTCTTGGTTTTAACCACGATGTCATCGACGTAGGCCTCGACGGTTTTGCCTATGTGTTCGCCAAAGATATGCTGCATGCAACGTTGGTACGTTGCCCCGGCGTTTCGAAGGCCGAAGGGCATTGTAACGTAGCAATACATACCAAAAGGCGTAACAAAAGAGGTAGCGAGCTCGTCGGATTCTTTCATCCTAATCTGGTGGTAGCCGGAATACGCATCGAGAAATGAAAGTACCTCACACCCCGCAGTGGAATCGACAATCTGATCAATTCTAGGTAAAGGAAATGGAACTTTCGGACATGCTTTATTCAGACCAGTGTAGTCTACACACATCCGCATTTTTCCATTCTTTTTCCTAACTAGTACAGGGTTAGCTAGCCACTCTGGGTGAAATACCTCCTTGATGAATCCGGCCGCCAAAAGCTTATGCACCTCCTCGCCGATGATCCTGCGCTTCTCCTCGTCGAAGTGGCGCAGGCGTTGCTTCACCGGTCTGGACCCGGCCTGGATTTCCAAGGCGTGCTCGGCGACTTCCCTCGGTATGCCCGGCATGTCCGAGGGGCCCCACGCAAACATGTCGATGTTCACGCGAAGAAAGTCGACGAGCACTGCTTCCTATTTAGGCTCGAGGCTGGCGCTGACGGCCAGCGTCTTGCCATCGGTCGAGGTCGGGTCGACGGGTATCAGCTTGGTGTGCTCCGCCGGCTCGAAGGTGCCAGCGTGGCCCTTATCTTCAGGGGCCTCCTCGGTGGCCAGGGCGGCTAGAGCCTCGAGCGAGTCGAGCTGGACGTTTGCCTCCCCACGCTCGACGCACTCCACGTCGCAGTGGTACGCGTGCTCGTAGGATGTGTCGATGGTGATGACCCCTTTTGGCCCCGGCATTTTGAGCTTCAAGTACGTGTAGTTGGGAACCGCCATGAACTTGGCGTAGCCTGGCCGGCCGATGATGGCGTGGTAGGTCCCTTGGAATCCAACCACCTCGAAGGTGAGCGTCTCCTGGCGGAAGTTAGCCGGCGTGCCAAAGCAAACTGGCAGGTCGATGCGCCCGAGGGGGTGGGCCTTCTTCCCTGGTACGACTCCGTGGAACCCCCCGACGCTGGGTCGGAGCTGACCCTCTGAAATCCCCAGGAGGTCGAGGGTCTCGAGGTATATGATGTTGAGGCTCGAGCCCCCATCCATCAGCACCTTGGAGAACCGTACGTCGACGATGACGGGGTCGACGACGAGGGGGTACGCCCCCGGGTTTATGACACGGTCCGGATGGTCGTCACGGTCGAACGTGATCGGCGCATCAGACCAGTCAAGATACCGGGGGGCGTCGTGGCCGAGTGCAAAGATCTCCCGGTGCTCCTTCTTTCTTTCTCGAGCTGAGAGCCCGACGGTCGGCCCCCCGTAGATCATGTAGCAGTCGCGCACCGGGGGGAAGTTGCCGTCCGCGTCCCCACCGCCGTGCCGATTGTTATCCTTGCCCTTAGGCGCGTCTTCTTTCTTATCGCCGAGCTTGGAGTAGTAGCCTTTCAACAATCGGCAGTCCTTTAACTTGTGATTTACGGGGCCCCTATGATAAGTGCAGGGGTCCTTGAGCATCTGGTCGAAAACAGCCCCGTCAGGGGGGCCTCGGGGCTTCTTAGGCTCGAGGGCGCCTGCAAGCACCTCTTCGTCGTCGTCGTCATTGGCGTCGCGCTTCGCCTTCTGACCTTTGCGTTTGTTCTTCTTCTTTTTGTTGCTGTTATTGTTGTCGTTCTTGGCGTCGTTGCCCTTGTTCGAGCCCTCCGGCGCGGTCACCGCCTTACCTTTGTCCGTGGAACGGCCAAAGAAGGCCCCCACTGCCTCGTCGCCTGAGGCAAAGCTGGTGACACGATCCATCAGGTCCTCAATCGTCCTGGGACGGTAGCGACCTAGCTCATGAACTAGCTCTTGGCATGTCGTGCCCGCGAGGAACGCTGAGATGATGTCCTCATCAAGCACGTGGAGGAGCTCGAGGCGCTGCTTCGAGAATCGCCGAGCAAAGTCGCGGAGGGGCTCGTCCACCGCCTGCCTGCAACGCCGTAGGTCCCAAGGGTTGCCTGGGCGCATGCAAGTCCCCTTGAAATTCCCGTCGAAGACCCTGACTAGGTCGGTCCAGTCATCGATCCGGTCTGGCGGGAGCCCCTCGAGCCACCGGCGGGCGGTGTCAGAGAGGTAAAGTGGGAGTTGGCGTATGATCACACGGTCGTCGTTCTTCGCTCCGCCCAGTTGGCAACCTAGGCGGAAGTCCGAGAGCCAGAGCTTGGGCTCGACCTCCCCGTCATACTTCACGATGTTGGTCGGTGGTCGGAAGCGATCGGGGAGGGTTGAGCTGCGGATGGCCCGGCTGAAGACTCTGGAGCCCGGGGGCTCGAGGACTTGCCGGTCCTCGTCACTGTCGTAGCGCCCCCCTCGATGGGCGCTATAGCCACGCTCTTGGGCCCCCTTGTCCTTGCGCCGTCGGTTGATGTCGTTGCGGGCGTCATTGGGGTCTCGAGGTGGCCGGTTGTCGATGATCTGTTCGCGGGCTGGCCTAGCTCGTGAGGCATCCGGCTGGTGGACGGATGCCTCGCGCTCGTTGCGGGGCGTGTCTGTCGGTTTCCCCGAGGCCGCCCCGCGCCGCCGCGAGGCTGAGCTCTCGGCCTGCTGCACAGCGGCTGTCTCGAGGAGGTTCTTCATTTCCCCAAGCATGCGCCTGGCGTCAGGGTTGGAGACGGCGGGTAGGTCACGGAGCAGCATCGCCGCCGCCACCACGTTCTGCCCGGCTCGCGGAAAACGCACCTCGGGGCGTGCTGGCGCCCCGTCCTCGAGGATCTGCCGGTGGACCTCTCGAGCCCGACCTCGAGCTCCGGCTCCTCGAGGCTGGGGTGGTTCCTACATCAGAGTTTGTCGAAGCTGCAGCAGGTGTCGCCGTTCTTCCTCGGCTTTGGTGATTGCCTCCTGCACCTGCGCGAGTTGCGCCGCCCGGCCGTCGTCGTGCTGAGGCGGTGCAGCCGGTGCTGGAGGTTCGTTCCTCCCCTGAACACGTGATCCGCTTGCCGCGGCCACGTCGTTGGGGTCTTCTAGATCGAGCGCCGGCCTGCCGTCGTCGCCCTCGTCCTCGGTATCGCATACGACCCCCTCGAGTTGGAAGCACTCCCTGGTGGGATCCCAGAGGTCGGGGTCGTGGTAGTCGTATTCGTCAGAGTTGGAGCTGTTGACGGCGTGCCGCCTCGGCAGATGCTGGGACCGTAGCTCGCGGTACCATTCTCCGACGGTGGCTCGCCGGGGTGGCTCGATGGCTCACGAGAAGCCGCGGTCGACGCGCGCGGGGTGGACGATCTCCAGGTTGGCCATGGCCTGCAGTAGCACGCCCGGGCGCTCCTCCTGCTCTGCCGGCGGTCGGTCCCGACAGCGCTCGTTGAGCTGGCGGGCGTAGGCTGCTGCGGAGTTGTCGAGGCCGAATGGGAATCGCCGGCGTCGAGCGCGGTACACCCCGTGTGGGAGGAGGCTGGGTGGCGTCGACGGTGCGCGGCTCGGAGGCCTCTGGCCTGGCTCCTGGTTCGTGCGCATGATGAATGCGAAGTCGCTGGGTGGGCGCGAGCGCGCCCTGGAAGTCTCCGGTCGTACGTCGGGCAGGCTCCTCCTTGGGAACTCCGCGCCGGCCACGGGGAAGTGGGTGTACGCCGCTGGCACCGCTTGTGCCTGGCGACGATGGTGACGACGGCGCCGCTCACAGGGTGGCGACGCGTGGTGGTGTGGGCGACATGCCACGCTCCTCGCACGGGGTGGCGTGACACGCCCTCCACTCGGGCCCTCCGTGGAGAGCAAGGTCACCTCGTTGCCGTTGTCGGTGGCCAGGAACTCGAGGCTCCCGAACCAGATGACGGCACCGGCAGAGAAAGAAGGAGTCGAAGCAGCCATCCAGGAAACAGCGAGAAACCGACTCGACACGCGAAGGCCCCTACCTGGCGCGCCAACTGTCGGTGTTTCGGACCCGGGGGTATGACACCAACAAGTAATATGATCGCGTGCTCTCTTCCTGGATGGTGATGCAAGATGACACAAGGATTTATCCTGGTTCGGGCAAAGAAGGCCCTACGTCCAGCGGGGGAGGAGGTTCTTGTATTACTTGCACCTAAGTGCTTGTACAGGGGCGAATACAAGCTCAATGAGCGTGGACCGGAGTCCGGACTTGAGTGTGAGGGTGTGCGGGCGTATGTGCGTTCTAATGTCTCTGTAACCGCGGAATGAGGGCCCTGGTGTCCCCTTTTATAGAGCAAGGGGAGGCCAGGGTTACACAAGGGTATTACGGGTGTCGGGGCGTACGGTGCCCAATACGGGGAAGGGTAGGAACCCTGTCTTGTCGAAGACATTGTAGCCGACGTGGGGGTTGCTGTTGGGGCGTCCTTGAAGCGTGGCCTCCATCCCGGGCGCGGACGTGGAGACGTGGCGATGTGGAAGCCGTACAGCACCCATCCCGGCACGTACAGGACCCGGCGGGGTCCCTCCGGGTCTTGGGGTACCTGTCCTCCAATAGCATGAAAGCAGTCAGGGCTCGAGGGGCTTAGAGCCGGCCTCGAGGTGGCGCCTATGGGGGGCTCGAGTTCCGCAGGTATGGGCGAGTTCCGGGGAACCTGGTCGTACAGCGGAAATCCGGGTCTCGAGATGTGACCGGGACGTGCCACAGTGCAGGGTATGGTCGAACAGTGCTGTACTGGTGCCTTTTCACCCATGCTTATGGTGAAAAGGAGGCTTGACTCAGACTCCGGTTCACTGTGGCGCATGCTGCGTCTCAGAGGACGTGACGGGGGTAGGTGAGTGCATTAAATGTTTGGTGCAGGGTTGGCATCCGGTGCTTGGCGCTGCTCGAGGGGCGTGATGTGCCCTCGAGGGGTACGCAGTCGGGCCAGCGAGGCTCGAGGGCCCTGTGCCGGGTCTCGAGGGGTGGTGTATGGCGGTGGCGGGCTCGAACCCCTTGAGCCAGGGCTCGAGAGGCAGGCTACCACGAGGTGGTTTGGGAGGCATTTGGCGGGCCTAGGCTTCCCCGTGGTGGGCCGGTGTTGTGGGTTTTGACAGGTTGGTATTCAGGTGGTTAAGTCCAGCTGGGCTTGCTATTAATTGGTGTTCTAGGTTTTAACCCGTGTGTTTTGCGTTGATTGGGGGTACCCCTTTTGTGGACCCCCGACACCACTGAACCAAACAATATAATGGAGATAACACAGGCAGACTGACACTGACAATGACTAGAACAACAAGAAATCATAACTGAGATAACTGAAACATCAACATCTTTAACTGGTGCCATAACTGGAACAACAACACCTTAAGTTCTGATAACTGGAACAAATAATGAAAACTAGAACACCAAGTTCTGATAACTGGAAGCAGCAACTTCTGGTAACTAGAGCAGCAACTTCTGGAGCAGCAAACCCATATAGATTGTTTCACCCTGTACAAATAATAAAATGCCATCATGAGCTTAGATATAAATGCACTTTCACATATACAAACACTTTATAGGTGTATAAAACAAATACATGTATTCTACCTCAAGTATCAAACATATGAGCATGTCCACCAAACTTATTCCATATATGTTCAATCAAATCATTCTTAAGTCGGCGATGAGCCGATTTATCTCGAATAGTAGTGTCTTTTTCTAAAGCTCTCTCTAACGGAACATCCTGATCTGGAGAGAATTCCGGTTGTTGAACTAATGATGTACTAGGAGGCACATTTAAATCTAGATCTTCTTCAATAATGTCTGGTTCCTTCTCATCTTCAACTATCATATTGTGAAGTATGATGCAAGCTAGCACGACATCACGGAGTACTGCTCGGTCATATAGACGAGCTGGACGTTTTAAGATGCAAAACCGCCGCTGCAATACACCAAAAGCTGCAATACACCAAAAGCTCTCTCGATATCCTTTCTTGCCCCTTCTTGTTCCTGTGCATACAACTTCTCCTTGTCAGTGATAGGGAGTCATATTGACTTAACAAACACTGCCCAATCAGGGTATATTCCATCCGCAAGAAAATACTCAATGTTGTGTTGATTCCCATTTACCATGTACTAGACTCTAGGAGCTTGTCCTTTGAGCTCATTGATAAAGACAGTGGACTCGTTCAAAACATTAATATCATTGTTAGAACCCGCTGCTCCAAAAAACGCATGCCAAATCCAAAGATCATGTGATGCCACAGCCTCAAGTATCAACGTTGGCACTTTCTGATCGCCTCGAGTGAACTGACCCTTCCATGCAGTTGGGCATCTTTCCCATTGCCAATGCATGCAGTCAATACTACCAAACATACCATAAAAACCTCGTTTCTCACCAAGTTTCAGTAGACGTTCAGTATCTTCAATATTGGGGCGCCTCAAGTATCTCTCACCAAAAACTTCTCTAACACCTTTCACATAATTCTTCAACGCCTCCATTGTTGTAGTCTCTCCTATCTTCAAGACTTCAAGTAGTCATCCAGTTCATCTGCACCACTACCAGTAAGCCAATTGGCGAATAGCTGCAGTACACTTTTGTAGTGGACTAAGCCCTGGCCGATTAACAGCATCCACCCTTTGAGTAAAATAATCAGACCATTCACCTAATGTCTCAACAATGCGAAGGAAGAGTGGTCTAACATACGAAACCTTCGGCGAAAAATATTGGAAGGATAAAGAGGGTTCTCTGAGAAGTAATCATTTACTAGTTTTTGATGTGCTTCCTCTCGTGGCCTCTTGATATGCCTCCTCGGATTCGATCGATGATCAGTAGCATCTTTGTGACAACTTTCCATAGTGGACTGCATGAGCACCGTAGCTTGATTGAGAACATCATCTATCATCTGACCCTCAGCAATGAATCGATCCAACAAGGACATAGGATGTTGGTCATCCTCCATCTATGCAGAACACTACTGAATATAGGAGAGAAGGAAAAGAGAGGGCACAAAGAGAAGGCCTTCGTTTCAGCAAGGGAGAGAAGGCTGATGAGTATATATATAGGCCTTCCTGCGTGCACCACATGTGCAGTGCAGGGACCTATATAGGGCAACATTCACATATGTAATTTAGCATTCAGACCTATAGGGCTGCATTCACATATATAATTTAGTATTCAGACCTATAGGGCAACATTCACATATGTAATTTAACATTCAGACCTATAGGGTTGCATTCACATATATAATGCAACATTCACACCTATAGGGCTGCATTCACATATATATTGCAACATTCACATATATATTGCAGCATTCACACCTAAGGTGCTTAAACTGAGCAGCAACAGAATATCTAGTGCAACCATAAACTGAGCATGAAGGTACATAAACTGAACAACAATAAGATAAAGTACCTTAGTCAGCAAGTAACTTTTCCTGAAGCTTAAGTAATGCCCTGTCTCGGTTAGCCTTTTGATCTTGTGACATTTGACTTGTATCTTGATTGAGCAGGGAATTGTAAACTTGAAACATCCTTGCTTCCTTTTCCTCCGTTGATGCCTTCAAATTTGCGCTTGATATCTTTATCCGTGCTTCTATAATCTTTTCGCACTCCACCTTTCCATCTTGTTGAACCTTGAGAATTTTTTCAATATTATCACCAAGGATGACAAATCCTTCCATAACGTTGTCCTTCTTGCGCTTTCCACTGCGCTCAACCTTCGCTGCTTCTCTACCAATAGGCCTTTGCTGTTCTTCTGGAACATCATGTATCTCATTCTTGTCTTTCTCTTTGTCCTCAAACAGTACACACCACTTGGGTTCCTCTTTTAATATCTTCCACCAATGCACCAACTGAAAACGCTTTTCAAACCTGACTTCATATACTTTTGGTGCCTCTTCCTCTAGCATGTCGTCCGAGTAACCACTTGTATGGGTTCTAGCTATATGAGTCCAAGCATCATTGAAATCAGTGATCGAGGACTTCAGGCGTGACCAATGAATCTTCAATTGGTTTATTTCTCTTCTAGGCTTCCCATTCCCTTTCCTGTTAAACTCCTCAGTGATTTCTTTCCAAAAGGTATCAAATTTCTTATCATTACCCCTGATTGGGTCTTTTGAAACATTCAACCAAGCACTTGCCTACAAAGCACAAAATTAAAAAAAGATGAACAAATTTAGTATTGTACCAAACACTTGCCTACAAGAAGGAAAAAAACTGATCAGTAATTACCAGACTTGTTTCCTCATCAGTAGTCCAAAATCTTTTCTTTCCTCCCCTTTTTGCCTCATTGGTGTCCTCTTTGTCAATGTCAATATGCACTGCATTGTTTTGTTGAACAGCCTTGTTTGAAATGTTGGGAAGTTTCTGTTTCATAGGCATTTGGGGGTGGTGGTGGTGGAGAGATTGGATTGAACCTCATAGCTTGACCAACCAAATGAAAGTTTTCTCCTTGGACTTGTGGTTCATTAATCATATTTACAAAGCCACCTGGTGGATAGATCCTGAATTTTTCAAAGAATCAGTAGCCATGTAGTTAATTTTCCAACATATAGGATCATGGCTTGAGACAGTTAACAAATCTAGAATCTAAGTGGTAATTTTTTTAGAACATTGTTCCTCTGGCCTAGTCACAGTAAAGAAAGAAACTTGTCCAACATATAAGTGCTATTTTTTTGCTGGTTTAAGTGCTCTACTGAGACAAAAGGTCTTAGCTAAAAATAAACATAAGCATCTCCACCACATCATTGCCACACCAATTTTCATTGGCACAACATCATTGACTAGTTACATTTCACAAATTCCTACTAGACTATAGAGATGATACTTTATTTGCGACAAGAAACAATACAAATGAACTGCATCCATGGAAAAGAACTAGTTGCTCAGATTAAAATCAAATGTTTACCATGAATTTGGACACTGTTGATTTGCAGATGACAAATTTGGGGGAATGGCGCCCCAGACTGCTCCTTGTTGTGTCCATGGCGACATGGATGCCTGGGGAGTTGAGGAGGACCTTGGCACAGAAGGGCCAAAAGTCGACGCAGTAGGGGTGGGGGCCGTCGTGGCTGGCGATGTAGTCGACGCAGATGGGGACGGAATCGGCGACGGCGGCGGAACCAGTGCCGGGCCACGCACAGCGGCCTTCTTCAAGCCGAGCCGATGGCTGTGAGAGTTCCCTGCTCTCTCGGGAAGGCGTCGCCCAGACTCCTTTGTCGGTGCCAGATCCGTGGCCGCACGCTTTGCCGCTGGCGGATCCATGGTGGCGGCGGCGAAGAACCCTAGGGGCGGATGCGGGAGGAACAGAGTGACGCTTGCAGATGGCGGACGGGGCGGGACCGAGATGGACCAGAGGGCGGGAGCGAGATCGAGCAGAGGGCGGGAAGATTTCCAGTGGAGCGCGGGAGAATGGGGAAGATGGTGGGCATGCTCCGCGCGCACGGGATCCCTGGCGATGAAACGAAGCTCCTCAATGCTGGTTTCACGCGAGTAACAAAGCTTTGGAAACTGCACGTCGTCGTTTCACCAAGATGAAACTTTCTTCTTCTCTCCTCCCCATTTCATGCAAAAAATCCATTCCTGCTGATGTGTCATCACATTCAATGTGCTTGACATCCCTGTGAAACCTCCATTGAGACTTGTCTTAGGCTTTATTAATACAATTCGAAATGACTCCACAAATACTGAAATACGTAGACTTTATTTTTATAGATAGCTTCCGAGAGGATATCCGACAAACAAGAAGGGCTAAGAGAGGTCTCCATCCATCGTGTAGTAGCGACCAACACAGACCAATATTACACAAGTGTTTGGTTTGAGAAAGTCAAACATTCTATCGAAATGAAAATGTTGATTAAGGGGGTTTATTTATTTCATGATTTTTGGTGTTATATCGTCATTTTATTCATCTTCCATGTACTAATTATTAGTTTTTGAGGAGTAAGGTAGCAATAAAGACCTTTTGCTCTGGACACCAATATGCCAAAATCCTGGACTCCTTGGTGCTCGCTAAATATATACATAAACTTACCGTATGTTTGGTTTGGGGACCCAGAGGGATGGGTTGGATCCAACCCAACTTTTTGGGTTGGGATGAACCCATCTCGTGTTTGGTTAAGGGGTTGGGTTCAACCCTGTTTCTTGTTTGGTTAGAAGGGTGAAGAAGGATGGAATGAATGAGACTTTCACACCGTTAACAACAGCTACTAGTGGGGCCCATCTATCAGCCTCTTTTTTTTTCTCTCCCTCCATGTTCCTTATCTTCTACCTCGGGCTCCAGGCATCAGGCCGGACCGCCGCCACACTTCTCCCTCTCCCTCCATGCACTTCTCCGCTGTGGCCCGCCATGGAGCTTGCCCCGCCGGTGCCATGGACTTCCGCCTCGCCCCACGTGCTTCTCCGAGCTCGCCCCAGCCGCCCCGAGCTCTCTTCGACGGCCATGGATCTCGGGCGACCGCGCCATCGATCTCGGCCAGCCGCCCAAGCTCCCTTCGGCCGCCCTGGATCTCGGCCAGCCGTGCGCGCCATGGATCTCGTCCTAGTCGCTCGAGCCCGCTCTGCTTCGGCCATCTCCCTCCGTCGCGTCGCACCACCGCGCCATGCGGCCCGCCGTGCGCGTCGCCTGGCCCGGCGGCGGTCCGCCCTGCGCGTCGCTTGCCCGCCGGTGCCCCGCTCCACCGCGCCCGACACCTCGCCCCACCGCGCCGGCGGCCTCCCTGCGCCTGTGCGTGGCCCTGCTGACCGGCCCTGTGCTCCCCGTCGATGACCAGCCACTCTTTTTTTTCTCGTGCGAGACGGAGGAGAACGGCGTCGGAGTGGGTTGCGCTCGTCCCCTCAAATCGAGCGGACCACGTCAACCCGTATCTCAGGGGAATCTGCCAACCCGGGTCGACCCTGTTCCACTCAACCCTCCATTCAAACAGCCGGTCACCTGGGTCGAACCCGGGACAACCCGGGATATCCCGCAAACCAAACACACGGTTAAGGTGTGGAGTAGTTTTCTCTTTCTTTTTTGTAAGTTGTTCTTGTTGGCTGTGGCGGTGTGCCCTCTCTTTTTCTTATGTACTATATTCATTTTTCTTCCCGTCCAGCTAAGTTCTGAACTTTGCATATTTATAGGCATCAAAATGGTTCCCGTAGCTTTTCTATTCAGACAGCTCTGCATCAACTGCTCGCTCTGAAGCTCTCTACTGGCAACCTCTTTTTGTTTTACAGTGCCAGAATTCCTCGCGGTGGGGGCGCCCTAATTAATTTGCCAGGACACCTCGATTGATCGGTGATCGCAACTTTCACAACTACCGGCAACATGGTCGACGTACTTACCACGGTAATAGTACCTGCATGCTCACAGTCACAGAAGCATGCACGGTGCATGCGCATGCATGTGTTACATGCTAGCAGGAAGAACGGTAGTGAAAGAATACGCAGGATCACTAGGTACTAGATCTAGTCGGGTAGATAATTAACAGTGCATAAAACATGTCCTATAGATCTAGTCGGGTAGATAATTAACAGTGCATAAAACATGTCCTATGAACTACTAGGAACTAGATCCGAAGGGGAGGAGGGACTAGAAGTTCATACCGAGGTTGTTTGAACCTGAAGAAGTAATGGAAAAGGCGGAGCCGCCACCCGCCATGTCCGTCGGCGGGCTGTGGTCGTCGACGGCGTGGGAGGGAGACGCAGGGTAAGAGTCTGGCGGTGATGGCGTAGACGGACGTGGTCCAGAGCTGCAGCGATGAGGAACGGCGGCGGAGGAACTTTCTGTCGCTGGCTGCGCCCCTCACTAGATCGGATTAGGGTTTGTCGGTGGGAAATGCGGCTCACGGTGAACCTCGTACTGAGAGCCGCCGGCCCCCACCCTCTTTATATGCGCAGTGCGACGGGGGCTCGTCAGCCATTAAATGGGCTGGGCGTCCCCGATCAGGGCGCGAGGTCAAAGCCCGAGAAATCAGTCTAACAGGTAGGACTAGAGGCGCGTGTCGAGCAGCAGCCTCCTCCGGGGATCCGTAGTTGTACTCCTCCTGCTGCTCGCGACTCGCGATAGCCGTCGGTCGTCTTGTACGCCACTCTGAATGGGAATGAACACACACGCCATGAGCCCACGACTGGCGACTGGGAATCTAGCTACAGCCTACTACTAGTACGTACGTACAGTACTTGTACTCCTGTACAGTACCTCTCTAGCCGAATACGGAGTACGGAGTAGTACTACGGTCCTGGGACACATCGACTGACAGTTGGACCAGAAAAGGACTACACCGATCAGGCGATCACGTGCATGGAAAACATGTCCGGTAAGAAAAAGCCACAATGTACCGAGTCATCTCCCCCATTACAGGACCGATGCCGTGACTTCAAAAAATGTACCGAGCGAGCCAAGTCTTAGATGATTCGATGCTTGCCAATTTTTTTAAAAAAAAAATGATTTTTCATTTTTTACTGAGTTCCTCCTTGCTCTTGTTCACGTCGCTTTGATTAGGTGTCGACTAGCTGTGGGTCCATTGATCCAACTTGTACTACTACGATACTTCACATTTCAATCGTCACCCATTGACTATACTAACTACTTGCCCAGCATCGTACCCAGAACGGCGCAATGAGAGAATGCACGTAGACTGTTGTAGTGGCCTAGCCGGTTTCCGCATTCATGCCCGATACACTAGCTGGCATGGCAAAAAAAAAAAAAGCATTCATAGAATCTCCGTGTTCACAAACACAGGTGGCACGAGGAGCCAACGAACTGGACACACACGAAAAATATGTTCTAAGAACCACCAAAACTGTTGTGACTACACTTGGTCAGTTCATCTCTGTAACTAGAAGAGTTAGACTGCACTGCCCCTTGCATGAGTTCATCAGTTCATGCATGGTCTCCGCATCTTCCTCCAAAAACACAAAACATACAGTGTGCTGCAGCTACTGAAACTTTGCGAATGCAACTCGACTACCGTTCCCATCCAAGAACTGATCTGTGTACCACCCTCTACTCCTAACTTCTGATACAAAAGCGGGGAAGACCACCTTCGACTTCTCATAGGCTTCCTTCAGAACCGCGTCATGCGAACCGATGCCTGACCTCTCCATCTCTGAAGCAAATGCGGCGACCAGCCACCCCCTCAGCGCGTCCTCTCCGCTCGCGCTTTGCTCGAGAACCATGTATGTCTTGTTGCTTTTTTGGCTAAGCAAGAACTTCTCGTCTGGGAAAGTTGCCCTCAGCTGTTCAACGAGCCACGGGCTCAAGGTTCTGCGAAGCGGCTGTCCAATCTTCACACTTCCAGCTTCTTCTATAACTCGGTTAGGAAACAGAAGATCTTCTCTGTATCTTAGCTCGGCTGGGCTGGAAACCTTTCCACTCTGTAGTGCAGACAAGTATTACTACCGTAACTGGACTGAATAAAAAGGTTGCGTTAACAGATCAAAGATACCAAACCTTAATAAAATCAGCCACGATCATTGCTGTTCTTTGTGGGTTGAGTGTGTTTACAGGAGTTGCTCTCATCTCTTGGACAACTCCGTATATATGCACTGCAGAAAGTAACGGGCCTGCAATTAACTGACGAAAAATGGCAAGGTCGTTAGAAGCTTGTATCAGTAGAAGGTTCTTATAAGTTATAACTGTAATATATAGAAGACAGACTTGCATCAACATAATGTTCGTCAGCATTATAGCATGTTCAGATGATATGCAATAACTGAATGCAAAGTGGGGGCAAAAAAAATATGAGAACGATCCTAAAAAATCCATTCTCTGTAGCTGTTCTATGCAGTAACTACCCAACAAGTAAATTACTCAATTACTAGGTAAACATCAAAATTTGTGTTGCATCTGGTTTAGCTGGAAATTTACATCGAGTAGCACAAAAACATCTCTGTTACATATAGTGGATGGCATATTTACAGTTAATATGAATAAGAACTAGAAATTACTAAATACATGATTTCTTCTTGCCCTAAAAAGACTATGCTTTCCTCATGCGCATAAAAATCCAACAAAAACTATTTACTGAGATCTCCATCATCCCAGCTTGCATTCATGCTAACAGCAGGTATGTGTGGAATATAGTTCAACGTGACACAAAATTCATTTAATGCTCTGGGTGAGCTGCATAGCATGTCTATAACATAAATGATGCCCTACTTTAGAGGACCTAATAATTTATTTTGAGTATAGTTGATTTTGGAACTTGGAAGTCGGTAAAGCACTGGACAATGGTAGACAAAGTTCTCCAGGATAACATAAGCACAAAGTTCATATAGCTCTACGCTAGTGGCCTGGAATGCTGTCATATGGTTGCATTTGAATGCATGTCAGGTGCACATTTTCACTATATTTGCCTGACGATAGAGTGTAATGGTCTAATGGAACAGATGTAACATTAGAATAGACGACGGCATATAGTCCTGTAAATATGTACCTTCCCTTGAGTTGTTGAACAAACAGTAGATGCCAATCCAATTCCAACTCCTATTCCCATGACATTGGAAAGTGTTGAGATGGCTTCCCCTTTAGCAAATAAATCACTAAGGTTGCCTTCTTTGGCAAAAGAAGAGTAAATTGGAAGCCTTGTTGCTCTTGCTGCAACAACGGCCATTCCCTGCAATAAAAAGTAAGGAATCATTTAACATTGCAGCTCAATTTTCAGGCACAAAAATTAGGACAAATGCATTCCCATTACAATGCCACCAAGTATGGTTATTTGAGACTATGTTAAGGGAAACATTTCTTGCTCGTTCGTAAATATTAAAACACAACTGTGCATGCAAAATATCAAATAGAAGATTATATATATCAATATTGTTTAATCTAAAGGGTGAAATGGCAGTCAGAAAGGCAACCTTCGCAAAATTTCCCAAGCCTGCTACTTCAAGGAAAAGTTGTGGGCACAGCGGTGAAACAACTTCCAAGGCAGTACCAAGATCATAGAGAACATCAGCTGTCAAAACACAGCAGTTGGCATTAATAATTGGAAAAATGGCAGTAGAAAATAAAATTATGAACACAATGGTGAAATGACTTCCAAGGCAGTGGCAAAATCATAAAGAACATCAGCTGTCAAACCACAGAAATAGCATGAATAACATAATCTAGGGAACACAGCAACACAAAAGGGGGGAAAATGTAAAAGTATCAATATGACAAGCAAAATAACAGAAATGTAAGAGAGGAGGTCATAGGATTCTATCATCATTTCTCACCAAGTATCCTCCAACTCTTTGGTTCAGAATCCATTCTTGCCCCCATGCTGCTACAAATGAGCTTTCCTGCGTGCTGCATTCCATCTTTTAGAATCTGAAATAGATAGAGAACATCAGCCAATATGTTTCATAGAAGTACCTGCTTGAACTTTTAGCATCTGTCCAACCATGACAATCATATGCTTACCCAACTTACAGCAGTTGCTTGCGCTGGGGTAGGTCGCAAACCTGCAGCAAAAAGCAAGGACTGAGCCACAGCCCAAGGCAGTCAGTCGACTAGCGTATTTTTTTCCATAACAAAGTGAGCAGAAGTCAAAGAGCTCAACATGCTTAGCAGTCTGTTCTGACCAACTGGAATTCATGGAATCAACACACACATAATATGAAAAGGATTTACTGACCTGTGTTGACAACACATGTAACATAGCACTAGAGAAATGCTGTAGCACTCGGAATTTGGTATAAGTTAAGTAACCCTCATTCACACTGCATGATTAATAGCAAAGACTTAACATAATAGGATGTATCTCAGCAGAATTATCTAGAATAGCAACGAGCCTAGAAACTTCATACCTGTATGGATAACCTGATGGAAAAAACTTGTTCAAGAAAGAATCAACAACTTTATCATGTATAGGTCTAAAATCCTGAATAACTTTTACCTGCAGGAAAATAAGAGTTACAGACTAAAAGAATATAAAATAAACCCTTAAGATATTAACGAAGTAAGATTTTACTAGTTTTGCTACGGAATCATGCTTGCACACTTAGGTTATATGATTGTCATCTATCCAAGCAAACATTTAGAGGTTGTATTTCAGGTAACAACTTGTACATTTCTGAGGTACAGTGATAGAAACCAAGACCTGTAGATATGTGTGCCATTGTGGCAAATCATGACAACCATCAAAATAAACAACCTAGCAGATCAGATACTGTGAGTAGTATATAGCTATCTCCATGATCTATAGTGCAGTGTTCAAGCTAGCAAATCATTTGACTACCCAGCAAAAAATGTTGGAACTGTTGAGATGGTGGCCTATCACAACAATGATTGCAATCTGTAAAAATTTAAAGGCTCACTGACAAATAAAAAAAAACTTTTAACAGAAAACAATTGTGGCAATCAGGAGAATGCTAGTGCCTAGGTGAATCGCACTGGTGAAGTGGTGACTGGTCCCATTTCCCCCTTTACTCTTCCAAAAAAATGTTAATAAAAATAGAAGTGCTAGCGGGGAACACCTACTCTAAAACTTACTGAAAGAAAGTAACGCATTCTCAGCTGATACTACTGTGTTAAGTTATCCCACAGGCAGATATCTGTTCCTCCACAGGCAGGGGCGGGCCTAGGCCTAGGGCCACTAGGGCCATGGCCCTAGTCGTGGCCCAACTAGCCTAGAAATACCTATGTATTTTTTTGGCCCAATACAGCAGCCCAACAGGTATTTCACATAATCTCGTCTGATGTCCATCTCGCGCCGCGGTCCCTCCTGGCCTTCTCGATCGCGGGGTTGCGCACTCGTGCTTACGCCGCTGCTCGCTCCGTCGCCCACCTGATCGCCGCCCCGGCTTGGCCTCCGGTGACTCGCGAGACAAGACTCGCCAGCGCCACCAATCAGTCACTCGCCCACCATCAGACTGCCAATTGCCGGTGTCCAGAGCCAGATCAGCACCGTGTCGTAGTCCATCGGATAGGACCCAGGCCCGAGGTGCGAGCAGCGGCAAGGCAGGTAGCAACAACACAGCAGCAGGGCAAGCAGAGCAGGAGCTGGCAGGTATTTTTCACTTCTCACTTGTAAAATTCTAGTACTATATTTCCCAAATTTAAAACCTTTAGGACTAATGTTTTAATTTCAACTATAAATGATTCAATTGGACTGAAAACTCAAAGTGTAGTCTAAATTTGTATATTGCCCAATTAATACAAAATAAAAAAATACACAACGAAGATACGAATATAGTTTCATAATAAAATTATTTTCTTGAAATATAGTATTATTAGATAGATCTTTGAATATAGTTTCATAATAAACTTATTTGGAGATACAAATATTACACGTATTTTTTTATAAACTTGATCAAAGTTGAAAAAGTTTAACCAGTACGCATCCTATAGTGATTTTTTTAGGGATGTAGGGAGTATATGCGGTATTAAAATGTGGCCCTAGTCTTCGTCAAATCCTGGGTCCGCCACTGTCCACAGGTACGATAAAGTCAGCGATGTACTAGAGCAATATGTGGTCTAGGATTCGAGAAATTAAGAGCTCCAAGGAAAAGAGAAAGCTTACAGAGATGCTGCCGCGACCACTGCCAGCGGCGCCGAAGCTGCAGAGCCGTGAGACGGACTCCGAAATCTCCACCCAGCACTCCGGCTGCGGGGGCCGCTCCATGGCGGCCGCCCTGTCGCCACCTCCACGTATCCTCTCCTGTGAGAGATATTTCGCGCAGAGAGGAGGGAAGAAAAAGGGCGGTTTCATTCAGCACGAGAAAACTATGCACGGCGAAACAAGGCGCTGGAGCAAACTGGAAGGATCGAGGAGCCTCTGCTTACGAGTATGTTCATCTAGGTTAGCTCGGAGCGCGGCACGGCAGCGCGAGCCTCGAGGTCTCCGCCGCTTCAGCGCTGCCTTGACGCCACCCCTTCACGGCTGATAACTGGTGGCCGTTCTACCTCTCTCCGCCGGGTCACGGTGAGACCGAGACGCCGCCGAGCTCGGCGGAAGGGATATGGGGGCTAGCAGAATCAGAAAGACGGCGGGGTGGGTTCCTCCGCCGACTCGCACGTCATCCGGCCCGGGGCCGTCAGCCGCGACTGGATTGCGTCCTCCGAGTCAGCCCAATCAGTCAAGTTGGGCCGCAGGGTAGGAGGAAGCCGAGGCGCATTGACGCGGCCGGGCAGCCCAGCCGTTTCCTCTTTATTTTTTGAACGAACAGCCGTTGCCTTTCCGTTCTTTTTTTTCGTGATGAGAACAGATTGTATGGTGTGTGTGTGTCAAAAACTCAAAATCAAACTGTGGTGCGATGAATAAATCGAACATTGCACATTAAAGCACTCTAAAAAACATGAGTGTCGGAAAGAAAATTGAACTTCAAACTTAGTTCAACTCAGAAAAATGCATGACACAAAAGCTCAATACAAACTTAGATGTTGTTTTTGTGACAATAAGGAAACTATTCAGCATTTGTTTTTTGATTGTCATGTGGCTAGATTTGTTTGGAGAGTCTGCCAAGTGGCTTTTAACCTCGAACCACCAAAGGATATAACCGACTTATTTATGTTGCGGAATATACAAATAGACCAACGCTTGCGCTCTTTGATTTGTATGGGGGCAAGTGCAATCTTATGGGGTCTATTTGGCTATTTAGAAACGACGGGATTTTTTATAAAAAACGACTATATTCTTATTTGCAGGTTGTTTTCAGGGCAACTTATTGGACCCGTTTTTAGAACGCCCTGCACAAGAAGAGCAACAGACTTTTTCTAAAGTGGGCCTGTCGCATGATGAAGACTGTGGCTATGGAAATATTCACGAGTCATGGATTGTTGTCGTTGAAAAGGCTTAGTGCTTAGGGTTTAATCGATTATACCTTTGTTTGGTTTCTCTTTTTACGAGCTAAAAAGCAGCAAAATACTGGAAGTGTATCAAGATTTGATTGCATGCAAAACTCTTGCAGAGATCGGAATAAAATTTCCTTTTTCTAAAAAAAACTCAATTCAACAAGAGCCCTAAACAGAACCCAACTCTTTATTTTTGGAGTTATTTCAACAGGCCTAACTCAGGTCGAGTCTATCCTCTAGCTAAGAATACGAGTGATCATGTTTGTGAGTCCGTAAATAGACTTAATTTTTAGGATTCCATAAAATCCTTAAAAATTAAGGCTATTTGCAGACGTGTTGGCATGCCTACTGCATCTCTATAAACGCGTGTTGTATGTCTGCTCCCGTGCAGCACTGATTCCAAGCAATACATGTATTCTTCAGTGTGAATCTCGATGCATTTTTTTGGCACGCACAACTGTAACATGCGGACTAATGGGGCAGTTCTAGGAACCAATGAGCAGAGAACCAATGAACTGCATTCACTCCTTCAACTGGTGGGACACGTGACAAGCATGTCAGTGGTGTTGCACGGTAGTCAGCGCACAACACAAGTGCAAATTTTTTTTCCCTTTAGCCTCGTCTCTAAGCAAAAGTAAATCTACAAGAGGTTAGGTGGGTTGTAACCCCCTACATCTGGTATATTAATAGAAAAATGAGGAGGATAAAGGAAAAAAGTAGGTGGACAAAAAGAAAAAAATAAAGAAATAGAGGAATAAGAAAAGATCAGCCCCTCCTCATTCGATGTTGTTTTGCATTCACCACTGTCTCTAAGGGATACCTAGGGAACACTTTACGGGTTTTTTCGTGAAAGTAGGGATAGACATCAATATCCCACGTATCCGACAATGATATGTATCTGGTTCTGAATTCTAAATAATTTAGGATAGAATGTAGGGTCACTGATATTCATCTATATCTGATCCAGTTTCATACCTATTGTCTATATGTAATATAAGTATATATATTGTCCGTACATAACAACACTTTTATTTATACTAGAAGAATGTCTATATGTTGCCGCAAAAATTGTTGATGTTTTAGAATAAAATTGTTTACACCAAGAGATAAATAATTATAAGTTAATATTAGTGGATAACGTGGTACGCTGATGTAGACAACTAAATATATGTTAGTGAATAATGTGTCTTGCTGCCATATAAATCATAATTGCAAATTCA
The DNA here is from genome assembly GCA_009763385.1 of Coix lacryma-jobi var. lacryma-jobi. Classification (NCBI taxonomy): domain Eukaryota; kingdom Viridiplantae; phylum Streptophyta; class Magnoliopsida; order Poales; family Poaceae; genus Coix; species Coix lacryma-jobi. The sequence goes on along the minus strand of CM019830.1, from coordinate 25,514,913 downwards.
AGTTAATCATAAATGCATTCGATAGTGGACTAATAAGGGATAGTGGACTGATAAGGTGGATACTTTACATGTTGACATAGCTAGTGAGATTTTGTTTTATTATAAAAGTTATGATTATAGATTTGAAAAAAATGAAAAGTTTTGGGCTCTGCGACCACACGGCCTTTATCTTACAATTGGACTATACATAAGGCCCAAGAGGCAGCTGCACCGGGCCAGCCCATTAGAAACTCGTCAGGCGCGGCGGCGCAGCCTCGGGCACTTTCGTGGTTTCTGCGATGAAAACGCGCACGCTTTGGTGAGTTTCGTCTAGAAATCCCGCCGGCCTCGGCCGCTTTCCTCCCCTCCCGATCCCATCTGTCGTCCAGTGATCAGCGAAACGATGAGGCAGCCGCCGCCGCTCCGATGACTCGATGAGAACTCCAAGTTGGACAAACCGTTTGACCGAATAGGCGAAGAATACTAGTACTAATCTCCGCGAAACAAAATCATTCCAGCGCTAGTAGTCACAAAAAAAAAAAAAAATCATTCTAGCGCTTGAACACCACCTGCGCGTCTGCGCCCAAACGCCCCCGATCCGGCCATCCCTCCAGAGGCTCCGATCTGATTCCGAGAATCCGAGCCCCGCCAGGCGCCAGCCATCTCCCGCTGCGTCGCACGTGAGCCCCCACCCCGTACTCACGCTCCCTGCCCTCTCGAGCCGCGATCCCATCCGGCGGCCCCGATGCGGTCGCCGGCGCTCCTGGCCGCCGCCCTCGTCGCGGCGGTGCTCCTCGCTGCCGGTGCCGGGGTCGCGGCGGCCGCGACGGAGGAGGCCTACGTCACGCTGCTGTACGGCGACGAGTTCGTGCTCGGCGTGCGCGTCCTGGGGAAGTCCCTCCGCGACACCGGCACGCACCGCGACATGGTCGTGCTCGTCTCCGACGGCGTCTCCGAGTACTCGCGCAAGCTCCTCCAGGTCTGCCCGAAGCTCCGATCATTATTGTTTCGTCTCTCAGGCGAATTGGGTAGCTCCCTCCCTGAAGTGTCTGGCGCTGGAGTGCTTAGCTGCGCGGGGTTATTGTTGAGGCTGTTGATGCTCAATTTAGAGCTGTTCACTGCTCTCGCTGTCTAATTGGTTACTATTTTGGGAAGGCTTGTACTGAATTTTGTGTCATAAGTGCTGTGGAGCTGGATGAGGATCTCTCCTTCGTTTGTTCCATTGATTTCAGGATTTGATCCCCGTACGTCAACACATACTTTTATCTAAAAAACATCAAGACACATACAAAAATCAATTTCAGGATCTTAGTAGCATTTATGTTTCCTTGTGGAGTTTGGATATTCAAGTCATGTAGATCCTGTGCCAGTCTGATCTGGTAGCGAAGCTGACCTTGCATATATTTCATCAGGCAGATGGTTGGATTGTGAATCGTATAACATTACTGGCTAATCCTAATCAAAATAGGCCAAAGAGGTTTTGGGGTGTCTACACCAAGCTAAAGATATTTAACATGACAAGCTACAAAAAAGGTATGCTTTTCAGTGGCTTCTAGATCAGTTTATCTTTCTGTATCATGGCTTTGCTTTCGTTTTTGTTCACTGTTCTAATAGAATGCTGCTTTCCCAGTTGTTTATCTTGATGCAGATACTATAGTTGTGAAAAGTATTGAGGATCTTTTCAAGTGTGGCAAGTTTTGTGGAAACTTGAAACATTCTGAAAGAATGAATTCTGGTGTGATGGTTGTTGAACCTTCTGCAACTCTTTTCAATGATATGATCAACAAAGTGGGTCAATTGCCTTCTTACACTGGAGGTCAGTGCCCTTCTTTTCCTGTTCTGTATGTTCCTTTTTTGTTAACATAATTTCTTTCTGAGAAGGCCATAGTACCAGTTAGTCACTATTCTCTTTTGTTTAGTCTCTTCTGGAAAACATATTGATTAAGATTAATAATAAGCAGCCTTTTAAGTACATCTAAGTATAATAATACATGTCTAAGAACTTATGATATGATGTTAATTGTTTCAAGACATATTTTGTGGTATAGGAAATAGCTAACTATCTTCAAAGAGTATTACATAGTGTTGATGAAATAAGTCATCACTGCTTATAGGCCTAGCCTAAGGGCCCGGTGGTAAATGAAAGTACAAGTACTCTGGCCTGTCACACCAACCTCCATGGCGATCTTTCTGCAAGTTTTTCAGTGGCAGCACTTCTTCAGACTTTAACCCTCTGTTGTGCCATTGCTGATGGAGAAACATAATTTCCAGTTATCCAGTCCATTTCTGCACATGTACATTTTCATGCTTTAACAGAGCCTACACCAGTACACCCGTTGTTCTTATGCTGCTATGATAGCCACTCCTATCTTCATTTGTTCTCTGGCCAAACAGTTGCTCCAGGCCTGCTGATACCAGACCATTGCTATGTTCTATTTCTTTCCAATGACGCTGAAATCCCTATTGCTGGGAGCCTGGAATTTTCTCTTGATCAATATCTCTGTCTTTTCTTGGTATTTTTTGAGGACAGAGGGTCAGGGTAAGATGGCATCTTCGAAAGCAATATTTAATATATCCATCTGACATTTGCTTAGACAGGTCTGTATTATCTAGAGAACACTTTATGTCATGGATCATTTTGCTAGGGTTGAATGTATTACTTAGAACAGACTGGCTGTAGTTACAAGTTTACCACTTATGTATGGTTTCTTTTCTTTTATTGTCTTTAGCATGTTGACAATTCAGCAATTTCAATCTAATAGTTCTGATTTGGATGTTGAACTAATTCATGCAGGGGACCAAGGTTTTCTAAATTCATATTATTCTGAATTTGCCAACTCCCGTGTCTATGAGCCAGACTCGCCATTAACTCCTGAACCGGAGACACAGCGCCTTTCTACCTTGTATAATGCTGATGTTGGTCTGTACATGCTAGCAAACAAAGTAAGGCTCCTTATGTGTAATTGCACATTGATCAGGGCCCAGCGTAATGGCCAACTATCATGACTAATGGTATATAAAAGCATTGCAAACTATCAAGGTCAACTAGAGTTTTGTCATACTTGTATATCGTCATTCTTATGCAAGTTAATCATCAGAAAATCATTATTAATTGTATTGAACTTGTTCTGCCAGCTTTATCTAAGGAATATTACATTTTTTCTACCTTCTCGCTCTCTCTAAACAGGATCACCCAAAATATGGTCACAAATGTTTCATTTGGTTGTCTGGACTGTATTTGTATGGTTATTTTAGCATTTTGAATTTATCATAGGTCTTTAGTATCACAACCCCCAATCACCAGTGTTTATTTGTGTTATTACATTTTGGAATAGTTTGGTCTTCTGTTTAGAGTACAATTTTCAATTTTGAGTACCCTTGATTGTTTTGTTACATGTACTATATAGCTTGGTGCTTGGGCCTGGGTATGGATCTGACTTTCTATTTTCTGTCATAGTGGATGGTTGATGAAAAGGAATTAAGAATCATCCATTACACACTGGGTCCTCTAAAACCCTGGGACTGGTTCACAGCGTGGCTTGTAAAACCTGTTGAAACATGGCAGGTAATATTTCATTTTATCTACCACTTCCTCACTTTCATATGCAATTTTCTAAGTAAAAAACAAATGTCAAGCATGTTAGCAATAAATTTATGCTCTCCATCGTTGCAGGATATTAGGCAAAAACTTGAAGAATCTCTTCCAGGAACTGGTGGGGGAAGGAACCCTCATGACCAGATGGTTGTCAAAATATTGTTCATTCTCCCATTTTGCCTGCTGTTATTTGGTTATTACCAATCATGTTTTCAGGTTATATAATCTGTTCCTTCTAGCAATTATTTTTATTGAACATTTGTGCGCACATGATTTTGAAGATTTCCTGCCTTCTCAATTTATTTATATGATATTTCTGACAGACAAACAAAGAGTTGATAAGTATAAGATCTCTATGTGCATTTGCTAGAAGAGCTCGCCACAAATACAAGTCTGAAGAGTCACTTCCATCTTATTCAGTGGTGGGTCCATCGTCTGTATTTGGTATTTCAAACCAAAGGGTTAGCTCTCAATCTCTTTTGCATCCTCACTTGAAATTTGCATGCTACTCAATGTTGTCAATGTGCCACCTTTAGGAACAAGTATGAAACCTAAAAGACACTATGTTTCATATTATAAATGCCTACTTCAGTCCTTGATTCCACTGGCAGATCTAGCCCAAAATAGGTAGGGCAAAGAGTAAATGTCATAGAAAAGGGATCACATACAGCATACAGTTGTTCCATGGTACACAACTTTACAAAGATAAGGAATTAAGGATGTCACAGATATGGCAATCTGACATGTACACTTAAAATTTGGAAAAGGGGATTGTAAAGAGCTTAGAAAGGTCGATACCAATGAAAGCTGTGCAGTATGTATTCCTTGTCATGCTTCCTAATTTGACTTCCAAACGACAACCAGTTTTCTCAAGTTTTATTACATGTGTCAATAGAAGGTACTTAGTATTCCCAACTTTTTCACCAATGGCAACGATTGCAGGGAGTTTGTATCACTATGGGTCTGTTTGGTTGCCCGCAATGCAGTTTACCCGTGTTTAGTTGCCTGCAGAGGTTCATGCAGACTTGCACAGTGCTCAAAGCAGGTTTCGTGCAGCATTAGCTAGTATGGAAGATTTTATGCACAAGCCGATGTGGCACACAAAAATGAAATTTCTCTCTTTCCCCGCCTCTACTAGAAGTTTAGAACATGGCAGTGGCACAATGTAAGCAATCAAACATAATATTAAAAAACACAGCTTGTCTGTGTAGGACAACTAAACACAAAGGCATTGCATATGTTTATGCAGGCTTAGGTTGTGCTCCATGCAGGCAACCAATCACACCCTATTTGCACTACCTCCAATTCGCGCTTGAAAACTTTTCAACAGAAATCAGTATAATGGAGTAAACACTTGGCATTTTGTCTAATTCTTTCTACTTAAGAAATACGTTGGCACTTTCCCTACCTCTTCAAGGGCAATGGACCAAACTGAAGAGATTTTTGTCACTACTAGAGACAAAAGCACAAAGCAAGTAGAAGCTTTTACATGTGAGCGTTGCGGAACAAGATGCTATCCTCTTTTGCGTACATGCTCAACCTTGCGCTGGTACATGCTCAACCTTGCGCTGGTACACGAAGGCTATGGGCCAGATTTGACCATTTGGGGGTGCTGGCTGCTTAGGCGCTACTCTAGGGCAATCTTTCAAGGCAAGAGCTACAGAGAAAGAAGTGGTTGTGCGCTCAGGTAGAGGTAGTACAGCTATACATTTGGCCCAGGCCCCCAACTCCCCAAGCCCAGTTGCACATACCCCTTCATTTCGCTTGCTTTCTACTGTCACCACGTATTGGTGCAGTCTGGTGCTGCTTCTCTGCCTCCAGTGGTCCAGCGTGGATGCAGGACTACAGTGGGTGGGGGACAGGGCCTTTGGAAAGAAGGGAGTGGGGTGTTACTGGCCGCCAGGCATCTGGGGCTTGCTTCCTGACCCTGTCGTAAGGGCTCCACCTAACCACCTCTGGTGATTCTATTATTTTGACTAAAATGGGCCAGGGGGATATCTTTCTCTATTGGAATTTTTAACTCTGGTTCTTTTACATCTTTGTATGATCTCCTTACCAATATATTATATGATATTGACTTGATGGTTCCTTGGCACTCCTGCAGTTATCAAATGGACATTTGAAGCTACCTTCTTATTTTGAGGCAATCGCGGTGCTAGTCTGCTTCATGTCTGCTGGTTTCTCTCTTGCATTTGCCTTCATTATCATTCCACGGCAGGTTATGCCATGGACAGGTTTGCTACTGATGCTTGAGTGGACCTTTGTGGCATTCTTCTTATTGTTTGGGAGTTATCTCCGTTTTGTGTACCGGTGGGGAAGTATCAGTGCAAACCATGTGGGCTTTAGCAATTCTGACTCATCAGAGAATCATATGGGTCCAGGTATGTTGCACTATGTAACCTCTCAAAGAGTTTCATCATCCTATAGTATTAAACAATTTGGTCTTTTGCAGGCCATCAGCGAAATATGTCTGACTGCGACATGGATGCAACATTTTACTGGATAGGGATGGCGACTATAGCTACTATTACTGTATTGTCACCAACTATCTTGGGCATAACTGCATTGTTCACAAAGTATGGCACCTTACTGGCCCCCTTTGTATAAACTCCTGCCATATGATTTATATGAAGAATGTAGGGAAGATTCAACTGTAGTAGTTTCTTGAATATATAGATATATAGATCCCGTGTTCAGCATTTCTTGTATTATGATGCAAGAGAAGGGGTCTGGGACTTAATATTGTGGATTGAGGCGAACTGAGGGTGTTGGTGTGTAGGGTTTGGTCGATGGATGACGATTAAGGCTGTATTTGTGTACTTAACGCATCATATAATTAGTTAGGGGTCATATATAATATGCTTAGGACAAAGATTACAAACTAGTTTCAGAAGGTGAGTTTGCTTCTTCCATCCTTATATGATGGCTTTGTAGTTTTCAATGGCCAAATTCCAGATATAACTTAGATTCTAGCTTATGAATACAACTTGAGTTGAGTCTAGTAACTAATGCACATAAATTCCAGTTATGCTTGAGTCCAATATGTTTTTTCCTTTGGCAGGCTAGGATTAATGGTCGCTGGCGGTATTGTGCTGGCATCTTTTATGACATACGCAGCGGAGCATCTTGCAGTCTCAGCCTTCAACAAGGGTCAGAAAGACAGAAATGCGTCAAGAACTCGAAGCTTTTGTTTTTAACGTTTAAGTAAAATCCATGTTGTATTGTAGGTAGGTTTGTACACAGAAAGAATGATGATTCATTTTTAACACGTGGCTTCCTGTTCCTGCCCATGGTCCCTTTTTGTAGCGCTGATGTCACGCTAACTTGTGGTAAATAGGTTTCCGATGTTTCTGTAGCACAGTTTGCATGGAGCTTACCATGTTGTTTATATTTCGTAAAAAAAAAACATCATCTTGTTTGTAGAAGCATTCACCCCCATTTTTTTTTGTTATATGTAGTACGTATATTGCTCATTACTCTGGCGTGTTACCGTAATGGTTACAAGTCGAATTTTGGAATTGTGGCCAGCTTTTACTCGCTTATTTTGATGTTAATTAATGGTGTCGTTGTACTAGTATATTAAAAAGGGGACGTTATATCAAACTAAATGAAAAGGTGTTACATTACTGCAAAATGGATCAAGTGCGTTATATTAACCAGATGAAAGAGTGTTACATTGCTGCAAAATGGATCAAGTGAGGGTACCATCACAGACCTGAAATTTAACTGCATATTTTTTTTAACCATGTCAATGTCACTCTCCTTCCAAAACTAAAACAATTCTAGCTTTCTCTCAAATCAATCCATCTCAAAATTAACTATGTAGTTTTTTTATCAAACTATGTATAAGACACAAAACAATGATTATTTAGATTTATTGTGGAATATATGTTTGTAGTGTACATGGCAATAAATCAGGGCACAAAACAATATATGTTTGACATTATTTCATATAAACCAATAAATTTAGGGCACATGGCTAGTTAGAGCAACTCCAACAGTTTGCTAAAACTCACTTGGCAAATCTATAGTTTTGTCAAGTCCTAAACCAAATGCCAAGTGAAAAAAGAGGTCTTCTCCAACAGTTTGTTATTTGGGCTTGGCAAAAGAACTTGACATCCTAGAATTTTTGCCAAAATCATAAAATTGAGTCTCCAACAAGTTGGCAAATTGGATACACGTGATGCCAAGCGATGAAGGACTTGGCATATTTGGCAAGTGAAGGGGGAATTTTGTCAAGCTTGTCAAATTGTCAAGTACTTTTGCCAAGTTGTTGGAGGAGGTTTGTTATGGTTTTGGCAAAAAATCATAGGATGCCAAGTGGTTTTGCCAAACTGTTGGAGTTGCTCTTAGTGGTCGGGGCTAAAAATAATTAAAATAAGTTATGGTTGGCTAGCTAGTTGGCTAAAACTAGTTGAAGACTTAGCTAAAAAAATAGGTCACCTGTCAGATAACTTGAGCTAGCTATCAATTAACTCTGGTATCAAAATTCTTGTCCCAAAATAAATATTGTTTGTGTTTTTCAAGAAATAACTTTGACTAAATATATATTAATATTTAGGCTACATAGTTAGTATCATCGAAAAGATCTTTGAATCTAGTTTTTTTAATAAATTTTAATTTTATTTAAAGATACAAATATTATATTTATTTATACTGAAAGGATCAAATCAGCCTAGAGGGGAGTGAATAGGTGATTTTAAATAATCTGAAACTTCACAAACTAAGAGATGTAGTTAGATAACAACCGGAGAGGCCGGTTTGTTTGGGTAGGTACTATCGGGTGTAAAACACTGGTACTACCGACACAAACAAACGGCACAACCGGGATTCCTAAAAGAAACTACAAATCCGAAGTACGTGAGCTATGAATGTAATACAAGAATCTAGCCCCACTTCCCTAAGTATGACCGATAGTAATTCTACTCTCACCGAGCCTTGGTTGCTTCCCTTGATGTAGATCGAGCCTTCCCAACCTAAGAAAGGGTTAGGGATAGGAAGAACACGAAGAACACAACAACAAGCGTAATATATAAAATAGAGACAACAACAAGCACACGGGACACGCGATTTATCCCAAGGTTCGGCCAATCCACAAAGGAGTGCCTACGTCCTCGTTGTTGAGGTGACCACAAAGGTCGGAGTCTATTTCACCTCCTAGCCTCACTCAAGCAACCACAAAGGCTACTAGAGTTTCTCCACTAGAAATCACAGGGGTAATACAAACGCTTCGGGGAGCCCTCACAAGTGAATCAATACGGGCTACCACGAAGAACACCTAACCGGCTAGAGCTCAACGAGCTCAAGAGTAATAGACACAAATCAAGCCGGCTAAATGGAAACCAAGTGCTCGTCGTAGATCGAAGCTTCTCACTCTCTAATCTCACTTCCCTAGCTCAAATCTTACAAGGGAATGAATCTAGGAGCAAAGGGAGAGAGAGAGGGGAGTAGTCAATGCTTGGAGAGAGCTTTGTCTGAAAGTAGGTCGCAATGAATGAATGGAATGAGTGAGTAACCGTCAAAAGTCAAGAGAAGGGCTATAAATAGTCCCCCAGTCCTGAGGCTGGTCGGTAGTACCGACCACCCATGGTCGGTAGTACCGACCAGTCACTGACCAGACACTAACGGTCACTCAGATCTGAATCTGACCCAAAGACAACTACCTCCCGCGAGGCGGTACCACCGAGGGGCGGTAGTACCGGCCCTATGGCGGTACTACCGCCAGGCCAAAATGGTCGCGAACAGAGAGCTCCGCAGAAAGGGACTCAGTCCCTCGGTTACTACCGACCAGGGTCGGTACCACCGAGGGTCGGTAGTACCGTAGTACCGGCCTTATGGCGGTACTACCACCAAGTCAAAAACGAGTCAGCACAGAGAGCCCTGCAAAACTTGGTTACTACCGGCTTGGGTCGGTACCACCGGGGGCGGTAGTACCGGCCCTATGGCGGTACTACCGCCAGGCCATTTTTGACCAACACAGAGAGCTTCGCAAAACCACCTTTCTACTGACCAGGGTCGGTACCACTGAGGGCGGTAGTACCGACCTTATGGCGGTACTACCGCCAGGTCATTTCGTGAGCGAACAGAGAGGTCTGCGAAACTGAGCTTACTACCGACCTGGGTTGGTACCACCGAGGGCGGTAGTACCGACCTTATGGCGGTACTACTACCAGGTCATTTTGAGCACGAGCAGAGAGCATGTTAGAGCAGCGCAGAACAGCCACGGGCGGTACTACCGACCACCCATGGTCGGTACTACCGCCCGCACAGAAAACCCTCCATGTGTTCGTGTTTGCGCGGTGTCTCTCAAGCAAACTATTGTTAGTCGAATTGAGCACTTTTCTCCACATCTAGCCAACCTAATTTGTGACCCTCTTGATAGTCCGGCATACCTATAACTCAAGTTTAAAATTGAAATTTTAAACTACCACTTGAGCTAGGCATCTTTATGTCCAAATGTATCCAAACGTGCTTTGTTCACGAGATCATAACATTTCAAATCTTTCTAGGACTAACACCTGCATACATGCTTTTATAAACCGGTTAGTCCCTAATTTGATTGTCATTAATTAGCCAAAACCCACAATGGGGGCGAATGCACTTTCAAACTCCCCCTTTTTGGTAATTGATGACAACCAACTTAGGCTTACAATAAGGATAGAAAGAATTGAAGCTTTTGAATTCCAAAAATTTAGTTTGAGCTCCCCCTTAGTGTATGCTTTGGATATGAATTTCAAACCTTGACTTAAAGCAAGGTTGCATACATAAGAACAAGAGCTCCCCCTAAATTTTGTAATCCGTGGGGTGCCTAAGTGTGCGTGACAACATCATATAACAATTTGTGATGCAAGAATTACATGACATAGTGATTCACGAAACAATAAAATAAAGCGAAAAACAACAACCACCATCCATGACATGAGCAGAAATAGAGGAGGTGAAACATACATGAATTTAACAAAACAGCTCAAATGTTTACATCCCAACACATCACAAATAAAAGAGTAGCAGAGTAGCAATACCACACTTAGTTCTCAAAGATTAACTCTCTCTCACAGGCTAGCTATTACATCAAGATAGATAAGCCTAACACTCCCCCTTTGTCATCAAATGCCAAAAGGGGTAGGCCAAGATAAGCAAGAACAACTAATAGTAGCCACATGGATACGAACCACCAAAGAGAGACGAGTAAGCACTGGCACCAAAATCTCCACCTGGATACGACGACGAAGGGGCATTAGAAGGATCCAGCGGAGGAGTAGGGTCGCGGAAGCCACCACTCCCGGCTGGATCGGCGTCGGGGGCAACAAAGCCCGTGTAGGAGCCACCACTGCCACCCTGGTACGAGGTGGATCCACCACCATGTGAAGGATCCATACCGTAGTCGGGGTAGAAGGGCGGAGGCTGGTACGAAGGTGGGGGCTGAAGAGGCTGATACATCTCAGAGGAGAAGATTCCGGCCTCATCACCACCAGCCGGCTGCTGCGGGTGCTGCTGGCCACCATCGTCATCGTCATCATCATCATCATCATCATGCCGAGGCTGAGCGTCGTACTCGGCGAAGGGGTCCGGAAAGGGTCGGGGCGGCGAACGAGGAGGAAGACCAAGGTGCTCACGCACCTCCTGATGATGCCGCTCGTCGCGCTCGGCCCTGTAGCACATCCACTAGAACATCTTGCCGAGTGCGGAGCGAAGACCGCCACTCCTACGCCTCTCACGACGCGGATGAGGAGCGGTAGCAGGAGGCACCTCACCACGAGCCGGCTCTGGGCTATGTGCCTCGCCAGGAGCTGCAGCTGCTGCTGGAATGTCTGCTGTTGGAATGTCACCACCTTCATCAACCTTTTCCTTGTCCGCGGAACTCGTGGAGGAGAACTTGCGAACACTGTACTCCTTCACGGTCCGATCATACTCGAAGGTGGCTCCAACCACATGCTCAATGACGTGCATAAGATATGGAGCATAAGGCAGGTTCTTGTGAGGGTCATTGTACACATCTGAGATCTTCTGCCAGAGAAAGTGTGAAATGCTGAAACGTCCATCTGGCCGAGCAAACTGGACAAGGACCTTGGCAGCATCATCTCTCAAATTATCATTGTCTCCAACTTTGGGGTCCAGGGTAAGGCGCATCAAGTTGTTGAGCACGAAGTAAGCAGGCTTTAGTCCAAAGACTTTGAAGTATGCCCAAGCACCATCCATGTAAACCCCAGAGTTCTGCAGATGCTCAGCATACATGCCCCCACCATACATCTCAGATAGTCGAGGGACATTCCTGTCTTCTCTGTTGAACCCCAACAGCCTGACAAAGGTGACGAAGTTGCACCTGTAGTGCACTCCCTGGGTCATCCAATGCAGCACCCGAGCCTCCTCATCAATGAATAGAGTCGCCCAGAACTGACAGATAATCTCTTGATTGAAACCGCGCTCGCCAGTTATCAGCCCTAAAATCCTCCACTCCTCTAGCCTCTACACCAAAGCCTGAATCTCCTCTGAATCCTTGTCTGTCAAGGAGCGGATTGCCAGCCGCTTATTCTCAAAGAGAGGCAGATGGCCCTTAGTACAGAAGCTCTTCCAGCAGACAGACACGTAGTAGTCCTGCTGAAAACAGGACCAAAACCTTCTGTCCACTGTGTCATCTCTGACAAAAAGATAAGGGTTTTCCATCCTCTGGGCCCTCAACAAGTTTGCCTTCTTCCTGTCTGAGTAGTCCATGGTATTACCAAGATGAACAGGAGAAGACATCAGGGCACCGGCTTCAGGGTGCATATGAAACACCCGGTTGATAAGCAACAACCCGGATGTCGGAGGAGATGGAGGTCCAATGCGAGGATTGATAGACCGACCCTCCCGCTCAGCTCCAGCTCCCAACTCCACTCCGCCCACTATCACGCTGTGCAGGCGCCCTGGCGGACCACTGACAGGGGGCGGTGGAGGTGGAGGAGCAGCATGACCGCTCCCACCTGCACCACTGCCACCAGCACCACTGACACTGGCTCTGCCTCTGCCACTGTCGACACTACGACGGCCCGTGGACGAACGTCCACGCACCTGTCGAGTGACGTCCTCGCTGCTCCCACCGGCCCGGGCATGATGCCCGAGATTGCGGCGCTGCGGCTCTCCCTGTTGCACATCACCAAGCCCCAAAGCCACATACTCTTCCTCATCATCATCTCCGGCCTGGTGAGAGGGCCTCCGGCCATGCGACATCTAGAACAAGATAGCATAGTCCGAAGTGAGACAAAGGTGATAGAAAGACAACTTCAAAGGATGTAGCAAAGATGACGGTCAAGATCGGGGAGGGAAGCGCCTCACTGTGCGCGGTTGGTACTACCGCCCGAGGAGGGTTGGTACTACCGACCGCACTGCAACGTGCGGTTCCCTTCAATCCAATCACACAAATCGCCCATGAACTTGCAAAACATACATCATAGAAGCATCTACAAACTAGATAGAGCAATCCTACCAAAGGAATCGACCTAGAACAAGGTACATTAAGAGATCGGGCAAGAACACCCTAGTACCTTGCTACTCGTGAAGAAGAGGCCGAAATCCGATGTAGGAGGATCTTCCGGGCTTCAAGAACACCACCAAGATGATCTCCACACTCCAAAGCACCTCCACACCAGATGGATTTGGATTTGAGTGGAGGAGGAAGGAGATCGAGAGGAGGAGAGGGCGCGGCGGCTGCACGGGTTGAAAGAAGGCGGCGGCCACGGTGAAAAACTTTGACTGGATAGGGTTGAAAGAGAAATCACCGCGACCTTTTATATCAGGTTCAAACCATGGTCGGTACTACCGCCCCAAGGGGTCGGTACTACCGACGTCGGTACTACCGCCCCTATGGCGGTACTACCGACCACGCGTTTACAGAGCGGACAGAGAGCTATTCTAGGAGAACTTTGTGTGGCATACTACACAAACTTCAATCATGTCCAGATTTCATATAAGCAGTACATAGCTATGGACACAAGAGAAGCATGCAAAATAGATTTTGAAATCACACACAATATTTTGTCAAAGCATTTGTCTAGGTCTCTAGGTGAAAACAAATGTGTGCAAAACATCAAGCCACGTTACGAGAATCAATGATATTTAGTTCACTCCTCAAAGCACAAAATCTTGACTCATCTAGAGGCTTTGTGAAGATATCGGCTAGTTGTTTTTCAGTGCTCACATGGCGTATAGAGATATCTCCTTTGGCTTCGTGGTCTCTCAAGAAATGGTGTCGGATGTCAATGTGTTTTGTGCGAGAATGGTTTACGGGATTGTTGGCTAGCTTGATAGCACTCTCATTGTCACACAAAAGTGGAATCTTATTTTCCTCACATCCGAAATTTTTTAGTGTTTGCTTCATCCAAAGTAGTTGAGCACAGCATGCGCCGGCCGCCACATACTCGGCTTCGGCGGTGGATAGGGCAACACTATTTTGTTTCTTAGAACTCCATGACACCAAGGACCTTCCAATAAATTGGCAAGTCCCGGTAGTGCTCTTTCGATCTACCTTGCAACCGGCATAGTCTGAATCGGAATAGCCAAGTAGATCAAAAGTGGAGCCCTTGGGATACCACAAGCCAAGATTAGGAGTGTGCACTAAGTATCGAAAGATTCTCTTAACGGCCATAATATGACATTCTTTCGGATTAGCTTGAAATCTCGCACACATGCACACGCTAAGCATTATATCAGGCCTAGATGCACAAAGGTAAAGCAATGAACTGATCATAGAGCGATATACCTTTTGGTCCACTGACTTACCATCCTCATTTAGATCAAGATGTCCATTGGTAGGCATGGGGGTCTTGATGGGTTTGGCCTTGTCCATCTCAAACTTCTTTAGCATGTCTCTTGTATACTTGGTTTGACTGATGAATGTGCCATCCTTGAGTTGCTTGATTTGGAATCCAAGAAAATACTTCAACTCACCCATCATGGACATCTTGAACCTTTTGGTCATGATCCTACTAAATTCCTCACAAAAAGTCACATTAGTACTGCCAAATATTATGCCATCGACATATATTTGGCATACAAAGATATCATTATCGACTTTGCGAGTAAATAAAGTAGCGTCGGTCCTTCCTATCTCAAAACCCTTTTTGAGTAGGAAGTCCTTGAGACAATCATACCAAGCTCTAGGGGCTTGCTTGAGCCCATAGAGCGCCTTATCGAGCTTGTAGACGTGGTTGGGATACTTGGGATCTTCAAAACCCGGTGGTTGCTCCACATATACCAATTCGGAGAGGGGGCTGTTGAGGAATGCACTTTTCACATCCATTTGGTATAGCTTGAAATCATGGTGAGTAGCAAAGGCAAGTAATATACGAATTGACTCAAGCCTAGCTACAGGTGCATAGGTTTCCCCAAAATCCAAACCTTCGATTTGAGTGAAACCTTGAGCCACCAACTGTGCCTTGTTTCTTGTTACCACGCCATGCTCGTCTTGTTTGTTGTGGAAGACCCATTTGGTTCGTATCACATTTTGCTTGGGTCTTTCCACCAAGGACCAGACTTCATTCCTGGTGAAGTTGTTTAACTCTTCTTGCATAGCCATCACCCAATCCGGATCATCAAGTGCATCGTCCACCCTAAGAGGTTCCAAAGAGGAGACAAACAAGTAATGTTCACAAAAATTTGCTAGACGTGAACGTGTCGTGACCCCACGACGTATGCTCCCCAGTATGTTGTCAACGGGATGATCCCGTTGAATAGTATGGTGCACTTTAGGATGTGGCACGAGTGATCTCCTTTGGATGGGTCCATCTTCATCATCTTTGTCACACGTGGGGATGTCCCCATCATCTTATCGGTCTTCATGTTGAGCTTGTGCTTGATCATCAAGTGGATGTTGCATTTGACCACCATTTTCACCTCCATCTATCGGAGTTGCGGAAGCTTCACCACTGACGGAGCTGCCCTAGGGGCGAGCTGGGGCGGCCGCCCCAGCTACCGCCGCCGTAGCTTTAGACCCCCGGACCCCTTCTTCTTCCTGAATCCCGAGCACGAAGCTATGCGGCCATGGCGACGGCGAGGCTCAAGCAGAAGCTCCGTGTCTTGTCCTCCCGAGCAAGGCTAATAGAGTACACTGCATACTGGGCCTTTTTATTTTAGCCCAATTAAAGCCCAATTTGGTTCGCTCTCTCAATTCCCCAACCCCATCCATCGGCATCTCAGGTTCAGCCTCACGGTCACGGACACGGAGCCGCACGCCGCATCGAGCCATGACTCCGCGCCGCCTGCAGCCCTCGCCGGCCGTCGGCCACCGCCCGCCCCGCCTTGCCCCTGGCCGACCACCGCCACGCGCTAGCCAGCCCCTACTGCCTACGCCCTGCCCGCCAGGCACCAGCGCGGGCGCGGCTGCGCCCATCCGACTGCCTGCTGCCGCCTGCCAGTTCCCAGCCTCCCAGCCCCAGGTGCGCGCAGAGGACGAGGGAGGACGAGGCGTCGCTACCGAGCGCGGCGCACAGGCACTGCGTCTTGGACTGCGCCACGCTCTTGAGCTGTGAGCAACACGAGCCGCTGGGCGCGAGCGCCGATGTGCCGTTGCCGCGGTCCAGGTGCGCGCGGCCGCTCGCCGCAGGAGCCAAGAGGTAGCGATGGAGGGAGGAGGAGAGGAGGAGGTGCGTGACCAACCTGTCGTTGGGGCTGGCCATGGCCGCGGAAGGGCACGAGCAGCAGCTCCGTCTGTGCCAACATCTGGATTTGGCCGAGGGCGAGGTTCAAGTAGAGGAGTTCCCAGGACTAGGAGTGACATTGGCAAGAATAGCAAAAAAAAAAATGGTATTGTTTTTCGATCTTATCAGTTCATGGGAATCTTAATTTATAGTATTATACCAATTTAACAAGTAATTTAATTTTTGTGCAGACTTGAAAAATTATTTGTATTTTGCAATCATGGGAATCTACAGGTTCATCCATTGTTAGTAATTTGTATTTTGCAATGTATGGATCAATTAATCAAACTACGAGTTCAATCTTCAAATTTGAGGTAATGTCATATGTTTTCTCATCTACTTTTTGCCACAATGTGTGATTGCAACTTTTTTGCTAGGATTTGTGTGATTGTAGTATGTGGATGTGGTGCGTTGTGTGCACGGTGCCTTCTTGATTTATTTCTTTGCTAAACTTCGCCCCACCTATAATTTTTTTCTGGCTCCGTCACTGAGCTTCACCATGTACATTTGAATGCACATGATGGACATTTGAATCTTGTGGAGTGTGCAACGGATCATCATCATCATCTTGAATCTCAATAGGTCTCACATCACCGGTTGCAAGCTTCTTGATTGCTTCGGATGGAGACATGTCATCACCTACAAGCTCATCATTGACTTGCTCCTTTTGGAAGCCGTCGGATTCATCAAAAGTCACGTCTACCGTTAACTCAATAGTGCCGGTGGCATTATTGAATACGCGGTAGCCGTGTTCGTTAGTACCATAACCAAGTAGGAAGCCTTCATGTACCTTAGGTGCAAACTTTGAACTTTTGGCTCTCTTGTTAAGTATGAAACACTTGCAGCCAAAAACTCGAAAGTAATGCACCTTCGGTTTGTTACCGGTTAGAAGCTCGTATGGCGTCTTGTCCCTTAGCCTGTGGAGGTAGAGGCGGTTGATAGCATGACACGCGGTGTTCATCGCCTCCGCCCAAAAGCCATGGGAAGTCTTGTACTCATCCAACATAGATCTTGCGGCTTCAACAAGAGTTCTATTCTTCCTTTCCACAACCCCATTTTGTTGTGGGGTATATGGAATGGAGAACTCATGCTTGATTCCTTCATCATCAAGATACTCTTCTATGTTGGTGTTTCTAAACTCGGTCCCATTGTCGCTTCTCACTTTCTTGATCTTGAGCTCAAACTCATTTTGGGTCCTTCTAGCAAACTTCTTGAAGATACCTTGGGTCTCGGTTTTATCTGCTAAAAAGAACACCCAAGTGAAACGAGAAAAGTCATCAACAATAACGAAACCATATTTGTTACCGCCGATGCTTTGGTAAGCAACGGGTCCGATGAGGTCCATGTGAAGCAGCTCCAATGGTCTTGTGGTTGATACAACGTTCTTCATTGGATGCTTTGCTCCAACTTGCTTTCCTGCTTGGAACGCACTGCAAATCCTATCTTTCTCAAACGCGACATTGGTTAGTCCAAGGATGTGCCCTTCCCTTTGAAGTTGGGCCAAGTTCCTCATCCCAACATGAGCTAGTCCGCGATGCCAAAGCCAACCCATGCTAGATTTTGCCATTAGACATGTTGTAGGTTCTACCTTACTAGTTGAGAAGTCAACTAGGTAAAGTTTTCCCTTCAACATGCCTTTAAAAGCAATAGAGGAATCCCTTCTTCTAGAGACGGTCACACCCTTATCCGTGAAGAGACAATCATAACCCATTTCACAAAGTTGAGAAACGGATAACAAATTGTAACTCAACGAATGCACAAGTAATACATTAGATATGGAATTATCAGTTGAGATAGCAATTTTACCCAAACCAAGCACTTCTCCTTTACCATTGTCACCAAACACAATGTTGTTGCATGAGTCGTTGCTTGGTTGGAAGGAGGAGAACATTTCTTTTGCCCCGGTCATATGATTGGTGCATCCACTATCCAACACCCAACTTGACCCACCGGAGGCATATTCTTACAAAACAAGATTATGTTCTTGATTTAGGTACCCAAATGAGATTGGGTCCTAGGGGGTTAGTCACATACGCTTTTGGCACCCAAACATTTCTCATAATTTCCCTCTTCTTGAGGGCACCAACATACTTAACCACAATCTTGCCGTCTTCTCCCCAACAACACAAGTAATCACATGTATAGCTTCTTGATATGGGCTTTTGTTGCTTGGGGGCCTCCACTTGCTTTTCCTTGTTGATCTTACCATTAGCAAGAGGAGCCTTAGGGTTGGCAACCTTGTTGGCCTTATTCATGAGGTCAAAGAGAGGAACCCCTTTGTTAAAGTTAACAAAGGGTACCCCCTTTACCATCTTCCTTCCATTGGCCTTGCCACCATACCTATTGTACCCAATCCCATCCTTGATGGATGGATGTCTTACGGTCTTGAGGATATCCTTTGGTTGTTCCATCTTGCACTTGCAACCATTCCTCAAGATCATGTTCAACCGTTGGATCTCTTTGCTCTTCTTCTCTAACTCAACAATGTTAGTCGCACAAGCATTGATATCAACTTTATAACATCTATTGCAACCATTACTTGTAGAAGCGTTAGAGTTGTCGGAATCCTTAGGAGTAGTTGAAGAGGTACTACTCCAAAGAGTGTTGTAGCTTAGTTCAAGAGTTTGATATTTATCTTGAGAGCTTGTGAGGCTCTCTTGAACTAAGCTAATCTCATTCTTTAGATTAGCAATTGAGTCATTGTTCGTGGAACACTCCTTAGCCAACTTCTTGTTAGAGTCGTTGGCTAAAGATAGTTCCACGGTCAATTTCTCAACCTTCAACTTCTCTTCGGCAAGAGAGGCTTCCAACGCAAGGTTCTTTTCTCTCTCTTGAGAGATCAAGTCCCCTTGCAATACAAGACTCTCATTCCGACTTTCCAATTTACTAAGCAATTTTAATATTTTTGGTCCACCCTTTTTACCAAACTTTCTTATGATACTTAGTTCAAATTCATCCATGTCATCATCACTAAATTCATCACTAGAACAAGTAGGAGAGTGAGGTGATACCTTCTCATCCTTAGCCATGAAGCAAGAATGAGTGACGTCATCCTCATCGTCGGTGAGGTCCTCGAACAAGCGTGATGATGTGGTCGAGGTAGTCATGTTGAGGAGGGGGCTTGGAGAAGAAATCTTGTGTATGGCAATGTTGGCCGCTCCCTTCTCTTTCTCCTTGCCCTTGCTCTTCTCTTCATCACTTGAGTCATCTTCGGAGAACCATTCTTCACCAAGATGAGCTTCACCACCTCTTCTTCTTCTTTGCTTCCTATCATCACTCTTGCTATATTTGTTCTTGTTCTTCTTTTGTGGACAATCAGCGATGAAATGATCGTCTGCACCACACTCATAACAAGTCCTCTTCTTTGACTTCTTGAAGTATCCACCTTTGACCTTCTTGTACATTTTCTTCTTCATGAATCTTCGGAAGTTCTTCACAAGGAGAGCAATCTCATCATCGGAATCGTCGCTTTCATCACTTGATGAATCATGTTGGGTCTTGCTTCCTTCTTCTTGGTTTGCCTTGAGAACTACCACCTTCTTGTGGCTTTCTTCTTGATCTTCTAGAGCTTCATCATCCAAGACTTCATGATGCTTTATTTTGGCAAGCATCTCATGAGGTCCCATGCTCTCATAGTTGGGTCTCTCCATGATGATTGATGCAAGTGTCTTGTTCTTCTTTCTATAAGCTCTCAATAGCTTTCTTGCAGCTGAGTTGTCATCCTACTTTTTGTCTCCAAGAGCTCTAATCTTATTGACCAATGTCATGAATCTATCAAACATTTGTTGAGTGGTCTCACTTTTCTTGATAGCAAAGTTCTCAATTTTTCCTTGAAGAAGCTCTATGTTGCACTTCCTCACACTTGCATCACCCTCATATGATATCCTGAGAGTGTCCCAAATCTTCTTGGCATTCTCCATTCCATGTACCTTGTTGCTTTCTTCAGGCTTAAGGCATGATAGGATCAATGATGCAGCTTGAACATTTTGTTGAAACTCAACCACATCATTGTCGGTGAACTCTTGGCCTTCACCATGACTTGGGCCACTCTCAACAATCTCCCAAACTCTTGCGGCAAGAAGGTCTAGTTTCATCTTGTGTGCCCAATCATTGTAGTTGATTCCATCAAAGGCGGGTGGTTTGCCTAGATTGACGCTAGGCAATTGAATGACTTTGCCCATTTGGCTATAGTCATAAGGCACTCTAGAGAACTCGTTGTCTCTCTTGCCTTTCTCTTCATCTTCCTTCTTCTTGTCATTTTTGGGCTGCGGCGGAGTTTCTCCGCTTCCGGAAGCTTCGTCTTTAGTGACCCAAGCTTGCCTCATGATCTCCAACTCATCTTTCATCTTTTGCATTTGATCTTCATGTTTCTTTGCTTGATCTTCTAGCAGCTGAGTGGAGACCCTCTTGACAATGTCATCAATTTGTTCTTGACTTATGGTAGACATGATTATCCCTTACGCGGTGAAGCGCTAACACAAGGGTTAGGCTCTGATACCGATTGAAAGGATCAAATCAGCCTAGAGAGGGGGGGTGAATAGGTGATTTTAAACAATATGAAACTTCACAAACTAAGAGATGTAGTTAGATAACAACCGGAGAGGCCGGTTTGTTTGGGTAGGTACTACCGGGTGTAAAACACCGGTACTACCGACACAAACAAACGGCACAACTGGGATTCCTAAAAGGAACTACAAATCCGAAGTACGTGAGCTATGAATGTAATACAAGAATCTAGCCCCACTTCCCTAAGTATGACCGATAGTAATTCTACTCTCACCGAGCCTTGGTTGCTTCCCTTGATGTAGATCGAGCCTTCCCAACCTAAGAAAGGGTTAGGGATAGGAAGAACACGAAGAACACAACAACAAGCGTAATATATAAAGTAGAGACAACAACAAGCACACGGGACACACGATTTATCCCAAGGTTCGGCCAATCCACAAAGGAGTTCCTACGTCCTCGTTGTTGAGGTGACCACAAAGGTCGGAGTCTATTTCACCTCCTAGCCTCACTCAAGCAACCACAAAGGCTACTAGAGTTTCTCCACTAGAAATCACAGGGGTAATACAAACGCTTCGGGGAGCCCTCACAAGTGAATCAATACGGGCTACCACGAAGAACACCTAACCGGCTAGAGCTCAACGAGCTCAAGAGTAATAGACACAAATCAAGCCGGCTAAATGGAAACCAAGTGCTCGTCGTAGATCGAAGCTTCTCACTCTCTAATCTCACTTCCCTAGCTCAAATCTTGCAAGGGAATGAATCTAGGAGCAAAGGGAGAGAGAGAGGGGAGTAGTCAATGCTTGGAGAGAGCTTTGTCTGAAAGTAGGTCGCAATGAATGAATGGAATGAGTGGGTAACCGTCAAAAGTCAAGAGGAGGGCTATAAATAGTCCCCCAGTCCCGAGGCTGGTCGGTAGTACCGACCACCCATGGTCTGTAGTACTGACCAGACACTAACGGTCACTCAGATCTGAATCTGACCCAAAGACAACTACCGCCCGCGGGGCGGTACCAACGAGGGGCGGTAGTACCGCCATAGGGTCGGTACTACCGCCAGGCCAAAATGGCCGTGAACAGAGAGCTCCGCAGAAAGGGACTCAGTCCCTCGGTTACTACCGACCAGGGTCGGTACCACCGAGGGTCGGTAGTACCGGCCTTATGGCGGTACTACCGCCAAGTCAAAAACGAGTCAGCACAGAGAGCCCTGCAAAACTTGGTTACTACCGGCTTGGGTCGGTAGGGCGGTACTACCGCCAGACCATTTTTGACCAACACAGAGAGCTTCGCAAAACCACCTTTCTACCGACCAGGGTCGGTACCACCGAGGGCGGTAGTACCGACCTTATGGCGGTACTACAACCAGGTCATTTCGTGAGCAAACAGAGAGGTCTGCGAAACTGAGCTTACTACCGACCTGGGTCGGTACCACCGAGGGCGGTAGTACCGACCTTATGGCGGTACTACCGCCAGGTCATTTTGAGCACGAGCAGAGAGCATGTTAGAGCAGCGCGCAGAACAGCCACGGGCGGTACTACCGACCACCCATGGTCGGTACTACCGGCCGCACAGAAAACCCTCCATGTGTTCGTGTTTGCGCGGTGTCTCTCAAGCAAACTATTGTTAGTCGAATTGATCACTTTTCTCCACATCTAGCCAACCTAATTTGTGACCCTCTTGATAGTCCGGCATACCTATAACTCAAGTTTAAAATTGAAATTTTAAACTATCACTTGAGCTAGGCATCTTTATGTCCAAATGTATCCAAACGTGCTTTGTTCACCAGATCATAACATTTCAAATCTTTCTAGGACTAACACCTGCATACATGCTTTTATAAACCGGTTAGTCCCTAATTTGATTGTCATTAATTAGCCAAAACCCACAATAGGGGCGAATGCACTTTCATATACAAATTATGTCAAACTTGAGGCACGGGAACAAAAAAAATGACAATTAATTTGGGAACGAGTTTGACTCAAGCTAAATTTAAAGGTTTATATGCATGCTTTTGGGGTGGGGGAGAGATAGTATTATCAAAATATGTAGTTTTTTTTAATAAGATCAAACTATGTAGTTATTTTAATAAGATCAAACTATGTACTCCCTCTATCTAGGAAAACATGCAGCTATAGGTTACATGTCAGACATAGATGTTTACATTCACATTTGTTAAGTTTTTAGTGAATAATATTCATATTTATGACTCCAAATTATTTATAGTTGTCAATCAATTATTGGTCAAATATGATATACTAAAACATTATATTGTACTAGAATTGTATGTTTTTGGACGGAGGGAGTACTGGAGTAGTTGCCAAAGAGACCTTTAAAACCTAGGAGTTTGGTAGTTAACTAGTTATAACGATTGGTACAAAAGACAAGTCGATATGATCTCAATGTCTATTATAGTTTTTTTTAAAAAAAATATGAATCGATAAGATCTCGATGTCTACTTTACTAGAGCAAGGGCATGTTTGGTTTAGGTGACTCAAGTGTAGGTAACTCAAGTACTAAACAACCCTGACTTAAAGTGATTTATTTGAAGTAGATGTTTGAGGGCTTCTTGCCCATAGCATGCGCCGTCTGCTAGGTCTTGTCGTCGTGTCTTTGGCGTCACCGAAGGTGCAGCCCACGGTGTTGGTGAAGGACTCGACGCTCTCCTGCATGCTCTCTAGGATGTCGCTGCCACTTGCGCTGGCGCGCGATCTCGTCCACGGCCAAGCGGGCGTTCGATCAACTCCGCCTTCTCGAGGTGCTTGTCCCGTGCCCGCACCGCCTATTCCACGACGCCTTGCCTCTCGGCCTCGTCCCTGCCGGAACACGCGGGAGAGACAACATCACCACGCTTGGGAGGCCTGACGCCTAGAGCCCTAGGGGGCAGGGGCAGGGCAGATCTAAAGGGGGCTGGGTGGGCTCTAGCCCCCCTACAACTGTTACATCAATGTGAAATTAAAGATAATTAGAGAAAAATAGATGAAAGAAAGAAGAAAAAATGAAGAAATAGAGGAAGAAGAAGAGATCAGCCTCTCTTAATTCGTGTTCTGCATCTGCCACTACCTAGGGGCGGTCGTGCCGGCGGCGGGGGTTATCGTGCCTAGCCGTCCGCGTTGGGTGCATTTGAGAGGGAGGGGGAGGAGAGAGAGAGGACGGAGGGGTACTACTTTCTTTCTCCAACTACTTTTATTGCCTCTAGTCACTTGAAGTCACCTAAAACCAAATACTCCCTCCGTCCCATTACAAACGACGTTTTTGACTTTTGATCTTCTCGTTTGTCCGTTCGTCTTATTTAAAAATTTTATACAAATAATGAAATAAATAAATTATTATTAAAGTATCTCTAGTAATAAAATAAATTATAACAAAATAAATAATATTTATACAAAAATTTTGAATAAGACGAATGGTCAAACGAGAAGTCCTAAAAATCTAAAACGACATTTTCAATGGAACAAAGGGAGTATCAATTTAAACCATTTTCTTAAGGTTGACTCAACTTAAGTCAGGTAACCAAATACAACCTAAATAATTTGCAAGATAAATAAATACTTTATTAGAGTAGCATATTTTGCAAGATAAATAAACCGGCAAGAGCACCGCACTAAAGCCACTTGTGTGAAATGTAAAGACCACAGATTCTTTGCAGCACTCGCGACGCAGCACGTCATCGTATTCTTTGGCTAGGTACGGCAAATGGCAGGTGGCAACAGCAACAGATCCCCGTGATAGGCGCGGATGAGTTGCTTATATAGCTGCATTATCTTATCATTATATCATCATCAGTGGACATCCGGTTCTCCCTTTGCCACTCTTCAATGCACTTAAATTTTAAAAACAGTAAAAACAAAGTTTCATCATCATAAAACTATCTCTACTTTTATAAAATACTTATTATCTCTTTTCATTAATATAATATTATAATCAGTATATTAAATATTTATAAAACTCTATAAAACTCCCGTGGATCCTATGACCGATCTTATCCTCTCCCCTCCGTTACTGTCACGTACGGGGGGCTGGCTGGCCGCGACCGGGCCCCTCGGGGACTGTGGCCTCGCCGCGCACATGCGTGGGCCCCTCTCCCGCGATTGCCTTGGTCGGAGCCCGGAGGCCCGGGCCGGACGCTGGAGTCTGGACGCGCCCCCGTGCGATTGGTCGCCAGTCGCCGCCCGTACCGTACCTTGGCTGTACTGGAAGGCCCGGGCCCACTGGCCACTGCTGTGAGGCCGAAACGTTCCCAAGACCAAGAGGCCGTCACTGTGAGGCTCAGAAAAGAGGATACGGAAAATAGGATCTAGGATATAAAACCGAACAAAATTTGAAATGGGAAAGGGATTAGAGAGTTGGAGAAAACAAATTATGGTCCTGTTTACTTTCCCAAAATTTTCCAAATTTTCTAGATTTCTCGTCACATCAACCTTTAGATGTATACATAGAGCATTAAATATAGGTAAAAAAAATAATTAATTATATTTTTAGTCTGTTCATGTCGAGACAAATCTTTTGAGCCTAGTTAGTCTATGTTTGAACAAAGTTTGTTAAATAACAACGAAAGTGCTACATGACTTTTCCTGCCTATATGCCAGCGGTGTATTTATTCTTTTATTTTTTTTATTGTTTAGAGAGTATTTAGTTTACTATCAAAAACATTTCACCTATCATATCGAATGTTTGAACACATATATAGACTATTAAATGTGAACTAAAAAATTACTAATTATACATATTGGGATAACTTGTGAGATGATTTTTAAGTCTAATTTATCCATAATTTGATAATGCTGTGCTACAGTAACATATGCTAATGTTGAATTAATTAATCTTAAATAAATTTGTATCCTGATTTTCTAACAGAATATGAAATTTGTTTTTTAATAAGTTACTCCATCCGTATAGAAAATAGATGATGTTTTGGACATGATTTCGGTTAAACATTAGGAATATAAATCATGAATAACTTTGAAGTTATTGAGTTAAAAATATAAAAGCTATATGAATGGATTTGTCTTAAAAAATGCTTTTATAAAAATATACATATATTATTTTTTGATAATATTTTGTAGTATAAAGAGAGTTAGAGTTGTAATTCAGAGACCGTGTCATGTCCACCCCTTAGAGGGAGTAAAAATTTTTAATAGACCAACAAACTAGAGTACAGTCTACAGGCGCGGTCTTGGGAGATCCGAATATTCTGCAGTGCGAGGCGCCGTTATAGTCGTTCTCCCCACCTTCTGGTGTCGAAGTATCCCGAAGAAACGAACGGACCGCGAAAACAGATCTATGAGTGAGCAACTGAAGCGCGACTACGAGATCGGAGAGGAGATCGGCCGCGGGCGGTTCGGCGTGGTCCACCGCTGCGTCTCCCGCGCCACGGGTGAGGCCTTCGCCGTCAAGTCCGTGGACCGCTCCCTCCTCGCCGACGACCTGGACCGCGCGCTGGCCGAGCTGGAGCCCAAGCTGGCGCGGCTGGCGGGGGCCGAGGGCGACGAGAACCCGGGCGTCGTGCAGGTGCGCGCCGTGTACGAGGACGACGCCTGGACGCACACCGTCATGGACCTCTGCACGGGCCCGACCTGCTTACTCTGGGTCCGGCTCCGGCGCGGCGCGCCCTGCCGGAGCCCGACGCCGCGCGCGTCGTCGCGCAGCTCGCCGAGGCGCTCGCGGGCTGCCACCGCCGCGCGTGGTCCACCGCGACGTCAAGCCCGACAACGTGGTCCTGGACCTGGACCCCGCCGGCGAGGCGCCCCCGCGGGCGCGGCTCGCGGACTTCGGCTCCGCCGCGTGGCTCGGCGGCGAGGGCGCGCGGGGCCGCGCCGAGGGGCTCGTGGCACCCCGCACTACGTGGCGCCCGAGGTGGTGTGGGCCGCGGCGAGTACGGGGAGAAGGTGGACGTGTGGAGCGCCGGGTGGTGATGTACGCGCTGCTCTCCGGCGGCGCGCTGCCGTTCGGCGGCGAGACGCCCGCGGACGTGTTCGCGGCCGTGCTGCGCGGCAGCCTCAGGTTCCCTCCCGCGCTGTTCGCCGGGGTCTCGCCGGCGGCCAAGGACCTGATGCGGCGGATGATGTGCCGCGACGTCTCGAGAAGGTTCTCCGCCGAGCAAGTCCTCAGTAAGTCGTCGGGTCTTCGCGTTGTCTAGATTTCGTGCTGCTGCATTTTAATATTTGGATTAGATTCGTCTTCTTTCCTACATCTTATCTGTATTGGACGCACTAGGAGTGGATTATTGAATCATAATCCATTTGGACGCTAGTACAGATCATGCGACTTATCTGCTCTACCTACATCTTGCATCTAACAAAAAAAAAATTGCAGGGCACCCGTGGATCCAGAGCGGAGGGGGAGACCGACGGGAGGCGGTGCAGCCAACCTGAGGAGTCCCACTCCATCTCGAACGAGACCGGAACCGATCGAGTATGTCATTATCGTAGCGATGCGGTGTGTAGTCCCCGACGAGTTTTGTGCAGACGCCTCTGTATATCCAGCAAGTACGCGGCGGCGGCGGCGAGGAGTGTGAGACTGGACACTGGTGACTGGAGTGGAGTGGAGATCGTCGCTTCGCCGCGCGGCGCCCGGGTGTGTGTTTGACGGTGACCTGTCCTGGGCCGTTTTCCTCTTTTGCTTGTTGGGCCTTTTTACGGCCGCCCTCTTTGCTTGAGAGTAAAATGCAGTGCGACGGTGACCTGTCTGTTCTAACCGTGCATGTACAAATCAATAAAGTAGAGTTTATTTAGATTTGAGCTTTCTTGATAATCTGATAATCTGACGTGGGTTGTGGATGTGGTTGTGGTTGTGGTTCAGTAGTATATTTGTTTCCAACATATATTCTGATGATACGATGATATATCGGAGATATGGTGAGTTGGTGACACCCACCATATCGGTGGCCCGTAGCGAGAGCCTGCAAATGCTTTCAGGCTTATCCGTTTCGTTAGGCTCGAGTGCATGTGGCATTGCGTTATCGGAGATATCGAAAGGAGGGACGAGTTTGTTAATTGTTATCTCTGCGTTTAGTTGAGATAAGGGCGTCCCAATGATTCTCAAATAGCTAGATTAGAAAGAATTCTATTAGCTATCAAGGACAGAGATCAAATAGCTAGCGACTCTCCTGTCCCTTTTTATCTGTCGTCCGGAAAGCGTGTCTATGAGGGAAACACGGATTTCTAGAGACAGTTATTTAGGGACGGAGGGAGTAGTAGTCTAGCACAATCTCCCATAAACAACCCTCTCATAGCTCACATAACTCTCCACTACAATATTCTTTTTTTATTATTTTTAAATCTCATCTAGCTTGCGGTATTTGCAATTTACCATTGAAAACGCCCCAAGGATGCCCCTGTTGTTTTCATTCATTAGAACCATCAATAAGGTCTATATGTTAGAGCATCTTCAACCGTTTGACATTTGAGCTTTGCATTTGTATTTTTGTCAAAAAGTTGAAAAATCTCCTATCCAACCGTTTGGCATTTGGGCTTTGCATTTTTATCAATTGACTTGACAAATCCTGGGCTCACTAGGCATATATGCGAGTCCCTCCTGACTT
This sequence comes from Coix lacryma-jobi var. lacryma-jobi, assembly GCA_009763385.1. Classification (NCBI taxonomy): domain Eukaryota; kingdom Viridiplantae; phylum Streptophyta; class Magnoliopsida; order Poales; family Poaceae; genus Coix; species Coix lacryma-jobi. The sequence continues at coordinate 25,486,626 of CM019830.1, read as the reverse complement.
GGCATTTAGCCCCGCGCGGCTTCGGCGTCTTTTTTTCCGCCCGCGACGAGCAACCTCGCGCCGCCGCCGTTTCTTCGCGCTAGGTTGAAAACAACGACGTTCTTCCTCCAGTGTCCAGCAACCTTCATTATCTGGTCTTCGTTCTTCTTTGAGGTACTCGATGGATCCAATCTCGAATTATTCCTCTACGTGTTCCATTGTTCCTAGGGTTAATTTTCCGGGAATCATGGTACGGCACGTGGAAAAGACATTGCGCGCGCAAGAATTTGGGAAAAGGCCGCCTGCGCGCTGCCAGTAGGGAGGGTTCAACTGGCTGCTCTGATTGCCGATCATGTGTACAGGATGGCCGACTGTGAGAGGGGATGGCCGACTGTGAGGAGACGATCTGCCCGGCGATGGAATGATCTGCCCGCGAAGGAATTAGCGCGACGGGAATTGGCGATGGAGACCGATCTGCCCACTCTGCTGACCGTACTTCTTGCTGCCGCGATGGAGACGATCTGCCCGGGAAGGAATTAGCGCGACAGAAAAGGCCGCCAGCGCGCGCGAGAATTTGGTGTGAGTCCACAATTTTGGAATTTGCCAAAATAAAATGCAAAACGGTTGGAGATTAAGTCTTTCCACCTTTGCCAAATCCATTTGAGACTTGCAATTCCCAATATGTCAAACCAAAAATGCCAAACGGTTGGAGATGCTCTTATTGTCTACCACCTCCCACTTTCACCGGCAGGCCGGCAACCAATTACTCCCTCCGTCCCAAGATATAAGGCGCACACGTATTTCAAAATTCAAACTTTCTTCTCTTTGACTAAGAATTAGTCTAATCATATGAAAAACTTACACTATAAAAGTAATTGTATTATATTTGTTTTAGAAATACTTTCTAATGATCAAACTTTTATTTCTATAAATTATATATTATAAGAGAAATTATAGGTCAAAATATATTTTTGAAGACCGTGCCAAGTCAAATCGCGCCTTATATCTTGGGACGGAGGGAGTATATATTATAACACACTAAAAGAGCAATATTTCTCTCCGGAGTCGACTTCATGCTTGTTGTCAAACAACTGGACAATACTCCCTCTGTTCCAAAATAAATACAATAGAGTTCAAAAGTTATCCAAAAATAAATGCCATTCTGCATATAAGACAAGAAAAGTCTATTCGTCTTTGTACACTTTTTCGTTTTCCAAAGTGTAACATTGCATTTATTTTGGGACGGAAGGATTATATCCCGCTTCGACGATCACTCTCAAAAGACTTTTCTTTATTTTTCTTCCCAAATGCTAGTTTTCGAGCGCGCAGGCGTTAGGTTCACGGGATGCACACCGTCTGTCGGCGTTTCGATCCCGGGGGTATGACACCAACTAGTAATATGATCGCGTGCTCTCTTCCTGGATGGTGATGCAAGATGACACAAGGATTTATCCTGGTTCGGGCAAAGAAGGCCCTACGTCCAGCGGGGGGAGGAGGTTCTTGTATTACTTGCACCTAAGTGCTTGTACAGGGGCAATACAAGCTCAACGAGCGTGGACCGGAGTCCGGACTCGTGTGTATGTGTGTGTTGTAGCTGACCCGTGTGAGCGTGGATTCGCGTGGAACCGTGTGTCTGGCCGCCTAGACCTGTGTGGACCTGTCTAGCCCCGCCGCGTGAAGGGCCCTGGTGTCCTCTTTTATAGAACAAGAGGAGGCCAGGGTTACACGGGTTACACAGGGTTACACAGGTTACACAGGAGTCGGGATGTACAACGCCCAATACGGCGGAGGGTAGGAATGTTTGTCTTGTCGAGGTCACTGGAGTTGACGTGGGGGTTCCTGTTGAGGCGTCCTTGAAGCGTGGCTTCCATCCCAGGCGTGGGCGTAGAGGCGTGGCGACGTGGAGGCCGTACAGCGCCCATTCCGGTACGTACAAGTCGTGCAGGGTCCCTCCGGGTCTTGGGTACCTGTCCTCCAATGGCATGAAAGCTGTTAGGGCTCGAGAGGCGCCGGGCCGCCTCGAGGTGACGCCTACGGGGGGCTCGAGTCCCCGCAGGTATGGGCAAGTCCCGGAAAGCCCGGTCGTACATCGGGAATCCGGGCCTCGAGACGTGGCTCGGATGTGCAACAGCGCGTAGAGCATGGCCCAACAGTGTTGTACTTGTGCCTTTTGCCCATGCTTGTGGTGAAAACGAGATTTGACTCTGCCCTGGTTCCTGTTCACTGTGGCACACGTCGGGTTCCAGAGGACATGACCGGAGTAGGTGAACGCATTAAATGCGTAGTGTGGGATTGGCATCCGATGTCTGTGCCGCTCGAGGGAGCGTGATGTGTCTCGAGGGATGGTTTACCGTGGCAGAAGGCTCGAGGTTCCCACGCGGGGTCCCGAGGAGCGGTGCACGGTTATGGTTGGCTCGAGGCCTACGTGCCGGGGTTCGAGGGTAGGCTACATGAGGCGGACAGTAAGGCTTTGGCGGGCCCGGCTCCCCAGTGATGGACCGGCGTTGTAGGCCTCGAGGGGTTGGCTTTTTAGAAGGTTAGACTTGCTAGGTTTGTTATTAATTGGTGTTCTAGGTTTAACCTATTTGTTTTGCGTTGATTGGGGGTACCCCTTTTGTTGACCCCCGACAGTAGCCCCCGAGCCCTTGTTCGAGTGCTGGCACTCGAGCAGGGGCTCCTAACCGGGATCCTGAGGGTTAGCTGATAGGTTCTCGAGGGTTTGGTTGCCTTGATTCCGTGGGTGTCGCGCGAGGGACACCCGCGGGTGTAGCCCCTGAGGCCGCGGGGGAGTGGTTAGAACTCCCTCGTGGGCTTTTTGCGTGTGTGAATGTTAGTTGCGTTTTTTAGGTTCGGGAGTGTCGAGCCCCCGAGTCTTTCAACCCTCTTTCGCCGAGGGGTGCCAGGCTGAACTGGCCGGCCGGCTCTTCGAGCTGTTCGGCACGCCAATTGCCCTGACTTGTCATCCCGCGAGTCCTTTCGATTGGATGCGAGGGGGTATGCCTCGTACTACCACGAGCGGGCGCGAGTATCGAGGTTCCCGTTGAGCTGGTAACGGGGGAATCCAAGTGAGACCTCGTGCCCCGTTCGATAGGGTCGACTGAAGCCCGGAGGCGATCTCATAAAGCGCGGGCGCACAGTCTGCAGGAATGCCAGGTCCATTCGATAGGACCTGGTGGCTTGATGCCTCCCTCCGAGGGGATCTCACTGCACGTCGTGCGCCCTGCCTTGGATACACGTGAGGGGCCTCGAGGGCTTGGCCCTCGAGCGATGCTGCAAGTGGCGCCCCTTGGTGTCCCTGACTCGGGTGCTCGAAGCCGGCTGTCGAACCCTCTTCGAGGGCCAGCCTTCGCTACTTCGAGGCTTGGAAGGGCCGGGCCCCGTTTTTACCTTCGTGAAGAAGCCTCCGTCGTCTGGGAGTTCTTCTGCCCGTTGGGTGCGCCTTTTTAGGCGGAAACTGTCAGGGAGGGCGACGGACGCGAAGTTGGAGCGGCGGTCGTGGTGGGCCCAGGTAGGAGCGGAGCAAATGGGGAGTTGCCGCGTGTACCTGTCAATCGGCTCGAGATTCGGTTAGGTGGGCGCATTAAATGCGTGCGGTTACCTTTTTCCGTCGTGGGAGACCCCGCCCGTCGGGGGTTTTCTCTTATAAATACCGAGTGAGGGGAGAGGAACCCTTTACTTTGCCTTTGCCTTCACCGCCGCCGTAGCTTCCACACGCCTTCTTCCCGAGCCAGCAATTGGGAATCTTCCCGGCCGCCCGTCCACCGCTCAGATCCGCGCCTCGCCGCCATGCCGCTTCGTCCCAGGTGCTGCCGACCGAAGACTAGAGCCCGACGAAGACGACGCAGCAAGAGCTGGAGACGCTGGTGGAGCGGGGGCTTCTCCGCCCCAACCCGCAGGAGGGTCCCGCGTGGTGGATTCTCCCGTCGGCGGACCACCGGGAGCCGCATCCGCCGGAGGGGTACGTGGTGAGCTTCACGCGCTACCACCGCATGGGGCTCGACGTCCCGTCGAGCAGCTTCATGCGGGGGCTGGCCCACCACTTCGAGGTGGAGCTGCAACACTTCTCCCCCAACTCCATCTCGCACGCCGCCATCTACGCCGCGGTGTGCGAGGGGTATCTGAAGATCGAGCCGCACTAGGAGATGTTCGTCCACCTCTTCCGGGGCGAGTTCTTCCACAAGGCCGCGAAGCCGAGCGGGAGGAGGCTCGCGCGCGTGGGCTCCCTCACCATCACCGCGAGGACCGGGCCCTCGTCGGCCAACGTCCCCCGCGACTACCTCCGCTACAAGCTTTCCACCAACCAGGCGGGGTGGGACGACCACTGGTTCTACCTGCGAACGAGGGCGGGCTCCTTCCGCAGTACACCGCAGGGTCATCACCCAGCGCCCGGAGAAGTGGAACTGGGGCGTCGCGGCGGACAGGCAGCGCCACCTGTTGCCGCTGATGAACACGATGCGGACGCTGGTGGAGGAGAAGAAACTGACCGTCCAGGCGGTCATTTGGGCGTTCCATCAGCGGAGGGTCCTTCCTCTGGCAGATTGCCCCCTTCTCATGTTCAAGATGGGGCCGAACGCCCCGCTCGAGGCGCTGAACCAGTCGAGGATGGCCGAGGAGGGGCTGTCTCGGAACGAGGGTACCTCCCGGGTGACGGTCACGGTTCACGGGTCGTTCCGCCCTGAGGAGGCCGACCTGATCGCCATGGCACCCGACGCGGGGTGTCTCGACCTGGTAAGCCATCCTCGAGTCAGGCTGTCCCGAGCCTCCCCTCCTTTCTCTTTCTCCGAACCTTGCTTACTCTCCTTGTGGTTTTCCTTATCAAGTTTTCTTTTTTGCAGGGGGCGTTCACATGTCGCGCGTCGAGGCCCCCGGTGAGGGAGGACGCCGCGGAAATACAGGTGAGGCGCCTCTCTGCTCAGAAGGATAAGGAGAGTAAAGGTGCCAAGAGAGAAGAGAAAGAGAGGAACTTGCGACGGGTGGCTCGGGAGCAGAGGCTAGCGAAGGCTTGTCATAACCGGTAGCCTGGAGAGGAGTCCCCCGAGCTCAGTTCCTCGAGCTCGGAGGAGGAGGACGATGATGAGGAGGAGAGTGATGACGAAGGGATGGATGCACGTCTGAGGCGCGCGGGGGTCGTCGACATCAGGGCTGACCGTTCCTCTGTGCAGGAGAATGTCTTGGAGGTCCCCCCCGGCGAAGGGATCGCGCGGGAAGCAGCCGCGGAAGGCCGCGTCAGGCCCAGCCTCGTCGGAGGCTCAGGGCACGTCGAGCTCCGTACCGGACGTGCCCGCTGACGCGAGGAAGCCTCGAACTAGGAGCGCCATCGCCGCGGCGCGGAAGGAGGCCATGACCGCGTCGACCCAGGCGGGGGGTCTCGAGAAGGGCCGGTCCTCGAAAAGCGGCCAACACGTTGAGAAGGACTCCGGGCCCGATCGTCGCAAGATGTCGAGGGCGACATCAAGCCTGCGGAGGAGCGGGCAACATGAGGGGGCGTCGAGCCCCCGCCACCATGACCGTCGAGGGGGGAGCCCCCGGTCGTCTCGTGACGGGAGTCGCGAGCGACCCCGGAGCCCATCGTCGCACCGCCGCCGGGAGAAGGAGGCAGACACGGGGGGCGTGACCGTCAGCACGAGTGCCGGAGTAGGTCCCAGAGCCCGCCGCCGGGAGAGGCGCCAAGATGACCGCTCGAAGGAGACGCGGTCGCCCCCCCCAGGACAAGAGACAAAAGGAGAGCTCCCCGCCGGGGTCGAGCCACGGGAAGCATCGGGAGCCTTCCCCCATCCGGCCCATACGGAGACGGCTCAGGGGCGTGGCTCGAGCCAAGGGGCGGGCTCGAAGCCCCCGAGCGGGTCCGGCGATTCGGGGAAGAAGCCCCGCCGTCGCTTTGGGTAAGTAGTGCTCCTCAATTTCGTTGGTAGGGAAACTTTACCTTTTTACCTTTGGTGATATGTGTTGTTTCTGGTTTTTCAGGGAAAAGCGCTCCCGACAGGAGGCGGACCCCGTGGTGTCCAAGCGGGCCAAGACCTCGAGCTCTGCCGAGGTCCGAGCACCTCGAGGTATGGCTCCTTCTTCCGCTTGAGAGGCCGCTTGGCTGGTGAAGGCTCGAGCAGCCATGGCTCGAGGAAGCCAGATGGCCGCTGCGGTTCTCGGTGAGGTCGTCGCCGTCGACCACGGGGGTCGAGGCTCTTTCCTGATTCTGATGACTTAGTTCTCCTTTTCAGCAGGGACCGCGACTCCTGGCGCCGAGCCTGCCGTTACTGCGTCCGTCGCAGCTCCACCTCCACCACCTCCTCCTCCACCTCCCCCTTCAGTGGCGCCTACCGAGCAGGCCACTCTTCCCCCCGTCACGACGACCATCTCGGGGGAATACCCGAGACAGGCGCGGCCCCGTCGGCGCCTGGGACTGAGGGGCAATGGCCCTCGAGACCCCAGTCGACGCGAGCCGGCCCGCGGAGAAGGGGAAGGAGGGAGAGGCGTCGGTGGAGAAGGTGCTGACGGTGGAGGAGCTCCTGGACGAGCTGGAGCGGGTGCCATCCCCGGTCGAGGGCTCAATGCTGGCGCTCGAGGCACCGGCCAGGGACGACAAGACGCCGGAAGACCGGCGAGGGAGGAGAGCTTGGGGACGAGCCACCCCTCGAGCGATCCGCTACCTACCGCTCGAGTCCCTCGCCTCCACGCGAGGCCGCGCCGTCGCCTCGGGAGGGGACAGAGCGCAGGAGGAGACGGCGGAGGGCGGAGGGAGCCGCAGCCTGTGCCACCGGTTGGTGGGCCGCAGCCGACGCCGCTCGAGCCGGAGGAGGAGGGTCTGCCCATCGTCGAGATCGATCGACGGTGTGGCCGTATCCTGACGCGCCGAGCCCGACCGGCGCCGTTATCCTCGCCGAGCGGTCGACTCGGCAGGGGGGGCCGCGGGAGGTGCGGTTGATCTTCAGGGAGGTGGCCGAGCTCGTGGCGGAGGCGGAGAGGTCCTTCTTGGAGGAGGCGGACAAGTCCGCGCAGGTGGCGGCCGCCGCCCTGCGAAGGCGGAGGGGAGCTCCAGGAGCTCCGCGCCGAGCTGGGTCGGAACGCGCAGATGGCGAGCCGGCCCAACGCGGCGCAGGCGGAGACCCAGGCGGCTCGTGACGAGGCCGCCCAAGCTAAGAGGGAGGCCACCACCGCTCTGGCCACGGTGGAGGCGTCAAAAAAGGAGGCCGCCGACGCCCGTAGCGAAGCCGCCACCGCCGGTCTGCAGCGGAGGCGGCGAAGAAGGAGGCCGTCGACGCCCGAAGCGAAGCCGCCACCGCCCGGTCTGCAGCGGAGGCGGCGAGGAAAGAGGCCGAGGAGGCCAAGAGCGAGGCCAGCACCGCCCTGGCTGCAGCGGAGGCAGCGCGGCAGGTGGTGATCCAGAAGGATCTGGCCCTCGCGCAGACGGGCAAGCTGGTCGAGGACCTTAGGGGCGAAAAACTCGACGCGCTGTCCCAGAAGCGTACACTCGAGCAGCGCGTCGAGGTCCTTACCAGCGACTTCGCCGCTCTGGGCGTGCACTGCCAGGTAATTTTCACGCTTCGTCTTTTTTGATCTCAAGATTCTTGCCCCGCTGCGGACTCACTCTTTTCTGTTTGTTGCATAGATGTCGAGAAGGCCGCCAAGGAGCTCTGCGAGACGAGTTAGACTCTCGTGGATCAACTCCAGGACGAAACCATGGTGGCGGAGCGAGCGCGCGTCACCCTCGACAGGCTCGGCTCCGTGTGGGGTGCCGACCCGGTGGCCCGGCGGAGGGCGCGGTGGCTCGGGGTGACTCCCTGGTCGACGCCCTGTGCTTCTTCGACGTGGCCGCGTGGGACCGCGTCAGGAGCGCTCTCCACCACGGCGTGAAGTAGCGCTTGCGGCCGTCCGCTCCGGCTTCCGCTCACCCGGTCAACGTCGTTGCCAGGGCTTCGTCGAGATCGAGGGGAAGGACGAGGAGTGGAACGACCGCCGCGTCGACAAGATCCTGGAGAAGGTGGAGAGGCCGGGGGCGGCGCTCGCGAAGCTCTTCGAGGAGGACGTGCTCCTCCCGATGCGGACAGTGGTGCAGGTGGCCCCCCTCCTCCTGGCCCGGACGTCGAGGCTGAGCCCGCGGCAGAAGACCTTGGGGACGAGTACCAGACCGATGAAGAGTGAGGCCTGCGTGCCAAATTTGGGCGTCGAGGCCCTTGTAAAATTTATGTCATGACTTGTGGCCCGTCGAGGCCAACGCATGTGTATATGACTCGTTTGTTTAAAGAAGCTGTTTTCTTTTCAATTTTATTCGATCATTTCTCTTTGTCACTAGCTCGAGCTTCAACCGTCTTGGTCTGTGTTCCTTCGATACGCGTCACGAGTTCCTCGAGGGGAGGCGTAGGTAGGGTACCGTAGCCCGGGGGCGTAGGTGGTCGTTTACGTCGACGCCCCCCGACTCTTGGAGGCTCGAGGCATTTACAGATTTAGACGCTGCTAGTATACTCGAGGTGCGAATCGAGACGGGGGTCGAATTTTTTGAAAAGAAAACGCGCTTTTTCCGGAGTCTGGGGAGGGGGTTCCCCCCTGTCAGCCCCCGGGAGGCTCGACCCTGAGCAAGGCAGGGTCGAGGCTACCTTAAGTTGCTAAGTAATATGAAAGATGGTGCACGAGTTTGCTCATTCATATTCAACGTGTTTGTACAAAGCAACAAAATGAACAAGGCCTCGAGGCCCTTAAGGGTAGAAGCGACGTAGCTGAGATATGTTCCATGCGTTCGCCAGGATCCTGCCTTGACCATCGTAGAGCTTGTACGTTCCTGGCTTGAGCACTTCAGCTATTGTGTATGGGCCCTCCCATGGAGGGGTGAGCTTGTGGCGCCCTCGATTATCCTGCAGCCGTCGAAGCACGAGGTCCCCCACCGCCAGGTCCCTCTTGCGCACGTGCTTGTCGTGGTAGCGTCGAAGTGTTTGCTGGTAGCGCGCGGAGTTGATGAGCGCCACGTCTCGAGCCTCCTCGAGCTGTCCTTGGCGTTGGCAAGCCTCTCGTCGTTGGTTTGCTCGTTGTAGGTTCGAAGTCGAGGGGAGCCGTACTCGAGGTCCATAGGCAAGACAGCCTCGGCGCCGTAGGTAGGAAGAATGGAGTGAAGCCGGTGGCTCGACTCGGCATAGTCCTGAGGCCCCACAGCACCGAGGGAGCTCTGCAGCCCACTTCTTTCCAAAATCCTTGAGGGTCTTGAACAGCCTCGGCTTCAGCCCGTGGAGTATCATGCCGTTGGCGCGCTCGACCTGCCCGTTGCATTGAGGGTATGCGACCGAGGCCCAGTTCACGCGGATGTTGTTGTCGTCGCAGAAGTTGGTGAATTTTTTGCTCGTGAATTGAGTGCCATTGTCGGTGATGATGACGTTAGGCACCCAAAACCGGTACATGATGTCGGAGATGAACTCGACGGCCTTCTCGGAAGTGGGGTTGCCTATAGGCTTAGCCTCGATCCACTTGGTGAACTTGTCGATGGCTACGAGCACATGCGTGTACTTTCCATTGGTCATCTTGAGGGGACCCACTAGGTCGAGCCCCCAGACGGCAAACGGCCAGGCGGTGGGGATCATCTACAGGGCGTGCGCGGGCTGGTGCGCTTGCTTGGCGTAGAATTGACACCCTTGGCAGGTTCGTACCAAGCGCTTGGCGTCTCCGATGGCGGTTGGCTAGTACAAGCCTTGGCGGAAGGCGTTCCCCACCAGGGTCCTTGGCGCTGCGTGATGGCCGCAAGCCCCCGAGTGCATGTCGTCGAGGAGGCTGCGTCCTTCCTCGAGGGGGATGCATCGCTGAAGGATTCCTGATGGGCTTCGACGGTACAGCTCTCGTTCGTCGCCGTAGATGACGTAGGTATTGGCCCTTCGAGCGATGCGTCGGGCCTCCGTCTTGTCTTCCGGTAGCACGCCTTGTGTCAGTTAGTCGAGGAAGGGCGTCCGCCAGTCGAGGGGTCGTGATAAAGAAGTGGCGGGTGCGTCGATCTGCATTGCTTCAGCAGATGTCGAGGGGTCGTTCTCGAGGTGTGGTGTTGAAGGTCGAGCCCCCGTGCCCGGCTCGAGGGGTGGCGTCGATGAGCCAGCCCCCGGGCCGACTTTGACGGATGGCTCGAAAATGTCCCTCGAGAAGACATCTGGTGGGACGGTGCCCCGCGCGTGGATGCTAACTTAGCCAGCTCGTCTGCGGCCTCGTTGTACTTTCGAGCGACGTGGTTGAGCTCGAGGCCGTAGAACTTGTTTTCTAGCTTGCGCACTTCTCCGCAGTATGCTTCCATCTTGGGATCGACGCAGCTTGAGGCCTTCATGACCTGGTTGACGACGAGTTGCGAGTCCCCTCGAACGTCGAGGCGTCAGACCCCAAGCTCGACGGCGATGCGCAGCCCGTTGACGAGGGCCTCGTACTCAGCGACGTTGTTGGAGGCGGGGAAGTGCAAGCGCAGCAGGTAGCGCATGTGAACTCCGAGGGGTGAGATGAAGAGTAGGCCCGCGCCTGCCCCTGTCTTCATGAGGGACCCGTCGAAGTACATAGTCCAGAGCTCGGCTTGGATTTGTGCCAACGGGAGCTGGGTGTCGGTCCACTCAGCAACGAAGTCCGCCAGCGCTTGCGATTTGATGGCTTTTCGCGGAGCGTAGGTGATGGCCTACCCCATCAGCTCGACAGACCACTTGGCGATGCGCCCTGTAGCCTCCCGGTTGTTGATGATCTCTCCGAGGGGGAAGGACGATACCACCGTCACGGGATGAGCGAGGAAATAATGCTGGAGCTTGCGCCTTGTGATGATGATGTCGTAGAGCAGCTTCTGGATGTGTGGGTACCGGACCTTGGCCTCGGAGAGCACCTCACTGATGAAGTACACCGGCCGTTGGACTGGTAACACGTGACCCTCCTCGTGTCTCTCGACGACTACGACCGCGCTGACCACCTGGGTGGTTGCGGCTACGTAGAGGAGGAGAGGCTCGGGGGGATCGTTACCCTGGGCTGGTCGTGGTGGCACGAGGATTGGCGCGGAAGTCAGCAACCCCTTCAACTTGGTTAGGGCTTCCTCGGCTTCGACGGTCCACGCAGAGCGTTCCATTTTCTCAGCAGGCGGTAGAGGGGTAGCGCCTTTTCCCCTAGCCTCAAGATGAACCTGCTGAGAGCGGCTAGACAAGCCTGTCACTTTTTGTACGCCCTTGAGGTCTCGAATTGGGCCCATCTTCGTGTCTGCTGAGATCTTTTCGGGGTTGGCCTCGATCCCCCATTGTGAGACAATGTAGCCAAGTAGCATACCTCGAGGCACACCAAAGACACATTTCTCGGGGTTGAGTTTCACATTCTTGGCCCGGAGGCAGACTCGAACGTGGTCTCGAGATCGTTGATGAGGTCCCTGACTTTCTTGGTCTTAACCACGGTGTCGTCGACATTGGCCTCGACGGTTTTGCCTATGTGTTCACCAAAGACGTGCTGCATACAACGCTGAATGTTGCCCCGATGTTTCGAAGGCCGAAGGGCATTGTAACATAGCAATACATACCAAAAGGCGTAATAAAGGAGGTAGCGAGCTCGTCAGATTCTTTCATTTTAATCTGGTGGTAGCCGGAATACGCATCGAGAAATGAAAGTACTTCGCACCCCGCAGTGGAATCGACAATCTGATCTATTCTAGGTAAAGGAAATGGAACTTTTGGACATGCTTTATTCAGACCAGTGTAGTCTACACACATCCGCATTTTTCCATTCTTTTTCCTAACTAGTACAGGGTTAGCTAGCCACTCCGGGAAATACCTCCTTGATGAATCCCGCCGCCGCCAAAAGCTTGTGCACTTCCTCCTCGCCGATGATCCTACGCTTCTCCTCGTCGAAGCGGCGCAGGCGTTGCTTCACCGTCTGGACCCGGCCTGGATCTCCAAGGCGTGCTCGGCGACTCCCCTCGGTACGCCTGGCATGTCCGAGGGGCTCCACGCAAACATGTCGATGTTTGCGCGAAGAAAATCGACGAGCACTGCTTCCTATTTAGGCTCGAGGCTGGCACTGATGGCCAGCGTCTTGCTGTCTGTCGAGGTCGGGTTGACGGGTATCTGCTTGGTGTGCTCTGCGGCTCGAAGGTGCCGGCGTGGCGCTTTGCCTCAGGGGCCTCGGTGGCCAGGGCAGCCAGGGCCTCGAGCGAGTCGACTTGGACGTTGGCCTCCCCACGCTCGACGCACTCCACGTCGCAGTGGTACGCGTGTTCGTAGGAGGTGTCGACGGTGATGACCCCTTTCGGCCCCGACATCTTAAGCTTCAAGTATGTGTAGTTGGGGACCGCCATGAACTTGGCGTAGCCAGGCCTGCCGATGATGGCGTGGTAGGTCCCTTGGAACCCAACCACCACCTCGAAGGTGAGCGTCTCCCGGCGGAAGTTGTCGGCGTGCCAAAGCAAACAGGTAGGTCGATGCGCCGAGGGGGTGGGCCTTCTTTCCTGGTACCACTCCGTGGAACCCCCGACGCTGGGTCGGAGCTGGTCCCTCGAATCCCCAGGAGGTCGAGGGTCTCGAGGTATATGATGTTGAGGCTCGAGCCCCCATCCATCAACACCTTGGAGAACCGTACGTCGACGATGACGGGGTCGACGACGAGGGGGTACGCCCCCGGATTCACGACATGGTCCGGATGGTCGTCACGGTCGAACGTGATTGGCGCATCAGACCAGTCGAGATACCGGGGGGCGTCATGGCAAGTGCAAAGATCTCCCGGCGCTCCTTTTTTCTTTCTCTAGCTGAGAGCCCGACGGTTGGGCCCCCGTAGATCATGTAGCAGTCGCGCACCGGGGGGAAGTTGTCGTCCGCGTCCCCATCGTCGCGTCGATTGTTGTCCTTGCCCTTCGGCGCGTCTTCCTTCTTGTCGTCGCTTGGAGTAGAAGCCCTTCATCATTCGGCAGTCCTTCAACTTGTGATTCGTAGGACCCTTGTGATAAGGGCAAGGTCCTCGAGCATCTTGTCGAAGACAGCCCCGTCAGGGGGGCCTCGAGGCTTCTTATGGTCGAGGGCGCCCACGAAACTTCTTCTTCATCGTCGTCGTCATCGGTGTCGCGCTTTGCCTCCGACCTTTGCCTTTATTTTCTTCTTTTTGTTGCTGTTGTTGCGGTTCCTGTCGTTGTTGCCCCTGCTCGAACCTCCGGCGTGGCCACCGCCTTGCCTTTGTCCGTGGAGCGGCCAAAGAAGGCCCCCACTGCCTCGTCGCCTGAGGCAAAGCTGGTGACACGATCCATCAGATCCTCGACCGTCCTGGGACGGTAGCGCCCTAGCTCATGGACTAGCTCTTGGCCTGTCGTGCCCGCGAGGAACGCGGAGATGACGTCCTCATCAGGCACGTGGGGAGCTCGAGGCGCTGCTTCGATAATCGCCGAGCGAAGTCGCGGAGGGGCTCATCCGCTGCCTGCCTACAACGTCGTAGATCCCAGGGGTTGCCTGGGCATACGCAAGTTCCCTTGAAATTCCCGTCGAAAACCGTGACTAGGTCGGCCCAGTCGTGGATGATCCGTGGGAGCCCCGAGCCACCGACGGGCGGTGTCCGAGAGTAGAGTGGTGGGCGCTGGCGTTGATCGTGCGGTCGTCGCTCTTTGCCCCGCCCAGTTTGGCAGCCCAGACGGAAGTCAGAAGCCATAGCTTGGGCTCGACCTCCCCGTCATACTTCACGATGTTGGTCGGTGGTTCGAAAGCGGTCGGGGAGGGTTGAGCTGCGGATGGCCGGCTGAAGACCCTGGGGCCCGGGGCTCGAGGGTTTGCCGGTCCTCGTCACTGTTGTAGCGCCCCTCCTCGATGGACGTTATAGCCACGCTCTCAGCCCTCTTGTCCTTGCGCCGGCGGTTGATGTTGTTGCGGGGGTCATTGGATCTCGAGGTGGCCGGTTGTCAACGATCCGCTCCCGGACTAGCCTGGCTCGAGAGGCGTCGGCTGGTGGACGAATGTCTCACGCTCGTTGCGGGCGTGTCTGCTGGCTTCCCCGAGGCCACTCCGCGCCGGCGTGAGGCTGAGCTCTCGGCCTGCTGCAGAGCGGCTGTCTCGAGGAGGTTCTTCATTTCCCGAGCATGCGCCTGGCGTCAGGTTGGAGATGGCGGGTAGATCGCGGAGCAGCATCGCGGCCGCCACCACGTTTCTGCCCGGCTCGCGGGAAGCATACCTCAGGGCGTGCTGGTGCCCCCGTCCTCGTGGATCTGCCGGTGGACCTCTCGTGCGCGGCCACGTGCGCCGGCGCCTCGAGGTTGGGCTTGTTCCTGCACAAGAGCTTGCTCGAGCTGCAGCAGGCGTTGTCGGTCCTCCTCGGCCTTGTTGATCGTCTCTCGCAGCTGCGCGAGCTGCGCCGCCCGGTCGTCGTTGCGCTGAGGTGGTGCATCCGGTGCCGGAGGTTCGTTCCTCCCCCGAACGTGTGGTCCGCCTGCCGCAGCCACGTCTCCGGGCTCTTCGAGGTTGAGCACCAGCCTGGTGTCGTCGTCGCCGTCGTCCTCGGCATCGTCCACGACCCCCTCGAGCTGGAAGCACTCCCTGGTGGGGTCCCAGAGGTCAGGGTCGTGGTAGTCGTATCGTCGGAGTCAGAGCTGTTGATGTCGCGCCGCCTTGGCTCGTGCTGGGACTGCAGCTCGTGGTACCACTCTCCGACGGTGGCCTCGCCGGGGTGGCTCGACGACTCATGAGAAGCGGCGGCCGACGTGCGCGGGGTAGACGATCTCCAGGTCGTGGTGGTGTCGTAGGATCACGCCTGGACGTTCCCTCCCCCCGCTCTGCCGCCGGCGTCCCCTGTTCCTGAACGGCGCTCGTTGAGTTGTGGGCGTAGACACTGCGGAGTTGTTGGGTCGAACGGGTGCCGCTGGCGTCGAGCGCGGTGCACCCCGTTCGGGGGTAAGCCAGGTGGTGTCGACGGGCAACGGCTCGGAGACGTCTGCCAGGCTCCCGGTCTGTGCGCATGACGAACGCGAACTCGCTGGGAGAGTGCGCGCGCGCTAGAATCTCCTGGCCGCGCGCCGGGGCAGGTTTCTCCTCGGGGACTCTGCGCCGGCCACGGGGAAGTGGGTGTACGCCGCGGGCACCGCTTGTGCTGGGCGACGATGGTGGCGACGGCGCCGCTCACGAGGTGGCAACGCGTGGTGGTGCGGGCGACGCGCCACGCCCCCCACGCGGGGTGGCGTGACACGCTCTCCGCTCGGGCTCTCCGTGGAGAGCAAGGTCAGCTCGTTGCCGCTGCCGGTGGCCAGGAACTCGAGGCTCCCGAACCAGACGACGGCACCAGCAGAGAACGAAGGAGTGGAAGAAGCCATCCAGGAAACAACGAGAAATCGACTCGGACACGCGAAGGCCCCTACCTGGCGCGCCAACTGTCGTCGTTTCGATCCCGGGGGTATGACACCAACTAGTAATATGATCGCGTGCTCTCTTCCTGGATGGTGATGCAAGATGACACAAGGATTTATCCTGGTTCGGGCAAAGAAGGCCCTACATCCAGCGGGGGGAGGAGGTTCTTGTATTACTTGCACCTAAGTGCTTGTACAGGGGCAATACAAGCTCAACGAGCGTGGACGGGAGTCCGGACTCGTGTGTATGTGTCGTGTTGTAGCTGACCCGTGTGAGCGTGGATTCGCGTGGAACCGTGTGTCTGGCCGCCTAGACCTATGTGGACCTGTCTAGCCCGCCGCGTGAAGGGCCATGGTGTCCTCTTTTATAGAACAAGAGGAGGCCAGGGTTACACGGGGTTACATAGGGTTACACAGGTTACACAGGAGTCGGGATGTACAACGCCCAATACGGCGGAGGGTAGGAATGCTGTCTTGTCGAGGTCACTGGAGTTGACGTGGGGGTTGCTGTTGAGGCGTCCTTGAAGCGTGGCTTCCATCCCAGGCGTGGGCGTAGAGGCGTGGCGACTTGGAGGCCGTACAGCGCCCATTCCGGTACGTACAAGTCGTGGCAGGGTCCCCTCCGGGTCTTGGGGTACCTGTCCTCCAATGACATGAAAGCTGTTAGGGCTCGAGGGCGCGCGGGCCGGCCTCGAGGTGGCGCCTACGGGGGGCTCGAGTCCCCGCAGGTATGGGCAAGTCCCAGAAAGCCCGGTCGTACAACGGGAATCCGGGCCTCGAGACGTGGCTCGGATGTGCAACAGCACAGAGCATGGCCCAACAGTGCTGTACTTGTGCCTTTTGCCCATGCTTGTGGTGAAAACGAGATTTGACTCTGCCCTGGTTCACTGTGGCACACGTCGTTCCAGAGGACATGACCGGAGTAGGTGAACGCATTAAATGCGTAGTGTGGGATTGGCATCCGATGTCTGTGCCGCTCGAGGGAGGCGTGATGTGTCTCGAGGGATGGTTTACCGTGGCAGAGAGGCTCGAGGTTCCCACGTGGGGTCCCGAGGAGCGGTGCACGGTTATGGTTGGCTCGAGGCCTACGTGCCGGGGTTCGAGGGGTAGGCTACCATGAGGCGGACAGTAAGGCTTTGGCGGGCTCGGGCTCCCCAGTGATGGGCCGGCGTTTGTAGGCCCCGAGGGGTTGGCTTTTAGAAGATTAGACTTGCTAGGTTTGTTATTAATTGGTGTTCTAGATTTAACCCTATTTGTTTTGCGTTGATTGGGGTACCCCTTTTGTTGACCCCCGATACCGTCCGCAACCGTCCAATCTCATGATGAAACAATTGAACCGCCAGCTGAGGACACCAGGCCCCGCATGCCTATAACACACGCTCTGTTCAATTAACACGTCAACAAGCTAGCACAGTCCAGACGATTCCCCATTTCTTTTCTCCGGTTCTCTCTCCTCTCCTTCGTTTCTCTCTCCCCACTCTAATTTCAATCTCGTGCAAAAATCGCAGGTGAGCAGCCATAGCCAGACCCACCAATCCCTGTCGAATCTAGAAGCAGTTGGCGAGCAAGCAAAAGCCCTTTGAATCTAGGTATGTTGCGGGGAGGATTTTCGCTCATGGAGTGGAGACCTAGAAGGTTCGAGAAGGGTGGTGTCTTCCACCACCGATGCGGGTCCAAATCACCTAAACTCTGGGTTTGTAAAGTGGGTATGTGTTCTCATTGCATCCCCTCCATTTCCAGTTCTAATCGTTGCGAATCTCGCATCAATGGGGCTCCAATCCTTGGTACATCTCATCTCACTTCGCACAGGAACTTGTCATACCCAACTATACCATGAATTATGCCCAAGAGGAACCATGGGCTGGCAAGCCCATTTGTCGCTGCCACAGCCCAAGTGTCAGTCCAAGAGCAAGCTACAAAACAACGGCTGCACACATCATCAAGCATAGAAGAATATTGAATCGGACAGAAGTTCTGTTCATCCACGGCGGCGAATCCTCTCACGTCCCGGCGATCCTCGTCGGCGGCCACGGGAACTATCGGTGAGAGCATCCTCGTCTTCCTCACGTCCCGGTCCTCACCGCCGGCGGCCACGGGGTGTGACAGTTGGTATCAAAGCCAGTCATCCTCGGCGTGGGTCTGGGCAGCGTCAGCTCCTTCCCGACGCTAGTTTACCGTTCTTCTCAAGTTGCGCAGCGCTCTGTGGTTCGGCGATTGACGGCGGTTGGTCGAGATTGGGTCGATTCCGCACTGGGCGACTCCGATTTCCTACCCAGCTTCTCTGATTTACGGTGGCGTGGGGGTGACGGGATTCATCGAGTGGAATCTGGTGGCCTGAAGGGGGGGTCCGCTGTTGGCGCATCGGCGGCGGATCCAGTGGTCCAGCGTGACGACTTCATCCGTGGCCGCCGGCGGTGAGGACCGGGACGTGAGGAAGACGAGGATGCTCTCACCGATAGTTCCCGTGGCTGCCGACGAGGATCGCCGGGACGTGAGAGGATTCGCCGCCGTGGACGAATAGAACTTTTGTCCGATTCAATATTCTTCGATGCTTGATGATGTGTGCAGCCATTGTTTTGTAGCCTTGCTCTTGGACTGACACTTGGCTGTGGCAGCGACAAATGGGCTTGCCAGCCCATGGTTCCTCTTGGGCATAATTCATGGTATTTGGGTATGACATTACCCCCGCCGCAAACACAGCTTGTCCCCAAGCTGTGGTGTTCATGAAATGCTTGCACAAAACATAAAGCTGTCAATCCATGAAACACTTGCATTGCAGCAACTATATTCATGCCCAGCCCCTTGTATGATGCCTGGATCCCACTGCCAAAAAGAAACATGTGTCTTCTTGTGTTTGAAGACCAATCAAATAACTATCCAAATAAGAAGTTGAACATCATCTTTCCCTTGTTATCTATGTCACACATGTATGTTACAACCCTCACAAAGTTATGATAACTACAAGTGTTCCTGGTAGCCTGAACCACAAGCTGACTAGCGTGCCTCCAGAATGAACCAACAATCAACACTGTTTTTGTGTGAATGAGCAGAGGTCCATGAATACCTGGGTCCCATTGTATCTCCAGCATCCTATATATCTCAAGTTTTTGCTGCTTATGGGCAGGATTACGTTTGCTCCATGGACTGAACCAACTGCAAGCAATTTCAGTATTATAATGTCGAGAGCTTAAGACATTGAGCCTCCGTGGTGTCTGTTCATCATATTCTTGCACTTGTTCACAGATTACCAAATTCTCACTGTCATAATTCAACTCTTGGTTAGAAATTTGGTGCCTTTCTGTCTCCCTGTTCAATATTTAACTCCCATATAGATTTCTCCAAAATACCTTCCTGTGTGTGTGATGCCAGACTGATCAAGTTGTCCAGTTATGTCGTTTGTGCTCTTGCTGCCAAATGCAAGCTGCTGCAACAAGCCACTATGCATGCCTATATTAGGCGACATCTCCTCATCCCAATCCACTTCATGAGGCAAATCATTGAATAATCTACCTGTAGTATCCATGTCAACCTCTTTGAGAAAGGTTTCACTGCCATGTGTTAGTAAGGTGAGCAGATCAACTGTTTCCGTGCTGTCCACATTCAAGCACTCATCGAACAGAGCTTCTTGCTGCACTAATTCCTCATGACAGCTGTGGCGGAACCGTCCTGATTATAAGAGCTCAAGTATTATCTTAGCCAAATCCGTCTGACTTCGACTAATACTTGAACCCATATAACCCCGGTAGTCCGGAAATCTCGAAGGATTTCTAACACCATACATCATACAGGATCGCATCGTTCAAGGAATACATTCGCAAAGATACATCACAGAGAAACGAAACCGAATTTAAAATATCAGAGTGCGGAATTTAAAACGGAGTTATTACCATAACCGAGTTTAAAAGTGCGGAAGCTGAAATAAGTTTGAAACACGACCACCACACATGTGGTCCAATTAAAACATTGTTTGATAAATCCAACTCACACAACTCACTCTTCCCTTTTTAGATAATGTGCCACTAGGAGTCTCAGACCAGCAAAAGAAAAAGGGAAGCTTCTGGACGACCCTGCCTGGGCCTACTCCTCATCACCTTCCACCGGGTAGAGGCAGTGCTTACAATAGCCAAAGTAGACCTGACCATCTGCAACAAAAAACGGGATAAACCCTGAGTACGGGAATGTACTCAGCTAGACTTACCCGTCCAACTGAAAATAAAGACTCCAAGGGTATGCAAGGCTTTTGAGGGAGAGCTGGGATCTTTCAGTTGCGAAAAGCTTAATTAAGATAAGAGGTAATTAATGGTAATGATGGACTGCCATTTTTAGACCTATTTCTTTAAACTCTAGGTTTTTCACCTGTACTAGAGCACTCACTTGAATCTACCATCAATAATATAACCATATCCAGTTGACTTATCACATTTTAGTTGAACCTTTAATCATCACATGGAGTTGTATCGTGGTGAAGCTCGCCATAGTTTCCCACTAACCGGGGGAGACGGCGACTCGAATCGAATTCCAAACCAGCTGATGAAAGACCTTTAATACCAGCCCACACTTTCCCCGTCGGGTCCATGCATTGGGCAACCGCTCGACGCTTGTTCGTGGTGGTAATCGCGCGCGGTTCAAGCACGGACCGCCCAATTGGAACCTGGCGATGGCCTCACGCGGCAGATCGCAATTTCCATACTAGAGGGCACGACACGGGTTGAGACCGGCCCGAACAGCTTCTAACCGGCTTTGGGTCGATGATTACGGCACCGACATATCCCTAAGTAAAAAGGGCGCGTTCAAAAATGAACGAGGGCCAACATCGATACAAACCTACACGGTCCAACGGACGGACTGCCCCAAGTTTCCAACTTGTGCCTTGCCTTCCAGTTGACCGTATTTTACTACAACTCAGGTTCTTTTCCACGATAGCAAATATAGCCAACCGTGATCCGGTAAATACCCATCAGGGTATTACGGAGACATCCTTAACTACTACTTTTATTAAGCAGGCTAAGCAATTCTACATTGCAAATAAATAACAAGATAACAAGGTAGATATTAATCAATCATCAAGGAATGGTAATGCAACAAATAGGATTCATTCAACTCCTAAACCTAATGCATCACAATATAAAAGGACTCAAGTAATTTTAATTGTAAATACTGGGAGACTTAGAATGCTCCGGGGCTTGCCTTTGGTGAAGACCGAGGCCCTCGTGAAACGGGCACTCGGGCAAGTTAGTGTCGGGGACGGGGTCGGCTTCCTCGGCTTGCTGGAGCTCCGGATTTGTTGCTCGGCGCTTATCTCCTGCTCCTGGTCGGGCTCCGGCGGGGTCGATCCTATTGCATGCGACGAATATAAATAATTGGAATGCGGGTGCAAGATGTGTGGTATGAGAAAGAGTATTTCTTGCAAACCAACAAAACCAACTTGTTGAACCATTGAGGTAAATACTTATTTAATTCATAAAACAAAATCCATTTATTCACCTTTGTCTTATTTAATAAATCAAAAGAAACTTAGGTTTGAACTGCAAGTGCACTTTTCTAGACTCAGAAAAATCCACGAAAATTCCAGAAGGCAAACAACAGTTGCTGGACTCCACTGAACAAATTTCAGCCAAAAATAAAATACCGAACTGCAGATACAAAAATGACAAGCAACAGCCCAAAA
Organism: Coix lacryma-jobi var. lacryma-jobi; assembly: GCA_009763385.1. Classification (NCBI taxonomy): domain Eukaryota; kingdom Viridiplantae; phylum Streptophyta; class Magnoliopsida; order Poales; family Poaceae; genus Coix; species Coix lacryma-jobi. Next base: position 25,465,696 of record CM019830.1, on the reverse strand, counting down.
AGGTACTTTGAACTACAACCCTACTGTAAAAGGGTGCACAACTCTATTTCATATTTTTCCCAGATTCTACTTCACATTTTATGCTTATCAAGAAAGTTCCATGAACAGAAACATTATATTATTTCTTACATGAATTTTCAAAGGAAAACACAGAAAAGCACACCTGTGAAGAAACTCCAGATTTCTTCACATCACAGATCATTCTTACACTTTTCTTAGCTTGAACATCATAAACAGAAACTACACAAATTTTCCCATATTTTATTTCAGCATATAAAACACCTTAACATTATTCTAAGAAATCGGCCAAAAAGAACTTTAAATCATAACAGAAACTTTTTCTACATAAACAGTGCATTATATAATTTTCACAGGTGTAAAACAGGATAATAAACTTACACAAAATTTTCCAGGAATTAACTCAACCAGAAAACATATATAACCATTTATCTTAGCAAAGCATATAAACTGGATTAAATGAAAACAGTAAAATAAACTGCCACCAAAAATACTTTTATATTTTTCCATGGTAGATCTACTCATAAACAAGCTAGCAAAACTGAAAGTACTTCATTTAGACCTTTAAAATGAGCTACACAAAATAACAAGCATTTCTGGAAAACAGAAAAACATTTAAAGAAAAATCCTTTTTAAAAACACCCGGCGCTCGGCTTTGGTGGACGCGGTCCACGGACCAAGCAGAGGCTGACGCGCGGGGTCCGCTGGGTCAACGGGACAAACCCTGGCTCGAGCGCATGGCGGAAAACAATCGCCGTCCGAGGCCTGGCTCGGAGGCTCGGGCGAGGCAGAAACAGTCGCCCGTCCGAGGCCTGGCTCGAGGGCTCGGGCGAGACGGAAAACAGTCGCCCGTCCGAGGCCTGGCTCGAGGGCTCGGGCGAGACGGAAACAGTTGCCCGTCCGAGGCCTGGCTCGAGGGCTCGGGCGAGACGGAAACAGTCGCCCGTCCGAGGCCTGGCTCGAGGGCTCGGGTGAGACGGAAACAGGGGAGAGGTTTGACCGTCGATTCCTCGCCGATGGTGAGGTCGCCGGCGGGGAAGCTAGGCTTGTGAACTCGTCGCGACGAGGCGCACCGAGAGGTGTAGGTGGTTTGGCTAGCGCAACGACCGGAGCATGCGGCGGCGAGCAGCGGCGCACAGAGGTGGCGGCATCGCGTGGCTACACCGTTTCTGGCGGTCGCCGGAGAAATTGGGGGAGGCAAAAGCTCGAGTGAACCCTAAGGAGCACAGCTACAGGGTTGGTTTGGCTTGATTGGCTCCAGAGGAGCTTGGCCTCGTGCATGGCCGCGGCGGACGGCCATGGCGTTCTGCCGGAGACGAAGAGGGAGGTAGAAGGCGGTAGAGTTAGGCTAGTTGGCGTTCTCACCTTGCCTTGGCTCGGTGAAGCTCGAAGATGAAGAAGAAGAGTCGGTGGAGCTCGGGTTGGGGACGAACGGCGTTGCGGCTCGGCGGTGGCGACTGGCGGACCGAAGGAGGCGCTACGTCCTCCGGCGGCGTCGGGGCTCGGTCAAGGATGACGACGTGCGCACGGCGTGTGCACGGCGTAGGCGGAGCTGCGTGCGGAAGGATCGGTCGGCGATGGGGGTGGTGGTCGGAACGGTGAGGGGTGGTTGCGGCGGTGGTCGCGGCGAGAGCGAGTAGTGCTCTCGACTCGCGTTCGTGGGTGAGGAGAGTGTGAGCGAGAGTGGAAGAGTGTGTGCGGTTGGGAGAGAGGGCGAAGGGTGCCCGGGGTCTTAGCCGGGGGCCTTGGCCGGCCAGTGGTGGTGGCGGGGCCGGCGACGGGACGTCGCAGCAGCGCGGCGCGGTCGCGAGGCGGTGCGACAGGCAAGACCCGCGCGGAGTGGGCAAGCGCGATCGCTTGCGTGATCGGGGAGGCGAGATCGAGCGGGGAGTGCGGAGGCGGATCTGGCGCAGGGTTTGAGGCGCCACGCGGCAGGGCAAGCCGCCACGCGGTGGTTTGGGCCGGCGTACGGCGCGGCCGTGTCAGGCGGCCGACGCGCCGTGTCGCGGCGGCGAGCAGGTAGCGGGCGCGGGTTGGGCCGAAAAGGCCGATGGGCCGGAAGGGTTGGCGCCGGGAAAAAAAATCGTTTCCTTTTTCTTTTTCCAATTCTTTTCAAACTTTGACCACTCAAAAACAGTTTCAAAAACTCCAAACCAGGTTTGACCCAAATATAAAAGTTGCTAAAATAATTTTCTCTACAACTTACATGTAAGACACTTTTTCTGAAAACCATTTTATAGCCTCTACAAATAAAGCCAATTTAAAGCATGAAACATTTTTTGTTCAACATATTTTTATTTGACAACTATTTGAACTAGGCAAAACTTCAACATGAAAAACATTCTACTCAAAGCTCTCCACTTTATAAAATCATTTGCCAAAGCAGAATCCAATCAAATCATCGAGTCAAAAGAATCCAAATCCAAATAAATAAACAAAAGACAAAAAAGCACTCTCATGCACATGAAATGATGCAATGCATGCTTATGCTTTCTTAGTATCTAATTGCAATTCCTAATGCAGTGCTTGACACTAGGGTGTCACAGCAGTCAAGTCCATGCAGTAACTCATCATCCCAGATCACATTAGGAGAGAGGCACTTCATTGAATACTTTGAAAGTAGCACCTCTGACAACTTAGAAGTGTAGAAGAAAGTCACCTTCTCTGTCAGTGAGTTGCTCTGCCCTCGGGACATGTTCCATCATATGCCTCTTGTACATCTCCCTTGGATGCCCTGGATCCATGAACTGAACACAATCAGGACTTGTTGCATGGGTATCCTCAAGATGTATTTCATCAAACTCCTGCACTGCTTCAATGCCAAGCTCCAAGAGACAAGAAGACCCGTTAACATTAAGTGAGAACATCATACATGGGTGGCTCTAGTCAGTTTCTTCCTCCTCACCAACAAAGTAATTACTGCCTTCAGCTAGTTGCTTCAGTAACCAGGATGGTCGAACATATATTGCTTTGTCTCATCCCAGATCACACTTTTGAGTGGACAATTCATCAAACATGTTGTGGGCAGTATGCCTATGTAGCAACAAATCAATGCCACTTTGCCCACTTCAGCTCACCTGGTGACTGTAACAGATCAGAGCGCCCCACTACCATATCTTCGTGGTTGTAGACCAGGCCAACCCTCGAGAAGGTTGCAGATGAGTTTCCTTGCTAGATGAAGCAGCACCATCTCGTCCAACGCCTCTTCAAGAGATGCTTTGTTGCCGAAGAAGTCCCAGAAATCCCCTCTGCCACAGTACGAAGTTGCTGAAGAGAATCCCTGCCGACTGCGCCGTCAGAACTCCGTTTGTCAGGATCTACCGCCACCGTTGCTGGAAGCGCCGCCGAGGAAGGAGTCGCCGCGAAACGAGTGGAGCTCGATCTGAGTGTTGTTGGAGCACTCACTCTGCCAGCACCACCGAAGAACTTCCTCACCAACGCCACCACGCTTTGCACTGCCCGCCAACACACGGGTCGAGAAGATTCTTGACACTGATTCCACACGCCACCAGCCGTCCGCAGAATGAAACGGAGTCCGAGTGGAGTTACGCTGCAGCGCCGCTTAGAGATGAAGGTAGATTACGCCGAATCGATGAAGTCGTCACGCCGGACCCACTGGATCCGCCGCCGATGCGCCAACAGCGGACCCCCCCCTTCAGGCCACCAGATTCCACTCGATGAATCCTGTCACCCCCCACGCCACCGTAAATCAGAGAAGCTGGTAGAAATCGAGTCGCCCAGTGCAGAATCGACCCAATCTCGACCAACGACCGCCGTCAATCGCCAAACCACAGAGCGCTGCGCAACTTGAGAAGAACCGGTAACTAGCGTCGGGAAGGAGCTGACGTTGCCCAGACCCACGCCGAGGATGACTGGCTTTGATACCAACTGTCACACCCCGTGGCCGCCGGCGCTCTCACCGATAGTTCCCGTGGCCGCCGTCGAGGATCGCCGGGACGTGAGAGGATTCGCCGCCGTGGACGAACAGAACTTCTGTCCGATTCAATATTCTTCGATGCTTGATGATGTGTGCAGCCGTTGTTTTGTAGCCTTGCTCTTGGACTGACACTTGGGCTGTGGCAGCGACAAATGGGCTTGCCAGCCCATGGTTCCTCTTGGGCATAATTCATGGTATAGTTGGGTATGACAGAACTAGGTTCTAAATCATGGTAAACCTCGCAGCAAACTGCGAAATGACACCGACGACGCTAGTGGTCATCAGCTTCGGGATCCCAATCCCTAGTGGAATTTTTCAGTCTGAGTTAAGGATTTTCCCCATGTTCTCATGGCATTATTTTCAGTTTTACCTCAATATTCATTAAAAATTCAGCATGTTCGAATATTGTTCTCATTTGTAGCTTTCGAGTTCCTCGATGACACATTTACTTTTCCTTATGCTCATTTTTTTGTTGTACCAGGGTTAGGGTTCAATTGGATCTGTTCCCCATTTTTCTAATATATGTGTACTGATTTTTTCTATTTTTTAGTAAATTTAGTTTCAAAAGCAACATGAGCTGTGACAGTATTAGATTAACTAACACGTATTTTTTTTTTCTTATAGCATGGTCTAGATCTGAATAAGATAGTCTCTTTTGGCGTCGCGTTTCCAATCTCTTAGGCGAGGCATGATAGATTAGTAAGTGTTCTTTCTTATCCTAATTATACTGATGAAATTTTTCATTGAGTCATGGCTTCCTTTTGAGATACATTAGTATACTGAACTTCAGATAAGTACTATAATTTCAGCTTTGCAGTTTCATATGATACTATGAGCATTTTAATAACAAACTACAACCATAAAGGATATTTTCTATAGCTACCCTTTCTAGTTTCATGGTACCTTTGATAATTAAGGCATTTTGGTTTGTTCGTGTACCTTAATTAAGTTTTAAACACCATAGATTAAGCTAAATTAACTTCTGAACATAAAAAATTAGAACAAGTAACATTAGTTCACCCTTTTTAATTATTGATATTCATTCAGTCTCCGCTTTTTCCTCAACAGAGTTTGGCTCCAAGCATTTCAGTAATTGAATTTCAAAACTAAAATTGATGGCAGTAGGATTCCAGAATTGTCAACACTGTTAACGAAAAGCTAAAAAATCCATAAATATTATGCTAACAAATTAGGCAGATTGTTCTTTAGGTGCACATACACATTAGAATTTAGATGTGTTTTATCTTTTTGTTAGAACTTCTGACCAATGATTATTAGTCTGAATACATTGGATTGGTGCTTTGGAATTGGAAAACACAAAATCTGAGCCTCATTCTTTTCTTCTTCTATTTGTTCTCCAAAATCTGATGACTCGTGCATGCTTGCGACTCTGACGGCTGCCCCATCGGGTGGTGCATCCATGTATCCCTCTTCTACAAGGCTACGACGCCCTTCCACTTCATGCCAATTGGTCACCTCGTGCTCTGCCTCTCTCCGTTGTCGGCGTGGAGGTCTAAGGCACCACTGACAAGTTGTTGGGCCAGGTGGATGCACGGTTCGAATGCAAACCTTGTGCTGTAGGATTAGCCTTGCACGACATCGTTGTGTGGTCTGGGCTACCCCACGACCTTGGATCCGGCTGGCGTTGTGCTCCTCACTGTGTCACCACACTAGGTCCTCCTCCAAGCGAGGCCACATAGGCACTTGCTGATCTCACCTTTACAGCTAACCTTGCTTGTGTAAATTTTAGAACCATGTGCCCCTATTTCTCCTCATGCCTGAGCTATCAGCCTTCATTTCTTGTTATCTCACTATTATTGCTTAATCAATCACACTATTTTACCTAATTTATAACCATATTATTGCTTAATTCTTAACACTATTTTGCCTAGCAGATAAAATAAATCTGGGAAGACATGATGAAAATAGTGTTAAGAATTAAGCATGATGTTGTGGAAGAGATTGAATCAAGAAAAATGAAATCACTTGTTGAGGAACCCAATAGTGAAAATTTTTCAGTTACACCTGCATATCACCTCCACCAAAATGTGTTTTGAAAAGGTCAATTGTTTTGTGATCACCATATGTTGATTACACAACAAAACTTTTTTCAAGTGCACTAAAGATATTTGTGATGTTTATGATGCAGTGTGTGCGCATGCAAGAGGAAGACAACATATAGGGTATGTGTTTATTTAAGCAGTTACTTATTGTGCCTTAGCAATTTTTTAATTATAGCTTGACAATTTAGTAATGTGACTTGACAACTTTTGTTAGAAGTAATCCTGTGTTTAGTGCTAGTATTAGTTTGATAGTCAGCTTGTCCTCTTATCATTGTGTTCTCTATCTTTTCATTTGCAATTGAGTAGTTTATTTATTGTGTTATAGTATTTTTCAAACATTGCAAAAGGACTAGCACCTTGATCACCAACACCCTGATCACCAGCACCTTGATCACTGGCTCTGAGCGGGGTCCATCAAAGAGAGTGATGTACTTCCCCCACCTGGGGGCAGGAGGTGTGGACTAGGCTAGAGACTGCATTCCCCGCTATCAGGCAGAAGGACAAATCAAGCTGGCAGACCTTGTTGATGTAGTTGTCTGCCTGTAGTAGCCATGAGAGGAATGTGCAGCTTAGAGGTGGGGAGAGGCAGAACTGTTCTTTTCAGTTTAGCAGAACTGACAGAACTTTTCTCTACCTGTAATGAAGAGAGGCAAATTGTAGCTTGAAACTGAACCTGAAGATGTGGCTGTTCAGTTCAGTTTAGCTCTGTAGTGCAGTGCAGCGGTCTGTTCCGCGAACATCTTCATCTTGTGTAGAGCGAGCACCCCATGTGCCCTGCCCAAGCGTGTGATGAGTGGTGACGATGGCCTCGGCCCTCCCCCCCACCCACACTACCATGCCAATGCCATTGGCCATCTCGATGCGTTCTCATGAATGAAATATTTTCTTCTCTCATAATCTTTTTTGCAGTTTAGTATTTATTTAGTTCTAGCTAAGTAGTTTATTTATTTCGTCCTAGCATTTTTTTCAATTGTATCTTTCTAGTCTTGCATCACTTTTCAGTTTTTTATGTGCTAATTAGGTAGGTTTTGTTTTTGGCAAGTTTAGCAATGTTGGCATAGCATGGTCATGGGATCTCAACTGCATATTTTTTCAATCTTAATGTCTGTGAAACATTATTAGTTTAGTCTAGTGTTTTATCTTGCAATTTTGAAATTCAATGCTCTATCATTACTATCTTGTGATTGTGCATGCTCATTATAGCATTTCTAGCATTTTTTCTGTTCAAGCTAAGCAGTTTATTAATTACAGCCTACCAAATTCATCCCACATCATTTTGTTTTGTGGCTGTAGGATAACCATAATAACTTTATCTGACTGGATTTCCATTTGTGCTACCTTTTAAGCCTTTATTTTATCTGCTAAGAAAAATAGTGTTAAGAATTAAGTAATAATATGTGGCAGAACCTCCCGGTAATGTGGCCCACCTGCACACGTCACCGTCTCCCTGAGCTCTGATGACTGTGCACATGTACCACATCACAGGAGGAAAGATCCGTCGGGTGTCCCTGCGGAGACCCGAATTATCCACGAGCCACAGGACCATCATCATGAAGGTTGGATTAATCACAACATTACAACAGTTGATACAAAATACCATCGGAGTGCGGAAGCAAGATAGATAAACTTTACAAATTATGAAGATGTTACTTTTACATAAAAATAACTGGTGTTGCGGAAGTAGAGTAGTATTACAGAACCACACCTTAGGCGGAGTACCTAAGTTGGAGATGAGGAACAACCAGATCACGTCAAGCCCACTGACATGATCAGGATCAACGCCACCTATTAGAAACCTGCAACAGGGGTCAACAAACCCTGAGTACTGGGGTACTCAACAAGACTTACCCGACAAAGAAAAAGGGGAGGAGACTCAGGAATGAAAGGCTTAGGTAAGGCTTGAACAAGATCGAGAAATTTGCAGAAAAAGCATGTTGCGTTCTTCTGCCAGCAAACAAGCACCTCGGGACTCTAACCCAAGAGTACAGGTCCTGTTGCAGAAAAAGCATCTTGTAAAACTGTTTTTATTTTGGAAAGGTTCAAGTATTCCTCAGTTCTTCATTGTCCATGATTCATTTTACATTTCAAAACATACCTAGTTGAGAACCACTCTCCGTTGACAGTCAGTGGCCAAGTCTCCATAACCGAGGAGCAACGTTAATCCGGATAAAGAATACTCAGCTGAGGATCCCTATTCACACTGCATATGTAGCACCCAAGCTTGCATATGCCAACTCGTCTTCCACGATCCTCCAAGATTGGGCCCGGTCCTACGCCACCCGGAAGTACAGTACACCACTCCAATCCGGGACTCTAACCCACGTGGTACATGCTACTTCCGCCATCTCTCCACTCCCAGTGCGCGGTTGTCGGTCCAATAATGGATTTCTCGGAGCCAGAGCTTTCCGTAGTATGTGAATAGTTACAAGTCTTGACCAGCAGGCCCCCATACGGATGGTCCCTACATTTTTCCGCCCAGCGACAAGCACCTCGGGACTCTAACCCAAGAGTACAGGTCCTGTCGGTTTTTCAACCCTGTCCCGGTCGGTGTCAACTGTTGAGTCCCGGACTACAACATGACGGCACCGTACGCGCGGACAACCTCTTCTCGTCAATGACCACATGCTAGCTAGGCAAGCAGTCATCGAACGGGAAGTAAAGCCAAATTCCCATAAAGATTCTTTCAGTGATCACACTTTTGAAAATTGGCATTTTTGCAAATCTATTATATAGCATCACTAAGCATTTTGCAAATAGTTTTTAAAACGAGACAGGTTGATCTTCTGGTGGAGATAAATAATGCAGGTAATAGGTCATCACACAATTCCTATAACCTAATGCAGTAGTTTAACTCAAAAGCATTTAAGGAAAACATTTTATAAATGGAAGGGTTAAATGCACCGGGGCTTGCCTTAAAGAGAGCGGGCTCGAGGGCGGACTGCAGGAGTCGGAGCTCGAGGTTACTTCGGGGTAGGTTCGTCGGCGGCTGGCTTGACGTTGATTCCTTCTGCTTCGGTTACTATACGGATGCAATGATGCATGCACATGAGTATGCTAGTATGAACAAAGTGCAGGATAAAACTAGAGTACAGCTTTGCAAAGAATAAGCGGTTGTTAAAGTGGACAATAGATTACTTATCCCTTTCTAGCAATGTTAATTAAAGCTAGGCCTTATTATGATTATCCTAAGCATCAACCAATCATAGCATCTCAACCATCATAGACCAAAGGGTAGGGTCTATGACCATCAAACAATCCAAAGATCACATCATCAGACACTTATTACAAACACTAATCACTTTTTCTATTTTCCTAAATTAATTAAAAAGGTCATTTTATGAAGTTGCTCCAAAAATTACCAAATTAATCACATAAGTTCATTATGGTGTAGATAGATGGCAAAACAAATTTCAAAATTTTGGAGGTCATTAAGGTGCTCAAATAAAATCAGACATTAATTAGCAAAAGGCACTATTTAACAATTAAAATAAAAGCTCAAAAATCAAACTAGTTCCAAAAGACTTCAAAATCTCACCAGGGACTAAACATGGCATAAGAAGCTCACAAAAATTTGTCTCATGATTTTTGGAGTTATAAATAATTTTCTAAAAATCCAAAACCATCCATTTATTAATTAAAAGAGGGATTTTACATTTTCGAATTTTTGCACAAAACTCAAGTTTCATATTTTTATAAAATACTCCCGAGCATAAAGAGTCTACCACAAAAATTTCAGAATTTTTGGATGCACACAGAAAATCATACAAAAAGAGAAAACAGAACACTATTCACATCTCTCAGAAAAAGAGAAGAGCACTGTGCTCTTTCTAGGCCGGCCCGGCGAATCGCGGGGCTCGGGCGAATCGCGCGGGGCTCGGTCGAGACGGGCTCGGTCGAGACGGAAGCGACAGCTTCGTCTGAGGCCTGGCCCGGAGGCTCGGGCGAGACGGAGGAAGTGAGCCTCCGTCCGAGGCCTGACTCGGGCGAGGCGGAGAGCATGCGTCGCCGAGGCTTGGGCTCGGGCGAAGCGGAGGGCATGCGCTCGCGAGGCTTGGGCTCGGGCGAAGCGGAGTTGAAGCAGAGGCGGAGGCCCGGACGCTTACCACGTGTCGGAGGCAGGGCTCGATGGTGAGGCTCGACTCGTTCTCGAGGGTGAGGCTCGGACACGTTCTCGAGGGTGAGGCTCGACTCGTGCTCGAGGGAGAAGACGACAACGGCGGCACTTTGCTCGCCGGCGGTGACCCGAGCGCGGCGGCGTGTTTACGCCGCCAAACTGGGCACTCCGCGGCAGAGCTGAGGGCACGAGCGTGATCAGAGGGCTCACCCGCGTCGATCAAGGAACTCGGCGAGGTGAGGGGATGAACGGAGGTGGACGAACGGCGATGACCGGCGGACGGCGAGCGGCGGCGATCGGCGCAGTGGCGACCCTGGGCATCAAACAGAGCCGCAAAGGTCAGGTTAGAGCCGCACGGAGACAGGGAAAGCGAATGCGAGGGTCGGAGGGAGATGATCCAGGCCGGAGACGGCGAATTCCACGAACCCGAGTTCACTGGTGTTCGTCGGAGATAGGGAAGATGGGGTTACGCCGGGCAAACGGAGGCGGGGAAGGTGAAATTGAAGGGTGGGAAAGCTTCACGAGCTCAAGGCGGAGCTTCTGAGCTCGGTGGTGGAGCGGCGGAGTGTCTGGAGTAGGCCGGCCACGGTGGCGGAGGTGAGTGAGGAGCTCGGGGCTCCGGCGGCTTAATAGCCACGGCCAGGGGGCCGGTAGAGAACACGGGAGTGGGTGGATAAGCTCGGCGAGAGCGTGCGCACTCGATTGCGCTCTAGCGGGAAGGACGGCGTGCAGCCGGGGCTCGGGCGTGCGTTCGCCGGCGACGGCCACGTGGCGGCGACGCGCGGGAAACAGTGGGGACGGGGCGGAGGTCAACTGTGCGCGTGCGAGTGCGAAAGAGATGTCGCGGGCGCGGGCGACAAGCCAGGGGCGGCGTGCGGCTGCCAAGCGCGCGTGGCGCAGGCGGCGCTGTCGCGCGGCCATGGCCGGGCCCCCTAGCTGTAGGTGGAAGATGAACAGGCTAGGTCTTAGGGTTTGACTTTTGGCTGAACTCTGTATTTTGCAAATTACTTCCAAAATTGAACTGTGCGACAAAAACTCAAAATACCAAAGTTGCTCAGAAAAATGAGAATCTACAACTTTGTCAATATGAACATTTTCCAAATCCAAATAGTTTTTGAACCACATTTGAAAACAGAAAAGGGGACACTTTTTCAAACTGGATTCAAATCAAAATTACTCTGAATTTCAAACTGAAACTTGAAAGTCTTCCAATATGAAAGTTGTTCCATTTGTCAAAACCTACAACTTTGCTAATATATACACTTTTTCTGAAACTCAATAGTTTTGGAATAAATTTTTAAAAGTGAAAAGGGGACAAAAACTGGAATTTGAATGAATTTGAAATTACTGCAAATTTTATATAGAAACATGGAAATCTGTAAATACCAAAGTTGTTCCTCTATGACAGATTCACAACTTTGCTTTTTTTGAACCATCTCAAAATTTTGAATTTTGAAAAAGGTATCAAAAAGGGAATAAATCCAGGATTTGGGATTTTTAGGGTTTTGCAAAAGGAAAATCAAATAAATCTGATTTTTGAACTATGATCAAAGCAACAAACATCAGGGCACTAAATTTGAACAAGAATTACATAGAACTAGGCACAGAGGTGAAATTACCATTTTGCCCCTATAGGAAGAAATGGGCTAATAAGGGTTTTTTTGCAATAGAGGTACATCACATAAAATGATACACTAAGCAAATGCATACACATGAAATCATGATCAAGATGATTTATGATGCTAATGATGATATGTCAAGTTAATTACATGCTTAAACACCAGAGGTGTTACATAATAAGGTTATAAATTAGGCAAAACAAGCAATGTCATACACAAATTCAGTTGGTTAATTGTTTCTTTCAGATTTTCAGTCAAACATTGCTTTGTTTGGTTCTCAATTAGAATCTAGTAAGTTCACTATTTCTGCATCCTAACGACTTCCCTCTTGTTTGCAGAATCGTGGTTCTGTAGATGAATTCCTATACATGGACTTGCCTCAACACTTCAACCCCTACAAAGCATTTTCGTCAACAATTACAAGCAATTTAGTTTTGCTATTGAAGCAATTTTAGTTAGCTCATTTTCAAAATGAAATTAAATGCATGGCCAAATAAGATATGAACGGATCTATTAAGAATCAAAATAGGAAAAATCTTGGAGTGGAGATATGAAAGGAAGAAACATATTTGCATTAATTTGATGTCAAATACATGTTATTTGTTGATATTTTTGCTTCAATACTTGCTTAATATTGGATGCATGTGATTTTCTTGATCACCCTGAGTTCTATGGTCTCTAGATGATGCATGAGATTTTTTAGATCCAAACTGGTGGGGAATACGGGTTACTACTATGTGAAAGAAGAAGATGGGCCTGTGAAACTGCTTTTCCAGTGGGCCTGGCTTGGGCAAGCTAGCTTGTTTAGCACGCGTCTGTCCGGCAAGCGCGCGGAGACCCCGCATCCGCTTCTTTCCTTGTCTGGCAAGCAGGTTAGTTGGTTTCCCAAAATAGAGTGCACAGTCTGATTGTGGGTTTCCTGCACAACCACGCTGTAGTAAAATCCATTTTTCTTTAGCCATGGAATATTATTTTTCTCTCGTAATAAATCAACTGTTTTAATTTATTTCTAACTTCGTACCGACCAGAGGCTTTGTTTGTCCCTGCCGCACACATTCGATCGTGATAAGCAACGCGGAGCGTGACAGAGGAGGAAGCCGATAGGCGTTCTCCTTTCCCCCTCGCGCGTCGCGTGCCTTATCACCTCCCGTGTTCGCCTGTTGGGCGTGATATTCCCTCCTGGATACCAGTCTCTCAAGTCTATAGGAATCCTGTGCCGTGGACCTTACCGGACGGCATATCCTCGGTTTATCCCTCGCCGCGGCGCCGGACGAACCGTACCCCGGCCGGTCCGGCCGGCACATCCAGGTGCTCCACTTTGTCCTGTCCTTCCGGGCTTGCTTTGCTTGGTTTGCAAGCGAAGCGATCCGGCGGAATGGAATCCGCACGAGAAGTACGCCGCCGGTATAAGCCGAGAAGATTCCCTCTTCGGAAGCTTCAAGGCTCGCCACGCGAATCTCACTGCTCGCTGGCTGCATCGCCTTGCTACCGTTTATAAAAAAGACCTGATACGATCTCTTGCTTATTGGCTTCTCTTTTCTGCGCAATAGAGTACGTATATATTGTAGTGGGAGAATACGATACCTGAGCAGGGAGGGATATATATAGGCACACCACAGATCCGCCGCCATCGCCATGGAGCCATCGAGACCCTCGTACTGTTTGGACCATCCATTTTATACAGAGGAACCTTAAGCTATGGACAGGGGAAGAACGGGTGGGCCAACTGCATTTCTTTCTATTTCTATATCGTTAGTAATTTTTTTTTTAAAAAAATATATCATTAACCATTACGTTTAAAACAGTTTCGATAATTGGAAGCTGTTAAAACCAATAATAATTAGGCCATAGGCCCCCATTAGTTTCGATAATTGGAGGCAATGCTAAAACCAATAATAATTAGGCCCCAATTGAAACACGAAATTCCTTTCGGTTCCTACGTTTCTTGTGAAAAATGAGCTTATCCATGTGAAATTCCTACACAAACAATTCGTGTAAAACTCATGTGTTACGAGGGGTCCTTAGTCATTAGTTATTATTATATAAGGGGAACATATGCTATGTAAACCAGCCTCTTGTGTAAACTATAGAAACTCTAATCAAGACCACAGGAATCTAATCCGATGGTGGGTTATATCGGCACTTAAACTCCTCCACTTATCTCTAACCATCGGATTAGATTTCTGTGGTCTTGATTAGAGTTTCTATAGTTTGCACAGGAGGCTTGTTTCCATAGCATACATTGCCTTATATCAGATATCTATCATTTTTCTATATATAGACCTGGAGTCGATAGAGAAAATAAGGACCTCCTTAGAACATAGAATTTATTTTTTTCTATGTTTTTCTTGTGAAAATCTTATACATTTTCTGTAACATCCCTCCGTTCCAAAGAAGCTCTAAATAGATCTAGACATCTCATTTAGGGCCTGATTGGTTCAGAGATGAGAGCAGTCTGCTCATTCCTACTGAGCTTGGTTGAGCGGAGACAGGTTCGATATATGTAATGGTGCTATATTTGGTTGACTATAGGAATATGTACTGAATGAACACATCACTTGTTTGATTGTCTACTTTTTAGTTTAGAGTTGCATCTGCTCTCTCACACACGGGCCATGACGCATGATCATTCGTGATCCAGTGAGCCAGGCTCAGAGGAAACGGAAGTGATTCTCGTTCCTCCGCAGCCAGGCCCCGTGATGGTTGTTGCACGTGTCTGGCCAGGCCTTGATGCGTGGCCAGGCCTTGATGCGTGAGCATGAGTAGCCAACCAAATGCTGAAAGGCTGTAGGGGCAGGGCCAGGTCCGGCCAGGATCTCCCAACCAATCAGACTATTAGTATATCCGTATATTAGAAGCAGATACCGCACAAGCAGATATGAATTCAGATAATTTGAAGTTTCAGCTAGCTATCCATTTGAATTCATCCCTACCGGTTGCCACCCTCTACATGGTATACTCAGTATATCAAGCCTTGCGATGGCCTGAAAAGAGTAGCCACTTCAATTTTTCAGCTGCATCATCAGCCATATTATGACCAGTGGATCGTAATCCCGTGGACATAATAATAAATAAAATAAATAAACAAGGACCACGTACGGCGTTGCACTACATTTTGAAACCCAAATCCCGAGCTGCAGCATCCGCCGACCGCACATGACGCACAGCTCTCTGCCCACCACATGGAGGGATATTTAGTTGGTGGATGAAAAGTTTTTAAATATCACATCAAATATTACAGTATTAATTTAGTCTATTGAAAATAGACTAATAAAAAATAAATTACATGTTTCGTTAGAAAAACCGTGAAATGGTTTATTTAGACTAATTAATCTATCATTAGCACATACATTGTCAAATTATGAACTAATTAGGCTTAAATAAATTATCTTGTAAAGTTGTCACAAACTATGTAATTAGTTAATGTTTTAATCAATATTTAACAGAATTTTGCAAGTGGCCGTACATATATTGCTCATTTGATCTATGCCGCGGCGCGCAACTGCACAAGTGCCCCGTACAAGCTACAATCGAGGCCCCCGGCCGTATGACATGGGAATGGATTACAGAGCTCTTTCTGTTAAATCCAATCGGATCTCTTATAGGTTAATAGGCTCGGGATTAGGTTAAACAGCAAGTGAAGGAATGCTTTAGATGCATAACAGCGAAAGTAAAAGACATTAGGGTTAGGGATTCGACCATCTCCGCCCTTGGAGCTAGATCCAGCGTCCGCCATGGCTCCCTCTCGTCCTTCTTGTGGGTCCGGATGAAGAGGAAGAAGCCGGCGTGCCTTGGCCCCCCCTCCCTTTATATCCCGCAGTGTGACAGGGGCCCTCCAACCATTAATGGGTTGGGCTCCCCGATCAGGAGCGGATCAAGTTAGATAAAGGGTCGTTGGGCCCAGTAACTAGGGAGATCAATACTAACATTCTCCCCCTTGATCTCCTAATAACTTATCTTATTCTTATCTTAAATACTCAACTTATATGGCTCTATTCCATTATAGAGAAAAGCGTCGAGCGTGTCTCGTCGTCACAACCAAGCGTCGTTGGACTTGACGGCTACAATACATCTCTCTAATTTGAAACTGAGTTCTAACTTGGGCCCTAAGTGTTCAAGAATCATAGGCTTTCCCTTAACCCCATGCCGGCTACGTGTCTTCTAAACACGTTGGGTGGTAAGCCTTTTGTCAACGGATCCGCTAACATTTTATCTGTACTTATATGCTCAAGACTAATGACATGATCCCGAACTTTATCTTTCACAACATAGTACTTAATGTCAATGTGTTTGGCAGCACCACTTGACCTATTGTTGTGAGCATATTCAACTGCAGGATTATTATCGCAGTATAACTTAAGTGGTTTCTGAATGCTGTCTACCACTGCCAATCTGGGTAAGAATTTCTTAAGCTAGTTCACCTGCCCCGAGGCCTCATAACATGCTACAAACTCCGCATACATTGTGGATGATGTAACGAGAGTTTGTTTGGAGCTTTTTCACGATATAGCCCCACCTGCAAGGGTGAAAATATAACCCGAAGTGGATTTTCTTCCCCCCCCCCCCGCATAATCTGAATCTGAGAACCCTACTATCTCAAGGGAATCTGATCTCTTATAGGTTAGCATGAAGCCTTTGTGCCCTGCAAATAACGCAAGACTTTCTTTACTAATTTCCAGTGCTCTATGTCTGGATTTTTCTGATATCTGCCAAGTAACCCGGTAACAAAAGCTATGTCAGGGCGAGTACAAATTTGAGCATATTGTAAACTTCCGACAGCGGATGCGTAAGGAACTGATCTCATTTGCTCGAGCTCTATCTGATTCTTGGGACACTGATGTTCCCCATACTTATCGCCCTTGACTATGGGTGCAGGTGACGGGCTGCACTTATGCATACTATATTTCTTAAGAATCTTATCTATGTATGCATTCTGAGGCAAACCTAATACCCCTCTGCTTCTATCACGGTGAATCTCTATCCCCAGAACAAAAGAGGCCTCACCAAGATCCTTCATATCAAAATGTGAGGATAAGAACTTCTTAGTTTCCATTAGCAGACCGACATCATTGCTTGCCAGCAAAAATCGTCCACATATAGAACCAGGAAGATGAACTTACTATTCTTAAACTTTGTGTACACACAGTTATCCTCAACATTAGCTTTAAACCCAAGACGTCTGATGGTGTTATCAAACTTCAAGTACCACTGTCTCGAAGCTTGTTTTAACCCATAAATGGACTTTCTTAGTCGACATCTCATCTTTTCTTTTCCTTCCACAACAAAACCTTTCGGTTGTGCCATGTAAACATCTTCCTCAAGATCCCCATTAAGGAATGTCGTCTTAACATCCATTTGATGCAACTCTAAGTTATAATGTGCCACTAGCGCCATTATAATTCTAAAAGAATCCTTACATGAGACAGGAGAAAAGGTCTCACTGTAATCAATTCCTTCTTTTTGGGTAAAACCCTTTGCCACGAGTCGCGCCTTATATCTCTCAATGTTCCCTTGGGAGTCACATTTGGTTTTGTAGACCCATTTACAGCCTACTGTTTTGGCTCCTTTAGGAATTTCCACTAAATCCCAAACATTGTTGGAATCCATGGATCTTAGCTCATCTTTCATGGCTTCTAACCACTTATCTGAGTGCTCGCTTCTCATGGCTTGTTCATATGTAGTGGGATCATCCTCCATATGAAACTCTTCGGCCTCATAGACTTCATAATCATCTGAGATAGCTGATCTTCTAACTCTATGTGACCTTCTAATGTTCTCATTATTTGGCGCCATTTGGGGTTGTTGTTGTTCTTCCCCATGCACGACAGGTGGTTCTAATGGCTCCTGAAGGACAGGTTCCAGATTTTCTGTCGGCAAGGGAGGCTCAACAACAGGCGCTGGCACTACAGTGCTTGACACCATTGGCACAGCAACAACAGGTAGCATGAAGTATGGTTCCTGAAACATTGGAGTAGGGGCGTGAACCCGTTTTTCCTGTAAGTTAACTTCTTGAACCACCTTGCTCCCCCTGATCACATCATATTCTAAAAACTCAGCATGTCTTGTCTCTACAAACTTTGTATGCCTGTCAGGGCAATAAAAGCGGTAGCCTTTTGATCTGTCTGGGTAGCCAATGAAATGGCAACTAACAGTCTTAGGATCTAATTTTCCTGAATTTGGGTTAAAGACTTTAGCCTCAGCTGGACAGCCCCACACCCTTAAATGCTTAAGTGAGGGTACTCTGTCTGTCCATAACTCATACGGTGTTTAGGCACCGACTTACTGGGTACACGATTAAGGATATGAATGGCGGTTTTTAACGCCTCCATCCACAAACTTATCGGTAAGGTGGAGTAACTGACCATGCTTCTTACCATATCCATCAGGGTACGGTTTCTTCTTTCAGCCACTCCATTTTGCTGAGGTTCTCCTGGCATTGAATACTGAGCAACTATGCCATGCTCCTGAAGGAACTTTGCAAAAGGTCCTGGAACTTGACCATACGGGGTATGTCGCCCATAGTATTCTCCACCACGATCTGATCTTACTATCTTAATTTTCTTGTTGTGTTGATTTTCTACTTCTGCCTTAAATATCTTAAACTTATCTAAAGCTTCTGATCTTTCTTTAATCGGATAGATGTAGCCATAACGCGAGTAGTCATCAGTGAATGTTATAAACGAGTCATAACCATCCACACTCATAACGGGAAATGGTCCACATATGTCGGTGTGGATTATTTCTAAAGTCCCCGCACTTCGTTGGCATTTTTCTTAATTTTCTTAACGTACTTACCTTTAATGCAATCAACACATTGATCTAATTCTGATAGTTCTAATGGCGAAAGAATTTCAGTCTTGACTAATCTATCAATTCTCCCCCTCGAAATATGGCCTAAACGACAATGCCACAATTTCGAAGAGTCAACCTGAATATTCTTACGCTTTTTACTTACATTCATAGACGAGGAAGCAATCTTATTCTCAGAACTTATAACATTAACATTCTCAGAGATGGATAACAAATAAAGTTTGTCTTGTCGGAAGGCAAGACCAACACACTGATTATTAAAAGATATCTTACACTTGCCATCTCCAAAATGACAAGCCAATCCATCATCATCTAACTTAGACACACTTATTAAGTTTCGATGCAAAGAAGGAACATAGAGTACATCATGAAGTCTAAGTGCAAAACCATTTACTAACTCTAATGATATGTCTCCAATGGCTTGGACGTCGGCTTGTACTCCATTAGCCACCTTAATGGTTCTTTCTCCTCTTTGCAGGATCTTCCTCGTAGCGAACCCCTGAAAAGAATTAGCAACATGAGTAGTTGCACCTGAATCAACCCACCATGTGGATTTGTCATAATTTAGAAACAAGGATTCATCTACAAATGTAATAATATCCTCACCATTCTTACTCAGGAACTTCAGGAACCCAGGGCAATCTTTCATTCAATGCCCCCTTTCCTTGCACATGCACTGATCTTTGTCTACAGGGATCTTCTGTCCCTTCTGGTACTGAGGCTGAGATGGGAACTGTGGCTGAGCTTGGAACTGAGGGGCTTTCCCTTGGCATTAGCATTGTAGGATGAGCTGCCATCCCACTTTGGTTTCCCTTGTGGTTTAGCATTCTTATTGAAAAATTTTCTCTTATTATCCTTCACATAGAGAGCAGAGTCCCCATGTGAAGCCTTAATGCGCTCTTCCTCTTGCACACACATACTAATGAGCTTGTCCATGTTCCAGTCATCAGGCAACATGTCGTAATTGACACAAAATGTGTCAAACTCACTTGGCAGTGAGGCAAAGATCATGTGAATGACAAATGGATCAGGTAACTAATTTTCATGGACTCAAGCTTAGCAGCTATGGTGCTCATTCTAAGTATGTGGTCTCTAACGCCACCACCATTGTATTTCTTATTGCAAAGCTCTTTGATAAGAGCACTTGCCTGAGACTTAGTAGTTCTATGGAACTGATTCTTAACATGTTCTAAATACTCAGCAATGGTGAGTGTCTCAGGGATAGACCTCTGATGGGCTCTGAAATAGTAGCCTTAGCTAAAGTGAGACATTTCTTATTGGAATTGTCCCATTGCCTTTTCTCAAGGTCATAGGACATCCTCTTATCAGCATGATCCCTTTTGCGTGTCGCAAAAGCGGCATCTTCCTCATTCTCCTCTCTCACTGGCTCCTCTGGAGCAACGGGACACGGTGAAGAGAGAGCAAGGTCATTGTTCGTCATGACCAAGGCTAACTCAAGCTGTTCGCGCCACTTCTTATAGTTGTTCCCAGTCAGAGGTGGAATCTGAGCGATCCAGTTGATTCCTGAAAACCATTGACAGAATAGTGAGATATTTTAACACAAATAATATCTTAACCATAAAAATTGCATGTTTTAAAACAATGTTGGTCAGTATTAAAACATACAATTCCTTCTGCATTATTTCTACATCACCGTTGGGCAGAAAATAAAAATAATGCATAAAACTGATGAAACTAAAACATTTATAATATTGATATAATCAACGTTGGTCAGAATATAACAATATTACAAATTTTCTGAATATCTAAATTTAATAATTGTTCCAACAATTAAATTCTCCCGTTGGTTCGAATTTAATTAAAGAACAAAAATAAACTTTGCAGCGAAAAACGTGACTGAATAAACTTATAGTATTTTTCTGATATTCTCTGAAAGTTTATTCCGTTGGTTCAAATTTACAGAGATTTCAACTTAAAAATTCGTCTGATAATTGTCTAAGAAATGTAAAACACTTCTTACTACTAATGGCCCAAAAAGGGGGTTTTGGGAGGCCCTCGGCCTGCTCCGGCAGCACGCGCAGGCGCTCCCGCCTGGGCCAGCACGGCCCGCTTCGCGCGCGGCCTGCTCCGTCCGCGGGGATCTGACCCGGCCAACCCTGGTCGTCCATCGCGATCGGACGGCCAGGCGCTCTTCTCGCGCGAACAAAACCCGTGACCGGCGGCCACTCCCCAAACCCTAACCTCACTTCTCCCTCTCCCTCTTGCTGATCTGAAACGTCTGATTCTTAGGGTTAGGGTTTGGGCGAAAAACGATTCTGTTCCCCTTCTGAGTGTGCTTAGGGTTAGGGTTTGGGATCTGAGTGCTTAGGGTTCTTAGTTGATTTCTTAGTCTGAAAATCCCGATCTATAGTTTCTTAGTCCTCCGATACCATTGTTAAATCCAATCGGATCTCTTATAGGTTAATAGGCTCGGGATTAGGTTAAACAACAAGTGAAGGAATGCTTTAGATGCATAACAGCGAAAGTAAAAGACATTAGGGTTAGGGATTCGACCATCTCCGCCCTTGGAGCTAGATCCGCGTCTGCCATGGCTCCCTCTCGTCCTTCTTGTGGGTCCGGATGAAGAGGAAGAAGCCGGCGTGCCTTGGCCCCACCTCCCTTTTATATCCCGCAGTGTGACAGGGGCCCTCCAACCATTAATGGGTTGGGCTCCCCGATCAGGAGCGGATCAAGTTAGATAAAGGGCCGTTGGGCCCAGTAACTAGGGAGATCAATACTAACACTTTCTGCTATCCTCCAAGATGATTATTAAAATACTCTTAAGACAGTGATCTCTGATGATAGAGTCTTTTCTTTCGCCATATCTTAGGTCACACGACCAGATAAAGAGGGCTCTACTTTATTGGAAGACAACACAAATCATACTCGTACTGAATTTGATTAAAAATAAAGCTGGATATATTATTTGTCCTCACCAACCGGGTACAGATTTGTTGGGTGCATCTACTCCCTATTGCAGACCTCGTGATGGATGGATGCGACCGTACACATATTCTTTCAGGTCGTGTCAGAGTTTT
Source organism: Coix lacryma-jobi var. lacryma-jobi (assembly GCA_009763385.1). Taxonomy (NCBI): domain Eukaryota; kingdom Viridiplantae; phylum Streptophyta; class Magnoliopsida; order Poales; family Poaceae; genus Coix; species Coix lacryma-jobi. The sequence goes on along the minus strand of CM019830.1, from coordinate 25,444,097 downwards.
CTTTTTCTGGTGTGATGCAATCTATATTTTGGCTTGGAGAACTTACGAGTCTGATGATAAGCTGAAATAGATGATTTATTGTAAGAAAAAATATTATTTTAATGACCAATAAACTGACTTCAACTAAAGCGAACGGCCTCAATTCGCTTTTGAGGCTTTTGATGCGGAGATGAATAGGAGTACTCCTATGTTTGATCTCTTTGGCTGTTCTTTACTCCTTCCATCCCAAATAAATGCACTCCTAGAGTTTAAAATTTATCCCAAAATAAGTATACATTTATATAAAAGACAAAATAATCATATTTGTCTTTTTCTACTTTTTTTATTTTGAGATATAACATCTTTCTAGGGATATAAATATAATTTAATACTAACCATAGCATCTTTATTCAAACTCTAAAAGTGCACTGTCTCGGGACTGAGGGAGTAGAGGACAAGGAAGATCAGCGTGGCGCGTCTGGATACTACTGTACTCCCTCCGTCCCTTTTTAATTGTCGTCCGGAAAGTGTGCCTGTGAGGGAAATACAGATTTATTTAGGGACGGAGGGAGAGTACGTACTCATCTGGGACCAATTGACACGACACGACTTGTTAGTGTGGCATTCATCGATCCACGTACGCAGCCACACATTAGAAAAAGCCGAGTACTGGGCCCGGACGTGGGCGGGCCGCCCGTGCGATTTATAGTGTAAAATAGGTAAAATAAATATTTTGGGTTGAGAAATTTTTTTCTGGGGATCTCTGTCCAAATCCTGTCCAGTAAGGTTCGTGGGCGGGCCAAAACCCTAGCGGCCCCGAACCGGACCCACGGGCCGGGCTCAAAATGCACAGGTCTATTCACGCCCGTGCTTGTTTGCTTGCGCTACTCCGCTTTCAGTTCACGTCGAGGCGAACACCATTTTTTGTTTCTGATCTTTTCAGACGAGCCGGACAACGGGACAATGCCGCAGAATGCTGCTGCACTCCAAGTCTCCAACACTACGTAGTACGTACTGACCGTGACGGATACTATATGATACACTGTACTGTACCTCATCCAGTCGACACGTCAGCAGCGTCTTTTTGGCAGCGTGCGTGGCGACGGCCGGCCCTCGTGCACGCGACGGTGACGGTCGGCGTAGACGTGCAGAAACGAGAACGTAAAACAAAAGCTACCCAGGAAATACCAAAACAACTTAGGGAGTACTTGCCAACAGGGACGGGCCTAGGCCTGAGGCCTCCAGAGCTGTGGCCCGCGTGGCCCAGTAACGTTAATCCTCTACGTATGTAAAACTGTCCAATAGACATTAGGCCCAGGAAGGCAGTAACAACTAACAATGACTACGGCAGTCGGGCAGGCAGTCAGCCAAGGAGCATTCCGATCCCGCGACTTTTCCTCCATTCCCTAGTTCTGACTCGGTGTCTCTGCGTCTCTGCCGCTACGGCGCCACGGCCACCTGCGGCCTCCCGTCCCGATGCCGCCAGCCGCTAGGCGTCGGCTGCCTGGGGGCAAGGGCAATGACCACCGCGCCAACGCCACTGGCCCTGGCCACGGCCACGGCGCCAGGCCGCCGGGAGGGGCAACGACCACCGCTCCACAGCCACTGGCGCCCGCCGCGGCGGCGCCGGACAGGCGGACACGGCCTCCGGCCTCTCGGCTCTCTCCCTCTCCCTCTGTGGCTTGGCGAGGCCCTAGTGCCCTGGCCTGGTGGAGCCGTGGAGTCTACCCCGGGCGCCCATCCCTCCATTCATCCCTCAGCCTCTCTGGATCAAATCGTTCTGGTATTTCTCGATTCTCAAAGGCTCTAATCGATTATTATTCATTAGTAGATGTAGACAGTAGACTGTAGACTTGTGGGACGTAGAATCATTGTATAATATCTAATTGACAGTAGAATTATTAATTTTAAAATTTTCAATTGTTCACAATGAATGAAGAGAACCAAAGACTTTGGCATCGTATTTTTTCTCATGTTCATGTCAAACAATTGAATGAAACTGGTATTTATTTCCATGTGTACCGTACAATGTTCTTAATAGTTTTAGTTCAATCATCAGATCAATTAGAAATTTTATCCTCGATTTAGTTATTTCTATGTGTGATATTAATGGAGGCCTTTTGGGTTAGGAACATAATGGGTAGTTTTTATCGCTAGTTAAAGGCCCTAGTCATTAAGAAATCCTAGGTCCGCAGTCCGCTACTGGGCTGCAAAGGCCTCTGCCCTGCTCCTCCCTCCAGTGCATTCACCAGCAAGGGATAAGGTCCTAGCCAGGCTGGGTTGCTTGGTCAATCAGGCCTTGAAGTGACCTAGTCCAGTCATTCACTTATGTCTTTTTTCTATTCCATTCTTCTTTTCCAATTGGAAATTAATGGGAATACCCCACATATTTTGTACAGTAGATATGTCACAATGTTTTAGATATGTAAGGAACAACATATAAAAAATTGCTGTCATGGACTATAATGTTGCAGACATCTGCGGAAAACACAAATACATACTTGAAATGGCTAAAGATACGTAGACTTCGGTCTTTATGCAATATATGTGTCAAGGACCTGGTGATCTAGGGTAGCTGGTCCTCGACTACGGAGTTCGTAGTCTCGTGCCGTGTCTTCCGATCGCGGAGGTTATGCCCCTCACAGCGGCTCGGGCTTGAGAGTTGAGAGAGAGATAGAATAAGGTTAATGATCTTGCTTGTCCTTCAACCAACGTACGGTTACAATATATAGGGCCAATAGTCCCTACCGAATACTACTAGAATTGGAGAACTGAAAATAGAAACTAATCTAACTTTCCAACTGCTTCAGCCACCTTGCGCGGCCTGGCTGTCGCCCCGCACGATCAGCGCGTCCTGCGTGGCCCGCTCTGCGGCCCGTCGGACGTCGCGTGCACGTCGTCTCCTCGTATACGTACGACCGTACATGACATCTCTCCCCTCCTTCTGGACCAGCTCGTCCTCGAGCTGGAACGCTGGAAAACGTTCGCGGAAAGTGTCCCAGTCTTCCCAAGATGATGATGACAGCGGCTCCCCCTTCCAGCGCACGAGGACCTGGCGCACTCCTCTTGCGAGACGGGAGCGCTCCACACGTTCCGGTTCTGGCACCGTGGCGCCGTTGTGGACGACGGGGAGAGGCGGTGGAGTGGTCGGAGGCGCGCCCTGCCACTTCTTCAAGAGCCCGACGTGGAAGACGTCATGAAGGCGAGCTCGGGGCGGAAGGGCCACCCTAACGGCGACTGCGTTGATCACCTCGATCACCTGATAGGGGCCGAAGAATCGGGGCTTCAGCTTGCCTATCGACGATTCCAGCGACGCGATGGGACGGTGTCGTAGGCGCAGCAACACCCAATCTCCCACAGCGTAGGACACCTCCCGATGATGCTTGTCGTAGTGACGCTTCTGAATGGCCTGCGCCTGCTCCAGGCGGAAACGGATGTCCTGCAAAAACTCCTCACGCTCGGCCATAGTCTTTGCGACGGCCGCCACACGCGTCTCCCCGGCCTCATAGGAGCGGAGGGTCGGCGGATCCCGGCCGTAGACGATGCGGAAAGGAGTGTCGCGGAGGGACGTCTGGTACGCCGAGTTGTAGATGAACTCCGCCCAGGGAAGCCACCTGAGCCATTGGCGGGGACGGTCGCCGGTGAAGCAGCGCAGGTACATGGTGATCACCTTGTTCGCGGCCTCAGTTTGGCCATCTGCTTGCGGGTGGAACGCCGAGGTCATGCACAGCTTGGAACCCATGAGCCGCATGAGCTCGCGCCAGAACGTCGATGTGAAGACGGGGTCGCGATCAGACACCATAGATTGCGGCATCCCGTGGAGGCGAACGATGTCGGCGAAGAACGCATTGGCGACGGATTCTGCAGTGTATGGGTGAGCAAGAGGTATAAAGTGACAGTACTTGCTGAACCTGTCCACCACGGTGAGGATGACGGACTTCCCGCGAACTTTCGGAAGAGCTTCGATGAAGTCCAGTCCCACGTCGGACCATACTGATGACGGCACCGGGAGCGGCAAGAGCAGCCCCGCCGGGTGCAGGTGCTCGGACTTGAGCCGCTGGCACGTGCCGCACGCGCGGACGAAGTCTTGGACATGCTGACGCATCCCCGGGAAGTGAAAGTCACGCCGGAGCCGGTGCAGCGTGCGCTGGACGCCCTCATGGCCGTCCTCATGGATGGCAGCCACAATCTCCAGGAGCAGCGGGGACGACGGCGCGATGTAGAGTCGCCCCGCGTAGGTCACCAGGCCGTCGCGGACAGCCCACGGCGCGGTGCGGGTGCCAGCAAGAATCTCCTCTCGGAGAGCCACAAGCGCCGGGTCCGCAGCCTGTGCTTGACGTAGCCTGTCGATGAAGTCGAATTTCGGCGCCGACAGGGCGAGCACCGCTCCCATGCTGTCCTCCGTGTCGCGGCGAGACAGGGCATCAGCGACCACGTTCTGGGCGCCCGGCTTATATTCCACCTCAAAGTCGAAACCGAGAAGCTTCCCCACCCAATGATGTTGAGGGATCGTGGCGAGTCGCTGGTCCAACAAGAATTTGAGACTGTAGTGATCAGTACGCACGGTGAAGTGGCGGCCCCACAGGTACGGGCGCCAATGGCGGACGGCGTGGACGAGCCCGATCAACTCCCGCTCATATGCGGCGAGCGAGCGGTGGCGTGGCGCGATCGGCCTGCTGAAGAACGCGATCGGGTGTTTCTCTTGCAGGAGCACGGCGCCGAACCCGTGTGTCGAAGCATCACACTCGACGACGAACGGCTTGGTGAAGTCCCGAAGGGCGAGGACCGGTGCTGACGTCACTGCCTCCTTCAGTGTTTCGAATGCCGCAGCTGCCTCCCCTGACCAGGAGAAGCCGTCTTTCTTCAACAGCGCCGTCAGAGGAGCCGCGATGGCGCCGTAGTTGAGGACGAAACGCCGGTAGTAGCCTGCCAGGCCGAGGAAGCCGCGGACCGCGCGGGCCGACTTGGGCACCGGCCAGTCGTGGATGGCCTTCACCTTGTCCGGGTCCATGGCCACGCCGGTCTCCTTGATGATGTGGCCGAGGTAGGAGACCGACGTGACTCCAAAGGCGCACTTGGATCGCTTGACGAAGAGGTGCTGGCGGCGAAGTTCGGTCAAGACCGCGCGAAGATGTCGAAGGTGATCCGCCCACGACGCACTGTAGATTAGTATGTCATCAAAGAAAACGAGCACAAACCGACGAAGGAACGGTCGCAGGACGTCGTTCATCAGGGACTGGAACGTTGCGGGCGCATTGCACAGGCCGAACGGCATCACCAAGAACTCATACAGGCCGTCGTGCGTGCGAAACGCGGTCTTGTGGATGTCCTCCGGCTTCATGCGTACTTGGTGATAGCCCGAACGCAGATCAAGCTTGGTGAAGAACTTGGCGCCGTGAAGCTCATCCAGGAGCTCCTCCACCACGGGTATCGGGAAAGCATCCTTGACGGTGAGCGCGTTCAACGCGCGATAATCGACGCAGAACCTCCATGAGCCATCCGGTTTTGCCACGAGGAGGACCGGCGATGAGAACGCCGACGTGCTGCGGCGAACGATCCCTTGCTCGATCATGGCCGCACATTGGCGCTCCAGTTCATCCTTGTGGGCCGCCGGGTAACGGTACGGGCGGACCGCCACCGGTGTCGCGCCGGGCTTGAGAACGATCGGGTGGTCACGGTCGCGCGGTGGAGGCAGACCCGTTGGGGCAGCGAAGACATCCCCGAACGAGTCCAGCAGGCCCTCCAACAGGGACTCGCCGGTGGTCGCGGCGTGTACTGCGGGCGCCACCGGGCATGCCACGCCGGACCAACAGACAGGGCGCCCGTCGTGGTGGAAGGACAGGGTGTGGGAGGTGACGTCCCAGGCGATGCGCCCTAGGGCGGCCATCCACTGGGTGCCCAGCACCATGTCGTAGCCGGCGAGGGGCATGACGTAAAGGTCGACGTCGAACGTCACGCCCTCGATGGAGATAACCGCCTGCCGAAGGACGCCAGGGCACGCCACCTTCTCGCCATTAGCGACCGTGGCAGTGAGCCGCGGGCGGGGTGTGATGGCGAGCCCAGTGCGGTGCGCAGCCGCCTCTCCGATAAAGTTGTGCGTGGACCCCGTGTCCACCAGGGCGATGAGCGTCGTGGCGCCCAGGGTGACCCGAAGCAGGATGGGGGCACCCACGGCCACGCCCGCCACGGCATGAAGGGAGAAGACGGGGCCTCCTTCGCCCCGTCGTCTGCCGCAGCAGCCGCGTCGCCGTCGGGGTCGTCGATCTCCACCCCGTCCAGGAAGAAGAGGCGGCGACAGAACCTATTATGACCACGTGAGTACTTCTCATTACAATTGAAGCACAAACCTTGGCGGCGCCGTTCCGCCATCTCATCGGGAGTGAGGCGTCGTTGGCCGCCCTCAGCGCGGCCCTGCTGTGCAGCCGCCGGAGGGGCCGGAGCGCCAGGATAGGCGGCGGCGCCGGTAGAGCCGCCCTGGCCGCAGGTGGGGGCAGGCCGCGCGGAGCCGCCCGTGGTGGTTGTGGCGCCGACCGTTCGCTCTCCATCAGCTCCACTTGGCGGGCGAGGCTCATGGCTTCGGCGAGATTTTTCGGGTTGTGGAGTCGGACGGCGTGGCTGAGCGGTGGGAGGAGGCCCCCGGTGTAGAGCTGGACGCGTTGCGTCTCCTCGAGCCGGCCTGCGCGAGGAAGGAGAGCCTGGAAGCGGTTGGAGTATTCCTCCACGGTGCCCGTGCGCCGGCACTCGGAGAGCTCGAACATGGGCGCGGATCGGAGAGGGGGCCCGAACCGGAGGTTGAGGAGATCCTTGAAGTGGCTCCAGTTCGGCGTGCCCTCGTCGGTTTGCAGCTGGGTGAACCACAATTGCGCCACGTCATCCAGATGGTACGACGCCATGGGCACGCGCTCGTCCATGGTGGTGCGGTACTGGCGGAAGTAGGCTTCGCATTTGTTGACGAAGAGCATCGGATCGGTCGTGCCATCGTAGCGGGGAAAATCCCACTTCTTGTGCTTGGGGTGGAAGTCCTGCGCGCTCGTCGTAGTGGCGGCGGTCGTCGCCCCCGCCGGAGGACGACTCGGACTTGTCCTTCATGGCAGCCATGTCGGACTCCATGGCGTTCATCTTCGTGGTCATGGTCTTGAGCATCTCCATGACTTCAGCGAGGGTGGGCTCGGCCATGGTGGGTGAGGTGTGTGCGGTGGAGGCTGCGGAGGACGGCGGTGATGGCGGTGGGCTCGGTTTGCAGGTTTCGGAGACGGCGGCGCGGCGGCGGAGGAAGAGGAGGATCGATTGGATCGCGATACCAGGTTGTCAACCTGGTGATCTAGGGTAGCTGGCCCTCGACTACGGAGTTCGTAGTCTCGTGCCGTGTCTTCCGATCGCGGAGGTTATGCCCCTCACAGCGGCTCGGGCTTGAGAGTTGAGAGAGAGATAGAATAAGGTTAATGATCTTGCTTGTCCTTTAAACCAACGTACGGTTACAATATATAGGGCCAATAGTCCCTACCGAATACTACTAGAATTGGAGAACTGAAAAATAGAAACTAATCTAACTTTCCAACTGCTTCAGCCACCGTGCGCGGCCTGGCTGTCGCCCCGCACGATCAGCGCGTCCTGCGTGGCCCGCTCTGCGGCCCGTCGGACGTCGCGTGCACGTCGTCTCCTCGTATACGTACGACCGTACATGACAATATGAATATTGAATAGCAGAACAACTAGCTCCCAAATGCCCCAGCAGTATAAGTTTCAACGAGTAGACTGCAAAATACGTTAGTCACCTCTCATAATAGGAACTTCTTGGGTTCATGGGCAGGTTTTCACCTTCCTGTGTAGGATCCCAGTTGTTACCCTTTTATTTCAAAGATAGCAGTCGATGTTCCACTAAAAGGCTTTGAGTCTCTATCGTCTCTGCATCGATCTGTCCCAAGGATGCAGCGAAAGCTTCCTCAATCTACCAAGCTCATCGGCGATCTCCTTCATCGATGGTCTGTTGCTGCCACACATGTCCAGGCACTGCTTGGCTAGCTCTGCAAGACCTCTGATCAATTCATTGCTCTCTTGTCCCTTCACGTGGCTCGTCAAGATCGCTTCAAGATTGTTCTGCTTCATAGCGGACAAAAATTTGATGACAAGCTTCTTGCATCTCAGGACCATCCAACTTGAGAGGCTCTTGGCCAGTGAGGACCTCAAGAAGGATAACACCAAAGCTATAGACATCACTTTTCTCTGTCAGTTGGCATGTCTGCATGTATTCAGGGTCGAGGTATCCACAAGTACCTTGAACCACTGTGACATATTGCTCTTTGTCGGATGGGGCTAGTATGGAGGCGCCAAAATCGGACACTTTCGCCATGTAGTTACCATCAAGAAGGATGTTGGCACTCTTCACATCACCATGGATGATAGGAGGAGAAGCATACAAGTGTAGGAAATTGAGTCCTTCGGCTGCTTCATGAACAATCCTTAAGAGGGTGCTGAAAGATATTTGCAGTGCTTGGTTGTTCCCATGGATAAGCTCAAATAGTGTGCCATTAGGGATGAACTCATAGACTAACATAGGAACTTCCACCTCAAGGCAACATCCCACGAGTTTGACAATGTTCTTGTGGTTGATTTGAGAGAGTATTATCATTTCTTGACCAAATTCCTTTTTTGCCTTTCGTCAATTAGTGCACATCTCTTGATCGCAATAGGCATGTTGTCCTTAATTATCCCTTTGTAGACTGTCCCATGGCCTCCCTTCCCTATTATTCTGCTCTTATCGTAGTTGTTTGTGCTGTAGTAGACAAAGTTCACTTCACGAAATACCATGAAAGCAAGACCTTTTTCTGATCTCATCCTCTCGAACAAAAGCACACCTCCATGTTGTCGAAAGTGTTCTTGCTTCACTTGGTTCAGTTTTCTTTTTTGAAGAATCATGTGTCCGAAGAAGGAGAGAATCACGAGGACAAGAAAGCCGACGGTAAGTCCTGCATAACAACATCGGATAAGAGCATCACTGTAAAACACATTTCCCTTGCTAAGTTCCTGTAGAGGCTACAGACGGGCTTCAAATTGTTGTTTTTTAGTGGAATTCTTCACATATACTCCCTTTGGCCGGGAAAGTTGTCTCTATTCCGTTCAGAGAAAGCAAGCTAGCAGCAGCCCCCAAAATTTGTTGTCTCAACATCATTAGTTAACATCCGGAGAAGTAATAATAGTCTATGATCAGTGTGTTACCTATTATTAAGCCAGTGTCAGGGCTGCATGAATTATTTTGCCTAGAAAATTTTCTTCCAGCTCGACAAGAACACCGACCCCTCCTATTGTGTTGTGGCAAACACCTCCTGAAGGGCATGGGCTGTTCTTGCACTCATCAGCATCTGCAGTAAGATGATCAAAACTGAGTGTGGTAAGTCCAAAATGTAGAAACTAAGATATACTGTAATTTTGGCACAGTTATTACCATGGCACCCGTCTTGAAGATACGGGTTTGCCTTCGTACCCTTCAGTGCAGTTGCACAGGTACCCTGGCCCATTGGGTGAATCCACACACTCGCTGTTGTTGCTGACACATGCGTAAGTACCCGTGTCGTTCCGTTTGGCCACCTCACACGACATCTCCCCTCCTCTTATCGCCCAGTCCATTACCACGGGTACCCGTCCAATGCCGTGTCATTGAACTTGGTTGTGTTGATGTATGCGGTGCTAAAATTGAACTCTGTTGCCTCCATCAGCACCGCGTAGCTGCAACGGCTGAAATTCCAAATTTGGCTTGTGTTGAAACCGCCGTCGAAGCCAACCTCGTAGTAACCCATCCCCCTGGGTATGGCTGTCTGGCAACAGCCCATGCCGGAGCAGGAGCCATCCACTAAGTCTGATAGATCGCTGCAAGTCGAGACGCACCCGCTCTGGTAGCCCTTGTTGGTGTTGTCCCAGATGTAGGCGAGGGTATTGCACCCTATGACGGTGAACTTGTTGTGGACGTCTGAGAACCGGTACGGGGTAGAGCTTGCGTCTAACGACCAAGTGCTGCTATCCATGAGACCGGAGGTTTGGTTGTAGCAGTACGTCGAGATGTCGTTCATCTCCCGTATCGTGCCATGAATCAAGGAAATGTTGAGCAGCTCAAAACCACCACCGAGGAATGGCTTGTGGATGCCATCTTGGACCTCCTGGCAGCTGACATTAAATGGTAGTGACAGCGAGCAGTTGTCACCGATGCCGAAAGGGTAATGGATGTCAACGCCACCACATTGCTTCTGGCATTGAGGGCTAGGAACCGCAGTAGCAGGGGCCTCCTGTGCCGCCAACAGAAGTAGAAGACCAACTAGGCCAAGATGTACAGAACGCGCTTCCATTCTCCTTGTCTGGATATAACTAGAAAGTAGAAACCATGATACTGCAATGGTAAGCACAAGATAATCCATAAATTTGCAGTGTATATAAGTTGATTGTGCCATTAAAATCTTATAGCATTTCCTGCATATATCATAGGGCTTTCTGGCGGATGAGGGACTTGCTTAAGAGAATGCCTACAGAAATTCTAAAACATCACGTTTAAAGCTGATTTTGCAGTTACATCTGAAGACAACATAGACAGTGTAAGGCTGTTAGGAAACATATGAGTGTCTCTCTCGCCTAGTGATGACATATCGTGCAGATAATAAAAGAAGCTATTATAGAGAATAGGGATAGGGATGATATACAACAGCGTGGAGGATAAATTCAGTAACTAACTAGCCTTGAAATATCAAGCGATTTCAGATTTCCTCTAATAGACAGCGTACCTTTGGATATTTTGTTGAGAGCTCTGCCCTGCCCCTGGATGCCTATAGCCCTCTTTTTTTGCACAATGGTAAACCCGAGTTTCATTACCAAGGCAACAAAATTACACAGCTATAGCCCTCTGACCTATCACCTATGGAGATTGTTTCAGTTATTTGTTCTGTTAATAAGCGAACATCGCCCTGGGCGGCCCTGTCTGTGTGTTGGAGTATATAAGAAGTTAAGAACACATCTTGTGTAACGTACCCAGAGTCGTAGGGAACGAGTGTAGACACAGCAGAGATGAGAGACTGAGTCTTACTAGAAAATCTTCAAACTTTGTGTTTTGCTAAACAGACACAACAACCATCGGGAGAGAACAAATCAGCAGACAACAACATAGTCTTTTTGACGGCAACAACGACGTAGTTTACATTCAAATGAATCCTGTGGTGGAAACAAAGGTTGGGAAGGATAGCAAATAATAATGCAACAATTTCGGGTCTCATTTTGTGGTGACCTTAAAAACAAAGCCAATATTTTCTCCTTTTCTTTCCTTTGTGTATATATATATTGGAATTGGAATAGTCGTGCATGGTTCTAGAACATTCAGGTCCTGCGCCCACCAGGTGCTGATGCAAAATCCAGTACTGAGTTTATGTACTAGGCTCCTGTTGAACATGTGATTTTGCATCAAATTTTGCAAGAGTTTCAAGAAAGAACTGACACTTGAAACAAGCTTTTGCCGGACTCTTGCTCCAGCTAGATAATCCATTTTCCTTGGTTTTAGTTTGTGAAAAAAAAAACTTATCCAGTTTACTTGAAGTTGGTGCAGGTATAAGACGGCAATTGACGTTGGAATCTTCTTCTCCTCGAAGGTGACGGGTGACAGCGCTTGAACATAGAAACAGTCGCCGGTCGCCATGCAAACATGCAAGGTGCTGGTGTTATGTGTGGCTAAGGATGTAATTTTATGTTTAATTAAATTAAGCCAAACTTCTTTAATTTTGATTAAATATATAAGAAGTATAGTTAATAATTATGAGTCCAGATTAGTATACCATGGAAGTATGTTTAATAATCAATGTGATTATACTTATTTGGCATTATATACGTTGGTAGTTTTTTATATAGACTTGCTAAATTTAAGAATGATTGTTTTTTTAAAAAGCAGGAATTGTACCTTTTCGGAATGGAGACAATGCTTGTGTAGTGTAGTTGGTTTTGCCGTTTTGCATGACAGCGAAAGGCTCGCCTGCAGAATAATGTTTAAACCCTTCCAGGTCACGGTATGAAATGGTCATGAACTCGTGACAACAACCGATTTACATCGACTACAGGACTATAGCATAGGTAGAATCAAATCTTTTGTGCATTATATTTGTCACTGATAGTTGCGATGATACCTTTCAGTTTCGAGGTCTCCGCCCCGAACAACGGGCTACGCGGTGTCCGCTCGCCATTACCGCTTGATGCCAAACAGCCAGGTCAGTCAACTGCGTGTCGCGTGGTGATATATGTATATATACTGATATCACTCGAATGGTTATCGGCAGTGGCGGAGCTTGAACTAAGTCAGATGTTCTAGTATTAATTTAGTCTATTAAAAATAAAGTAATAAGAAAACAAATTACATATTCCGTCTGAAACCGTGAGACGAATTTATTAAAACTAATTAATTTGTCATTAGCATAAGTTTATTGTAGCACAACATTATCAAATTATAGACTAATTAGACTTCAAAAATCGTCTCACAAAGCTATCGCCATATGTGTAATTAATTTTTTTAGTCTATATTTAATATTTCATGCATGTCTCCAAATATTCGATGTGACCAGTGTTTTTTTTTGGTGAGAACAAACAAGACCTAAAATTGAGAGAGGGTCAATCGAAATTGAAGTGCTAATAGAGGGAGCCAAATTAGTAATTGATCAACATTAAGTGGTGAAATTAAGTGTCTCTTTAATATTTTTTTTAGTTAAGGGGGCCATGAAGTACACAGTTATCCATGATGAGGTATTCAGAGCATCTCCAACAGTTCACTAATAAATTATCCTAATACAGTGATATTGCTGAACATCAATACCCGTTTTTTTTAATTATTGGGCAATATGCTTCAATAGATCACTGATATCTCATCCTCAATACATGGTCTGATGTGTGGAGCCCACATGTAAGCATGTCATTCATTTTTTTATCTTCTTCCACTTCTTGGTAGATTCAGATCGGATCCTCGTTCACATTCCGTCTCACCTTGGCCACCATCCTTCTCCTTGCTGACTGGCGCGGCCACACAGCCTAGGCCCCAGCAGCTCCAGCAGCTCGCGGAGACGCTAGATCCGTCCGCGTGGGCACGGGAAGGAAATCGTGATGGCTGGATGCGGGTGAGCTACATCTTCCTCTCTACATTTTCCTAGGCTCTGATCGACAGGATTTATAAGTCGAGAAAAAACTGAAACAGCTGATTTACTGTAAGGGCCCGTTTGGATGCTTGGAATTGAATTCATTTTAAGAATCATAATTTAGACACATATTAATTAAGTTAATATGATTATATATAGATTATATTTGTATATTATGTTGCTTATACGAGAGATTGTAAGGAGCGAGGGGGGAGGTAGGGTACCGGCGGCTAGGGCTTGCCCTAGGGCTGCCGTGCGGCAGGAGGGGCGGCGGCGGCTTGCAGGGAAGGGCAGGGGCGACGGTGGCTGCCGGGGCAGCTAGGGTTTAGGGCTGGAGAGCTGGACAACTAGAATAAGCCTTTCGGTCTTTTTCTTATTAATCTCAAAGGGGTACAATGCCTCTATATTTATAGTCCAAAGAAGACTTGCATCTTAAGTAATTCTATCTATTTCTTATTCTACCCATATTCTATTCTTTTCTAATTAGATCCTTCTGCGGTGACAGCGGCGGCGCGGATGAACAGTACCGCGTGCTACAGTACCCGCGGGTACTGTTCACGTCGGCGCGGCTGCTAGGGCGTCGGCCATGGACCCAACAGGTGCCCTGCTGACCAGTCCAGCCCACTAGGTGCCATTAGGCGTATGACAGAGAGATACCATTTGTTGCATTTCTATCGTAGGAGAGCGAGTTGAAGAGAATGTTAAAAGTTGTAAAGTAGAAATATAGTATGGTGACGTATGAAATCCATTTCCCTCTCACCCTAGGAATTTGAGGTAGACATATATGTGAACCTTGGAAAGTGGTGGAATGTCAAATTCTAAGGCAAATAGGCTAGTTTATTGAGTGAATTCTAATTCCACCAAAATGAAGGGATCCAAACGGGGCCTAAGAGAAAAATACTATTTCACGGCTGATTTGTACGGATTAAAGCCGGCTTGTACAAGCGAACATAACCTTGTTGATTTGTAACGTCCGTCCTTGGATCATTGAAATAGTGAAGAAAATTTTAGCTTTGATGTTCTCCTTCATTTATTATCATGAAGGTACCAAACATCAAGGTGGCACTAAAGGCTAGTGAGCATCGGCTACAAAGAACAGGATTTCAGCTCCAACAACAGGCCGTAACGGAACAACTTATAAAATTGTTGTCATGGAGTATTATATGTTGCAGACGTGCTGCGGAGAAACACAGATATATACTTGAATGGCTAAAGATACACAGCGCTTTGTGTCTTTATTGCTATATATAAACATTAGATAGCAGAACAGATAGCTTCCAGACGCCCCCATCAGTAGAAGTTTCAATGGAGTACACTGCAAAGTATGCTAATCACCTTGCATAATAAGAACTTCTTGGGTTCATGGGCAGGTTTTCACCTTCCTGTGTAGGATACCCAGTACTAGCAGCTTCTATTTCAAAGCTAGCAGCAGCCGATGTTCCACCAAGAAGAAGGCTTTGGCTCTCTATCATCTCTGTATCGATCTGTACCCAAGGATGCAGCGAAAGCTTCCTCAATCTACCAAGCTCGTCGGCGACCTCCTTCATCGATGGTCTGTTGCTGCCCACATGTCCAGGCACAGCTTGGCAAGCTCTGCAAGCCTCTGATCAATTCATTGCTCTCTTGTCCCTTCACGTGGCATGGCAAGATCGGATCAAGATTGTTCTCCTTCATAGCGGACAAGAAATTTGACGACAGACTTCTTTGCATCTCAGGCCCATCCAACTTGAGAGGCACTTGGCCAGTGAGGACCTCAAGAAGGATGACACCAAAGCTGTAGACGTCACTTTTATCTGTCAGCTGGCATGTCTGCATGTATTCAGGGTCGAGGTAGCCACAGGTACCTTGAACCATTGTGACATATTGCTCTTTGTCGGATGGGGCTAGTATGGAGGCTCCAAAATCTGACACTTTTGCCATGTAGTTACCGTCAAGAAGGATGTTGGCACTCTTCACATCGCCATGGATGATTGGAGGAGACGCGTAAGAGTGTAGAAAATTGAGTCCCTCTGCTGCTTCATGAGCAATCCTTAACAGGGTGCTGAAGGGGATCTGTAATGCTTGGTCTTGCCATGGATAAGTTCATACAGTGTGCCATTTGGGATGAACTCGTAGACCAACATTGGAACTTCCACCTCGAGGCAACAGCCCTCGAGTTTGACGATGTTCTTGTGGTTGATTTGGGACAGTATTAGCATTTCCTGACCAAATTCCTTCTTCTGCCTTTCGTCGACCAGTCCACATTTCTTAATCGCAACCTGCATGTTGTTCTTAACTATCCCTTTGTAGACTATCCCATGGCCTCCCTTCCAACTATTCTGCTCTTGTCGTAGTTGTCTGTAGCTTTTACAAGTTCAGCTTCACTAAATACCGTGAAAGCAAGACCTTTTCTGATCTCATCCTCTCAAACAAATCATGCCTCCATGCTGTCGAAAATGATCTTGCTTAACCTGGTTGAGTTTTCTCTTTTGAAGAATCATGTATCCGAAGGAGGGAGAAAATTACGAGAACAAGAAAGCCGACTGTAACTCCTGCATACCAGCATCAGAAAAGAGCACACTGTCAGAAAACATGATGGTCTCCTTCTTTTATATATAAGTGGTAGCCAGTTGAGACTGCTATACATAATTTCTGAGTCTGAAATATATATTGGTTCAGCTTATAACTGATCTCAGCGTGTTACCTGTTATTAGTGTGGTATCAGGGTCACACGTATTGCTTCGCTCGTTAAACTTTCTTCCTACTCGACAAGAACACCGGTACCTCCTACCGCGTTGTGGCAAACACCTCCTGATGAAGGGCATGGGCTGTTCGTGCACTCATCAACATCTGAAGTAAGTCAGATAGATGGTTAAACCGGGAACGAAAAATCCAAAAGTTTTGAATATTATTGTACAGAAGATACAGGAGAATATTATTGTACGTTACCACGGCATCCATCTGGAAGATATGGGTTGCCTTGGTACCCAGTGGAGCGCAGTTGCACAGGTACCCTGGTCCATTGGGGGAAACCACGCACTCGCTGTTGCGGCTGAGGCACGCGTAGGTGCCCGTCTCGTTCCGTTGGGCGACCTCACACGACGACGTGCCGTCTCTTATCGCCCAGTCCATCACCACCGGCGCCCTCCGATGCTCGTGTCGTTGAAATTGTCGTGTTGATGTAGGCGGTGCTGAAACTGAACGCCGCCGCCTCCATCAGCACGGCGCGAGCTGCAGCGGCCGAGGCCCAGCCTCGAGATCTGGCTCGTGTCGTAGCCACCGTCGAAGCTCACGTTGTAGAAGCCCATCCCCTTGGGTATGGCCGTCTGGCAGCAGCCATGCCGGAGCAGGACCCGTCCGCTAGGTCTGACAAGTTCTGGCACGTCGAGACGCACCCACTCTGGTAGCCCTTGTCGGTGTCGTCCAGGATGTAGGCGAGGGTGTTGCACCCGATGACGGTGAACTTGTTCTGGGCGTCCGAAAAACGGTACTGGGTATCGCTCAAGTTGAACCACCAGGTACTACTCTCCATGGAACCGCTGGAGGAGTTGTAGCAGTACGTCGAGATGTGGTTCAGCCCTCGGATGGTGCCATGAATCAACGAAATGTCGAGCAGCTCAACATTACCGACGAATGGCCTGTAGACGCCATCTTGGACCTTCTGGCAGCTGACGTTAAAGCCAGGTAGCGAGCAGTTGTCACCGATGCCGAACGGAAACTCGATGTCAACGCCGCCACATTGCCATTGGCATTGAGGGCTAGGAACCGCAGTAGCGGCGGACTGCTTTGCCGCCAGCAGAAGTAGAAGACCAACAACACCAAGGTGTTGTAGTACAGAGCGCACTTCCATACTCCTCCTTTTCTGTTCTGTCCTTTGCTGGATATATAACTACTAGAAAATAGAAACCGTTATATTGCAAAAGTCAGCTAAATTCGTGGACTCAATATATTTACACCGCCTAATCGTATGCGTGTCCAGTTAACAACTATACGTTTTTTAGCATTCTAACATACGATATTTAGCCACTGGATAAAGATCTAACAGTGTTCATTTCTTCTTCTACCTCTAGCCTCCTTCATCTACTACAATCACATATCACAAATCACAAATCATAAGAATAAGTTTTTTTTTCTATAAAAGGATAATTTATAATTTTTTTACCGTATCAGCACAATCACATAAAATTTATATGTTAGATTGACATGTGAGCCCCATTGTCATAGACACAGAAAAATTTGTGTGTTGTATTGTAAAAAAATCGTGTGTTGTATTGTAAAAAAACACATGAGCATAATCACTGAAAAATTTGTGTGTTGGATCATGTGAGCCCTATTATCATAGACATAGAAAAATTCGTGTGTTGTATTGTAAAAAAAAATGGGCATAATCACAAAAAAATTTGTGTTTGAATTGATATGTGGATCTTATTATCATAGGCACAGAAAAATTTGTATGTTGTATTGCTAAAACCACATGTGTATTGTTTAGTATTTCCAAAAACAAACCCAACTCATGTGCTCTGAAAAGAAACAAAAATCAACTAAATAATACGTTTGTGTTAATGATGTACTCTGTGCCCAAATAATAATTAACTTGATGTCTAAGATATGAATTACCCTGTCCCAAGGAAAGCGCAACATAGTTCCGTCTCTGTAAGTTGATTCCCCCTTCAGGCCTTGTTGGTTAGTACCTAGTACCAAATTCTAACCCGCTAGTACTTAGTACCATCCCTAGACGTAAGTTACATCTGCGCACAATACATAGTAGCGCAAGGCTGTTAGAAATATTATATGAGTATTGGTCTCTCTTGCCTAGTGTTGATTATTGACAACCAAACAATGAAACTTCACAAAACGTTAAAACAAATGAAACCTCACAAAAAATGAAGCATGAAGACCTTCACGCATGCAGATAATAAAGGAAGTTATAGGCGCGGTAACAAGGAATTGGACGGCAAATTCAGTCACTAAGCTAGCCTGAAATATCAAGGGATTTCACTTTTCCTCGAATAAAACCTAGAAAGCGTACCTCTGGGCATTTAGTTGAGAGCTCTGGCCTCACCCCGGCCAGCCCCCCTTGAAGCCTAGAGCACAGCCCTCTGAAGTCTGAACCTTTGGAGATTGCTTGGTTACTGCTTTTAATAACAAGCAAACACCCTATGTGTGTGTTGGAGTATATAAGAACAAAGCATCTCGCGTCAATGTAGGAGTCGTCGGAACGAGTCAAGACACAGCAGAGTCTACAGAGCCAGAGACTGAGTCTTATTTGAAAGTCTTGAAACTTCACTGCTTGCAAAACATGTCAAAGAATTATTCTCTCAAAATATCAAATACTCATCCGAGAGAACAAATTAACAGACAACGACATACTTCCTTCATTCCAAATTATAAGTTATCCCGAGAATCTTAAAGAGTAAAATTTTTTCAAGTTTGATCTAATTTATACAATAAGATAATAACATTTATGATACCAACTAAGTATTATTAGATTCTTTGTTAGTTATTTTCATAATATACCTATTTGATGTTATAAATCTTTATGTTTCTCTCTATAATTTTAGTCCAAAATGAGATATTTTGACTCTCGAAGATTTTGAAATGACTTATAATTGGGAACAGAGGGAGTAGTTAACTTTCAAATTAGTCCTGTGGTGGAATAAGAAATGTTGGGCTTGATAGCAAAGATGCATCAATCTGGCCTCCTATTAGTTGATGACCTTTATATTTAAAATAAAGCCAATATTTTCCCACATTTCCAATATTTCAGACGTCTGAACAGTTTTGTCTTTGTCCTTCCATAGAAAAAAAAATATCATTTGTTTCTTGTGATTTGTGCTAATAGATTTAGACCATTGTGTGACACCCCAGTGTCAAGCTTTGTATTAGGAACCTCATTAGCTACTAAATAACATAATCATTGCATTGCATCATCTCTTAATGCATTAAAGGGCTTTTTGCCTTTTGTTTGTTTATTAGGAATTAGGGTTAATAAAGCTTGTTTGTTTGATTTGATTTCTGTCTTGGCAAATAATTTTATAAAATAGAGAATAATGAGTACAACACTTTTCATGTAGACACCTTGTCTTAATTCCGTATGAATTAATAATTAAAATATAGGAAAAAAATGATTTATAGCCAAAAATAGCTTTAATTTTGTGGAGGCTAAAGAAATGATTTTCAGAAAATATGTTCTATATGAAAGTTGTAGAGAAATTTATTTTGAGCAACTTTTATTTTTGGGTCAAAACCTAGTTTTGAGTTTTTGAAGCTATTTCAAAAAGGTCAAAGTTTAAGAAAAATCGGGAAAAAGAAAAAGGAATTTGTTTTCTCCCCGCGCTTCACTTCCGGCCACACGGCCTTTTCGGCCCAGCCCGCGCACGCTCGCTGTTCCGCTCCGTGTGCGCGCGCGCCGCGCCGGCCCGACCCGTGGCCGCGCCGTTACGCCGGCGAGCACGCGCGTGGCCGCGAGCGCCTGACCCCGAATCCGCCTCGCCCACTCCGCGTGCGATTTCCTTCGCCCGCATCACGCAAGCATCTCGCTCGCCCTCTCTCTCGCCGCCCCGCCACTCGCCGTCGCCGGCCGTGGCCTCCGCCACGACCGCTCGCCCGGCCGAAGCAAGAGCAAAACGGCAGCGCCGTTCGCTCTCTCCCTCACTCGCCATTTCGCTCACCGCTCTCTCCCTCTCTCTTCTCCCGCACGCCAGCGCGAGCGCACACTCTCGCACTCACCACCGCACACCACCATCAGACCGTCGTCGGCGTTCCGGCCGCTCCGGAGCCCGACCACCCAATCCACTTCGCATACCACTCCGCCCTCGCCTCGCACACACGGTGCACACGGTGGTGCTGCCGTCGGAGCTCCACCATCGCCGGAATGGGAGGTGCCCCCTTTCGGCCGCCGCCGACGCCAGGGAGTGCACGCCGTTGTTCCACACCAACCAAACCTCCGCCGAGCCCTGTCTTCACCCACACGCTTCGTCACACCAAGGCAAGGTGAGAACGCCCTATTGCTAGGTCTCTACCGCCCCGTAGCTCTCTCACCATCACGGCCGATGTCACACCCCGAATTTTCTGTTTTGGGATGTGACTAGAAAACACTAAAATAAATCGAAAGATTTTTACTATTTTCTAAAATCTCCCAACATTAGTTAAGTTGGTGACATTTTAGTGAAAGATGTTTGTTCTAAAGTTTTTTTTTCAATTTAACTTAATGGTATGTTGCATATCATGCCTTTGCATAGTGTTTATGTTTGAAAAATAAATTTAAAGTTTTCCAAATGCGCATAGGGTTTGAATCAAAGCAAATCTCTCTTCATCTTTCACCAAGTTTCCATGACCTTAAACCATGATTAAATCCTTGGAAACCATACACTTTGATTCTTGTTCTGAAAACCTTAATGGATCTTCAAACTTCATCTTGCCAAACACCCAAATTTCTGCTCTCTGAAATATAACTAGTCATATCCTAACGTGTTCTTTTCTCTTTTCTTTTCCGCCTTATATGTGAGAACCTAATCCTTTTTATTGATCTTCTCCAAAGCCCAAAACCTATGCTAGATGACCAATCATTGTACCTCTTCTCTCACACAAATTTATTCAACCATCGCTTTGTTCGAGTCAATCAATGCATGTCGTGTACCCAAGTTAATCTTATTTTCAACTTTCTCTTGCTTTGGGCAAGTACAGATCAGCCCAACACATCTTTTTCTCTTCTACCAACTCTTGGTCGTCCCTATTCCTCCCTTTCACATGAACATGCAGCCCTCTATCTCATGGTGTCACTCCTTCTCTCTTATTCATGCAAATACGACAATAATAATTCTTCTTCCAATTCCTTGGACCAACCTTAATAATCCTCACAATTACACTCTATATTTTTGCTTCTTAACTCTCCCATGGCTAGCCACTTCCTTCTACTATCACACGGCTCTCCATTCTCTACATGCAAAACTGATGTAAGTATCCATTCATCTCATAACTTTCTAGACCCATCTCTCCTAATAATGCTCCTTTATTCTCTTTCATTAGTTTTTCTTTCCTCTCAATTGCATGCATGCTGAAGTTGAAGTTAAAAAAAACAGCAGACCCTCTCTTCTATATGGCGCATCCCCCTCTTCCCCATGCAAAAATTATACCAACATATAATGCCTACTCTTTAATTCCCTTGGCCAACTCCTTAACATGTTTCTTCAATATAATCTCCTTTATATTTATGTTTTAATCAAGCACTAATGCCCCTAATGGCTGAAAGGAAATAGATGGTTGGACCTTCTACTGCTGTCCTCACGCCAGTCCCTACTCTTTGTGCAAAAATATATGCACCTCTTCTTTATCTCTTTTAATTGCCTAGATAAACCTCTATTAAGATTGCTCCTTTACTCTAACAATATTTCTCTATCTATTCTACTGCATGCATGCAGCAATATATTGCGTGAAGATGCTGCCCCTCTCCTCTCCTAGTGCCGACCTCCCCCTTGCTTAATGCAAAACAACAACACTTAACCTCTTGACACATATCTCTTATGTGTGATCATTACTCCATTTCTTCAATTGCATGCATACATGCAGATAACATCAGCCATTCCTCCTCCCTCTCCCTCACGCACAAACTAATCCGCACCCTTCTTTCTCTTGCATGCAAAACAACAACAATTACTCACTCTTAATCCCTTGCCTTCCCACCCCTTCATCTCCCAACCTCTCCCCTATATATATACCTCCCCACCACAGCCCCCTCACACCTCTCACTTCCTCCCTCACGTCAAGACCAGAGGAGGGACGTCCCTGCTGCTCCTCCTCCTCCCCCATGGCTGCCCCCATCAACCGCAACGCAAGAAGGATGCCCCGGTGCTCTACATCGTCGTCACCGGCCATCGCGATTCGTCTCCTCGCTCCACCTCACCCTCCCCAGGGTGAGAACACTCCATCATCTCCCCCATACTGTTTTCATGTTCCTCTATGCATATCAAGTGCTTTGGATGATGTATTGATCCCCAACGAAGATTACCTGTGATTTGTCTTGCTGTCTTCATGGCCAGCCTTGCTGTTGTTCACGGAATCGGCGTTCCTCGCTGTTTGGTTATCCCTATGATCAATCCCTTTGGTGAAATTGTATTTAACATCCTTGAACACGCCTCTGTAAAATGGTTTGGCCATAGGTGTTGAGAAACTAGAGATATGGTCGTCCTCGTGCCCACTGTTCCTGCTGTTGTCAGTTTGCAGCTCTGAGTGGTTTTGGCGTTCCCCGCTATTCCACTATCCAAACCACCAAGCCCTTGAATCTACATGTTCGTGACATCTCTGCACATGATCCACAAGTTGGTTTGGCTATGGAATCCATGATGGCTGAGTTATTAATGTCGAAGTCTCTGCGACCCCTGCTGTCCAAACAGCAGTCACTCTGTTTTTTGCAGTGGCGTTCCCGTTGATCTAATGAATCCCATGATGCATCCTTTGGCTAGATTATCTTTTATATAGTTGCACATGCCTCTGCAAAGTTTCATAGCTATAGGATTAAAGAATAAAGAGTTTCCATATCTTTTTGTGCTCGCTGTCCCTGCTGAATTGAAGTCATGCCTATGCCGGTTGGCATGCGTGTTCCCGTTGATCCGCCACTCCGGTGGTCATGCCCTTTTACTAAAGTGTGTATCATAGACCTAAACACATCTCTGCAAGTTGGCTTAGCCATATGAACCACAACACTTGAGTTATAAAATCGTCTGTCGCTGCTCCTGCGATGCCAACGGCCATACAATGCCCTTTTGCAATCTCGTTCCCCGTCCAACCGTTGGTCGAAACGTCATGTACTTTTGTCACAATATGTTCCATACATTACCCAGCAACACCACAAAATGGGTCACCTTTTGTCTTTGATATAACCCTGCAAAGAATCATCATATCTGCCGCTGTCCGCCGCCACGTTTGCTCACCCGATGCACCAATCGCCATGAACATGTTTCTTTTTGATTTAGCATCCACCTCAATGCATTCGTTGGTCATGATATATTCCCATGAAGCATACACATATCCAAAAGGACACCCATACATATATAAGAAACAATTAGAAACACGAGTTGAATGAGCAACCTCTCTATACGTCTTAAATCCATGGTTGGTCATCAAAGACATAGTCCAACCAGAATCATGAACTACATGTTAGCTAACCATGTCATGTTATTTCATTCCATCATGAGCTAGTGACAACCAAATACACCTGTCATATTCAAGTTGTGCTCTATCATCTTTCCATAATATATCATGCTCTCCCAAGTCAAATCCCGTGTTAATAACCTAACATACATCTCTCCCTTTTGTTCTGAAGAATAAGTATCTACTAGTCCAAACTCCACCTTGATCATCTAACTCCAATCCTTTCCATCTATACCTTCAACCTCTCATATCATTTAAACCATAGCTTTGTTTTAGTAGCTTTGTTAGTTGTTTTTGCGCTCATAGGTTCGTACTTACAAGCCCTACATGTTTCAAACTTTTATGTCTTGTTTTTATAATGTTGATGTACTGTTTTTAGGTTCTCTTGTGATGCTTGTACAAGTTGATTGCTACCGTTAGAAGTCAAGCTATGCAAAGGATCATCCAAAAAGGAAAAGTTGGAGAACATGGAAAGCTTTTGGAAGGCAAGTGTAACAAAGGCCCCTTGTACCTATGAACATTTACATAACACATTCATATGCATGTGTCTAAATTGAATCACCATAGGATTTTACCTAGTTACTTTGTACCTCATATCCTTGTACCTATGGTTTTTGGGAATGCATGTTGGATAGATGCTGCCGCGCTTAACCAAACTAAATAATTAATTGATTAATGATATTATGCAATAGATTAAAATGGATCTTTTTAGCAACATGGTTAGACTGGACTCGATCTTGAACGGGCCACCCAGGAGGGCACGTACAACCCCGAGTGTACATGGCTCTGACTTTAATCGTATAACTTGTACGTCTCTAGCTTGTTAGTGGTTACCGAAAGGCGCAAGAGGGGAGTGCCTCGTGGTGTATGGTTGTTCTCCTACCTTGGTGTGTACTATGCGACGTTCATGTGTGCCTCTCGAAGGGGGACACCTATAACACACTTGCCACTAAAACCTTAGCGGATACTAACTTGTTAGGGTGTCCTGTGAAAGGTTAAATAGTGAAACCCTGCCACGTCTCCTTGGTAGAGGCGGTGTGGGGTTTGGCCAACTCCGGCAAAAGGGAACCACGGCTCGGTGGGTAAAGTTGTACAATTTCTGCAGAAATTTTAAACCTGATATATCAGCCGTGCTCACGGACACGAGCGGCCTGGATCCTTCATGAGTTTGTCCTGGTCTAGGTCTAGATATGTTGTGGGAATGATATAATCTTGACTAATTACTATTTTAACATGGGTTGGTTTATCATTAAAGTAGTATTGCAGGTTTAATAAAACTTAACCAACTAAAATTGCTAACCGCAGTCAAACCGAGTTAAGCCTTTTGAGCCTCATAGATCCCTTTGTTATACTTGTTAAGCATGGTGCGCTTACGCTTGCTTTATATTTGATAAAAATCCCGGATGGGTACCAGATGATGGATTCAAGTGATGAGGTACATCAAATGTGTTCAAGAGTGCTAGGCGAGTGTTTCCCCCAGTCAACCGTCCCTGTGGAGTATGGAGACCTGAAGAGTAGATATAGAATAGTTTCCGCTATGCTTTGTAATAGATGCAAGTCTTGTTGTAACTATGTTTCGATATGTAATAAAGCATTGTCTTTGATAATCTCTATATTTGTCGCTATATGTGTCATGTGGACATCCTGGGCACACATATAGCTAGCGCTTGGTATTCTTTTGAAAACCGGGTGTGACAGCCGAGCGCCATGTCCACCGCCGTGGCATGCACACGTGGTCGAGCCTCTCCGAGGCTTTGCCGGCCAACCCAGCCCAACTTCTAGCTTCCCTAGGGTTCACTGGTGCTCACGCACCCTTCTATTTCACCGGCGACCGCCGAAGAATGGCATAGCCGAGCTGCACCGCCGCCGCCATCCGCCATGGCTCGCCGCCGGCGAGCTACGACTGTTCCCTAGCCAAACCAACACCACCGTTGGCCTCGCCTCGTCGAGACGAGTTCATCGAGCCCTACCTCACCGCCGGCGACCTCACCGTCGGGAGAGAATCGCACGGTCAAAGCTGCTTCCCCTGCTCGGCTGTCCCTGGCAGGTGGGTCCCGTTGACCAGTCGACCCCACGCGTCAGTCGCACACGGCCCATGGACCGAGTCCACGAAGCCCAGCCGAGAGAAAGATTCAAATGATTTTTCTTTTCGTCTTATTTTCCAGAAAGGCTTGTTTAAATTGTGCAGCATATTTTGATGATTCAAATGGAGTACTTTCAGTTCTGTTAATTTGTTCATGAGTAGATCTATCAGGAAAAAATAAGAAAGTATTTTTGGTAACAATTTATTATGATGTTTTTATTTATTTCAGTTTAGGTGCAAATTGTTAAATAAATGTGTTTATATGTTTTCTGATTGAATTAAATTATGGAAAAAATGGTGTATGCTTCTTGTCATGTAAAGCATCTGTGAAAAATATATGAGGGTCTGTTCCTATAGAAAAAGTGTCTATTTAGATTTAAATGTCTTTTTAGATGTTTCTTGCAATAATTATTGAGAAAATATGTATGTAGAAATAAAATATGGGAAAATTTATGTAATTCTGTGTATCTTGTCAAAACTGAGAAAAATGTTAAATAGGAGTAGTTGTATGGAAGAAAATGAAGTTGCAGTACAAGTGTGTTTTTCTGAGTTTTTCTTAGAAAACTCATGCAGAAATAATATAACTTTACTATTCATGGAACTTTCTTGATAAATATGAAATGTGGAGTAGAATCTGGAAAAAAATATAAAAATGGATGTTACACCCTTTTTCCGTAGGGTTGTAGTTCAGAGGATTTAATCTAGCTTAAACTTTGGAATTTTGTGTAGATCTATATGTTCATGCTCTAGCAGTAATTTTTATACAGTAGGGTGGTTATAGGTAGATGAAGTCAGGAAAAATATAAATCTACTGTTTGACACTTTTCAGAAACAACGTTAGTTCAAAGTACCTTCTTGGCAGTTTATTTAATCTTTTTTATCTATTGTTCAGTATGTTATTTCTTGCTGAAAATTTTTGCAGTGAAGTCCAGTGGGTATAAGTTACCTACTGTAATTTTTGTGGATTTTTTGAGTACAGAAAACAACACTTGCTGTGAAAACCTAGGTTCTTTTTGAATTATTACATGGAAAATAGTTGAGTTAATTGTTTATTGAACGCAATGCAATGAATGATTTTGTCAATGTCAAAAAGTGGTTCAACAAGTTGGTTTTGTTGGTTGCAAAATATTTTACATCACATACCATCATAAGTGCACTATGCGTTGTTTAATTACTTTTACCTCATTGCAAATAGGATCGGTAGTCCCGGAGAACGACCAGGAGCCGGAAGCAAACGCCGAGCCAGAGATCCAGGAGGTGCCCCGAAGCGAGGAGCCCGAACCAGCATGACTTGAAGCTAACCTGCCCGAGTGCCCCTCTCACGAGGCTTCGGTCTTTTGCCAAGGCAAGCCCCGGAGCATTCTAAGTCTCCCATTATTTACAATTAATTCAATTGAGTATTTATATTGTGATGCATTAGGTATAGGAGTTGATTGAATCCTAATTACTGCATTACCATTCCTTGATTATTGCTTATATCTGTCTTGTTATCCTATTAGTTATTATAAAGTAGAATTGCTTAGTTTGCTTAATAAAAGTAGTAAGTAAGGATGTACCCGGAATACCCCTGGTGGGTATTTACTGGATCACGGTTGGCTATATTTGCTATCGTGGAAAAGAACCTGAGTAGTAATGAAATACGGTCAACTGGAAGGCAAGGCACCAAGTTGGAACTTGGGGGCAGCTCGTCCGTAGGATCGTGTAGGTTTGTATCGATGTTGGCCCCGTTCATTTTTGAAAGCGGCCCTTTTACTTAGGGTTGTCGGTGCCGTAATCGCCGACCCCGAAGCCGGTTAGACGCTGTTTGGGCCAAATTTAACCCGAGTCGTGCCCTCTAGTATAGAAATACGATCTGCCTCGGAATGGCCATCGTCAGGTTCCAATTGGACGGTCCGTGCTTGAACCGCGACGATTACCACCATGAACAGTATCGAGCGGTGACCAATGCATGGACCCGACGGGGAAAGTGTGGGTTTGTATTAAAGGTTTCTCGCCAGCTGGTTTATAATTCGATTCGAGTCGCTGTCTCCCCGGTTAGTGGGAAACTATTGTAAGCACTGCCTCTACCCCATGGAGGGTGATGAGGAGTAGGCCCAGGGCAGACTCGTCTAGAAGCTTCTCCTTTGCTTTTGCGGGACTAAGACTACTGGTGGCACAATATTTGAAAAAGGAGGAGTGAGTTATCAAAAACAATGTTTTATTTGGACCACGTGTGTGGTGGTCGTTTTCAAGACTTGTTTAAAGCTTCCGCTATTGAACTCCGTATTGTAATAACTTTAAGTGTTCACACTCTGGGTTAATTTCGATTTCGATTATCAACTGTTGTATCCTCGTGAATGTGGTACTTGAACAATGCGATCCTATATGTTGTAAGTTGTTTAAAATCCTTTGAGATTTCCGGACTACCGGAGTTATATGAGTTCAAGTGAGTCCGAGCCAGTAATTTGGCTAAGACGATACTTGAGCTCTTATAATTTGGACGGTTCCGCCACAGCTGGTATCAGAGCATGGTTCAAGTTATTGCATCCGTAAGGAGCTATTTTCGAACTAAATGGGTAATTCAAAACTATTTTAAAATTTTAAGTGTGCCCAGTCTTGTCCTTAAGCCCTATACTAGGATTCGGGTGGCTTAACTGCTAACAGGGTTCAGGGATTCGCTTCATGCTGGATCTTTTATTTGCTGGTCCATTCTCAGGGAAAAGAGAATGCGTCGATTGCAAAAACATGCATAAAATGATTTGGTGAGATATGAGAGTATGACCATCCAACCGTCGGTCTAGGGAGAGTATTGTTATACCAAGTATATGCAAGCTCTACGCGAACATATATGAGGGTATCAAGTGCTGGTTATATGTTTCCGAATTGGTGCATGGTGTTTAGTATCGGCTTCTATGTACCTTCGTACATATGGGCAGATGCTCAATTATTTCTATCATTGGGATTTTTCTCGGGCTGAAATAAATCTTCTGTAGGTACACTAACTACGCGATCGAATAGAACGACTAGATAACGCATGAGAGATCGTTCTTGCCACCGACTAGAACGTTAGGACTTATGAGTCATTATTAGTGAGTGAGAACGTATGATCGATCATGCATCATGTTTATATTCTTGCACTTTGCATTCCTCCCCTTAATTAAAAGTTGTTCCTTTTCTTTATAAAATTTTGCCAACTTAATTATGCGTCTCACGAGAGTTTGAAACCCCTTTGTTTCTACAGATGGCCCGGACTAAGCTAACAGCTCGCAAGGCCACCAGAGGCAGAGGAGTTCCACGTCGTCGCTTGGCCACAAAGTTGACCAAGAACACGTTCTTGTCCTACTTTGGGTTGCCAACGATCCTCTGGAGGGATTCTGCAGGCAGTGGGATATGAGGAAGGACAGGAGCCCTGGTACTCTTGATAGAAGGATATCTACGGGCAGGATTCCTTGGTCATGGTGCAGGTCAAGGTTAAGGCCTTGGCTAGCAAGCCCCATTGGTCGGGATGGACAGAGATCACCAAGGGCAGTTGTGCAAACGATGGAGCTAACAGGGCAGCATACTTGGTGCTGAAGGACATCATAGCTCGCTTCCCCGCTGACCTTGCTAGTGCTATGGCAGGAGTGTTCTCTCGCGGATCACCTTTTCCGTTGCACTGGAGGCAGACTTTGGAGTCGGTCCTGACAGGAGGCGCAGAGAAAAGGTTCTTTTGTGAGACATTAGCGATGAGTGCCACAGGAGCTTTGGTGGGAGTGTGTGAGAGTTTGGAGCGCAGCTTTGGAGAGTGTGTCCCTTTACCCTCACCGTCTCTTACTAGAGCAAGAGGAAGCTGCAGGAGGAGTTCGACGCCGAGGTAGCCCGACTACAGGAGAAGCTGCAACCAGGTCACCCTGGAGCGTGACGAGGCACGTGCCAGAGCAGAAGCAGAGAGCACCGCCAGGACTGTCACCAAGCAGATGTACCTGACGACGGCTTTTCAGCGAGATGAAGCACGGACTGCGTTGGACGAGCTCAGAGAGGGTGCCCTTCACCTAATTCAGCAGGTGGATAATCAACAAGCCTACATCGACAACCTCCACGAGGCGATCCACCAGATGCATCATGAGGCACAGGAGGCCGTCGCCCCAGCAGCTGACGAGGCTCCAGAGCCCCAGGATGGAGTTGTGCTTGGACCAGATCTTGCGTCGGATGAGAGGCCCATGCTGATGGGCCTATGTTCGACGCCGAGGAGAATGACGCCGCATCCGGCGTTGGAGACGCTTGAGCGTTAGTTTCGCTAGGAGTCTCTCTTTTGTGTAGCCTTGAGCACAGTCGCTTTTGATGTAATCCAGACATGAGTTGGTCTTTATGTTTAAGTTGCATGATGGCATGTACGACTTTTAGACAAGTCCAGACTTCGATCTGGCACCTTTTATTTATGGAAATCCGTCGTTTGTGTTCTTATTTCGAGCAATTATTCTGTGATGTTGTATGGAAATAAGTAATTATACTTGGTCGTGTGCTAAATTTTTGAATTATGTGCAGCACAGTATTTATTCAAGTTCAGTATAAACATCGCCTAATTATTGCTCATTAATGGGATATGCAGATGCCGGCCCACATCCGCAGCCAGCGTGGACAGGATCAGGGCAGGAGAGAATCTGCCACCACCTCCACCATCGCCATTGACGTCGAAGCATTCTTTGGGCAGTCTTGGGCAGCCAGAGGAATATGGAAGAAATGCAAAGGCATATGGAGGCTACGCTCCGTAACATCGCCAACAACACTGCGCAGCAGCATCAGCAACGTCAGGGGACCCGAGCCCAACAGTACAGCTCGTATCGTGACTTCTTGGACACACATCCCCCTGTGTTCAAGGAAGCCACTGAACCGCTCGAGGCAGACGAATGGCTCAATTCTATCACTAGAAGTTTTGTCTTCTTCGCTTGACTGAGGAACTCAAGGCGGAATATGCTGCCCATCTGTTGGAAGGACCTGCAGGTTTATGGTGGTCCCAGTACTGTGCATCCCTGCCAGCAAATGCACCGGTCACTGGGAGTAGTTTTCCGCCGCTATGCGCAGTCACTACATTCCCAGTGGCTGATGGAGATGAAGGTTACAGACTTCATGAGGCTGCACAAGGGACTAGATCTATGTCAGAGTATTTGCATGGCTTCAACAATCTGTCTCGTTATGCCCCGGACTTCGTGAATACCGAGCCAAGAAGATTGCTAGTTTCAAGCGTGGCATGAATGCCACTATGCTCTCTAAGATGGGAAACAGTCACCACCACGTTCAGCGACTTCATCAGTGATTGCCTGAACTAGGAGGCAAATGACAGTAGGCTGGCAACGGAGACTTGCCGTCGTGCGAATGAAGGCGGTTCGTCTCAGTAGAGGACCCCTTTTGGAGCACGCGTTCGTACCGCCCGCCAGTTGCAGGAGCAAGATTCCGTCCACTGCAGAGAAGGTAACTAACAACCGTCCTCGCCCCAAGCTTTCAGAAGCCATACACCGCTCCCTTGATGCAAAACAAGGCAAAGGCAGGAAAGCTCAGGAGTTCCGAAGACCCCATATGTGGTTGGGCCATGCTACAACTATGGTTAGGCTGGACATCTGTCACGTCAGTGCCCTCAGCCAAAGAAGCAGTACACTCATCCTCGGACCCTGCACGGGCAATGTGCATTTTACCACTGTTGAAGAAGTGCCTAAAGGAGAGCTTGTCACCGCTG
The DNA here is from genome assembly GCA_009763385.1 of Coix lacryma-jobi var. lacryma-jobi. Taxonomy (NCBI): domain Eukaryota; kingdom Viridiplantae; phylum Streptophyta; class Magnoliopsida; order Poales; family Poaceae; genus Coix; species Coix lacryma-jobi. The sequence goes on along the minus strand of CM019830.1, from coordinate 25,413,073 downwards.
GTACGTTCTTGTTAATCAATACCCCGCAGTTGTGTTGTTTGATCTGGAGCATCGCATTCATTCATAAGTGAGAATTTTGTTATGAGGAGTAACCCTAAGTTGGTAGAATTGGATAGGGTTATCAGATAAGTTCAGCAGGGGCTGTTCTTTTCTGCCCGCAAATTGGCTAAAGAAATGGAGATTACCTTTGGGGATAAAAAGGTATCTGTGGACCTCATAGTAATCCCTGGATTAGGTTTGGATGTGATCTTGGGAATGAGATGGATGAAACGTTGGAAGGATAATTTGGATATCGCAGAACGAGTGGTCACTATGGTTAGCCCCCAAAACGAGTTTCCGTTTAGGGTAAAGTTACCGCAAAACCCCCACTAGATAGGAGTGTTTGTTCACTATCACGGCAATGCAGATAGCCAAAATCCCAGTAGTGTGTGAGTTTCTGGATGTTTTCCCCGATGAGTTGCCAGGACTACCGCCAGATAGGGATGTGGAGTTGCTATAGAGTTGATTCCCGAAACTGCACCTATTTCCCGGAGGCCGTATAGGATGCCAGCTAACGAGCTAGCAGAGCTCAAAACCCAGTTACAAGAGCTTTGGATAAGGATTGATACGTCCCAGTTCATCACCTTGGGGATGTCCTGCCATCTTTGTGAAAAAGAAGGATAAAACGTTGAGAATGTGTGTGGATTATAGACCTCTGAATGCAGTAACTATAAAGAACAAATACCCCTTACCCCGAATTGACGTTTTGTTTGATCAGTTATCCAAGGCAAAAGTGTTCTCCAAGATTGACCTGAGGTCAGGTTACCATCAGATCAAGATCAGAAAAGAGGACGTGCCCAAAACAGCTTTTTCTACCAGATATGGACTTTAGGAGTATCTAGTCATGTCATTGGATTGACAAATGCACCGAACAATTCATGTATCTGATGAATTCTGTCTTTATGCCTGAATTGGACAAGTTTGTTATGGTATTCATCGATGATATCTTGGTGTACTCCGAGAATGAGCAAGACCATGCAGAGCACCTGAGAATGTCTTAACTCGGCTTCGAGAGCATAAGTTGTATGTGTTGGCGCAAAAATTCGGTCGGTCATGCCAACACACTCGGGCTCACGGTCCTCAGAGGGCGTACCGAGCAAGGTCCCTGACCTCCTGGACCTTCAAAGGGTGGCAGTGCCGAATCTAGGTGAGAGCGACCTCGGACGTGCCAGTCAATTTGACCTGTAATTGACAAGGAGACGAAAAAGTTGTCAAATTGTGGAACCTGCCGGTTTTGGTACCAGACAGTTCCAAAATATGCGGCTCTGATATAACCATTGTTTATAGGACATTGACTACAAAGTCAACTCCCAAAGATTGCACGAAAACATTGATAACGATATAAAGCAGAACGGCTTATAGTATATATAAAGAAGTTCTTTGGTCATGTAAACAGCCGACGAGCTTATACACGTGAAGGAAATAAAGATCTATGCGTACGTTTAAACGACATGAGACCAACGTATCGACTAATTGCATAAGCAGTTCTATCCGTTAACAGTGTGGTGTTTCCATACAGCCATAATAACAAATAGATCGATAAAATAATTTAATCATCAACAGTGGGGTGTCTCCATACAGCCATAATGATGACCAAGCTTAGATCACGTCCGGTGGGCAACGAGCAGATACAATTGATTCCAGGCAGTTTAAAGGTGCACATTATGAAGAAAGCATAACTGGATCGACTATTTTAGCCGATGCAGGGTCCATGAGGCACGAACAAGATCTATCCGTTAAAACCCAAGATTCGATCTAAGATCAGGCGAATCTAATCTATCATATATATATCAGTGGGGTTCGAAATACAGCCTTAATAGAACATGCTAGATCAAATCCATCTACCCTTAGATCAAGGTCACGATCTCATCGGATATCTCGAACGCACAACATGTAGCAATCAAGATTGGCAAATAGTCGATGAAAGACTTGGATCGGCTATTTCTTTGATGTAAGTATACGAAGCCTTTAGATAGCCGATAAAGCAATCTCTTAAGCTTGAGCTATTTTGTCAATCTTGATTGGGCAGGATGTTGTTTTTAAACGTAAAGAAATAAATTGAACGTAAAACAACGTCGATAACTTGATGAATCCATTGGCTTGCCAAGACCAATAGAGCCGATAACTAGTCAAGATCGACTAAAGCAAGAGATTGATCAGAGTCAAGACAGTCTTGCAAAGACGAGCTTAAACCGATAACTAGCCATGCCGTAGCTTAACAAGAGTTTGGTCGATGCCAATACAGCCTTATTGAATGACGACACGAGCCATTGGTGAAACTTACAAGCAACCGGAGGTCGGTCGATGCCGATGCAGCCCTGCATGATCGAAGGTTCCGTCGAGTTCTACGTTACTCCTACTCCTAGGGTTTTGGCCGGTGGCCGGTGTATTGATTGATTGGGTTGTTCTTTACAAAATTCGGGTCTCTAACTATTTATAACCCGGTGACTCCTGTCCTAACACGACTAGGTTACATAATAGGTAAGATAAAGATGACCCGGACTTGAACTCCTTGGCCGAAGCCCGACACGTCTTTGAAGCCCGTCATGTTGGTCCATGAGAATTCTTCTGGTCACGCCTGAACCCACATAAGCTTCTTTATTTTTCTGGCCGATTCCTTCCTTAATAAACCAGCCGTTTGTGCTTACAAAATAATAATCTTTTGGTCCAAATCTGGTGTAAACACATGCCCCCCAATTTTGGGATGAAATTTATTTTATTCCAAAATGTCGCTCCTTTCTTTGGGGTCCGATCGACTAACCCTTTCTCTTTGCCGATCAGCCGAGTCTTCTTCCCAACCGTTATTGCTTTCTCCCAGGGCTATTCTCAAACCCTAACCTTTAAAGAAATCCGCCGCCACTCGATTCAAGCAAAAATCCTTTGAGAGCTCAATTTGGTGCTTCTGCAGGTCAAATGGCGACTCAAGATTCTATTCCTGAGGTAAATTTCGGGTCTCCTATCATCCCTCCGACGATTCTCTACTCTCGTATTTCCCCTCATTTTTGAATTTTCAGGCGCTTCACGACCAAATCCTCATCCCAATTCAGGATAGTCCAAATGACTTTTTTGTCGGGTCCGGTAGGCAATCTCGACCCCACTGAGATCATTACTGCTGAAACCCAGAGGATCCCCTTCAAAATTCAAACTTTGCTTCCAAGCATTGGGGCAAAACTCCCTTCAGGAACTGGCCATCGATCATTCCAGGTTGGAGAGACTGGCTGATCAAGGTAGAGGCAAAAAAGAAGCTGGATTGGATCTTCCGCAGCTTAGATCAGTGCATCACTCTGTCCTTAGCTGATATGAAGAAAAATGAGCAAATGTTGAAGGCTACCTGCTATTTTTGGCCTGGTACCTTCAATACTTTCATGTTCAAGCAGGGTCCCATGACCCCAAATTTAGTCGATGTGCACATGTTGACCGGCTTAAACATCATTGGATCAATCAACCCTTATAGCCTTCAAACCAAGCCCTCCATCAAGCTTGGAAAAACTGGTGGTTGGTCCAGCTACATTACCACCTTTAATACTCCCTAATCTAGTGTCTCAGAACGGGAGCACATCATCTTTTTGAATATGTGGTTGGAGAAGTATCTATTCTGTGGACAAAGTTGTGGCCCAACCTCTAATTTCTTGGCTCTGGCAGAAAAATTGCCTGTGACTTCAGACATTCCCTTGGGAAAGTACCTTCTGGGTGCTCTGTATAGTATGTTGAATAAAGTAGCTCAAAGCTTGATAAAAAATGAAGATATCCCATCAATAACAGGTCCCTGGTGGTTGCTTCAACTCTGGCTTAACCTTCATCTCCACAGGTTGATAACCCCAGATTTGAGGACCTTATCTTTTTCTAAATTATACCCAGACAGCCAAGAAAAGCTACTGGCCGATGATGCCAAAGTGAGAAGATGCACCTCATTTGGAGAAGCTGCTGCTATGATATTATTGATGAATTAGTCAGCTTCTTCTTCAAGATCTTCTACAAGGGATTCCCTGCTACCATCTTTGATTGGTTTCAATATCCAAACATTGCAGACTTTGATAATCCATATACCTTCAGGTTCCGCAGAGAATGTGATGATGAGGGTCTGAAGATCGTGTGCCAAATAATGAAGCCTTGCCTTCTGCCAACTGAAATTAGGCATGGTAGGGAAAAACCTCCCATGTCCTATGAATTCTATCATCCAGTCATGGTAGCCAGACAAATAGGTTTTGGCCAAGTGCCCCCATCTCTTTACTTTGCCGACAAGCTCAGACCAAGGGAAGCAGTAGACTCTGACTTAGAGTATAACAGAATATTCCAACTAGAGCAATCTGTCTCCCTGAAGATGGTCAAGGAATGGAATTGCAGACCCTTCTCTTCAGTCTCTTTCCAAAACTGGTGGCAACAGTGGAGCACCCACCTCTTTAGTGAAGCTGTGGCCACTTACTGCCTGAAGTTGGACTCAGACTTTCAAGCAACTGACGAGGTATGACTCAATTTGTTCTCAAATTCTATATTCTTACCACCTGTTTCCTTCTGATGTCATATGTCAATGCTTGCAGGATTTGGTTACCTTGAATCCCCCCAAAATAGATTACAACATATGATGTCCAAATCCAAGGATTGGCTGTGATGCTCCTACCATCAAGACCTTGATGAAGAGGAAGGTCTCTAATGTCCCAGATGATCAAACCCTTAGCACCTTCATAAAGGAAGCTGGCTCCTCCAAGAAACAGAAAACTGACAAGCCAACTGCTAAGGTTATATCTAAGAAGAAGAAGAGAGACACTTCTGATAGCAGCCAATCCTTGATCAAAAATGCCAATATAGAGGTAATAAAAATCTGTCTTCTCTACCCCATCATCAAGTTTGTTAATTCTTTCTGTCTTTCAATTTTCAGGAACAGACTGGCACCCATAATATGGAGTTGCCTCAGGAGCAGGTTGATACTCAAAATGTCGGGTCTGAAATGCTTCCTCTTCCTGACATCGATCAAGAGTTCCCACAACCAGGTATGTTTCTTAATAACTCCATTTTCCTTAATGGATGACCTTTGAATACTGATGAAGATTTCTTTCAGATGTACTCCCTGAGCCTTCTTTAATTATCCCTGAGCTTCAAATCATCCCATCAGTCCAGGTGCTTTACACATCACTTCTCCTTTCAACATCTTCCCATTTGTGATTATTTATACATCTATTTGTGCAGGAGCAAGGAGAGCCTTCTTCCCTGTCATCCCTTTTGACTTAGAAGACTATATGGATGATGAAGAAGAAACTGTACCGAATTACTCCAAGAAATTATCTGAAGAAACTAAGGCTCGGCTGCAACCATTACTCCCTCTTTTGGAGGCCAATATAGCCGATCTGGTACATGACGCAAAAGGAATCAGAAACATCTTTGACTTGATCAAAGATGACATACCAGATGATCTTAACAAAGCTCTGATTCCTGTTGCTCATATAGAGTTCCTTCGGTTAGAATTCATGGAAGCTAAAGCCAAACTTTAGGCGCGTGAAGCCCAAGTACACCTGCCAACACATGAGCAACGTTGCATCTCTGACATGGTTGCTGCAAAGGACACCATAGATCAACTAAATTCCGAATCCACTGTCCTTATCGGCAACATGTCATCTCTAGAAGCTGAGAGGGATCAGTTGCTGAGCAGGCTCCAGGTTATCGATGAATAGATCAAGTCGAAGAAAGATAGCCTGGAGAACATTTCTATTGCTCTTCGTGAACAAAAGAAAAAGATAGCACTTTTTCATGGTGAGCTCCAGGATGTTAAAGCCAAGAAGAAACTAATCCCAGGTTCCATTGAAGGGGATCAGAAGAAAATAGCTGAAATAGACGCCATCCGCTTGAATGCTCTGAATGTATTAAGATCTGTACTAAATATGTAATTCTATTTGTTTGTAATCCTTGACTCTTGATCCTTTTGTAAACGTTATATTTTCTATCAGTTAGCCAGTGTTAAGATATTCTACCAGCTATTCCTTAGCCGATGATATCCATTCGTTCCATCTTTCACCGTTTAGCCGATCAGTATCAAACGGCTCTTGCGTCTATTAGTTGATTTGCCTTAGGATCTGGATCTGAGGGTGCTATTGAACCGACGCCTTTTTATCTTCTCGAGCCTTACTCATAAATATAAACCGTCGGCTTCTCGAACACACCACGCATTCATTGCCTTACTCTTCGGCCTTTGCTCTCCTCAACCACCGACTGCCCTTCTTCTCCAAACGGCAATCAAGACAATGGCGGACAATCGCGGTAAGCGTCCTGCTGAAGCATCAGAGTCTGTGGACGGCCCTCCGGCGACTCGTCGCCGTGTGCTCGGGTAATGATTTTCAACTTCTTGTGCTCCGAAACTTCTCATTCACCCGAGGAAAACCCTAACCTTTCTGCGGTCCTTCTTTTCCAGTGGACGGCCAAGGCCCCAGCCAACCCCCGTCGGGGCATGGGTTGGCACTGGACGATGATGCCTGGGCCTTCATCCGGGGTGTCTCCGACACCCGACGCCTCCTGGAGGAAGAGCGTCGTCGAACCGCCCATGTCGTGGAAGAGCGAGAGGTCCTCCGCACTCGCCTCAACAGTGTTCTTGAACACTTAGAGGCGTCCGACGCCAGGGTCGCTGGTACGCTTTCCCGAATCCTTCAACTTATCATTTCAATTACCTTTGCATAACCATTCTAGTCAATCTTTTGGTAATTGTTTGTTTAAATATTTAGCCGATTTGTTCTTTGATTTGATTGAATCGGCTATCCTTTTTAATCTTAATCTCTTTTTGTCCAATCGTAAAACTCCAACAACAGCTCGACTGGCTCCCTGGTCGTGCTACGGCGATTACCGACTTCGTAAACGCCCGGGGAGACAATCTGAGGGCGCGCCTGGATGACATTGGGACGCGCATCAGGGAGCTGGTCCTCCATGCCATCTGCCACGGCGCTACCTTTGCCCTCGCCGGAGCTGAACTCAGCGGTGCTGAGATCTCCAGGGAAGTCTCTCCCTCCTTCGTCGGCGCCAGGACGAGGGAAGACTTCATGGAGCTGGTGGAGGAATTCCAACCCTTGGGGCTCGCCGTGACGGAGGTGTCACACCTGGAGGACTTCCTGAACAAGCTGCATCTAAATTAGTTTAATTCTAAATGTTTCTTTTGTATATCCGGCCTGGTGGCCGAACAAGCTGAACAACAACAAGCCTGCCCCTGCATCATCAGGCTTAAATAATTCTGTTAAACATTGCTGTTTGACATCCTTTGTGTTGTGTTGTTGTGTTTCCAAAAACTCTTCTTTTGATTTATCTCTTCACTGAATGTTCTAAAGGCGATACTCTCCCAATATCGGCTATTCAATTAGTCATCCAAAAGACGACACATACATATCGGATATTTTTGTTCTAAAGGCGATACATCAGTATCAGCTATAATGTTAAAACAAAGCTATTCTTTGTTCAAACCAAAATACATCAGCTTTAACTTGTCACAATCAATCAGCCGATGCAAATCCTCTATTAGTTAATTGACTAGACATTTTTTAAAGTCGACTGCTTGGATCGGCTGTTGGCTATCATCAAATGTTTTGAGAAAGCCTTCTTCAAGAATCTTCTCGGAAAAGCACTCCATGTTATCAAAGTTCCAAACATCAGGGTCTGAATAGGCAACACTAACAGTTGAATCGGCTGGTACCACTTCCACGGTGTCGCCGATCCACTGAATCACATTCTGATGCATGGTAGATGGAATGCAGCAATTGGCGTGGATCCAATCCCTTCCAAGCAGCACACTGTAGGATCCTTTTGCATCGACCACAAAGAAAGTAGTCAGCATACTCTTGCTGCCAATCGTCAACTCGACACATATAGCACCTTTAGTAGCCGATATGTTGCCAACAAAGTCGGTCAACCTCATATCGGTCTGAGCCAAGTCTTCTGTAGTCTTGCCAAGCTTTCTAAAAGTGGCATATGGCATCAAATTAATAGCTGCACCTCCATCAACTAACATCCTTCTCAGAGGTCTTCCATCGACAAACTCTTTCAAATATAAAGCTTTTAGATGGAAATGTCTTTCAGGCTTTTAAAATGTGGCCTCTTCTGCTTGATAGATCCACTGAGCAATTGCTTCTTCATCACCAGACTCTTCTTCATGATCAGAGGATCTAAACTCAGCAGGTAGCATGAATAGAGCAGCGATATTAGCTGATGATTCTCCCCTATCGGCTACTTGTTTTACTTGCCAGACTTTGGGTTTCTTTTTCTGGATCTCATCATTCCTTAATCTTTGAACCCATTGCTTCTGGCTTTTGGTCAAGCCACCAGGACACCATTGTCCCTTTTGCCAAGGATGATCACGATCGGCTAATCTTGCTCCAAGTCGATTATGAACATTTTCATTTTTTATGCGCCGATCTGTCTTTTCAAATCTCAATCTTTCATGTATAGATCGGCGGTTGTCTCTCGACTGCCTATACTCCTGATACTGATCACTGCATTCTAGGCAATTATGAAGAGTAGGAAGTTTTAAGCCTTCATTCCAACAATGTCTGAAGAAAGGACAATCCCAATGATTCTTCTCTTCATCCCTGACGCACCTTTCTTCTTCACGAGACCTCCTATACCCTTCCTCTTTGAGCCACTCTTGATACTCTTGTTCATCCCTTTCCCTTTGCATTTGGTTCCTTTCTTTTTGACGTTGCCACTTGTTTAGCAAGATTCTGACAGTTGGACGCCTTCTAGCTTCACTAGCCTTTGAAGTTTCAGGTTGACCATGTTGATCAGCATTCTTCTTTCCTTTCATCTCCTGATACTCCTTGGCTATTAATTATTTCTTTGGATCAACCATCCCAGCTGCCTTGGCTTTGTCAGAAGTCAACACTTTGATCTCGCTCTGAGGTGCCGGAGCCACCATATTCTGTGGAAAAGGATGGCCATTGATGCTCATGCCTTTGGCTTTTTCTAAGCCAATCCTTCCTTTGATGATAGCCCTCTGGATCATATCTCTGAAAACTCGGCAATCATTAGTAGTATGAGTACCAGAGTTATGAAATTTGCAGTACCATTTATTTTTGAGCTCTTCAGCCGATGGGATAGTGTGATTCCCAGTTAATTTGATTTGACCCTTCTCTAGCAAGTAGTCAAATATCTTATCGGCCTTAGTGATGTCAAAGCTATATTTTACATCTTTCTTAGTACTCTTAGCCTTTGCCCAAGGTATGTACTCGTTATTTCTCCAAGCCCAGTCCACAGCAGCCACTTCGTCTTCACTTTCATCACTTGAATCATTAATTTCATCTTGCATGAAGAAATAACTCTCTGTATTGTAGGCTTTCTTGGGTTTAAAGACTTGATTGTACCGATTCTGGGCATCGATATTTGCCACCTTTTTAGCTAAATCGGCCATATTGTTACAACCAAAGCTGATTTTCTCTCTAATGGCAGGTATTAGCCCTCGAATTGCAATGCTAACAACCTCTGAATCTGGCAATGACAAGGTATAGCATTGATTTTTAACCTCTCTGAACCTCTGAAGATACTGGCATCCAGACTCATTATTTCCTTGCCTCGTATCGACTAAGTCCACAAGACCCTTTTCCAATACTCCAGAGTCAAAGTATTTATGGAACTTATCTTCCAAATCTTCCCAGCTCTGAATAGAATTAGGTGGTAGAGATGAAAACCACGAGAAGGCCGAACCAGATAGAGATAAAGGAAACATTCTAACTCTAAGTGCTGGTTCGTCACCAATTTCTCCGAGCTGGACCAAAAACTGAGTTATATGTTCCATGGTCGTCACTGAGCCGGTTCCTGTGAACTTGATAAAATCAGGGATTCTATATCTCGGAGGAAGAACAACCTGATCATACCACTCTGGATATGGCTTCTTGTAGCCAGTCAAGGTAGCTTTTGGTGTCAAGCCAAATTGCTTTTGAACCAAGTCAGTGACCCGACTCATCAGCTGATCGATTTGATTCACCGGCCCTTGATAGCCGATGTTCTGCCCCCCGAGTGTATTGCCATTATATCCCGGGTTCTCCTGAGCATCCAAGGTATAATAATCCGAGACATAATGATATCCATGAGGGATATCACCAGGTGTCACGCTCCCTTGATATGGTGGTGCATTGAAATCCCTGGTAATACGTCTTGAATGAGGAGCTATTTTTGTAGCCGATGAGTATATATTATTACTCATATTCGGTTGTTGCATTGGTTGCGGTGTCATGCCTCCAGGGTTAACCATCATCTGGTTTCTATTGCCATTTGGACCATTGATCTGAGGTCCAGTAGAGGTTCCAACTCCTTGATTGTTTCTCACGGTATATACTGGACCCCTTGTATCATCGCCTAAGTTGAAGGCCTCCTTAATGGCATTTGTGAGACTATTGAGGAAAACTTCATTATGATTCATCAGAGTAGTAGACATGGCCTTGCTGATCACCTCTTGCATGGCATTATGTTGAATTCGGATCATTGGATCATCATGTCCCTCTAGAACCACTCTTGGAAGATGAGTTTTTTGGATAATTTTCTTATCCCTGCTTCTACTAAAACTCAATAAACACATGTAGCGATATTGCTCAACAGTTTCTTCTACCATACGTCGCAGCTCATCTGGAAGTTCCTCCATTGTCATGTTCAGTACTTCATCATTACCGATTGTCATGATCAGACGATCGGGTCCCACCGAGCGTGCCAAAAGAATGTGTTGGCGCAAAAATTCGGTCGGTCACGCCAACACACTCGGGCTCACGGTCCTCAGAGGGCGTACAGAGCAAGGTCCTGACCTCCTGGACCTTCAAAGGGTGGCGGTGCCGAATCTAGGTGAGAGCGACCTCGGACGTGCCAGTCAATTTGACCTGCAATTGACAAGGAGACGAAAAAGTTGTCAAATTGTGGAACCTGCCGGTTTTGGTACCAGACAGTTCCAAAATATGCAGCTCTGATATAGCCATCCAAATCAGAGCAAGAACTCCAGGGATATCCGACGAAGCCGTCATCCTCGCTGCAGTCAGTGGCCTGCATCCAGGCCCATGCTCTTCAAAATTTGCTAGAAAACCGGCAAATACGATCGAGGAATTACATGAGACAATGGAAAGGTACTGCAGAGCAGACATGGACTTCAGGGCAAAGTCCGATGCTCGGAGGTCACAACAAAAGCCGCAGCCGAGGCCTCAAACAAGGGAAAACAACCCTCGCCAAGAACAAAACAATATCGGTGCCATCAACAAAGCAGTACATTATGATGACCAAAGACGGAACTCTCAACCTCCGAGCAACCAAACCCCTCAAGGCTTGCCACCACCGCCGGATCAAGTGAACCAGCAAAAGGATCCTGCGAAAATGTATTGTCATTTTTGTGGTCTTGGAAAGGGTCACACTACCAAGCAATGTGAATGCTTCGCCAAAGGAAAAGAGTACCAGGAGTCCAAAAGAGCCGTTTCGGCAGACAACCGAACCATCAATCACACCAGGAAACCAAATTTCCACCCTCCAAATCCTCCATACCTTTATACCCCCATAAACTACGGCCTACCTTCGCAACAACCCATGTACGCACACCACCCACATTACAACCAAACCTCTTACCAGCCAACCGTGATCCCACAACGCCAAAACCCACCTTACACAGTCACATACCCAACAACCCCCCAAAACCAAACCCCAACCACCCAACAAGTCAACAATGCTCTACCACCACCACCACCAATACCCGCATTACCAGCGCCTCAACCCGTCAAATCCGAAGCCCATAACCAAACAACCATCAACAACCCAACATCAACCTTCGGTGTAATACTAGCTATCACCGGGGGTTCAAATGAAGACCATGGCAACAAAAGGCAGAGAAAGGAACATGCCAGACGAGTACATCATGTAGCCGTCGAAGGACCTCACAAATTCGGTCGATGGTCTCACATTCCTATAACCTTCGACTCCAGTGACATGAAATTGAGAGATTACCCTCATACCGACGCTATGGTGATCGAGACCAATCTGGCAGGGTGGACAGTAACTAAAATTCTGATTGACACAGGAAGCTCCGCGGACATCCTGTTCGCCTCAACCTTCGACAGCATGAAGCTTGACAGAAACCTCCTGCAACCTGCTGACAACCCTCTATACGGCTTCGGCGGTCAACAAGTCAGAGCTATCGGTAAAATATCGCTGCCCGTGACCTTCGGCGACCAAATGAACTGCAGAACCGAGCACATAACTTTCAACGTCATCGACATGTTTTATCCGTACAATGCAATATTCGGCCGAGGGGTCACTAACGCATTCAACGCAGTCATTCACCCCGCTTACCTATGCATGAAGCTCCCCGCTCCGAAGGGGGTGGTTGCAGTATACGGGGACCAAGACATTGCAAGGGCAGCCGAGGGAACTGTAGCACCAGGACAACGTAATGTTCACAACTTATCCAAGCCTCAAGCTACAGACCTCAGCATCGAAGGTGAAATTTGCACTGACAAAGCAAGGGTATCACCCAAGGAAGAGACCAAACAAATTCAACTTTTCGAGGGCAACACTGAAAGAAAGGTGTTTATTTCAGCTAACCTAGATCCCAAATCAGAAAACAACCTCGTCTTTTTCCTCAAAGAAAACTCCGACACCTTCACCTGGTCCGCAGAAGACCTAAGAGGGGTGAACAGAACCCTGATAGAGCACAGCTTAAACATCAAGCCAGGCTACCGCCCGGTCAAACAAAAGCTTCGCAGAATGTCAGAAGAAAGGAAAGAGGCAGCGAAGGCTGAGGTAAAAAGGCTTTTGGACGCAGGCGTCATCCGCCCAGTCAAGTACCCAACATGGCTCTCAAATGTGGTCCTAGTACAGAAAAAGAACAAGAAGTGGCGAATGTGCGTAGATTTCACGTGTCTAAACAAGGCTTGTCCGAAGGATGATTTCCCCCTCCCCAACATAAGCACCTTGGTTTACAGAGCAGCCGGATGCCAAATGCTATCTCTACTCGACTGCTTCTCAAGATACCACCAGATATGGATGAATGAAGAAGATGAGGAGAAAACAAGTTTCTTCACACCTTCGGGAACCTTTTGCTTACGAAGGATGGCAGAAGGCCTAAGAAACGCAGGATCAACCTTCGCTCGTATGACATCTGAGGTCTTCAAAGATGAACACGCCGTGTCTGCCTACGTCGATGATCTGGTTGTCCAAAGTGAGCTGAAAGAAAACCACATTTCAGACTTATCGAGAGTGTTCAGCAATCTTCGGTCTGCCGGATTAAAGTTAAACCTCGAAAAATGTGTTTTCGGGGTAAGCAAAGGAAAACTGCTGGGTTGCATTGTTTCAGCAAGGGGAATCGAAGCTAACCCCGAGAAGATTGATGCTATCATCAATATGGAACCCCCAACAACCAAAAAAGCAGCTCAACGTCTGTCAGGCCGCTTAGCAGCACTCAGCAGATTCATCTCCAGATCCGCCGAGCGAGGGTTACCTTTCTTGGAAACATTGAGAAGCACTGCAGCATTCAATTGGGGACCTCGGCAGCAGAAAGCCTTCGAGGACTTGAAAAAGTATCTCACCAACTTGACTGTTTTAACCAGTCCAAGCAAAGGAGACCTATTACTGTTGTATGTCGCAGCTTCGCCTCACGCAGCAAGCGCAGTCCTGATCAAAGAGTTACACGAGAACAACAGGACAAGGCAAGCCCCAATCTACTATGTATCAGAAACCCTCGAAGGTCCCAAGCGGAATTACTCAGAGCTCGAGAAGATAGCATACGCCGTGGTCATGGCATCTAGAAAGCTCAAGCATTATTTCTAGGCATACGAGATCCATGTACCTTCGGCATACCCCCTCGAGAACATTTTCAAGAACAACGAGGCAGTTGGAAGAATAGCAAAATGGGCAGTTGAGCTTAACAATTATGCCATAACCTTCGTCGGCAGAACAACAATCAAATCACAGGCACTAGCAGATTTTATAGCTGAGTGGACACCTGATCCTCGCAGCGATGGACCTCAACAAGACCCGTTTTGTATCGTATATGTCAACGGAGCCTGGGGTGCAACTGGAGCTGGGGCCTCGGCCATCCTAATCTCGCCATCCGGGTCGAAGCTAAGATATGCGAGAAGACTTGATTTCAAATGCACAAACAACTCCGCAGAATACGAAGCCGTAATACTAGCGCTCTCAAGGCTTCGATCATTGTCGGTCCAAAGGGCAGTCATCAATACAGACTCACAAGTCATCGCGGGGCACATTGAGAAGAACTACAAAGCAAAAGATCCAGAGCTACAAAAATACTTTCAATATGTCCGAAGGTTAGAATCATTCTTCCTCGGCATAACGGTGAAAGCAATACCGAGGGCCGAAAACAACGAGGCAGACTGCCTAGCTAAAGCAGCAGCACTACAACTTCAGCTGCCACCAGATGTGTTCCACGAGGTTGCGATTCAATCAGCCTTCGAAACCCCAGAAAAGAACACCAAGTTGATCAGTACAATTCATAGCGAGGACTGGAGAGCACCTATCATAGCCTATATCAAAGGGCTCCACGAACCCGAGTCCAAGGAAGAAGAAAACAGACTAAAACAAAGAGTACGAGGGTACAAGATTGTGGGCAACATTCTGTACAAAGCTTCCGTAACCTCGCCATGGCTCAAATGCGTGTCACAGTCTGAAGGAAACGATATTCTCAAGCTTATTCACGAAGGCATCTGTGGCTCACACAACGGCCCAAGGGCGTTAGCTGGGAAAGCTTTCCGGCAAGGTTTCTATTGGCCAACAGCACTACGAGATGCAGAAAGCATCGTCAAACATTGCGAGGGTTGCCAACTAACGGCAAAAAATCAAAATGCCCCAGGGGCTCCTACAACTCTCATATGCCCAACTTGGCCTCTGCAAAGATGGGCAATGGACCTCGTCGGTCCACTACCAACAGCTCCAGGAAACCTCCGCTACGCAGTGGTAGCCGTGGAATATTTCACGAAGTGGATCGAAACTAGACCACTCGTTTCCATTACATCCCTGGCAGTGAAAAAGTTCTTCTGGCAGCAATTAGTTTGTCGGTTTGGAGTTCCCAAACATTTAACTGTCGACAACGACACTCAGTTTGACAGCGAGGTTTTCACAGAATTCTGCGCTCAAATCGGAACAATCTTATGCTTCGCATCAGTCCGGCACCCTCAATCCAATGGCTTAGTCGAAAGAGCCAATGCAACAATTTTCCAAGCCATATCAAAAAAGTTGCAAGGCAGGCCCAAAGGAAAATGGGCAGAAGAACTAACCTCCGTCACCTGGTCTCATAACACCTCGGAGTGCAGAGCCACCAAATTCACACCCTTCAGGCTCCTGTTTGGCGAGGAAGCTGTGTTACCAGAAGAAGTCAAGTATGGGTCACTCAGAACAACCATCGAAGAAGACGAGCAAAACCAACTGCTTGACAAAGACTTACTCGAAGAAACAAGATGCAACACAGTGCACAACCTTCACAAGTATCAAGAAGAAACAAAAAAATGGAGAGACAAAAAGGTGAGAATCAAAGAACTAAAGAAGGGTGACCTCGTTCTAATTCGGAAGCAAAACGCCAGCATGGCGGGGAAGTTTCAGCCAAAGTGGACGGGTCCATACCTAATAGTAGAATGCAATCGTCCCGGATCATTTCACCTCTCCGACAGCAAGGGGAACATCCTGCCTCACACTTGGAATATTGATGACCTTCGCAAATACTACCCATAGCGGAGCCTTAGCGAGCCCTCGCATTATGTAATCTGCTTTTTCACTCTTGCTTTGTTTCATTTCCATGCATGTAACAAAAACAGAGGAGCTGCACTCTTTTTCCTTACGAAGGGGCGTAAGGTTTTTTAACGAGGCAGTATCCAAACCATCAATACAGGCTAGAATCCCCGGAAAAAGCAAAACTCCAAATTATTGCTTTTAGTAACAAACATCGAAAAAAGCAGCTCTTCTACAAGAGCGTTAAAATCGATGATAACCCTCGGAAATTGCTTCAAAAAACAAACTTTTTTCAAAGCAAACTTCACCTCCACCCAAAATAAGGGGAGGCGCGAAGTACAAAAAGTCAAGAACCCTCGCAAAACATGCGAGGGGCTCGCAAAAAGCAAACTTCACCTCCACCCAAAATAAGGGGAGGCGTGAAGTACAAAAAGTCGAGAACCCTCACAAAACATGCGAGGGGCTCGCAAAAAGCAAACTTCACCTCCACCCAAAATAAGGGGAGGCGCGAAGTACAAAAAGTCGAGAACCCTCACAAAACACGCGAGGGGCTCGCAAAAAGCAAACTTCACCTCCACCCAAAATAAGGGGAGACGCGAAGTACAAAAAGTCAAGAACCCTCGCAAAACACGCCAGGGGCTCGCAAAAAGCAAACTTCACCTCCACCCAAAATAAGGGGAGGCGCGAAGTACAAAAAGTCAAGTACCCTCGCCAAACACGCTAGGGGTTCGAAAAAAAAATCACCTCCACTTAAAATAAGGGGAGGCGCGAAGTACAAAAAGTCAAGCACCCTCGCGGACACACGCCAGGGGCTCGCAAAAAGGCAAACTTCACCTCCACCAAAAATAAGTGGAAGCGCGAAGTACAAAAAGTCGAGAACCCTCGCAAAACACGCCAGGGGCTCGCAAAAAGGAAACTTCACCTCCACCCAAGACAAGGGCACCAAAGAGTCGAGTACCCTCGCCAAACACGCCAGGACTTATAACGCATTTTCCCACCTACACCCAAAATAAAAGGCGAGACACAAACCATATGTCCAGCTTCCTCAACAAAAAGCGAGCCTCGCTAAAAAGAAAAGGGGGCGTCGCTGTTTTTTCTTCTAAAACATCTCTCAACGAAAAGCGAGCCTCGCTAAAAAGAAAAGGGGGCGTCGCTGTTTTTTCTTCTAAAACATCTCTCAACGAAAAGCGAGCCTCGCTAAAAACAAGGGGGCGTCGCTGTTTTTACTTCTAAAACATCTCTCAACGAAAAGCGAGCCTCGCAAAAAAGAAAAGGGGGCGTCGCTGTTTTTTCTTCTAAAACATCTCTCAACGAAAAGCGAGCCTCGCTAAAAAGAAAAGGGGGCATCGCTGTTTTTTCTTCTAAAACATCTCTCAACGAAAAGCGAGCCTCGCTAAAAAGAAATGGGGGCGTCGCTGTTTTTACTTCTAAAACATCTCTCAACGAAAAGCGAGCCTCGCAAAAAAGAAAAGGGGGCGTCGCTGTTTTTTCTTCTAAAACATCTCTCAACGAAAAGCGAGCCTTGCTAAAAAGAAAAGGGGGCATCGCTGTTTTTTCTTCTAAAACATCTCTCAACGAAAAGCGAGCCTCACCAAAAAGAAAAGGGGGCGTCGCTGTTTTTACTTCTAAAACATCTCTCAACGAAAAGCGAGCCTCGCTAAAAAGAAAATGGGGCGTCGTTGTTTTTTCTTCTAAAACATCTCTCAACGAAAAGCGAGCCTCGCTAAAAAGAAAAGGGGGCGTCGATGTTTTTTCTTCTAAAACATCTCTCAACGAAAAGCGAGCCTCGCTAAAAAGAAAAGGGGGCGTCGCTGTTTTTACTTCTAAAACATCTCTCAACGAAAAGCGAGCCTCGCAAAAAAGAAAAGGGAGCGTCGCTATTTTTTCTTCTAAAACATCTCTCAACGAAAAGCGAGCCTCGCTAAAAAGAAAAGGGGGCATCGCTGTTTTTTCTTGTAAAACATCTCTCAACGAAAAGCGAGCCTCGCTAAAAAGAAAAGGGGGCGTCGCTGTTTTTACTTCTAAAACATCTCTCCACGAAAAGCGAGCCTCGCTAAAAAGAAAAGGGGGCGTCGCAGTTTTTTCTTCTAAAACATCTCTCAACGAAAAGCGAGCCTCGCTAAAAAGAAAAGGGGGCGTCGCTGTTTTTTCTTAAAACCTCTCTCAACGCAAAAACGAGCCTCGCTTAAACAAAAGGAGGTATCGTTCCTTTCTGAGCTAAACATTACACACAACAAAACAACGCAGAGCCGGACAGCCAACGAGCCTCGTCAATATCCGATAACGACAAAAAATCCATCAACCAAATTACACAAACGAATCGCAATGACACAAAACAAACATACAGTGTTCCCGTTCATTTACAAAAATAACTTCACAACGACAAACAAACCAGGAAAAATTACAAAAAATTACAAGGAACCATCGCCCCCTTCAATTAACATCAAATCACCAGAGCCCTCGCTACCCTCCTCGAACTCTGGCTCCACCGCAACGATGGGTCCCCACAACAAAGGAGCTGCCGGAACAATTGGCAGCTCCCCAGACAAAACCCTCACCCGATACATATATGTACGGCCTACATCACTAACCTCCAAAGGTTCCTCCTTTGGAACCACTAGTGATCCATCCGAACCTAGATCTAGTTTGGTTCGCCCAAACAAGTAATCCAAGGCTGTATTCTCATCAATATCGTCATCAATACCAGCTTGCGAGGACAAAGAAGAACCAAACAATTGACGGGTGGACGGTCGATCAGTATAGTCCGCTTCACGCCAAAAACGACTCGATCGGCTGTTTCTTAAATCGTACCTTCGCACTTTCGACCACAAAAAACGCTCGAAGGCTAGCGAAGGATGTTTTAGCTTAGCACGAGCGCACGAATCACCAGTTATAAAAGTATCTTGATAATTAAGCGTCAGTGGCGTCACATCAAACACTTCTAGCATGGTTCCTTCAGGAACCTGCATTTACAGAAAATAGGAAAGTGTCACAGCGTCATCAAGTTTTTACAACCTCCGCACCTTTGACAAAATGACCCTCTCGCCCAAGCAACCCTAAGTTCACACCTGCCCGGCCTCACCGCGCTCCTTAGCCACAGCTTCGTCAACGGTAGCATCCAGACCTCCGCCAATGACAGCACCCGAGCCTTCAGCAGGCGCCCCCTCCGTTGCCACCGCTTCTACAACAGTTTCTTCAGTGCTCGGAGCATTCTCAGCCAAGGCTTCAGCCTCGACAGGCGCAACCTCCACAACGCTGGGCACAGGAATGGCTTCGGAGCTACCACCAGCATCAATAGTCGCCGGCGGCGAGGGCATCGCGTCCTTCCGAGCCTGCAAGGGAAAAATAAACGACAAAACCTCCAAAATCAAATACCAAACCCTTCATAACCATAAAAAAAATAACCTGATGAGTAGCCTCGGCAGCTTCTTCAAAGGCAAGAGCCCGGCCGCCACCAGCAATCCAAAACTTACGAAGCAATCGCATCGCACAGTTCCGAACGTCGGCGTCATCAGCCTTCATCCGGCGCACCTCGTCAACCGACGGAAAAGCATGGTTTGGCCTTTTGACTTTGCGAAGGTGCTCGCAATCTGCAAGTCGAAGCGTGCTAGCCATCGCCAAAGCCCCGGCATAGCCACCAAAGTCGGCCGCGTTGCCAACCAACGAGCTAAAGACGTCCAGCTCGTTACTCAGCCAACCTTCAAAGGCCTCTGCGTTAGTTGCAGGCAGCGGTTCCCCAGCAGAACCTCCGGCTTCGGTCAAGCATGTATCTATCTTATTTTTAACCTTCCCCATGCTTTCCCGCCATGCCTCGGCTTGGGTAGCCAGCTCCATGGACAGCTCTTCTATGCGCTTGTTCGCAGCCAACAAATCCTTGTCCTTTTGCCGGCTAGCAGCCAGGAGCTCCGCGTTGCTATTCGCAACCTCTTGTGCTTCCTCTCGCGATTTCTTAACCTTTTCTAAAGCAGCTTTGAGCTCAATCTCTTTGTTTTCCAAACTCTGGCGAAGCTCCTTATTAGCTTTCTCCGCGTCACCCAACCGGTCATTCAGATAGTGGAGATTATAACTTGCCCTCCGGCGCGCCGACCGGCTGAGGAGCATCAGCTCATCCACTTTGACATCAATATCATCATGAAGTCTCTCCAAGGGCTCATTGGCCAGCCGAAGCTCCGCTTCCGGCACACAGATACGGTTAAATACCCGACCCAGAAAGCGCCTTTCCTTCGGAGCACACTGCAAGTGACACTCTCAAAGGTCTGGACTCGTGAAAAGCTCGGTCGCCGGATCGGAAACTCCAAGTTTCTTCGCATAATAAGGAAGACTTGACCGGCTAGCCTCACCATACGGCCTCTTCCCCGGGGTCCGATCAGATTCAAGGTCACCCTTAAACTCAAAACCATCGACCCAAATGTGCGAGCCAGCAAACTCGGGAAACGACCCTCGTGGAGGACTCTCTGGCTCAAAGTCCCGTATGATGTCATCAATGCTTCGGGTAGCCGCAGCACCAGCACTGGACGAGGCTATTCCTTTTCCTCGAACGTCCTCGATGGATACATCTTCATCGGAGTTACCTTCGCTACTTGACATATCACTATCCTCGTCGGATGAGTCCTCGTCAGTACCCCCCTCCTTTTCCTCTTCCTTCTCGTCTTCTTTCTCATCATCATCGGAGACACCTTCGTCATCCGAGATCTGGATCAAAGCACCAATGCCGCCCACGCGGGGCACCCATCCTCCAATCTTACCAGCACCTCGGCCGCTCAAGGCAATGGCCGAGGATGAGGAAGTGCCGGTAGCACCAGAGCCTACTGCGACCTTCGTCGCAAGTGCCTTCACCCGGCCGCCGGCGCCGCCGCGACCACGGCCGCGACCTCTCTTCGGTCGCGAAACTTTACCTCTCTCCTTCGCAGAAGCTCGCTTCCTCTTCTTTGGTGCATCCTCGCTCGACGGAGCAGGCCAATTGGCATACTGGATCCCAAGCATGTCAAAAACTCTGTTAACACGACCCCCGCTTCCCACCGAGCTGTGGATAGCTTTAACCTCAAGGGTAGACAGTTTCCCAACGAGATTTTCAGCTCTCTGCTGAACGCGCTTATAAATGGCGTCAACACCATCTTGACGCCTCGGAAATTTCTTTAAAACCCTCTCCCAAATCAAGCTTCGGTTTCTTCAATCCACGACCCTCGTACCTCGAGTCCTCCTCTACCGGAAACCAAGCCTGTTTCCGACTGAGGGGCCACGCATTAGCGCAGCAGTACTCCTCAACTAAATCGCGAGCGCACTGAGAACGGGCGACCACCCTCAGACAGTCAACCGCGGCGTGCGCCTCGGGGCTCATCTGAGCTTCGGCACTCACGTCGCCAAGAGGCGGAAGCTCGCCACAAAGCTCAGACACTCCATCAAGCTTATAGTAAAACCAGAATTCTTGCCACCCGCTGGCCCACTTATTTTTCTGAGCCTGCACCGGCAACTCCGACCCAGCGCGATGACAAAAAGTATACACAGCAAACTGACCCAGACTGGTGTTACCCTCGCGGTCCATTATCTTGCGAGGTTGCATGTGCACACGATGCGTCCGAATGAAACCCTCGACTTGTGGAACAATACCTTGTGAGCGGCATGCCCAAACATACACTGACATCTTTGTAAAGCACGAAGGTGTAAGCTGGTGAAACTTCAGGTTGAACCTCTACAGAACAGCTGTCACAAATGAATCAACAGGGAAGCGCAGCCCAGCCTCGAAAAATTCCTCAAAAACAACAACCTCGTCTACATCAGGCTTTGGCACAGTTTCCCCAGCACTGGTCCTCGCCTTCCCCTCCTCGATCCACCCTCGCTTAACATATGCCGCTAAATCAGAGCTACAAACGCGGCTTAGCCTAAACTCAAAGGTCACCCCCTCATCTGCAGTGGAGGGAGAAACAACTCGAGCCGTCTACTTAGACCTAGCCATCTCTCAAGCCAAAACCTTCGAAGAGCACCAAACTCACAACCTTCGAAATCTAGACAAAAACCAACCTTCGCAGAAAGAAAACGAACATCAGCAGGGTGGCTAGAGCAAATGAAGGCACGACTCAATCCCCCCACCAACCCCTCCTATTTATAGGCCATGAGGTGGACACCCCAACCCGACAAAATCGGCACGACAACCGAAAACCACGGCGCAAAAAACGAAACAGGCTTCAACAGTACAAACAAACAGTGCAACGGCCCAGCCCAAAGCAGCTGCGGGCGTCGCTGCCAAGGGTCTCTTCACTTTTCCCGTCCAAGAGCGCTGCTTGGGCCTAAATACTGTTCATTAGATCCAAGGCAACGAGGGGCTACTGTTGGGAGAAGGGACCCTCGGCAGTGGCGCCGCGTGGGCTGAGCAGGAAAAAAACCTCCGCCGACCCGCGCGCCCTCACAAAGCCTCGCCCTCCCGATAGTTGGGGCTCTTCTAGGTCGTTTTTTCTTAACCTTCGGATGCAAATCCGACCCTCGGAGTTCGCTTTGTTTCTCGCAGGTAAAGGCGCTCCGAACACGTAATAAGTAACCTTCGCAGGTTCCGAGGCTTTTTCGTTGAGGCATCAAGCTTGGCAAGTGGCGACTTGGCAAGTGGCGAAGGGATGCTGACCCAAGGACCGGCGAAGGGGAAGGTCCGTTTTCCTCTGTTCTCCGTTGAAGGCAAACGGAGCAAGGTGGCGGCGGACAGGAGGAGGACTGATTAGGGTTTTCCGCCTCTGCTGTGTTTTTACGGCTTTGCCCTTTCTGCTTGTGTAGAGCCGGGGAATATTTTTGTACCCTATTGTAATTATGCCAGCACCCCTTGGTATTCCCTATAAATACCAAGGGGTGAACAGTGTAAACGGGACGATTATTTTTGTGAAAAAGAAACATTTTCACCACTTTATTTACTTGTGCGAACGCTTTTACCTTCTGTTGGAAGCACACTTGCCCTACCTCCGCACTCGTGCAGGGGGGTGGCGAAGGTGACCAAGTGTCAGAAGTAACAGCGAAGGTTAAGGAACGAAGACAAAGTCGCTCTGGCTCAGTTCCCAAAAAATCGTCCCCTTACACTGTTCACCCCCCGGTATTTATAGGGGATACCAAGGGGTGCCGACCAAATTACAATAGGGTACAAGAAATATTCCTCTGCGCTACTCATACAGAAGGGCAAACTCGTACAAACACAGCCGGAGCCAAAACCCTTGCTTGCCTTCCGTGCGCCCGCCGCCGCCCGGTTCACGCTCCCTCCGATGCAAAGACGAGGTCCGACCCTCGCCTTGCGGAGGTATTCGTCCAGTCGCAGAGTCTGAGGTCCTCCGCCACCAGTTGGGACTGGGCCTCTTGGCGAAGGTACGCGGGATGCGCGAGGGTCGCTCCCGTCGCTCTTCACACCCCTTTCCTGCAAAAAGGTACCTGAACACCTCCGAAGGTTGGGTCAGTATTCAGAGGTTTGGTTTGCGATCTGAGAGGCTTAACAGGATGAAACAGGGGGGTAGGCGGCGAAGGTGCGCGGGGGCCGCTTTGTTTAGCCAGCCTGCGTGGTGCCTCTGCCGAGGGCCCCTTTCCCCAACAGTAGCCCCTCGTTGACTTGGATCTAAAGAACCGTGTTTAGGCCCAAGCAGCGCCTTTCAACGGGAAAAGAGACAGGACCCTCGGCAGCGACGCCCGCGGCTGCTTTTGGGCCGGGCCGTAGTGTTGTTTTTTGAACTGTAGGGGTCTGTTTCGTTTTCTGTGCCATGGCTTTCTTGGTTTTCGTGCCGGTGTTATCGTGTGGGGCGTTCCGCCACCCGGTCTATAAATAGAAGGGGTGGGTGAGGGGTTTGGATTGTGCCTTCCTCTGCTATAGCCATCCTGCTGTTGCAATTTGCTTGTAGCGAAGGTTTGTTTTAGCTTGTCTGCGAGGGTTGAGACAGGCGCTCGCTGTTCGGTAACGTTAGCAGCTGAGGAGATGGCTAGGTTGAAACAGACTGCTCGCGCTGTTTCGCCCACAGCCGCGGATGAGGGGATTACCTTCGAGTTCGGACTCAACTGAGTTTGCACCGCGGAGATTGCATCTTATGTCAGGTGGGGTTGGATTGAGGAAGGTAAAGCGAGGACCAGTGCCGGGGAGACGGTGCCGAAGCCGGACGCTGATGAGGTTGTTGTATTTGAGGAATTTTTTTCAGCCGGCCTTCGCTTCCCTGTTGACCCTTTTGTGACCTCGGTTCTGCGGAGGTTCAACTTGCGCTTCCACCAGCTCACACCCTCGTGCTTTACAAAGATGTCAGTTTATATCTGGGCGTGCCGCTCTCAGGGTGTTGTTCCTCATGTTGAGGGGTTTGTTCGGACCCATAGAGTGCACATGCAACCTCGCAAGATCTCGGATCGCGGAGGTAACACCAGTCTTGGACAGTTTGCGGTGTACACTTTTTGCCATCGCGCTGGGTCGGAGTTGCCGGTGCAAGCCCAGAAGAATAAGTGGACCAGTGGGTGGCAGGAGTCCTGGTTTTATTATAAGCTTGGTGGGAATGCAGAGCTCTGCGGTGAGCTTTTGCCGCTTGGTGATGTTAGCGCCGAAGCTATGATGAGCTCCGAGGCTCACGCCTGTGTTGATTGTTTGAGGGTTTTGGCGCGGTCTCAGTGTGCTCGCGACTTGGTCGAGGAGTACTGTTGTGCGAAGATTTGGCCCCTCAGCCGGAGACAAGCGTGGTTCGCAGTCGGGGAAGACTCGAGGTACGAGAGTAGGGGCTTGAAGAAGCCGAAGGTTGACCTTGATAAGGTTTGGGATAAACTTCTGAAGAAATTTCCCAGGCGAGAAGATGGGGTCGAAGCAGTCTACAAGCATGTTCAGGGGTGGGCGGTGGAACTTGTTGGAAAGCTTTCCACGTTGGAGAATAAAGCGATCCACAGCTCGATAGGTAGCGGAGGTCGGGTTAACAGGATGTTTGACATTCTTGGGGTTCAGTATGAGAGTTGGCCTGCGCCGTCGAGCGAGGATGCGCCAAAGAAGAGGAAACGTGCTTCTGCGGAGGGGGAAGTTGTTTCTCGGCCGAAGAGGGGTCGTGGCCGAGGACGCGGCGGCGCCGGTGGTCGAGTTAAAACACTTGCGACGAAGGTTGCTGTCAGTTCGGGAGGTGTCACCACTTCCTCATCCTCGGCCATTGTTTCGAGCGGCCGAGGCAGCGGGAAGACTGGAGGACGGGTGCCCCGCGTGGGCGGTATTGGCGCTTTGGTTCAAATCTCGGATGACGAGGGTGGCTCCGATGATGATGAGGAGGAAAGGGAGAAGGAAGAAAAGGAGGGCGGTACTGAAGAGGACTCCTCCGACGAGGATAGTGATACGTCAAGTAGCGGGGGTAACTCCGAAGAAGACGTATCCATCGAGGATGCTCGAGGGAAGGGAATAGCCTCGTCCAGTGTTGGTGCTGCGGCTGCGCGAAGCATTGATGACATCATACAGGACTTTGAGCCAGAAAGTCCTCCGCGAGGGTCGTTTCCCGAGTTTGCTGGCTCGCACATCTGGGTCGAAGGTTTCGAGGTTAAGGGTGACGCCGAATCGGACCGGACCCCGGGGAAGAGGCCGTATGGCGAGGCTAGCCGGTCATGTCTTCCTTATTATGCGAAGAAACTTGGAGTTTCCGACCCGGTGACTGAACTTTTCACGAGTCCGGACCTTCGAGAATGTCACTTGCAGTGTGCTCCGGAAGAAAGGCGCTTTCTGGGTCGGGTGTTCAACCGTATCTGTGTACCAGAGGCGGAGCTTCGGCTGGCCAACGAGCCCTTGGAGGGACTTCACGATGACATTGACGTCAAAGTGGCTGAGCTGATGCTTCTCAACCGGTCGGCGCGCCGGAGAGCGAGTTACAATCTCCACTACCTGAATGACCGGTTGAGTGATGCGGAGAAAGCTAATAGGGAGCTTCGCCAGAGTTTGGAACACAAAGAGATTGAGCTCAAAGCTGCTTTGGAAAAGGTTAAGAAATCGCGAGAGGAAGCGCAAGAGGTTGCGAATAGCAATGCGGAGCTCCTGGCTGTTAACCGGCAAAAGGACAAGGATTTGGTGGCTGCGAACAAGCGCATAGAGGGGCTGTCCTCGGAGCTGGCTACCCAAGCCAAGGCTTGGCAGGAAAGCATGGCGAGGGTTAAAAATAAGATAGATACATGCTTGACCGAAGCCGGAGGTTCTGCCGGGGAACCGCTGCATGCTGGAGACGCAGCGGGTTTTGAAGGTTGGTTATGTAATGAGCTGGATGTGTTTAGCTCGTTGGTTTGGAATGCTGCAGATTTTGGTGGATATGCCGGAGCACTGGCGATGGCTGGTACGCTTCGTCAGCCAGATTGCGAGCACCTTCGCAAAATTAAGAAACCCAGCCATAAGTTTCCGACCGTGGACGAGGTGCGTCAAATGAAGATCGCGGACGCCGAAGTTCGGAATTGTGCGATGCGCTTGCTTCGCCGGTTTTGGATTGCTGGCGGTTGTCGCGCTCTTGCTTTCGAGGAAGCTGCCGAGGCTACTCGTCAGGTTCGCGTTATTGGGTAGACTGGTTTTTTGGCTTTTGTTTCAATGATTATTGAATTGGTGTTAACTTAGGTTTCTTTTTCTCTTATTTGTGCTTACAGGCTCGGAGGGAGGCGATGCCTTCGACGCCTGTGGCCATTGATGCTGGTGGTAGCTCCGAAGCTGTTCCTGCTCCTAGCTCTGCAGAGGTCCCACCAGTCGAGGCTGAAGCTTTGGTCGCTGATGCCCCGACCACTGGCGAAGGTGTCGAGCAGGGGGTGGCCACGGAGGAGGCACCTGCTGGAGGTGTGGATGCTGCCACTGGCGGGGTTGAAACAGGCGAGCACGGGGGAGACGAGCAGGTGTGAGAATTTAGGATTGTATGGATGAGAAGGTTATTTTGTAATGTGTGAGGTAGGTGGAAAGACTTGACGATACTTTTTAATTCTATGGTAATGCAGGTTCCTGATGGAACCGTGCTAGAAGTGTTTGATGTGACGCCCCTGACGTTAAACTATCAAGATATTTTTGTAACTGGCGAATCTTGGGCTCGTGCTAAGCTGAAACATCCCTCACTGACCTTCGAGCGTTTTTGGTGGTCGAAGGTGCGAAGGTACGATTTAAAAAATAGCAGGTCGAGCCGTTTTTGGCGCGAGGCGGACTTTACTGACCGGCAGGCCACCCGTTACTTATTTGGTGCTTCTTCAACCTCGCAAGTTGGAATTGATGATGATATTGATGAGAACACAGCCTTGGAGTACTTGTTTGGGCGAACCGAATTAGATTTAGGCTCGGACGGATCGTTAGTGGTCCCAAAAGAGGAGCCTTCGGAGGTCAGTGATGTAGGCCGTACGTATATGTATCGGGCTAGGGTTTTATCTGGGGAGCTGCCAATTGTTCCGGCAGCTCCTTTGTTGTGGGGACCCATCGTTGCGGTGGAGCCAGAGTTTGAGGAAGGTAGCGAGGGCTCTGGTGATTCGATGTTACTTGAAGGGAGCGAAGGTTCCTTGTAATTTTTGTAATTTTCCATGATTTGTTTGTCGTTGTGAAGCTATTTTATAAATGAGCGAGAACACTGAATGTTGGTTTTATGTCGCTACGATTCCTTACTCGTTATCGGATATTGACAAGGCTCGCTGGCTGTCCAGCCCTGCGTTGTTTTGTTGCGTGCAAAGTTTAGCACAGAAAGCAAAATAGCGAGGCTTGCGTTTCGTTACACTGAGTTGTTTTGTAAAAAACAGCGACGCCCCCTTTCTTTTTAGCGAGGCTCGCGTTTCGTTACACTGAGTTGTTTTGTAAAAAACAGCGACGCCCCCTTTCTTTTTAGCGAGGCTCGCGTTTCGTTACACTGAGTTGTTTTGTGAAAAACAGCGACGCCCCCTTTCTTTTTAGCGAGGCTCGCGTTTCGTTACACTGAGTTGTTTTGTAAAAAACAGCGACGCCCCCTTTCTTTTCAGCGAGGCTCGCGTTTCGTTACACAGTTGTTTTGTAAAAAATAGCGACGCCCCCTTTCTTTTTAGCGAGGCTCGCGTTTCACGAGGGTGTTCGACTTATTAAGGCTTCGCGCCTCCCCCTAGGTGGAGGTGAAGTTTGCTTTTTGCGAGCCCCTGTCGTGTTTGCGAGGGTGCTCAACTTTTTTGGACTTCGCGCCTCCCCCTTTGGTGGAGGTGAAGTTTGCTTTTTTCGAGCCCCTAGCGTGTTTTGCGAGGGTGCTCGGCTTTTTAGACTTCGCGCCTCCCCTTATCTTAGGTAGAGGTGAAGTTTGCTTTTTGCGAGCCCCTGGCGTGTTTTGGGAGGGTGCTCGGCTTTTTGGACTTCGCGCCTCCCCTTATCTTAGGTGGAGGTGAAGTTTGCTTTTTGCGAGCCCCTGGCGTGATTTGCGAGGGTGCTCGGCTTTTTGGACTTCGCGCCTCCCCTTATCTTAGGTAGAGGTGAAGTTTGCTTTCTGTGAGCCCCTGGCGTGTTTTGCGAGGGTGCTCGGCTTTTTGGACTTCGCGCCTCCCCTTAGGTAGAGGTGAAGTTTGCTTTTTGCGAGCCCCTGGCGTGTTTTGCGAGGGTGCTCGGCTTTTTGGACTTCGCGCCTCCCCTTATCTTAGGTGGAGGTGAAGTTTGCTTTTTGCGAGCCCCTGGCGTGATTTGCGAGGGTGCTCGGCTTTTTGGACTTCGCGCCTCCCCTTATCTTAGGTAGAGGTGAAGTTTGCTTTTAGAAAACGTTCGTTTTTGAAGCAATCTTAAAAAAGGTTGCATCGATTATAGCACTCTTTGAAGAATAGGTGCTTTTTCGATGTTTTCTAGTAAATGTAGAGGTTTGATGACTCTTCTTTTTTCGGGGGTTCTAACCTGCATTAAGGTTGTGGATGCTGCCTCGTTAAAAAACCTTACGCCCCTTCATAAGGAAAAAGAGTGCAGCTCCTTCTGTTTTTGTTACATGCACAGAAATGGAAGAAAACAAAAGTGAAACAAAAGATTACATAGTGCGAGGGCTCGCTGAGGCTCCGCTATGGGTAGAATTTGCGAAGGTCATCAATGTTCCAAGTGTGAGGCAGGATGTTTCCTTCGTTGTCGGAGAGGTGGAAAGAACCGGGGCGATTGCTTTCCACAATCAAGTATGGACCTGTCCACTTGGGCTGAAATTTTCCTGCCAAGCTGGCGTTTTGTTTTCTGATGAGGACGAGGTCACCCTTCTGCAAATCTTTGATTCTGATCTTTTTATCTCTCCATTTTTTGGTTTCTTCTTGGTACTTATGAAGGTTGTGCACTGTGTTGCATCTTGCTTCTTCGAGTAGGTCTTTATCAAGCGGTTGGGCTTGCTCGTCAGATGCGAGGGTTGTTCTGAGCGACCCATATTTTAGTTCTTCTGGAAGCACCGCTTCTTCGCCGAACAAAAGTTTGAAAGGAGTGAATTTTGTTGCTCTGCATTCTGAGGTGTTGTGAGACCAGGTGACCGAAGGTAGTTCATCGGCCCATTTACCCTTAGGTCTACCCTGCAACTTTTTGGATATAGCTTGGAATATTGTCGCATTGGCTCTTTCAACCAAGCCATTGGATTGCGGGTGCCGGACGGAGGCGAAGCATAACATTGTCCCAATTTGCGCACAGAATTCTTTGAAGATCTCGCTGTCAAACTGAGTGCCATTGTCGACGGTTAGATGTTGAGGAACTCCAAAGCGACAGACTATTTGTTGCCAGAAAAACTTTTTTACTGCGAGGGAAGTGATGGAGGACAATGGCCTTGTTTCAATCCACTTTGTGAAGTATTCTACAGCTACCACCGCATAGCGAAGGTTACCTGGAGCCGTCGGTAGTGGGCCTACGAGGTCCATCGCCCACCTTTGCAGAGGCCAGGTTGGGCATATGAGAGTTGTAGGTGCCCCTGGAGCATTTTGGTTCTTTGCCATCAGTTGACAACCCTCGCAGTGCTTGACGATGGTTTCCGCATCTCTTAATGTTGTTGGCCAGTAGAAACCTTGCCGAAACGCTTTGCCGACGAGAGCCCTCGGGCCGTTGTGAGAACCACAGATGCCCTCGTGGATTAGCTTGAGAATGTCATTGCCTTCGGACTGTGACACACATTTGAGCCATGGCGAGGTTACCGAAGCTTTGTACAAGGTGTTGTCAACAATCTTGTACCCTCGCACTCTTTGCTTTAGTCTGTTTTCTTCTTCTCTGTTGTTTGATTCATGGAGCCCCTTGATGTAGGCCATGATAGGTGCTCTCCAATCCTCGCACTGAATTGCGCTGATCAGCTTGACGCTGATTTCAGAAGCTTCGAAAGCTGACCGAGTGGTAACCTCGTAGAACACATCTGGTGGAAGTTGTAACTGTTGTGCGGCTGCTTTAGCTTGGCAATCTGCCTCGCTGTTTTCAGTCCTTGATATTGCTTTTACAGTTATGACGAGGAAGAAAGATTCTAACCTTCGGACATATTGAAAATACTTTTGAAGCTCTGGATCTTTTGCTTTGTAGTTCTTCTCAATGTGCCCCACAATGACTTGAGAGTCTGTGTTGATGAGTGCCCTTCGGACTGACAACGACCGTAGTCTTGAAAGGGCCAGGATCACAGCTTCATATTCAGCGGAGTTGTTTGTGCATTTGAAGTCAAGCCTTCGTGCGTATCTCAGCTTCGACCCGGAAGGCGAGATTAGAATGGCCGAGGCACTGGCTCCAGTTGCACCCCAGGCTCCGTCGACGTAAACGATCCAAAACTGGTCATGTCGCAGCTCACCAGCACGAGGGTCGGGTGTCCATTCTGCTATGAAATCAGCCAGTACCTATGATTTGACTGTTGTTCTGCCGACGAAGGTCACAGCGTAACTGTTAAGCTCGACTGCCCATTTTGCTATTCTTCCAACTGCTTCGTTGTTTTTAAAAATGTTCTCGAGGGGGTACGACGAAGGTACATGGATCTCGTGCGCCTGGAAATAGTGCTTGAGCTTTCTTGATGCCATAACGATGGCGTATGCTATTTTCTCAAGCTCCGAATAATTTCTCTTTGGGCCTTCGAGGGTTTCTGAAACATAGTAGATTGGGGCTTGTCTGGTCTTGTTGTTTTCGCGGAGCTCCTTGATGAGAACTGCGCTTGCTGCGTGAGGCGAAGCTGCGACGTAGAGTAACAATAGATCTCCCTTGGTTGGGCTGGTTAGGGCAGTCAAGCTGGTCAGATACTTTTTCAACTCCTCGAAGGCCTTTTGCTGCTGGGGACCCCAATTAAATGGAGCATTGCTTCTGAGTGTATAAAGAAAGGTAACCCTCGCTCTGCGGCTCTTGAGATGAATCTGCTAAGTGCTGCTAAACGACCAGACAAACGCTGAGCTGCTTTTTTGGTCGCCGGAGGTTCCATGTTCATGATGGCGTCGATTTTCTCAGGGTTAGCTTCGATTCCTCTGGCTGAGACGATGCAACCTAGCAATTTACCTTCGCTTACCCCGAAAACGCATTTTTCTGGGTTTAGTTTCAATCCGGCGGACCGGAGGTTGCTGAACACCCTCGATAAGTCTAATATGTGGTTTTCTTTTAGTTCACTCTGGACAACCAGGTCATCGACATAGGCAGAGACAGCATGCTCATCCTTGAAAACTTCAGAGGTCATGCGAGCGAAGGTTGAGCCTGCATTTTTCAAGCCTTCTGCCATTCTTCGGAAGCAAAAAGTGCCCGAGGGTGTGATAAAACTTGTTTTTTCCTCGTCTTCTTCATTCATCCAAATCTGGTGATAGCCTGAAAAGCAATCAAGGAGGGACAACATTTGGCAACCTGCCGCTCTGTCGACCAGGGTGCTTATGTTTGGGAGAGGGAAATCATCCTTCGGACAAGCTTTGTTCAAGCAAGTGAAATCCACGCACATTCACCATTTTTTGTTCTTCTTTTGGACTAGGACCACATTTGAGAGCCAAGTTGGGTATTTGACCGAGCGAATGACGCCTGCGTCCAAAAGCCTTTTTACCTCAGCCTTCGCTGCCTCCTTTCTTTCTTCTGACATCTTGCGAAGCTTTTGTTTGATTGGGCGATAGCCTGTTTTGATGTTCAGGCTATGCTCAATCATTGATCTGTTGACTCCTTTTAGGTCCTCTGCGGACCAAGCGAAGGTGTCGGAATTTTCTCTGAGGAAGGTAACGAGGTTGCCTTCTGATTGGGGGTCTAGATTGGCTGAGATGAGCGCCTTTCTTTCGGCGTTGCCCTCGAAGAGTTGGACTTGTTTGGTTTCCTCCTTTGGCGCTGCCTTCACTCTGTCATTGCAGACTTCACCCTCGTCGCTGATGCCGGGGGTTTGAGGTTTTGACAAATTGTGTACATTACGTTGCCCTGGAGCTACGTTTCCTTCAGCTGCCCTTGCAATGTCTTGGTCCCCAAATACTGCAACCACACCCTTCGGAGCGGGGAGCTTCATGCATAGGTAAGCGGGATGGATGACAGCGTTGAATGCATTTGTGACCCCTTGGCCAAAGATGGCATTGTATGGATAGAACATGTCGACGACATCAAAGGTTATGTGCTCAGTTCTGCAGATCGTTTGGTCGCCGAAAGTCACAGGCAAGGATATTTTGCCCACCGCTCTCACTTGTTGACCGCCGAAGCCGTATAGAGGGTTGTCAGCGGGTTGCAGGAGGTTTCTGTCGAGCTTCATGCTGTCGAAGGTTGAGGCAAATAGGATGTCAGCGGAGCTTCCTGTATCAACCAAGATTTTGGTGACGGTCCACCCAGCGAGGTTGGTTTCGATCACCATAGCATCGGTGTGGGGGTAATCTCTCAGTTTCATGTCGCTGGAATCGAAGGTTATGGGGATGTGAGACCAACGACCGAATCTGTGGGGTCCTTCGACGGCCATGTGGTGAACTTGTCTGGCATGTTTCTTCCTCTGCCGTTTGTTACCATGGTCTTCATTTGAACCTCCGGTGATAGCTAGAATCACACCGAAGGTTGATGTTGGATTGTTGATGGTCGTTTGGCTCTGGGCTTTGGCTTTGACAGGCTGGGGTGCTGGTAAAGTGGGAATTGGCGGTGGTGGTGGCAGAGCGTTGCTGGCTTGGTGGGTTGTTGGTATTTGGTTTTGGGGGGTTGTTGGGTATGTGACTGTGTATGGAGTGTTTTGGCGTTGTGGGATTGTTGTTGCCTGGTAGGAGGCTTGGCTGAAGTGTGGGTGGTGGGGGTAAATGGGTTGTTGCGAGGGTAGGCCATAGTTTACGGGGGTGTAATGGAATTGGGTATTTGAAGGGTGGAGGCTTGGTTTCCTGGTGTGGTTGATGGTTCGGGTGTCTGACGAAGCAGCTTTTCTGGATTCCTGGTATTCTTTTCCCTTGGCGAAGCATTCGCATTGCTTTGTTGTGTGTCCCTTTCCGAGACCACAGAAGTGACAATACATTTTTGCGGGATCTCGTTGCTGGTTCCGCTGATTTGGCGGGGGTGGCAAACCCTGAGAGGCTTGGTTGCTCGGAGGTTGAGTGTCCCGTCTTTGATCCTCGTAATTTGTTGCTTTGTTGATTGCACCAATGTTGCTGTGCTCTTGGCGAGGGTTGCTTTCCCTTGTTTGAGGCCTCGGCTGTGGCTTCAGTTGTGAGCGTCGAGCGTCAGACTTCGCTCTGAAGTCCATGTCTGCTCTGCAGTATCGTTCCATTGTTTCGTGTAACTCCTCGATTGAATTCGCTGGCTTCCTGGCAAACTTTGATGAGCATGGGCCTGGACGCAGGCCACTGACTGCGGCGAGGATTACAGCTTCGTCGGATATCCCCGGAGTTCTTGCTCTGATTTGGATGAACCTTCGCCAGTAGTCTTGAAGCAGTTCTCGCTCCTCTTGCTTGCAATTGAACAAGTCGATGGGGTTTGAAGGGGCTGGTGTGATGCCTTTGAAGTTTGTGCAGAGCCTGTCTCTGAGGTTGGCCCAGGAATCCACGGTCCCGGGGCGAAGGTTGTTGTACCAAGTTTGCGCGATGTCGCGCAAGATAATGACAAAAGATTTTGCCATTGTTGATTCATCTCCACCTGCCGCGGCGACTGCCGCCTCATAGCTCATTATGAACTGGCGAGGGTCGGAAAGCCCGTCGTAACGAGGTAAGTTTTGTGGGTTGTAGCATGGAGGCCAGGGTTGAGTTTGGAGTATCTGGGAGAGGGGTGACCTCGGGTCATAGGGCATTTGGTGTTGCTGAGGTCTTCTTTGGATGCGGAGGTTTGGCTCTCTCTCATCTGGGTAAAGTTGGCGAAAGTTTTGCTGACTCATTGGGTAAGGCTCTTGGAGTGGCGGTGGTGGGGGTGGTGGATGGCGAAGGTTGTCTTGATCTCGCTCCTCGTTTCCCTCCTGCAGCGGGGGCATATCCCCGTCGTTCCAGCCCTCTGCCTCGGCCTCAGCCGCGGCGAGGGACTCTTCCATTCGGCGAAGCTGCTCCCTAGCCTCGTCTGCCTTTTGCCTGATGGCGCGCAGCCAATTGTGCTTCTCTAGCTGGTCCAGACGCCTTTTCTTCTCCTGCAGCTCAGCCTGAAGGCTTTCGAGGGCCTCGAGGCCCAACTCCTCTTCGTCAGCTCCCTCTCCCTCCCCGGGGGTGTGAGGGTGCAACACGGTCCGGGCTTGAGGGCCCGGGACCTCCGTGTCCGGGGTGACATCCTGCGCCCTTGAGGGTTCTGGTATCTCCTCGGCAGGTGGGACCACCGTCGCTGTCTCTCTAGCCGCGCGAAGGTCTCTGGTGGTGTTGGTTCGCCTGTTCCCCGCCATCTCGAACTTTCGGTTCCCCACGGTCGGCGCCAAACTGTTGGAAGCACACTTGCCCTACCTCCGCACTCGTGCAGGGGGGTGGCGAAGGTGACCAAGTGTCGGAAGTAACAGCGAAGGTTAAGGAACGAAGACAAAGTCGCTCTGGCTCAGTTCCCAAAAAATCGTCCCCTTACACTGTTCACCCCCCGGTATTTACAGGGGATACCAAGGGGTGCCGACCAAATTACAATAGGGTACAAGAAAGATTCCTCTGCGCTACTCATACAGAAGGGCAAACTCGTACAAACACAGTCGGAGCCGAAACCCTAGCTTGCCTTCCGTGCGCCCGCCGCCGCCCGGTTCACGCTCCCTCCGATGCAAAGACGAGGTCCGACCCTCGCTTTGCGGAGGTATTCGTCCAGTCGCAGAGTCTGAGGTCCTCCGCCACCAGTTGGGACTGGGCCTCTTGGCGAAGGTACGCGGGATGCGCGAGGGTCGCTCCCGTCGCTCTTCACACCCCTTTCCTGCAAAAAGGTACCTGAACACCTCCGAAGGTTGGGTCAGTATTCAGAGGTTTGGTTTGCGATCTTAGAGGCTTAACAGGATGAAACAGGGGGTAGG
This sequence comes from Coix lacryma-jobi var. lacryma-jobi, assembly GCA_009763385.1. Lineage (NCBI taxonomy): Eukaryota > Viridiplantae > Streptophyta > Magnoliopsida > Poales > Poaceae > Coix > Coix lacryma-jobi. The sequence continues at coordinate 25,378,106 of CM019830.1, read as the reverse complement.
TGGCGAAGGTGCGCGAGGGCCGCTTTGTTTAGCCAGCCTGCGTGGTGCCTCTGCCGAGGGCCCCTTTCCCCAACACCTTCGCACATAGCCGACCGTTGTCCACCCTCGCTCCGCACCCTGTTTGCTAACGGGGGCCCAGCAGGAGTGCATCCAACACTGAACAAAAGACCTTACTATAAATACAGATGATCGCTTACAACAATTATTGTTTTGCAGAAAAATAAAGTTATTGCGAATAGTTTGTGCCATCTGACAGAAATTTAAATATACACTCTTGCTCTTAATATGAGAGAATTTATACTTTTTGGGGTTATTTTTTTATTAAAGTGCCTTGAAGAATTGAAAATATATGATATATGTAAGTCACATGACAACAACTTGAATCGGTCCATATATTCCTCGGCTCATGACCCAATATGATGACACCCTAGACCAATATATCCGTAAAACCCCCATCCACGCAGTCACGTTTAGTCAAAATACAACCGTAAACTTTTGAATTGATTTTAATATATGTTAAGGGCTATAGTTCCTAATCAAGATTTATTGTAGATCCATGACACAAAGTTTTATAGGCCAACACTACCACACAGAGGGTTTGTAGGGGCGGCTGCAGATGGTTTATAGGGGCAGTTGTGCCAGCCGTCCCTACCCAACCGTTTCTATAAATCATTGATTTGTAGGGGCAGTTGGCCAGTCACTCCTAGAAATTGATTTGTAAGGACGGTCCCCTAGAAATAGTTTTTGAATTACTGATTCCATATTTTTAAAAACTCATCTGTCTCCGTTGAAGTCGCAAGTCATGATATTTTTCACGCGAAAATCGCGCGCTTCGCGGTCGACGGGATTCGAACTCACGACCTCATTCTCGCGCGTATCCTCCTACCACTGCACCTCACACTCACTTATGTCTATATTGAATTTTGAGTCTACTCATATTATACTAAAACTTAGCGTATAATTAGACGAACAGACTATCAATGGAGATCCGTGAAGTCGACATAGAGAAAAGAAGACGTCCAGCAAGCAGTCATGATAGCGCTTCTTAGAAACCTAATACGTCCCCTACCCCATGCAGGGACGCGAAGAGACGTAGGCTTCGGAGATCTGCTCTTCCAGCGCCGATGGCACGTCGATGATGGGACGAGGAGGACAGCGACAACACAATACTAGGGCAAAGGGAGTAGATGAATTGTGTGTCTATCGAGGACAATGTCTCGTCACTATTTATACACGCACTGCAACTATGAAAAGTAAATAGCCGCACAATACACGATTAAGGCGATTGAACCTGCCGTTATTGAACTCGATCAATCACCATTAATATGAGAATAATTGCTTACCAAAATATAGGCTAGCATAATTTTTTCCATGCTTGCAAAAAATATCAAGTAGCAAAAAAAAGCCACGGACCCACAGGTTATCAAGCGAGAAATTGTCGGACCATTCACACGCCCAGGCCCATCACCTGGCCCGACGCGGTGAGGCAAGCGAGCGCGTGTGTTTCTTCTTTTTTCTCTCACTAATAGCTTCAACTAGTTAGAGATAGCTAGCAGTATAACAGAATAGGCCTTTGGACGATCTGTCAACTGAGCTTTAGTCTCGGTAAAAAATTGGGTCTGGAACTAAAGACTTTTAGTCCTTTTCTCTCACTAATAGCTTCAACTAGTTAGAGATAGCTAGCACTATAACAGAATAGGCCTTTGGACGATCTATCAACTGAGCTTTAGTCTCGGCAAAAAATTGCGTCCAGAACTAAAGAATTTTAGTCCCGATTGGTAAAACCAACCGAAACTAAAGGTGAACCTTTAGTAGCACCCAGTCCTTCTACGCGAGACGAGAGGTGCCACTACTGCACAAGGCTTAACCGCAGCAGGCCTTTTGGCTTTACCGCAGCGGGCAACAACGTCCACTGTGGTGCTATGTCACGGTTAGTCGTGGCCATTACCGCAGCGGGCGCTGCTGCCCGTTGCGGTAAAAGCCTTAACCGCAGCGAGCAACATAATAAGCCCGCTGCGGTTAATAACATTTACTGCAGCGGGCAACCTAAACAGACCGCTGCGGTAAATTATTTACCGCAGCGGTCTGTTTAGGTTGCCCGCTGTAGTAGTTATGTTTAACCGTAGCGGGCAACTTATGTTGCCCGCAACGGTTATTAATTTTGGATTAAAAAATAAATAATGCAGCCAACAAAAACACTGCAGGATATGAATTCAAATCAATTGCAGTTTTCAAATCAATTCCAGAATTCCAGATTTCAAACAGAGATATATATATGCATATATAAACCATCTTGACATAACATACAAAGTCACTTAGTTGTTCTTGTCATCATATACACATTGACTTAGTTGATTTCAAATTCAAATTACAATTCATAGTTCAACTTGATGAGCGTAATCTCTAGGACGAAGCATTGTGTTCCATTTTTGGAGCTTCTCGTATTGGGGTAGCAACGCCAGCTCAGATTCGTTGTCGAAGAACGTTTCTCCTTCGAGAATGCATTTCTCCATTACAAACTTGCATATGTCTGCCTTGACTTGTTTAAAGCACATCGTGCGGCTTTGCTGCTCTCCCCAATACTTGACACCTTCCTTGAGCTTCTTCCAGCTATTGGTGTACTCCTTGCTTTCCCTTAGAAACTCGCATGTGTACAAGCCACATGTCTTTGATCCTAGTGGCTGTTTGGCGCACTGCACGATACACAAGCATTAGAACCCATATGTATGAAACATGAATTGAACCTTTGAAATACGTACCGGGAAATCTCGTCGAATTTTGAGGTGGTACCTATGCTTGTCCTTGAACTTTTGAGTTCTTCGGTCCCAGAATCCGGGCACCTTTTGGTATTCCTTATAAGCGTTGTACAAAATATAATAGTTTTAGCCACAATTTAAAAACGTATGGTAACCATAACTGATGAAAAAGCTGAATGACTTACTTTTTCAGACAATCTTCGAATGACTTGTACCCTTGCTTGTTTGGTACGCTCAAGGAGTCAAACACACAGGCCCTGCCATCTTGAGGGTATATGATAAAAGCGACCCAGTGGCCACCCACGAGGCCCTGGCTGCACCATTGCCACAAAATAGAGTTTATAACGAAGAGAAGGCATGATATGCTAGCGACTTAGGTGTACGTACATGTATTTGACTTACCCAAAGTGATAGGCAGCCATTATACACTCTGGCCCGTCCGGCTTGATCTTCTTCATGCATTCTGGTATTTAATTTTTCAACTTAATCTTCTCGGCTTTCATATTTTCTTCATATTTCTTCTCTCATTGTCGAACTGTCATCTCCGGATCAGTGATCTCGAAACCCTTGATGATTCTTTCAGCAATATGTGCAGGAGAGAGGTAGAGTACAGGACGTGTCTTTTTATTACTTACTGTGACTGTCATGTTGCACGGACAAGTCATCGTGACATAATAAGTATAGAACTATGGAAAATACGAATGTAGTGATCTGTGAAAGTTGCATTCATCGCTTACAGTGTGAATACGGTGATTTGAACGATGTCTAGGTCTTCTTCCCGCATCAGGTTGTACATGTCGCTAAAGTCGACGGGTAGGTGCATTTTGTTACCAGCGGGCAAGTGGAAGTACTCCGTGGGAATCTTGACGTTAAAACTTGACATCCTGGCTTTTGCAGCTTCCATGTACCATAGATGGAACCTCCTTGTATCCCACTTTTCCTCGTCGATGAGCTGGGCCTTGGGAATCATGAACTTCCCGCACTCATAGTGGCCAGGGCAGTCTTCGGCCTCATCAAATAGTTGACGGGTAGTTTCAGGCCTGACAAACGATGGATAGGGATGTTAGTAGCACATATACTATGGAGGTGGTATTATGCTCAATGTTACCATACCTTTCGAATGTGAGCGTGTACGGGAGCTTGTCGGTGGACGTTCTTGGATTCTTGGTGGGTGGGGGAGGACATTGGCTTGTGGTTGACGAGGGAGGTGTCTTCGTCCCTATTGCCTCCCCCGTCGTGCCTCCTTGTTGCTCGTTCGTGCTTGGCTGGCTTGTCGTTGTCGTGTTGTCGCCCTTACCGGCCTCTGAGCTTCTTGCCTCATTGACCGGGCCGATCGGCGGACTGTTTGGAGGCGGGGGAGACACGGTGCCCATGTCCGTGCCCTTTTCCTTTTCCCCGCCATCACCTTCTACCTTTTCCTTGTCCCCGCCTTCACTACCGTCTTCTCCTTTGTATATTCCCTTGCCCTTGTCCCCGACCTTTTCTTCGTCATCATTGCTGTCGTGATCTGGATCTTCCAGAGGACAAGATCCGGCGGCTGATGGTTGTGATGTTGGTGTCGGCATTGGAGTTGGCGTCGGGGCAATGATCTCGATGTCCTCGCGGTTCCATAGGATTTCCAATCCAAGTGCCTGACCTAGGTGCCTGGCCGGTTGTAGGTGGGGATGGTCCAATTCAAAATGTTCCTGGTCGAGAACGTTCCAAAACGAGCTCACGACCACATAGTCTTTAGGGATGTTTTCTTTGTTGAAGTCATGAATATCGTGGGGTGCAAGTATGCATCCCTCAGCCACCACCATTGTTGGGGGAACACCAAAGGGGTACCCCCAATCAACGCAAAACACACGGGTTAAAACCTAGAACACCAGTTAATAGTAAGCCCGGCTGGACTTAACCACCCGAATACCAACCTGTCAAAGCCCACAACACCGGCCCACCACGGGGAAGCCTAGGCCCGCCAAATGCCTCACAAACCACCTCGTGGTAGCCTGCCTCTCGAGCCCTGGCTCAAGGGGTTCGAGCCCGCCACCGCCATACACCACCCCTCGAGGCCCGGCACAGGGCCCTCGAGCCTCGCTGGCCCGACTGCCTACCCCTCGAGGGCACATCACGCCCCTCGAGCAGCGCCAAGCACCGGATGCCAACCCCACACTAAACATTTAATGCACTCACCTACCCCCGTCACGTCCTCTGAGACGCAGCGTGCGCCACAGTGAACCGGAGTCTGAGTCAAACCTCCTTTTTACCATAAGCATGGGTGAAAAGGCACCAGTACAGCACTGTTCGACCATACCCTGCACTGTGGCGCGTCCCGGTCACATCTCGAAACCCGGATTTCCGCTGTACGACCAGGTTCCCCGAAACTCGCCCATACCTGCAGAGCTCGAGCCTCCCGCAGGCGCCACCTCGAGGCCGGTTCTGCGCCCCTCGAGCCCTAATTGCTGTCATATGATTGGAGGACAGGTACCCCTAAGACCCGGCGGGACTACGCACGTATCGTACGTGCCGGGATGGGCGCTGTACGGCCTCCACGTCGCCACGCCTCCACGTCCGCGCACGGGATGGAGGCCACGCTTCAAGGACGCCCCAACAGCAACCCCTGCGTTGGCTACAATGTCTTCAACAAGACAGGGTTCCTACCCTTCTCCGTATTGGGCACCGTACGCCCCGACACCTGTAATACCTTTGTGTAACCCTGGCCTCCCCTTGCTCTATAAAAGGGGACACCAGGGCCCTCATTCCGTGGTTACAGACACGTTAGAACGCACATACGCCCATACACCCTCACACGCGAGTCTGGACCCCGGTCCGCGCTCGCCAAGCTTGTATTCGCCCCTGTACAGGCACTTAGGTGCAAGTAATACAAGAACCTCCTCCCCCGCTGGACGTAGGGCCTTCTTTGCCCGAAGCAGGATAAATCCTTGTGTCATCTTGCATCACCATCCAGGAAGAGAGCACGCGATCATATTACTAGTTGGTGTCATACCCCCGGGTTCAAAACACCGACAGTTGGCGCGCCAGGTAGGGGCTTTCGCATGTCCGAGTCGATTTCTCGTTGTTTCCTGGATGGCTTCATCCCCTCCTTCGTTCTCGGCTGGTGCCGTCGTCTGGTTCGGGAGCCTCGAGTTCCTGGCCATCGGCAACGGCAACGAGCTGACCCTGCTCTCCACGGAGGGCCCGAGCGGAGGGCGTGTCACGCCACCCCGCGCGGGAGGCGTGGCGCGTCGCCCGCACCACCACGCGTTGCCACCTCGTGAGCGGCGCCGTCGTCACCACCGTCGCCGGGCATAGGCGGTGCCCGCGGCGTACGCCCACTTTCCCGCGGCTGGCGCAGAGTCCCCAACGAGGGACCTGTCCGGCGCGCGACCGGAGACTTCTAGGGCGCGCGCGCACTCTCCCAGTGAGTTCGCGTTCATCATGCGCATGGGTCGGGAGCCTAGCCAGAGGCCCCCGAGCCGTGCTCCGTCGACACCACCCAGCCTCCTCCCGCACGAGGCGTACCGCGCTCGATGCCAGCAGTTCCCGTCTGGCCTCAACAGCTCCGCGGCTATTTGCGCCCACCACCTCGACGAGCGCCGTCAGGACCGGGCGGCTGCAGAGCAGGAGGAGCGTCCGGGCGTACTCCTACGAGCCACCGCCAGCATGGAGATCGTCTACCCTGCGCACGTCGACCGCGGCCTCTCACGATCCGTCGCGCCACCTCGTCGAGCCACCTTCGGGGAGTGGTACCGCGAGCTGCAGTCCCGACACGAGCCTGGGCGGCGCAGCATCAGCAGCTCCGACTCCGATGAGTACGACTACCACGACCCTGACCTCTGGGAGCCCACCAGGGAGTGCTTCCAGCTCGAGGGGGTCGTGGGCGATGCCGAGGACGACGGCGACAACGACACCAGGCCGGCGCTCAACCTCGAAGAGCCCGGAGACGTGGCCACGGCGGGAGGATCGCGCGTTCAGGGGAGGAACGAACCCCCGACACAGGCTGCACCATCTCAGCACGGTGACGACCGGGCGGTGCAGCTCGCGCAGCTGCGGGAGGCCATCGCCAAGGCCGAGGAGGAGCGACAGCGCCTGCTTCAACTCGAGAAAATTATATCACAGGAACCGGCCCAGCCTCGAGGCGCCGGTGTTTGTGGCCGAGCTCGAGAGGTCCACCGGCAGATCCTCGAGGACGGGGCGCCCGCACGCCCCGAGGTGCGTTTCCCACGAGCCGGGCAGAACGTGGTGGCGGCCGCGATGCTGCTCCGCGATCTACCCGCCGTCTCCAACCCTGACGCCAGGCGCATGCTCGGGGAAATGAAGAACCTCCTTGAGACAGCCGCTGTGCAGCAGGCCGAGAGCTTAGCCTCGCGACGGCGCGGGGTGGCCTCGGGGAAGCCAGCAGACGCGCCCCACACCGAGCGGGAGATGTCCGTCCACCAGCCAGATGCCCCTCGAGCCAGGCCAGTCCGAGAACGGATCGTCGACAACAGACCACCTCCGAGAAAGCCGTCGAGTTCATCGCAGACATCACATACCGGTTTGGGGTGCCTAACGTCATCATCACCGACAATGGCACCCAATTCACGGGCAAAAAGTTCACCAACTTCTGCGACGACAACAGCATTCGCGTGACCTGGGCCTCGGTCGCATACCCTCAATGCAACGGGCAGGTCGAGCGCGCCAACGGCATGATACTCCATGGGCTGAAGCCGAGGTTGTTCAAGACCCTCAAAAATTTCGGAAAGGGGTGGGCTGCAGAGCTCCCCTCGGTGCTGTGGGGCCTCAGGACAACGCCAAGTCAAGCCACCGGGTTCACTCCGTTCTTCCTGACCTACGGTGCCGAGGCCGTCTTGCCTACGGACCTCGAGTACGGCTCCCCTCGACTTCGAGCCTACAACGAGCAAACCAACGACGAGAAGCTCGTCAACGCCAAGGACCAGCTCGAGGAGGCTCGAGACGTGGCGCTCATTAACTCCGCACGCTACCAGCAAACGCTTTGACGCTACCACGACAAGCACGTACGCAAAAGGGACTTGGCGGTGGGGGACCTCGTGCTTCGACGGCTGCAAGACAATCGAGGGCGCCACAAGCTCACCCCTCCATAGGAGGGCCCATACACCGTAGCTGAGGTGCTCAAGCCAGGAACATACAAGCTCTACGACGACCAAGGCAGGATCCTGGCGAACGCGTGGAACATATCTCAGCTACGTCGCTTCTACCCTTAAAGGCCTCGAGGCCTCATTCATTCTGTTGCTTTGTACAAACATGTCAAATATGAATGAACAATCTCGTGCATTGTATTTCGTTTTGCTTAGCAACTTAAGGTATTCTCGACCCTGCTTTGCTCAGGGTCGAGCCTCCCTCGGGGGCTGACAGGGGGGCCTCCCCCCCCCAGACTCCAGAAAAAATGCGTGTTTTCTTTTCAAAAATTCGACCCTCGTCTCGACTCGTGCCTCGAGTGAACTAGCGACGTCTAAAACCTAAAATACCTCGAGCCTCCAAGGGTCGGGAGGCATCGACGTAGACGGCCACCTACGCCCCCGGGCTACGGTACCCTACCTACGCCTCCCCTCGAGGGGCTCGCGACGTATCGAAGGAACACAGACTAAGCTAGCAGAAACTCGAGCTTGCAACAAAGAGAAGTGGTCAAACGCATTTGAAAAGAAAACAACTCCTTTAAACAAACAAGTCATATATACATACGGGTCTCGACGTACCCTCATTCATGTCATAAAATTCTTACAAGGGCCTCGACGCCCAAATTTGGCACGCAGGCCCTAATCTTCGTCGGTATGATACTCCTCCCCGAGGTCTTCCACGGCGGGCTCAGCCTCGACACCCGAGCTAGAGGAAGGAGGGTCCTCGACACCGCTGCTGGCGTCAGGAGGCAGCACGTCCTCCTCGAAGATCTTCGCTAGCGACGTCCCCGGCCTCTCCATCTTCTCCAAGATTTTGTCGACACGGTGGTTGTTCCACTCCTCGTCCTTCCCCTCGATCTCGATGAAGCCATTGGCGACAACGTGGACCGGGAAGCGGAAGCCCGAGCGGACGACCGCGAGCGTCTGCTTGACACCATGGTGGAGAGCTTGCCGAACATGGTCCCGCGCGGCTACGTCGAGATAGCACAAGGCGTCGACCAAGGCGTCGCCTCGGGCCACCGCACCTTCTGCCGCAGCCACCGGAGGAACACCCCACATGGAGCCGAGCCGGTCGAGGGAAGCGCGAGCCCGCTCCGCCACCATCGTCTCGTCTTGGAGTTGGTCCAAGAGAGCCTGGTTCGTCCCGCGGAGCTCCTCGACCGTCTTCTCGACCCCTGCGCAACGAACGAGGAAGAGTGAGACTGCGGCGTAACAAAAAACCTCGAAGCCCAAGCAAGGACAAGGTGTAAGCCTTACCATCGCAATGTTGTCCCAGTTTGGCGAGGTCGCTGGTAAGGCCCTCAGCGCGCTGCTCGAGCCTGCGCTTCTCGGCCAGCATAAGGAGCTTCTCGGACCTAAGCTCCTCGACCAGCTTGCCCGTATCCGCGAGGGCTAGATCCTTTCGGATCACCTCCTGCCGCGCCGCCACCCTTGCAGCCCGGGCGTCTTCAGCCTCTTTTTCCGCCACCTCCGCTGCGGATCGAGTGGTGGTGGCTTCGCGTCGAGCGTCCTCGGCTTCCTTTTTCATCGCCTCCGCTGCGGCTCGGGCGGTGGCGGCTTCGCCTTGGGCGTCAGCGACATCCCTCCTCGCCGCCTCCACTTCGGCCCGGGCAGAGGTGGCCTCGCTGCGGGCGTCGGCAGCCTCCTTCCTCGACGCCTCGAGGGCGGCGGCGGTCTCCTCCTTGGCTCGAGCGGCCTCGCCTCGAGCCGCCCGGACTTCCGCCTCTGCCTCGTTAAGCCGGCTCGCCATTTGGACATTCCGGCCCAGCTCAGCGCGGAGATCTTGAAGCTCCGCCTCAGCCCTCGCAAGGGCGGCCGACACCTGTGCGGACCGGCCCGCCTCCTCAGAGCAGGACCGCTCCGCCTCCGCCATGAGCTCGGCCACCTCCCGGAAGATGGACCGCACCTCGCGCGGGGCCCCCCGCTGGGCCGGTTGCTCGACGGGGACCATGGCAAGGGACGGGCTCGGCGCGTTGGGAAACGGCCATACTGGTCGGTCAAGCTCGATGTCGGGCAGATCCTCTTCCGCCCCGAGCTGCCCCGGCTGCGGCCCGCCGCCCGACGGCACGGGCCCCGGCTCCCTCCGTCCCTCCGCCGGCACCTCCTGTTGCTCCGCCGCCTCCCGAGGCGGCGTCACAACCTCGCGTGGGGGCGAAGACTCGAGCGGCGGCGGGTCGATCGAAAGAAGGCTCGACCCCGGGCCCTCTTCCCTGGCCGGGTCCTCCGGCGTCTTGTCAGCGCTAGCCGGCGCCTCGGGCGCCTCCACCATCATCGAGCCCGCGGCGAGGAGCGGCCCCTGCTCTAGCTCGTTCAGGAGGTCCTCCACCGTCGGCTCCTTCTCCGCCAACGCCTCTCCCCCCTTTCCCTCCTCTGCAGCCCGGCTCATGTCGGTCGGGGCCTCGAGGGGCGCAGTCTCCTCAGCCCCAGACACCGGCGGGGCCGTGCTCGCCCCAGGCGCTTCCCCCGGAACAGCCGTCGTGGTGGGGGGAAGGGTGGCGCTCCCAGCTGGCGCCATCGCGGGAGGAGGAGGAGGGGGAGGAGGCAGCGCCTCAGTGGACGTGGTGGTGGCGGGCTCGATGCCGTAAGCTGCGGCCCCTGCAATATGAGATGACAGTGATATCAGAACCGGGAAGGATGCCTCGACCCCTGTGGTCGATGGCGACGGCCTCACCAAAATTCGCGATGATCATCTGGCTTCCTCGAGCCATCGCAGCTCAAGCCTTCTCCAGCCAAGCGGCTTCTCTAGCGGAGGAAGGTGCCATACCTCGAGGTGCTTGTGCCTCGGCGGAGCTCGAGGTCTTGGCCCGCTTGGACGCAGCGAGGTCCACCTCCTGGTAGGAGCGCTTCCCCCTGAGAAACCAGAGATGGCATGCATCACCAAAAGTAAAGAGGTAAAGCCTCACTACCGACGAGATCCAAGAAAATTACTCACCCAAAGCGGCGGCTGGGCTTCTTCCCGGAATCGCCGGACCCACTCGGGGGCTTCGAGCCCACCCCACGGCTCGAGCCCTGCGCCTGGGCCGTCTCCGCAGGGCTGGGATGAGGGGAGGGCTCCCGATGCCTCCCGTGGCTCAACCTCGAGGGAGAGCCCTCCTTCCGCCCCACATCGCGAGAGGGCGACCGTACCTCCCTCGTGCTGTCGTCGTGGCGCCTGTCCCGGCGCGGGCTCCGGGACCTGCTCCGACGCTCGTGCTGGCGGTCGCGCCCTCCCGCGTCCGCTTCTGTGTCCCGGCGGCGGTGCGGCGATGGACTCCGGGGACGCTCACGCCCCTGGTCACGAGACGCCCGGGGGCTCCCTCCCCGACGCTCGTGATGATGCGGGCTCGACGCCTTCTCCTGACGCCCGCTCCTCCGCGGGCTCGACCCCGACCTCGATGGCTCGTGGCGGTCAGGCCCGGAGCCCCTCCCGATGTGGTCACTGCCCCTCGAGGCTCGGCCCTTCTCCCGCCTGGGCTGACGCGGGGGCGGCCTCCGTTGGTGCTATGGCGGAGGCGCTCCGGGTTCGGGGCTTCCTCACGACAGGGGGCGCGTCCGGCCGGGAGCTCAACGTGCCCTGGGCCTCCGACGAGGCGGAGCTGGGCGTGGCCTTCTGCTGCTTCACCCCGCGCGGTACCTTCGCCGGGGGGACCTCGTAGATGCTCTCCTGCACAGAGGAGCGGTCAGCCCTGACGTCGAAGACCCCCGCGCATCTCAGGCGCGCGTCCATCCCCTCGTCGTCGCTCTCATCATCATCATCGTCATCATCCTCCGAGCTCGAGGAGCTGAGCTCGGGGGACTCGTCCCCAGGCTGCCGATTGCGGCGAGCCTTCGCCAACCTTTGCTCCCGAGCCGACCGACGCAAGTTTTTGTTTTTCTCTTTCTTCTTTCTGGAATCCTTGTTCTCTTTTTCCTTTTGAGCAGAGAGGCGCCTCACCTGTGTCTCCGCGGCGTCCTCCCTCACCGGGGTCCTCGAGGCACGACACGTGAACGTCCCCTGCGAAAAAAGGAAACGTGATGAAAAAAAAGAGAAAAACACGAAAAGAAGGCGCAAGGTTCGAAGAAGAAAGGAGGGGAGGCTCGAGACGGGCTAGCTCGATGGGGACCTACCAGATCAAGGCACCCCTCGTCGGGCGCCATGGGGATTAGCTTGGTACTCTCCGGGGCGAACGACCCATGGATCGTGATCGACACCCGGGAGATGCCCTCGCTGCAGGGCAATCCCCCCTCGGCCATCCTCAACCCGCTCAGCGCTTCGGCCGTGGCCTTCTCCCCCATTTGGTACAGGAAGAGGGGGCGGTCCGCCAAAGGGAGGACCCTCCGTTGGTGGAACGCCCAGATGACCGCCGGGACGGTCAACCCCTCCTCGTCCACCAGCTTCTTCATCAGCTTCATCAGCGACGCCAGGTGGCACTGCCTGTCTGCCACGACGCCCCAGATCCACTGGTCCGGGCACCGGTCGAACACCCTGCCGGTATACTGCGGAAGGAGCCCTCCCTCATTCCGCAGATAGAACCAGTGCTCGTCCCACCCCGACTGGTTGGTCGAGAGCCGGTGGTGGAGATACTCACGGGGGACGCCGGCCGACGAAGGCCCGGTCCGCATGGTGATGGCGAGGGAGCCGGCGCGCACGAGCCGCTTCCCGCTGGGCTTCAGCGTCTTGGTGAAGAGCTCGCCCCGGAAGATGTGAACGAACATCTCCCAATGCGGCTCCATCTTCAAGTACCCCTCGCACAACGCAGCGAAGATGGCGGCGTGCGAGATCGAGTTGGGGGAGAAGTGTTGAAGCTCCACCCCGTAGTGGTGGGTTAACGCCCGCATGAAGCGGCTCGGCGGGACACCGAGCCCCAAGCGGTGGTAACGGGTGAAGCTCACCACGTACCCCTCCGGCGGGTGCAGCTCCCGGTGGTCGTCCGACGGGATGACCCACCACGCAGATCCCTCCTCTGGGTTTGGACGAAGAAGCCCCTGAGCCACCAGCGAGTCCATCTCGCGCTGCGTCACCTTCGACCGTCTCCAGGCCTCGGCCGGCTGCGGCGAGGTCTTGTCGGCCATGGCAACGATGGCGTGGGCTTTGACGGCGGACGAATGGCCGGGGAGGTTGCTGGCTGCGGGCTCAGGAGGAAGGGGTGCAGGAACTGTGGCGGCTATGGAGGCAAAGGCAAAGAGAAGAGCCCTCTCCCCCTCTCTCGGTATTTATACGAAAGAGCCCCAACAGGCGAGGCGTCCCACGGTGACGAAAAAGGTAACCGCATCGCATTTAATGCGCCCACCTAACTACGTCTCGAGCCAGATGCAGGGAACACGCGGCAGCTCTCCATTCGCTCCACTACCCGGGCCCGCCACGACCGTCGCCCCGGCTTCGCGTCCACCGCCCTCCCCGACAGATTTCGCCTAAAAAGGCACGCCCAACGGGCAGAAGGATTCCAAGCGACGAAGGCTTCTTCAGGAAGGTAAAAACGGGCCCCGGCCCTAAGCCTCGAAGCAGCGAAGGCTAGCCCTCGAAGGGGGTTCGACAGCCGGCTTCGAGCACCCGAGTCAGGGACACCAAGGGGCGGCACTCGCAGCATCGCTTGAGGGCCAAGCCCTCGAGGCCCCTCACGTGTATCCAAGGCGGGGAGCACGACGTGCAGTGAGATCCCCTCGGAGGGAGGCATCGAGCCACCGGGTCCTATCGAATGGACCCGGCACTCCTGCAGACTGAGCACCCATGCTTTATGAGATCGCCTCCGGGCTACAGTCGACCCCTATCGAATGGGGCACGAGGTCTCACTTGGATTCCCCGTTACCAGCTCACCGGGAACCTCGATACTCGCCCGCTCGTGGTAGTACGAGGCATCCCCCCCTCGCATCTGAATGAAAGGACTCGGCGGGATGACAAGCCAGGGCAACCGACGTGCCGGACAGCTCGAAGAGCCGGCCGGTCGATTCAGCCTGGCACCCCTCGACGAAAGAGGGTTAAATAACTCGGGGGCTCGACACTCCCGAACCTAAAAAACGTAATTAACGCTCACACTTGCGCACGTAACAAAGCCCATGAGGGAGCCCTAACCACTCCCCCGTGGCCTCGAGGGCTACATCCGCGGGTGTCGCTCGCACGACACCCACGGAATCAAAGCAACCAAACCCTCGAGAACCGGCTAGCTAACCCTCGAGACCTCAGTCGGGAGCCCCTGCTCGAGTGCAAGCACTCGAACAAGGGCTCGGGGGCTACTGTCGGGGGAACACCAAAGGGGTACCCCCAATCAACGCAAAACACACGGGTTAAAACCTAGAACACCAGTTAATAGTAAGCCCGGCTGGTCTTAACCACCCGAATACCAACCTGTCAAAGCCCACAACACCGGCCCACCACGGGGAAGCCTAGGCCCGCCAAATGCCTCACAAACCACCTCGTGGTAGCCTGCCTCTCGAGCCCTGGCTCAAGGGGTTCGAGCCCGCCACCGCCATACACCACCCCTCGAGTCCCGGCACAGGGCCCTCGAGCCTCGCTGGCCCGACTGCCTACCCCTCGAGGGCACATCACGCCCCTCGAGCAGCGCCAAGCACCGGATGCCAACCCCACACTAAACATTTAATGCACTCACCTACCCCCGTCACGTCCTCTGAGACGCAGCGTGCGCCACAGTGAACCGGAGTCTGAGTCAAACCTCCTTTTTACCATAAGCATGGGTGAAAAGGCACCAGTACAGCACTGTTCGACCATACCCTGCACTGTGGCGCGTCCCGGTCACATCTCGAGACCCGGATTTTCGCTGTACGACCAGGTTCCCCGGAACTCGCCCATACCTGCGGAGCTCGAGCCTCCCGCAGGCGCCACCTCGAGGCCGGTTCTGCGCCCCTCGAGCCCTAATTGCTGTCATATGATTGGAGGACAGGTACCCCTAAGACCCGGCGGGACTACGCACGTATCGTACGTGCCGGGATGGGCGCTGTACGGCCCCCACATCGCCACGCCTCCACGTCCGCGCCCGGGATGGAGGCCACGCTTCAAGGACGTCCCAACAGCAACCCCCGCGTCAGCTATGTGACACCCTGGTGTCAAGCACTGCATTAGGCACTGCAATTAGCCACTAAGAAAGCATAAGCAATGCATTGCATCATTTCATGTGTATAAGTATGCCTTTGATCTTTTGTTGTTTATTTGAAATTGGATTTCTATTTGACTTGATGCTTTGATTTTGGCTTTATTCTTGAGGAGGATTTAAAAGTGGTTTTCAGAAAAAGTGTTCTATATGAAAGTTGTAGAGAAAAATATTTTGAGCAACTTTTATATTTTGGTCAAAACCTAGTTTGGAGTTTTTGAAACTGTTTTGAATGGTCAAAGTTTGAAAAAGGTTTGAGAAAAAGAAAAAGGAAAATGTTTTTCTTTTCCACGCACCTTTCGGCCCATCCGGCCTTTCGGCCCACTTCCCCGCCTCGGCCCAGCGCTCGCCGCCTCGCCCGCGCGCGCGCCCGCCCGCGCACCGCGCGCCGGCCACCCGACACGGCCGCGCCGTACGCCGGCCGGCTTGCCGCGTGGCGCCCCTTCTCTGCGTCAAATCCACGCCGACCACTCCCTCTCCGATCTTCTCCCACCGGAGCACGCCAGCGATCTTCGCCGGCCACTCCCGCGCATCCTCGTCTGCCGAGCCGCCTGCCGCCGCCTCGCCGACCGCGCCGCCGTGGCCCCCGCCGCGACCACCGGCCGGCCGAGCCGACCAAAAGCCCGAGCACTCCACCCTCCGCTCCTTCGCCCGCTCATTCGCGCACTCGCCCGCTCTCACTCTCCCTCGCTCTCGCCTGCACACAAGCGCAAAGAGCGAGCGCTCGGCTCGCGCTCGCCGTGACCACCACCATATCCACCCCTCTCCGTTCCGGCCACGTCGAGCCACCACCCCCCCCCCCAATCCATCTCGCACACCACTCCGCCTACGCCTCGGACACCCGGTGCTCGCGCTTGCGCCACCGACCGAGCTCCACCGACGCCGAAGTCCGAAGAGCCCCGCCGCGGAAGCATTCAGCGCCGCTCGGAGCCCGGAGCCGTTCGTCCCCGACCCGAGCTCCACCGCCTCCCTTCTTCCTCCTCCAGCTTCGCCAAGCCAAGGCAAGGTGAGAACACCAACTGGCCCTAACGCTATCGTTCCCTATCTCTCTGTTCACCACGGCCGAGCGCCATTGCCGCCATCGCGGACCTCACACGTGGCCAGCACGCACCAGCGCACCTCCGGCCAAACCATCACCCCTAGGACTCTCCTCTAGGTTCACTGAGTCTCACACGCCCGCCAATTTAGCCGGCGACCGCCGGAAACGGCGTAGCCACGCGATGCCGCCGCCGCCGTGCGCTGCCGCTCGCCGCCGGCACGCTACGGCCGTGCGCTGGCCAAACCGCCGGTACCGCCGGATGCGCCTCGTTGAGACGAGTCCGCAGGGCCCAGCCTCCGCGCCGGCGACCTCACCGACGGCGAGAAATCGCCGGACCAATCCCTCCCCTGTGTTCCGTCTCGTCCGAGCCCCGAGCCAGGCCTCGGACGGGTGCGCCTGTGTTCCGTCTCGCCCGAGCCCCCGAGTCCGGCCTCGGACGGGCGTGCGTGTTCCGTCTCGCCCGAGCCCGCGAGCCAGGCCTCGGACGGGCGTGCGTGTTCCGTCTCGCCCGAGCCCGCGAGCCAGGCCTCGGACGGGCGTGCGTGTTCCGTCTCGCCCGAGCCCGCGAGCCAGGCCTCGGACGAGCGTGCGTTCTTCCGATTCGCCCGAGCCGAGCCATCGGCCGCGGTTTCGTCGAGCCAAGTCTCGGCCGATTCGCTTTCCGCCGTGCGCCCGAGCCCGAATGGGTTCTGCTGACCCACGGGTCCCGCGCGTCAGCCCCTTACCGGTCCATAGACCGAGTTCTCGCAAGCCAGCCGGGAGAAGTTAAATGTTTTTCTTTTTCGGTTTAATTTCCAGAGATGCTTGTTATTTTTGTGTAGCCTGTTTTATAAATCCAAATGAAGTGCTTCCAGTTTTATTAGCTTTCTTATGAATAGATCTATCATGGGAAAATATGAATGTATTTTTGATAGCAGTTTATTTTACTGTTTTCATTTATTTCAGTTTATATGCTTTTGTTTAAATAAATGATTATAAGTGTTTTCTGGTTGAGATAATTCCTGGAAAATTTTGTGTAAGTTTATTATACTGTTTGGCACCTGTGAAAAATATATGATGCACTGTTTATGTAGAAAAAGTTACTGTTACAGTTAAAAGTCTCTTTTTGCTGATTTCTTAGAATAAGTGTTAAGGTGTTTTATATGCTGAAATAAAATATGGAAAATTTGTACAGTCTCTGTATGCCTTGTAGAATCTAAGAAAAGTATGAACTTGATCTGTTTTATGGAAAAAATTTGTAGTTGCTTTACAACTGTGCTTTTCTGTATAGATCTTTAGAAATTCATGTAAGAAAATATATGATGGTTCTGGTCATGGAACTTTCTGGATAAATATGAAATGTGAAGTAGAATCTGGGAAAAATAGGAAATAGAGCTATGCACTCTTTTACAGTGGGGTTGTAGTTCAAAGTACCTTTTTAGGCAGTTTGCTTGTCATTTTTGTATCTGCAGCTCTGTATTTTGTCTTTGGCTGAAACTTGTTCAGTAGAGTCCAGCAAGTGTGGTTTACCTTCTGGAATTTTTGTGGATTTTTCTGAGCCCAGAAAAATACACTTGCAGTTCAAATATGAGTTTCCTTTGATGTATTTAAATAAGAAAGAGTTGAATAATCAGATTTTGTTTTATGAAATAAATGAGATATTGCCCCAATATTAAAAGTGGTTCAACAAGTTGGCTTGGTTGGTTTGCAAGAGTTATTTCCGCATTTATTGAATTATAAATTCATCGCACGCAATAGGATCGACCCCGCCGGAGCTTCACCAAGAGCAGGAGCTAAACGCCGAGCCGGAGATCCAGGAGCTGCAGCAGCCAGAGAAAGTCGACCCCGTCCACGACACTAACCTGCCCGAGTGCCCCTCCCACGAGGCCTCGGTTTTCACTCAAGGCAAGCCCCGGAGCATTCTAAGTCTCCCAGTTTTTGCAATTAATTTACTTGAGTCCTTTTATATTGTGATGCATTAGGTATAGGAGTTGAGTGAATCCTATTTGTTGCATTACCATTCCTTGATTATTGATTATTACCTGCCTTGTTATCCTGCTACTGCTTAATAATGTAGAATTGCTTAGCCTGCTTAATAAAAGTAGTAGTTAAGGATGTTTCCGTAATACCCCGATGGGTATTTACCGGATCACGGTTGGCTATATTTGCTATCGTGGAAAGAACCTGAGTTGTAGTGAAATACGGTCAATGGGATGGCAGGGCACAAGTTTGGAAACTTGGGGCAGTTCATCCGTTGGATCGTATAGGTTTGTATCGATGTTGGCCCTCGTTCATTTTTGAACGCGCCCTTTTACTTAGGGATATGTCGGTGCCGTAATCATCGACCCCAAAGCCGGTTAGAAGTTGTTCGGGCCGGTCTCAACCCGTGTCGTGCCCTCTAGTACGGAAGTTGCGATCTGCCGCGTGAGGCCATCGCCAGACTCTGATTGGGCGGTCCGTGCTTGAGCCGCGACGATTACCACCACGAACAAGCATCGAGCGGTTGCCCAATGCATGGACCCGACGGGGAAAGTGTGGGCTGGTATTAAAGGTCTTTCACCAGCTGGTTTGGAATTCGATTCGAGTCGCCGTCTCCCCCGGTTAGTGGGAAACTATGGCGAGCTTCACCACGATACAACTCCATGTGATGTTTAAAGGTTCAACTAAAATGTGGATAAGTCAACTGGATATGGTTATATTATTGTTTGTTAGATTCAAGTGAGTGCTCTAGTACAGGTAGTAACCTAGAACTAAGGAGTAGGTTTAAAAGTAACAACTCATCCTAATCATTAATTATCCCTTATCTGAATTTGAGCCTTTCGCAACTAAAAGATCCCAGCTCCACCTCAAAAGCCTTGCATACCCTTGGAGTCTTTTATTTTCAGTTAGACGGGTAAGTCTAGCTGAGTACATCCCCGTACTCAGGGTTTATCCCGTTTGTTGCAGATGGCCAGGTCTACTTTGGCTATTGTAAGCACTGCCTCTACCCAGTGGAAGGTGATGAGGAGTAGGCCCAAGGCAGGGTCGTCAAGAAGCTTTCCTCCTTCTTTTGCCGGACTGAGACTACTGGTGGCACACTATCTTAAAAAGGAGGAATGACTTGTGTTGAGTTGGTTTATCAAACAATGTTTTATTTTGGACCACGTGTGTTGTGGTCGTGTTTTAAACTTATTCAAGCTTCCGCACTTTTAAACTCAATATTGTAATAACTCTGTTTTAAATTCCGCACTCTGATGTTTTAAATTCGATTTCGTTTCACTGTGATGTATCTTTACGAATGTAACCTTGAACGATGCGATCCTGTATGTTATGGTGTTAGAAATCCTTCGTGATTTCCGGACTACCGGGGTTATATGGGTTCAAGTATGAGTCGAAGTCAGACGGATTTGGCTAAGATAATACTTGAGCTCTTATCGCCAGGTCGGTTCCGCCGCAGGCTACAATGTCTTCGACAAGACAGGGTTCCTACCCTTCTCCGTATTGGGCACCGTACGCCCCGACACCTGTAATACCCTTGTGTAACTCTGGCCTCCCCTTGCTCTATAAAAGGGGACACCAGGGCCCTCATTCCGCGGTTACAAACACGTTAGAACGCACATACGCCCATACACCCTCACACGCGAGTCCGGACCCCGGTCCGCGCTCGCCAAGCTTGTATTCGCCCCTGTACAAGCACTTAGGTGCAAGTAATACAAGAACCTCCTCCCCCGCTGGACGTAGGGCCTTCTTTGCCCGAACCAGGATAAATCCTTGTGTCATCTTGCATCACCATCCAGGAAGAGAGCACGCGATCATATGACTAGTTGGTGTCATACCCCCGGGTTCGAAACACTGACAACCATCTTCTTGGATCTTCCGAACGGGATGAGGAGTTGGACGTGCTGGTTTTCCTGGAAGTCCTCATTCGGGACCCTTGGGCGATCCTCGTTCATCGGCAGTAAGGCTTTCTTTTCCTTTGCTTGAGGATTGGGTAGGCCATGATGATCAAACATCTTCGACCTCATCGCGACCATGTCCGGGTCGTTGCTCGTGAAGGCTTCCTTTATTGAGCTTTTGATCATTTCGGCCACGCCTTCATTGAAGCCCTTCTTATATAGCTCATCTTTATACCTCTGCCTGGACTTGTATGTGGCCGCGTCGGATTGCCATGGCTCAACCGACTTCCAGCTCATCTTCGACCCGACACCACGAACGCGGCCGCGGTGCTCGGAGGTTCCCAAGACCTCGGTGAGCAAGTCGTGGCCCCGGTAGACCACGATGTTGTCC
Organism: Coix lacryma-jobi var. lacryma-jobi; assembly: GCA_009763385.1. Lineage (NCBI taxonomy): Eukaryota > Viridiplantae > Streptophyta > Magnoliopsida > Poales > Poaceae > Coix > Coix lacryma-jobi. The sequence goes on along the minus strand of CM019830.1, from coordinate 25,357,888 downwards.
TTAAGCTTTGCTTTCTCCATCAAAGTCTTCTCGATGTCCTCGAGGTGGGGCTCGTTAAACTTGGTCGCCCCGGGCTTCTTAGACAGTAGTACAATAGTAGAAGAGAGGAGTACAACAGGGAAAGAGTAGTGTATATAGAGAGGAGTAGTATATATAGAGAGGAGTGGTACAGGGAGAGAGTAGTAGGGAGTGGCATCATAGGTAGTGGCAAATGCATAGTGTAATAAAGCATCAAATTGCATCATCGGCACGAAATAAACTATGAATTAAAGCATCACGCAACAGAAAATAGGTTCCATCTAAAATCACGAGGTGAATTGATAAGTTAATATTATATACTCTGCTAAGAAATAAAAAAACTGCTCATAATGATAGAGTTCTGATCACTACTAGACATAATGAAAAGCCAAAGATCATCATCATCTATGCTCAGATTATATAACCAATTAACAAAATGGCAGTGGAAATATAGCTGATTTGCCAGACACAGGAAGCCTAAGAAGAATAGATTCAAATGCTGATAACCAAAATGGCAGCCAATGGTAGTGACCCCAAAGGTAGTTGGCCAATGAAGAAAACTCTCAAAGTAGGTGTATGTTTCCCGGACTTTGGCAACCGAGTTTGCTCAAAAAACATCCCAATCGAGCATACACTAAATCTGGTTTGATGTCCAAGTAGGTAAAGGTATACATGGGAGATGGGTGGCGCATGGATTTCAGCAAGACGCATTTCGATGCGTTTTCGCCTCCAGATTTCTATACTAGGGTAAGGCAACAAAGATGTTCATTTGGGTTACCATTTATGGCAAATCAGATTTTGGTTATCAATATTACAAAAGGCTCATCAAATGGTATAAACCAAGGCAAGTAAGAGTATAATGGTCATATTAACAAGCATGAACTAGCAGGATCATCTAAAAGCAACAAATGAAAACATATTCTGGAAGCGTATATAATATGATCAGTTCAAAGCTTTTGAATAAAAATGACACGTATAAGTTTTTGGCTCAGATTTGCCCCTAGGTCAACACGTCACTGCTAAACTGGTTACTTGTAAAATACAAGCCATCCTAGTCTAGCAATTGACTCAGCATAGAAAGTAGGGGGGGCAATTGATCATCATCGTCGATCGCCGCTGCCTCAGCATAGATCGAAGGGGTCACATCATCGCATTTGCCACTACCTCAGCTTACAAGTTTTAAAAAAATCATCAATGCAAATGCCATAGTACAGGGAGAGGAGTAGGGAGAGTAGTATAGAGTAGTACAGGGAGCTGAGAGAGGAGTAGGGAGAGTAGTACAATAGTAGAAGAGAGGAGTAGTACAGGGACAGAGGAGTAGGGAGAGTAGTATAGAGAGGAGTAGGGAGAGGAGTAGTATAGAGAGGAGTTGTACAGGGAGAGAGTAGTAGGGAGAGTAGTAACAGAGAGGAGTAGTAGGGAGAGGACTAGTACAGAGACTAGGTAGAGAGTAGTAACAGAAAGGAGTAGTAGGGAGAGAGTAGTACAGTAGTATAAAGAGAACTAGTACAGGGACTAGTAGAGTGATAGTATAGAGTAGTGGCAAATAGAAAAGCATCACATGACATCATAGGTAGTGGCAAATGCATAGTGTAAAAAAGCATCAAATTGCATCATAGGCAGGAAATAGAACACTGAAGTAGGGGAGAGAGGAGTAGGCAAAGATCAGAACATAGTCTTGACTGAAACATATAAGAACACTGGACTAATATAACTGAAACAATGGACTGAAACATGGTTTCAGAAACATAACTGATCAGTAACTGAAACATATAGCTTGACATAACTGAAACATGGACTGAAACATAACTGAAATATGGACTGAAACATGCTGAAAATGCATGACATATAGCTTGACTAAAACATATAGCTTACTGAAAATTAATAAAGATGCCCTGAAACCCAAAGCAGAGAAGTAATAAAGCATAACTGAATAATCATATATAGGGAGAGAGTAGTGACTAAAAATTAAGAAATGACAGATAAATAACGAACATGTCAATCCATGGGTGTGTTGTGATCTCTGATCATCGATGCTATAAGTATCATACAAGAACTCTGAACTGAACTCTAGAAAGGTAAAGCTGTGTCCATCCAAACCAGAGTAACAATCTCATGTGCTACTGTATTCATCATAAGGTGAAGTAAAACTAAGCTACCACTCACAGAAGAAGTGAAGTTTTATCTAACGAGAGGTCGGAGCGGGCAAGGAAGAGAAGGCGTACCTCTCCTCAGGTCGGTGGCGGAGGTGTTCCCGGTGGGGGTCGAGGTCGAGGCGTGCCTCTGGCTCCGCAGTCAGCGGGGTGGCGTGCCTCCGGCGTGGTCGAGCTCGAGTGGCTCTGGCGTGGTCGTGGCATGTTCGAGGCGTGGCTCTGGCGGCGCTAGGGCACCAGCAGTGGAGGAGGAAGGGCGCGGACGAAGGGTGGCGCAGGGGCGCTAGGGTTTCTGTCGAGCGGCGCGCTGCTTCCTCGGCGAGGGCGAGCAGGGGAGGAGGATAGAGGGACGAGGAGGACAGGGTGAGGAGGACGGCGGCGACAATGGCGATGACGGCGGTGGTGGTGAAATTCGACAGCCCTTCGGGGTGAAATGACTAACCGTGAAGGACTAAAGTGCCCTTCGGTGCTACGGCTTATATAGGCAGGGAATAACCGCAGCGGGCAACATGAGCCCGCTGCGGTTAATATTTACCGCAACGGGCTTCTTATGTTGCCCGTTGCGGTTAAAACGAACAACCGCAGCGGGCATTGTGCTCGCTGCAGACAAATATTTGTAATTAATAATAATATTATAAAATTTGTTATTAATAATATTAACTTATTAATAAGCCAGTAACAAATTGAGATTTGTTATTAATAATATTAACGTATTAATAATAATCTATTACAAAACTTGTCTCAAATACTGTTACATAACTTTCCACTACTTCATTACAAAACGTGTGGCATATATATGAATATACATCTTATTTTGGTACTGGCACTTTCACGGACTGCTTCTCACCATCGAGACGGGCCTAGGGCTTTATACCGCTCTTGTCGCAACGGTCCTCGACGGCCTTGATCTTCTTTGCAAAATCGGTAAAAAGTTGGAGCTCTCCATAGTTGTTGTATTGTTATGGGCTTTGGACCCCATCAGCTCCAACAATCTGCTGCTTTCCTGACATGACCACATGCCTCTTTGGGTCTCCCGATAGATATAGTAGGCCACTTGCGCGACATTGGTTGTAAGTACCCATTGGTCATCTTTGTACCCGATACTTTTGAGGTTCACGGTGGTTAGCCCAAAACTGTCGACTGCAACCGCTTTAGGGTTTACCCAGTGGCACCAGAAGACGGTTACGCATACGTCCTTGCCATAGTCAAGTTCCCATATTTCTTCGATCTGGCCATAGTATTGCGTCCTCTTGTTTGTGGCCTCGTCGACGCCCTCATATCGAACACCGCAGTTCTGTGCTGCGCTCTTCTTGTCCTTCTCTTTCGTGTGGAACCTGTACCCCTTCACATCGTACCCTTGCCACGTCGTGATTTGGCTTGACGGGCCATGCAGAAGCTTCTGCACGGTCTCCGTATCTTCATCATCAGGGCATCTTTCTAGGGGTACGTGTTGCTCTTTGAGCCAATCTATGAAACTGTTCTTGTGCTCATTCTGGACCCATGCCTCTATGCGTTGACCGTCATTAGCGGCGCGGATCTCTTCTATGTGCCTCTCGACATATTTCTCCATGCTCACCAACTGATGAAGGATGTTGTAATGAGCTTGTTCAATCTCCTTGTATGGTATATTCGTGCGAACTTTTCGGCCCGTGCACCCCATGCCCGCGATTCTGCCCTCATGCTGATGGACAGGCAACCCAATCGCCCTCCCATCTTTTATGTACCTCATACATCAGTTCACTGCCTCTTCGGTTGTGTACGCCTCGATCATAGAGCCCTCCGGGTGAGCACGGTTATGAACATATCTGTTGAGGGTGGACATGAACCGCTCGTACGTCCACATCTCGTGCAGGTACACGGGGCCTAGTTGCTCGATCTAATCCACCATGTGCATCATCAGGTGTACCATAATATCAAAATATGATGGGGGAAAGCACATCTCAAGCTGGCAAAGGGTCTCCGCGATGAAGTCCTTCAGGGCAGGGAGGTCAGCCTTACCGATGACCTTCTGCGTGATGCGGTTAAAGAAGTATGATATCCGAGTGACCACCATCTTCACGTACTCTGGACCGATAACCCTTATCACAATTGGAAGGAACACCGTCAGCATGATGTGGCAGTCATGTGCGTTGTAGCCGGTCAATGTGAGGTCTTTCAAGGAGACGAGGCTCTTGATGTTGGAAGAGAAACCGGTCGGCACCTTGATACCCCTAAGAAGCTTGAGCATAGCAGTCTTCTCGCCATGCCTTAGGTTGTAGGCCGCACCTGGAAGATCGACTTTACCATTATGAGGTGATGCCCTGGTTGAGAAGATCCGTCCATGACTTCAGACCATCCTTCGTCTTTCCCGGGATGTCCAGCAGGACACCGATCGTGCTATCAAAGTCGTTCTTCTCGAGATGCATACAGTCGATGGCATGGGGTGTTTTCAGTGTCTTCCAATATGACAGGTACTCAAAGAAAATCGACCTCTTCTTGAAAGGAACATAGGGGACCTGCGACGCTTCCTCCGTCGTGTCTCGCTTTCGCTTCCTCGTTTGTTTTGTCCCCTCCTCTGGTGGCTTCTTCTTCTTCCCAAACTCGATCTGATCAATATCCTTCACCATCTCATACACCTTTGGCCCCCAACTAGTCTGCGCCGGTGATTCACCCTGTGGCTAGCCCTAGTCATCGAACAATTGATTCATGACACTTATTCTATATTTGTGCCTTTTCGGAAGGAACCGCATGTGCCTCATGTAGACCATCTTGTTCGATCCCTTGAGGTAAGTGTAGCATGTCTTGTCGATGCACATTACGCAGCCGGTCTTCCCTTTGATCTGCCCCGACAGTGAGAAGAGGCCGGGGTAGTCGGTGATGGTGACAAAGATGATGGCTTTTAGGGTGAACTTCTCCTTGAGGGACGCATCCACCATCTCGACCCCAACATCAAATAGCTCCTTCATTTCCTCCATTACCAGCTCGAGGAAAACATCGATATCGTTGCCGGGCTACTTCGGTCCCGAGATAAGCATGGTCAATAGAAGATACATGCGCCTCTGACACAGATGGGGAGGTAGGTTGTAGATGGTCAGTATGACTGGCCAGGTGCCGTGGGAGCTGCTCAGCTCGCCGAACGGATTCATCCCATCGGTGCTCAGCGTGAACCGAACGTTCCTGGGATCTTTACCAAATTGCGGGTAGGCCTTGTCGAAATCTTTCCATAGCTGGCCATCGGAGGGGTACCGCAGCATGTCATCGTCCTTCAAGCGGTCAGCTGATGCATGCCAGGACATGAGCTTCGCGTCCTCTGGGTTCCCAAATAGCGCACGCAGGAGGTCGATCACTGGCATGTACCACACCGACAGTGCCAGACTTCTCCTCAACGTGTAACCCTCTTCTTCCTCGTACTACTGATGAGCCGAGATGCGATTGGCTGCAACACTGCTCTTCTTGACACCCTTCTTCTTCTTCCTCTGACCACCTCGCAAGGCCTCATCGTCGTCTGCATCCACGCGACAGCCAGCATTTCTCTTGTAGCGACTGGCGCCACAGTGCAAACAGCTCGTTAAATTCTCATACTTTGTGCCCCGATAGAGGATGCAGTGGTTAGGGCAGGCATCGAACTTTCTAAGCTTCATCGCCACTAGCCGGATAAGCTTCTTCGCCCGATACGTATTTGCTGGAATCTTGTTACTCGTCGGGAATGTTTTAGCAAGATAACCTAACAGCTCATCAAAGCTACTGTCTGACCACCCATGCTGAGCCTTCATCATCAACATTTGGAGGTTGAAACGGAGCACCGTGCAATCCTTTGGACATTCCCCGCCGTCCTTATATAAAGGATCAAGTGACACCTGCTTCATCTCTCTGAAATTTTCCAGCCACTTCGGGGAGCCATACACGACGTCGTCTTCGTCGATATGGTTGAGTAAATCCTGAAACAGCTGCACATCCACAGGGTCCTGCACCGTAGCGTCCTCAACATCTCCACCACCATCATCTGTCATATCCTGGAGTACATCCTTCACAGCGATGTGGTCACGAGCACTACTGTCACTGAAGGCAGGCGCTACTGTTGCTGATGAGACGTGCGCTCCAGGATCTTGGTTCACCGTCGTCGTCGACGCTGACCTTAATCCAGATGTTGCCCTGACACTCGGATCGAATCTCTCGCCGTGATGAGTCCACACTGTGTAATCCTCCATGAAACCAAAACGAATCAAATGAGATTGCACTGTGCCTTCGTCTTTGAAGGCGGTCAGATTCTTGCAACGATGACATGGACATATGATTGTCGTCTGGTTCGATCTCTCACGGTCAGCTTTCGTAGCGGCGATAAACTTTCTCACTTCAACGAGATACCGTACATCAAGTACACTATTGATCTTATACATCCATTCCGACCGGTCCATTGTACCTGCGATCCTTAATTAATTACACACATCATGAATCACAAAACAAAGATGAATTAGAAAAAATAATAATTTATTATATTTATGTTAAATCTAGGGACAGAAATAACGACGACAAATAAAATTAATGCATCCATGATGAACTTAGAGAAACAAATACCAGTTTTCTCTCTCCTCCATGAAACTAGATCTAAAAAGGAGGCTAAAAAGAGAGGAAAAGAGAGGGGAAAGAGGGTGGAGATCATCTAGGTACCTCTTGTGGAGTACTTCTCCTTCAAATCAAACAAATAAACCTCAAAACAAGTTATTTGGGGCAAAAATTCGGTAAAACTTCTCCCCACGTTTTTTTATAGAGGAAGAAGATGATCGGGTTCCTTTCTGCTGGCAGCGGCGGCTTAAAAAGCCTGGAATAACCGAAGCGGGCAACATAAGGAGCCCGCTGTGGTTAATCATCTTTAACCACAGCGGACACATTATGTCGCCCGCTGCGGTTAAAGAAGATTAACCGCAGCGGTCACCTTACGTTGCCCGCTGTGGTTAATTATTAACCGCAGCGGGCTCTTCGGCGGCCGGCCGCTGTAGGCCGGCCACCGAATAACCATGGCGGGCAAAAACTATGCCCGCCACGGAGCCCATTTAGGTAACGCTGCGCAAGTTCCATTCTGTAGTAGTGTACTGAGTTCGAATCTCACAGATGCATATTTATTTTTTCTCGTGAGAGCCTTTAGCCCCGGTTGGGAATACCGAGGACTAAAGGTCCCGGATTGCCAATGTAGTTGGAGATAACTTAACTATTAAAAATATGTTTATAGTCTAACGGTCTTTGAAAAAGCTCGCCGGCAGTAGCGCTATAACGACCGACCAACATGCCGACGCCGAGCCGCCACGCATGGCCAGCTCGCTTGTCGTGCTACCGTGACCGACCAACATGCCGGACAGCACGCGGGTGGCCGCGCTAACGCGACTGATCGGCACGCCGGCGTTGAGCCGCCGCACTACCACGACCGACCAACCCGCTCGCGGCAAGCCACCATGCATGTCCAGCACACCGGCGGCCGCGCTACAGCGCGACCGACCAGCACGCCGGCACCGAGCCGCCACGCGCATGGCCAGCTTGTCGGCCCTGTTGTGTAATGTGTAGCGAGAAAAGAGAGAGTTAACTAGAATTTGAGACATACTTTTCTTTATATATATCACTCTATTTTATCCAATAGTGCTAATCCCTTATAAAGTTATCCGATGATGAAAATAATCGTGTCGCTATCGTGCCAGTCTATTAGTCGTGCCGTGCCTGTGCCGTGCCGTCATGCCAGACCTACGGCCCAGACACGGCACTACGTTCGTGCCCGTGCCGGCACTGGTACTATAGCCTTCGTGCCGGACCGTGTCTTTTCGGACCGTGCCCGTGTTGGCCTATCGGGCCTGGCCCATTTGGACATCTATAGCTGCTGGCACGAAACTCACGACCATTCAAGGTTGTGTGTGACCTGGTCAGGGTTTTTATTCTACACAAAGCAAGCTTTCGCATTTGTCCAGCGAAAGGAACAAGTAAAACGGAACCACATGTTACGGGCGACTGTTTCAAAGTTCCAGCGCTGTCTGTCACCTCAACACAGAATTACAGGAAGATTCTAATGTCAGCTGAGCGCTGTCACCATCGACACATGTATGGGCATGTTTGGTAGCATGACCGGGACCGGCTGCGCACGTGGAGTGCAACTCCATTTGGTGCATCTGGCCTGGCTTTAGAGTTTAGTCTGCTCCCCGACGAGATTCAAAACAACTTGAACCAGCCTTTAAAAAATGAAGGGGTTCGTTTTTCCAGGGCCAAGTCTAATGGAGCGGGTGAGCGCAGCGGTGGAGTTTCAGGCTAAATACAGGAGGGGTCAAAAACGTGCCAACAAAGAAATTACATGGATAATTACTTAATTAAGATGGGCTGATTACTCTTGCTTGAAGAAATTTTGCAAAAGCAGGGGGCCATCATGGCCCACACCTTGGTCTTCACTATCATCCGCCACTGGGTGAGCGAGCGGGTCACCTCCTGACCTCTCACCTCTAGGCCGAGCAGAGCATGCACTCGAGTGGCGCCACTGCACCGTGGAGCCATGGAGGTGGTCCGACTGAGGCAGGAACTACCATGTCAAGTTCCCCGCCATGGAGCCGATGAGGACGAGCAGGGCGTCAGGGACCCCATCTACAGGGGTGGAGCCAAGGTTTGAATATAGGAGGACCGTGTAATTCGACAACAATCATATATGCTAAGATGTAATATAGCAAAGGTATACATAACACCTAAACAAATGTTTGAGTTGTGATATAAAAGAAAATACAAAAAATAAAAAAAATAAAGGGAAATTAATTAGACTCAAGCCTTTAACCTTCACCTCATGAATATAATTCTTTGCCTAGAAAAAGAATCATGATAATAACAAATAGTTAATTAGGACAAAATTAATTAGCACTAGTAGATCCTAACATTAAATGATAAGCAATCAATAATTTATCATATATTCTTGGACAAAACGGTCACTTAAACAGATAAACTAGTCATTTAAATATACGATAAACGAAAATATTATATCATTGTATACTTATGTAGCGTTTAAATATTGTGTATACAGGCTAATGACCGTTTAGACGAACAATGACGGAACGTAGGAGATAAGAAAGATAATAGAAATAGTAATGCTAAATACTATAAATCTCATTGTAGACCAATCAAAAGGATAAATAAAAAACATTTATTTTCAATTAACTAGCTAATTAAAGTGGGTGTTATGGGAAACTAACGTTCGATAGCTAAGAAAAAAATAAAAGATATGAAGAGATATTAGGAAGACCTAATATTCAGAAGTAAGGCATGTAATGGATATTTCTTTTTGTAAATTCTATTTGTGAATTAGGGCACATGGGATGGTGTTCAGTTGGGCTAAGGAAACATAAATGCAAAGGGGATGAAAAAACAGTGCTAACTAAACAATGTAAGTCATTACGATTTGTTTGGTTGACCATTATAACGGTAACGAAATGAGAGCAAGGACACATCGACATCTACGAGCTTTTGCACTGCGAGCTTACGACAGGGGAGGACGGCTAGCCCGGGTTCATCAGCTATGTGGCCTCCCTCGTGACGGGCACCACGACTAGGCAAATCTGCGCATGGGCGCCAAAGAAGTTGTTACAGATCACCGACAATGATGCATGTTGGCTCACATTGACGAGGAGGCAGCGGGTGGAGCCGAAATGAGCTCCTCAGTTACCTCACCGACGGTGTCAAGTGCATCACCGCATGGATCGAGGAACCCAATGTCGCCAAGCAAGCTAGTCGCCGGCGGACGCGTTGCCCTGCTGCCAAGTAGATTGCCGGAGACAATGATAGACTGGTATTCAATTGCGTTGGAGCCAAGGCGATATCGATTTGTATAGTCGGGTATCAGATAATGGCAGGATTTGATTACATGCTACATGCGGGCTAAAACAAATAGAAGTAACATCTTTTGTTACCATCTGTAATCAAATCATGTTACATTTACCCAAACCAAACGCTTCCTTAGATCTACGGCCACTAGTTTTGAATTTTGAATTTGAGAATACTGGGAAGTAGGACAAGCACTACTATAGAATGAGCTATGGTAACACACTTGAAATTTGTTACACCGCTGATTATAAGGACGTCGGGGCGTGGAGACCAATTATAAACAAACGGTGAGAAGTTGAGACACTGAAACCAACCATCTTTCTTCATCCCCTTCTTCTAACATCCACCATATCGGGCGGCTACTTCAGGCTTTCCTGACTCCTGCACCGGTGAGGACAAAGTGCAGCAACCTTCATCCAATGATTCTTTAGGGCCCCTTTAGAACGTGAGATTTTTTTTCTTGTCCCTATGCTTTTCCTATGAACAGTCAGTTGACTTATGTAAAATTTCTACGTTCCAAAAGGGCCCTTAGGGATGAGGGCTCTAGCGACTTCAGTTCACCTGCTAAGAGTCCTCCCTTCATTGAATCAATGTATTGATCTTAGCTTGATAGAATTTTCCCTTTATTAAAAAATTGCAAAGGGAGAGAAAATAAATTCTTGGCATAGAGTCTTAGGCCCAACATTGTTTTACACCACAAAATTATTACTTTCTAGATAATGTCTTAGCTTTGCTATTGGAGCAAATCTTAAGTTTTTTTATAAAAATAAAACTCGATCCATGGGGTATTGACGGTCCTCGGACATTGTGCTTAAGAAAAAGATTTCTCATGCAGATCAAGAAAACCCTCGAGCCATGTCTAACCCTTACACAACGACACCTCAGCTCTAGTCATAGACCTATGCTTTGGATGTGAAACAGACGAGAGAGTTTTATCCTATTCGGTCAAATGTGGCATAAATATCACAAAGAGTGAGGGACTCGAACTCTAATCATCTTAGAGGAGAGATACTAACCCTCGGTCAGCCCGACCGTTTCCGACCTTAATATTTTTATTGACCACAAGATTAATTTAAAGTTAATAACTATGTTGTTGTCTACTTGTCTGTTGATCTGTTCTTTGTGATGTGTATTTGATAGAATAATTGCAGGCCCTGTTCTGCAATCAACAAAGTTTCAAAACTCACTCTATTCTCTTCGGTGTCTTGACGAATGACGATGACTCGTTCCCAACGATCATACATTGACGCGAGATGTCCTTTTATTATATAATATAAGTATATAACACTCTTATTCCTTTTGACAAATATAGACCAAAATCCTTTTTGAGGTTCTTTTCATAAAAACACACTGACTTTGGCAATGGGTAAGATTACAACGACTTGATGACCTACATGAACAGCTCACTCTAGTCATTCAACATCTAGAGACGTCAGATTTACAGTTCTTTGGTTCCAAACGGATGACTGTCAACTAGGCATATTAGTCACATTTAGTCAAACTTTACCATCATTTTGGTTATTTTGTTGGCTGTAAATTGATTCACAACATGTATGTTGTTGGACGGAACTTTATAATAATTGGTCTGATTCTATCAATTGATAGATGAAACTGGATATGAACTATCCTTTATTAAAAAATATATAACAGTTACTACAGTCTACAACAAACAACCGGAGCAGCCCAAAGGTTCAGAGCGCTCTTCAGGCCTCGGTGTACAGGGGAGGACAGATCCGTCAACTAATACCCAGAGGTACACGCTCCATTCGAGGAAAACTGAAGTCCGTTGCTATTTCAAGGTAGCTACTCCTAATATTCAAATTATAAGTCATTCTAACAATCTAAGATTTATGATATTAAATAAATATGCTATAAAAATATAACTAATGAAAAATCTAATGATAATTAGTTGGTATCATAGATATTATTATTTTTTCGTATCTTGAACTTTATGAATCAAGATATTATTATTTAGGTACATCTTTAACACACAAAAGAACACTTCAGTTATGTTTTGGTTCTTTCCATAGCGCACGGGTTGGGATTTTTAGAAGTGCACAGAGCAAAACTTTTTTATAAAAGAGCTGATATATCTAGAAATATTTAGCGATTTGATTCAAGGGAAGAATCAGCTTATGTACACTACTAAGAATCTAATTATGTACACCAATAGGATTGTCTTGTACACTTGTAATAACTGTGCTTAGAGCAACTCCAACGGTTTTGCAAATGTGTTTGACATTCTTGTTTTTGCAAAAATGTCTAAAAATCTTCTATCCAACAGTTTGACAAATGAGCTTAGCATTTTTAGTAACTTGGCAAACACCGGGTGATATTTGGCATATATGCCAAACTTTGGTTCGCTTGACAATCGCCCTCACGTGCTACTCCCACGGGATATTTCCCTCTCGCGCGCATAGTTTTTTAGTTTTGCTAAGTCTAGATGCAAAACCGTTAGAGATTGACTCTTTTTATCTTTGCTATATTAATTTGAGAGTTGACAAATACCATATTTTGTCAAACAAAAAATGCAAAACTGTTAGAGTTGCTCTTACCCAACCTTCCTCAGATCAATGGAAGCCAGATATTAATGGCACATCATTAATACAGCACGTGTATGATTGTATAGATATAGGGGTAGAGTATATTGAGATATCTCAGATAAAAGCACAATTTAGCTGTACATACATATATTGGTCATGTTTGTTTTTTTGCTTAAAATCAGAATCAAGATGAAAATAAGCGATAATTCTACCTAACATTTTCGATTATTTTAGATTCTAAGAGCGTGTTCGTTTCCAGGGCAAATTTTTTTTTGCCCTGTCACATCGGACGTTGCGGTCCTAGTTTCGCCTATTAAAAATATACTCCCTCCAGCCCGTTTTACCCGGCGCGAGAGCTCTGATTACAGATACCAAGAAGTACATGGAAGCATGCGAAGGACATTAAGTGCGTACGTCGTGAATAGCGTCGTGCGTCGGCTACCGGTCATTCTTAATCCCGCTTTCATCCGTGAGTCAGAAAATCACAAAAGAGTGTGTAATAAGAATGGGACGGAGTACTACTCCTACTCCCTCCGTCCCTAAATAAGTAAGTGTCCCTGCAAATCCGTATTTCCCTCACAGACACGCTTTCCGGACGACACTTGAAAAGGGACGGAGGGAGTAGTTTGCATGCAGTGATGTAACCGGGAAAGAGTAAATGAATGTCGCCTCGACATGCATGCACCACACATCGGAGTAATTGACGGATGCCTCGGCATACATGCACCGCCTAGTATTATGGCCAATTTGAAAAATGGGTGCACGCCGAGTAAAACGGGCCGGAGGGAGTAGTAATTAAAAAACTAATTTGTCAGCCGGAGACTAATTCACAAGGCGAATCTATTAAATTTAATTAGTTCATAATTTGACAATATGATGTTACAGTAAACATTAGCTAATGATGAATTAATTTACCTTAATAGATTCGTCTTACTAATTAGCATATGGTCCTGTAATTAATTTTATAATTAGTTTATTTTTAATAGACGAAACTAGTGCCGCAACGTCCGATGTGACGGGCAAATTTTTTTTGCGAGGGATCAAACACCCCCTAAGATAAGGGACAGAAGAATCACAAATAAACTGCGCCTCGTGTTTTCTGCACCGCAAGGGGAGAGGCGTGTTTTCCCCACCATGGCTTGTTTCCCCGTTGCCCCGGCCCTGCGCTCACCCGTCCGCGTTCGCGGCTGTTCCAGTGGCGGCGGCCTTCTATGAGCTCCAATCCGTAGCCATGGAGGCACATCCACGATCATCCACGACCGGACGATGGCAGCCTTCTAAGAGCAGTGCCGGCCCTAGGGGCAGGACAAGAGATGCGACGGCCTAGGACCCAACCAGCTGGGCCTAAACCTATGTATATAAACCATAAAGTTTTATAGTCCATTAAGCATCAACAAACTAATTAAGAATAAGTAAAGTAAAATAACAGATTGTATGTTGGCTAAATGTTGAGGTGGAGGAGAGATGAGAGAGGAGATAAGTCGACTATAAATAAACACAGAAATTAATAAAATTTATAAGAGAGACAAGTAAGTCATATATTAATGATAAAGATCTACACCCTCCGTCCACGAATAAATAGATTTCTAGAGTTGTCCTAAGTCAAACTTTTTAAACTTTGACCGGATTTCTAGAAAAAACTATCAAGGTTGATGATCTTAAATTTGTATCATTAGATATATCATAGAGTATATTTTCATAATATGTCTATTTTATACCATAAATGTTATTAGTCTTTTCTATAAAGTCAGTCAAAGTTTAAAATGTTTGACTGGCACGGATTCTAGAAATCGATTCTTTCGTGGACGGAGGGAGTAACTATTATATGAGTGGACTGTCGGAGAACGAGGCATAATTATGGCGACCAGGTAAGGCTCCATGACAACGACATCTTGGTTCTTGACTTGTTGTGAATTGTGGTCACTAATCAGTTGTTTCGTTTGATGTCAAGACCTATGTACTTTTGCTTGTCCATTTCACCAAATTAATTATTTGTATTATATTTCAGACTTCTACTACTTTGTACTCATATACTCATATTTTTTCTAGTTTAGGTGTTACTCCCTCCGGTCCATTTTATATGACGTGGTTTAGAATGACACAATCTCCTAAATTAAAATTTGACCATTCATATAAGATTTTATACATGGTCTAGATGGACCGTCACGATGATTTCACTGGAGGGCCCTCAAAATCCTACGGGCGGCACTGTCTAAGAGCTCCCGTCCGCAGCTATGGAGGCACGCTGGTGGCTGGCAGACGGTCATATTCTAATCTCTACCCGCGGGAGGATTGGCTCCCTCCCGCGGATTGGGTAAGGATTGGCTCCCTCCCGCGGATTGGGTTATTGTAGCTTTTTTTTCTTTTTCCTTTATTTTTTCCTTTTCTTTTACTTTTTTTTACTTTTTTTTTCTTTTCAAGATTTTTGTAGATATCTTTTTCTATTAAAAACCAGTGCGATGATAACGCGTCTAATAATACAAACTCTAACTGTGGGACGACGTCCTCCTAATACTTGTGTACGTTTTATGCTTATACGACCAATGTCTTTGACGCGACATGTAAATATCTTTTTGAGCAGGTCGCATGCCGGTATAGTGACTGATATATTTTCAAGTTAAAAAGTTTTGGGATATCATATCGAGTGTTTTACACTAATTTAGAATATTAAATACTATTAACAAAACTAATTGCATAAGTGGAAAATAATTCGTGAGGCGAATTTATAAGTCTAATTATTAATATTATCAAATATTTAATGTAACACCATGTTATCAAAACATGAATTTATTAGGCTTAAAAAATTAGGCATCTCACAAATTATTTTGAATTTATGTAATTTGTTATTTTTAGTCTATATTTAATACTCTATGTCAAAACATCTGATGTAATAAGTGAAAAATTTATAAGGTAAAAACTAAACTGTTTAGGCCGATCAAGTTTTCCGTACGTCCATACACAGCAGAACAGAGGCACTTAGAGGTGTTCGTTTCAGGGAATTTTTTTTGCCCTATCACATCGAATATTGCGGCCCTAGTTTAGTCTATTAAAAATATACTAATTAAAAAACTAATTTGTCAGTCGGAGACTAATTCACGAGACAAATCTATTAAACTTAATTAGTTCATGATTTGACAATGTGGTGCTACAGTAAATATTCACTAATGATAGATTAATTTACCTTAATAGAATTCTTTTAATAATTAGCATATGGCCCTATAATTAGTTTTATAATTAATTTATTTTTAATAGACTAAACTGTTGTCGCAATGTCTGATATGACAGACAAAAAAAAAATTGTGTGCAGCGAAGTGCGCTAACCACCCTTGTTTTGACCATGTGTGGGTAAGGATGGCAACGAGTCGGATTCGGATCGGATAGAGTCTCCGTGCACCCAAAACAGAAACCCGAACTCAAAACCCGAACCTGCCCCGAAAATTGATTCGGGTGAAAATCCATCACCATAACCAAACCCGCGGATACCCGAAACCCGATTGGATACCCGAAACTCGTTTTGTGTTGCACTATAATAAGTACTCTCTGTAAATATATATGTGATATATATACATATTCACATATATAATCAAGAGACAATAAATAATAAATAATTTCATAAGTCAACTTAGAATAAATATAATAATCTAAGTAAATAATTTATTATTAGTACATTATAAAACATGAGTTTTCATTCCAAACGGATATTCATTGGGTATCCACGGGTTAAAAACCAAAACCAAAACCGAACCCGATAGGTTTCGAAGCCTCGAACCTGAAAACCGTGGGTGAAAAACCGTCCCCAAATCCGAACCCGAAACCTGCGGATATCCGATCCGAAACCGAACCGTTGCCATCTTTACGTGTGGGAGCGTGCGGCAGAGGAGAAGAAACATTGAAGTGCTAGACGGTGCTAATGTAAAATTGGTAGATGCACTCTATCAGGCCACACATGAGCACATCCAGTAAACTTTTCAAGAAACAAAAATTTAGAGAAAATGGTCAATTTGTAACCGCGGAAATTATATTGTCTTTACACACAAACTACGAATTGATCACCTAAATTGTAGAAATTGTAAGTTGTAGATCAAGAATGCATAGTGCATACAAACTTTTTATTATACGAATACGAAAAAATAGTACCATAATTTTTTTCGGCTCGTATTCAGTGAATAAATGAGGTGTCATCAGCTTCAGTTATCTCCCGTTATCTCCTCGAGCAAGTCGTCCTCGTGCAGGTCCGCGGGCTTCCTCCTCGACCACGATCGTTCGTCCAACTGCGGGGCCGGCGCGGCGATCTTCGAGGCCGACAGCGTGGGGCTCGGTGTCCGTAGACTGGGACAACCTCGCCAGCGCCACCGGGGCGCGCGTCCACTCGGATGGGCCTGGCTTGCGTGCATGGCCGCGGCGCCGCCGGAGCTTTCGCGGATGGGCCCTGGCTTGCGTGCGCGGCCGGATCTCGCGTCCGCCGGAGGAGGCAGAGGGAGCACGATACCCCTCATCTAGGTCGTCCGGGGCGGCGCGTCTGCCGCTGCTGCGGCCGCGGTGGCCGACGCTCTCGCTTCCTCCGTGCGCTAACAGCTACGCCCTACCACTGCAGGGCGTGGCGGCAGGCGCCGTGCCCGTCGAGGCTGCGCTCGGCGTCGACGAGCAGGCGTTGTGCGGGCGGGGGCTGGTGGACGAGGACGAGTAGGACGAGGGCAGCGCCGGCGAGGTTGGATAGAATGGGGGAGGCTGCAAGAGGAAGATGAAGCCTGACACGTGGGGCTCACCTGTGCGAAGGGCAAAGGGACATTTCGAGCTCCCGTTCGCCCCGAAGGGTAATGTTAGGGCACTCCCAACGCAGAAATTATAGTTGTTTCTATGTATATTAATTACACTATCAAATAAGCATTTTGCTGATGTGGCCAGAGATTTATTATGGAGAGAGTAAAAAAGAAAGAAACAGTTTCTAGATTAGAAACGAAGGCCTTGTTTAGATTGAGAAGATGTGAATTTTTCTCAATTGTAGCACTTTTGTTGTTATTTGACAAACTTTGTCCAAATATGGACTATGGGGTTGTTTGGTTGCTAGCCACACCTTACCACACTTTACCTTAATCAAGTTTGACCAAGTTGGCAAGTGTTTGGTTGATGACTAAGCTTAGTCAAGATTCTTGTAGGCTCCACATGTCACAGAGTAGAAAAAGTGTGGCAAAATTCCCTTAGACATGGCAAAGTATGGCAACCAATTTGCTTGCCACACTTCTGTGGCTTGCCACACTTGTCTAAGTTTAGTTGTGGTAAACTATGGCTAGCAACCAAACATGCCTTATGTATACTTAAAAGATTCGTCTCGACATGTACATATTAAAAGTACAGTTATTTATTTATTTTACCAATATTTAATGTTTCATGCATGCGTCTAAATATTGATGTGATGGTGATGTGATAGAGAGAGTGAAAAAAATTGATAGTTTGTGGCAAAGTCTTCGCGCGTATCAAAGCCGAAGAAACTACTCACATCGGCGTTGAGAAGAGCAGCATCGTTTCTATCGCCTCAACAAGATCCTGTGCGCCCGCTGCTTTTCTCTCTGTTCCTGCACCCCCGCAAAATTCCCCATCCCCCTCGCAGATCCCGTCCCCTTCCTGCGCGCTCCCGCGATGGAGTCACGAGCGTTGTTTCCGGAGTCACCAAAGTAGAAGTTATCCATGGCGCAGATGCCTGAGGTTTGGGATGTGTTTGATGCCACGATCAATTGTTTGGTAAAGTACTTGCTTGTTGGAGGAAAATCCAATTGCTTTTATTCAATCTACGACAAACTTTCTACCAAGTATAATGAGATAATGGATATTTGTTTATTTGCTGAACGGGGTTTCATGAAGAAGGCCAAGGCCAGATCGCCGTGGAGCTCGGGACTCTCAGCGGGCCGATCGAGAGAGGAGAGCGGTGCGATTGGTCTGATTTTTTTCATGGACTCTATGAGAAATACTGCGTTGGGACTTATAGTTTCTATAGGTAGAGTCTTGTGATATAGAAATTAATCAGTAGTTTCTGTATTGTGAGTGCCCTTGGCACGTATAGGGATCCAAAAACTTAAGTAGTGTGACTCGTATGATATTAATTGTAACTTTTTTTGTTGGCACATAGATAATTGAGAAATTTTATAATGATTCACAGGAAATCCTTTCTCAAATTGAGAGGTACTAGCCCACCTATCAACGACAAAATGCATAATAGGTGAATTTACCGTAGAGGATTTTATTCTACCTATGATATAGTTGTGTATTTAATCGTCCGTTGTCACGAGTTCATGACCTGGTGAGGGTTTATACTTTATTCTATGAGCAAAACCGACATAACTCCCTGAATGCCACCTGCTGGGAGAAGGAAGAGTGCTCTAGAGCTATAGCGTGTCAGGAGGAGCAGCGTTCACCAAACTGGCAAGAAGCAAAGAAAAAGTATTGGTGGAGGAAGGATGCAGTTGTGCATACGGTGACCCTGAGGTCTGAGGAAGATGAAGACATCGGCGGGTGGTGGCACTCCAGGAGTTGCTATGATGGATCGATGCCTTTAAAAGGAGGTTCGCCGGTCTCTGCTTCCGGTGTCTCAGCTCAGATCACTGAGTTGCCCACGCTCCTGTCCATCTCGACGCAGGCAACCAATCTCGGCAAGCCTCCGATCCAGACTCACTCCCCCCCCCACCCCCCCACCCCCACAAAGCATCCATAGTAGAATCGCCTGCCCGCCGCCGCTCCATCACCCAAGCTTTGTCGGTGCATCTTACATCAGGGGTCACACGCCACAAGTCAGATGCCTTCGTTGCTGACTTCAAGCTGGCGCCCGAACGTGCCTCCATCGAGATTGGGGAGTCCAGCCTCCCCCTGTGTCTATGGCGCTCAGCAGGGGGTACCACTGAGTCTGTTTGGTGGTACCACGTCAAGGCGACGATGGAGAACGTATGGAATGAGGATGAGATCAAGCTCATCCGGGGCGACTCGTGCATCCTCGATTTGCTTTTTTTTCTCGATCACGCAAAAGCTTTGCGCGTTTTTGTATTAAGAAGGAGTTTTAGAGTTTACAAATGGGGGTTTGGTCTTACAAATTGCTCACTAAGCGCGTGCCCCCTCAACTGAAACAAGACTACTCGACTACTTGCTGCAAGAGACAACCAAGGGATTTCGCGCCGGCTTGCACCCAGATATCTGCCTCATGCTTGATGTGCCTGAGTAACTCGGGAAGCTGGGTGGATGCTCCTCGGAAGCACCTCGCATTTCTCTCTTTCCAAAGCTCCCAAGCGACCAACGCAAAGATAGAATCAGCCCCTTTTTGACACTGGCATGTCCACTGTTCTCTCCAAGTATTCCACCAATCCAGAATGGTATTGCAGTGTGCGAGTTGGTGGGTTTCTCCGAGTGCAGAACGTGTGCACCACCACACTTCCTTGGAGAAAGAGCAGTCGACGACTATGTGATCGATGGATTCCGGCTGCTGGTCGCACAAGAAACAATTGTCATGTGCGTCCAGCCCATGCCGTCGCCGCCTATCTGCCGTCCAATGGCGTCGCCTCAGAGCCAGCCACAGAAAAAGCTTGATCTTCAAAGGCGCCCAAGAGTCCCATATCAGATTGCTGCCCGTTGTTGGGTGTGATCCTTGGTGAAGAGCTGTGTATGCTGAACTCACCGAGAATTGGCCGTCTGACGCCCACCTCCAAACCAACTTGTCTGGGTTGTGATTGAGCATTATGTGTTGCGTGGCGTTCCAAACTTTCAGGTAGTCCGCAATTGTCGGCACTGATAGTCCCCCTCTGATCTGTTGGATCCACGCCCTATTCGTTAGCGCCTCGACAGGCTTGATAACTGCACTATGTCGCATGAGCCTTCCGAGTTCCTCACCTGCTGGGTGTGGATGGCGGATCCTGCTGAGCTACCAAGGGCCGCGGAGTACTACTATGTTGCGGCGCGCTCGGGTCAAGCCATGCACATCAATGGCATTCCATCTCCCACCCGCATTTCAACACCACCGGTGGGCAAGCTAGGTGATAAGCTAGGTCATCCTCGTTCATCTAGTTCAATATGAAGACTGCATCATTCGCCAAGTGCGAGCTCTACAAAGTCATCCGAGAATGGGAACTCGGCACCGACGGTCATCCCGTCTGTCTGGCATCCAGGTGTCCTAGACGACAGACAAACAGCTGCAGGGAAGTAGCCGAGCACGCTGGTTGTGCCCACGACGCGACATGTACGCGGCCTGGATGAGGACCAGGACAGGCGCCGCCGTCATGACAATGTGCCAAGGAGTGCGGTGCGCACCCGCTCGCGCTCCCCACCTCAATACTGGAAGGAAGACGTTGGAGAGCTAGAGCCGATGGTCCGCGGGCTCTCGCTTAGTCGGTCCCCTACAAGGATGTTGCGGGGACAGGAGCACCTCCGTCACGTATCGGAGGAGTGTGAGCGACGTCGCTCGCGCTCCCCAGTCCAGGCGCCGCGCACCTTCTTTGACCCTGTTCCGGTGAGTCACGATCCCCTGGCTGATTCCTTCAGGATGGGGACGTCGCCGTTCAACAGCTTCTATGGGCATCATGACCCGATGATGATAGAGGCCACCTACTGCCCCCTATGTGCCAATGGCCCAACCCTGCTTCTACCCCAATGATGACAACGCAGCAAAGGACGTCGATATCTTCGATCTTGTCCACAAGATGGACGTTGACACGATAGGGGGGGGGGGCTACCTCCGGCCCCGCTTCTGAGATTGAAGATGGCATACTGGGATGCAACCTCTACAAGGAAGAGGGGCAGCTAGCTCCTACAGTACAGCAAGCACTGGGACTTGACCTCGGTGATCCCACGAGGGAGGACGACACCATGGTACAACACGACCTCCACGACGACCCCAACGCAAACCAGGTGGACAATTTTTCAGCGCCATCTTCAAGAGTGTCCCTGAACCCCTTCTCCCGCGTCCAAACTCTCCTCCAACACGGAGCGGCGGCAACCGCAGGAGAAGGGTTCGAAAGACCATGGTCGCTACCCGCTCAAGCCTGCGCCTCGCGGCGCGCCCGTCACCGTTGCCGGTGGCTAAACACGCTGAGAAGAAGCTTATGCGCGAACTTGATTTCATAAACAGCCAATCTCCAGCACCGGATGCAGTTGTCACCACTTATGTGGATATGTTTGCTCAGGAGCTGCCGGAGCAGGCCGTCAAGGCGATCACGGCTGCCACGCGCCTGAACAACAAGAAGTTGACCAAAGCACTGACAGCCATAGTGCAGGAGACGGAGTTAGGGCATGTTTAGATCCCAAAACTTTACAAGATTCTTCATCACATCGAATCTTTAGACGCATGCATGAAGTATTAAATGTAAGTAAAAAAATAACTAATTGCACAGTTCATCTGTAAATGTCGAGACGAATCTTTTGAGTCTACTTGATCCATGTTTGAACAAAGTTTGTCAAATAACAACGAAAGTGCTACAGAAACTTTACGCCCAAAATTCTTCCAACTAAACACCCCCTTAGTTGAGATGGAGGTTCCCTAAAACTTAGATGCAAAATCGATGTTGTGTCTGTGAACCATGTATTGTAGGAGTTTGTGGGATAGGTGGACCAAAAGCAGGAAGAAAGTTGATGGTGGACCCCGATGGCCGACTACACCAAGTGGATATGCTAGAAGGCTTAGCAACGGCCACAAGATCAAGAAGTGCAAGTTGAACTGGAAAGTGTGTGGAATGAACAACACACCAAGAATGAAATTGCCAAAGATCCTAATGGTCACGCAAATACTTATTATGTAATAAAAGCTCATGTAGAACCTCAAACTACTGCAGCCTAGGCTGCGGCTGGTAGCGCCCCTCGTGCGTGTAATGGTTGTTTTGGTACCTCTTCTTATTAATCAAAGCCGGGAAACCGGTTCTTTCAAAAAAAAAATATGGTCTGTTTGTTTGAACATATCGGATAAAATTTATCTTGTTTTTCTAAACAATATGTTTTGCTCATAACAGAACAACATCAACTACAGAATCAACCGTAATAAGTCATGCTCTGTTGCTCACTTTGAAAGAAAATGTACATTTTTAAGTCTATATAAAAACTAACTCCCTCTATTCCAAATTATAATCCATTTGACTTTTTATCCCAAGTTTGACCGCTTGTTTTATTTTAAAAATTGTGTAACATATTACTTCTTTTGTTGTGACTTGTTTTTATTAATAAAAGTTCTTCAAGAATGACTTAAATTTAAGTATATATAAATATTTTAATAAGACAAGTAATCAAACTTAGAGTAAAAAAAATGAAACAAAATATAATTTAGAAAGGAGATAGTATCAAACGAGTATTATTAAACTAATCATGAAACATATTTTCATAATATGCTAATATCAAATCATAAATATTAATTATATACTTTTTAATCAAAGCTAAAGAAGTTTGACTTAATTTTAAACATAAAATTGCATTCTTGATCACACGTAGCGACAGTGCTTTGCATGGCGACGGAAGACTGTTTTCATGTTCTTCAAGCGCTGTCACCGTCACTCTCGGGGAGAAGAAGATTCCAACACGTCAATTGTGGTTTTCAAAATGCAACTTCAAGTAAACTGTGATGTTTTTTTTTCTCTCACAAACTAACCAAGGAAAATAAATGGATTATCTAGCTGAAGCAGAGTGCGGCAAAAGGTATGCGATAGGTTAAGCCGTTTGAAGCGTCGGTTCTTTCTTAAAACTCTTGCAAGATTTGATGCGAAATCGCATGTTCAAGAGGAGCCTAGTACCTAAACTCCCTGGATTTTGCATCAACCCCTGGTGGCAGGACCTGAATGTTCTAGAACCATGCACAACTGCTACTCATATACAAAGGAAAGAAAAGGAGAAAACATTGGCTTTGTGTTTAATAAGGTCAACACAAAATGAGACCCGAAATTGTTGCATTGTTTGCTATATCCTTCGCAACCTTTGTTTCCATCACATGTTAATTTGAAAGTAAACTATGTCGTTGTTTGCGGATTTGTTCTCTTCCGATGGTTGTTGTGGCTGTTTAGCAGAACACGAAGTTTCAAGATTTTCTAGCAAGACTCAGTCTTTCATCTCTGCTGTGCGTAGACTCGTTCCATACGACTCTGCGTTATGTGTTCTTAACTTCTTACATATACTCCAATACACAGACAGGGCCACCCACAAGGGTCTTCGCTTGTTACTAGAACAGATAACTGAAAGCAAAGCAATCTCCATAGGCGAGATAGGTCAGAATGCTATAGGCGTCCAGGGGCAAGGCAGAGCTTTCAGCTAAATATCCAAAGGTATGCTTTCTATTCGAGGAAATCTGAAATTGCTTGATATTTCAGGCTCCACACTTTTGTTTATCATCCGATTCATCCCTAATCCCTATAATAGCTTCTTTTATTATCATTTATCTGCATGAGTGAAGGTGTTCATGCTTCATTTTTTTTTTGAGATATTTCTTTTTTTTGAGACGTTTTTTTGAGATATTTTATTGTTTAGTTAGATGTCAACACTAGGCGAGAAAGACGAATACTCAATACTCATATGTTCCTAACAGCCTTGCACTCTTCACAGATCGATGTAACTTGCGGCCTTGCGCCCCTTGTAAGACAGTTTGAAAATCAGTTTTAAACAAGATTGTAATACAGTTGTTGGGCAGATTACCATAAAATCATCGAAAATCAGTTTTAAACAAGATTGTAATACATTTGTAAGGCAGATTACCGTAAAATCATCGGACAGATCTAGTCCAAGCGCTTTCAATTCATAAGTCAAATCAAACAAACTCTTAATGTGATTACCCAGGCCACTTATCCCATAATAAGAGCATCTCCAAGAGACTTGCTATCTTTGTTTTGTATGCTATATTTAGATTTTTAGAGTTAAAAAGTGAACTCCAACAGCTATGCTATCTTGTTTTGTAAAATAACAAGTTTGCTATTTTCTAAAATCTCGCATGGTAAATATAACTTGCATGCGTCACTAGCTATCTAGTATTGCTATAATAGAAAGACTCTTGGATTTTTCTATTTTTTATAGAGTTTTTTTATTTTAGAGACTAGCTATATTATAGGTTTAGCCATCCATTTTTACCAACTTTCTTGGAGTTGCTCTAACAGGAATTAACTTATCAATGAGGAAAACCTTTTAAAAATGTGCTCCTATGGAGTCGTGAAGTTCCATAGCACTTATTCCATGACGTTCTTTTCATTAGAAAGAAACCTCCTCATCATGTTAACTGAGAGCGAGCATCTTATTATTATTTTAGCAATCCGGTCAGATTTCTCCTATTTTTCTAATTTTGGGAGTGTACTTCTTCATCCTCTCAGTGTAGTAATCATAAATAGGAGAAAGAGCATGTGATTTTTCCTCATTAAGCCTATAATCAAGGTCCAGCTCTTTGAGAATGACATGCACCTGATTATTCCAAGTACGAAAGTTAGTGCAACTTAAGGGTTCTATGGTACTTATATAGTTTGCATAATTTACTGAAAAATTAAAGCAAAGTAATGTCTCAATTAGTAGACTGTATATAAGATATACTTAAAAGCATGCAATTAAATCAATATTGGTCAGAATTAACAACATGCTTAAGGATTTTAATTTGCATCACCAGAAACAAATCAAAAACCATCTTAATAACTCATAATTAAAGTCAACATTGGTCATAAATTAACTATGAGTAATCTCCGATCAAACTTTCCGTTGGTTTCATTTAACCAGAGAAATCCTTATTATACAATGGTGGATAAAATTTATATATATAAAAACATATAGTTGAATGCATGAAGCAAAACTTAATTTTAAAGCCTCAATAAAATATAAAATACTTATGTAAGCATAAAATTAATACTTAAACTGGAATTTAAAATTAAATCTTAAAACTTTTTAAATAACACAAAAACTTAGCTAAGTAAATTGTACTAAAGAAAATAAATTCCTTACAATTAAATATTCTCAGCAACATATATTCCCAAGACATACTCAAAATTGTCTTAGAATATCATGGAATAAGAGAGCAATTAAACTTTATATGAAATAGAAATATATTAATTACACATTAAATTTATTTTATACACTTAACCTAATAATTATGCCGCAGAGAATAAAACTTAGATAAAAAAATCTAAATGCAATGAGGACATTAAAACTCAAAATTCAATTAAAGAACTTTAAAAAGTACTTATATTGAATAGCGATGGAAACTTATATTCCAAATAACTAATCTTAGTTTAGCCTTTATAAAAAGACAGTAGTCCAAAAATATCATGTCTGATTGCTCTCCCCTTAAACAATCAATATCAGTCCACTTAGGAAACGTTAGTGCCCAAGATGATCTCGAAAATTAGGATTTAGAGAGACAAAAATTCATGGTAAAATACTCATCAAAATATTAATACCTAATTACTTTTTTTTTCTGCTCCTTAACGCAATAATACTTATTCGTGGGAATTTATAAGCAATGAGTAAGTTTATATGAGCAGAAAATAAACTCACAAATAATGATTTATATTTAATTAGGTCAAAACTTAACAGAAAAACTTTAAAATGCGGACCCTTTAACCGAAACAGCGCCAGCCATAATCTAGGGTCGGGGAAGATTCCCCTAACCCTAGGGCCGCCGCCGTCACCGCCGTCCCCGCCGCCGTCACCGCCGTCCCCGCCGCCGCCGCCTCGTCCACCGCCCTGGCCGCGGTGCCATCGCCGCCGGCCGCTCCGCTCGCCTCCGACCCCTTCTCCTTCATTGACGGCACGCGTGCGCTGCTATCGGGGCGCACGCGCGCCGTATAGCGATTTGGCTTTCTATCGGATGTCTCCGAAGAGACCACTCTCCCCTTTCTTCAGCCGCACAGAACAGAGAGAAAATAAGGGAGCGGTGGCGGCGGTGGCTGGCCGGCCGGGTTCGCCCGACTCGGCGGAGATGGCACCGCGGTACCCGGCTCGCCGTCGCACGCGTGCGGCAAGGCCGCGCGCGGCTCCGTCGAGCTCGGTCCCGGTTCCTTAAGGCCGTGGGGCGAGTTTCCCGGAGTGGAGTTGCGGTGGCGACCCGAGGAGGAGCGCGCATTGTCGGCGGCTCCGACCCTCAGCGGCGCTACGGCCGTGGCCTCGCCCCTCAGGCCCATGTGGTTCTTAGCGCAGTGGCGGCGCCCTGCCCTGAGGTCGCGCACGGAGGCGGACCCGAGCCGACAGCGGGTGGCGACCCGGTCTCAAAACACCGAGTACGAGCCACGTCCGCGAGCGGCTTCGCGCGGTACAGATGACACGACGGGACATCTCAGTTCCTCGTGGCGGCAGCCTTCATGTGCGTGTGTGGACTTACGCCGGCAGCAGCACCGGTGAGCCTGCACGGCGGCCCTTACCCCCACGTGGCCCAACCAGCAGCGGCGACGGCGACCCAGTCTGAAGCGCCGAGTACGAGCCGTCTGCTCGCATATGGCTGCGGTGCAACACAACCTGCAGTGGTGACCTGGACTGCAATCCAGGTACAAACCACGCAAAGGTCTGCTCCTTTTCTGATACTGAAGCTTTGGGTCAGGTTTCACGATTTTGGGAATTTTTATTTATGGCTGCTGATTTGATTCAATTCCCTCCTCCTAAATGCTTATCTCGGATTAATTCGGTGGAAAACACCCTTAGTCGCTGAAAATTAAACTAATTCGAGACTAATTGCTTAGATTAATTCTTAATCCTGAACTAACAGTAAGATCTTAACCCAAAATACTTAATTTAATCGTGAAAACAAAATTTAGCCGTACCTAATAAGGGTCTAATTGCTAACTAAAACAGATCTAATATGTCACTAAACAGACAAGATCGATCTAGACTAATTGCATCTAATCTGACTTAAGCCGAAAAAAACTGATCTAATCTAATTAACGTAACAGAGGCATAAGCAATACCACTCCGGCCTAGGATCATGTTAGTACTAAGCAGGCTCTTGATACCGATTGCTGAATTAAAACTTAGACTAAACAGGATCTTAATCTTAGACTGAACATGATCACGAACTTATATTTGCGGAAAACTATTCTGAGATACTAACCAGAGTTTGTAGATGTCATCTGATTGCCTCTGTAGATGTATTAGACGAAGTAGATGATGCAGATCTTAGTCTTCACCAAATTGGGGTTTGATGCTCCTAGTTGATGAAGAACTCACAGATCCGCAGCAGTAAACACCTGGACGTGGGTAGACGGTCTTTCTAAACCCTCCAGCGACTTATTGTCCGGTTGTGTGATTAGAATCACGTACATGGATGGGTTGGAGCCGCCAGAGGCGTCTCCTCTTATTTATAGATGCGTTGCGGGCTAGGAGGCCGAACCCTAAAAGATCTAAGGGCCACCGCCGATCACGTCTGATATAATCTGTTGGATATATGACAGGTGGACCAAAAATAAATAAATAATTAATTTCGTAATTAATCTCGGAATTAGCCGAGATCACATTCCAACATCCATCAGGTTAAAGTTAAGCTAGTTGGACTTGTAATATAGTTGCATTGTTTTGTCAATAGAGAGAGTAGGATTTTAAGGGGAGAATCAGCTTATATACACAGCAGATTTGATGGTACTACCTTGTGTTTACCTAACGTCCTAACCTTCCTCGGATCAGGGGAATTCATATCTTTGACTTCAAGAATTAATATACTATTATTTGGGTGCATAATTAACATTAGCACATAAGAACACTTCAGTTACAGTATTTTGGTTCTTTCCACAGCACACGGGTTGTGATTTTTAGAAGTGCACACAGAACAGAACTTTATAGTTCACCGATTTAGCTGACTGTTGCAATATCATGGTTTCTACTTTCTAGTTCTAGTTATATATATCTGGCCAAGGAGTATGGAAGTGCGGCCTGTACAGCTTGGCCTTGTTTGTCTTGTGCTGCTGTTGGCGGCACAGGACGCCCCTGCTATTCTGGTTCCTATCCCTCAATGCCAAAGGCAGTGTGGTGGCGTTGACATCCATTACCCATTCGGCATTGGCGACAACTGCTCTTGGTCACGAAGCTTCAACGTCAGCTGTAACGAGGGCCAGGATGGCATCCGGAAGCCATTCATCGGTAAGAACGTCCAGCTGCTCAGTATTTCGTTGATTCATGGCACAATCCGGGTGCTCAACCCCATCTCAACGTCCTGCTACAACTCTTCCGGTCTCATGGAGGGTAATCGATGGTTCTTCAACGCCACTGGTACTCCCTATCGGTTCTCTGACGTCCACAACAAGTTCACTGTCATCGGATGCAGCACCCTTGCCTACATCTCCGGCAGCAACGGCACAGGCTATCAGAGCGGCTGCGTCTCGACGTGTGATAATCTGTCAGACTTGGCTGATGGTTCCTGCTCCGGCATAGGCTGCTGCCAGACGGCGATACCCAAGGGGATGGCCTATTACGATGTCCGCTTTGACCGAAATTTCAACACAAGCCAAATCTGGAGGTTCAGCCGATGTAGCTACGCTGTGCTGATGGAGGCGGAGGCGTTCAACTTCAGCACACTATACATCAACACGACCAAGTTCAACGACACAAACATGGGACGAACACCCGTGGCGATTGACTGGGCTCTAGGCAGAGCTGGGGCGATGTCGTGCGACGTTGCCAAACGGAACGAGACGGGCACTTATTACGCATGCGTCAGTAGCAACAGCGAGTGCGTGGAATCCCCCAACGGGCCAGGGTACCTGTGCAACTGCTCCAAAGGGTATGACGGCAACCCGTATCTTTCAGATGGATGCCAAGGTACTGATTAATTTGACTTAGTTCTCAAATCTTCAAGTAGTGAGTGTTCGTGCATAATATCGATCTTCCCGATCTCATCCAGTGACTAAGTTCTTGCCACCTTCTGCAGATTACGATGAATGTAGAGACATATCGTCGTGTCCCTCAGGCAGCATTTGCCACAACACAATAGGAGGATACCGGTGTTCGTGTCGACCAGGAAGGAAGTTTTCTAAGCAAAACAAAACATGTGACCCGGATACTGGCCTCATCACAGGTAGCGCCCTCAGCTAGCTAGCTACACAGCTAATTTCTCATCTCATATATGGAAAATCAACCGACAACAATAAATACCCTAACATTCCTTGTAAGAAAAAAAACAATTACAAAATGGTTACAGCATTCATTTATAAACTGTTTTCAATCTATAATAAGAAAACTGAAATCGAATGGAAGTTTTCTAACAACGCTCTTATCTGATGCTGTTATGCAGGAGTTACAGTTGGCTTTCTTGTTCTCGTGATTTTCTCCTTCTTTGGATATATGATTCTTCAAAGGAGAAAGCTCAACCAAGTTAAGCAAGAACATTTCCGGCAGCATGGAGGCGTGCTCTTGTTTGAGAGGATAAAATCAGAAAAGGGTCTTGCTTTCATCGTATTTACTGAAGCTGAACTTATACAAGCCACAGACAACTACGATAAGAGCAGAATAATTGGAAAGGGAGGCCATGGGACAGTCTACAAAGGGATAGTTAAGAACAACATGCAGGTTGCGATTAAGAGATGTGCACTGATCGACGAAAGGCAGAAGAAGGAATTCGGTCAGGAAATGTTAATACTGTCCCAAATCAATCACAAGAACATCGTCAAGCTCGTGGGTTGTTGCCTTGAGGTGGAGGTTCCTATGTTAGTCTATGAGTTCGTCCCTAATGGCACACTATTCGAGCTTATCCATGGGAAGAACCAAGCACTGCAAATCTCGTTTAGCACCCTGTTAAGGATTGCTCATGAAGCAGCCGAAGGGCTCAATTTCCTTCACTCGTACGCGTCTCCTCCGATCATCCATGGTGATGTGAAGAGTGCCAACATCCTTCTTGACGGTAACTACATGGCAAAAGTGTCAGATTTTGGAGCCTCCATACTAGCCCCATCCGACAAAGAGCAATACGTTACAATGGTTCAAGGTACTTGTGGTTACCTTGACCCTGAATACATGCAGACATGTCAACTGACAGAGAAAAGTGATGTCTACAGCTTTGGTGTTATCCTTCTTGAGGTCCTTACTGGCCAAGAGCCTCTCAACTTGGATGGGCCTGAGATGCAAAGAAGCCTGTCGTCAAATTTCTTGTCTGCTATGAAGGAGAACAATCTTGATCCGATCTTACCGGGCCACGTGAAGGGACAAGAGAGCAATGAATTGATCAGAGGGCTTGCAGAGCTAGCCAAACAGTGTCTGGACATGTGTGGCATCAATAGACCATCGATGAAGGAGGTCGCCGATGAGCTTGGTAGATTGAGGAAGCTTTCGCTGCATCCTTGGGCACAGATCGATGTAGAGATGATAGAGAGTCAAAACCTTCTTCTTGGTGGAACATCGACTGCTAGCTTTGAAACAGAAGTTGCTAGTACTGGGTATCCTACACAGGAAGGTGAAAACCTACCCATGAACCCAAGAAGTTCTTATTATGCGAGGTGATTAGCATATTTTGTAGTGCACTCTACTGCTGGGGCATCTGGGACTGGGAGCTAGTTGTTCTGCTATCTCTAATGTTTATATCCTGCATAAACGCACAAAGCCCTATGTATCTTTAGCCATTCAAGTATATATTTGTGTTTCTCCGCAGAACGTCTGCAACATATAATACTTCATTGTACAACGAATTTTATAAGTTGTTCCTTTACACATCCGAGCAGATATGTAATTGTTTTCTGTGATGTTTCCCAAATACAACTATATGCATCAACTCCATACATCATCAACCAAATATTTTTCTTAAAGCTTTCTATTCTTCCTTCTTATTTCACTCATATGTAGTGGCCATGCAATTTTCGCTATGGCAAGGTGCTCATATCCTTTAGTTATTTGGTTAGCTTGATAAAATCGATGTCTAAATCTCTAACGATGTTTAGGCCCTGTTTGGTTAAGCTTTTAAGCCAAAAGCTCAACCAAAGGGGTTGCAGTTGGAGGTGGCTTTTGTAGAAGCAGGTGTTTTCCGTAGTATATTTTTGAAAGCTGCTTTGATGCTGCTTTTGGCTTTTGGCTTTCAGCTTTTTAAAATAGGTGAAATAAAAAACATTTTCATAATTATTTAAAAAAACAAAACTAAAAGATATACTTTATACTTGTTTAACCAAACAACTTTCAATTTTTCCATAGCTCACAGCCCACAACAGTTTTTTCACAGCTCACAGCCACAACAGCTTTTTCCACAGCCACAACTCAACCAAGCAGGTCCTTAATATCTTTGGCCCTCTTATCGTTATAAATTTTGAATAAATGTACCTTGCTCATATATTTATAGTTGCCTCCCCTAACCTAAAATATCTTTAAATTATCATAACGCTGCTAAAGTTTCCTTAAGCCACTATTATCTCCAGCAACTGTTAGGGTGCGTTTGGGAGCGCTCCACGGAGCTGATTCTCAGCGAGAATCACTCTCTGGCTGCCAAATGTATTTTTGAGTGAGAAGTGATTCTTTGTTGATATTTTGAAGTGATTCTCTAAAATAAACTAAGAGGCTGAGAGCTGAAAAAGTAGCTTCACCTGATTCTGTGAAGTGATTCTCCATCCTGATTCTAAGAGATTATCTTAAAGAATCAAAGAGAATCACTTTCGGCCACATAATCACTTCACTAGAGAATCTGGAAGCACGACTAGAGAATAAGGGAGCACTGCTCTACCGAACGGGCCCTTAATCAGACCCATCATGACACCAACATAGATTGACGCAAGCATTTTAAAATAAATTCGTGGAACCATCACTAACATTAGTGAGTTGTTGATGTCTGACCTGCTACTTATATGCTACTCTAGCGTATTGTTGAAATGGTCTAGATGGCTAGATGGGGTGAATAGCCTATAAAAAACATAACCAAAGGTTGATTAGTATAATATGAAGTCCTAATATCAACTACTTTGCACTATCTCTAATTTCACCCAAAGGAAGCCCTCCTACACAATTCTAGTAACCTTAATTCTAATTCTAGTCACAAGCAACACACAAGAGCTACAACTAACAAGAGGTAGCAAGAGCCACTGACAAGAACAAATACAACTACCTAATCTACCAAGCTACCACTACAGCAACTACTATACAAGCAAGATATGATATGAATGAAACAAGTGTGGAAGTGATATACCGTTGCTTGTTGACAACCCACATCCTCATCTGACAAGTCCCAAATTATGATTTCGCGTTACAAGCTAGACCCACAATTTGGGTGCCGCAAGAATCAATCAAGTGGTGCACTCTAACTAGCCATGAGCATTCCACTAGAGTTTCTCTGCACGATCTCCCATAGAGTCAAGAAACAAGAGCCACTTACAATTGTTTGATCGGAGGCAAGAACAAACATTAATAGCCCCTCAACGATCCCACCAACTCTTGGCCAGCTAGGTGATGGAGTTCACCAAGCGCCAAGAGCTTCAGTAGTCACCACGCTCAAGTAGTGCCACGAGATGCAAATCATCGATGGTGGTGCACTGGTCCAGTGCGTCACCGAACACAAGAAAGTCCTAGTTTAGTTTTTGCTAATTGATAAAATCTATTGGACTTATCCTATGCTATAAGTGTGTCTATGAGATAGGTTTGTCCAAGTCCAAGATGGAGCTATAGATGACACTCGGGGTGATGGAAATGTCCACAAGTGATGATCGAGTGCTTCAACCTAAAAAAGAAGAAATAGAAAAACAAAATACTATGGTGCTCAAGGTAATGGTATAAAAAGGATTTTTTTGTTTTGCCCGTCAAAACACAATAGAGCGCAATTTCCGTGACTCTGAACCTGAAAAGGAGCTGTTTGGTGGCCTTTGGTAGTTGGAGTTGAAAAACGGCTCTACAAGCTGCCCCGGGAGCCATACTGGCCCGGTGTGATTGGTTGTTCTGGTGGAATCGTTCAAAGGCTCATCCAGGCTCTCTTCTCTTGTCGTGCATTTTGTTTGGCCTTTGGTTGCCTGCCTCGCACGGTTTGTTTGCTTCTTTACATTGTTTTTCGCCTCTATCCCGTATGCCAGGTGGGCACATTTACATCGAAAACTGAAAACCGAACCGAACTAAAATATTGGTTTTTGGTTTTTAAATCCGTGAACTTTGGTGTTCGGCTTCAGTTTCGGTTTCCGTGCGTTGTGCAACCAAAATACCGAGCAACCGATCAATATTTAGAAGTAGCAACATCTTTTAGAAGCAGTAAACAAAGTTATACAACAATAGCTAAGCCCAACCCAACCAAAGGCCCACCAAGTGGATGTTGCACGCAACAAGCTAACAAGGCACCACATAGGAGGTAGGACCAAAGCACCACTCGTCCCTAACCCTATCCCGATATGACGACACTGGAGCAGGAGCAGTGGCTGCGCCGTGACGACACTCAGCAGCAACATGCAGCACCAGGCATCAGAGGCGGGTGATGCGGTGACCGGTGACGGTGCAAGCCCAGACGAGGGTGGCACGACCGTAGCTACGAACGCCGGATGCGGGAAAAGGCGCCAGAGCGGCGCGATCGCAACGACGGAGATCTGCGGCCATGGACTTCAAATGGGGATGGGGGCGCAAGTACCCTCGTCAATCTTCCCGGCCATGGACTTCAAATTGCGTATTGTCGTGCACTTTCGGATTCCTTTTCCTTTCATCGGTTTGCTCGGTTAAAAACCGAATAACCGAATTCAAAACTGAAACCGAATTTGTCGGTTTTTGACTTTCAGTGAAACTGATCGGCTCTTAGTTTGTGAAAACCAAAGTTTTTACTAACCGAATAAACCGAACTGAATTATTGGTTAAAACCGAATGTCCAGTCTGACCCGTACGAGCAGAAAAGAAAGCTGCGACAGGAACTCACGCACGCGAGTTGACTGACCCGGCTGTTTGGCGTCAAGCGGTAATCGCGAGCGCACACCGAGTTTGGTTGCGGAGACCTCGATTGAAAGGTACCAGCCCACCTATCACTAGCATTGACAAAATTCTACGTACCTACTCCTTCCGTCTCTTTTTAATTATCGTCCGAAAACGTGTCTGTAAGGGAAACACAGATTTCTAGAGACAGTTATTTAGGGACGAAAAGAGTACGATAGTAGTCCTGTTGTCAGTGTCAATCGGTTG
The DNA here is from genome assembly GCA_009763385.1 of Coix lacryma-jobi var. lacryma-jobi. Lineage (NCBI taxonomy): Eukaryota > Viridiplantae > Streptophyta > Magnoliopsida > Poales > Poaceae > Coix > Coix lacryma-jobi. The sequence goes on along the minus strand of CM019830.1, from coordinate 25,323,348 downwards.
TTGTCACGAGTTCATGACCTTTTCATGATGTGACCTGGTGAGGGTTTATCCTTTATATTCTAAAAGCAAGCCTTCCACTACCACGCAAAGGCAACATATAAATAACTACACAAGCATTGCCTCCATTCCGAAAAGATACAATTCCGTTTCGTAAAAAAAAGAAGATACAATTCCTGCTTTTAAAGAAATCTGACATTTCTAAATTTAACAAATCTATATAAAAACTATCAACACCGTTTCAAATTATAAATTGCTTCTACTTTTTTGGTATATCAAATTTGTTGTGTATCTGAAATTCTAGATATAACACATGTCTACATACATAGCAAATCTGATGTACTAAAAACTCAAAGTGACTGATAATTTAGAATGGAGGTAGTACCCAAATATATTATTAGATTGATTAGATATTTTCATATTATACTAATTTAGACTGGTAAATTTTAATTATAATTCCTATAAATTTAATCAAAATTAAACAAGTTTAACTTAGCTTAAACATAAAATTGCATCCTTAAACACACATAAGGACAGCGCCTTGCATGGCGACCGGCGACTGATTCCATGTTCAAGCGCTGTCACCATCACCCTCAGCTCGGGGAGAAGAAGATTCTTAAACCTACAACTTCAAGTAAACTGTGATAAGAATTTTATTTTCTCACGAACTAACCAAGGAAAATGGATTGTCTAGCTGAAGCAAGAGTCCGGCGAAACGGATATGTGTGATATGTTAAGCTCGTTCGAAGCGTCAGTTCTTTCTTAAAACTCTTGCAAAATTTGATGCGAAATCACATGTTCAAGAATCAAGAGGAGCCTAGTACCTAAACTTACTGGATTTTGCATCCACACCTGGTGGGCAGGGATCTGAATGTTGTAGAACCATGCACAACTACTACTCCAAGTCCAATAGATATACAAAGAAAATAAAAGGAGAAATATCGGCTTTGTTTTTAAGGTCAGTACAAAATGAGAACTGCAATTATTGTATTATTTGTTATCCTTCTCAAGTTTTGTTTCTACTGCAGGATTATTTTGAAATTAAACTTATATTGTTGTCTGCTGATTTGAGACCTGTTTAGTTCCTTCATTTTGCAAAAAAGTTTTGGTGTTTTAGCCCACCATTTTGCAAAATGGATCTAAACACTCTGGTTTAGTTTGCAAAAAAAGTGCATTTGTGAGCCAAGAACTTCAAAACATGCCATTTTGCATAGGGGGCCAAGCCCCATGCTCTCAACACGCACCTATTTTGCAAAAAAATTTGGGACATCTAAACACCTTTGCAAAGTGCTTTTCATCCAAAAAGATTTGTACAAAAACTTTTCGGTCAAACTGGGGACTAAACAGAGCCTTGTTCTCTCCCGATGGGTGTTGTCGCTGTTTTGCAAAACAAAAGGCACATGTCACGACAAAGTTAAATCTCGGCTTTGTTTTTAAGGTCAACACAAAATGAGAGTCGCAATTATTGCATTATTTGTTATCCTTCCCAAGTTTTGTTTCCACCACAGGATTATTTTGAAAGTAAACTTATGTCGTTGTCTGCTGATTTGGGACCTGTTTAGATCCTCCATTATGCAAAAAGTTTTGATGTTTTAGCCCATTATTTTGTAAAATAGATCTAAACACCCCTGCTCTAGTTCGCAAAAAAGTGCATTTGTGAGAGCTTCCAAACATGCCATTTTGCATGGGGAGCGAGCCCCATACTCTCCACACACCCATTTTGCAAAAAAATTTGGGACATGTAAACACCTTTTGCAAAGTACAGTTTGTAAAGTTCTTTTCACCCAAAAAAAAATGTACAAAAACTCTTCGGTCAAACTGGTATAGATGGGGATAGTACTTCAAATGGGTATCCGCGGTTCTCCTCTAGTTCAATTTAAAGAACTAACTAGATAATTTCTCTCTTCATTTTTGCAATCTAGTTCATTTAGTTGAACTAAAGGAGAACCGCAGATAACCATTTGGAGCACCATCCCCATCCTTACAAATTGGAAACTAAACATCTCACCCAATGGGTGTTGTCGCTATCGTGAAAAACAAAAGGCACATATCACGAGAAAGTTAAATCTCGGCTTTGTTTTTAAGGTCAACACAAAATGAGAGCTGCAGTTATTACATTATTTATTGTCCTTTCCTAAGTTTTGTTTGCACTACAGGATTATTTTGAAAGTAAACTTATGTCTTTTTCTGCTGATTTGTTCTCTCCCAATGGGTGTTGTCGCTGTGTTGCAAAACAAAAAGTTTCAAGATTTTTCTAATCTCTGCTGTGTTTAGACTCAGTCCCCTACGACTCTGGGTTACAGTACGCAAGATGTGTTCTTAAAGACTCCAGCATATAGACAGGGCCATAGGGGCGTTCGCTTGTAACCAGAACAAATAACTGAAGCAACCTCCAATTCTCCATAGGTCAGAGTGCTATAGGCGTCCAGGGGCAGGGGAGAGCTCTCAACTAATAAATATCTAAAGGTATGCTTTCAAATCGCTTGATATTTCAGGCTAGTTAATTACTACTGAATTTATCCTCCACAGTTTTGTTTGTCATCCCTATAACAAGTTCTTTTATTATCTGCAAGCCTGAAGGTGTTCTTCATGCTTCATTTTTTGAGATGTTTCATTGTTTGGATGTCAACACTAGGCGTGAGAGACGAATACTCAAATGTTCCCAACAGCCTTGCACTGTCTTTGCTGTCTTCAGATGTATCCCTTGGAAGACACTGTCTGCAAAATCAGATTTAAACAAGATTGGTTCAGATTTTCCGTAGGCATCCGCTTGAGCAAGTCCCTCGTTCGCCAGAAAGCCCTGAACGATATGTGTAGGAAATCGATCACAAAAGATGCAATTCTCGTTTTTTGTGTAGTCAAGGAATTTCAAGTTTGATCAAAGTTATATACTATTGAATTAATTATGAAATATATTTTTTTAGTAAACCTAGTGTGAGACATAAATGTTAATACATTTTAACTATAAATACTTGGTCAAAGTTAAGCTAGTTTGACTAGTACAAATCTTACAGTTACATTCTTTCCACAGCGCACGGGTTGGGATTTTTAGAAGTGCACAAAACAGAACTTTATAGTTCACCAATTTAGCTGACCGTTGCAATATCATGGTTTCTACTTTCTAGTTATATAAACCAGGCCAAGGAGGATGGAAGTGCGGCCTGTACAGCTTGGCCTCGTTTGTCTTCTGTTTCTGTTGGCAGCACAGGACGCCCCTGCTGTTCTGATTCCTGGCCCTCAATGCCAAAGGCAGTGTGGTGGCGTTGATATCCATTACCCATTCGGCATAGGTGACAACTGCTCACTGTCACCAGCAGGCTTCAACGTCAGCTGTGCCGAGGTCCAACATGGCATCCGGAAGCCATTCATCGGCGACGTCGAGGTGCTCAATATTTCGTTGATTCATAGCACAATCCGGGTGCTCAACTACATCTCAACGTCCTGTTACAACTCCTCTTCCGGTCGCATGGGGGGTAATCTATGGTCGTTCGACGCCACTGGTTCTCCCCATCGGTTCTCTGACGTCTACAACAAGTTCACTGTCATCGGATGCAACACCCTTGCCTACATCTCCGGCACCAACGGCACAGGCTACCAGAGCGGCTGCGTCTCGACGTGTGGCAATAATATGTCAGACTTGGCTGATGGTTCCTGCTCCGGCATAGGCTGCTGCCAGACGGCGATACCCAAGGGGATGGCCTATTACGATGTCGGCTTTGACGGCAATTTCAACACAAGCCAAATCTGGAGGTTCAGCCCATGTAGCTACGCCGTGCTGATGGAGGCGGAGGCGTTCAACTTCAGCACACTATACATCAACACGACCAAGTTCAACGACACCAACGTCGGGCAAGCACCCATGGTGATTGACTGGGCTATAAGAGATGATGGGACGACGTCCTGTGAGGTGGCCAAACGGAACGAGACGGGCACTTACGCATGCGTCAGTAGCAACAGCGAGTGCGTGGAATCCGCCAACGGGCCAGGGTAACTGTGCAACTGCTCCAAAGGGTACGTCGGCAACCCGTATCTTTCAGATGGATGCCAAGGTACTGATTAATTTGACTTAGTTCGTTCGTACATACTAATATCTTCCAGATCTCATCCAATGACTAATTAAGTTCTTGCCACCTTCTGCAGATTACGATGAATGTAGAGACATATCGTCATGCCCCTCCGGCAGCATCTGCCACAACACGATAGGAGGACACCGGTGTTCGTGTCGACCAGGAAGGAAGTTTTCTAATCATAACAAAACATGTGACCCTGATACTGGCCTCATTATAGGTAACGCCCTCAGCTAACTAGCTACACGTGCAGCTAATTTCTCATCTCATTTATGGAAAATCAACCGACAACAATAAATACCCTAACAATCCTTGTAAGAAAAAAAGCAATTACACAAAATGGTTACATCATTCATTTATAAACTGTTTTCAATCTATAATAAGAAAACTGAAATCGAATGGAAGTTTTCTAACAACGCTCTTATCTGATGCTGTTATGCAGGAGTTACAGTTGGCTTTCTTGTTCTCGTGATTGTCTCCTTCTTTGGATATATGATTCTTCAAAGGAGAAAACTGAACCAGGTTAAGCAAGAACATTTCCGGCAGCATGGAGGCGTGCTCTTGTTTGAGAGGATAAAATCAGAAAAGGGTCTAGCTTTCACGGTATTTACTGAAGCTGAACTTATACAAGCCACAGACAACTACGATAAGAGCAGAATAATTGGAAAGGGAGGCCACGGGACAGTCTACAAAGGGATAGTTAAGAACAACATCATGCAGGTTGCGATTAAGAGATGTGCACTGATCGACGAAAGGCAAAAGAAGGAATTTGGTCAGGAAATGCTAATACTGTCCCAAATCAATCACAAGAACATCGTCAAACTCGTGGGTTGCTGCCTTGAGGTGGAGGTTCCTATGTTAGTCTATGAGTTCATCCCTAATGGCACACTATTCGAGCTTATCCATGGGAAGAACCAAGCACTGCAAATCTCGTTTAGCACCCTGTTAAGGATTGCTCATGAAGCAGCCGAAGGGCTCAATTTCCTTCACTCGTATGCATCTCCTCCGATCATCCATGGAGATGTGAAGAGTGCCAACATCCTTCTTGACGGTAACTACATGGCGAAAGTGTCAGATTTTGGAGCCTCCATACTAGCCCCGTCCGACAAAGAGCAGTACGTCACAATGGTTCAAGGTACTTGTGGTTACCTTGACCCTGAATACATGCAGACATGCCAACTGACAGAGAAAAGTGACGTCTATAGCTTTGGTGTTATCCTTCTTGAGGTCCTCACTGGCCAAGAGCCTCTCAACTTGGATGGGCCTGAGATGCAAAGAAGCTTGTCGTCAAATTTCTTGTCTGCTATGATTCTATGAAGGAGAACAATCTTGATCCGATTTTACCGGGCCACGTGAAGGGACAAGAGAGCAATGAATTGATCAGAGGGCTTGCAGAGCTAGCCAAACAGTGCCTGGACATGTGTGGCATCAACAGACCATCGATGAAGGAGGTCGCCGATGAGCTTGGTAGATTGAGGAAGCTTTCGCTGCATCCTTGGGTACAGATCGATGCAGAGATGATAGAGACTCAAAACCTTCTTCTTGGTGGAACATCGGCTGCTAGCTTTGAAATAGAAGGTGCTAGTACCGGGTATCCTACACAGGAAGGTGAAAACCTGCCCATGAACCCAAGAAGTTCTTATTATGCAAGGTGATTAGTATACTCTGTAGTGTACTCCATTGAAACTTCTACTGATGGGGACGTCTGGAAGCTATCTGTTCTGCTATCTAATGTTTATATACAGCAATAAAGACACAAAGCTTTGTGTATATTTAGCCATTCAAGTATATATTTGTGTTTCTCCGCAGCACGTCTGCAACATAATACTCCATCTCCATGACAACAAATTTTGTAAGTTGTTCCCTTTACACATCTAAAACACTGTGACATATCTGATGTCCATAATATGTGGGGTATCCCTTATTTTGTAAATTTTTTTATAACAAACTTGGCTCTTACGGCCTTCCCATTGCAACCACAGGCTCGACCAAATCGCGAGCAACAAAAGTTTTTATAAATTCTGGGAGGGGGTGTTCCCAAACATAGAGTTCACCCGGGTCCCAACTCGAAGCCAACTTGGCTAAGTTATGAGCTACTGAATTACATGATCTAGGGACAGTTAAAATAGCACTACACATGAAGTGATCTTGCAACAAGAACCGGGTGTCCCTAATCAGCATTCCACACGCCGCCAAGTCCATCAAGGGAGATTGTAGAGCTTGCTTCAGGACACACGAGTCTGTCTCCAACTGAATTCGGGAGATACCCAAATCAATAGCTGCCTGAAGAGCTTGTTGACATGCAGCCGCTTCAGCCGTGAGCACGTCCGGTATGGCACCAAGGTGTCCGGTCCCTGTGAGAACCGGCTCCCCTTCATGATCACGGATTATGAAGCCCCAACACGATAGGAGAATCCGGTGTTCATGTCGAGTAGGGCTGAAGTTCTCTGAACAAAGCACAAAGCAATAGTTGTGGCCCTAATACCAACCTAATCATAGGTAAATAGACAATTTTCTTCTACCACTTTCATAAGCAACTATGATTGTGTCTCAAACTGTTAAATTAATAATTATACAGTCGAAATATTGTTTTTTGTATCTTAAGAACTAAAAAAGGGCTGAAGTTCTCAAGAGAATATCTTCTTGCGTTAAGTAGCGCCGGCGTCATTCTGTTTCTTGTCGCAGCTGTTGCCATTCTTACACGGAGGGGGTAGAGAATCGTTCAGAAAAGGCTTAGACAGAGGTATTTTCACAAGAACAAAGGCATTCTTCTAGAACAACTGTTCTCGGCAGCCCATAATGCTAGTGATGGCATGAAGATATTCTCTCTGGACGACCTAGAGAAGGCCACAAACAACTTTGACTATACACGAGTGGTCGGCCACAGCGATCATGGCACGGTCTACAAGGGGATATTGGTTGACCAGCGTGTGGTGGCAATCAAGAAATCAAAGCTTGTAGAAAGCATCGAGATCGAGCAGTTTATCAATGAGGTGGCCATACTCTCATAGGTACTCATCCAGCTGCTACAGTGATGATTGATGGCCCAAACACTCCGGTTAAATCTGAGATTAAGCCTGTAGTAACTCCCTCCCGAGCTAGCAAAAGAAATGCTAGGGTGGGAGATCAGGATTCAATGCAGCGAGCTGCTAAGCTGAAGGCCAAAAGGAACTTGGAGAAACCTACAGTGCAAGGTAATTCTTCGTCAGTTAACTCGTTCTTCGTCAGTTAACTCGTTTTCAGTTTTAGATAATTCAGTTATTGTTGCTAAGCTCAGTTCGTTGGGGGTATGTTTGGATATGTCTAATTTCTCGTGTTCTTAGCAATTAGATTACCTTAAATCTGTAGAGAAAGATAGGCTTAATTGTGCCAAGAGGTCGGGGGTAGGGGAAAATTGGGAATCTACTTCCTCGGTAGACGACGCTGAGGAACTATGGGGGGGATGATATTGATATCTTGGCTTTGAACCATATTTGTGGCGAGATGGCTGAGGGTCCATCTGATGATGATTGCAGGGGTTCAGAAGATACCCGTGCGAACCATCGGTGGGAGAAAAAGAGTAAGAGAAAGAAGAAATTAAGAAAAAATAAATCATCCATAGTCTAAATGAAAGGTGTTTTTTGGAATTGTAATGGTTTAGGGGATCCGAAGAAATTTAAATTTCTTTCGGACTTAACACTTGAAAGGAACTTAGATTTGTAACATCCCAAAATTTGCATTAATTTGAAAATAGGCAATTTGATTTAATTGTTGCATTTTATGTGTTGCATGGAACCTAGTTAATAAAATTATTTGCAAAAGCTAAAATAAACTCTAGGCCAAAGACTATGATGATGCATACATGCTGGTGCATATTTTATTCTTTTGGGATGATTGGTTTTTGCTCAAAACTTGTTTGAATTCAATTGGAATTCAAATTTGCTTTTGAAATCAATATGTGAAAAATTGGAAAAGCCTTTTCCTTCTCCCTCCTCTCCCTTTCTCTCTTTTGGCCCGAACCGGCCTGGCCGGCCCGCTTCCTTTCTCTCCGCCGGCCTGCCTCCCTCTCCACTCCTTCGCCCGCGTGGGCCGCCGTCCGGCCCACTCTTGCGCGCAGCACCGCAGCCCGCGCCGTCGGCCCCGCTCCGCAGCCAGCCGCGCGCGCGTCGCTCTCTCTCTTTCGCTGACGTCGTGGCCCGCATGTCAGCTTGGCCTTCTCCCTCTCGTATCCGGCTCGGACTCCATGGCCGAGATCGAATCCATCCTCGCTACGCGTCCTCGCTTGCCAAATCGACCGAGCCGATCCCCTTATAAGATCCCCGAGAGCCCGCCGCCTCTCCCCACGCATCAAGCTCCTGCTCTCGTGCCCCAAAACGCCGCAACCGAGAGCTCCGCACGCCGCAAGATCTCCGCCGCCATCAATCCGACGATTCATCGAGTTTCCGAGCTTGTAAGTGGCACCTCGAGTTTCCCCTTGATCTTTCGAAGCTAACCGAGAAGTTTTCCCTCTTTTTCCCCCTCGTCTTGGTGCTCTAATCGCTCGCCGTCGCTCTGCAGAGCCCGCCACCCGCCAAGTCGAGCAATCCGCCGTCCCCGAGTCTTCTCCGGCGCCATAAACCCCTCTGGTGAGTTCGCCTTGAGCTCCTCTTTCGATTGGATCTTTTCCCGAGGTCTCTACCGCTCTGTAGCGGAATCCCGAGCCGCGCCGCCGCCTTCCGGCCATGGCGCCGCCGCGCCCTCTTTCTGCTCCGGCGAAAAGCGCCGCCAGCCCTCCCTGATCTAATCCCGAGCGTCCATCTCAGATCCGACGCACACCAGAGCTCGATACCCCTTCGTTGCCTGTTTTACAAAAAGAACCTTACACCTTTTTATGCATCAACCCGCGGTCCTTTTGGGCACTGTGCTCTGAGTCTGCGAAAACTTGCTTCTAAGCCCCTGCGTTTCCTCCAAATTGAGGCGCAGTCCAGCCAGATCTGAAATTCGTTTTAAATCAATTTAAATTCAAAATCAATTTCAGTTTATTTACAGATTTGCCACCAGTTTTAAATGCTTATAACTTCTACGTTTTTAGTCCGATTTAGTCCGTTCAAGTTGCGTTAGATTCGTTTTGAAAAGATCTATCTATCTGTACAAGAATATCTACTGTTTTTAGTAATTAAAATTTGAGTTAGGTTTAATCTACTAATTAAGGTTTTGTAACTTGTTTAGCTCATAACTTTTGCGTTATAAATCCGTTTTTCGTGATTCTCGCGTTTGTGTGATCGTGGTAGACCGTAGTTGCTGTTTTCAAACTTTTTATATTATTTTCTTGCTGTTGGTGTAATGTTCTAATTATAGCTTGTTTGTCTTGCATGATTGTTGTCCCGTTGATTGTGTGTTGATGTGATAATCGAGTATAGACGGTGAGACATACGCTGGTGATCAGGAACCCTTCTACGACAACCAAGAGCAACCAGAGTTCACTGAATCAGGCAAGTATAGCATGGGATCATCCTTGTTGACCTATTCACCATGAAACATCTAAATTCATATGCATGTGTCTAATTTTGATCCCCTATCTAGTTTACCCTAGACTTTTGACCCGTTACCTTGTTAACCTTGGGATGCTATGCATATGGGTAGAGTTTTGCTAGAGCTTTACTTAAACCAAACATGATCTAATAATGGTGAATAAAATTTGATCTTTTGAGCAACATGGTTTAGGACCTCCTGTCAGCAAAAGCTGGGACATACAGTGCAACCATGAGGGTTATATGGCTCTGACCTTAGCTCAGTATAAGGACCTTTTCTAGCTTGTTAGTGGACACCTGTATAGGCGCGTTGGATCTTGCCGAGACGGGTATAGTGCGGCTTCTGTCCACGTGTGTATAGGCTGCGTGTTATTGTGCCACCTGGAAGGAGGGCTCTACATCCCCTTGCCTTAAGAACTAGCGGCCCTAACTTGTTATACGAACCTTTGAAAGGCTTTGCGTGTATCCTGCCCGCTCACCTCGGAAGTGTTATGGGAGTAATTAACCCGGGCATCTGGATATCACGACTCATCGGGTAAAGTGTACAACCTCTGCAGAGTGTAAAACTGGTATATCAGCCGTGCTCACGGTTACGAGCGGCCCGGAAAACTCACAGACTAGTTGTTATATGTTGTTTATTTATGTTGCACATGTTGATTACCTTATTGCTATGTTTCAGTTATTATGATCATGTGGATTGGGTTTAAGCATTCATATATGTTCACCTTAATATTAAAATGGTGCCAACTAAAAGCTACTGCAGTTTAACCAGTGTCAGCTTTATTTGAGCCTCATGAACCCCATGTTACACTTGTTAAGTACGAGATGTACTTATGCTTGTTTATTTCTTTTCTACTTGGATAAAAATCCCGGATGGGTAACAGATTGCTATGGTAATGACGACTTCCCTGGAGAGTTCTAGTCTTGCTGTCAACCAGTCATCTTCCCTGTGATGGAGCTACCGCGAGAGATACTTTATTTATCCGCTGCTATGTAAAGACTTTGAATAATATTCGTTATGTAATAAACATATGTGATGGTACTTCTTAATTTGTGGCTTATGTGTGTGATTGATCTCTGGGCACACATGAGTTATTGCATTCAATTTTGTTCTTAAAATTGGGTGTGACAAATTGGTATCAGAGCTATGTTGACTGTAGGACGCAAGCCTAGTTAGTTATGGTCGTTTTAGTGGTCCTTGCTTCTCAATTCTTGCTATTTATCTTAGCCTTGTTAATTTATCAAAACTATATGCTTCTCTTTACTTACTCTATTACACAAATATATTGATTCTATTGTATCTATCTCTTGGTCTACTCCATAGATGGCTCGTCGTACCACCCGCAGGACCATCGGTGGACGCAGGAGGGCAGGCAACCCCGTTCCGCAAGCACCGCAAGCACCCCATGAGCCAGAACAGCAGGAGGTAGCACCGCAAGAGCCAGTACTGCAAGAACAAGCACCTCAAGAAGTGGAACCCCAAGCGCCGGCACCACCAGTACAAGCTCCAGCTCAGCAAGCACCAGCTCCACAAGCTCCAGTACCTCCCGCGCCAGTGCCCCCAGAAGTGCTGGAGGTTGAAGACGATGAAGAGCTTCCATCAGGTTGGGACGTGGACTCCGGGTATCTCGTCGGAGCGCCCACAGCGGCCCAGAGTCCCACACATCACAGGCTAATGGGACTTTTTGATGCCTACTACCCTGACAAGAACATCATCGTACAGTACACCCACTGGAGGTACAGCCATCCCATGGAAAGGACCTACTGGAAGGCAAGAGTGACTGTCGCCGTCCGAGAACCAGAAAGTGGCCTATACCTGCATGAGATGGTGATTGGCCACAGGGCTCGTCGGTCCACTCTAGCGTCAGCCTTGGAAGCCGTGGCAGTTGAAGCCTACAAAGCATTCCGGGGTCGTCGCATTGAAGACATGAGGGATGATGCATACCGCTATCTGCCCTATTGGAACAGTGAGAATAAGGAGGCTATGGTAGAAGACCCCAATGCAACTCCAACTGAGAAGGCCACACGAGATTTTCTCCTTGACAGGGAAAGGTCTAACGCGGACTTGGAAAAGGAGGTGATATCCCTGGGAAAAGATCTCAAAAGATGCTATAGCACCATTGATGGGCTCTTGGAACTTCTCAACCAACCCCCTATGTACAAGAGGCTCCGCGAACCGCTCTACAAATAGGCATAGGTCACCCTTCTATGTAATAAGACGATATTAGTAAACGTTTTGTCGAGTCTAGTTAAACTTTGTGCTAGTGTGCTTCTTTATGTGTGAGTTGGATTATCATTATGCTTATGTGTGATTTGGTTCTTTGTAATGAGTGCAGAGATTTGAGGGCTTGTCTACAAATCTCCTAGTTAGACATAACGTTTATGAATAATAAGAGGATTAGTTACATCTTGTCCTATGCTGTTTTTTGGAGCAACCTGTGATCTTTTGGTTATATCTCAAGTTCTGATCGTGCAACATGGCTGAAAATTTTATGGTGGAAAATAAACTCCTATATCTAGCCAATGCCTCTGGAATCACTTCAATAGCTGTTATGGTTTGTGAGATATGGCTGTTTCAAGTTAGAGTTTCTGCGCAGTTTTGAGCTCTGGACAGATCTGTTTGTTCTCTGTTTTTGACTAACTTAACGACAGAATCTGGGAAAGTCACTTAAATAAAAGTTGTAGATAATTTCGTTATCTTTCCAACCGTGTATCACACTCCCTGTTTGGATTTCTGGAACTCCGAATATGACTGTTTTTCTGTACTGCTGTTACCGGATCTCGCCCAGAAATTTTCACATCTCCTGTTTCCTCTCATATAAGTGATCTTTGCTTAAAAAGTTCGCTAATCTTGATCCCTGCTTGAAAACACAGATGGCCGCCAGAGGAGGTGGAGTTGGAGGTGGACGTGGACGTGTCCGTGGTCGTGGAGCACCTGTTAACCCACCACCACCACCCCCAGTTAACATTCAGCAGTTGATGGGCATCCAAGCCCAATTTATGCAAACCATGATGCAACATATGCAGAATCAGCCAGTTGGAGGAGCACCACCGATGCAAGTGAGGGACAAGAGGGGTGAGTTTTTAAAGGGTCACCCGCCAGTGTTCTCCCATGCCGCTGATCCCCTGGAGGCTGATGACTGGCTTCGTGCTATCGAACGCCAGCTTACCATCGCGCAATGCAATGACCAGGAGAAGGTGCTCTATGCTTCTGGTCAGTTGCAAGGAGCTGCTCTGGATTGGTGGGAATCGTTTCAGTTCGGTCAAGCCAACGATGCCCCACCTGTCACCTTTGAGGAATTCAAGACCAACTTCAAAGCGTACCATATCCCTGCTGGTCTGATTGAATTGAAGCAGGAAGAGTTCAGATCTCTGCGCCAAGGAGCCGTGACCGTTGCTGAGTACCGTGACAAGTTTGCTCAATTGTCACGCTATGCTCCCGCTGATATTGCTCAGGATGCCGACAAGCAGCGTCGCTTCCTTAAGGGTCTGAATGATGGACTGGCACTGCAGTTAATGTCCAATGAGTATGCCAGTTACCAGACTCTAGTCAACCGTGCTATAGTGGTTGACAACAAGCGCAAGGAGATGGAGGCTAGAAAAAGGAAGCTCCAAGGTCAGACCTCTGGTAGTAACAACCGCCCTCGTTCCAACTTCGCACCGGGCAATCAGCAGAGGTACCAGGGACCGACTACCCAGTGGAGCCGCAACCAGGGACAGCAACGTCCTTCATACCAGCAGCAGGGTAATAATAACCGCCCCCAGCAGCAGCCTAACAATCAAGCTCAACGCCAAGGTACCCCTGTCAGCACCCCCATGAAGAATAGTGCACCTAACACTCCCAACAAGTGTTTTGCCTGTGGTGATGCTGGTCACCTCTCCTACAACTGCCCTAAGAAGCAGAACCAGCAGACTCCGCAGAACCAGAACAACAATCAAAGGGGACGACCGAATCCATCACCTAACTCAGGCAAGGTGAACCACGTGTCCGCAGAGACCGTGCAGGAGGCGCCAGAAATTATGCTTGGTACGTTCAATATCAGCTCCATCCCCGCTACAGTTCTTTTCGATTCGGGTGCATCGCATACTTTCATATCACATACATTTGTTAGAATGCATAACCTACCTGTTAGCCTCATGAAAACCCCCATAATGGTTACCTCACCGGGTGGAGGATTGCAAGCTACGCTTCAGTGTATGCCTATAGATGTGTCCCTAGGGGGGGTAGATTTCTCTGTATCCCCAATTGTGCTGAGAACAGCTGGCATTGATTTGATATTGGGTATGGACTGGATGAAGAGGTGCAAGACAGATATACAATGTCAAGATAAAGTTGTGACAGTTACTACAGCTAAGGGAGACAGAATCAGTGTGAAGGTAGTGCTACAACCAACACCGACTGCAACCGTGAACCAGATGAATGAGGAGGTTTTCCCGGAAGATCTAGTGGTGGATGAGTTCCCGGATGTGTTCCCCGATGATTTGCCAGGTATGCCACCCGATCGCGACATTGAATTTATTATTGAACTTTTACCTGGAACTGCACCCATAGCTAAAAGACCATATAGGATGGGAGTACCTGAATTAGAAGAACTTAAGAAACAAATTAGGGAGTTGCAAGAAAAAGGGTTTATACGTCCTAGTTCATCACCTTGGGGAGCTCCTGTTATTTTCGTTGACAAGAAGGATGGTGGTCAGCGGATGTGTGTTGACTATAGATCGCTTAATGAGGTTACTATCAAGAATAAGTACCCGTTGCCAAGGATCGATGATCTGTTTGATCAGCTGAAAGGTGCATGTGTATTCTCTAAAATTGATCTGCGTTCTGGTTACCATCAGTTGAAGATTCGAGCATCTGATATTCCAAAGACAGCTTTCACTACAAGGTATGGGTTGTATGAGTATACAGTCATGTCATTTGGATTGACCAATGCACCTGCCTACTTTATATATTTGATGAACAAGGTGTTCATGGAATATCTCGACAAGTTCGTTGTTGTGTTTATTGATGATATTCTGGTATACTCTAAGAACAAGGAGGATCATGCTGATCATCTGAGGTTAGTGCTACAGAAACTCAGAGAGCACAAGTTGTATGCCAAGCGCAGTAAGTGTGAGTTCTGGTTAAAGGAAGTTTCTTTCCTTGGACATGTTATCTCTAATGGAGGCATCTCAGTAGATCCGGGCAAGGTTGAAGATGTGTTGAACTGGGAGCCACCAACAGATGTGACCGAGATTCATAGTTTCCTTGGATTGGCCGGTTACTATAGAAGGTTCATTGAAGGATTCTCCAAACTTGCTAAGCCAATGACAGCTCTGCTAGAGAAGAATGCTAAGTTTGTCTGGTCCGATAAATGTCAAGCTAATTTTGAGGAGTTGAAGAAACGTCTGACTACAGCTCCAGTGTTAATTCTGCCAGATCTGAGTAAGGATTTCTCTATTTATTGTGATGCATCTCGTCAAGGTTTGGGTTGTGTTCTTATGCAAGAAGGCAGAGTGGTAGCATATGCATCAAGGCAGTTGAGAAAGCATGAGCTAAACTATCCCACTCATGATTTAGAATTAGCAGCTGTTGTCCATGCATTGAAAATTTGGAGACACTATCTAGTGGGTCACAAGACAGACATCTATACCGATCATAAGAGCTTGAAGTACATTTTCACTCAGTCTGATCTGAATTTGAGGCAGCGCAGATGGTTGGAATTGATTAAGGATTATGATTTGGAAATACACTACCATCCCGGTAAGGCTAATGTTGTAGCAGATGCCTTGAGTAGAAAAAGCTATGCCAATGAGATCCAAATTGCTTCTATGCCAGATGAGTTGTGTGCTGAATTTGCACATCTGAATCTGGGAATTGTGACCAATAGAATGGAGTTAGTACTTGAACCGGTATTGATGCAAGAGATACGTAAAGGTCAGATGGCAGATGAGAAGCTGAAGCAGATAGCCGATAACATTGTTCTTGGCAAAGCATCAGGTTTTCGGTTAGATGATGATGGTACGTTATGGCATGGGAAGAGGTTATGTGTGCCTGAAAACAAGGAGATACGTGAGACTATACTGCGAGAAGTGCATGAGTCAGCTTACTCCATCCATCCTGGAAGCACTAAGATGTACCTTGATCTGAAGAAAATGTATTGGTGGGATGGACTGAAAAGAGATGTAGCTGAGTATGTAGCTCTGTGTGATACATGTCAGAGGGTGAAGGCAGAACATCAGAGACCCGCCGGTCTGTTGCAACCGATGAAGATACCTGAATGGAAGTGGGAAGAAGTTGGTATGGACTTTATAGTTGGGTTGCCCCGTACTCAGAGAGGATACGACTCCATATGGGTAGTAGTAGATCGATTGACCAAAGTTGCTCACTTTATACCGGTCAAAACTACCTACACGGGAGCTAGGTTGGCAGAATTGTATATGGAACGGATAGTATGTTTGCATGGAGTGCCTCGAAAGATTGTGTCAGATCGTGGTACTCAGTTCACCTCTCACTTTTGGCAGATGATACATCGATCATTGGGTACGACGTTGAACTTTAGTACTGCTTATCATCCACAGACTGATGGACAGACGGAAAGAACAAATCAGATTCTTGAAGACATGTTGAGAGCTTGTGCATTACAGTATGGCACCAGTTGGGACAAGAATCTGTGTTATGCGGAATTCTCATACAACAACAGCTATCAGGAGAGTCTTAAGATGGCACCGTTTGAAGCTTTGTATGGAAGATCGTGTAGAACACCGTTGTTCTGGGATCAGACAGGTGAAAGTCAAGTGTTTGGACCTGATGTGTTGAGGAATGCCGAGGAACATGTCAGGATAATCAGAGATAACCTGAGAGCCGCTCAGTCTCGGCAAAAGAGTTATGCAAACAACCGTCGTCGAGATCTATCTTTTGCAATAGGTGATTATGTCTACCTAAAGGTGTCACCGATGAGAGGTGTGAAAAGGTTCAATAAGAAAGGAAAGCTAGCACCTAGGTATATTGGACCATTCTAGATTCTTGAAAGACGTGGTGAAGTGGCGTATCAGTTAGAGTTACCTGAAAGCTTGTCAGGAGTGCATGATGTGTTTCATGTTTCTCAGTTGAAGAAGTGCCTACGAGTGCCCGAAGAGCAGATACCGTTGGAAGAGCTCACAGTTAAGGAAGATTTGACTTATGATGAGTATCCGACAAAGATTTTGGAAACAGCTGAAAGAGTTACCAGGAGCAGAGTAATAAAGATGTGCAAGGTTCAGTGGAATCGGTACTCAGAAGCAGAAGCAACTTGGGAAAGAGAAGAGGATCTGAGAAAGTCTTACCCGCAGTTGTTTGAGTAAGCATCGCTGGAATCTCGAGGACGAGATTCTTTAAGGGGGGTAGAATTGTAACATCCCAAAATTTGCATTAATTTGAAAATAGGCAATTTGATTTAATTGTTGCATTTTATGCGTTGCATGGAACCTAGTTAATAAAATTATTTGCAAAAGCTAAAATAAACTCTAGGCCAAAGACTATGATGATGCATACATGCTGGTGCATATTTTATTCTTTTGGGATGATTGGTTTTTGCTCAAAACTTGTTTGAATTCAATTGGAATTCAAATTTGCTTTTGAAATCAATATCTGAAAAATTGGAAAAGCCTTTTCCTTCTCCCTCCTCTCCCTTTCTCTCTTTTGGCCCGAACCGGCCTGGCCGGCCCGCTTCCTTTCTCTCCGCCGGCCTGCCTCCCTCTCCACTCCTTCGCCCGCGTGGGCCGCCGTCCGGCCCACTCTTGCGCGCAGCACCGCAGCCCGCGCCGTCGGCCCCGCTCCGCAGCCAGCCGCGCGCGCGTCGCTCTCTCTCTTTCGCTGACGCCGTGGCCCGCATGTCAGCTTGGCCTTCTCCCTCTCGTATCCGGCTCGGACTCCATGGCCGAGATTGAATCCATCCTCGCTACGCGTCCTCGCTTGCCAAATCGACCGAGCCGATCCCCTTATAAGATCCCCGAGAGCCCGCCGCCTCTCCCCACGCATCAAGCTCCTGCTCTCATGCCCCAAAACGCCGCAACCGAGAGCTCCGCACGCCGCAAGATCTCCGCCGCCATCAATCCGACGATTCATCGAGTTTCCGAGCTTGTAAGTGGCACCTCGAGTTTCCCCTTGATCTTTTGAAGCTAACCGAGAAGTTTTCCCTCTTTTTCCCCCTCGTCTTGGTGCTCTAATTGCTCGCCGTCGCTCTGCAGAGCCCGCCACCCGCCAAGTCGAGCAATCCGCCGTCCCCGAGTCTTCTCCGGCGCCATAAACCCCTCTGGTGAGTTCGCCTTGAGCTCCTCTTTCGATTGGATCTTTTCCCGAGGTCTCTACCGCTCTGTAGCGGAATCCCGAGCCGCGCCGCCGCCTTCCGGCCATGGCGCCGCCGCGCCCTCTTTCTGCTCCGGCGAAAAGCGCCGCCAGCCCTCCCTGATCTAATCCCGAGCGTCCATCTCAGATCCGACGCACACCAGAGCTCGATACCCCTTCGTTGCCTGTTTTACAAAAAGAACCTTACACCTTTTTATGCATCAACCCGCGGTCCTTTTGGGCACTGTGCTCTGAGTCTGCGAAAACTTGCTTCTAAGCCCCTGCGTTTCATCCAAATTGAGGCGTAGTCCAGCCAGATCTGAAATTCGTTTTAAATCAATTTAAATTCAAAATCAATTTCAGTTTATTTACAGATTTGCCACCAGTTTTAAATGCTTATAAATTCTACGTTTTTAGTCCGATTTAGTCCGTTCAAGTTGCGTTAGATTCGTTTTGAAAAGATGTATCTATCTGTACAAGAATATCTACTGTTTTCAGTAATTAAAATTTGAGTTAGGTTTAATCTACTAATTAAGGTTTTGTAACTTGTTTAGCTCATAACTTTTGCGTTATAAATCCGTTTTTCGTGATTCTCGCGTTTGTGTGATCGTGCTAGACCGTAGTTGCTGTTTTCAAACTTTTTATATTATTTTCTTGCTGTTGGTGTAATGTTCTAATTATAGCTTGTTTGTCTTGCATGATTGTTGTCCCGTTGATTGTGTGTTGATGTGATAATCGAGTATAGACGGTGAGACATACGCTGGTGATCAGGAACCCTTCTACGACAACCAAGAGCAACCAGAGTTCACTGAATCAGGCAAGTATAGCATGGGATCATCCTTGTTGACCTATTCACCATGAAACATCTAAATTCATATGCATGTGTCTAATTTTGATCCCCTATCTAGTTTACCCTAGACTTTTGACCCGTTACCTTGTTAACCTTGGGATGCTATGCATATGGGTAGAGTTTTGCTAGAGCTTTACTTAAACCAAACATGATCTAATAATGGTGAATAAAATTTGATCTTTTGAGCAACATGGTTTAGGACCTCCTGTCAGCAAAAGCTGGGACATACAGTGCAACCATGAGGGTTATATGGCTCTGACCTTAGCTCAGTATAAGGACCTTTTCTAGCTTGTTAGTGGACACCTGTATAGGCGCGTTGGATCTTGCCGAGACGGGTATAGTGCGGCTTCTGTCCACGTGTGTATAGGCTGCGTGTTATTGTGCCACCTGGAAGGAGGGCTCTACATCCCCTTGCCTTAAGAACTAGCGGCCCTAACTTGTTAGACGAATCTTTGAAAGGCTTTGCGTGTATCCTGCCCGCTCACCTCGGAAGTGTTATGGGAGTAATTAACCCGGGCATCTGGATATCACGACTCATCGGGTAAAGTGTACAACCTCTGCAGAGTGTAAAACTGGTATATCAGCCGTGCTCACGGTTACGAGCGGCCCGGAAAACTCACAGACTAGTTGTTATATGTTGTTTATTTATGTTGCACATGTTGATTACCTTATTGCTATGTTTCAGTTATTATGATCATGTGGATTGGGTTTAAGCATTCATATATGTTCACCTTAATATTAAAATGGTGCCAACTAAAAGCTACTGCAGTTTAACCAGTGTCAGCTTTATTTGAGCCTCATGAACCCCATGTTACACTTGTTAAGTACGAGATGTACTTATGCTTGTTTATTTCTTTTCTACTTGGATAAAAATCCCGGATGGGTAACAGATTGCTATGGTAATGACGACTTCCCTGGAGAGTTCTAGTCTTGCTGTCAACCATTCATCTTCCCTGTGATGGAGCTACCGCGAGAGATACTTTATTTATCCGCTGCTATGTAAAGACTTTGAATAATATTCGTTATGTAATAAACATATGTGATGGTACTTCTTAATTTGTGGCTTATGTGTGTGATTGATCTCTGGGCACACATGAGTTATTGCATTCAATTTTGTTCTTAAAATTGGGTGTGACAAGATTTTATTGCGCCGTCTGAAACGGGAAGGAGAGAGTGTACTCAGGTGCTTCTCAAAAATCTATGCGGTGGGAAGGATTTCCTTTGGCATGTCAAACCTCCGACGGGCAGGTCCGGAGGTATGCTGTTGGGGATTAATCTCCTCACGTTTGATATTGGAGAAATAGAAGAAGGAGAGTTCTTTGTTAAGTTTAAAATCAGGAACAAAGATGATGGTTTCCAATGGCTACTTGTCTCTGTGTATGGTGCTGCTCAGCCCAATCTAAAAGAAATTTTTTTGACGGAATTAGCCCACCTTTATGCAAAGGAATCACTGCCTATGATTTTAGGGGGTGACTTTAACATCATTAGGGGGCCAAGGGAGAAAAGCAACTCTAATTACAATGACAGATGACCATTTCTTTTCAATGCTATCATAGATACTTTCAATCTTAAGGAGTTAGACCTCACGGGTAGGAAATTTACTTGGGCAAACAACCTACAGAACCCTACTTTTGAAAAACTGGACAGAATTTTAATGTCCACTGAGTGGGAATTACAATTCCCCAAATCGTCTGTTCAAGCTTTAACCAGAGAAATCTCAGACCATACGCCGTTATTTATGGATACTGGAAATCCTTCTTCTAGTAACTCCCAACCTTCCTTTAAATTTGAGATTGGTTGGTTACTTAGAGAAGGTTTTATGGACATGGTCAAGGAGATCTGGGCTAGCGTGCAGACGGGTAACACCCCTTTAGAAAGATGGCAGGCAAAAATTAGGCGGCTTCGACAATATTTAAGGGGGTGGGCAAAAAATACTAGTTGGGCATATAAAAAAGAGAAGAAAGCGTTGCTAGATAAGTTGGATAAGTTGGACAAAAAAGCTGAATCCATACATCTCAATGAAGAAGAAGTAAATCTTAAACATGTGTTAAATAATAGGCTTGCTGATCTCCTAAGAGAAGAAGAGCTCAAATGGTACCAACGAGCTAAAGTTAGGAATTTACTTGAAGGAGATACGAACACCAAATACTTTCACTTGGTGGCGTCCGGTAAACATAGGAAAACTCGGATATTCCGTTTGGAACAGGAGGAAGGAGTAATTAGTGGTGATGCCAATCTAAAAAAGTATATCACTAACTATTACAAAAGCCTTTTTGGTCCTCTCGAGACACCCTCGATGTTCTTGGATGAGTCACAGATGGATGATATGCCTCAAGTATCAAATTTGGAAAATGAAATCCTAACTGATAACTTTACAGAGGCTGAAGTTAGGATCGCTATTTTTCAAATGAAGCATAACGCCACCCCTGGGCCAGATGGTTTTCCAGTGGAATTCTACTGGGTTTTCTGGGAGGTGATTAAAGGTGATTTAATGGCGTTATTTGAGGACTTTCATAAGGGCGAACTACCTTTACATAGTTTAAATTTTGGAACTATAATCTTGCTACCAAAGGGGAGTGAAGCAAACAAGATAGAACAATACAGACCTATCTGTTTGCTTAATGTTAGTTTCAAAATTTTTACAAAAGTTGCCTCAAATAGAATTGCTCTTGTTGCCCAAAAAATCATTCGACCATCCCAAACAGCCTTCCTTCCGGGTAGGAATATCATGGAAGGGGCAATAATTCTTCATGAGACAATCCATGAGATGCATAGGAAGAAGCTAGATGGGGTTCTATTCAAAATTGACTTCGAGAAGGCTTACGACAAAGTCAAGTGGTCTTTTTTGCAACAAACATTGCGCATGAAAGGTTTCTCCAAAATGTGGTGCAATTGGATTAAAGCCTTTGTACAGGGCAGAAATGTGGGAATAAAAATTAATGATCAGATGGGCCCTTTCTTTCAAACCCGAAAGGGGCTTAGACAGGGTGACCCTTTATCACCCATTCTGTTTAACGTAGTGGTGGACATGCTGTCCGTTTTGATTGCCAGGGCTAAAATGAATGGGCAAGTTAGTGGGGTAGTTCCGCATCTTGTGGAAGATGGGTTATCTATTCTACAATATGCAAATGACACAATAATCTTCATGGACCATGATATTGAGCAAGCGACAAACATGAAACTAATTCTATGTATGTTTGAGCAATTATCTGGCCTAAAGATTAACTTCGACAAAAGTGAATTTTTTTGTTTTGGTAAGGCAACCGTCCAAATTATAAGAACTCAAGTATCGTCTTAGCCAAATCCGTCTGACATCGACTCATACTTGAACCCATATAACTCCGGTAGTCCGGAAATCTCGAAGGATTTCAAATACATCTTAAAACATACAGGATCGCATTGTTCAAGTACCACATTCGTAAGGATACATCACTGATAATTGAAACCGAATTTAAACATCAGAGTGTGGAAGCATAAAAGAGTTATTACAATACTAAGTTTAAAAGTGCGGAAGCTGAAATAAGCTTTGAAACACGACCACCACACATGTGGTCCAAATAAACATTGTTTGATACTCACTCCTCCTTTTTCAAATAGTGTGCCACCAGTAATCTCAGTCCAGCAAAAGAAAAGGGGAAGCTTCTGGGTGACCCTGCCCTGGGTCTACTCCTCATCACCCTCCACGGGGTAGAGACAATGCTTACAATAGTCGTAGTAGACCTGGCCATCTGCAACAACGGGATAAACCCTGAGTACGGGAATGTACTCAGCTAGACTTACCCGTCCAACTGAAAATAAATGACGCCAAGGGTATGCAAGGCTTTTGGTGGAGCTGAGATCTTTAGTTGCGAAAAGCTCAGATTAAGGGAAGGAATATTTAATGATATGAGTGAGCAGTCAAGTTTTAAGCCTACCTCTTAGTCTAGGTTTTGCACCTGAACTATTTCATATACTTGAGTCTAACAATCAATAATATAACCATATCCAGTTGACTTATCCATATTTTAGTTGAACCTTTAAACATCACATGGAGTTGTATCATGGTGAAGCTCGACATAGTTTCCCACTAACCGGGGTGAAGCTCGACATAGTTTCCCACTAACCGGGGGAGACGACGACTCGAATCGAATTCCAAACCAGCTGGTGATAAACCTTTAATACCAACCCACACTTTCCCCGTCTGGTCCATGCATTGGGTAACCGCTCGATGCTTGTTCGTGGTGGTAATCGTCGCGGCTCACGGCACGGACCACCCAATTGGAACTATACGATGGCCATTCCGCGGCAGATCGTGTTTCCATACTAGAGGGTGCGACACGGGTTGAGACCGGCCCGAACAACGTCTATCCGGCTTTGGGGTCGATGATTACGGCACCGACATATCCCTAAGTAAAAGGGCGCGTTCAAAAATGAACGAGGGCCAACATCGATACAAACCTACACGATCCAACGGAAGAGCTGCCCCAAGTTTCCAAACCTGTGCCTTGCCTTTCAGTTGACCGTATTTTATTACTACTCAGGTTCTTTCCCACGATAGCAAAATATAGCCAACCGTGATTTGGTAAAATACCCACCAGGGGTATTATGGTAACATCCTCAATTAGTACTTTTATTAAGCAGACTAAGCAATTTCTACATTATAAATATTAACAGGATAACAAGGCAGGTGTAACAATAATTCAAGGAATGATAATGCAACAAGTAGGATCCAATCAACTCCTATACCTAATGCATCACAATATAAAATACTCAAATAGATTAATTATAAATACTGGGAGACTTAGAATGCTCCGGGGCTTGCCTTGGGAGAAGACTGAGGCCTCGTGAGCGGGGCACTCAGGCAGGTTAATTTCTTGCGCGGGGTCGGCCTCCTCAGTGCGGGGCAGTTCCAGGATCTCCTGTTCGACGCTTGCTTCCTGCTCCTGGTCGGGCTCCGGGACTGTCGATCCTATTGCAATGCGGTGAATTAAATAAATAAATAAATAGGGTGCGATGCGAGATATGAAGGCATAAGATGCCAACAATTCTTGCAAACCAACAAAACAAACTTGTTGAACTACTTTTGACATTGGAGAAAAAACACTTAATGACTGCATTAAACAAAACCATTATTTGACTATTTCGTATTTATTTATTCAAAAGAAGTCTAGGTTTGAACAGCAAGTATATTTTTCTGATCTCAGAAAAATCCACAAAAATTCCAGTATGCAACTTACCCTCACTGAACCTTACTGTTCAAATTTCACCAAGATATAAATTACTGAACCCAAGATACAAAAAGATGAAATAAACTGCTCAAAAGGTGCTTTGAACTAGCTTTTCTTATAAAAAGTGTCAAACAGCAGATTTTATATTTTTCCTGGCTTCATCTATCATAGCCATTCTACTACAGAAAATTCACTGCCAAAGCATAAACACATAAATCTACACAAAATAAACAAGTTTATTTCAAAATAAACCCTTTAAACTACAACCTTACTGGAAAAGGATGACATCCTCATTTTCATATTTTTCCCAGATTCTACTCCACATTTCATATTTATCAACAAAGTTCCATGAACAAAAACCTTATATTCTTTTCTACATGAATTTCCTAAGAAAAACACAGAAAAACACATTTGTACTACAACTCCTTATTTTTCCATACAACAACCCATACTTAGCATTTTTCTCAGCTTGAACATAGTACACAGAGATTATATAAATTTTCCCATATTTTATTTCCACATATATTTCTTTTAACAATTATTTTAAGAAAACAGCTAAAAAGGAATTTTAAACCTAAACAGATACTTTTTCTTCATAAACGGTGCCTCATATATTTTTCACAGACACATAACAGGATAAGAAACTTACACAAATTTTGCCATGAATTAACTCAAACAGAAAACATATAAAGCTATTTATCTAAGCAAAAGCACATACACTGGATTAAATAAAAATAGCAAAATAAACTTTCACCAAAAATACTTTCATATTTTTCCATGGTAGATCTACTCATGAACAAGCTACCAAAACTGAAAACATCTCCTTTGGACCATCAAAATGCGCTACAGAAAATAAACAAGGTTTTCTGGAAAACAAAACAAAAAGGAAAACATTTAAAAACTCCCGGCCTGGCTTGCATGGACTCGGCCCATAGACCGGGTGAGGCTGACGCGTGGGACTCGTTGTGGTCAACGGAGCCCAGCGGTTAGAGAGAGAGCAGAGCAGGGGAAGGAGTTTGATCGCGGCTTGCTCGGCGACGGCGAGGTCACCGGCGGTGAGGCTAGGCTCGACGTGTTCCCCTTGATGAGGCGGATCGGATGGTGTGGTTGGTTTGGCCAGTGAGTGGCCGTAGCTCGTCGGTGGCGAGCTATGGCGGGCGGTGGTGGCGGTGAGGTTCGGCTATGCCGTCTCCGACGGTTGCCGGTGAAATTGACGGAGGCGAGAGCTTAAGCGAACCCTAGGGAGGCTACTAGAAGGGTTGGTTCGGCCGGTGAAGCTCTGGTAGAGCTTGACCTCGTGTGCGGCCATGGCGGCGCTCATGGCGCTCGGCCGGGCAAGAGTGGGAAGCTAGAGGGCGGTAGAGAGCTCGTGGAGGTGTGTTCTCACCGTGCCTTGGCCTGATGAAGTTTGGCGGCAAAGGAGGGAGGTGGTGGAGCTTTGGTCGGGGAAGAACGGATCCGAGCTCTGGGCGGCGTCAATGGCACCCGCGGCAGAGCTCCTCGGGTTCTGGTGTCGGTGAGGCTCGGGAGGTGGTGCTAACACGAGCACGGGGTGTCCGAGATGGCGGCGAGGTGGTGTGCGCGAGGGATTGGCTGGCGGTGGCTCGGTGGGAGTGGGAACGGAGAGGGGAGTGACGGCGGCGAACGGCAGCGAGCAGAGCGCTCGGTTTGCTTGGCGGTGTGGGCAAGTGAGAGCGAGAGCAAGAGGGGGCGAGCAGAATGGCAAGCGGAGAGAGGGGGAGTGCGGTGCGCGGGGCTTTTGCTCAGCCGGCGGACGACCGGTGGTCGTGGCGGGGGCCACGGCCGGCGACGGCGACAGAGCGGCGGCACGGCGAGCGAGGGCAGCGCGGCAGGCGAGGTGGGCGCGGAGTGGGCGAGGGAGATCGCTGGCGTGATCGAGCGAGCGAAAATCGGACAAGGCGTGACCGGCGCAGATCCTCGGCAGAAGACGGCGGCCACGTGGCGAGTTCGCCGGCGGACGGCGCGGCGCGATCGGGACGGCCGGAGTGCGGCGTGCGGGCGAGCGCGCGCGCGGGGGCGGAGCGGCACTGGGCCTGGGCCTAAAAGGCCGAATGGGCCGATTGTGAAGCGCCGGAAGAAAACATTTTCTTTTTTTTCTTTTTCCAGAACTTTTTCAAACTTTGACCATTCAAAAACAGTTTCAAAAACTGAAAACTAGACTTTGACCTAAAAATAAAAGTTGCTCAAAATAATTTTCTCTACAACTTTCATATAAAACACTTTTTCTGAAAATCGTTTCCTCAGTCTCCACATACATAAAGGCAATTTTGAGCCATAAAACATTTTTGTTCCTACATTTTTAATTATTAAACTATACTGAGCCAGGTCAAAGTGTCAACATAGAAAGTCTTATACTCAATGTTACCTATTTTATAAAATTATTTGCCAAGACAAGAATTTATTTAAACACCCAAATCTTATAGAAACCAAAATCCAAATAAACAAACAAAAGCAAAAAGCACTTTCATGCACATGAAATGATGCAATGCGTTGCTTATGCATTTTAGTAGCTAAGTGTAGTTCCTAATGCAGTGCTTGACACTAGGGTGTCACAGTAAATGGTTGTTCAAACTTTTGAATGAAGATGGTGTTTGGCAAGAACTTATCAGGAACAAGTATATTAAAAATAAGACTTTATCTCAAGTGACTAAAAACCAGGGGACTCTCACTTTTGGATGGGTCTTATGGGGGTAAAAGAGCAATTTCTGAGATTAGGATGATTCAAGGTCTCAGATGGCTCCCAAATCAGATTTTGGGAGGATCGTTGGCTAGGGGGAGTTCCTTTAAAAGAGGTCTATCCATCCCTATATAATATTGCCCACAGGAAACAGTCCTCAGTAGCTGAGGTTCTACGATCGGTACCAATTAACATCTCTTTTAGAAGAGCATTAGTGGGAAACAAATTGTTGGATTGGCACAACCTAATTGGCCAGATTGCGAGTATTGACCTACAGGAGGGTAGGGACTCCTTCTGTTGGGACTTGCATTCGAATGGAATATTTTCAGTCAAATTCATGTATGCGTACCTAATAAATAATGGGCTCAAAGTCTGTCAGGATATTTGGTGTCTTAGAATTCCTTTAAAGGTTAAGATCTTTACGTGGTTTCTAAGGAGTGGGGTAATTCTAACAAAGGATAATTTAGTTAAAAGAAATTGGAGGGGAAACCCAAATTGTTGTTTTTGCTCTAAATCAAAGAGTATTGAGCATCTGTTTTTTTGACTGTGTGATGGCCAAAGCTTTGTGGCGTGCTATTCATATGGTGCTTGGTCTAATACCACCAATGAGTACACGAAACATTTTTGGTGCATGGCACAAACAAAGTGGGAGAGAATTTAGAAGCTTGTTGCTTATAGGAGCGGTTGCACTGTGCTAGTCGCTTTGGCTTACAAAGAATGAAATGGTATTTGATAAATGCAGTCAAAAATCTATTTTGCAGGTTGTGTTTAGAACTACGCATTGGCTGCGACAGTGGGGGCTGTTACAAAGGAGTGAAGACATGAAGAAGTTTATTGTCCAAGGTTGCCAGAAGTTAGAGACTGCGGCTCTGCAATGCTATACTTTCTTCAGATGGCCCTATGCTCTTAGACTCAATGTTTAGTCTTTGGTTAAAAGCTGGATTTATTTTGTCTTGGATGTTTTGGTCAGGTGGTGTGTTTTCCCTTCTGTATTGAACTTGTGGCCTGATTCCTTTTAAAAGGAAGAAGCCGGTTGGTTAATCAACCATTATGTAAAAAAAAGATCAACCACCGAAACGTGGTGAAGCTCCATGGATGCTGCCTAGAGACTGAAGTCCCTCTACTTCTCTACGAGTTCATCTCCAATGGCACATTATATGATCTCTTGCACCATGAGCAAAATAAAATCTTGCTACCATTGTCTTGGGAGGAACGCCTAAGAATTGCCACTGAGGTTGTCAGCGTGCTTACATATCTACAATCAGCACCATCTGTGTCCATTCTTCATAGAGATATCAAGTGCATGAACATACTTATGACTGATAGCTACACAGCAAAAGTTTCTTATTTTGGGGGCATCAAGGTCTATATCAATTGACCAGACACATTTAGTCATTGTCGTTCAAGGGACATTTCATTATTTGGATCCAGAATACTACCACACAGGCCAACTTATGAGAAGAGTGATGTTTACAGTTTTGGTGTGATACTTCTCGAGTTATTGAGAAGGAAAAAACCAATCGTCGAGAATGAGAACAAACTTGTCAAGCTATTTCTTCTGGGATATGGAGAGGCGGCCACTTGAAGAGGTAGTTGACATTGAAATTATAGAGGAAGCAAGTAAGAAAGTGATTATGAGCATGGCTCAGCTGGCGGAGGAGTGTCTGACTCTAACAAGGGAGGATAGGCCTACCATGAAGGACGTGGAGATGAGGCTACAAACGTTGAGGTGTCGTCAAGATGTTGCTCCAAGGGTGAGAAAGGGCAATGAAGTAACCCATCGTCGCCGTGAAGCAGAGAGAACCAATAGGTTTAGTGGTGCTATTCCAGTAACGGCTACTCACCATGGCTCACGCCAATACAGCCTAGAGCAGGAGTTTATATTGTCCTCGCGTGTACCACGATAGACTTTTGACAGCATAATATATCCATGTTGTACGTATTATGATTGGTTGATGTGTTCTTATAGTTTCATGCTACAAACCTAATAAAGGGAGTGAATGTGTCTTCCTTAGGAATAAATAATAAGCATAGACTCTTTTAAGGTGCTCACAGAAGTCACCTTCTTTCCTGTTGTTATCTATTGACATTAACTACAAATATGCAATATGAAATTGCTACAATAAAGTACTCCCTCCGTGCAGAAAAACATACAATTTTAATATAGTATCATGGTTTAGTATCTCAACTTTGATTAACTATAGATAAGAAAATATATTAATAATTATAATATCAAACAAATATCATTAGATTAATTATAAAATGTATTTTCTTAATAAATTAATTTGAAGTCATAAATGTGAATAATATTCACTAAAAGTTTAGTTAAACATAAACTACTTCTGTCGATACGTAACTTATAGTTGCATGTTTTGTTGGACAGAGGGAGTAGTGGCTTCATGATATAACCATAATCATGGACCATTGATGACGATATGTATGTGTATTTGGATTCCATTTATCATGGGCTAAAATTTTGCTTTAAAATTTTACCCTAAAATTTTGCCTTGCTAGACTGTTTGGAATCAGGTGCACTAAAAGATGACTAAAATGTAAAAAGGACAACAGAGAGAAAGATAGTGGTAGCACTTTTAGCTTTGTTTAGTGTCTCGTCGGTGGCAAAAGATTTTAGTCTACTTTCTAGTTATTTGCTCACTTTTAGCCCCTTTGTTTAGATTCTGACGGCAAAATAAGTGCTAAAAGTGCTCGCAAAAAAAAGTGCTAAAAGTGCAAGACTAACCTAGAATCTAAACCTTAGGATAAAACGACAAAAAAAACTCGGTCACTACCTACCACTACAGGACATTCAGGCTTTGCCGAGTGCTGGCAGCACTCGGCAAAGGGCCTCTCGCACTCGGCGAAGGCTTTGCCGAGTGCCGCACTCGGCGAAGGGCACTCAGCGAAGAAAAAGTCGGCAAAGAATTCTTTGCCGAGTGCCAAATATCGGGCACTCGGCAAAGGCTTCGCCGAGTGCCAGGTCAGCACTCGGCGAAGCAAACGGGAGCCGTCAACTGACGGCCTCTTTGCCGAGTGCCAAACGGACCGGCACTCGGCAAAGAGACCCTCGTTGCCGAGTGCCACGTGGGCCGGCACTCGGCAAAGAGGCCCTCTTTGCCGAGTGCCACGTGGGCTGGCACTCGGCAAAGAGAGTCTCTTTGTCGAGTGTCATGGTCGCGGCACTTGGCAAAGTGGCCGAGCTGGGGAAAATTTGCCCAGCTTTGCCGAGTGTCGTGGCATCTTTGCCGAGTGTGGCACTCGGCAAAGCTGGGAAAAATTGAATTTTTTTTTCTGTTTTCATTTTCCTACACAGAAAACATAATATATATAGCACATATCCATATTCCATTTCAGACAAATATCACATGCATATATATATCACACATGCATATCCATTTCAGACAAATATCACACGTTCAGTCTCCATGCATCATAAGCTCATAAGTTTATCACAAGTTCACAAGTCCATCACAAGCTCATAAGTCAATCACATCCATCTCACAAGTCCATGACAAATCTAAGTCGGCCATCACTGCTCACCTTGGTGCTCAGATTGTGAAGAACCCCCACCTTGCCACCCGTGCGACGACCCGCCCGAAGGACCACCTTGCCAACCTTGCCACCCGGGCGGCGGAGGTCCAGATGGCCACCCGGTGTACCCGACTGGCTAGGAAGGTAACCTGGCCACCCATAGTGCGGAGGAGGGCCACCGGGGAGCCACCCAGACTGCGGAGGAGGGCCACCAGCGATGTACTGAGTGTGCGGAGGAAGGCCAGGTTGAGGAGTCGGCGCCGAACCCTCCGACTGTGAGTGCACAAAGGAGAAGCAAATTCGTTAGCACCTGGAGGACGACTGTAAAAGGTAAGGCAATATAAACAACCATATATACTCACCGGAGTCCCTGTCGAAGGAGTACTAGGAGGCACAAAAGGAGTGAGCAGCGAGGGAGGCACGACAACACCCGGGATGTTCAGGCTCCCAAAGAAGTGAGCTATGTCCTGCGTCCTCTGCGCCTCCCGCTCGTGGACGGCCAGTAACTCGCGGCGATGGGCCTCCGCCTGGGCCTCGTGCATGGCCTGCAACCTCTGCACCTGGTCCGCCTAGGCCTGCATCTGGGCCTGCAATATTCCTCCCACAAGGTTTAAACAATGGAAAGGCGGTATATGTGTAAAAGCAATGAACGACGAATAGAACAGTACTTACCTGAAGTGTTGCCATCATCTGCTGTGAGGTCGGCTGCCGAGGTCGTATGGGGACGGAGGAGCTCGTGCTGGCAGCTCAAATCTCGGCAAGGTTGGGAACAGAGGACGAGTCAACTGCGCTGTTGGCTATCCAGTACCGGTCGTGCTGCTTCCCTCCTCCCAGCCTCATCACCAGGTCTGTATCTAGGGGCTGGGTGGCCGGATCGAAGTCCTCCCCATGGCGCTCGCGAGCCGCCGTGGTGTACTCAGTGACCTTGGTGTAGGCGTTCGCGTTGGTGTACACCTCGGGCCCGGCGTTCGGGTTGTACTGGGTGCTCGCTGCAGTCGCCTTGCCCTGGTGTGACAAGTTATACGCCTTGAAAGGGGGGCACTCCTCACCACCATGCGAAAGGAACTGTGAGGAAAACACACAGATGATTACAAGTAATGAGTAATTGAGTGTTAGAATAAAAAAAATCAGTAGAGCATACCCATCTGTCGGCGTACGCATTGAGGCTAAGGTTGCCTTGGTGGTGTGGCACCCCAGGCATCTGCAGGCGGCAGTCTCGGCGGGCACCGTGCCTCTCGTACCACTCGTCCGATTTCCACTTGTCCACAATGGACAACCAGCAGTCTAGGTGATTGGCGCACCAACCAGGACAGAACTGCAAGACAATAAGTATTTAATATGTTAGAAGAGCCGCTAAGTGATGGATGGACCAATCAGTATTACTGTTTTGTACGTACCTGGATGTACTGCTCCCTAGTGAGGTCGGTCTCCCTGGTGAGCATCATCTGCCTAGCTTCCGCCTTCTTCACCGCCTTCCCTAACACGTCGGCGTTGTAGTTGATGACGCACTGGATCCGCGCCTCGTGGTACATATCCGCGAGCCGGGACCTGCAGACCCTGTCCTGCACGTGCAACGCCTCAGCCTCTCTCCCCGCCTCGCACGCAAAGTACTCCTGCATAAAGACAACATGTACCCTTTCATTATTTCAAGAACATCCAACAAATACGTATCATTGAGAAATATTGTGCGAGCAAGACTCACCCAGAACTCGGCCCTAATCCGCGCTGCAACGGTGGTGTACGTGGGGTCCGCAGCGGCACCGAAGTGGTCCCACGTCCAGGGCGGTGACCTAACCCCAGCGTAGGTGACCATGCCAGGGTAGTTCTTCCGAATCAGAAGACTTAACATGCCATTGATATGGCGTGTCTTGCCCCCTGCCACAAGTTCCCAGTTCCTGCATGAGTCATTAAGAACAACTGTTAGTCGGAAGTTCAATTTTGAACATGTCATGTGAACAAGTAGTGAAAACATTAATGGTAACTTACTTGTCGCCGTAAGGTCGAATCACCGGACGACGGCTAGGTGCGATCCGCTGCTGCGGGAGCTGCGAGGGGCCGCGCAAGTACACTCTGCTCGAAGCAGAGGAAGTGGAACCCTCTCCTAAGGCACCTACGATCTCGCCACCCTCGTCCCCCTGGTCCCCCTGGCCACCCGCCGAGTCTGAGGAAGTGGTGTCGTCGTCCGATGTCCTCCTGGTCGTCCCTCTAGCGTCCCCCTGGTCATCGTCCGAGGAGGTCTCCGCTGGGTCGGGAGTCGGGTCAGGAGTCGGCTCCCTCCTAGGACGTCCGCGGGGGCGGCCGGGCCTCGCCCTCCTCGTCGATGGCTCCTCGGCTGCGGTGGGTGGTGAGCTGGACCTCTGGTAGCGCGAGTTGACCCGCCGCTGTTGCCGCCTTCCGCCCGGCATTTTGTCGAGTGCCTGCCATTACAAAGATAAAATCAATTAGCATAAATAAACGATAAGTATTTATAAAGAGATACAAAATAAACACAATATAATTACAAAATAATTATAACAATATAGCATTACATGAATTAAAAATTATCTCTGCGATTGTCAGTGGCTAGTTGTCGGTGTTTCGTAACCGGGGGTATCACACCAATGAGTAATAACGATCGCGTGCTTCTCTCCCTGGATGGTGATGCAAGGGGACACAAGATTTATCCTGGTTCGGGCAAAGAAGGCCCTACGTCCAGCGGGGGGGATGTTCTTGTATTACTTGCACCTAAGTGCTTGTACATGGGTGGATACAAGTTCACTGAGCGTGGACCGGGGTCCGGACTCAAGTGCAGCGTGAGAGTGGACTCGTGTCTTGCGTGACCGTCTCCGTATATGCCCTCCCTCTCCTGGTGAAGGGCCCTGGCGTCCCCTTTTATAGAACAAGAGGAGGCTAGGGCTTACAGGATGGACGCCTGTCAGCGCTCGGTATGGCGGAGGGTAGGAACTCTGTCTTGTCGAGGCTGCTGTAGCCAACGTGGGCGTCGCTGTAGAGGCGTCCTTGAAGCGTGGCCTCCATCCCGGGCGCGGTCACGGAGGCGTGGCGGAGTGGAAGCCGTACAGCGCCCATTCCGGCTGGTACAGGATGTAGCGGGGTCCCTCCAGGTCTTGGAGTACCTGTCTTCCAAGAGTGAGAGAGCTTGTCAGGGCTCGAGGGGCGCGGGGCCGGCCTCGAGGTGATGCCACGGGGGCTCGAGGGGCGCGAAGCCGGCCTCGAGGTGTTGCCACGGGGGCTCGAGGGGCGCGGAGCCGGCCTCGAGGTGTTCCAGTGCAGGGCTTGAGGGGCGCGTAGCCGGCCTCGAGGGGTTACAGTGCATGGCATGGCCGAACAGTGCTGTACTAGTGCCCTTTTGCCCATGCTTGTGGTGAAAACGAGACTTGACCTTTACACCGAGTTACTGTGGTACATGCTGTGCACTAGTGGACATGACCGGAGTAGGTGAAGGCATTAAATGCGTGGTATGGGGCTGGTACGGCTGTCTGTACCGCTCGAGGCTCGTGCGTTAAGGCTCGAGGTGTAGGGGCACGCTCACCCGAGGCCTGGAGGGCTCGGGCGAGACGGAGAGCGATCGTGCTCGCCCGAGGCCTGGCTCAGAGGGCTCGGGCGAGGCGGAGAAAGAGCGTTCGCCCGAGGCCTGGCTGGGAGGGCTCGGGCGAGACGGAGATGGGGCGTTCGCCCGAGGCCTGGCTGGGAGGGCTCGGGCGAGACGGAGATAGAGCGTTCGCCCGAGGCCTGGCTGAGAGGGCTCGGGCGAGACGGAGATAGAGCATTCGCCCGAGGCCTGGTTGGGAGGGCTCGGGCGAGACGGAGATAGAGTGTTCGCCCGAGGCCTGGCTGGGAGGGCTCGGGCGAGACAGAGATAGAGCGTTCGCCCGAGGCCTGGCTGGGAGGGCTCGGGCGAGACGGAGATAGAGCGTTCGCCCGAGGCCTGGCTGGGAGGGCTCGGGCGAGACGGAGATAGAGCGTTCGCCCGAGGCCTGGTTGGGAGGGCTCGGGCGAGACGGAGATAGAGTGTTCGCCCGAGGCCTGGCTGGGAGGGCTCGGGCGAGACGGAGAGCGAGCGTTCGGGTGTTTGCGTTGATTAGGGGTACCCCTTTTTTGTACCACCGACAGTAGCCCCCGAGGCCACGGGGGAGTGGTTGGAACTCCCTCGTGGGCTTTTTGCGAGTGTTAGTGATGTTGGAGTGTTGAGTCCCCGAGTTTTGGATCCTTTTGAAGAAACCTCCGTTGCTGGGAAACCTTCTGCCCGCTGGGCGCGCCTTTCTTCTTTGTCGTGGGAAACTCTGCCCGAGGCCTGGCTCGGAGGGGCGTTCGTCCGAAGCCTGAAAATCTCATGCTCACACAAAGGAAAAAGATCAGTCGCAACTGCTCGAGTTATTTAACCCTCTTTCGTCGAGGGGTGCCAGGCTGAGCCGACCGTCCGGCTAGCTATCCGGTACGCCGGCTACCCTGGCTTGTCATCCCGCTGAACCCTTTCGAAAGGATGCGGGGTGGGATGCCTCGTACTACCACGAATGGATCAGGCGAGTATCGAGGTTCCCGGTGAGCTGGTAACGGGGGAATCCAAGTGAGAGCTCGTGCCCCGTTCGATAGGGGTCGACTGTGGCCCGGAGGCGGTCTCATAAAGCATGGGTGCTCAGTCTGCAGGAGTGCCGGGTCCATTCGATAGGACCCGGTGGCTCGATGCCTCCCTCCGAGGGGATCTCACTGCACGTCGAGCTCCCCGCCTTGGATACACGTGAGGGGCCTCGAGGGCTCGACCCTCGAGTAATGCCGTGAGTGGCGCCCCTTGGTGTCCCTGACTCGGGTGCTCGAAGCCGGCTGTCGAACCCTTTTCGAGGGCCAGCCTTCGCTGCTTCGAGACTTAGGGCCGGGGCCCGTTTTTACCTTTGTGAAGAAGCCTTCGTCGGGAGTGGAGTTCGTGGCACCAAGACGACGGTCAGGAGGTCGGAGCGGTGGCCGCGGAGGGCCCCGGTAGTTGAGCGAATGCGGAATCGCTGGGTGTACCTGTCAACCGGCTTGAGACGAGGTTAGATAGGCACATTAAAGGTATTCGGTTACCTTTTTTGCCATCTGGAGACGGCGCCGGTATGTCGAGGAGGACATGCTGCCTCCTGATGCGGACGGCGGTGTAGGGGCCCTTCCTCCTCCTGGCTCGGACGTCAAGGCTGAGCGTGCAGCAGAAGATCCTGGGGAGGAGTACCAGACCGCGGCCTGCGTGCCAAATTTGAGTGTCAAGGCCCTTGTAAAAATTCGTGTCAAAACTTATGGGCCGTCGAGGCCAGACATACGCGTATGACTTATTTATTTAATGAAGCTGTTTTCTTTTCAAATTTATTCGATCATCTCTCTTCGTCGCGAGCTCGAGCTTTTACCGTCTTAGTCTGTTTTCCTTCGACATGCGTCGCGAGTTCCTCGAGGTGAGGCGTAGGTAGGGTACCGTAGCCCTGGGGCGTAGGTGGTCGTCTACGTCGACGCCCCCCGACTCTTGGAGGCTCGAGGCATTTTAGGGACTTAGACGTTGCTAGTGCGCTCGAGGTGCGAATTGAGATGAGGGTCGAATTTTTGAAAAGAAAGGCGTGCTTTTTCTGGAGTCTGAGGGGGGACGCCCGCTGACAGGCCCCGAGGAAGGCTCGTCCCTGAGTAAGGCAGGGTCGAGGCTACCTTTGATTTGAACGAAATAAAGAACTTGGAAATGAACTTTTATTCATTCAAGATGCGACGTGTGCACAAAATACGAGAAATGAACGAAGCCTCGAGCCTATAGGGATAGAAAACGACGTAGCTGTTCGACGCTCCGAGCTGGAGTCGGGCTCGGGGTTGTTTTCGTGGGGCAGCGTTGAAGGTCGAAGGCCGAGCCCCCGAGTCCGGTTCGAGGTGGGGCGTCGAAGGTCGAGCCTCCGAGTCCGGCTCGAGGAGGGGCGTCGAAGGTCGAGCCTCCGAGTCCGGCTCGAGGAGGGGCGTCGAAGGGACGTCAAGCCCCCGAGTCCGGCTCGAGGAGGGGCGTCGAAGGGGCGTCGAGCCCCCGAGTCCGGCTCAAGGTGGGGCGTCGAAGGGACGTCGAGCCCCCGAGTCCGGCTCGAGGTGGGGCGTCGAAGGTCGAGCCCCCGAGCCCAGCCCGAGGAGTGACGTCGAAGTCGAACTCCCACGTCCGGCTCGAGGGGCGGCGTCGTGCGTGGGTGCCAACTTAGCCAGCTCGTCTGCGGCGGGCGCTCACGCGCACTTCTTCGTCGTCGTTGTCCTCGTCGTCGCGCCTTGCCTTCTGTCCTTCGCCTTGGCCCGCGGAGTGGCCAAAGAAGGCCCCCACTGCCTCGTTGCCGGAGGCGAAGCTGGTGACCTGATCCATCAAGTCTTCGATCGTCCTGGGACGGTAGCGCCCTAACTCGTGGGCCAGCTTTTGGCACGTCGTGCCTGCGAGGAACGCTGAGATGACCTCCTCATCAAGCATGTGAGGGAGCTCGAGGCGCTGCCTCGAGAACCGCCGAGCGAAGTCGCGGAGGGGTTCGTCCGCTGCCTGCCTGCAACGTCGCAGATCCCAGGAGTTGCCTAGGCGCGCACAAGTCCCCTTGAAATTCCTGTCGAAGACCCTGACTAGGTCGGCCCAGTCATGGATCTGATCCGCGGGAGCCCCTCGAGCCACCGGCGGGCGGTGTCCGAGAGGTAAAGTGGGAGTTGGCGTATGATCACACGGTCGTCGCCCTTCGCTCCGCCCAGTTGGCAGCCTAGGCGGAAGTCTGAGAGCCAGAGCTTGGGCTCGACCTCCCCGTCATACTTTACGACGTTGGTCGGTGGTCGAAAGCGGTCAGGGAGGGTCGAGCTGCGGATGGCTCGGCTGAAGACCCTGGGGCCCGGGGGCTCGAGGGTTTGCCGGCTATCCGCGACCCGCTTTTGGGCTAGTCTGGCTTGAGGGGCGTCCGGCTGGCGGACCGACGTCTCGTGCTTGCTGTGGGGTGCGTCTGCTGGCTTCTCCGAGGCTACCCTGCGCTGGCGCGAGGCCGAGCTCTCGGCCATCTGCACAGCGGCCGTTTCGAGGAGGCTCTTTACTTCCCCAAGCATGCGTCTGGCGTCGGGGTTGGAGACGGCGGGCAGATCGCGGAGCAGCATTGCGGCCGCCACCACGTTTTGCCCGGCTCGCGGGAAGCACACATCGGGGCGTGCTGGCGCCCCGTCCTCGAGGGTCCGTCGGTGGGCATCTCGAGCCCGACCTCGAGCTCCGGCTCCTCGAGGCTAGGGTGGTTCCTGCATCAGAGTTTGCTGGAGCTGCAACAGGCGTTGTCGTTCCTCCTCGGTCTTGGGGATTGCCTCCCGCACCTGTGCGAGTTGCGCCGCCCGGCTGTCGTCGTGTTGAGGCGGTGCAACCGAGGCCGAGGATTTGCTTCTTGCCTGAACGCGTGAACCGCCCGCCGTAGCCACGTCGTTGGGCGCTCCGAGGTTGAGCGTCGGCCTGACGTCATCGTCGTCGTCGTCCTCGGCCTCGCTCACCACCCCCTCGAGCTGGAAGCACTCCCTGGTGGGATACCAGACGTGCCGGTCCGCACGTGTGACGGACGTGAACTTGCTGGGGGAGCGCGCCCGTGCCCTGGAGGTCGTCGGCCGCGTGCCGGGTAGGTCTCCCCTCAGGGATTCTGCGCCAGCCGCGGGGAAGTGGGCGTACGCCGCCGGCACCGCCTGTGCCTGGCGACAATGGTGACCACGACGCCGCTCGCGAAGTGGCGACGTGTGGTGGTGCAGACGACGCGTCATGCCCCCCGCGCGGGGTGGTGTGACACGCCTTCCGCTCGGGCCCTCCGTGGAGAGCGGGGTGAGCTCGTTGCCGTTGCCGGCGGCTAGGGACTCAAGGTTCCCGAACCACACGACGTCACCGGCAGAGAACGAAGGAGTCGAAGAAGCCATCCAGGAGATAGCGAGAAAATGTCTCGGACACGCGCACCCCTACCTGGCGCGCCAACTGTCGGTGTTTCGTAACCGGGGGTATCACACCAACGAGTAATAACGATCGCGTGCTTCTCTCCCTGGATGGTGGTGCAAGGGGACACAAGATTTATCCTGGTTCGGGCAAAGAAGGCCCTACGTCCAGCGGGGGGGGGATGTTCTTGTATTACTTGCACCTAAGTGCTTGTACAGGGGTGTATACAAGTTCACTGAGCGTGGACCGGGGTCCGGACTCAAGTGCAGCGTGAGAGTGGACTCGTGTCTTGCGTGACCGTCTCCGTATATGCCCTCCCTCTCCTGGTGAAGGGCCCTGGCGTCCCCTTTTATAGAACAAGAGGAGGCCAGGGCTTACAGGATGGACGCCTGTCAGCGCTCGGTATGGCGGAGGGTAGGAACTCTGTCTTGTCGAGGCTGCTGTAGCCAACGTGGGCGTCGCTGTAGAGGCGTCCTTGAAGCGTGGCCTCCATCCCGGGCGCGGTCACGGAGGCGTGGCGGAGTGGAAGCCGTACAGCGCCCATTCCGGCTGGTACAGGATGTAGCGGGGTCCCTCCAGGTCTTGGAGTACCTGTCTTCCAAGAGTGAGAGAGCTTGTCAGGGCTCGAGGGGCGCGGGGCCGGCCTCGAGGTGATGCCACGGGGGCTCGAGGGGCGCGGAGCCGGCGTCGAGGTGTTGCCACGGGGGCTCGAGGGGCGCGGAGCCGGCCTCGAGGTGTTCCAGTGCAGGGCTTGAGGGGCGCGTAGCCGGCCTCGAGGGGTTACAGTGCATGGCATGGCCGAACAGTGCTGTACTGGTGCCCTTTTGCCCATGCTTGTGGTGAAAACGAGACTTGACCTTTACACCGAGTTACTGTGGTACATGTTGTGCACTAGTGGACATGATCGGAGTAGGTGAAGGCATTAAATGCGTGGTATGGGGCTGGTACGGCTGTCTGTACCGCTCGAGGCCCGTGCGTTAAGGCTCGAGGTGTAGGGGCACGCTCGCCCGAGGCCTGGAGGGCTCGGGTGAGACGGAGAGCGATCGTGCTCGCCCGAGGCCTGGCTCAGAGGGCTCGGGCGAGGCGGAGAAAGAGCGTTCGCCCGAGGCCTGGCTGGGAGGGCTCGGGCGAGACGGAGATAGGGCGTTCGCCCGAGGCCTGGCTGGGAGGGCTCGGGCGAGACGGAGATAGAGCGTTCGCCCGAGGCCTGGCTGGGAGGGCTCGGGCGAGACGGAGATAGAGCGTTCGCCCGAGGCCTGGCTGGGAGGGCTCGGGCGAGACGGAGATAGAGCGTCTGCCCGAGGCCTGGCTGGGAGGGCTCGGGCGAGACGGAGATAGAGCGTTCGCCCGAGGCCTGGCTGGGAGGGCTCGGGCGAGACGGAGATAGAGCGTTCGCCCGAGGCCTGGTTGGGAGGGCTCGGGCGAGACGGAGATAGAGTGTTCGCCCGAGGCCTGGCTGGGAGGGCTCGGGCGAGACGGAGAGCGAGCGTTCGGGTGTTTGCGTTGATTAGGGGTACCCCTTTTTTGTACCACCGACACTAGTGCCCCTCGTGTGTTGGCTCATGGCACACATGTGTCGTCATCACTGTCAATATTGTCGAAACAATCGGCGTCGTCTCCATCATCCTCATCACCCTCGTCCTCATTAATGTCACCACCAAACTGTAATCGCTCAAGCATTCTTAAGTCCTTGGCATTCTGCACCTCATCACCCTCGTCCTCATCAATATCATTGTCATCGTCTTCTTCCATGTCCATCAGCTTAAAAATGTCAATGTCAAACCTCCCTTCTAGCCCCTCAGGTTGAAAGAACTCTCCACTATATGTGTTTGGGTCGAAGTTGTAATCATCATCGTTTGGGAGAGGCGCTTTACCGCGCGGCGATACTAACTGCACAAGGTACCAACCCATAAGATTGTCGTCTTCTTGACACGCCCATGGGAGATAATAAACTTGTGTGGCCTGTTGAGCCACAATATAGACATCGTCTCCCTTGTAAACGGAGTCCTGTCAAATTTCGACTAGCCCAATTGTGACACCCCAATTTTAAGAACAAAATTGGAGCACAATATATGTATGCCAGGATCAATTTTCATACATATATCCACATCATAGTAAATATCAAAACAATGCTTTATTAATAATAACGAACTTTATTACATAAATGACCCTCGGGTCTGAAATAAAAAGTACAGACTCTCATGATAACGGACTCTAATGAAGACGCTGATGTAGATGCGGAAATCTGGACTCCATCTCCACAGGAAGGTCGACCGGGGGTAGCGCCATCCTAGTACAGGTCGTCAGGGTCGTAGCCTCCGTCTTCTGGATACTCCTGCTCCTCGTACGTGTAGTCTCCAGCGTCTGGGTGGGGTAGCAGGGGGGACAAAGAGGAAGGGTGAGTACATCGAAATGTACTCCGCAAGTGTAGGAAATATATGCTTATGAGGCTTATAACAAAGGTAGGCTGACTTTGTTTGACTCAAGCGCCTAAAGCGACACACTCTATTAATCCTATTAATCCTATGCACCTATTTACTAGGTTATAGACAGACTCGGTAGAAAAGTATCAACACTCGGAGTCGCACCGAGCAAACCACACTCGGAGTCACACCGAGCAACCAACACCTGAAGTCCATCAGGCAACCGCACCTGAAGTCCATCGGATGACCCGAACCCAAAACCAACCAGTAACCAACTAATCTCAAAGAAGTCCAAGCCGCTCGTGACCGTGAGCACGGCTGATATATCAGTTTTACACTCTGCAGAGGTTGCACATCGTTACCCATGAGTCGTGCAGATCCCGTCACGCTAAACACTACCGAGGTGCATAGCGGGTTGCACTGCAAGGCCTTTACAAAGTCCCTCCAAGCCTGTGTTACACGTACTCTAAGGTTTCTCCCCTGTCCATAAGTCAACGACCCCAAGGGACCCCTCTTGAGCCACTAAACAAACCCCGTGTAGCATAACTTAGAGGAAACTAATTAATTAGCCAGGTCCGGCCCATCCAGATCTCATGGCTGCGCTGTTAAGCCGGGTTACAGGCTTCGAGAACCGGGTCCTAGGGATCCAGGCAGGATATGTCTAGCACGAGCCCCGAACCAAAAACCAAAAGCAGCTGCCGAGTCCCACGGCACAAAACCACCAATACGGGTCCATCCTGCCGGATTTACCTAATAACCATGTTACTACAAAATTACCATGTCCACATTCGTTTCATAAATCATTAATCAAGATTATAAACATTTTAACTCCCATCCCAACCATGACTGCAGGGCTAAGCAAGACACCTACCCGAACATCCCAAACCAGGCGACAAGGATAATATATACAAATTCTAGTAAACCCTAACATGGGATTCAAATTAATGACAAGCATGCAACTACAGGATCTAACTACGCTAATACCAAAAGTAAAATAAAAGTAGGTGCAAGATGTTCAAGGACACTTGCCTTCAGACTGGGTCGAATCAACTGGGTCGCAAGGATGGTCTGGAGCGTCCTTGTATTCCGCACTCTCTGGCCCAATCAACATACATGGCACAATACATAGCAATAAATAACAGTACAACAAACAGTATGAAAACAGTAAACTAATAGATCTACTGCGTAGAGAACGAAATTATGAATCTAACGCAAGTTGAATGGGTCAAAACGGAGTTAAAACGCAAAAGTTATGAGCATTTGAATCTGAGTGGCAAAACTGTAATTAGATTGAACTCATTTTCGTGATTTAAATAAAAGAAAACTGAATTAAAAGGCAACAGGATCGGGCCTCATTTTGGAGAAAGGTCAGGGTTTATATTGAAAGAAAACGCAGACTCAAGGAATAGTAGGAGTGGACGGCGGGTTGATACGGAAAAAGAGCAAGGTCTCTTTAGCAAATGCGCGCGCGAAGGGGTATCCTCTGATCTGGATCGCCCGATCCGGATCAGACGGTCTAGATTAGATCGGGGGGGGGGTGCGGCTGTGCAGTGGACCGAGGGAGGGCGGCGCCGTGGACCAAGTCCACCGATCGGCGCATACCTCTTCGCGCCGATCTAATCGTGGCCGTCGGCTCGTGATCCGATGGCCAGGAGGGAAGGGAAAGGCGGCGTGGGGAGCGCCGGCGGCTCAGCACGCGGCGGTGCCGTGGCCAGAACGGCGGCGCCATGGAAACTCGCCGGGGCTCGCTCGGCGGGTGCCCTAGAGTGCAGTAGAGGATAAACCAAGGGGTCCGGGAGGGTAGGAACGCGAAGCGGAGCTCACCGCGAGACCGACGAAGGGTTCGTTGTCGACGGAGGCAGACCGGAGAGGGAGAGCGTCGGTGGTGGCGAGCGCTCGGCGGCCGGAGCTCTGGTGTGGTCGGCGTGGCGTCTCCCGCGTAGTCGTGCCCTGAAGGGTGGTGCTCCGGACGCGGCGTGACCTCGCGAAGTCAACCGAGGGCGGAGGGAGAACGGCGGCAGACGCTAGCGGCGGTGCGCCGAGCTTGGGGTGGCCGTTAATGGCGGTGGTGGCGGCTCTGCGTGGCGTCGGGTTTGGGAAACGAAAAGGGCCCGCGCAGTGCTTATAAGAGACGGGCGAGGCGGCTGGGACGACTCGGGGAGCCGGACGCGTCGTCATCGCACGAAGGGCGGGATTGTTCGGTGCGGAGGGAGTGCGCAGCCGCACGCGCGGAGGATTCGGCGCGCCGGTTGGGGACGACGACGACGCTGACGGATGGGTCCCGCCTGGCAGCGAGCGGACACAGCGGGGAAGGAGGGGGGTGATGGTGCGCTGGGCCGGCTTGCGCTGGTTGGGCCGTGGCGCGAAGCAGAGGGAGCGGGCCGCGAGGAGGGGCCGTGGGGAGAGAGGGAAAGGGAAGAGCGGCCCGGAAGAGAGAGTGGAGGCGGCCGGCCGGTTGGGCCGAGCGGAGTGGAGGGAGGCGGGAGGTGGGCGCGGGCCGGACGGCGTGGGCGGCCCGAAGCCGGAGAGAGGGAGGTGGGCTGCTGCGGCTGGGCCGGGGAAAGAGGAGAGGGAAGGGATTGAGGAGGGCCCTTGCCATTTCCCCCTTTTTTTGCCATTTGTTTTTCCAAATTCATTTTGAAATCCAAATTCAAATCTGTTTCAAAACAAAACTAGTTTGAAAATTTTGGAAACGTTTTCCCTAGGTTTTGTAAATAAAACTTTGAGGTTGATTTTATAAAATTTTCATAAACCTTTCATTTATTTTCTAAATAGATAAATGCGATTCACCCTATCCAGGTTTTAATAAATTTATTTTTCACCCAATAAAATTATGCAACGGCATGAATGCAACATGACAATATTAAATAAATTTTATTTCCTCCTCTAATAAACTAGCCAACCTAATTAATTTCTAATTCCTTTTATTAATTCGGGGAAAAATTTAAATGAGGGTGTTACACCAATCTCAGGGGCTCTTCTCGTGACATCAGGATCGAACCAATGACATTTGAATACCACTGGATTAATAGCTTTGGTACCCTCAAAGTTGAGCTCATATATTTCTTCGACTATGCCGTAATAGTCGCGCTCATCGGTGCCGGGCGTACGAACTCCGGTATTCGTGGTCTTTCGATTGGGCCGACTTTGCTCGTAGCTGCTTGTGTGAAAGCGATAGCCATTCACATCATAAACGGTGAATGACTTGACCCTATAGTCGAAGCCATTGGCAACCTGTTTCAACTCATCCATCATTTCCGCATCTGTGTGGGCCTGTAAGTTGAGACAGGGTAGATTGTTTCATGAAATAAAACAAGAAATGAAATGAAATACAAGGTTAGTTGGGTGGTACCTTCGTACTAAACCACGAAATGAAATCGGGCACACCATTTTTGAGAAGATGGTCTTGTTCTTCAGAGGAAGGTTCCCTATCCTCTCTCCAATATTCATCAATAAATTTCCTTAAAAACAAGGGGGTCGAATCAATAGATTGAAGATAGTGACGGCGCATGTAACAAGCTCATTGAGAACTTACTGCACATAAGGAGTCACTTCGTCAAGGTTCAACAACACATACAACATGATAGTGTGCCACTCATCATGCCGCAACATCTTGGTCCTCGATGCGCTTGCTCTTCCAAGTTGGCCTTTGAAAAGGCTGAGGTTCGATAAACTCTCGTCGACGTTGTAACGAGAGGGTGGATTGTGCACGCTAGGAAGGTTATCCTTATAATATGTTGTTGTGAAGTTCGACACCTCCTCCAAAATAAATGCTTCTACCACGGAAGCCTCTATTTTGGCTTTATTTATACACTTTTTTCGAAGAACCTTTAGACATCTCTCGACTGGAAAGCACCAATGGCACTGCACGGGCCCCCCCATCCGTGCCTCGTACGGTAGGTGCAAAATCAGATGCTGCATCGGCAGGAAGAAGCCAGGTGGAAAGATCATCTCCAACTTGCAGATCAACACAGGTGCCACTTCCTCTAGGTTAGCAATCACGTCATGAGATAGCTCCTTGGCACAAAGCTGGCGAAAGAAATAGCTCAACTCTGCCAGCACGCGCCACACAGGCTCGGGGAGGTATCCCCGTGTCATCGCAGGAAGGAGCCGCTCGATCCATATGTGGTAGTCATGACTCTTCATCCCTAACACTCGCATAGTAGACAAGTTCACTCCCCTCCTCAGATTCG
This sequence comes from Coix lacryma-jobi var. lacryma-jobi, assembly GCA_009763385.1. Classification (NCBI taxonomy): domain Eukaryota; kingdom Viridiplantae; phylum Streptophyta; class Magnoliopsida; order Poales; family Poaceae; genus Coix; species Coix lacryma-jobi. The sequence goes on along the minus strand of CM019830.1, from coordinate 25,278,688 downwards.
CTGCATACCCATCAGGGAACCTTAACGCCTGGATCCACTGTAGTACTTTCTTCCTATGGTCTCTTTTCAATATATAATCGGCCGGACCTCTTTTCCATTTCTTGCCAGCACCAGGAGCCTTCATCACTAGCTTTGGTCTATCGCACATCTCTTGCAGGTCCAGTCTAGCCTTAACGTTGTCCTTTGACTTTTCTGTGTCCATGAGTGTTGCAAAGAGTGCCTCAGCGATATTCTTTTCTGTGTGCATTACATCGATGTAGTGCGGACAAAGAAGGTCATTGAAATAGGGGAGTCTAGTCAAGCCCGATATATGGGTCCACATGTGTTCCTCTCCGTACCCGAAAAAATGACCGTTGTCTTTATCAAACTTCAGAGCCTCTATATCGGCACGGACCTCGGAACCGCTCTTGAACTGAGGAATGGGGTTGGTGACTTGAACACCTTTCCTGAAGTGCTTGATGTCACGTCTGAACGGATGGTCAAGAGGCAAGAATTGACGATGTTGGTCGAATGAAGAATACTTGCCTCCCTTCTTCAACCAAGTGAACTTCACAGCTGCCTTGCATATTGGGCATGGGAACTTCCCGTGAACACACCAAACGCTAAATAAGCCATACGCCAGGAAGTCATGCAGGGAGTACTGGTACCACACATGCATTTTGAAGTTCTTCATTGTTGCTCGATCATATGTCAGTACCGGGTTTTCCCAAGCTTCGAACAATTCATCCAACAAAGGCTCCATGAACACACCCATATTGTTCCCTGGGTGTCCAGAAATTATCAGCGACAAGAATACGTTCTTAGGGTCAAACATAACACCGGGAGGGAGATTGAGGGGGATCACGAACACAGGCCAACAAGTGTACGGGGCCGCCATCATTCCATACGGGTTGAACCCATCTGTTGCCAGCGCCACACGTACATTCCGAGCCTCCATAGCTTTGCCAGGATGCATAGCATCGAAGTGCTTCCATGCTTCACCATCCGATGGGTGTACCATCTTGTCAGGATTGTATCTTTTGCCATTCTTGTGCCATGTCATCTGTTTCGCAGAGTCCTCTGTCATGTACAGTCGTTGGATCCTAGGTATGAAAGGAAGGTACCGTAGGACCATCTCGGGGATATTAAGTTGTTCCTTCTTGCCATCTCCATGGTCTACCTCCACATACCTAGAGGCTTTGCACTTTGGACAGTGTGTTGCTTTCTCATGATCTTTTCTGAATAGGATGCACCCTTTTGGACAAGCATGGATCTGCTCATACGGCATTTTAAGTGCACGAAGAAATTTCTGTGACTCGTACGTGTTCTTCGGCAGAATGTGACCCTCCGGCAACAGTGTGCCCAAAATTGCCAACATGCCATCTAAGGCGTCTCGACTCAAGCTATACTGCGACTTGAACCCTATTAGGCGTCCAATGGCATCCAGTTGTGAAACCATTGTCTTTTCGTGAAGGGGCTTCTGTGCCGAAGACATCATGTCGTAGAACGCCTTTGCGGTTTCCTCTGGCTCCTCCAATCCCTCACCAAATTGTGCCTCTTGAAAGTCTCCCATCATGTCTGCTACCCCGACATCTCCATCATATTCCTCGAGGCGTTGTCTCACCACCTCCTCTCTAATCCGATCGGCTTCACCATGGTGGACCCAACAAGTATAGTTTTCAACGAATCCGTACTTGTAAAGATCTACCCCACGTTATCCTTATATTTTCTTTTCTTGTTCCCACATTTGCTGCAGGGACACGGCATCCGACTCGACCCTTTAGCAGCTGGACCAAATGCATACTCTAAGAAAGCATTGGTCTTAGTAACCCATTCTGTGCTCTTACTTGCGTGGCCCGTGTACATCCAGTCACGGTTATCCATCCTATGGCATATACATATGTAAGCGAGTAATAAAACCAGCAATTGCATCTACACGACGTTCCTACCATCTAATAGGTGAAGGATAGGTCCTAATCCCACCCGACGATGCGTAGATGGGTTAGTTTCCTTGCTCTACTCCTACCCGAGACAGAATTTCGGCAGCACCTCCTCGCTGTTCTCCCGATACACGTCCTGGCAGGAAGAGTGTGTATTCGGAGAACAACGGGGAGGTGCTGCCGAAACTCCGACTCCGACAGGAGCAGAACATGGAAACTAGCTCATCTACGCATCCGCGGGCTGTCCAAAATACGTGGACAATTCAAAAGAGATACGGTCGCAGATATGCAAAGGTCTGTATATCTAAGACTGTATCTCTTTCAAACGGGAGACGTCTAACTAGGTTACGCGACCAAAGACCAGATACGTAAGGATACGGATAGAGGGGTTATACCTAAGGTGTCAGTGAGGTCAGGGTAGCAGGGCAGTGGTTTGTCGGGGTAGTGGCGAGACGACGCGGTGCAGGCAGACCCGCAACGCCGACGAAGACGATCGGGGTCGCCGAGTCCCTCCGACACGGGTCCTCCTCCTGCCAAAAAAGAGCATATGGTTAGTCTCGACCAAAAATTTTGGCAGCACCTCCCCTGCACGGGGAGGTTCCCAAAACCTACAGAAAAGGTCGGCACGAAGGCCAACAACCACATGTATAGGCCAACAACAACAATAGTACCAAGATGAGCCATGTACTTTACTTCTATTTCCATGCAGATGACAGTATCGAAGTAGTACAACTACTACTAACACTAACACTAACACTACTAACTACTACTAACACTACTACCTACTACTAACACTACTACTAACTACTAACTACTAAGTACTAACTACTAACTGCTAAGTACTAACTACATAGGGCATACCTTCGCGATGAGAATAGCAAGAACGAGCTTCGGCGACGAGGACGAGGACGATCAAAGCGGCTTGAGGGTCGACGGACCTAAGCCGACACCTTCCTCCTCTCTTCTCCTTGTCCTTCTCCTCCTCTCTTCTCCACTCCTCCTTCTCCTCCTGTCTTCTCCACTCCTCCTCTTCCTCCTCTCCTCCTCCACCTCCTCCTCCTCTCCTCCACTGGCCGGCCAGGGGGTGGTGACGCCGCCGGGGCCGGGCGTGGGCGGCAGCTGGTCGGGGCCAGGCGGCCGGGGCAGGGCGGGCGGCGCAGCCGGGGGGCAGGGCTGGGGCGGCCGGCGCCGGGAGGGCGGCCGAGCCCGGGCAGCGGCGCGACCGGGGACGGGCGGCGCGGCCGGGGGACTCGGCTGGGGCGGCCGTGGGCAGCCGACGGCGCCGCGGTCGGCGGCGGCGGGCGGGGGGGGGGGGGGCGGTGGCGGGAGGGTGGAGGCCGGTGAGGGTGTGTGCGTGTGCGTGTGCGGGTGTGTGGCGCGGCCGGGTGTTTATATATTTTTTATTTTTTGAACGGCTTTGCCGAGTGCCAAATCGGCTGGCACTCGACAAAGAGGGGTACTTTGCCGAGTGCCAGCCGATCTGGCACTCGGCAAAGGGGCCACGTGGCAGTCATTTTTTTCGCCCAGCAGACAAATCTTTGCCGAGTGCCAGCTGGCACGGCACTCGGCAAAGAAGTATCCTTTGCCGAGTGCCAGCTGGCCTGGCACTCGGCAAAGCACCTCTTTGCCGAGTGCCACGGCTGACACTCGACAAAGTTTTTATTTTTTTTAATTTTGACACTAAATTTTTTTGAGGCACTTCCACACTACCATAGACAACATGTTTAAATTGGACACTTTTTTAAAACTTTTTGTTATATTTTTTGACTTTATTTTATTTTCTTGAATTTTCCCGGAAGACGCAAGTTTGAACTGCGGGTGCATCGAATAATGGATTTTCATGATTTAAAAAATATTATTCTTGTTCTTAACTGTATGTTGAGGCCAAATCCAAAAACTGACCCGAGGTTTCGATCAACGTGCTCACGGGGCAACGCCTCCAAATTACGTGTGGACAGTTTTTTAATTATAAAAAATGCAAATAAATTCTGAAAATCGCAAAACTTGGCGAGATGTTGTTACATCGTATGCGTATGCCGCGAAAAAAAATTGAGAAAGTTTCGAGCACGTTGTCACGTACGATGCTTATAAATCAGTACATTTCAACATGTGATATCAGATATCCTGACTATATGAGTCGCTCATTTAGTTGACTGGCCCGGCCTTTTGGCCTCGTTCAGTTCGCCAAAATTTTGGCGAAAAATCTCTGTAGTACTTTCGTTGTTATTTGGCAAACTTTGTCTAAATATGGACTAACTAGGCTCAAAAAATTCATCTCGATATTTATGGACAAACTGTGTAATTAGTTATTTTTTTACCAACATTTAATACTTCATGCATGCATCTAAAGATTCGATGTGAGGGAAAATCTTGAAAAAATTTGGGAACCGCTACTGTAGCACTTTCGTTGTTATTTGACAAACTTTGTCCAAACATATACTAACTAGATTCAAAAGATTCGTCTCGCCATATACAAACTAAGGGTGTGTTTAGATGCCAAATTTTGCAAAAATTTTCACTGTAGCATTTTTGTTGTTATTTGACAAACTTTGTCCAAATATGGACCAACTAGACTCAAAAGATTCGTCTCGATATGTACATACTAAAAGTACAATTAGTTAATTTTTTTACCTACATTTAATGCTCCATGCATGCGTCCAAACATTGATGTGATGGTTGATGTGATGGAAAATTTTGCAAAATAGGGGAACTAAACAGGGCCTAAAAGTATAATTAGTTTTTTTACCTATATTTAATGCTCTATGCATACGTCTAAAGATTCGATGTGACGAGAAATCTAGAAATTTTTTGGCTCTTTCAGGAAAACTAAATAGGACCTCAGCACCGACGAGTGGACACCGCTACCACATTGTTCGTGAGATAGGTGCTCGAAGCATCTGTATTTCTTTTATAAGATGTAACTTAGACATACATAACTCACACACTCTACGTTCATACACTCACGTCACACACTATACGTATCTAATAGGCGGGAAAAACGCAATACCATGAAAGCGCACAAGTGTGTACCTAAATTTATTTTTAAAAAAAAATCAAAAAAAATACCAACACCAGAATTTGAACTCTAATCCGTAGTGCGTGATCAATGAACTCGAGGGGGAGAAAATAAACTGTGTGTGATACCATGTGTCCGCACCTATGGCACAGAGGCTCACACAAGGAGACACACATGAGGTGAAGTTTCCATCCTAAAAACATTTATATATCACATCGAATGTTTGGACACACATATATATATATATATATATAATATTAATTATAAACTAAAAAAACTAATTACACAGATTATGATAACTTTACAAGATAATTTTTTAGATATAATTAATCTATAATTTGACAATGTTGTGCTACAGTAAATATGTAATAATGATAGATTAATTAGTCTTAACAATTTTGTCTTATAGTTTCCTGACAAAATATGTAATTTGTGTTTTATTAATGTATTTTTAATAGACTAAAGTAGTGACGTAATATTGGAGGTGACACTTAAAAACTTTCCACTGCTCCACTAGACACCCCGCAGTTGACTGACCTGGTTGTAAACAGTACACGCAGTTGACTGACCTGGCACAGAAGCGGCGGCTACGGCGAGAGGACACCGCGTAGGCGTAGCCCATTGTTCCGGGCGGAGACCTCGAACGGTGACACGCTACAGAAGGTCATGCACTCATGCGACACGCCCCTGCAGATGTAAATCGGCTGCTATCACGAGTTCAGAGCATTCGAGATTGTGACTTGGTGAGGGCTTATAAACTTTTCTACAAGCAAGCTTTTTCGCTATCCTGCTAAAGCAACATATAACAACTACTGCTCGCTTTTACAGCGGTCAATTTTTTTTTTAAAAAAAGCTAAATCTTTATAAAAAAAACTAACAACATTTGATACCAAATAAATATTATTACATATATTTTTATACTACATCCATATGAAGCCAGAATGTTAATTATGTTTTAACAATTTTGTCTTATAGTTTCCTGACAAAATATGTAATTTGTGTTTTATTAATGTATTTTTAATAGACTAAAGTAGTGACGTAATATTGGAGGTGACACTTAAAAACTTTCCACTGCTCCACTAGACACCCCGCAGTTGACTGACCTGGTTGTAAACAGTACACGCAGTTGACTGACCTGGCACAGAAGCGGCGGCTACGGCGAGAGGACACCGCGTAGGCGTAGCCCATTGTTCCGGGCGGAGACCTCGAACGGTGACACGCTACAGAAGGTCATGCACTCATGCGACACGCCCCTGCAGATGTAAATCGGCTGCTATCACGAGTTCAGAGCATTCGAGATTGTGACTTGGTGAGGGCTTATAAACTTTTCTACAAGCAAGCTTTTTCGCTATCCTGCTAAAGCAACATATAACAACTACTGCTCGCTTTTACAGCGGTCAATTTTTTTTTTAAAAAAGCTAAATCTTTATAAAAAAAACTAACAACATTTGATACCAAATAAATATTATTACATATATTTTTATACTACATCCATATGAAGCCAGAATGTTAATTATGTTTTTAAAAATTTAATCAAAATTAAGAAAGTTTCATCAGATTTAAACATAGAATTGTAACCACTGCAGCAGGATCAGACTTTGCCGAGTGCTGGCAGCACTCGGCAAAGAGCCTTTTGCACTCGGCGAAGGCTTCGCCGAGTGCCGGACTCGGCAAAAAGCACTAGGCAAAGAAAATGTCGGCAAAGGGCTCTTTGCCGAGTGCAAAATATCGGGCACTCGGCAAAGGCTTTGCCGAGTGCTGACATATTTGGCACTCGGCAAAGAAAAAACGAAAAAAAATCCAAAAAATAGAGAAAAACTTTTATTAAATCGGGGGAGGGGCCCACTGGACAGTGCCCACACGTTTCTATCGAAATCGCAAGTCCCGGTATTTTTCACGCAATTTTTCTCTTATGCAGAGAGCAGGATTCGAACTCACGACCTCTCGTTCGCGCGGAGCCTCCTCTACCACTACACTACACACATATACGTTCTATCTTCGTTTCGGTTACCTATATATTATACTAAACCGAGTGTAACTTGCTTATTTAAGGCCCTAAACGAATTCAAATCAAAAGGTTGTCAACTACAAAGTTTTCTAACTTTTTGAGATCTACAACTTTTATTTTGGTAGTTTTTCCATCTGAGGTCGTTTATAAAAATTTGAATTTCAAATTTGATAATTTGAAACGTAGTTTTGGTTGACAAGATGATTTCAAATCAAAAGGTTGTCAACACTAAAGTTTCATAACTTTTTGAGATCTACAACTTTTGTTTTGGTCATTTCTCCATCCGAGGTATTTTAAAAAATTCGAATTTTAAATTTTTCAAATTCGAACGCAGTTTTGCATAACTAGATGACTTCCAATTAAAAAGCTATCAACTACAAACTTTCATAACTTGTCAAGATCTACAAAGTTTATTTTGGTTGTTTGACCATTTGTGCATCCGACATTGTGGTTCTAATATTATTCACAAACATTATATATCACTCTTGTAGTTTTATAAACTATCGGAGAGATATATAAAATTTGTGAACGAATTTATTTTAAGTTTGTCAAATGAAGAAATCACCAAAACAAAAATTGTTCATCTTGATAAGTTAACCAACTTTGTAGTTAAAACCTTTTTTATTTGGATTAATTTACTGCTTCAAAATGTAATTTAAAAACTGGCTTTGCCGAGTGTCAAAAAAAAACACTAGGCAAAGAGCTCTTTGCCGAGTGTCAGGTCCTGGCACTCGGCAAAGACCCGACCACGTGACACAGTTCGGGGCCACGTGCTTTGCCGAATGCCTTTCTTTGCCGAGTGTTTGCGCTTGTGTTTGCGCAAAGCATCTTTGCCTTGTGTTTGCGCTTTGCCGAGTACCACGTGGCCAGCACTCGGCAAAGAGGCTCTTTGCCCAGTGCCCGAAATTTGACACTCGGTAAAGCCCCAGACACTCGGCAAAGTCGGCAAAGTCTAGGTTTCCTGTAGTGAACCTAGGTTGACCACATATATGACCACATATACGTCAATAGTACTGCCACCGTCACCCTCGATGAGAAGATTCCAACGTCAATTGTCCTTTTAAACCAGCAACTTCTAAGTAACTTTGACTCACCGCACTCGTCATCCTCTAAATTTATTCTCTATCCGTAGTAATCAAGATTTTTTTCCTCTATACACTTTTTTCCACAACTATCATCCTCTATATCTCATACTCTATACTAACTACCAACAGTGGGGTCCACTTGTCACTTTATTTAAATATATTCATATAAGATCTTGTTTTGAAGGATTAATTGAAACGAATTTAATGGTATAATCGGAATTTAATTTGGTTTTTTTGTCTATAAGTTATAACATTTTTGAAATTTAATTATTATCTCTGCAATGCATGCACGCACGCCGCGCTTCTTCTCCTTGCGTGATTGGGCCGCCGCAGCTTAGCGTATGCTAAATATTCCTTTAGGACGATTTAAAGCATCCCAGTGCAGGCAGATAGTCTTATGATAGGAAATTTTCTTTACACAAAATAACCAATGAAAATACATTATAACTAGCTGAAGCAAGATTCCGGCAAAAGGTGTGTGATATATTAAGCTCGTTTGAAGCGTTAGTTCTTTCTTAAGACTCAAGAGTCAAGAGGACCCTAGTATATTTATTACCTTGCTGGATTAAGCATTAACATCTTAATGCAGGATCCTAAATACTTTAGAACCATGCACAATGACTCCTCTGATAGATACAAAGAAGGGGGAAAAATATGAGATTTGCTATATTTCAGACGCCTGAAATATAGCATCTTTTCAAACGACGACTACAACCTTCAGATCTCCATCTAATGTGTGACTGAACCGTCTAAATTATAAGAGCTCAAGTATCGTCTTAGCCAAATTACTGGCTCTGACTCACACTAGAACTCATATAACTCCGGTAGTCCAGAAATCTCGAAGGATTTCAAACAACTTACAACATACATGATCGCATTGTTCAAGTACCACATTCACATTCACGAGGATACAACAATTGATAATCGAAATTGAAATTAACACCAGAGTGCGAACAGTTAAAGTTATTACAATACGAAGTTCAATAGCGGAAGCTTTAAACAAGTCTTGAAAATACGACCACCACACACGTGGTCCAATAAATAAAACATTGTCTTTGATAACTCACTCCTCCTTATTTAAATACTGTGCCACCAGTAGTCTTAGTCCCGCAAAAGCAAAGGAGAAGTTTCTAGACGAGCCTGCCCTGGGCCTACTCCTCATCACCCTCCACGGGGTAGAGGCAGTGCTTACAATAGCCGTAGTAAATCTGGTCATCTGCAACAACGGGATAAACCCTGAGTACGGGAATGTACTCAGCTAGACTTACCCGTCTAACTAAAAATAAAAGACACCAAGAGTATGCAAGGCTTTCTGGTGGAGCTGGTATTTTAGTTGCGAAAAGCTCAATTTAAGGAGAGTAACATTTAATTTGATGGATGAGCAGTCAAATTTTAAGCCTATCCTTTAGTCTAGGTTTGCACCTGAGCTACAACATTCACTTGAATCTAACAACCAATAATATAAACCATATCAGGTTGACTTATCCACATTTTAGTTGAACCTTAATACATCACGTGGAGTTGTACCGTGGTGAAGCTCGACATAGTTTCCCACTAACCGGGGGAGACGACGACTCGAATCGAATTACAAACCAGCTGGCGAGAAACCTTTAATACAGACCCACACTTTCCCCGTCGGGTCCATGCATTGGGTCACCGCTCGATACTGTTCGTGGTGGTAATCGTCGCGGTTCAAGCACGGACCGCCCAATTGGAACCTGGCGATGGCCATTCTGAGGCAGATCGTATTTCCATACTAGAGGGCACGACTCGGGTTGAATCCGGCCCGAACAGCGTCTAACCGGCTTCGGGGTCGGCGATTACGACACTGACGACCCTAAGTAAAAGGGCGCTTTTAAAAATGAACGAGGGCCAACATCGATACAAACCTACACGATCCTACGGACGAGCTGCCCCCAAGTTCCAACTTGGTGCCTTGCCTTCCAGTTGACCGTATTTCATTACTACTCAGGTTCTTTTCCACGATAGCAAATATAGCCAACCGTGATCCGGTAAATACCCACCAGAGGTATTCCGGGTACATCCTTACTTACTACTTTTATTAAGCAAACTAAGCAATTCTACGTTATAATAACTAATAGGATAACAAGACAGATATAAGCAATAATCAAGGAATGGTAATGCAGCAATTAGGATTCAATCAACTCCTATACCTAATGCATCACAATATAAAAATACTCAATTGAATTAATTATAAATAATGGGAGACTTAGAATGCTCCGGGGCTTGCCTTGGGAAAAGACCGAGGCCTCGTGAGAGGGGCACTCGGGCAGGTTAGCTTCAAGTCCTGCTGGTTCGGGCTCCTCGCTTCGGGGCACCTCCTGGATCTCCTACTCGGCGTTTGCTTCCGGCTCCTGGTCGTTCTCCAGGACTACCGATTCTATTTGCAATGCGGTAAAAGTAATTAAACAACACATAATGCACTTATGATCGTATGTGACGTAAAACATTTTGCAACCAACAAAACCAACTTGTTGAACCACTTTTGACATTGAGAAAATCATTCATTGCATTGCGTTCAATAAACAATTAACTCAACTATTTTCCATGTATTAATTCAAAAAGAACACAGGTTTTCACAGCAAGTGCTGTTTTCTGTACTCAGAAAATCCACAAAAATTACAGCAGGTAACTTATACCCACTAGACTTCACTACAAAATTTTCAGCAAGAAATAACATACTGAACAACAGATACAAAAAGATTAAATAAACTGCCAAGAAGGTACTTTGAACTAACGTTGTTTCTGAAAAGTGTCAAACAGTAGATTTCATATTTTTTCTGCCTTCATCTACCTATAACCACTCTACTGTAGAAAAATTACTACTAGAGCATGAACATATAGATCTACACAAAATTCTAAAGTTTAAGCCAGATGAAATCCTCTGAACTACAACCCTACTGAAAAAAGGGTGTAACATCCATTTTTATATTTTTCTCAGATTCTACTCCACATTTCATATTTATCAAGAGAGTTCCATGAACATTAAAGTTATATTATTTTCTGCATGAAATTTCTAAGAAAAACTCAGAAAAACACACTTGTACTGCAACTTCATTTTCTTCCATACAACTACTCTAATTTAATATTTTTCTCAGTTTTGACAAGATACATAGAGATCACATAAATTTTCCCATATGTTATTTCTACATATATTTTTCTAAATAATTATTGCGAGAAAACATCTAAAAAGACATTTAAATCTAAACAGATACTTTTTCTACAAGAACAGACCCTCATATATTTTTCACAGATGCTTTACATGACAAGAAGCATACACCATTTTTGCCATAATTTAATTCAACCAGAAAACATATAAACATATTTATTTAACAATTTGCGCATAAACTGAAATAAATAAAAACATCATAATAAACTGTTACCAAAAATACTTTCTCATTTTTTTCTGATAGATCTACTCATGAACAAATTAACAGAACTCAAAGTACTCCATTTGAATCATCAAAACGTGTTGCACAATTTAAACGAGCCTTTCTGGAAAATAAGAGGAAAAAGAAAATCATTTGAATCTTTCACGGCTGGGCTTCGTGGACTCGGTCCATGGGCCGTGTGCGACTGACGCGTGGGGCCGACTGGTCAAGGGGACCCACCTACCAGGGACAGCCGAGCAGGGGAAGCGGCTTTGACCGTGCGATTCTCGTCGATGGTGAGGTCGCCGGCGGTGAGGTAGGGCTCGATGAACTCGTCTCGACGAGCGAGTCCAACAGTGGTGTTGGTTTGGCTAGGGAACGGCCGTAGCTCGCCGGCGGCGAGCCATGACGGATGGTGGCGGCGGTGCGGCTCGGCTATGCCTTCTCCGACGGTCGCCGGTGAAATAGAAGGGTGCGTGAGTACCAGTGAACCCTAGGAAAGCTACAAGCTGGGTTGGTTTGGCCGGCGAAGCCTCGGAGAGGCTCGACCACATGTGCATGCCACGGCGGTGGACATGGCACTCGGCCGTGATGGTGAGAGAGCTACGGGGCAGTAGAGACCTAGCAGTAGGGCGTTCTCACCTTGCCTTGGCGTGACGAAGCGTGTGGGTGAAGACGGGGCTCGACGGAGGTTTGGTTGGTGTGGAACAACGACCTGCACTCCCTGGCGTCGGCGTCGGCCGAAAGGGGGCACCTCTCGTTCCGGTGATGGTGGAGCTCCGACGACAGCACCACCATGCGCACCGTGTGTGCAAGGCGAGGGCGGAGTGGTATGCGAAGTGGATTGGGTGGTCGGGCTCTGGAGCGGCCGGAACGCCGACGACGGTCTGGTGGTGGTGTGCGGTGGTGAGTGCGAGAGTGTGCGCTCGCGCTGGCGTGCGGGAGAAGAGAGTGGGAGAGAGCGGGTGAGCGAAATGGCGAGTGAGGGAGAGAGCGAACGGCGCTACCATTTTGCTCTTGCTTCGGCCGGGCGAGCGGTCGTGGCGGGGGCCACGCCTGGCGACAACGAGTGGCGGGCGCGGTCAGCGAGGGGAGCGTGGCAGGCGAGGCGACGATGGAGAGGGCGAGCGAGATGCTTGCGTGATGCGGGCGAAGGAAATCGCACGCGGAGTGGGCGAGGCGGATTCGGGGTCAGGCGCTCGCGGCCACGCGGCGTGCTTGCCGGCATACGGCGCGGCCGCGGGTCGGGGCCGGCGCGGCGCGGTGCGCGCGCAGAGCGGGAGCGGCGAGCGCGCGGGCTGGGCCGAAAAGGCTGTGTGGGCCGGAAGTGAAGCGCGGGGAGAAAACAAATTCCTTTTTCCCTTTTCCCGATTTTTCTCAAACTTTGACCTTTTTGAAACAGCTTTAAAAACTCAAAACTAGGTTTTGACCTAAAAATAAAAGTTGTTCAAAATAATTTTATCTACAACTTTCATATAGAACATATTTTCGGAAAATCATTTCTTTAGCCTCCACAAAATTAAAGCTCATATTTGCTATAAATTATTTTTGTTCCTACATTTTAATTATTAATTCATACTGAATTAAGACAAGGTGTCTACATAAAAAGTGTTGTACTCATTATTCTCTATTTTATAAAATTATTTGGCAAGACAGAAATCAAATCAAACAAACAAGCTTTATTAACCCTAATTCCTAATAAACAAACAAAAGACAAAAAACACTTTAATGCATTAAGAGATGATGCAATGCAATGATTATGTTATTTAGTAGCTAATGAGGTTCCTAACGCGAAGCTTGACACTGGGGTGTCACAGCCCTTCCCTTGTAACAACCCAAATTTTCCCACACCAAAATTCACAACCACAAATTTTTTCTTTCTTTAAACCATTGCATAGTGAGTGAATTAGCTTAACTGTACAATGATTACTAAGCATTTGCATTACCATTTATGCAAGATCTCTAGCTAAGCTTCATAGCAATTAACTACTAATAAGCATATGTGATTTGGTTCTTCTTGGTTTTCTTGCATGTAATAATTAAGGCAAAACATAAAAGTCATATATATACAAATATAAATTTTGGAGTGACAACTCATGACTTCCCAACTGAAGTAGGTAAATACTTGGAACCTATTAAACACTAGCATTAAGTTAATTAGGATTAACCAAACAAATAAAGAAGAATAAAATGGAAGAAAGAAATAGAAAAAGGAATGGGAATGGGAGGAAACCAGCCGGACCTAAATCTCTTCCGTTCTCACTTCGCGCGGCCCACGCAGCCAGCCCGCGCGCGCGTGCACGGCCCGAGCGATCGGCCCAGCAAGCCAACGTGCGCGCTCTGCATTTCCTCCCGCGTCACGGACGCTGAACGCCAGGACCCACCTGCCAGCGACCACTCCACTTCCCCTGTTCTTCTTCCACCCCGTGCCGCGGCGGGAGCAGGGGACAGAGACGGTCCCACCGCGCCAGCGTGGCCCGATCGCCCGCAACGGCCGTCAGGTATTGTCTCCTCCTCACGCGAGAGAGAGCCGGAGCGAATCGGAATTCCTCGCAGCCCTCTGATCACCGGAACGCCCTGATCACCGTCCATGCCGCTCGCCGGGTTGAGAACGCCCGCGCCTATAAAGCACCAGCTCCGCTGGAGCCCTAGGGTTCCCCAACAGCATTCGCCACGCCGTGGCGTACCCACCACACCAACTAGCCGAGAGGAGCGGACGGAGGAGGAAGGAAGGCGCGGAATCGAGAAGGACCGGAACGCCTCCGCGGAAACCCGCCGACGCAGGAGGAGGAGAACTGCGAGCAGGACGCCGACAAGCCGAGGAGCTGCACGGCACTGCTACCATAGCTACACGGCCTCGAATCGCCCTGCACCACTATCCTGTCTTCGTCGCCACCACGGTGAGTCGCTCCGCTCCTTTGCCAGCCCCGACCACTTGTTCGGCCATGGCGCACCGCATCGGGGCGCGTAGGCCAAGGGCCATAGCCGGCCTCGGAACATGCACACGCGCACACACACGCAGACGACAACTCGATCCCAACCACGAACGCCCAGTAGCGGTGCGAGCCTATTTGTTCGCGCGACGCCACGGCCTGGCAAGCCGTGGTGAACCCCTGTTCCGGCCACCATGGAACTCGTTAAGGAAGGACACCGAGCCGAGCGAAGTCGCGGAGACAAGGCGAACACCGTGCACACCTTAGCTGAAGCCCCAGGCCGTAGTCGAGCACCTGTCGTATGGAAGTGACGCCCCCGCCGTTGGCATGACGGCGTTCTGAGCATTCTGAGCACCAACCGAGCCCGCAAAGGACCCCGGGAGCTTTCTGACGATGTCGCAAAATCAACCCGGGTGATAGTTTGCCTAGGCGTGCTCCGTAGCGCCCTACCCGTGTGTGGCCGAGAGCCAGCCGGAGACCGCCGCGCGCTGCCGAAGCGTTCGTACGCGCGCAGAGGAATTGGACACCAACGGGGTGTTACGAAGCTCACAGAATGGATGGGGCAGGACCAAGTGCGCGAGTTCCTTCAGGAAGTAGCGGAACTGACCAATCGGCACAGCACCGCCGTGACCTCACCGCCAGACCACCAACGCCGGCCACTGAGCGCACTGGAGAAAGAAATTGAGGCCACGGACGAACTAGTCGAGAGGACCTGGTCACGATGGTGCCCAAAATCGAAGCCGAGAGGGCACTTCGGCGCGCTGATTGGAGCCCGCCGCCGGTGAAGCGCCGCTGCGCCGAAAACAGAGGAGAAGGGGGGAAAAAGAGATGAGCCAGGTGCGCACCCGCGTGAACCAGACCTACCGTAGACCGAGAGAGGAGGAGGAAAGAACGGACGCGGACCACCGTGGACCTGGTTGTGGTCTATAGACCGCACACGCGCGGCTCATGCGCCGAGCGCACCGCGCCTGTGGACGGGCTCGGCCCAGCCCAGCCTAGGCCAGACACGTGCTGCACCAACAAGCCGAAACGTGGCGGGCCGGCCCGGCCCAAACCCGGCCCTCCAGGCCCATCAAGAGCCCAATGATGATGTCACCATGACGTCAGGCTGACGTCAGCGTGCGTTGACCAAGTCAACTCTGACCGCGGGACCCACCTGTCATACGCAGCGGATGAACAAGCCAATAGGAAGCTGACACGTGTCAACACCAGGATAAACCGGCCATTTATCTTTTTCACAAAATGGATTAAACTTCGGAAATTCATAACTAATTCATACGGACTCCAAAAATAGTGATTCAAATTGCTAAATTCATCTAAAATCGAGATCTACCCAGTGGTACCATGTTTGAGTGTATTTGGATCTTTCAAATTTTCATTCGTTTTTGTGCTAATCTATAGGGGTCGCTAACGCGACCATAATCGCCCGATTTCAGAGTCGGAGGAGACGCCTGACGACGAGGATCACGACCACCAGGAGGAGCTAGGCGACGACTGCTCTCAAGGTGCCACAGCCCATCCAACCTTTTAGATCCCATTACGCATACTAAATACCTTCTGTTATTTACTTAATGCGGCTCTGTATAGGATTTGCATAATAGAATTACTTGTAAGCCCATACCTTGACGCAACCTATCCCCTGCTACCCTGCTAATAGATTAGCCACACGGGCCGTTATGAATATTTATAATTATCTCTATTATACTTAATTATCCTACGGTGAAAACCGGTGCATGATGATATATGGTGAATACCGGGGAGTGTGTTGCGTGTGTCTTGGGTGAGTTTGGTGGTGAGGGTTGTGTCGACCAAGCCGGAATACACGACGAGCCTGGTGCGAGTCTTGCCATGGGGTTGATCTGGATGTCCCTGTGATGTGAAACCTGTGGCGGGTTAAGTGGTGACCTGAGGAGGACCCGGGTGTGAGCCGTTGGTGGAGCTCGGGTCAGGAGAGTGCTGTGGTGGCACGCATAATGAAAACCTTTGAGAAGACATTCCGGCTTAGTCATCCTAGGTTGAGCGGGAACCAAACCACGGCGAAAACCTTACAAGCCACTCGCTCCTTATGGACGGGGACGGTCGGACTACCTGGTAGAGCAATGCCACTACTGTTATGCGAGAGAAAGCGAGGAAGGTACGAGTATGAGAGTCCCACACCCTTCCGAGACGATCACGGCTCCCACTTCGGGAGAGGGAACGTGACTTCACAGACTTAGCCACCCCATACGGACTTGGGGTGATTCCAGGGCTGAGTGGTAGGGTGGCATTACTCTAGGCTGGCAAGCGACCGGTATCCGCCTAGCCACATCCGGGGTGCTGATGATGGCGATCTTATGGATATTGTAAAACCTCTGCAGAGTGTATGGTTGATCGATCGATACGTTAGCCAACTCATTGGCTGTGGACCTTTTCCCTGACTTGCTTCCTGACGTAGCGAGAGTCTCTTTTTTCTCCCTCTGGTAAGATTGTGCCGGCCGTGAGTTTGGTGAGACTGCGGGCCGTTGAGACAAGGCTGGGAGGGAGCTGGCCTCTGTCGACTGAGCGGGTGTGTGTGTGTGTGTGTGTGTGTGTGTGTGTGTGGATATGGGGATGGTGATGGATATGGTGATTTGATGGTGGAATTTGAGATGGTGAAACATGATAAAAAATATATAATATTACTATACTGATTTGCATAGGAAAACCCAGCCATTTAGGTCTGAATTTCTAATCCTTATGCATCCACTTACCACATATAAATCATTTTAGGTTGGGAAAGTGTGGCCAGTACTAATCGTACTGAAAATTGAGGTTTCAGGTTCGAGGAGGAGTACTGCTCCGAGGAGTTCGATGAGTAGGGGTTCGTGCCTACGCTCGAGTGTGGAGTTTGATTCGACGCTTATTCTACCGCAAGCTGTTCCGGATGTTGTTTTTAATTTAAATTCCCGCCGTGTGGCGATGTAATAAATGTAAGACTGTATTATGTACTCTATGTATCGAAGTATGAATTGTGATATTTGACTGTAATTTCGGGTAATTTGACTCGAAAGGGTTTTATTACACTTGACTCTGTGGATTTTCTCTTCGTGGAAAATCAGGTCATTTTAGTTGGTATCAGAGCCATACTTGACCTTAGGACGAAACCCCTAGAAAATGGATGATAGAAATAGGAAGCCACTCTCTTTTCGGTTATATACCGACCCTGCATTTACTTTTCAATACAAGGCTTACCTTACTATGGACTTGCTAACCCTAGCTTTTTGAAACGTGCAGATGGAGACCACCCCCGAGTACCCGCCGATAGGACCCCGGTTCAGTTTCACCGCAAAGTGTGTCTCCAACGAAGAAGGGATCGCAGGAATTCCACTTACCCTACGCGAGGTCCTCACTACACTTGGAGTTCCCGTTGACCAGATCCTGTACACCTGCACGGGAGAGCCATTACCTGAGGGAGGACTCAAGGCACCCATAGTGGCCAACCTCGAGATACCCGCAAGCCAGACCTTACCCTCCGTCTCAGCTTATTCAGAGATGGCAATTGGAGAGACTATTGATGAGTGCGTGCAGGCCGTGTCACTTCAGGCTCTTAAGACCGTGACACGAGATGCCAGAGAGTACCTAAAGACCACAGAGTTTTGGCTGCTACCCCAGGCCTTACACCCCCACCTGACTCAGGTTGAGCAGGAACACTCCTACACCCAGACCGTACTTGCTGAGACCGACCCTTGCCAACGCGCCACTGCTTACCACCTATACGACCTGAACAACTACGTAAGCCACCTTGAGCTCAAGCAGACTGCGGCTCGCAACAACTTGATGGAGTGCCAGGAGGCAGCCAAGGCCGAGAAACTTGTTCAGGAAGAGCTGAGAGCAACCATAGCCAAACTACAGGACAAGCTGGTCTGACAAGAGGAGCGACACAAGGCAGAAGTTGCGGATCTCCAGGACAAGGCTGCTAATCTTGGAAACAGGAACTGCTACTTGGACAGTTTGACCCTTGGACTGCAGTGAGACCTTGAGGATAGAAGGGCCGAAACTCACCACAGGGGAGACCGAGAACGAGTCAAGGGAATTGAGATGCTAAAACTGAAGTCGGCAAACAAGACCCTGACTCAGGACCTCGAGGAGGCGAGGAAGAAAGCACTGCGCAACCAAGGCCACTTGATAGAATACGTCAGAATCACTGAGTATCTGCAGGATAAGTGCGAAAGAACTTGGGAAGCCTGGAAGAAGTCGGACAGGAAACGACTTCGGGAGATGAAGGGCATCTGGGAGAAACTACCCAAGGAGGAGCGCGCCAAGATCCGTCCCAGGACCGAGGACTTTGAGTTAGCACCCACACGGCTTAACCTCGATTCTTGCCCTATACTCCCTGGAGCCAAGCCCACTGAGGAGCTCGCTGAGGCATTAAAGTACGTAGCTAGACTTCACAAGTCAGATGACGACATCGATGTTGAGGACAGTCGTTTCCCTGAGGCTGTATTTGGGCAGGAGTAGGTGTGTGTGATGACCCTGTGTGGTCATGAGTTGAGTTTTAGTATGTGTTACCCATGAGTTGTACCCCCTGAGTTATATCTACGATGCGTAGTACGAAATGATGTAACTACTAAGTTATGTAATAAAACAACCATGTTATGAGTGATCGGTTTTTATTGCCTCTTATGAATTTCTATTGCTTCTTTGAATGAGTGTAGGATAGATAAATGTTTTTCCTTAAAATATTGAAATGACTCTAATATATACTTAAAGCAATATCTAACTATGAATCCATGCACTAAACCTTACCTATTTCTTAACACAGATGTCGCTACGCCGCTCAGTACGCCTGAGCCACCCGCGTGATCTGACCCTGGAACCCGCTGCAAGAGCTGGGCGACTCCGTGGACAAGGACACGGGGCTGGAAACGGTCGTGGACGTGGAGGTGGACGTGGAGTGCCCTTCAACATGGGACAGACTCCGCCACCGGCAAGAGAAGGCCACGTTCCCGCTGATGGTCACGTGCCAATCGGCACGGCGCAACCACCGCCACCACCTCCGCCACCGCCAGCACCACCAAGTCTGGCCAAAGTGATGGCTCAGTAGACTCAGTTGCTAGCTGCACTCGTTGAAGGTGCAAATCGTCGCAATGGAGGTTAGCACAATGACTTCCAAAGGAAGCTCGAGGGATTCATCAAGCTCAGGCCACCCACCTATGATGGCACCGACCCTGACCCACTCGTTGCCAGTGACTGGCTACGAGAGGTGGAGAAGAAGCTTGACCTCACCACATGCACAGATGAGGAGTGCGTTGGGGCAGCTACCCATCAACTCACTGGTGCAGCCCGCGCCTGGTGGGACAGCTTCAGTGACGCTCATGAGAATCCAGCTGAGATCTCCTGGGATGAATTTGTGGAAGCATTCACTGACTATCACATCCCCGAAGGCGTGATGCAAGCCAAGGCAGAAGAATTTTGCAACATCAAGATGGGGAATGAGAAGGTTACAGAATACACCACTTGCTTCACTACCCTGCTTCGCTTTGCCCCACCATCAGTTGTGACAAATGAGGAGGAAAAGCTATACTATTACTGTAAGGGCCTCAGCTCACACATCAAGGTGAGCCTGGGAGGAGTCAAGAGCTACACCCTGCGCGATCTTATCGATCGAAGCATTCAGATCGAGAAGGATCGCAATGAAGCTGGAGAAGAGTTCAGGGAGAGGAAGCGCAAGGCTGATGAGTCCTTCCGTAACCCAGAACGCAAGAAGGCACGCGTGACCCACGTTACCAGCTACTCTCGCCCTGGATCCAGTAGGGGCGGAGGCTCACACTCTGCTCAATACTCTCGCTCCTACCAGGATCGCACTCCGGCTCGCACTCAGGATCGCTCAGGAAGTTTCCGTGCACCTCAAGATCGTGCTGCTCAGAACCGCACCACACAGAACACTTCCACCTGGAAGGCACCCGCGTCAACCCCCACCAGCGGTATGCCCTGGACGTGCTTCAAGTGTGGACAACCTGGCCACAAGATTGCCAACTGCCTAGAGAATACCAAAGCACCGCAAGCACCACCAAGAGCTCAACCTCAACCCCGGGAGTCTGCTTCCCGTGGTCGCCTCACCCACCTGAACGTTGAGGATGCCCAAGCTGCTCCAGATGTGGTGTACGGTATGTTTTTAGTTAATGGCATTAGAGCATCGGTTCTTTTTGATTCAAAAGCTACATGTTCATATATATTATCTGAGTTTGCACAAAAGCATTGCATTCCAATCAGCCCCCGCCAATTTCCAATCATAACCAGCTCACCCTTAGGAGACCTGAAGAGCACCCACATATGTAAGGGAGTGAAACTGACCATTGAAGGACTAATCTTCACAGCTGACCTAACCCTACTACCTTCTACTAGCCTAGAAGTTATATTAGGAATGGATTGGCTAACCCAGCATCGAGGCATCATATCTTGTTCACCTAGATACATCCAAATAACCCATCCTACTGGCCAAGCCATACGATGCACACCCCAAGCCGAGAGAACCACCTCCCTCCTATGTGCCCTTAAATCCAAGGCCAAACCCCGGGATGAACTCGAGACAGTTGATGATGTGCCCGTGGTTAGGGACTATGCTGACGTATTCCCGGAGGAGCTACCAGGGATGCCCCCAGATCGTGAAGTGGAATTTGTGATCGATCTGTTACCAGGGACAGGGCCTATTGCCAAAAGACCTTATCGCATGTCAGTAGATGAATTGGCAGAACTGAAGAAGCAGTTGAAGGAACTGGCAGATAAAGGGTATATTAGACCTAGTGCATCACCCTGGGGTTCACCTATTTTGTTCGTAAAGAAGAATGATGGTACTATTAGAATGTGCATTGACTATAGAAGCCTGAATGCAGTGACCATCAAGAATAAGTACCCATTGCCGAGAATTGATGATTTGCTAGATCAATTGCATAATGCCAAGTACTTCTCAAAGATTAATCTCTGATCTGGGTATCATCAGATGAGAATCAGAGAAGCAGACATTCCCAAGACAGCCTTTGTCACGAGATATGGACAGTATGAGTTTACTGTGGTATCTTTTGGGCTCATGAACGCACCGGCATACTTCATGAATATGATGAATAAGGTATTTATGGAAGAGTTGGACAAGCTTGTCATGGTATTCATTGACGACATTCTTATTTTCTTAGCCACAGCAGAAGAGCATGAGCAACATCTGAGAACCATGCTTGAAAGGCTGGCACAACATCAGCTCTATGCCAAATTCAGCAAATGTGAATTTTGGCTCGAAGAAGTAGCTGTGACGGAACGACCCTAATCCCATGGCCCACGTGTCCCTGTCAACCTCTGACAGCCGAACCCATGTTCCATGTGATTAAGACATGTTCGCCACCGGGCTACATCAGTGCCCAATGTCCGCAGGATCATCTCACAATTCGGTTACAGCATTGCATACTTTTACAAATAACATCGGAATAATGAGCGGAAGACTTACATAACATTAGTTTTACAAAGCAGGATCCAAAATAGAAATTAAGGTGCAGTTATTACAAACCAAGTTCTGATAATAGAAATAGACATAGGCAACGTAGTGGGGAACAGCAAAGATACTTATAATCACCCAGCCCGAGGGTGTACAACTATTCTTCGGCCTCATCGGCCTCTTCCTGGACGATGGTCACGCAGCAGGGTGCAAGACACATCGGGGATTCTGTCAGACCTGCAGCATGGGTAACAAACCCTGAGTACTGGGGTACTCAACAAGACTTACCCGACTAAAGAAAAAGGGAGAAGGCTCAGGAATGAGAGGCTTAGGGTAGTCAAGGTAAGGCTTAAGCAAGATCAAGTATTTTGCAGAAAAGCATCTTGTAAACCTTATTTTTTTTTTTGGAAAGATTCAGTATTCCTCAATTCTTCATCGTTCATGATTCATTTTACATTTCAAAACATTGCTAGTTGAGAACCACTCTCCGTTGACAGTCAGTGACCAAGTCTCCATAACCGAGGAGCAACGTTAATCCGGATAAATAATACTCAGCTGAGGATCCCTATCCACACTGCATATGTAGCACCCAAGCTTGCATATGCCAACTCGTCTACCACGATTCCTCCAAGATTGGGCCCGGTCCTACGCCACCCGGAAGTACAGTACACCACTCCTATCCAGGTACGACGACCACGTGGGTACATGCTACTTCCGCCATCTCTCCACTCCCAGTGCGCGGTTGTCGGTCCAATAAAGGATTCCTCGGAGCCAGAGCTTTCCGAAGTATGTGAATAGTTACAAGTCTTGACCAGCAGGCCCCCATACGGATGGTCCCTAATTTTTCAGCCAGAACTATACCTTGGTCATATCTCACCCATGCGTAATAGTCCTGTCAGTTTTTCAACCCTGTCCCGGTCGGTGTCAACTGTTGAGTCCCGGACTACAACATGACGGCACCGTACGCTCGGACAACCTCTCCTCGCTATTGACTAGGTACGGATCAGATACCTAGCCAACAGCCGGGGAGTAAGACCAAATTCCCATAAACATTCCTTAAGTGATCACACTTTTGAAATTGGCATTTTATTGCAAAGTCTAATTCAATAAGCATTGCTAAGCATTTTTCAAATACTTTTGAAAAGCAGGTATCGGGTGTATCAGTGGTCAAGGTGGATAGTGCATCAGTTAGGATAACACACAACTTCCTATAAACCTAATGCAATAATTTAACTCAAAAGCATTTAAGGAAATCATTTTATAAATTCAAGGAAAGGGTTAAATGCACCGGGGCTTGCCTTGAAGAGAAAAAGGACGGGCTCGGGGTCGGCAGTGAAGGCGTCGGAGCTCGGGGTTACTTCGGGAGCAGGTTCGTCAGCGGCTGCTTCGACTTTGACGCCTTCTCCTTCGGTCACTATACGGATGCAAGGATGTATGCTTATGAGGATACTGACATGAACAATA
Organism: Coix lacryma-jobi var. lacryma-jobi; assembly: GCA_009763385.1. Lineage (NCBI taxonomy): Eukaryota > Viridiplantae > Streptophyta > Magnoliopsida > Poales > Poaceae > Coix > Coix lacryma-jobi. The sequence goes on along the minus strand of CM019830.1, from coordinate 25,255,430 downwards.
GGACAATCCTACTATTTCTAGAGTACAATTTTTCGGCGCATAAGTAACTTCTAGAACAGACACGAAGTTACTTATCTTGTTCTCTAAGCAAAGTTAATCAATCTATTAAGCATCATTTATCCGACCTAAACACAAAACAAGCATGGCATCACAAACATCATAGACCAAAAGGGTGGGGGTCTATGAACAGCAAACAATCCTAAAAGTTACTCACAAGGCATACAACATGAACTCTATTTGATTTTCTATTTTTCCTAATTATTTAAAAAAAGTCATTTTATGCAGTTGCTCCAAAATTTACCCAATTAATCTCATAAGTTTATTATGGTATAAATAGATGTCAAAACAAATTTCATAATTTTTGGAGGTCATTAAGGTGCTTAACAAAAATCAAACATTTAATTAACAAAAGGCGCTATTTAGCAAATTAAATAAATACCCAAAAATCAACTTGCTCAAAAAGGCCTCAAAATTTCACCAGAGACTAAACATGACATAACTAGCACATAAAAATTTATCTCATGATTTTTTGGAGCTACACATGATTTTCTAAAAATCTAAAACCATTCATTTCTTAATTAAAAGGGAGATTTTTCATTTTCAAACTTTTACACAAAGTCCAAGTTTCATATTTTTCTAAAATACTACATGGTATAAAGAGTCTACCATAAAATTTTCAGAATTTTTGGAGCAACACAGAAAATCACACGAAAAGAAGAAAAAGAAACACTATTCACAACTTTCCAAAAAAAGAAAAGAGCACTGTGCTCTTTCCTCGCAAGGCTCGGGCGAAACGGGAGGCTCGGGCGAATCGGAAGACATGTGTTCGCCGAGGCCTGGCTCGAGCGAAGCGGGTTCGGGTGAAACGGGCTCGGGCGAGACGGAAGCGACTGCTTCGTCCGAGGCCTGGCTCGAAGGCTCGGGCGAACCGCAGGCGAGGCGGACGGCGGGCCGGCCGCTCGGGGCTCGCGCTGGGAAAGCCGAGGGTGGGGAAAGATTCGCGGGCTCACCGAGAGTCTGGTGGGAGGCTCGGCGAGGCGGTGCAGGGTCGGAGGAGGGAGCTCGACGGTGGTGGTGCTCCGGCGGAGCTCTCTGGCGGCGAGCGGCGTCCGGCGGCTCTGTCCACCAAAAGAGATCACCGAGGTGCGGTTAGAAGCGTACGGAGGTGAGGAAGAGAGGGCAGGGATCGGAGGGACGGGAGGAACACTCACGGCGGCGAATTCCTCTTCTTGCCGAAACGCGGCCGCTTGCCGGAGTCGGGGACGAAGCTCCCGCGCCGGCGATAGGAGGGCGGAGGGGTGAAATTGATTGCTCGGGAAGGTGGAGCAGCTCAAGGCGAAGGCAACGGCGGGCTCGACGGGCGCTGGGGAGGTCCGGTGGTGCGGGGCGCCGTGGTGGCGGTAATGGCGGAACCCGGCGGCTTCTTATAGCCGCGGGCGGAGTTGGGGGGGTCCGGTTAGAAGGATGGGGAGCGTTCGGGCGACATTAATGGAGGTAGGGAACACGGTAGGGCGGCTCGGTGCGGGCGGGAACGCGCGCGCGGCGGGGCGGCTTGCCGGCGGCCGGCAACTGCGCGCTGTCCGCGGCCGAGGGGAAAAAGGAAGAGGGTAGGGGATGAGCGAGGCGGCGGTAGGTAGGGGCCGAGAGGAAAGGCGAGCGCCAGAGCTTGGCCGCGCGCGGCACGGGCGCGGGTCAGCCGGGCTCGGCAGGGGCGGCGAGGCTCGCGCGCGGCGCGGCGGCCTTGCCGGAGGCCGGGGCCCCCTGGCTTTAAAGTTCGTGCACAGTGACGATATTTAAAGCAAAACTTCCCCTTTCTGAAATTTTAAAATTACTCCCAAAACTTGAACTACACGAAGAAAACTCAAAACACCAAAGTTGCTTAAAATTTTGAGATCTACAACTTTGCCAATATAAACTTTTTCTGAAACTCAAAAGTTTTTGAGATCCTTTGGAAAACCGAAAAAGGGACAAAATTTAAGTTTGGAGGAATTTGAAATTACTTCTGATTTTGTATTGAAACTTGAAAATCTGCAAACACCAAAGTTGTTCCTCTTGACAAGATCTACAACTTTTCCAAAAGGACCAACCTCCAATTTGGAATAGTTTTTAAGTTAATAAAAGAGGGGTAAAAACCAGGGTTTGGAAATCAGGGTTTTTCAAAAGGGATTTAAATTCTATTTCTGATTTTTAACTTTGATCAACACAACAAGTCATCAAGACACTAACTGAACAAGAAATTACACAAGACTAGGCACAGAGTTGAAATTACCATTTTTGCCCTTTAGGAAGATTTGGGCTTTAGGGTTTTTGAAAAGAGATTGCTACACAAGTACTAAGCAAACATAAATGCAAGGCAAGAATGATTAATGACTAATGATGATGACATGTCAGGTTAATTACATCTTAAACACCAGAGGCGTTACAGTAGCATTTTTGGGGCATGTACTATCAGCTGAAGGAGTAGTTGTTGACCCCACAAAAATAGAAGCTATCAGAGATTGGGAATCGTCTCGCAATGTGAGTGAGATCAGAAGCTTTCTGGGATTGGCAGGGTATTATCGTCGATTCATCGAGAATTTCTCCAAGATCGCCCGCCCAATGACCAATCTGCTGAAGAAGGCACAAGATTTTGAGTGGTCTGAAGAATGTGAGAACAGCTTCCTTGAGCTCAAGAAAAGACCCACTACCACACCAGTGCTAGCATTACCAGATATCAACCAGAATTTCATAGTCTATTGCGATGCATCCCGTCAAGGACTTGGATGCGTTCTGATGCAAAATGGGAAAATCATTGCCTATGCCTCAAGACAGCTGAAAGATCACGAGCAGCGATACCCCACTCATGATCTCGAACTTGCAGTTGTGGTGCATGCATTGAAGATTTGGAGGCACTACCTGATAGACAATAAATGTGACATATACACTGATAATAAGAGCCTGAAATATTTCTTCACTCAAGAAGACCTGAATATGAGGCAACGTCGATGGCTTGAACTCATAAAAGACTATGATCTAGAGATTCACTATCACCCGGGAAAAGCTAACGTGGTAGCAGATGCACTCAGTCGCAAGAGCTACTGCCACACCCTTATTGTGGAATCCGTGCCAACTGAACTGAGGGAGGAGATTGATCACTTCCAGCTAGTAATCCTGCCTCATGGACTGCTGAATGAGCTGCGAGTCCAATACAACCTCACAGATAGAATCTGCAAGGCTCAGGAAAGTTGTGAAGAAATAGAATATATTCAGGGCTTGATGAAGCTAGGATACCGCACTGATCACCGAGAAGATGAGCAAGGAACTCTCTGGTACAAGGATCGAATCTGTGTACCCACTAACCTGGAGCTTCGGAATGAAATCTTGTCCGAGGCGCATAATTCCAAGTATAGCATCCACCCTGGGGGTGCCAAGATGTACCAAGATTTGAAGAAACACTTCTGGTGGAAGGGTATGAAAACATCTGTGGCAGAACACGTGGCAAAATGCGACACGTGCAGCAGGGTTAAAGCTGAACATGGAAGACCCGTGGGGTTACTCAAACCCCTGGATATTCCCCAGTGGAAGTGGGAATGCATAACCATGGACTTCATAGTCGGGTTACCAAAAACAAAGAAAGGTAACGACTCCATTTGGGTGATTGTGGACAGATTGACGAAGGTTGCACATTTCATACCAGTCAAGACCACGTATCGAGCCGATCAGCTACCTGAGCTATATGTTGATCGTATCCTCAGATTACACGGGGCTCCGTCTAGCATCGTATCGGATCGGGGCTCACAGTTTACATCCCAGTTTTGGAAATCCCTACATAAAGCAATTGAGACCAGATTGGACTACAGCACAGCTTATCACCCACAAACCGATGGACAGACTGAAAGAGTGAACCAAATACTGGAAGATATGCTTTGAGCCAGCGTTCTTGACTACGACAAAGAATGGGAGAAATGTCTCGCACATACAGAGTTTGCTTATAACAACAGTTATCAGGCTAGCATCAAAATGTCCCCATTTGAGGCTTTGTACGGAAGACCATGCCAGACTCCGCTGATGTGGTCTAACCCAGGAGAGAGATCACTCTTTGGACCGGCAAAAATCAAGGATGCCGAGGAAGGAGTGAACCTAGTCCGTGAAAATCTAAAGATGACACAAAACCGATACAAAGGATATGCGGATAAAAGGCGAAGAGAACTTGCATTCGAGGTCGGAGATTTCGTTTACCTAAAAGTATCCCCACTTCGAAGCACAGTCAGATTTCACAAGAAAGGAAAGCTGGCACCAAGATTCGTGGGACCTTACAAGATTATTAAGAGAATTGGGAAACTAGCATATAAGCTGGACTTACCTAAAGAATTAGCAGGGGTACATCCTGTATTCCACGTATCCCAGCTTCGCAAATGTTTGCGAGTACCTGAAGAAGCTGTGCCCACTGATGCACTTGACTTACAAGAGACGCTAGAGTATAAGGAACATCCAATCAAGATATTGGAATGGGACACCAAGGAGACTCGAAGCAAAACTATCGGGATGTGCAAGGTCCAATGGAGCAACCATACAGAAAGGGAGGCAATGTGGGAGAAAGAGTCCGATCTCCGGATGCGGTTCCCCTACCTATTCACCGGGTATGTTTTAGTTTAAATCTCGGGGACGAGATCCAGATAAGGGGGGGACTATAACAACCCAAATTTTCCCACACCAAAATTCACAACCACAAAATTTTTCTTTCTTTAAACCATTGCATAGTGAGTGAATTAGCTTAACTGTACAGTGATTACTAAGCATTTGCATTACCATTTATGCAAGATCTCTAGCTAAGCTTCATAGCAATCAACTACTAATAAGCATATGTGATTTGGTTCTTCTTGGTTTTCTTGCGTGTAATAATTAAGGCAAAACATAAAAGTCATATATATACAAATATAAATTTTGGAGTGACAACTCATGACTTCCCAACTGAAGTAGGTAAATACTTGGAACCAATTAAACACTAGCATTAAGTTAATCAGGATTAACCAAACAAATAAAGAAGAAGAAAATGGAAGAAAGAAATAGAAAAAGGAATGGAAATGGGAGGAAACCAGCCGGACCTAAATCTCTTCTGCTCTCACTTCGCGCGGCCCACGCAGCCAGCCCACGCGCGCGCACGGCCCGAGCGATCGGCCCAGCAAGCCAACGTGCGCGCTCCGCATTTCCTCCCGCGTCACGGACGCTGAACGCCGGGACCCACCTGCCAGCGACCACTCCACTTCCCCTGTTCTTCTTCCACCCCGTGCCACGGCGGGAGCAGGGGACAGAGACGGTCCCACCGCGCCAACGTGGCCCGACCGCCCGCAACGGTCGTCAGGTCTTGTCTCCTCCTCACGCGAGAGAGAGCCGGAGCGAATCGGAATTCCTGGCAGCCCTCTGATCACCGGGACGCCCTGAACACCGTCCATGCCGCTCGCCGGGTTGAGAACGCCCGCGCCTATAAAGCACCAGCTCCGCTGGAGCCCTAGGGTTCCCCAACAGCATCCGCTACGTCGTGGCGTACCCACCACACCAACTAGCCGAGAGGAGCGGACGGAGGAGGAAGGAAGGCGCGGAATCGAGAAGGACCGGAATGCCGCCGTGGAAACCAAACGGCGCAGGAGGAGGAGAACCGCGAGCAGGACGCCGACTAGCCGAGGAGCTGCACGGCACTGCTACCGGAGCTACACGGCCTCGAATCGCCCTACACCACTATCCTGTCTTCGTCGCCACCACGGTGAGTCGCTCCGCTCCTTTGCCAACCCGACCACTTGTCCAGCCATGGCGCACCGCATCGGGGCGCGTAGGCCAAGGGCCATAGCCGGCCTCGGAACACGCACACACACACACACGCGGGCGATGACTCGATCCCAACCATGAACGCCCAGTAGCGGTGCGAGCCTATTTGTTCGCGCGACGCCGCGGCCTGGCAAGCCGTGGCGAACCCCTGTTACGGCCACCATGGAACTCGTTAAGGAAGGACACCGAGCCGAGCGAAGTCGCGGAGACAAGGCGAACACCGTGCACACCTTAGCTGAAGCCCCAGGCCGTAGGCGAGCACCTGTCGTATGGAAGTGACGCCGCCGCCGTTGGCATGATGGCGTTCTGAGCATTCCGAGCACCAACTGAGCCTGCAAAGGAGCCCGGGAGCTTTCTGACGATGTCGCAAAATCAACCCGGGTGATAGTTTGCCTAGGCGTGCTCCGTAGCGCCCTACCCGTGTGTGGCCGAGAGCCAGCCGGAGACCGCCGCGCGCTGCCGAAGCGTTACGTGCGCAGAGGAATTGGACACCAACGGGGTGTTACGAAGCTCACAGAATGGATGGAGCGGGACCAAGTGCGTGAGTTCCTTCGGGAAGTAGCGGAACTGACCAATCGGCATAGCACCGCCGCAACCTCACCGCCAGACCACCAATGCCGGCCACTGAGCGCACTGGAGAAAGAAATTGAGGCTACGGACGAACTAGTCGAGAGGACCTGGTCACGATGGTGCCCAAAATCGAAGTCGAGAGGGCACTTCGGCGCGCTGATTGGAGCCCGCCACCGGCGAAGCGCCGCTACGCCGAAAACAGAGGAGAAGGGGGGAAAAAGAGATGAGCCAGGTGCGCACCCGCGTGAACCAGACCTACCGTAGACCGAGAGAGGAGGAGGAAAGAACGGACGCGGACCACCGTGGACCTGGTTGTGGTCTATAGACCGCACATGCGCGGCTCATCATGCGCCGAGCGCACCGCGCCTGTGGACGGGCTCGGCCCAGCCCAGCCCAGGCCAGACACGTGCTGCACCAACAAACCGACACGTGGCGGGCCGGCCCAGCCCAAACCCGGCCCGCCAGGCCCATCCAGAGCCCAATGGTGATGTCACCATGACGTCAGCGGGCGTTGACCAAGTCAACGCTGACCGCGGGACCCACCTGTCATACGCAGCGGATGAACGAGCCAATAGCAAGCTGACACGTGTCAACACCAGGATAAACCGGCCATTTATCTTTTTCACAAAATGGATTAAACTTCGAAAATTCATAACTAATTCATACGGACTCCAAAAATAGTGATTCAAATTGCTCAATTCATCTAAAATCGAGATCTACCCAGTGGTACCATGTTTGAGTGTATTTGGATCTTTCAAATTTCCATTCGTTCTTTGTGCTAATCTATAGGGGTCGCTAACGCGACCATAATCGCCCGATTTCAAAGTCGGAGGAGACGCCTAACGACGAGGATCACGACCACCAGGAGGAGCTAGGCGACGACTGCTCTCAAGGTGCCACAGCCCATCCAACCTTGTAGATCCCATTACGCATACTAAATACCTTCTGTTATTTACTTAATGCAGCTCTGTATAGGATTTGCATAATAGAATTGCTTGTAAGCCCATACCTTGACGCAACCTATCCCCTGCTACCCTGCTAATAGATTAGCCACACGCGCTGCTATGAATATTTACAATTATCTCTATTATACTTAATTATGCTACGGTGAAAACCAGTGCATGATGATATATGGTGAATACCGGGGAGTGTGTTGCGTGTGTCTTGGGTGAGTTTGGTGATGAGGGTTGTGTCGACCAAGTCGGAATACACGACGAGCCTGGTGCGAGTCTTGCCATAGGGTTGATCTGGATGCCCCTGTGATGTGAAACCTGTGGCGGGTTAAGTGGTGACCTGAGGAGGACCCGGGTGTGAGCCGTTGGTGGAGCCCGGGTCAGGAGCGTGCTGTGGTGGCACGCATAATGAAAACCTTTGAGAAGACATTCTGGCTTAGTCACCCTAGGTTGAGCGGGAACCAAACCACGGGGAAAACCTTACAAGCCACTCGCTCCTTATGGACTGGGACGGTCGAACTACCTAGTAGAGCAATGCCACGACTGCTAGGCGAGAGAGTGCGAGGAAGGTACGGGTATGAGAGTCCCACACCCTTCCGAGACGATCACGGCTCCCACTTCGGGAGAGAGAACGTGACTTCACAGACTTAGCCACCCCAGACGGACTTGGGGTGATTCCAGGGCTGAGTGGTAGGGTGGCATTACTCTAGACTGGCAAGCGACCGGTATCCGCCTAGGCACATCCGGGGTGCTGATGATGGTGATCTTGTGGATATTGTAAAACCTCTGCAGAGTGTATGGTTGATCGATCGATACGTTAGCCAACTCGTTGGCTGCGGACCTTTTCCCTGACTTGCTTCCTGACGTAGCGAGAGTCTCTCTTTTCTCTCTCTGATAAGAGTGTGCCGGCCGTGAGTCTGGTGAGACTGCGGGCCGTTGAGACAAGGCTGGGAGGGAGCTGGCCTCTGTCGAATGAGCGGGTTTGTGTGTGTGTGGATATAGGGATGGTGATGGATATGGTGATTTGATGGTGGAATTCGAGATGGTGAAACATGATAAAAAATATATAATATTACTATACTGATTTGCATAGGAAAATCCAGTCATTTAGGTCTGAATTTCTAATCCTTATGCATCCACTTACCACATATAAATCATTTTAGGATGGGAAAGTGTGGCTAGTACAAATCGTACTAAAAATTGAGGTTTCAGGTTCCGAGGAGTACTGCTCCGAGGAGTTCGATGAGTAGGGGTTCGTGCCTATGCTCGAGTGTGGAGTTCGATTCGACGCTTCTTCTACCGCAAGCTGTTCTGGATGTTGTTTTTAATTTAAATTCCCGTCGTGTGGCGATGTAATAAATGTAAGACCGTATGATGTACTCTATGTATCGAAGTATGGATTGTGATATTTGACTGGAATTTCGGGTAATTTGACTCGAAAGGGTTTTATTACACTTGACTCTATGGATTTTCCCTTCGTGGAAAATCAGGTCATTTCATCCCCCTTAAAGAAATCTCGTCCCGAGATTTAGGTTACGTACCAATCCTTGTGAAAAGCGGGGTAATTTACAAGCAAGTACTCCTCAGTCTGCCAGGTTGCATCATTGGGTCCATGATTACTCCAGAGAATCTTGTAAGTCTTGATTTCACGGTTGCGAGTTACTCTAGTTTTAGTGTCCAGTATCTCTTGTGGTTGCTCATAGTATTCTAGATCTGATCGGATGGTGACTTCCGAGATTTGGACTTCTTCTCGTTCAGGCACTCGGAGACATTTCTTTAGTTGTGATATATGGAACACCGGAAAGATTGCACTCATTTTCGGGGGTAACTGTACTTCATGAGCCACTTCACCCTTTTTAGCTATGATCTGATATAGTCCCACATATCGAGGTGCTAACTTCTTTTTTATTCCAAAACGTTGGACTTTTCTCATGGTGAGACCTTAAGGTAAACATAGTCTCCCACTTGGAATTCCAATGGTCTCCTTCTAGTGTCAGCATAACTTTTCTGTCGAGACTGTGCTGCTTTGATATGTTGCTGCATGGTTTGCACAATCTCCTCTGCATCCTTTACATAATCTGATCCATAATATCCTCGATCTCCTGATTCGACCCAGTTTACTGGTGTTCTGCATCTTCGTCCATACAAAACTTCAAATGGTGCCATCTTTATACTCTCTTGGTAGCTGTTGTTGTAAGAGAACTCTACTAAAGGCAACCACTTTTCCAATGATTCTCTTGAGGAAAGCACACATGCTCTAAGAATATCTTCCAAAATTTGATTTACTCTTTCCGTTTGTCCTGCGGTTTGGGGGTGGTAAGCGGAACTTCGTACCATTTTTTCCCAACTCCTTATGCAACTGTTCCCAAAAATGAGCTATGAACTGGGGTCCTCTGTCAGAAACAATCCTTTTGGGAATCCCATGTAATCTTAAGATGTTCTGAATGTACAAATCTGCATATTGATGAGGTCGATATGTAGTCTTTACTGGTATAAAGTGAGCCACTTTTGATAATCGATCCACAACAACCCAAATAGAATCATGTCCCTTTTTAGTGACTAGCAACCCAGTAATAAAATCCATACTAATCTCTTCTCATTTCCATTCCAGAATTGACAGGGGTTGTTGTGACGGAACGACCCTAATCTCATGGCCCACGTGTCCCTGTCAACCTCTGACAGCCGAACCCATGTTCCATGTGATTAAGACCTGTTCGCCACCGGGCTACATCAGTGCCCAATGTCCGCAGGATCATCTCACAATTCGGTTACAGCATTGCATACTTTTACAAATAACATCGGAATAAAGAGCGGAAGACTTAAATAACAATAGTTTTACAAAGCAGGGTTCCAAATAGAAATTAAGGTGCAGTTATTACAAACCAAGTTCTGATAATAGAGATAGACATAGGCAACATAGTGGAGAACAACAAAGATACTTATAATCACCCAGCCCGAGGGTGTACAACTATTCTTCGGCCTCATCGGCCTCTTCCTGGACGATGGTCACGCAGCAGGGTGCAAGACACATCGGGGACTCTGTCATACCTGCAGCATGGGTAAAGAAACCCTGAGTACTGGGGTACTCAACAAGACTTACCCGACTAAGAAAAAGGGAGAAGACTCAGGAATGAGAGGCTTAGGGTAGTCAAGGTAAGGTTTAAGCAAGATCAAGTATTTTGCAGAAAAGCATTTTTGTAAACCTTATTTTATTTTAGAAAGATTCAGCATTCCTCAATCTTTCATCGTTCATGATTCATTTTACATTTCAAAACATTCCTAGTTGAGAACCACTCTCCGTTGACAGTCAGTGGACCAAGTCTCCATAACCGAGGAGCAACGTTAATCCGGATAAATAATACTCAGCTGAGGATCCCTATCCACACTGCATATGTTGCACCCAAGCTTGCATATGCCAACTCGTCTACCACGATTCCTCCAAGATTGGACCCGGTCCTACGCCACCCGGAAGTACAGTACACCACTCCTATCCAGGTACGACGACCACGTGGGTACATGCTACTTCCGCCATCTCTCCACTCCCAGTGCGCGGTTGTCGGTCCAATAAAGGATTCCTCGGAGCCAGAGCTTTCCGAAGTATATGAATAGTTACAAGTCTTGACCAGCAGGCCCCCATACGGATGGTCCCTAAAGTTTTTCCGTCAGCAACAAGCACCTCGGGACTCTAACCCAAGAGTACAGGTCCTGTCGGTTTTTCAACCCTGTCCCGGTCGGTGTCAACTGTTGAGTCCCGGACTACAACATGACGGCACCGTACGCTCGGACAACCTCTCCTCGCTGTTGACTAGGTATGGATCAGATACTTAGCCAACAGGCAGGGAGTAAAGCCAAATGCCCATAAATGTTCTTTAAGTGATCACACTTTTGAAAATGGCATTTTATTGCAAAGTCTAATTCAATAAGCATTGCTAAGCATTTTTCAAATACTTTTGAAAAGCAGGTATCGGGTGTATCAGTGGTCAAGGTGGATAGTGCATCAATTAGGATAGCACACAACTCCTATAAACCTAATGCAATAATTTAACTCAAAAGCATTTAAGGAAAACATTTTATAAATCCAAGGAAAGGGGTTAAATGCACCGGGGCTTGCCTTGAAGAGCAAAGAGAACGGACTCGGGGTTGGTGGTGTAGGTGTCGGAGCTCGGGGTCGCCTCGGGAGTAGGTTCGTCAACAGCGGCCTCGACTCTGGTACCTTCTTCGTCGGTCACTATACGGATGCAATGATGTATGCTCAAGAGAATGCTGACATGAACAATAAGGTGCAAGACAATTCTACTGATTCAAGAATATAAGAATTTTCTATAAAGGACATAGAGTTATTATTTCTTTCTTTTAGCAATATTAGTTAAAACCATTAACCAAACTATGCATCATCATAACATGGCATCACAAACATCATAGACCAGAGGGTGGGATCTATGAACAGCAAACAATTCCAAAAGTCACATCACAAGTCAATCAATATAAACCCTAATCATTTTTTTTTATTTTCTTTAATTTATTTAAAAAGGTCATTTTTGCAGTTGCTCCAAAAATTTCCAAATTAATCTCATAAGATCATTATGGCATAAATAGATGGCAAAACAAATTTCATAATTTTTGGAGTTCATTAAGGTGCTCAAATAATTCCAGACATTCAATTAAGAAAAGGCACTATTCAACTATTTAAATAAATGCTCAAAAATCAACTTGCTCCAAATGACTTCAAAATTTTACCAGAGGCTCAGAATGGCATAACTAGCTCACAAAAATTATCTCAAGATTTTTGGAGCTATAAATAACTCTCCAAAGATCCAAAACCATTCATTTCTTAATTAAAAGGGAGATTTTTCATTTTCAAATTTTTGCACAAAAACCAAGTTTCATATTTTTTCTAAAATACTTCAGGACATAAAGAGTTTACCATCAAAATTTCAGAATTTTTGGATCAACACAGAAAATCACACAAAAAGATGAAAACTGAACACTATTCACATTTTAAAAGAAAAAGGAAAAAAAACAGTGCTCGCCCTGCTCGTCGCCGGCGGCCAGACAGCGGCGGCGCTGGCTACGCCGGGCAAGGCGAGGCTCGGCAGGCGAAACCAAGGGCATGGGAGGCTTCAGGGAGCTCACCGGCGTCGATTAAGGAGCTCGGTGAGGTGAGGGAAGGGACGGAGGAGGATGGTCGACGGTGACCGGCGGACGGCTCACGGCGGCGATCGGCGCTCCGGCGATCCTGCGCATAACACGAGACCGCAAGGGCCTGGTTAGAGTCGCAAGGGAGTAAGGAAGATGAAACAGGGGTCGGGGAGGGATGATCATGGCCGGAGAGGGAGTATTTCCCGAACCCGAGCTCGCCGGGCTTTCGCCGGAGATGGGAACGGCGAGCTACGCCGGGCGATAGGAGGCGGTAGAGACCAAATTGAGGGGTGGGGAAGCTTCACGAGCTCAAGACGGAGCTGTTGGGCTAGGTGGTTGGGCAGCGGGAGCTTCGGAGTGGGCTGGCGACGGCGGCGGAGACGAGTGAGGAGCTCGGACTCCGGCGGTCCCTTTTATAGGCACGGTCGGGGACGTTAGAGAGCACGGGATGGTGTGGATGAGCTCGGCCGAGGCGTGCGCACTCGATTGCAGGCTGGCGGGAAGGACGGCGTGCAGTCGGGGCCTGGGCGTGAGGTCGCCGGCGATGGCCACGCGGCGGCGATGCTCTAGGCGCTGTAGGGGGCGGGAGCGGAGGTCAGCGCTCGCGTGCGGGAGGAGAATGATGGCGGGGTCAGCGGCGGCAGGTTGGAGGCGCGCGTGCAGCTGCCAGGCGTGCGGCGTGCGCAGCGCCGGCGAGCGCCATGTCCGGGCCCCCCCTACGGCGAGGAAGATGAACAGAGCTATGTCCCTAGGGTTTGACTTTTGGCTGATCTCTGTATTTTGCAAATTACTCCCAAAATTTGAACTGCACAGGAAAAACTCAAAATACCAAAGTTGTGCAGAAAAATGAGATCTACAACTTTGTCAATAAGAACATTTTCAAAATCCAAACAGTTTTTGAATTATATTCGAAAACAGAAAAGGGAACACTTTTAAGATTTGAATAATTTCAAAATTACTTTTGATTTTATATAGAAACTTGAAAATCTGTAAATACCAAAGTTGTTCCTCTTGACAAGATCTACAACTTTGCTTTTTGAACTAACCCCAAATTTTGAATAGTTTTTGAATTAATAAAGAGGGGTAAAACTATAAATTGGAAATTAGGGTTTTTACAAAAGGAAAACCAATTCTCTTTTGAATTTTGAACTTTGATTAACTCAACAAAACATCAGAGCACAAATCTGAATAAGAAATACATGGAACTAGACACAGAAGTGAAATTACCATTTTGCCCTTATAGGGAGATTTGGGCACTTAGGGTTTTTGAAAATGGATCAATGCATAGCAATTAAGCAACACAAATGCATGGCAAGCAAAGATTAATGATTAAGGATGATGACATGTCAGGGTAATTACATTTTTAACACCAGAGGTGTTACAACCCTCCCTCCTAAAAGGAATCTCGCCCCGAGATTCTGCGCCTTACAAAGAACAGAGGATGAAACCTCACACCTATAGAGATTCGAGAAAGTCAGGATAGTTCTTTGCCAAGAAGTCTTCAGATTCCCAAGTGGCTTCTTCTTCAGAGTGCTGGTTCCATTGGATCTTGTACCATCTTGTGGTGGTCCTCCGGGTAACACGATCTTTGTAATCCAACACACGAACTGGATATTCAGAATATGACAGATCGGGTTCTAACTCAACACCTTCAACATCTACCACATATTCGGGCACTCGGAGACACTTCTTGAGTTGGGAGACGTGAAACACATCATGAACTGCTGAAAGATGATCGGGCAACCTTAGCTTATAAGCTACCTTGCCACAACATTCCAGAATCTCAAAGGGACCAATATAGCGAGGCGCTAACTTCCCTTTAACTCCAAAACGAGTGACTCCTTTGGTGGGTGAGACTTTCAGGTACACATAATCTCCGATTTGAAACTTCAGAGGTCGACGTCTTTTGTCGGCATAGCTCTTCTGTCGAGATTGCGCAATTTTCATATTCTCTTGTATTTGCTTGACTTTTTCTTCCATATCTTTCACTAGGTCAACTCCAAAGAATTCTCTTTCTCCAGGTTCAGACCAACTGAGAGGTGTACGACAACGGCGACCGTACAGTGCTTCAAAGGGTGCCATTTTGATGCTCTCTCGGTAACTGTTATTATATGAGAATTCTGCCAAGGGCAAACAGTTATCCCAAGGATCTACGAAGGTGAGCACGCAGGCTCTCAACATATCCTCTAGCACTTGGTTCACTCGCTCAGTTTGTCCATCTGTTTGCGGATGATATGTCGTACTATGCAAGAGCTTGGTTCCAAGTGAGGTATGGAACGCTTTCCAGAACTTTGCGACAAACTGAGTACCACGATCAGAGACAATGGTCTTGGGTATGCCATGGAGTTTCACTATGTGGTTCTTGTACAAAGTGGCATATGTGGGGACGGTGTAGCTGGTTTTGACTGGCAGGAAATGAGCTTGCTTAGTGAGGCGATCCACGATCACCCAGATGGAATCAAAACCTTTTGGTGTCTTTGGTAGTCCATTGATAAAATCCATACTGATATCGTCCCATTTCCAAGCAGGTACAGGTAAAGGTTGCAATTCTCCTCCGGGCCTCATGTGCACGGCTTTGACTTTCTGGCAAGTATCACACTGAGCGACATACCGGGCGATCTCAATCTTCATCTTTGTCCACCAGAACCTTTGCTTCAAGTCCTGGTACATCTTGTTGCTGCCGGGGTGGATGGAGAATCTAGTCAAGTGTGCTTCATCAAGGATTAACTTTCTTAACTCAGGCACTTTAGGAACTACTAACCGATTCTTAAACCATACTACTCCTGTATCATCAATCCTGAAACAATCAGCCTTTCCGGATTGGACCTTTTCGATGATGTGCTTGATTCCAGGGTTATCTTTCTGTGCAGCGATGATCTGCTCTTTGATAGAGGTTTCTATTCTGATATTATTCAGAGTTCCTTGTGGAATCATTTCAATATTTAACCTTTCCAGCTCATAACACAAAGAAGAATCATAGGGTTTCATCATCAGACAGTTGCAATATGACTTGCGACTGAGCGCATCGGCAACCACATTCGCTTTACCCGGATGGTAATGCACTTCAAGATCATAGTCCTTAATTAACTCAAGCCATCTTCTCTGTCTCATATTCAGCTCTTCTTGAGTGAAGATATACTTCAGGCTTTTATGATCAGTGTACACATTACAGGTACTGCCCAACAGATAATGATGCCAGATCTTTAAGGCATGCACTACTGCTGCTAACTCGAGATCATGAGTTGGCTAATTCTCTTCATGTCGCTTAAGCTGTCGGGAGGCATATGCGATCACTCGACCTTCTTGCATCAAAACACAGCCCAAACCAGTACCAGATGCATCACAGTAGACATCAAAGGGCTTTTTGATGTTCGGCTGGGCTAGCACTGGTGATGTAGTTAACAGTTTCTTCAGAGTTTGAAAGGCTTGCTCACAGGCTGGTGACCAGACAAACTTCACAGAATTCTTTACTAACTCGGTGATAGGCTTGGCGATTCTGGAGAAATCTGGAATGAATCGACGATAATATCCAGCCATTCCCATAAAGCTGCGGACTTGGTGAACAGTGGTAGGTGGCTTCCAATCCAGAATGTCTGCCACTTTACCAGGGTCAACTGACACACCTTCAGCGGATAGGACATGACCAAGAAACTGTATCTGATCTAACCAGAACTCACATTTACTGAACTTGGCATACAGCTGATGTTCTCTGAGACGGGATAGAACGATACGAAGATGTTCGGCATGATCTTCAGGGGTTTTTGAGTAGACAAGGATGTCGTCAATGAACACGACCACGAATTTATCAAGCTCTGGCATGAACACAGAGTTCATGAGGTACATGAAATGAGCAGGGGCATTGGTCAAACCGAAGGACATGACCAAGTACTCATATAGGCCGTATCTGGTGGTGAAAGCTGTTTTAGGAATATCTTCAGGACGAATCTTTATTTGGTGGTAACCAGATCTGAGGTCAATCTTGGAGAATACTTTGGCTCCAGCTAACTGGTCAAAGAGAAGATCAATACGAGGCAAGGGATATTTATTTTTGATGGTGACCTCATTGAGTGGGCGATAATCAATGCACATTCTGAGAGTCTTGTCTTTCTTCTTTACAAAGATTGCAGGACAGCCCCAAGGAGACGAGCTTGGGCGAATGAAACCCTTGTCCAACAAATCTTGTAATTGGATTTTTAGCTCTGCCAAGTCTCTGGGAGGCATTCGATAAGCTCTGCGGGATATAGGAGCAGTCCCGGGCTTTAGCTCTATGGCAAACTCAACATCACGGTCAGGAGGTAGACCTGGTAAGTCTTCAGAAAAGACATCAGGGAATTCACAGACTACAGGGATGTCTCTGATCCCTTGATCATAGGTGGCATTTAGCTGTGTGGTAGCTGGTTTTGAAGGCATGAGAAGTTGGAGAAGGAGTTTGGAGGTGCTGTTAGGAATGTCCACTCTCACAACTCTATTCAGGATGTCGATCATGGCTTTATACTGGCACATCCAATTCATGCCTAAAATGACATCTATCTCCTGATCACGTAGCACTATCATGGTGGTAGGAAATACATGTTCCCCCAACATTACTGGTATACTGCGAACCACTTCCTTAGTACTTATACGCCCTCCAGGCGAAAATATGCAGAAACTTTCTTTCAAATCCTCAATTGATATCTCATGCTTGATGACAAAAGTACGACTGATGAAGGAATGCGATGCACCAGAATCAAACAACACAACTGCAGGATGATTGGCAACAGGAAACCTACCGATCATGACGGGCTCCCCTTCTGGAATGTCGCTGACAGTGGTGTAGTAGACTTGTCCGTGCTTCTTGACAAACTTGCCCTTCTGCACATGCTGCTGCTGGACACGGTGCTGCTACTGCTGTGGTCCTCCAGGACCCTTCTGAACATTCGGAGCAGGCTTCTTGGGCTTTGGGCACTCACGAGACCAGTGACCAAGCTGACCGCAGTTGTAGCAGGGATGGTTGTAGGCGGTTTGTGGGGTGGTGATACGAACACCTGGGGCGTTCGGCTGTGTGGCACTCTGCTGGTTGGCATTATGGGTGGTGGCCGCGGTACTGACGACCACTTGCTGGTTGGGGTAAGGTAGGCGATTTTGGTGGTGACTGGGGTGGTATATGATCCTCTGGCGCTTGTGACCGCCAGAGAAACTGCTGGATCCTGCTTTCTTCTTCTTCTTTTCCTCTTGATACTGACGGTTGCTCTCTTCAAAAGTGACAGCCCGGTCAACAGCATCATGATACGAACCGGTCAGGTTATTGGACAGACTTCTGCGGATCTTAGGATGCAGACCTCTAAGGAAACAATCCCTCTTCTTTTCATCTGTGTTGACATACTCTGAGGCATACTGGCTAAGATGGTTGAACTGACCCACGTACTGCATTACTGTGGAGTCCTTCTGCTGCAGTGCCAGAAACTGATCAAGCTTCATCTTCATTAATCCCAAAGGGATGTGATGTGCACGGAAAGCGGTGCGGAACTCTTCCCAGGTCAACTGATGACCTTCTGGCTGGGCAGCCAACAGGTTGGCATACCAAGCGCTTGCTGGACCACGAAGCTGCTGGGAAGCGAACCGGGGCTTCTGGATGTCGGTACAGCGGAGAAGACTGAACTTTTGCTCCATAGTGCGGAGCCAGTCATCAGCTTCCAGGGGTTCATCTGCTTTGGTGAAAACTGGTGGACGGGTCTCGGTGAAATCCACATATGTAGTCTCACGGTTGATGTCGTGACGACCACGGTGACCATTGTTCTGCTGCCCCTGATTTTGAGTCATTAGGTTAGCAGCGGCTGCCAAGGCTGCAATGGCATCTGCTAGCGTAGCAGGAACAGGTGGAGGGTTTAGAAGGTTGGCATCATCAGAACCTCCAGCTCCAGTGCGAGTGTTCACAGGCATCTGTTATGCAACTTGGAACTTAGCATTCATAGATAGGGTTCTGAAATCAACAGACTGATAGCTTCTTCTGATACAAAGACTGATAGATTGATAAAGATGACTGACAGATAGCGACTGACTGATAAGGAGAAAAGGTACGAAAAGAAAGATACAGACTGACTTAACAAAAGACAGACTAACGCTCCCAAACCTAGACTAAGGTTTTAGGTAAGCAGGTGGTACAGACACACGGGATCTCCATCTCCTAAAGACGGGTCTAGTCCTCATCGATGATGATCATTTCTTCGTCGTCGTCTTCTTCGAGGATGAGCTCAGGCTCTTCCTCCTCGTCCTCGTCTTCAGCGTGGACGTCCTCAGTAGGTTCAATTTCTTCGTCCATGTCTGGCTCTTGTTCCACATCGGGTTCTTCCACTACTCCGTCCTCAGGGTCTTCCATAACCGGGGGTACCAAGGGGTGGAGTTGATCATACAGCTGATGCACTTCCTCATGAAGCATATCATTGAACTGTTCAATCTGAGCTGTGTACTGCTGCAGTCCGTGGAGCTCGGCTCTGGTGACGTCCTCGCGGATCCAAGCATCATTGCGCTGCTCGATAGCGCGAACCGTGTTCCGGTTGGCCTGCTCCAGGGAAGCTCGTGCCTCATAAAACTCCAGGCGTGAGTGGTAGAAGTCATGCTCCAAGTTCTTCAGCTCAGCCTTCAGATCCTTGATCTCCTCCTTCAGGTTCTTACGGGTGCGGCGGGGAAAGCGACGACCATTGGAAGATTCGGCAGTCCCTTCTCCAACGCGAGGTGCCAGCTGGTGGCGTGGCACACCATGCGGTCCAGTTCACTTGCGGGCAGTCAGCTTGATACGGGCCATGTCTGGACAAGATTAGATGGATGAGAAAGGCTAGCAAGAACAGGTAAAGGCATACTACCCCAATGAACTTAGAGAGGATGTTAACTTAAGTGATTATGACATGATGCATGAATCGTTCCTACGGAACAAAGCAATACAATAAATAAATAAGGTACATAGGGCTTAAAATATGTTGTTCCACTAGCTAGTGTTGCCATATGAGAGACAAGATGAGAGAAGCAATTTGGACTCAAAATAGTCAAGTTTAGTTTGTTTGGACTCAAAAGGTCTTTTGAAGTTTTCGCAAAAACGAACACTGCAACGTTAAAGTGAGATGCTCTGATACCACTCTGTGACGGAACGGCCCTAATCTCATGGCCCACGTGTCCCTGTCAACCTCTGACAGCCGAACCCATGTTCCATGTGATTAAGACCTGTTCGCCACCGGGCTACATCAGTGCCCAATGTCCGCAGGATCATCTCACAATTCGGTTACAGCATTGCATACTTTTACAAATAACATCGGAATAAAGAGCGGAAGACTTAAATAACAATAGTTTTACAAAGCAGGGTTCCAAATAGAAATTAAGGTGCAGTTATTACAAACCAAGTTCTGATAATAGAGATAGACATAGGCAACATAGTGGAGAACAACAAAGATACTTATAATCACCCAGCCCGAGGGTGTACAACTATTCTTCGGCCTCATCGGCCTCTTCCTGGACGATGGTCACGCAGCAGGGTGCAAGACACATCGGGGACTCTGTCATACCTGCAGCATGGGTAAAGAAACCCTGAGTACTGGGGTACTCAACAAGACTTACCCGACTAAGAAAAAGGGAGAAGACTCAGGAATGAGAGGCTTAGGGTAGTCAAGGTAAGGTTTAAGCAAGATCAAGTATTTTGCAGAAAAGCATTTTTGTAAACCTTATTTTATTTTGGAAAGATTCAGCATTCCTCAATCTTTCATCGTTCATGATTCATTTTACATTTCAAAACATTCCTAGTTGAGAACCACTCTCCGTTGACAGTCAGTGGACCAAGTCTCCATAACCGAGGAGCAACGTTAATCCGGATAAATAATACTCAGCTGAGGATCCCTATCCACACTGCATATGTTGCACCCAAGCTTGCATATGCCAACTCGTCTACCACGATTCCTCCAAGATTGGACCCGGTCCTACGCCACCCGGAAGTACAGTACACCACTCCTATCCAGGTACGACGACCACGTGGGTACATGCTACTTCCGCCATCTCTCCACTCCCAGTGCGCGGTTGTCGGTCCAATAAAGGATTCCTCGGAGCCAGAGCTTTCTGAAGTATGTGAATAGTTACAAGTCTTGACCAGCAGGCCCCCATACGGATGGTCCCTAAAGTTTTTCCGTCAGCAACAAGCACCTCGGGACTCTAACCCAAGAGTACAGGTCCTGTCGGTTTTTCAACCCTGTCCCGGTCGGTGTCAACTGTTGAGTCCCGGACTACAACATGACGGCACCGTACGCTCGGACAACCTCTCCTCGCTGTTGACTAGGTATGGATCAGATACTTAGCCAACAGGCAGGGAGTAAAGCCAAATGCCCATAAATGTTCTTTAAGTGATCACACTTTTGAAAATGGCATTTTATTGCAAAGTCTAATTCAATAAGCATTGCTAAGCATTTTTCAAATACTTTTGAAAAGCAGGTATCGGGTGTATCAGTGGTCAAGGTGGATAGTGCATCAATTAGGATAGCACACAACTCCTATAAACCTAATGCAATAATTTAACTCAAAAGCATTTAAGGAAAACATTTTATAAATCCAAGGAAAGGGGTTAAATGCACCGGGGCTTGCCTTGAAGAGCAAAGAGAACGGACTCGGGGTTGGTGGTGTAGGTGTCGGAGCTCGGGGTCGCCTCGGGAGTAGGTTCGTCAACAGCGGCCTCGACTCTGGTACCTTCTTCGTCGGTCACTATACGGATGCAATGATGTATGCTCAAGAGAATGCTGACATGAACAATAAGGTGCAAGACAATTCTACTGATTCAAGAATATAAGAATTTTCTATAAAGGACATAGAGTTATTATTTCTTTCTTTTAGCAATATTAGTTAAAACCATTAACCAAACTATGCATCATCATAACATGGCATCACAAACATCATAGACCAGAGGGTGGGATCTATGAACAGCAAACAATTCCAAAAGTCACATCACAGGTCAATCAATATAAACCCTAATCATTTTTTTTTATTTTTTTTAATTTATTTAAAAAGGTCATTTTTGCAGTTGCTCCAAAAATTACCAAATTAATCTCATAAGATCATTATGGCATAAATAGATGGCAAAACAAATTTCATAATTTTTGGAGTTCATTAAGGTGCTCAAATAATTCCAGACATTCAATTAAGAAAAGGCACTATTCAACTATTTAAATAAATGCTCAAAAATCAACTTGCTCCAAATGACTTCAAAATTTTACCAGAGGCTCAGAATGGCATAACTAGCTCACAAAAATTATCTCAAGATTTTTGGAGCTATAAATAACTCTCCAAAAATCCAAAACCATTCATTTCTTAATTAAAAGGGAGATTTTTCATTTTCAAATTTTTGCACAAAAACCAAGTTTCATATTTTTTTCTAAAATACTTCAGGACATAAAGAGTTTACCATCAAAATTTCAGAATTTTTGGATCAACACAGAAAATCACACAAAAAGATGAAAACTGAACACTATTCACATTTTAAAAGAAAAAGGAAAAAAAACAGTGCTCGCCCTGCTCGTCGCCGGCGGCCGGACAGCGGCGGCGCTGGCTACGTCGGGCAAGGCGAGGCTCGGCAGGCGAAACCAAGGGCATGGGAGGCTTCAGGGAGCTCACCGGCGTCGATTAAGGAGCTCGGTGAGGTGAGGGAAGGGACGGAGGAGGATGGTCGACGGTGACCGGCGGACGGCTCACGGCGGCGATCGGCGCTCCGGCGATCCTGCGCATAACACGAGACCGCAAGGGCCTGGTTAGAGTCGCAAGGGAGTAAGGAAGATGAAACAGGGGTCGGGGAGGGATGATCATGGCCGGAGAGGGAGTATTTCCCGAACCCGAGCTCGCCGGGCTTTCGCCGGAGATGGGAACGGCGAGCTACGTCGGGCGATAGGAGGCGGTAGAGACCAAATTAAGGGTTGGGGAAGCTTCACGAGCTCAAGACGGAGCTGTTGGGCTAGGTGGTTGGGCGGCGGGAGCTTCGGAGTGGGCTGGCGACGGCGGCGGAGACGAGTGAGGAGCTCGGACTCCGGCGGTCCCTTTTATAGGCACGGTCGGGGACGGTAGAGAGCACGGGATGGTGTGGATGAGCTCGGCCGAGGCGTGCGCACTCGATTGCAAGCTGGCGGGAAGGACGGCGTGCAGTCAGGGCCTGGGCGTGAGGTCACCGGCGATGGCCACGCGGCGGCGATGCTCTGGGCGCTGTAGGGGACGGGAGCGGAGGTCAGCGCTCGCGTGCGGGAGGAGAATGATGGCGGGGTCAGCGGCGGCAGGTTGGAGGCGCGCGTGCAGCTGCCAGGCGTGCGGCGTGCGCAGCGCCGGCGAGCGCCACGGCCGCCCCCCCCCCCTACGGCGAGGAAGATGAACAGGGCTATGTCCCTAGGGTTTGACTTTTGGCTGATCTCTGTATTTTGCAAATTACTCCCAAAATTTGAACTGCACAGGAAAAACTCAAAATACCAAAGTTGTGCAAAAAAATGAGATCTACAACTTTGTCAATAAGAACATTTTCAAAATCCAAACAGTTTTTGAATTATATTCGAAAACAGAAAAGGGAACACTTTTAAGATTTGAATACTTTCAAAATTACTTTTGATTTTATATAGAAACTTGAAAATCTGTAAATACCAAAGTTGTTCCTCTTGACAAGATCTACAACTTTGCTTTTTGAACTAACCCCAAATTTTGAATAGTTTTTGAATTAATAAAAGAGGGGTAAAACTATAAATTGGAAATTAGGGTTTTTACAAAAGCAAAACCAATTCTCTTTTGAATTTTGAACTTTGATTAACTCAACAAAACATCAGAGCACAAATATGAATAAGAAATACATGGAACTAGACACAGAAGTGAAATTACCATTTTGCCCTTATAGGGAGATTTGGGCACTTAGGGTTTTTGAAAATGGATCAATGCATAGCAATTAAGCAACACAAATGCATGGCAAGCAAAGATTAATGATTAAGGATGATGACATGTCAGGTTAATTACATTTTTAACACCAGAGGTGTTACAGTTGTAACAGTCCGGCTGGTTTTAGATGTATAGCCTTAATCCTGCAACAAGTGTCGCACTTAACGACATAAGTTGCGACTTCTCTTTTCATCTTAGGTCACCAATATCTTGTTTTCAAATCCTGATACATCTTACTACTTCCGGGATGAATAGACAATTTTGAATTGCGAGCCTCATTCAAAATCCCGTCTCTTAGTCCTGTATCCTTGGGTACTACCAACCTTTGATTATACCATAAAATCCCTTGCTCATCTACTCGAAAGTTCAACGAACTGTTTGTTTCCAGTCTCTTCTTGATTTGACAGATTTCTTCATCAGACTTCTGTCCTTCGATGATATCACTTTTTAGGGTACACTGTATGGTGATATTACTTAACATTATGGGGTGCATCAGGTTGAACCCATTTTCCAACAAAGGTTGTACGGAGTGGCAGTGAACCTTGCGACTCAAAGCGTCTGCCATGACATTTGCTTTTCTGGGGTGGTAATGCACTTCCAGATTATAATCCTTGATTAGCTCTAACCATCTTCTCTGCTTCATGTTCAACTCAGGTTGGGTGAAGATATACTTCAAACTCTTAGGATCCGTATATACGTGACGCAGATTGCCCATTAAGTAGTGCCTCCAAATCTTCAAAGCATGAACTACTGCTGCTAATTCCAAGTCATGAGTCGGGTAATTCTCTTCATGGGGTCACAACTATCGCGATGCATAGGCTATGACTCTTCCGTTTTGCATAAGCACACATCCAAGTCCAATCTTGGACGCATCGCAAAACACATCAAAAGGTTCCTTTAAATTTGGTTGAGCCAAAACTGGTGCGGTAGTCAACAAAGTCCGAAGAGTGCGAAATGCTGCTTCACACTCTGGAGTCCATTCAAACTTCTTGTTCTTCTGAGTCAATCGGGTCATGGGTTTTGCTATCCTTGAGAAGTCCGGGATAAACCTACGGTAATATCCGGCTAATCCCAAAAAGCTACGTACCTCGTGTACATTGGTGGGTGCTTGCCAATCCATAACTTCTTGTACTTTAGTGGGATCCACAAAGATTCCTTCTTCTGAAAGGATGTGTCCGAGAAAAGGCACTCTCTTTAACCAGAATTCACATTTGCTGAACTTTGCATACTGTTTACACCAGATTTTGGACCAAAAGATTATTATTTTGTAAGCACAAACGACTGGTTTATTAAGGAAGGAATCGACCAGAAAAATAAAGAAGCTTATGTGGGTTCAGGCATGACCAGAAGAATTCTCATGGACCAACATGATGGGCTTCAAAGACGTGTCGGGCTCGGCCAAGGAGTTCAAGTCTGGGTCGTCTTTATCTTACCTATTATGTAACCTAGTCGTGTTAGGACAGGAGTCAACCGGGTTATAAATAGTTAGAGACCCGAATTTTGTAAAGAACAACCCAATCAATCAATACACCGGCCACCAGCCAAAACCCTAGGAGTAGGAGTAACGTAGAACTCGGCGGAACCTTCGATCAGGCAGGGCTGCATCGGCATCGACCGACCTCCAGTTTGCTTGTAAGTTTCACCAATGGCTCGTGTCATCGTTCAATAAGGTTGTATTTGGCATCGACCAAACTCTTGTTAAGCTACGACATGGCTAGTTATCGGTTTAAGCTCGTCTTTTGCAAGACTGTCTTGACTCTGATCAATCTCTTGCTTTAGTCGATCTTGACTAGTTATCAGCTCTATTGGTCTTGGCAAGCCAATGGATTCATCAAGTTATCGACGTTGTTTTACGTTTCAATTTGTTTCTTTACGTTTTAAAAACAACATCCTGCCTAATCAAGATTGACAAAATAGCTCAAGCTTAAGAGATTGCTTTTATCGGCTATCTAAAGGCTTCGTATACTTACATCAAAGAAAATAGCCGATCCAAGCCTTTCATCGACTATTTTGTCAATCTTGATTGCTATATGTTGTGCGTTCGAGATATCCGATGAGATCGTGACTTGATCTAAGGGCAGATGGATTTGATCTAGCATGTCTATTACGGCTGTATTTCTGAACCCCACTGATATATATGATAGATTCACCTGATCTTAGATCGAATCTTGGTTTTAACGGATAGATCTTGTTCGTGCTTCATGGACCCTGCATCGGCTAAAATAGCTGATCCAGTTATGCTTTCTTCATAATGTGCACCTTTAAACTGCCTGGAATCAATGTATCTGCTCATTGCACCGGACGTGATCTAGCTTGGTCATCATTATGGTTGTATGGAGACACCCCACTGTTGATGATTAAGTTATTTTATCGATCTATTTGTTAGTATGGCTATATGGAAACACCCCACTGTTAACGGATAGAACTGCTTATGCAATTAGTCGATACGTTGGTCTCATGTCGTTTAAACGTACGCATAGATCTTTATTTCCTTCACGTGTATAAACCTTCGTCAGTAGTCTTGAAGTGGTTCACGCTCTTCTTGCTTGCAATTGAAAAGCTCGATGGGGTTTGAAGGGGCTGCTGTAATGCCTTTGAAGTTTGTGCAGAGCCTATCTCTGAGGTTGGGCCAGGAATCCACGGTTCCGGGGCGAAGGTTGTTGTACCAGGTTTGCGCGATATCACGCAGGATGATGACAAAAGATTTTGCCATTGTTGATTCATCGCCCCCTGCCGCGGCGACAGCTGCCTCATAGCTCATTATGAACTGGCGAGGGTCAGTGAGTCCATCGTAACGAGGGAGGTTTTGTGGATTGTAGCATGGTGGCCATGGTTGGGTTTGTAGTATCTGGGAGAGTGGTGACTTTGGGTCATAGGGCATTTGGTGTTGTTGGGCTCTGCGTTGGTTGCGAAGGTTTGGCTCTATCTCATCTGGGTAGAGTTGGCGAAAGTTTGGTTGTCTCATGGGGTATGGTTCTGGGTGTCTTGGTGGTGGTGGGGGTGGTGGATGGCGGCGGAGGTTGCCATGATCCTGCTCATTTCCCTCCTGTAGCGGTGGCATTTCCCCATCGTTCCATCCCTCGGCTTCGGCTTCAGCTGCCGCGAGGGACTCCTCCATTCAGCGAAGCTGCTCTCTTGCTTCATCCGCCTTTTGCCTGATAAGGCGCAACCGGTTGTGCCTTTCAAGCTTGTTGGTGAAAGGGGCCCTCGGCAGAGGCACCACGCAGGCTGGCTAAACAAAGCGGTCCTCGCGCACCTTCGCTGCCTACCCCCCCCTGTTTCATCCTGTTAAGCCTCTCAGATCGCAAATCAAACCTCTGAATACTGACCCAACCTTCGGAGGTGTTCAGGTACCTTTTTGCAGGAAAGGGGTGTGAAGAGCGACGGGAGCGACCCTCGCGCATCCCGCGTACCTTCGCCAAGAGACCCAAGCCCAACTGGTGGCGGAGGACCTCAGTCTCTGCGACTGGACGAATACCTCCGCAAGGCGAGGGTCGGCCCTCGTCTTTGCATCGGAGGGAGCGTGAGCCCGGCGACGGCGGGCGCACGGGAGGCAAGCTAGGGTTTTCGGCTCCGGCTGTGTTTGTACGAGTTTGCCCTTCTGTATGAATAGCGCGGAGGAATCTTTCTTGTACCCTATTGTAATTTGGTCGGCACCCCTTGGTATCCCCTATAAATATCGGGGGGTGAACAGTGTAAGGACACGATTTTTTGGGGAACTGAGCCAGAGCGAATTTGTCTTCGTTCCTTAACCTTCGCTGTTACTTCCGACACTTGGTCACCTTCGCCACTCCCCTGCACGAGTGCGGAGGTGGGGCAAGTGTGCTCCCAACAGTTTGGCGCCGTCCGTGGGGATCGAACGTTCGAGATGGCGGGGAACAGGCGAACCAACACCACCAGAGACCTTCGCACGGCTAGAGAGACAGCGGCGGTGATTGTGACACCCTGGTGTCAAGCACTGCATTAGGCACTGCAATTAGCCACTAAGAAAGCATAAGCAATGCATTGCATCATTTCATGTGTATAAGTATGTCTTTGATCTTTTGTTGTTTATTTGAAATTGGATTTCTATTTGACTTGATGCTTTGATTTTGGCTTTATTCTTGAGGAGGATTTAAAAGTGGTTTTCAGAAAAAGTGTTCTATATGAAAGTTGTAGAGAAAAATATTTTGAGCAACTTTTATATTTTGGTCAAAACCTAGTTTGGAGTTTTTGAAACTGTTTTGAATAGTCAAAGTTTGAAAAAGGTTTGAGAAAAAGAAAAAGGAAAATGTTTTTCTTTTCCGCGCACCTTTCGGCCCATCCGGCCTTTCGGCCCACTTCCCCGCCTCGGCCCAGCGCTCGCCGCCTCGCCCGCGCACCGCGCGCCGGCCACCCGACACGGCCGCGCCGTACGCCGGCCGGCTTGCCGCGTGGCGCCCCTTCTCTGCGCCAAATCCACGCCGACCACTCCCTCTCCGATCTTCTCCCACCGGAGCACGCCAGCGATCTTCGCCGGCCACTCCCGCGCATCCTCGTCTGCTGAGCCGCCTGCCGCCGCCTCGCCGACCGCGCCGCCGTGGCCCCCGCCTCGACCACCGGCCGGCCGAGCCGACCAAAAGCCCGAGCACTCCACCCTCCGCTCCTTCGCCCGCTCATTCGCGCACTCGCCCGCTCTCACTCTCCCTCGCTCTCGCCTGCACACAAGCGCAAAGAGCGAGCGCTCGGCTCGCGCTCGCCGTGACCACCACCATATCCACCCCTCTCCGTTCCGGCCACGTCGAGCCACCACCCCCCCAATCCATCTCGCACACCACTCCGCCTACGCCTCGGACACCCGGTGCTCGCGCTTGCGCCACCGACCGAGCCCCACCGACGCCGAAGTCCGAAGAGCCCCGCCGCGGAAGCATTCAGCGCCGCTCGGAGCCCGGAGCCGTTCGTCCCCGACCCGAGCTCCACCGCCTCCCTTCTTCCTCCTCCAGCTTCGCCAAGCCAAGGCAAGGTGAGAACACCAACTAGCCCTAACGCTATCGTTCCCTATCTCTCTGTTCACCACGGCCGAGCGCCATTGCCGCCATCGCGGACCTCACACGTGGCCAGCACGCACCAGCGCACCTCCGGCCAAACCATCACCCCTAGGACTCTCCTCTAGGTTCACTGAGTCTCACACGCCCGCCAATTTAGCCGGCGACCGCCGGAAACGGCGTAGCCGCGCGATGCCGCCGCCGCCGTGCGCTGCCGCTCGCCGCCGGCACGCTACGGCCGTGCGCTGGCCAACCCACCGGTACCGCCAGATGCGCCTCGTTGAGACGAGTCCGCAGGGCCCAGCCTCCACGCCGGCGACCTCACCGACGGCGAGAAATCGCCGGACCAATCCCTCCCCTGTGTTCCGTCTCGTCCGAGCCCCCGAGTCCGGCCTCGGACGGGCGTGCGTGTTCCGTCTCGCCCGAGCCCCCGAGTTCGGCCTCGGACGGGCGCGCCTGTGTTCCGTCTCGTCCGAGCCCCCGAGTCCGGCCTCGGACGGGCGTGCGTGTTCCGTCTCGCCCGAGCCCGCGAGCCAGGCCTCGGACGAGCGTGCGTTCGTCCGATTCGCCCGAGCCGAGCCATCGGCCGCGGTTTCGTCGAGCCAAGTCTCGGCCGATTCGCTTTCCGCCGTGCGCCCGAGCCCGAATGGGTTCTGCTGACCCACGGGTCCCGCGCGTCAGCCCCTTACCGGTCCATAGACCGAGTTCTCGCAAGCCAGCCGGGAGAAGTTAAATGTTTTTCTTTTTCGGTTTAATTTCCAGAGATGCTTGTTATTTTTGTGTAGCCTGTTTTATAAATCCAAATGAAGTGCTTCCAGTTTTATTAGCTTTCTTATGAATAGATCTATCATGGGAAAATATGAATGTATTTTTGATAGCAGTTTATTTTACTGTTTTCATTTATTTCAGTTTATATGCTTTTGTTTAAATAAATGATTATAAGTGTTTTCTGGTTGAGATAATTCCTGG
Source organism: Coix lacryma-jobi var. lacryma-jobi (assembly GCA_009763385.1). NCBI lineage: Eukaryota > Viridiplantae > Streptophyta > Magnoliopsida > Poales > Poaceae > Coix > Coix lacryma-jobi. Next base: position 25,226,086 of record CM019830.1, on the reverse strand, counting down.
AAAATTTTGTGTAAGTTTATTATACTGTTTGGCACCTGTGAAAAATATATGATGCACTGTTTATGTAGAAAAAGTTACTGTTATAGTTAAAAGTCTCTTTTTGCTGATTTCTTAGAATAAGTGTTAAGGTGTTTTATATGCTGAAATAAAATATGGAAAATTTGTACAGTCTCTGTATGCCTTGTAGAATCTAAGAAAAGTATGAACTTGATCTGTTTTATGGAAAAAATTTGTAGTTGCTTTACAACTGTGCTTTTCTGTATAGATCTTTAGAAATTCATGTAAGAAAATATATGATGGTTCTGGTCATGGAACTTTCTGGATAAATATGAAATGTGAAGTAGAATCTGGGAAAAATAGGAAATAGAGCTATGCACTCTTTTACAGTGGGGTTGTAGTTCAAAGTACCTTTTTAGGCAGTTTGCTTGTCATTTTTGTATCTGCAGCTCTGTATTTTATCTTTGGCTGAAACTTGTTCAGTAGAGTCCAGCAAGTGTGGTTTACCTTCTGGAATTTTTGTGGATTTTTCTGAGCCCAGAAAAATACACTTGCAGTTCAAATCTGAGTTTCCTTTGATGTATTTAAATAAGAAAGAGTTGAATAATCAGATTTTGTTTTATGAAATAAATGAGATATTGCCCCCAATATTAAAAGTGGTTCAACAAGTTGGCTTGGTTGGTTTGCAAGAGTTATTTCCGCATTTATTGAATTATAAATTCATCGCACGCAATAGGATCGACCCCGCCGGAGCTTCACCAAGAGCAGGAGCTAAACGCCGAGCCGGAGATCCAGGAGCTACAGCAGCCAGAGGAAGTCGACCCCGTCCACGACACTAACCTGCCCGAGTGCCCCTCCCACGAGGCCTCGGTTTTCACTCAAGGCAAGCCCCGGAGCATTCTAAGTCTCCCAGTTTTTGCAATTAATTTACTTGAGTCCTTTTATATTGTGATGCATTAGGTATAGGAGTTGAGTGAATCCTATTTGTTGCATTACCATTCCTTGATTATTGATTATTACCTGCCTTGTTATCCTGCTACTGCTTAATAAGGTAGAATTGCTTAGCCTGCTTAATAAAAGTAGTAGTTAAGGATGTTTCCGTAATACCCCGATGGGTATTTACCGGATCACGGTTGGCTATATTTGCTATCGTGGAAAAGAACCTGAGTAGTAATGAAATACGGTCAACTGGAAGGCAAGGCACAAGTTTGGAAACTTGGGGCAGTCCGTCCGTTGGATCGTGTAGGTTTGTATCGATGTTGGCCCTCGTTCATTTTTGAACGCGCCCTTTTACTTAGGGATATGTCGGTGCCGTAATCATCGACCCCAAAGCCGGTTAGAAGCTGTTCGGGCCGGTCTCAACCCGTGTCGTGCCCTCTAGTACGGAAGTTGCGATCTGCCACGTGAGGCCATCGCCAGACTCTGATTGGGCGGTCCGTGCTTGAGCCGCGACGATTACCACCACGAACAAGCGTCGAGCGGTTGCCCAATGCATGGACCCGACGGGGAAAGTGTGGGCTGGTATTAAAGGTCTTTCACCAGCTGGTTTGGAATTCGATTCGAGTCGCCGTCTCCCCCGGTTAGTGGGAAACTATGGCGAGCTTCACCACGATACAACTCCATGTGATGTTTAAAGGTTCAACTAAAATGTGGATAAGTCAACTGGATATGGTTATATTATTGTTTGTTAGATTCAAGTGAGTGCTCTAGTACAGGTAATAACCTAGAACTAAGGAGTAGGTTTAAAAGTAACAACTCATCCTAATCATTAATTATCCCTTATCTGAATTTGAGCCTTTCGCAACTAAAAGATCCCAGCTCCACCTCAAAAGCCTTGCATACCCTTGGAGTCTGTTATTTTCAGTTAGACGGGTAAGTCTAGCTGAGTACATCCCCGTACTCAGGGTTTATCCCGTTTGTTGTAGATGGCCAGGTCTACTTTGGCTATTGTAAGCACTGCCTCTACCCAGTGGAAGGTGATGAGGAGTAGGCCCAGGGCAGGGTCGTCAAGAAGCTTTCCTCCTTCTTTTGCCGGACTGAGACTACTGGTGGCACACTATCTTAAAAAGGAGGAATGACTTGTGTTGAGTTGGTTTATCAAACAATGTTTTATTTGGACCACGTTTGTTGTGGTCGTGTTTTAAACTTATTCAAGCTTCCGCACTATTAAACTCAATATTGTAATAACTCTGTTTTAAATTCCGCACTCTGATGTTTTAAATTCGATTTCGTTTCGCTGTGATGTATCTTTACGAATGTAACCTTGAACGATGCGATCCTGTATGTTATGGTGTTAGAAATCCTTCGTGATTTCCGGACTACCGGGGTTATATGGGTTCAAGTATGAGTCGAAGTCAGACGGATTTGGCTAAGATAATACTTGAGCTCTTATCGCCAGGTCGGTTCCGCCGCAGCTGGTATCGGAGCATGGTTCAAGTGATTACCTTCGTAAAGAGCTATTTTCGAACTAAAATGGGTATTTCAAAACTATTTTCAAAACTATTTTAATTACTAAGTGTGCCCAGTCTCGTCCTTAAGCCCTATACTAGGATTCAGGTGGCTTAACTGCTAACAGGGTTCAGGGTTTTGCTTCATGCTGGATCTTTATTTGCTGGTCCATTCTCGGGAAAAGAGAATGCGTCGATTGCGAAAACATGCATAAAATGATTTTGTGAGATATGAGAGCATGACCGTCCAACCGTCGGTCTAGGTGAGAGTTCTTATACCAAGTATGTGCGAGCTCCACGCAGACACATATGAGGGTATCAATGATTTTAAGGGTGATTTCTATTGGTGCATGGTGTTTAGTATTGGCTTCTATGTATTTTGCGCATATTGGCCAATACTCAGTTGTTTTATCATTGGGAATTTTGTTGGGCTGAAATGAATCTTCTGCAGGTACACTAACTATGCGAACGAGTAGAACGTGTAGATAACGCATGAGAGATCGTTCTTGCCACCGACTAGAACGTTAGGACTTACGAGTCATTAATAGTGAGTGAGAACGTAAGTACGATCATGCATCATGTTTAAATTCTTGCATTTACATTACCTCCCCTTAATTAAAAGTTGTCTCTTTTCTATAAAATTTGCCAACTTAATATCTGTCTCACGAGAGTTCGAAACCCTTTTTGCTTCTACAGATGGCCTGAACCAAGTTGACTGCTCGCAAGGCCACCGGAGGCAGGGGAGTTCCGCGTCACCGCTTGGCCACCAAGCTGACCCGGAGGACGTTCTTGTCCTACTTCGGGTTGCCGACTATCCTTTGGAGGATTTTGCAGGCCGTTGGCTACGAGGAAGGACAGGAGCCCAGATACTCATGGCAGAAGGAGATTTACGGGCAGGATTCCTTGGTCATGGTGGAGATCAAGGTCAAGGCCCTACCTGCTAAGCCCCACTGGACAGGATGGACAGAGATCACCAGAGGCACGTGTGCCAAGGATGGAGCTAACAGGGCAGCATATCGTGTGCTGAAGGATATCATCGCCCGTTTCCCCGCCGACTTAGCCAGTGCGATGGCAGGAGTGTTTCCCCGTGGATCACTTTTCCCATTGCGCTGGAAGCAGACTCCAGAGTCAGCCTTGACAGGGAGCCCTGAGGAGCGTTTCTACTGCGAGACACCTGCGATGAGCGCCACTGGAGCTCTGTTGGGTGTATGTGAGAGTTTGGAGCACACTCTCGAGAGCGTGTCCTTCACCCTCACCGCCACCTACCAGAGCAAGAGGAAGCTTCAGGAGGACTTCGACGCTGAGGTTGCTCGTCTACAGGAGAGGATTCAGCAGCTCACGCTTGAGCGCGACGACGCCCGCACCACTGCCGCAGCTCAGTCTACCGCCAGGACAGTCGCCGAGCAGATGTACCTGACCATCGCTCTTCAGAGAGATGAGGCCCGCACCGCGCTCGACCAGCTCAGAGAGGGAGCTCACCTGTTGATTCAGCAGATCCATGGACAGCAGGCCTACATCGAGCAGCTCCATGAGGCCGTCCATGAGTTCCATCATGCAGCACAGGAGGCAGCAGCACCAGCAGCTCCCGCAGCAGAGGCCCCAGATCCCCAGGACGGAGAGGTTCTTGGTCCCGACGCCCCACCAGAGGAGGCTCATGCAGATGAGCCTATGATCGATGTTGACATCGAGGACGCCGCATCCGCCGCTGGAGATCCCTGAGCGCTAGTTTGTTAGGGATCGTTTTCTTTTGTATAGCTTGAGCTTGCTCGCTAAGTGATGTAATTATCCAAACATGTGATGGTTTTATGTTTAACTTATGATGGCATGTAATGGCTTTTGGACAAAGTCCGGACTTCTATCCGGCACCTCTTTTATGGAAATCCGTCATTTGCATGTCTAATTCCAAGCGATTATTCTGTGATGTTGTATGGAAAATGAGTAATTATACTTGGACGTGTGCTAAATTTCCGAATTTATGTGCAGCACAGTATTTATTCATGATCGGTGTAACATCACCTAATGATTGCTTATTAATGGGATATGCAGATGCCGGCACACACCCGCAGCCAGCGTGGGCAGGGAGCAGGATCGGAGGAGAACTTGCCACCTCCCCCGCCGCCGCCGATGACGCCTGAAGCGTTCTTTGGACAGTTCCTAGGTAGCCAGAGGAACATGGAAGAAATGCAGAGGCACATGGAGGCCACCCTCCGCAACATCGCCAACAACACCGCGCAACAGCATCAGCAGCGCCAAGGCCCGGAGCCCAACCAGTATAACTCCTACCGTGACTTCTTGGACACTCGTCCTCCAGTGTTCAAGGAAGCCACTGAGCCGCTCGAAGCTGATGAATGGCTCAACTCTATCACACAGAAGTTCCGTCTGCTTCGTCTGACGGAAGAGCTTAAAGCGGAGTATGCCGCTCACATGTTGGAAGGACCCGCAGGTTTGTGGTGGACCCAGTACCGTGCATCTCTGCCAGCTAATGCACGTGTTACTTGGGATCAATTCTCTACTGCTATGCGCAACCACTACATCCCTAGTGGTCTGATGGAAATGAAGATTGCCGAGTTCATGAGGTTGTCCCAGGGGACCAGGTCCGTATCAGAGTACCTCCACAGCTTCAACAATCTGGCTCGCTATGCCCCAGATGTTGTAAATACTGAGGCCAAGAAGATTGCCAGTTTCAAGCGTGGCATGAATGCCACAATGCTATCCAAGATGGGTAACAGTCACCGCACCACCTTTAGTGACTTCGTCAGTGACTGTCTCAACCAAGAGGCCAATGACAGCCGGCTAGCAATAGAGACACGCCGTCGTGCGAACGAAGGAGGTTCGTCTCAGCAAAGGACCACTTTCGGAGCACGCGCCCCGTACCGCCCGCCTGTCACTGGAGCAAGGTACCGTCCCCCACAAAGAAAGATCACCACCAACCGTCCCCGTCCTAGTTTCCAGAAGCCCTACACCGCCCCCATGATGCAAAACAAGAGCAAAGCAGGAAATGCAGCAGGTCCCAGGACTCCGTACGTAATTGGCCCATGCTACAACTGTGGTCAAACCGGACACCTGTCACGTCAGTGCCCTCGACCGAAGAAGCAGTACACTCAGCCCAGCCTCGTACCGGTCATGTGCACCACACCACTGTGGAAGAAGTGCCAGAAGGAGAGCCTGTCACCGCTGGTACGTTTCTCGTTAATCAATGCCCCGCAGTTGTGTTGTTTGATTCTGGAGCATCACATTCTTTCATAAGTGAGAATTTTGTTTTGAGAAGTAATCTTGAGTTGATAGAGTTAGACCGGGGATATCAGATAAGTTCCGCCGGAGCCGTTCTCTTCGCGCGAAAAATGGCTAAAGGAGTAGAAATGACCTTTGGGGATAAAAAGGCCATAGTGGACCCCATAGTCATTCCTGGTCTAGGTCTGGATGTAATCTTGGGTATGGGTTGGATGAAACTATGGAAGGTTAATCTAGACACCGCAGAGAGAATAGTGTCTATGGTTAGTCCCAGGAATGGATCTTCTTTCAGGTTCAAGTTACCTCGAAACCCCCATGAGATCGGAGTATTGTTCAATGTCACGGCAAAACAGATAGCTGAGATTCCAGTAGTATGTGAGTTTCTAGATGTTTTTCCTGATGAGTTGCCTGGACTACCGCCAGATAGGGATGTGGAGTTTGCTATCGAGTTAATCCCTGGAACGGCACCCATATCACAAAGACCGTATAGAATGCACGCCAAAGAGTTAGCAGAGCTTAAGATTCAATTGCAAGAGCTTTTGGATAAAGGTTTGATACGCCCTAGTTCGTCGCCTTGGGGATGTCCCGCTATCTTTGTGAAAAAGAAAGATAAGACTCTGAGGATGTGTGTGGATTATAGGCCGCTTAATACAGTAACTATAAAGAACAAGTACCCCTTACCCCGGATTGACGTCTTGTTTGATCAGTTGTCTAAAGCAAAAGTGTTCTCCAAATCGACCTGAGGTCAGGTTACCATCAGATCAAGATCAGACGTGAGGACATACCAAAAACAGCTTTCTCTACTAGATATGGACTGTACGAGTATCTGGTTATGTCTTTTGGGTTGACTAATGCACTGGCACATTTCATGTACCTGATGAATTCCGTCTTCATGCCAGAGTTGGACAAGTTTGTCGTAGTGTTCATCGATGATATTTTGGTATACTCTGAGAATGAGAAGGATCATGCTGAGCATCTACAAGTTGTTCTGACCCGACTTAGAGAGCATAAGTTGTATGCTAAGTTTAGTAAGTGTGAGTTTTGGTTGAAGAAGGTACTTTTCCTTGGTCATATCCTTTCGGAAGAAGGAATCTCCGTAGACCCTTCTAAAGTACAGGAAGTTATGGATTGGCAAGCGCCTACCACCGTACACGAGGTTCGCAGCTTCTTAGGTTTGGCAGGATATTACCGTCGGTTTATTCCGGATTTTTCAAGAATAGCCAAGCCTATGACCCGTTTGACACAGAAGAACAAGAAGTTCGAATGGACTCCAGAGTGTGAAACAGCTTTCCGCACTCTGCGAACGTTGTTGACTTCCGCACCAGTTTTGGCTCAGCCAAACTTGGAGGAACCTTTTGATGTGTTTTGTGACGCATCTAAGGTTGGACTCGGATGTGTACTCATGCAAAATGGAAGAGTTATCGCCTATGCTTCTCGTCAGTTGAGACCACACGAAGAGAATTACCCCACTCATGATTTGGAATTAGCAGCCGTCGTGCATGCACTCAAGATTTGGAGACATTACCTTATGGGAAATCTATGTCATGTGTACACGGATCATAAAAGTCTGAAGTATATCTTCACCCAGCCGGAGTTGAACATGAGGCAGAGAAGATGGTTAGAATTAATAAAGGATTACAACCTGAAGTGCATTACCACCCTGGAAAAGCGAATGTTGTAGCTGATGCCTTGAGTCGCAAGACTCATTGCAACTCTCTACAACCACTGTTGGAAGATGGATTTAATCTTATGCACCCTATCATGTTAAACAATATCACTCTTCAGTGCACCTTAGAAAGTGACATCATCGAGAGACAGAAGTCCGATGCAGAAATCTGTCAGATAAAGAAGAGGTTAGAAACCAATAGTTCTTTGAACTTCAGGACTGATAATCAGGGAATCTTGTGGTATAACCAGAGGTTAGTCGTTCCTAAGGATGCAGAGCTGAAAGGAAGAATTCTGGGTGAAGCTCACAATTCAAAGTTGTCCTATCCACCCAGGAAGTAGTAAGATGTATCAGGGTTTGAAAACCAGATATTGGTGGTCACAGATGAAGAAAGAAGTTGCAGCCTATGTCGCCAGATGTGATACTTGTTGCAGAGTAAAGGCAATACATCTGAAACCCGCCGGACTATTACAACCGTTATCGATTCCAGAGTGGAAATGGGAAGAGATCAGTATGGACTTTATCACAGGTCTTCCCACTACTCAAAAAGGGAATGATTCGATTTGGGTTATTGTGGATCGGTTATCTAAAGTGGCTCACTTCATACCAGTCAAAACTACCCACCGACCGCATCAGTATGCAGACCTGTACATACAGAATATCTTGAGATTGCATGGGATCCCAAAAAGGATTGTCTCTGATAGAGGACCCCAGTTCATAGCACGTTTTTGGGAACAGTTGCACAAGGAATTAGGAACCAAGTTGGTAAGAAGTTCCGCCTACCACCCCCAAACCGCAGGGCAAACGGAGAGAGTAAATCAGATTCTAGAAGATATCCTGAGAGCTTGTGTCTTGTCTTCAGGAGAGTCATGGGAGAAATGGTTACCCCTTGCTGAGTTTTCATATAATAACAGTTATCAAGAAAGTATAAAAATGGCACCTTTTGAGGTTCTATATGGACGAAGATGCAGAACCCCAGTAAATTGGGTTGAGTCTGGAGATCGAGGATTCTATGGGTCCGATTATGTAAAAGATGCTGAGGAATTGTACAAACAGTACAACAACATATCAAGGTAGCACAGTCTCGACAAAAGAGTTATGCTGACACCCGAAGGAGACCTTTGAAATTTCAAGTTGGAGACTATGTGTATCTCAAGGTTTCACCAATGAGAAAGGTCCAACGCTTTGGAATTAAAAGAAGCTAGCACCTCGATATGTGGGACCTTATCAGATCATAGCAAAGAAGGGAAAAGTGGCATATGAAGTGCAGTTACCCCCAGTGATGAGTGCAGTTTTCCCAGTGTTCCACGTATCACAGCTGAAGAAGTGCCTTCGAGTTCCCGAACAAGAGGAAGTTCGAGTCCCGGATGTCACGATCAGATCAGATCTGGAGTACTACGAACAACCTAAGGAGATTTTGGATACCAAGACTCGAGAGACTCGTAACCGAACAGTGAAGACTTACAAGATTCTCTGGAGTAATCACGGACCCAACGATGCTACATGGGAAACCGAGGAGTACCTAAGCGTAAACTACCCCGCTTTTTATAAAGATTGGTACGTAACTTAAATCTCGGGACGAGAGTTCTTTAAGGGGGGAAGGGCTTTGACACCCTGGTGTCAAGCACTGCATTAGGCACTGCAATTAGCCACTAAGAAGCATAAGCAATGCATTGCATCATTTCATGTGTATAAGTATGTCTTGATCTTTTGTTGTTTATTTGAAATTGGATTTCTATTTGACTTGATGCTTTGATTTTTGGCTTTATTCTTGAGGAGGATTTAAAAGTGGTTTTCAGAAAAAGTGTTCTATATGAAAGTTGTAGAGAAAAATATTTTGAGCAACTTTTATATTTTGGTCAAAACCTAGTTTGGAGTTTTTCAAACTGTTTTTGAGAAGTCAAACTTTGGAAATTTCTGGAAAAAGAAAAAGAATGTTTTTCTTTCCCGGCGCCAACCTTTCGGCCCATCCGGCCTTTCGGCCCACTTCCCCGCCTCGGCCCAGCGCTCGCCGCCTCGCCCGCGCGCGCGCCCGCCCCGCACCGCGCGCCGGCCACCCGACACGGCCGCGCCGTACGCCGGCCGGCTTGCCGCGTGGCGCCCCTTCTCTGCGCCAAATCCACGCCGACCACTCCCTCTCCGATCTTCTCCCACCGGAGCACGCCAGCGATCTTCGCCGGCCACTCCCGCGCATCCTCGTCTGCCGAGCCGCCTGCCGCCGCCTCGCCGACCGCGCCGCCGTGGCCCCCGCAGCGACCACCGGCCGGCCGAGCCGACCAAAAGCCCGAGCACTCCACCCTCCGCTCCTTCGCCCGCTCATTCGCGCACTCGCCCGCTCTCACTCTCCCTCGCTCTCGCCTGCACACAAGCGCAAAGAGCGAGCGCTCGGCTCGCGCTCGCCGTGACCACCACCATATCCACCCCTCCGTTCCGGCCACGTCGAGCCACCACCCCCCAATCCATCTCGCACACCACTCCGCCTACGCCTCGGACACCCGGTGCTCGCGCTTGCGCCACCGACCGAGCCCCACCCGCGACGTCCGAAGAGCCCCGCCGCGGAAGCATTCAGCGCCGCTCGGAGCCCGGAGCCGTTCGTCCCCGACCCGAGCTCCACCGCCTCCCTTCTTCCTCCTCCAGCTTCGCCAAGCCAAGGCAAGGTGAGAACACCAACTAGCCCTAACGCTATCGTTCCCTATCTCTCTGTTCACCACGGCCGAGCGCCATTGCCGCATCGCGGACCTCACACGTGGCCAGCACGCACCAGCGCACCTCCGGCCAAACCATCACCCCATAGGACTCTCCTCTACGTTCACTGAGTCTCACACGCCCGCCAATTTAGCCGGCGACCGCCGGAAACGGCGTAGCCGCGCGATGCCGCCGCCGCCGTCGCTGCCGCTCGCCGCCGGCACGCTACGGCCGTGCGCTGGCCAACCCACCGGTACCGCCAGATGCGCCTCGTTGAGACGAGTCCGCAGGGCCCAGCCTCCGCGCCGGCGACCTCACCGACGGCGAGAAATCGCCGGACCAATCCCTCCCCTGTGTTCCGTCTCGTCCGAGCCCCCGAGTCCGGCCTCGGACGGGCGTGCGTGTTCCGTCTCGCCCGAGCCCCCGAGTTCGGCCTCGGACGGGCGCGCCTGTGTTCCGTCTCGTCCGAGCCCCCGAGTCCGGCCTCGGACGGGCGTGCGTGTTCCGTCTCGCCCGAGCCCGCGAGCCAGGCCTCGGACGAGCGTGCGTTCGTCCGATTCGCCCGAGCCGAGCCATCGGCCGCGGTTTCGTCGAGCCAAGTCTCGGCCGATTCGCTTTCCGCCGTGCGCCCGAGCCCGAATGGGTTCTGCTGACCCACGGGTCCCGCGCGTCAGCCCCTTACCGGTCCATAGACCGAGTTCTCGCAAGCCAGCCGGGAGAAGTTAAATGTTTTTCTTTTTCGGTTTAATTTCCAGAGATGCTTGTTATTTTTGTGTAGCCTGTTTTATAAATCCAAATGAAGTGCTTCCAGTTTTATTAGCTTTCTTATGAATAGATCTATCATGGGAAAATATGAATGTATTTTTGATAGCAGTTTATTTTACTGTTTTCATTTATTTCAGTTTATATGCTTTTGTTTAAATAAATGATTATAAGTGTTTTCTGGTTGAGATAATTCCTGGAAAATTTTGTGTAAGTTTATTATACTGTTTGGCACCTGTGAAAAATATATGATGCACTGTTTATGTAGAAAAAGTTACTGTTATAGTTAAAAGTCTCTTTTTGCTGATTTCTTAGAATAAGTGTTAAGGTGTTTTATATGCTGAAATAAAATATGGAAAATTTGTACAGTCTCTGTATGCCTTGTAGAATCTAAGAAAAGTATGAACTTGATCTGTTTTATGGAAAAAATTTGTAGTTGCTTTACAACTGTGCTTTTCTGTATAGATCTTTAGAAATTCATGTAAGAAAATATATGATGGTTCTGGTCATGGAACTTTCTGGATAAATATGAAATGTGAAGTAGAATCTGGGAAAAATAGGAAATAGAGCTATGCACTCTTTTACAGTGGGGTTGTAGTTCAAAGTACCTTTTTAGGCAGTTTGCTTGTCATTTTTGTATCTGCAGCTCTGTATTTTATCTTTGGCTGAAACTTGTTCAGTAGAGTCCAGCAAGTGTGGTTTACCTTCTGGAATTTTTGTGGATTTTTCTGAGCCCAGAAAAATACACTTGCAGTTCAAATCTGAGTTTCCTTTGATGTATTTAAATAAGAAAGAGTTGAATAATCAGATTTTGTTTTATGAAATAAATGAGATATTGCCCCCAATATTAAAAGTGGTTCAACAAGTTGGCTTGGTTGGTTTGCAAGAGTTATTTCCGCATTTATTGAATTATAAATTCATCGCACGCAATAGGATCGACCCCGCCGGAGCTTCACCAAGAGCAGGAGCTAAACGCCGAGCCGGAGATCCAGGAGCTACAGCAGCCAGAGGAAGTCGACCCCGTCCACGACACTAACCTGCCCGAGTGCCCCTCCCACGAGGCCTCGGTTTTCACTCAAGGCAAGCCCCGGAGCATTCTAAGTCTCCCAGTTTTTGCAATTAATTTACTTGAGTCCTTTTATATTGTGATGCATTAGGTATAGGAGTTGAGTGAATCCTATTTGTTGCATTACCATTCCTTGATTATTGATTATTACCTGCCTTGTTATCCTGCTACTGCTTAATAAGGTAGAATTGCTTAGCCTGCTTAATAAAAGTAGTAGTTAAGGATGTTTCCGTAATACCCCGATGGGTATTTACCGGATCACGGTTGGCTATATTTGCTATCGTGGAAAAGAACCTGAGTAGTAATGAAATACGGTCAACTGGAAGGCAAGGCACAAGTTTGGAAACTTGGGGCAGTCCGTCCGTTGGATCGTGTAGGTTTGTATCGATGTTGGCCCTCGTTCATTTTTGAACGCGCCCTTTTACTTAGGGATATGTCGGTGCCGTAATCATCGACCCCAAAGCCGGTTAGAAGCTGTTCGGGCCGGTCTCAACCCGTGTCGTGCCCTCTAGTACGGAAGTTGCGATCTGCCGCGTGAGGCCATCGCCAGACTCTGATTGGGCGGTCCGTGCTTGAGCCGCGACGATTACCACCACGAACAAGCGTCGAGCGGTTGCCCAATGCATGGACCCGACGGGGAAAGTGTGGGCTGGTATTAAAGGTCTTTCACCAGCTGGTTTGGAATTCGATTCGAGTCGCCGTCTCCCCCGGTTAGTGGGAAACTATGGCGAGCTTCACCACGATACAACTCCATGTGATGTTTAAAGGTTCAACTAAAATGTGGATAAGTCAACTGGATATGGTTATATTATTGTTTGTTAGATTCAAGTGAGTGCTCTAGTACAGGTAATAACCTAGAACTAAGGAGTAGGTTTAAAAGTAACAACTCATCCTAATCATTAATTATCCCTTATCTGAATTTGAGCCTTTCGCAACTAAAAGATCCCAGCTCCACCTCAAAAGCCTTGCATACCCTTGGAGTCTGTTATTTTCAGTTAGACGGGTAAGTCTAGCTGAGTACATCCCCGTACTCAGGGTTTATCCCGTTTGTTGTAGATGGCCAGGTCTACTTTGGCTATTGTAAGCACTGCCTCTACCCAGTGGAAGGTGATGAGGAGTAGGCCCAGGGCAGGGTCGTCAAGAAGCTTTCCTCCTTCTTTTGCCGGACTGAGACTACTGGTGGCACACTATCTTAAAAAGGAGGAATGACTTGTGTTGAGTTGGTTTATCAAACAATGTTTTATTTGGACCACGTTTGTTGTGGTCGTGTTTTAAACTTATTCAAGCTTCCGCACTATTAAACTCAATATTGTAATAACTCTGTTTTAAATTCCGCACTCTGATGTTTTAAATTCGATTTCGTTTCGCTGTGATGTATCTTTACGAATGTAACCTTGAACGATGCGATCCTGTATGTTATGGTGTTAGAAATCCTTCGTGATTTCCGGACTACCGGGGTTATATGGGTTCAAGTATGAGTCGAAGTCAGACGGATTTGGCTAAGATAATACTTGAGCTCTTATCGCCAGGTCGGTTCCGCCGCAGTGATCCCACCTGCCGAGGAGATACCAGAACCCTCAAGGGCGCAGGATGTCACCCCGGACACGGAGGTCCCGGGCCCTCAAGCCCGGACCGTGTTGCACCCTCACACCCCCGGGGAGGGAGAGGGAGCTGACGAAGAGGAGTTGGGCCTTGAGGCCCTCAAAAGCCTCAGGCTGAGCTGCAGGAGAAGAAAAGGCGTCTGGACCAGCTAGAGAAGCACAATCGGTTGCACGCCATCAGGCAGAAGGAAGACGAGGCTAGGGAGCAGCTTCACCGAATGGAAGAGTCCCTCGCCGCGGCTGAGGCCGAGGCAGAGGGCTGGAACGATGGGGAAATGCCCCCGCTGCAGGAAGGAAGTGAGGAGCGAGATCGAGACAACCTTCGCCATCCACCGCCGCCACCACCGCCACTCCAAGAGCCTTACCCAATGAGACAGCAAAACTTTCGCCAACTTTATCCAGATGAGAGAGAGCCAAACCTCCGCATCCAAAGAAGACCTCAGCAACACCAAATGCCCTATGACCCGAGGTCACCCCTCTCCCAGATACTCCAAACTCAACCCTGAAGGACCGAGAAAGCACTAGCAAGGCGACCAGAGGGGGGGGGTGGATGGGAGCTCAAAAATTCTTCTCAAAAATTTTGGCCAACTGTCCCAAAATCAACCCCAAGAGACGGCGACCGAAACCGTGATGCTCACGACCCTTGGAAGAGGGTGGATGATCCCTAAGATCACAGCGGAGCACCACCAAGAAGAAGCAAACCAAACTCCAAAAGTTCCGGCTCGAACACAACCCCAAAAACCAAGTCCCGGACGTAGATAGACGGCTACGTCGAGAAACTCCTAAATACCTATGCTAACAAGTAGCAAAGATACCTAGAGAGGTTCCTTGGTCAACTACAGGGCCAAACGAGAAGTCCGGAAACCAAGCGAACGAGCCGGGAGAGCAAACGCACTAAACCGGAAGACTCAGGCAATTCCCGGACTGTCCGGCCCTGGGGTCCCGAACTGTCCGCGGTAGGAGCGGACTGTCCGCCAAGAAGTCCCGGACTGTCCGCCGGCAGAAACACCAAAACAGCAAGGTTGCTGAACCCTTGCTGGACGAGTCCCGGATTGTCCGCCAATCACAACGGCGGACTGTCCGCCGGTTAATGAACAGTAACCCGATCGAGGAACTCAGCCACTGAACAGGCTGCTCCCCCGACGCCCGGACTGTCCGCCGGTCAAACCGCGGACTGTCCACGACCTTGCAGAGAGGGCGATTTTGATCGCCTTCTCTCCAAATCTCTCCAAATCCGATCCAACTCAAAATCCCAAGTTCCCAAACTTGGAGAAGATGATCACGGGGTAGTTAGGAGACTATCCCCAAGAAATCATCCGCTCAAATCAACCAAATCACCAAGAAATCAAAAGGGAAGGTGGATGAACGGAAAAAGCGCCACGAAAATGAAATCGTCCCGATCTATTCGATCATGAGGAGTTAGATGAATTCCTTTGGTCGAAATGACCTCCTCAATGATACGAACAAATTGGTTCAAACGGATTTCGCAAAGACGCACCGGAGAGGGAGATCGAGTGACGGGAAAATCGCGAAGAAACGAAGAACGCGAAGAACACGAATCAAAACGCGAATCAAGTCATCGATCTGCACTGCAAAGGTGAGATTACGGTCTCACTTCCTCACAATCAATAGTACACAGAGGCAAGTCTCTCTGCGGATCTCAGCTAGCTACAGCAGGGGATGGGAGAGCAGGAAACCCTAAGGCGAAAGAGCAAATGACTGAGATGACTAACTGAGATAAGGGGAGGAGGGTGTCTCCCCGACTACTTATCCTAATTCTAGTCTAAGTACAATTCCTACTCTACCCCTCTCTATTCTAATTATAGAGCGAACCAGCTAAACCCTAGGGTTATTCTGGACCAACTCGGTGGTAGGTGTATCCGACGGCCACGCCCGCACAACTCGTCCGCGTTGCCTCCCGCAACCTTCCGATTGCCGCCACGTGTCGCCCTCGCTCTGCACCCCCGGTTTTGTGGCCCAAACCGGGAAACCATTCTTTTCCAGCTATCCCCCGGTTTTGAGGCCCAAACCGGGAAACCAGCCTCCAAATCCAACGCCTGAGTTTTGTGGCCCAAACTCAGAAACCCGCAGCGCCCAGGTTTTGAGGCCTAAACCTGGAAACAGTCCTCAGCCCGAGTTTTGTGGCCAAACTCGGAAACCCTCAGCACCCAGGTTTTGAGGCCCAAACCTGGAAACCGTCCACAGCCCGAGTTTTGTGGCCAAACTCGGAAACCCTCAGCACCCAGGTTTTGAGGCCCAAACCTGGAAACCGTCCACCCGATGTTTTTTCCCTGGCTCTACCACCAAACCGAAGCTGTAGAGGGGATGCACCGCCCGTGCACCCCGTCCACCGACACGTGTCCTTAGGTCCTCGACCCGAGCAACACCGTGCCCCGCAAGACTTCACTTGTCGCTGTCCCAGGCTGCCAGCCACCACAGCTGATCCTCAGGCACTCTGGTCCCTCAGTCCAAGCCTCACGTTCGCCCTTCGCCGCTCGGTTCATCGGCATGGCACGTCCGCCTCACGGCACGCCCATCCTTCACCGCACCCGGTCCGTCGACACGACCCGTCTCAACTTGACCTTCACCTTGCCCTCGATCACTGTCTCCGTGCTCGGCACCTGCACAACACAAGCCAAAGACCTTGCGATCAAACCCGTTGACAATCACTCATCACTCAGAGACTCGGCATACACCCATGTATCCGCAAACCCTGGCCTCCATGCTACAACCCACAAAACTTACCTCGTTACGACGGGCTTTCCGACCCTCGCCAGTTCATAATGAGCTATGAGGCGGCAGTCGCCGCGGCAGGAGGAGACGAATCAACAATGACAAAATCTTTTGTCATTATCTTGCGCGACATCGCGCAAACTTGGTACAGCAACCTTCGCCCCGGGACCGTGGATTCCTGGGCCAACCTCAGAGACAGGCTCTGCACAAACTTCAAAGGCATCACACCAGCCCCTTCAAACCTCATCGACTTGTTCAATTGCAAGCAAGAGGAGCGAGAACCGCTTCAAGACTACTGGCGAAGGTTCATCCAAATCAGAGCAAGAACTCCGGGGATATCCAACGAAGCCGTAATCCTCGCCGCAGTCAGCGGCCTGCGTCCGGGCCCATGCTCATCCAAGTTTGCCAGGAAGCCAACGAATTCAATAGAGGAGTTACACGAAACAATGGAACGATATTGCAGAGCAGATATGCACTTCAGAGCGAAGTCTGACGCTCGGCGCTCACAACTGAAGCCACAGCTGAGGCCTCAAACAAGGGAAAGCAACCCTCGCCAAGAGCACAGCAACATTGGTGCAATCAACAAAGCAACAAATTACGAGGATCAAAGACGGGACGCTCAACCTCCGAGCAGCCAAGCCTCTCAGGGTTTGCCACCCTCGCCGAATCAGCGGAACCAGCAACGAGATCCCGCAAAAATGTACTGTCACTTCTGTGGTCTCGGAAAGGGACACACAACAAAGCAATGTGAATGCTTCGCCAAGGGAAATGAATACCAGGAATCCAGGAAAGCTGCTTCGTCAGACACCCGAACCATCAACCACACCAGGAAACCAAGCCTCCACCCTTCAAATACCCAATTCCATTACACCCCCGTAAACTATGGCCTACCCTCGCAACAACCCATTTACCCCCACCACCCACACTTCAGCCAAGCCTCCTACCAGGCAACAACAATCCCACAACGCCAAAACACTCCATACACAGTCACATACCCAACAACCCCCCAAAATCAAATTCCAACAACCCTCCAAGCCAGCAACGCTCTGCCACCACCACCGCCAATTCCCGCCTTACCAGCACCCCAGCCTGTCAAAGCCGAAGCCTAGAGCCAAACGACCATCAACAATCCAACATCAACCTTCGGTGTGATTCTAGCTATCACCGGAGGTTCAAATGAAGACCATGGTAACAAACGGCAGAGGAAGGAACATGCCAGACGAGTTCACCACGTGGCCGTCGAAGGACCCCACAGATTCGGTCGTTGGTCTCACATCCCCATAACCTTCGATTCCAGCGACATGAAGCTGAGAGATTACCCCCACACGGATGCTGTGGTGATCGAAACCAACCTCACTGGGTGGACTGTCACCAAAATCTTGGTTGATACAGGAAGCTCCGCTGACATCCTATTCGCCTCTACCTTCGACAGCATGAAGCTCGACAGAAACCTCCTGCAACCCGCTGACAACCCTCTATACGGCTTCGGCGGTCAACAAGTGAGAGCGGTTGGCAAAATATCCTTGCCTGTGACTTTCGGCGACCAAACGAACTGCAGAACTGAGCACATAACCTTTGATGTCGTCGACATGTTCTATCCATACAATGCCATCTTTGGCCGAGGGGTCACAAACGCATTCAACGTTGTCATCCATCCCGCTTACCTATGCATGAAGCTCCCCGCTCCGAAGGGTGTGGTTGCAGTATTTGGGGACCAAGACATTGCAAGGGCAGCTGAAGGAAACGTAGCCCCAGGGCAACGTAATGTACACAATTTGTCAAAACCTCAAACCCCCGGCATCAGCGACGAGGGTGAAGTCTGCAATGACAGAGTGAAGGCAGCGCCAAAGGAGGAAACCAAACAAGTCCAACTCTTCGAGGGTAACGCCGAAAGAAAGGTGCTCATCTTAGCCAATCTAGACCCCCAATCAGAAGGCAACCTCGTTACCTTCCTCAGAGAAAATTCTGACACCTTCGCTTGGTCCGCAGAGGACCTAAAAGGAGTCAATAGATCATTGATTGAGCATAGCCTGAACATCAAAACAGGCTATCGCCCAATCAAACAAAAGCTTCGCAAGATGTGAGAAGAAAGAAAGGAGGCAGCGAAGGCTGAGGTAAAAAGGCTTTTGGACGCAGGCGTCATTCGCTCGGTCAAATACCCAACTTGGCTCTCAAATGTGGTCCTAGTCCAAAAGAAGAACAAAAAATAGCGAATGTGCGTGGACTTCACTTGCTTGAACAAAGCTTGTCCGAAGGATGATTTCCCTCTCCCAAACATAAGCACCCTGGTCGACAGAGCGGCAGGTTGCCAAATGCTGTCCCTCCTTGATTGCTTTTCAGGCTATCACCAGATTTGGATGAATGAAGAAGACGAGGAAAAAACAAGCTTTATCACACCCTCGGGCACTTTTTGCTTCCGAAGAATGGCAGAAGGCTTGAAAAATACAGGCTCAACCTTCGCTCGCATGACCTCTGAAGTTTTCAAGGATGAGCATGCTGTCTCCGCCTATGTCGATGACCTGGTTGTCCAGAGTGAACTAAAAGAAAACCACATATCAGACTTATCGAGGGTGTTCAGCAACCTCCGGTCCGCTGGATTGAAACTAAACCCAGAAAAATGCGTTTTCAGGGTAAGCGAAGGTAAATTGCTAGGTTGCATCGTCTCAGCCAGAGGAATCGAAGCTAACCCTGAGAAGATCGACGCCATCATGAACATGGAACCCTCGGCGACCAAAAAAGCAGCTCAGCGCCTGTCTGGTCGTTTAGCAGCACTTAGCAGATTCATCTCAAGAGCCGTTGAGCGAGGGTTACCTTTCTTTGAAACACTCAGAAGCAATGCTCCATTTAATTGGGGTCCCCAGCAGCAAAAGGCCTTCGAGGAGTTGAAAAAGTATCTGACCAGCTTGACTGCCCTAACTAGCCCAGCCAAGGGTGATCTATTGTTACTATACGTCGCAGCTTCGCCTCACGCAGCAAGCGCAGTTCTCATCAAGGAGCTCCGCGAAAACAACAAGACCAGACAAGCCCCAATATACTATGTTTCAGAAACCCTCGAAGGCCCAAAGAGAAATTATTCGGAGCTTGAGAAAATAGCATACGCCGTCGTCATGGCATCAAGAAAGCTCAAGCACTATTTACAGGCGCACGAGATCCATGTACCCTCGTCGTACCCCCTCGAGAACATTTTTAAAAACAACGAAGCAGTTGGAAGAATAGCAAAATGGGCAGTCGAGCTTAACAGTTACGCTGTGACCTTCGTCGGCAGAACAACAGTCAAATCACAGGTACTGGCTGATTTCATAGCAGAATGGACATCCAACCCTCGTGCTGGTGAGCTACGACATGACCAGTTTTGGATCGTTTACGTCGACGGAGCATGGGGTGCAACTGGAGCCGGTGCCTCGGCCATTCTAATCTCGCCTTCCGGGTCGAAGCTGAGATACGCACGAAGGCTTGACTTCAAATGCACAAACAACTCCGCTGAATATGAAGCTGTGATTCTGGCTCTTTCAAGACTACGGTCGTTGTCAATCCGAAGGGCACTCATCAACACAGACTCTCAAGTCATTGCGGGGCATATTGAGAAGAACTACAAAGCAAAAGATCCAGAGCTTCAAAAGTATTTTCAATATGTCCAGAGGTTAGAATCTTTTTTCCTCGGCATAACTGTAAAAGCAATATCAAGGGCTAAAAACAGCGAGGCAGATTGCCTAGCCAAAGCAGCCGCACAACAGTTATAGCTTCCACCAGATGTGTTCTACGAGGTTACCACTCGGTCAGCTTTTGAAGCTTCTGAAATCAGCGTCAAGCTGATCAGCGCAATTCAGTGCGAGGATTGGAGAGCACCCATCATGGCCTACATCAAGGGGCTCCATGAATCAAACGACAGAGAAGAAGAAAACAGACTAAAGCAAAGAGTGCGAGGGTACAAGATTGTTGACAACACCTTGTACAAAGCTTCGGTAACCTCGCCATGGCTCAAATGTGTGTCACAATCCGAAGGCAATGACATTCTCAAGCTAATCCACGAGGGCATCTGTGGTTCTCACAACGGCCCGAGGGCTCTGGTCGGCAAAGCGTTCCGGCCAGGTTTCTACTGGCCAACAGCATTAAGAGACGCGGAAACCATCGTCAAGCATTGTGAGGGTTGTCAACTGATGGCAAAGAACCAAAACGCTCCAGGGGCACCTACAACTCTCATATGCCCAACCTGGCCTCTGCAAAGGTGGGCGATGGACCTCGTAGGCCCACTACCGACGGCTCCAGGGAACCTTTGCTATGCGGTGGTAGCTGTAGAATACTTCCCAAAGTGGATTGAAACAAGGCCATTGTCCTCCATCACTTCCCTCGCAGTAAAAAAGTTTTTCTGGCAACAAATAGTCTGTCGCTTTGGAGTCCCTCAACATCTAACCGTCGACAATGGCACTCAGTTTGACAGCGAGGTCTTCAAAGAATTCTGTGCACAAATTGGGACAATGCTATGTTTCGCCTCCGTCCGGCACCCGCAATCCAATGGCCTGGTTGAAAGAGCCAATGCGACAATATTCCAAGCTATATCCAAAAAGTTGCAGGGTAGACCTAAGGGTAAATGGGCCGATGAACTACCTTCGGTCACCTGGTCTCACAACACCTCAGAATGCAGAGCAACAAAATACACTCCTTTCAAACTTTTGTTCGGCGAAGAAGCGGTGCTTCCAGAAGAACTAAAATATGGGTCGCTCAGAACAACCCTCGCATCTGACGAGCAAGCCCAACCGCTTGATAAAGACCTACTCGAAGAAGCAAGATGCAACGCAGTGCACAACATTCGTAAGTACCAAGAAGAAACCAAAAAATGGAGAGATAAAAAGATCAGAATCAAAGATTTACAGAAGGGTGACCTCGTTCTCATCAGAAAACAAAACGCCAGCTTGGCAGGAAAATTTCAGCCCAAGTGGACAGGTCCAAACTTGATTGTGGAAAGCAATCGCCCCGGTTCTTTCCACCTCTCCGACAGCGAAGGAAACATCCTGCCTCACACCTGGAACATTGACGACCTTCGCAAGTTCTACCCATAGCGGAGCCTCAGCGAGCCCTCGCACTATGTAATCTTTTGTTTCATTTTTGTTTTCTTCCATTTCTGTGCATGTAACAAAAACAGAAGGAGCTGCACTCTTTTTCCTTACGAAGGGGCGTAAGGTTTTTTAACGAGGCAGCACCCACAACCTTAATGCAGGTTAGAACCCCCGAAAAAAGAAGAGTCATCAAACCTCTACATTTACTAGAAAACATCGAAAAAGCACCTCTTCTTCAAAGAGTGCTATAATCGATGCAACCTTTTTTAAGATTGCTTCAAAAACGAACGTTTTCTAAAAGCAAACTTCACCTCTACCTAAGATAAGGGGAGGCGCGAAGTCCAAAAAGCCGAGCACCCTCGCAAATCACGTCAGGGGCTCGCAAAAAGCAAACTTCACCTCTACCTAAGATAAGGGGAGGCGCGAAGTCCAAAAAGCCGAGCACCCTCGCAAAACACGCTAGGGGCTCGCAAAAAGCAAACTTCACCTCCACCAAAGGGGGAGGCGCGAAGTCCAAAAAAGTCGAGCACCCTCGTAAACACGACAGGGGCTTGCAAAAAGCAAACTTCACCTCTACCTAAGATAAGGGGAGGCGCGAAGTCCAAAAAGCCGAGCACCCTCGCAAATCACGCCAGGGGCTCGCAAAAAGCAAACTTCACCTCTACCTAAGATAAGGGGAGACGCGAAGTCCAAAAAGCCGAGCACCCTCGCAAAACACGCCAGGGGCTCGCAAAAAGCAAACTTCACCTCCACCAAAGGGGGAGGCGCGAAGTCCAAAAAAGTCGAGCACCCTCGCAAACACGACAGGGGCTCGCAAAAAGCAAACTTCACCTCCACCTAGGGGGAGGCGCGAAGCCCTAATAAGTCGAACACCCTCGCGAAACGCGAGCCTCGCTAAAAAGAAAGGGGGCGTCGCTGTTTTTCACAAAACAACTCAGTGTAACGAAACGCGAGCCTCGCTAAAAAGAAAGGGGGCGTCGCTGTTTTCTACAAAACATTTCAGTTTAGCGAAACGCGAGCCTCGCTAAAAAGAAAGGGGGCGTCGCTGTTTTTTACAAAACAACTCAGTGTAACGAAACGCGAGCCTCGCTAAAAAGAAAGGGGGCGTCGCTGTTTTCTACAAAACATTTCAGTTTAGCGAAACGCGAGCCTCGCTAAAAAGAAAGGGGGCGTCGCTATTTTTCACAAAACAACTCAGTGTAACGAAACGCGAGCCTCGCTAAAAAGAAAGGGGACGTCGCTGTTTTCTACAAAACATTTCAGTTTAGCGAAACGCGAGCCTCGCCAAAAAGAAAGGGGGCGTCGCTGTTTTTACAAAACAACTCAGTGTAATGAAACGCAAGCCTCGCTATTTCGCTTTCTGAGCTAAACTTTGCATCCAACAAAACAACGCAGGGCCGGACAGCCAGCGAGCCTTGTCAATATCCGATAACGAGTAAGAATCGTAGCGACATAAAACCAACATTCAGTGTTCCCGTTCATTTACAAAACAGCTTCACAACGACAAACAAATCAGGGAAAATTACAAAAATTACAAGGAACCTTCGCTCCCTTCAAGTAACATCGAATCACCAGAGCCCTCGCTACCTTCCTCAAACTCTGGCTCCACCGCAACGATAGGTCCCCACAACAAAGGAGCTGCCGGAACAATTGGCAGCTCCCCAGATAAAACCCTAGCCCGATACATATACGTACGGCCTACATCACTGACCTCCGAAGGTTCCTCTTTCGGGACCACTAACGATTCGTCCGAGCCTAAATCTAATTCGGTTCGCCCAAACAAGTACTCCAAGGCTGTGTTCTCATCAATATCATCATCAATTCCAACTTGCGAGGATGAAGAAGCACCAAATAAGTAACGGGTGGCCTGTCGGTCAGCAAAGTCCGCCTCGCGCCAAAAACGGCTCGACCTGCTATTTTTTAAATCGTACCTTCGCACCTTCGACCACCAAAAACGCTCGAAGGTCAGTGAGGGATGTTTCAGCTTAGCACGAGCCCAAGATTCGCCAGTTACAAAAATATCTTGATAGTTTAACGTCAGGGGCGTCACATCAAACACTTCTAGCACGGTTCCATCAGGAACCTGCATTACCATAGAATTAAAAAGTATTGTCAAGTCTTTCCACCTACCTCACACATTACAAAATAACCTTCTCATCCATACAATCCTAAATTCTCACACCTGCTCGTCTCCCCCGTGCTCGCCTGTTTCAACCCCGCCAGTGGCAGCATCTGCGGATACATGGGTGTATGCCGAGTCTCTGTGTGATGAGTGATTGTCAACGGAGATGATGCGCATGTTCTTTGGCTTGTGTTGTGCAGGTGTCGAGCACGGAGACAGTGATCGATGGCGGGTGAAGGTCAAGTTGCGACGTGCCGTGCCGACGGACCGGGCGCGATGAAGGATGGGCGTGCCGTGCGGCGGACGTGCCATGCCGATGTATCGGACGGTGAAGGGCGGACGTGGACTTGGACTGATGGACTGGAGGCCGGAGGATCAGCTGTGGTGGCTGGCAGCCTGCGACAGCGACAAGCGGAGAAGTGCGATCATGTCGGTGGAAGGGGTGCACAGGCGGTGCATCCCCTCTACGACGCCGGTTTGTTGGTAGAGCCCGGGAAAAACCAACGGTGGACGGTTTCCAGGTTTGGGCCTCAAAACCTGGGTGCTGGGTTTCCAGGTTGAGCCACAAAACCTGGGCGCGACGGTTTCCAGGTTGAGCCTCAAAACCTGGGCGTGGGCCGGTTTCCGAGTTTGGGCCTCAAAACTCGGGCGCGGACGGTTTCCGAGTTTGGCCACAAAACTCGGGCTGGAGGCTGGTTTCCCGGTTTGGGCCTCAAAACCGGGGGCTGATGGAAAAGGCTGGTTTCCCGGTTTGGGCCACAAAACCGGGGGTGCAGAGTGGTGGCGGCACGTGGCGGCGATCTGAAGGTTGCGTGGAGGCGACGCGGAAGACCGTGCGGGCGTGGCCGTCGGATCTACCTACCACCAGCGGGTGGACTAGAATAGCCTTAGGGTTAGGCTGGTCCGCTCTGTAATTAGAGTAGAGAGGGGTAGAGTAGGAAATAGACTTAGGCTAGGTTAGTATAAGTAGTCTAGGGGAGACACCCTCCTCCCTATCTCAATCTCGGTTAGAGCTTTCATTTCCTAGGGTTTCCACTCTCCCATCCCCTGCTTTAGCTAGTTGAGATCCGCAGAGAGACTCCACTCTGTGTACTGTTGATTCGAGGAAGTGAGGCCGTATCCTCACCTTGGAGCACTGATCGATGGCTTGATTTGCGTCCTTGATTCGAGTTTGTGGCTGTGATTTCCGTTTTGCTTGTGTTCTTCGCGGAATCCTTTTTGCTCCACGATTTTCCCGTCGCTTGATCTCTTTGCTCGGTTCATCTTTTGCAATTCCGTTTGAACCAAGTTGTTCTAGATCGTGAGGCACTTCTTTCCACCGAAGGAATCATCCTCTAACCTCACGGTCTAGGAGATCGATCGATTTTTCGTTTCGGGTCACTTTTCTTCCCTTCCCTCGAAATTCTTCGATTCACCGATTTGGAGTTAGGTTCGAGCCATGATCTCTTAGAGATAGCTCACTAACCTCCTTGTGACTTCACTCACCAAGTTTGATCTCTAGAGGATTTGTTTTGGGTGAGTTCTAGTCGAATCGGTGGACGAACAGTGAATTCGCGGGGTGACCGGACGCTTCATTCAACGACCGGACGCTGCTACAGTGCGTCCGGTGGTTGAACTCTGTCTGAGTTTTTTTGTTTGACCGGACGCTCTGTTCAAATCGACCGGACGCTCCCTTCAGTGAGTCCGGTCAGAAACAGAGAGGTTCCAGAAACGTTTTTCTGTGACCGGACGCGTCCGATGCCCAGTGACCGGACCCTCTGGTGAGTCCGATCGTTTTTCGGTGTTTCGTTTTGCTCGACCGGACGCTGGTTTTTGGAACTGATCGGACGCGCTGCTCGCACTGTTCCCGTGTTTTTGTCTCGTCTGACCGGACGCTCAGTGAACGACCGGACGCTTGAGCTCCGTGCGTCCGGTCACGAACAGAGAGCTCCCAGAGCTGATTTCTGACGACCGGACGCGTCCGGTCCCTGCTGACCGGACGCTGGGCAGAGTCCGGTCGACCCAGTTTCGCGCGTTTTCGTTCGCGGTTCGTTCGTTCTTGATCGGATTTGAGTTCCGTCTTTTGCGCTTGGCTTTCTAGGGTTGTCTAGTGTCCCGCTATGCTTCTAGGAGGCATCCACCCTACATCTAGGGTCGTGGACATTAGCAAGCTCTAGGTTTCGCTTTTGGGGTTGATTTTGGGACAGTGGCATCTAGTTTCCGAAAGGAAATTTTGAAGCTCCCATTCACCCCCCCCTCTGGTCGCTTTCGGGTAGCTTCTCGATCCTTCAATTGGTATCGGAGCAGGTTAAGGATCTTCCACCTTAGCCGGTTCCAGATCCACCGAAGGCGACATGGATCGCGGCGTGGGCAAACCGCCGTTTTTCGATGGGACGAACTATGCGTATTGGAAGATACGTATGTCGGCCTATTTGCAGAGCTTGGGCGCTTCGATCTGGGATATTTGCAACTCCCCTGATTACGTGGTCTTGGCTGCTCGTGTCTCTCAGCAACAGATCGATGAGCACGATGCCAATAGCCGAGCCCGTAATGCTCTCTTTTCTTGTTTGAGCATGGGTGAGTTTGATCGAGTTTCTCACCTCGCTACGGCTCGGGAGATCTGGGACACTCTCATGCGTTTTCATGAGGGCACCTCTCAAGTCAAAACCCGACTCTACGAGTCGTTCAAGCGAGAGTATGAGAATTTTAGACATCAACCTGGCGAGAGCATAGAAAGTTTATTCGCTCGCTTTCAGGTGATTGTCAACAGGATGAGGGCTAACAGAGAGCAGTTGCCATTTGACGATCATGAGCGTGCTTTGAAGCTTTTGCACACTCTTGACCGTTCGGTGTGGGACTCCAAGGTTCAGGCAATCATCGAATCGCCGAACTATGAGACCCTCACCTGCGACGAGCTCTTCAGTAAGCTCAAGTCCAGTGAGATTGATGCTATGGCGAGGGCTTCTTTTGAAAATCCTTCTCGCCCGTCCATGGCTTTGGTTTCCGGCTCTTCCTCTAACCCCTCAGCTGGCCTTGCGCTTTCTTCTCTCTTTTCTGTGACAGAGGACCAGCTGGAGTCTTTGGGAGACGACGAGTTGGCTTTGCTTGCCAACCGGTTCTCGCGGTTCCACAACAACCGCATGAACCGCCGTCGAGGAGGAGGACGCACGGGATGCTACGAGTGCGGCGACCCCGACCACTTCATCGCCAACTGCCCCAAGAAGAACAAGCACTTGGGCAAGGGCGAACATGGGCGCAAGCGCGACTCCAAGTACAAGGAGAAGCACGTCCCCCCAAGGCACAAGAAACGGGGCGGCTTCGACAAAGAGTACATCAAGAAGAAGTACTTGGAGAAGCAGCAAGCTGAGCAGCGCGCGTTCTTCGCCACGCTCAGCGACGTCGACGGCTCGGATGACGACTCCGCCAGCTCGAGCGATGACGAGTCCGAGAAGAAGAAGAGGATCGAGGACAAGCTGAACGGCCTCTGCTTCTTCGCCGACGACGACGGCTTCTGCACCATGGCGCTCGGAGATGAGGTCGACGGCGAGCCGGAGCGTACCCCTCAGAACGACGACGACGACGACACCTCCCAGGTATCTCTCACCTACGACGAGCTTTCCTCCGAGGTTGAGAAGTTGACTGCTGCCCTCCTTAGCCAAGATAAATTGCTTAGGCGTGCCGCTAGAGAGCGCAAGGAGTTTAGGCAGAAGTGGGAGGACACGGTGAAGGAGCTTGAGTTCGCTCGGTCCACCATGGTAGTGTCGGAGGAGACGGAGTGCGAGTCGTGCACCGCGCACATGACTGACCTTCTCACTCTGAGAGGTAAGTATGCTGCGTTGGTTGGAGAGGTGGATGAGCTCCGTGCTAGGCCGCAGCTGTTGGGTGCGTGCAAGACTTGTCCTGTCTTGCAATCTGAGTTGGCAGAGAAGAATGCCAAGCTTGAGTCTTTAGAGAAGGCCAGCTCAGATAGCACTTGTGTCTCGAGGTGTGCTTTGTGTGAGGGGCTGGAGATGGAGATTGCAAATGTGAAGCATGGCAAGATGCAAACCGAGGAAGAAAACACATACCTTCGGTCCATCTTGTCATGGGTCTCCAGTAGTGAGCCGCAGCTCGGGATGATGATCTCCCAATTCAAGCGAGCTGTTGGTACCCCTGGTGTAGGTTTTGCTCAGAGTGTTGATCTCTCAGCTTTTGGGAAGATTGGAGAGTCTAGTGGTCTGAACCCATGTGAGAAGCTCAATTCCACCACTACTCCCAAACTTGCCAAGCTTCCACTCAAAGAGCCTGCCAAGCCTACCACCAAAGATGGTGTGGTTGAGGAACCCCCGAGAGCTCCTCCCAAGAACCCAGTTTGGGCACCCAAGCCAAACCACCTCAGAAACAAGCTTGATGCTATGCCACCCATTCGTGAGGAGTTGCCACAGAAGGGCAAAGGCAAAGTGAGCCACACCCACAGCCCTGGTCACCAACAACCCCCTGTGCGTGCGGTGAGGTACCAGTGTGATTTTTGTGGGAGGGATGGTCACTTGAGCGAGTTCTGCTTTAGGCGCAAGAGAGAGGCGCGCAGGGCTCGGGAGATGGAGAACCCGGACATGTACCATCCAGCTCATGGTGGACATGTACCGAAGGCCCAGGGGAGAGCTGCTAGGTCCGGACGTCAGGGTCCCAGGCCTAGGCAGGAGATGAGAGCCCCTAGGAGGGAGACTAGGCCTAGAGGTCCAGCACCTCAGTTTGTTAGGCCTAGGCAGGAGAGAGCTCCGAGGAGAGACGCTAGAGTTGAGCAGCAGGCTCCTAGGCGTAGACCTCGTAGAGAACGTGCCCGACGGGGTCCTGCTTTTGCAGGTAACGGACCCCGTGGCGGAGGCTTAGTTGAGCGCTTTCCCCCACCGCAGGTTGAGTACCGCGGTGAGCGCTTCTTCCCCAGCGGACCACGTTTTCCTCAGCGTGGTGATCGCTTCCCTCGTAGACATGCTAGGAATGGTTTTTACACTAACCCTTCTTTTGAGCAGCCGGCCCAACACTGGTTTTCCCCTTATTTCACTAACCCCAGTGTTGGACCGTATGCTCACCCTATGTCTTTCTATTGATGTAGGAAAGACGGTTGGAGGACGTTTGGTTGGTGGATTCCGGTTGTTCGAGGCACATGACCGGAAACACCAAGTGGTTCTCCAGCCTTAGTCCGGTCGCCGGAAAGGAGTACATAACCTTCGGCGACAATAGTAAAGGTAAGGTATTGTCTCGTGGGACCGTGCGGGTTAATGAGCACTTTGTGTTGCGCGATGTTGCTCTTGTTTCTAACCTGCATTTTAACTTGCTTTCTGTTTCGCAACTTTTTGATGATGACTATGAGATTCGTTTCAAACCGAACCTTAGTCGCATCTTAGATCCTCAGGGCGATCTTGTATGTCTGATTTCGCCCTTTGGGAAAGTCTTTTGTGCGAATTTCTCGGAGTCGTTTGGTTCTTCTCGCTGTCTTTTGGCTAGTCCTTCTTCCTCCGATCTTTGGAAGTGGCATAGGAGGCTCGGTCATTTAAGCTTCGACTTGCTTGCAAGACTTAGCTCACTTGGCCTAATCCGAGGATTGCCCAAGCTTTCGATGGAGAAGGATCTAGTTTGCCATTCTTGCAGACATGGGAAGATGGTTGCCGCTCCCCACCATCCAGTGACTAAGGTCATGACCTCGCACCCTGGAGAGCTTTTACATATGGACCTTGTTGGTCCGGCTCGGGTGAGCTCGGTTGGTGGCAAGTGGTATGTTTTGGTTGTTGTTGACGACTTTTCGAGATATTCGTGGGTCTTCTTTCTAGCTGAGAAGACCGAGACTTTCTCCTTCGCTCGCAATCTGATTTTGCGTCTTCAGAACGAGTTCCCTTTGAACTCGATGCGAGCGATTAGAAGTGATAATGGTTCCGAGTTTAAGAATTCGGATTTTGAGGTGTTTTGTAACCGCCTTGGTTTGGAGCATCAGTTTTCCTCCCCCTACACACCGCCCCAAAATGGTGTTGTAGAGAGGAAGAATCGGACCCTTGTTGAGATGGCCAGGACGATGCTTGATGAGCATAGGACTCCTAGGCGCTATTGGGCCGAAGCTATGAACACTGCATGCTATATTTCGAATCGCATTTTTCTGAGAGCGTTTTTGAAGAAGACCTCTTATGAGTTGCGTTTTGGTCGCCAGCCCAAGGTGAGTTATTTTAGAGTCTTTGGTTGCCACTGTTTTATATTGAAAAAAGGCAACCTGGACAAGTTTGAGTCTCGTTCTTCTGACGGTGTGTTTTTGGGTTATGGCACTCACACTCGAGCTTATCGTGTACTTAACCTTGACACTAACCGAGTCATGGAGACATCAGATGTCACCTTCGACGAGACTCTTGTTTGTCCTTCTTCTCGTTTTGAGCGTGCAGGTGATCATGAGGTTGGAGAGCCTCTTTTTGATGACGAGGACGAGGGTGCTGAAGGTGTAGATGATCCAGCACCCCCTCGACCTGCCGTACCGCAAGGAGCGGCCTCGACGACGACTCACGGCCCCGACACTTCTTCTTCCTGGGGGCCGTGGGATCCACCTCGCGCGGTACCTTTTGTACCCGGGGTGGAACCAGCTACTGTTGAGGGGGAGGTCACTTCTTCCCGGGAGGCGCCACGACATATCCAGCGCCAGCACCCCCCTGAACAGATGATCGGCGACATCGACGAGCGGGTTACTCGCTCCAGGTCACAGCACATCTCGCACTTTGCTCATTCTGCTTTTGTTGCGTCTTTTGAGCCCCGAGATGTTGGACACGCATTGACGGATCCGGATTGGGTCAATGCCATGCATGAGGAGCTAGAGAACTTTGAGCGAAATCGGGTTTGGGTTCTAGTGCCACCACCTCCTGACTGTAAACCTATTGGGACAAAATGGGTATTTAAAAACAAGCAAGGAGAGGAGGGCCACATTGTGAGAAACAAGGCCCGGCTTGTAGCGAAGGGTTATAGTCAGAAGGAGTGGATAGATTATGAGGAGACCTTCGCTCCTGTAGCTCGTTTGGAGGCTATTAGGATACTCTTGGCTTATGCTGCATCCATGGGTTTCAAACTTTTTCAAATGGATGTCAAGAGTGCCTTCTTAAACGGCTACATTGAGGAGGAGGTCTATGTCCAGCAACCCCCCGGTTTTGAAAATCCCAAGTTTCCAAACCATGTCTTTAAACTCCACAAAGCTTTGTATGGTTTGAAACAAGCCCCTAGAGCCTGGTATGAGAGATTAAAAACCTTTTTGCTAGGTAAGGGTTTTAAAATGGGATGTGTAGATAAGACGCTCTTTCTCCTCCGGCAAGGCAAAGATACTCTCTTGGTCCAAATTTACGTGGATGATATCATTTTCGGTGGTTCTTCTCACGCTTTGGTTGCCAAGTTTGCAGATACTATGAGCAGGGAGTTCGAGATGAGCATGATGGGCGAGCTGACTTTCTTTCTCGGGTTGCAAATTAAGCAATCCCGAGAGGGGACGTTTGTGCACCAGGGCAAGTACACGAGGGACTTGCTGAAGCGGTTTGACATGGGTGAGGCCAAGCCTCTTCCGACGCCCATGTCGACGACGACTGCCCTGGATGCCGACACGGATGGAGAAGCAGTGGACCAGAAGGAGTACCGCAGCATGATTGGATCGCTGCTCTACCTGACGGCGACACGGCCGGACATTCAGTTCGCCGTGTGCTTGTGCGCGCGCTTTCAGGCTTCGCCACGCACTTCTCACCGTCAGGCGGTGAAGCGCATATTCAGGTACCTTCGTTTCACGCCTGAGTTCGGGATTTGGTATTCTGCTTCCTCCACTCTCTCGCTTTGCGGTTATTCCGATGCCGATTTTGCTGGTTGTCGCATTGAGCGCAAGTCCACTTCTGGGACTTGCCAGTTTATTGGGTCTTCTCTTGTGTCGTGGTCTTCTCGCAAGCAGTCTAGTGTCGCTCAGTCTACCACGGAGGCTGAATATGTTGCTACGGCTAGCTGCTGTTCCCAGTTACTCTGGATGATGGCCACTTTGCGTGATTTTGGTTTGAGCTTTACTCGAGTTCCTTTGCTTTGTGACAGCACGAGTGCCATTAGCGTTGCTAAGAACCCCGTGCTTCACTCGAAAACCAAACACATTGATGTGCGCTTTCATTTCTTGCGAGACCACCAGGAGAAGGGTGATATCGACCTTCGCCATGTCGATACTCATCACCAATTGGCTGATATTTTCACCAAGCCTTTAGACGAACCAACCTTTAATAGGTTGAGGGGTGAGCTTGGTGTGTGTTTCCCCTTTTAGATGGGGGAAGCATTTTGAGATGTACAGACTGACTCTTTTATTTTGAGGCTCCTTTCTTTTGAGTTTCTTGAGTCTTTCCTTTTGGTATCTTCTTTCTTTCAGTTTTGTGTCGGGCATACGCATTTACATTCTGAGCTTCATGTCTATATTCACTAGAATGTAATTATGCTCTTGTTAATATTGCTCCGATACTTATGATAATGCCTGTAGCTTATGCTCTTTCTGATCATTGTTACATGCTATGAGCGAGCTATTTTTGGAATGGTGAATTATACCTAATATATATAAATCTGAAAATGTTCACCATTGAGATATGCAACTAGCATGTGTAGGGTGGGTTGAGTCCATTCCTGCTTTTCATATATGCTAGGTTGCTATGTCTCTAGTTCTGAGTCATTCACTTGCTTGGTCGTTCATAACTTGCTTAAAATCTGAACCAAGTATTGTTGAATTGAAAAGATCGAGATGGGATTGCTTGTCAACACCTCATGGTATTGAGACTGTTTCTCATTGCACTTTGAGTTAAACTTGAGCCATGTAGTGTATGACCGAAACCGTTGCTTTAAGCTTCTGATTGCTTCGGCATAGGCTTCGCACGGTTGAAAAGTTAGGCAATGACAAGCTTTCAACCTCTCGCAATCACATGCTAAAAATGAACTTGTGAATTCTCTTACCGCTGCAACTCCGATTTGAGTTTGAAATCACAAGTATATGCTTCATTCCTATGCATGATGATTGAACTTTGCTAGGGGTAGTTCACCTTGTATATATGTTTAGCACTTGTTTGGATTCCTTCTATACATGTCTAGTGCTATTTTGATGGTGACTATCCTTTTGGCTTAAAACTGCTCACATGCTCATATGCTTCATATTTCGTATAAGTGATCAGTTTGAGCCTTTGCTATTTGAGTGCTTAATTGAGATGTTGGAGCTATACTGATTAGAGCATCTTTGCACTCTTTTGACTATATACTTGAAGCTCCTAACTTGCATTTTGACTTCATATGCATTGTGGAAGGAGATCTTGTGTTCAGGGGGAGTTTATGTGAAGGGAGTTGCTTCTCCGATACCTTTTTGGCCTTGATAAGTGCATTTTCAACTAGGGGGAGAAATTTATGCAAATCATATGCTCCTGTGTTGATCAACTAAGGGGAGAATCTTTTGTCCTAGTTGCTTGCATTTGTCGAGGGGGAGTTTGCTAGTTGTGTTGAGCCGTTGCCTCTGTCTTGAGGGACTAGCAAACGTTCCTAGCTTTTCATGAGCTTTCATAAGCTTTTTCATTTGGCTTTCAATTGGTATCGTCTGGTGTGCTTTCCCATTTGGTTTGGGTTGATTTTCAATTGGTTCGGAGTGATTTTCTTGCTAGTTGTGTTGAGCCTCTGTGCCTCTATCTTGAGGGACTAGCATTTTGCTTCTGTTGTCCTCCGATCTTCAATTGGTATCTGCTAGCGGTGTTGAGCCTGTTCTACCTCTTCTTGAGGGCTAGCTTTGCTTTGCTTGGTTGCGTCGAGCCGTTGCCCATGTCTTTGGGGACCAAGTTTTTGCTTCATCCACTTGACCTTCTTTGGCTTTTGTTAGGCTTTTGGGTCATTTGGTTGGGTTTTCTCTTCTCACTCCTTCCTACCTCCTTCTTCTTATTCATGATTTGTTGTGGAGTTGACAATGCACTCATCAAGGGGGAGATTGCGGATACATGGGTGTATGCCGAGTCTCTGTGTGATGAGTGATTGTCAACGGAGATGATGCGCATGTTCTTTGGCTTGTGTTGTGCAGGTGTCGAGCACGGAGACAGTGATCGATGGCGGGTGAAGGTCAAGTTGCGACGTGCCGTGCCGACGGACCGGGCGCGATGAAGGATGGGCGTGCCGTGCGGCGGACGTGCCATGCCGATGTATCGGACGGTGAAGGGCGGACGTGGACTTGGACTGATGGACTGGAGGCCGGAGGATCAGCTGTGGTGGCTGGCAGCCTGCGACAGCGACAAGCGGAGAAGTGCGATCATGTCGGTGGAAGGGGTGCACAGGCGGTGCATCCCCTCTACGACGCCGGTTTGTTGGTAGAGCCCGGGAAAAACCAACGGTGGACGGTTTCCAGGTTTGGGCCTCAAAACCTGGGTGCTGGGTTTCCAGGTTGAGCCACAAAACCTGGGCGCGACGGTTTCCAGGTTGAGCCTCAAAACCTGGGCGTGGGCCGGTTTCCGAGTTTGGGCCTCAAAACTCGGGCGCGGACGGTTTCCGAGTTTGGCCACAAAACTCGGGCTGGAGGCTGGTTTCCCGGTTTGGGCCTCAAAACCGGGGGCTGATGGAAAAGGCTGGTTTCCCGGTTTGGGCCACAAAACCGGGGGTGCAGAGTGGTGGCGGCACGTGGCGGCGATCTGAAGGTTGCGTGGAGGCGACGCGGAAGACCGTGCGGGCGTGGCCGTCGGATCTACCTACCACCAGCGGGTGGACTAGAATAGCCTTAGGGTTAGGCTGGTCCGCTCTGTAATTAGAGTAGAGAGGGGTAGAGTAGGAAATAGACTTAGGCTAGGTTAGTATAAGTAGTCTAGGGGAGACACCCTCCTCCCTATCTCAATCTCGGTTAGAGCTTTCATTTCCTAGGGTTTCCACTCTCCCATCCCCTGCTTTAGCTAGTTGAGATCCGCAGAGAGACTCCACTCTGTGTACTGTTGATTCGAGGAAGTGAGGCCGTATCCTCACCTTGGAGCACTGATCGATGGCTTGATTTGCGTCCTTGATTCGAGTTCGTGGCTGTGATTTCCGTTTTGCTTGTGTTCTTCGCGGAATCCTTTTTGCTCCACGATTTTCCCGTCGCTTGATCTCTTTGCTCGGTTCATCTTTTGCAATTCCGTTTGAACCAAGTTGTTCTAGATCGTGAGGCACTTCTTTCCACCGAAGGAATCATCCTCTAACCTCACGGTCTAGGAGATCGATCGATTTTTCGTTTCGGGTCACTTTTCTTCCCTTCCCCCGAAATTCTTCGATTCACCGATTTGGAGTTAGGTTCGAGCCATGATCTCTTAGAGATAGCTCACTAACCTCCTTGTGACTTCACTCACCAAGTTTGATCTCTAGAGGATTTGTTTTGGGTGAGTTCTAGTCGAATCGGTGGACGAACAGTGAATTCGCGGGGTGACCGGACGCTTCATTCAACGACCGGACGCTGCTACAGTGCGTCCGGTGGTTGAACTCTGTCTGAGTTTTTTTGTTTGACCGGACGCTCTGTTCAAATCGACCGGACGCTCCCTTCAGTGAGTCCGGTCAGAAACAGAGAGGTTCCAGAAACGTTTTTCTGTGACCGGACGCGTCCGATGCCCAGTGACCGGACCCTCTGGTGAGTCCGATCGTTTTTCGGTGTTTCGTTTTGCTCGACCGGACGCTGGTTTTTGGAACTGATCGGACGCGCTGCTCGCACTGTTCCCGTGTTTTTGTCTCGTCTGACCGGACGCTCAGTGAACGACCGGACGCTTGAGCTCCGTGCGTCCGGTCACGAACAGAGAGCTCCCAGAGCTGATTTCTGACGACCGGACGCGTCCGGTCCCTGCTGACCGGACGCTGGGCAGAGTCCGGTCGACCCAGTTTCGCGCGTTTTCGTTCGCGGTTCGTTCGTTCTTGATCGGATTTGAGTTCCGTCTTTTGCGCTTGGCTTTCTAGGGTTGTCTAGTGTCCCGCTGTGCTTCTAGGAGGCATCCACCCTACATCTAGGGTCGTGGACATTAGCAAGCTCTAGGTTTCGCTTTTGGGGTTGATTTTGGGACAGTGGCATCTAGTTTCCGAAAGGAAATTTTGAAGCTCCCATTCACCCCCCCCTCTGGTCGCTTTCGGGTAGCTTCTCGATCCTTCAGCATCCACACCTTCGGCAGGTGCCTCCTCCGTGGCCACCCCCTGCTCAACACCTTCGCCAGTGGTCGGGGCATCACCGACCAAAGCTTCAGCCTCGACTGACGGGACCTCTGCAGAGCTAGGAGCAGGAACAGCTTCAGAGCTACCACCAGCATCAATGGCTGCAGGCGGCGAAGGCATCGCCTCCCTCCGAGCCTGTAAGCACAAATTAGAGAAAAGAAACCTAAGTTAACACCAATTCAACAATCATTGAAACAAAAACCAAAAAACCAGTCTACCCAATAACGCGAACCTGACGAGTAGCCTCGGCAGCTTCCTCGAAAGCAAGAGCGCGACCACCGCCAGCAATCCAAAACCGGCGAAGCAAGCGCATCGCACAATTCCGAACTTCGGTATCCGCAATCTTCATTTGACGCACCTCGTCCACGGTCGGAAACTTATGGCTGGGTTTCTTAATTTTGCGAAGGTGCTCGCAATCTGCCTGGCGAAGCGTACCAGCCATCGCCAGTGCTCCGGCATACCCACCAAAATCTGCAGCATTCCCAACCAACGAGCTAAACACATCCAGCTCATTACATAACCAACCTTCAAAACCCACTGCGTCTCCAGCATGCAACGGTTCCCCGGCAGAACCTCCGGCTTCGATCAAGCATGTATCAATCTTATTTTTAACCCTCGCCATGCTTTCCTGCCAAGCCTCGGCTTGGGTAGCCAGCTCCGAGGACAGCTCCTCTATGCGCTTATTCGCAGCCACCAAATCCTTGTCCTTTTGCCGGTTAACAGCCAGGAGCTCCGCGTTGCTATTTGCAACCTCTTGCGCTTCCTCTCGCGATTTCTCAACCTTCTCCAAAGCAGCTTTGAGCTCAATCTCTTTGTGTTCCAAACTCTGGCGAAGCTCCCTATAAACTTTCTCCGCATCACTCAACCGATCATTCAGGTAGTGGAGATTGTAACTCGCCCTCCGGCGCGCCGACCGGTTGAGAAGCATCAGCTCAGTCACTTTGACGTCAATGTCATCGTGAAGTCCCTCCAAGGGCTCATTGGCCAGCCGAAGCTCCGCCTCTGGTACACAGATACGGTTGAACACCCGACCCAGAAAGCGCCTTTCCTCCGGAGCACACTGCAAGTGACATTCTCGAAGGTCCGGACTCGTGAAAAGTTCAGTCGTCGGGTCGGAAACTCCAAGCTTCTTCGCATAATAAGGAAGACATGACCGGCTAGCCTCGCCATACGGCCTCTTCCCCGGGGTCCGGTCCGATTCGGCGTCACCCTTAACCTCGAAACCTTCGACCCAGATGTGCGAGCCAGCAAACTCGGGAAACGACCCTCGCGGAGGACTTTCTGGCTCAAAGTCCCGTATGATGTCATCAATGCTTCGCGCAGCCGCAGCACCAACACTGGACGAGGCTATTCCTTTCCCTCGAGCGTCCTCGATGGATACGTCTTCCTCGGAGTTACCCCCGCTACTTGACGTATCACTATCCTCGTCGGAGGAGTCCTCTTCAGTACCGCCCTCCTTTTCTTCCTTCTCCCTTTCCTCCTCATCATCATCGGAGCCATCCTCGTCATCCGAGATTTGAACCAAAGCGCCAATACCGCCCACGCGGGGCACCCGTCCTCCAGTCTTCCCGCTGCCTCGGCCGCTCGAAACAATGACCGAGGATGAGGAAGTGGCGACACCTCCCGAACCGACGGCAACCTTCGTCGCAAGTGTTTTAACCCGACCACCGGCGCCGCCGCGTCCTCGGCCACGACCCCTCTTCGGCCGAGAAACAACTTCCCCCTCCACAGAAGCACGTTTCCTCTTCTTTGGCGCATCCTCGCTCGACGGCGCAGGCCAACTCTCATACTGAACCCCAAGAATGTCAAACATCCTATTAACCCGACCTCCGCTACCTATCGAGCTGTGGATCGCTTTATTCTCTAACGTCGAAAGCTTTCCAACAAGTTCCACCGCCCACCCCTGAACACGCTTGTAGACTGCTTTGACCCCATCTTCTCGCCTGGGAAATTTCTTCAGAAGTTTATCCCAAACCTTATCAAGGTCAACCTTCGGCTTCTTCAAGCCCCTACTCTCGTACCTCGAGTCTTCCCCGACTGCGAACCACGCTTGTCTCCGGCTGAGGGGCCAAATCTTCGCGCAACAGTACTCCTCGACCAAGTCGCGAGCACACTGAGACCGCGCCACAACCCTCAAATAATCAACACAGGCGTGAGCCTCGGAGCTCATCATAGCTTCGGCGCTAACATCACCAAGCGGCGAAAGCTCACCGCAGAGCTCTGCATTCCCACCAAGCTTATAATAAAACCAGGACTCCTGCCACCCACTGGTCCACTTATTCTTCTGGGCTTGCACCGGCAACTCCGACCCAGCGCGATGGCAAAAAGTGTACACCGCGAACTGTCCAAGACTGGTGTTACCTCCACGATCCGAGATCTTGCGAGGTTGCATGTGCACCCTATGGGTCCGAACAAACCCCTCAACATGAGGAACAACACCCTGAGAGCGGCACGCCCAGATATAAACTGACATTTTTGTAAAGCACGAGGGTGTGAGCTGGTGGAAGCGCAAGTTGAACCTCCGCAGAACCGAGGTCACAAAAGGGTCAACAGGGAAGCGAAGGCCGGCTGAAAAAATTCCTCAAATACAACAACCTCATCAGCGTCCGGCTTCGGCACCGTCTCCCCGGCACTAGTCCTCGCTTTACCTTCCTCAATCCAACCCCACCTGACATAAGATGCAATCTCCGCAGTGCAAACTCGGCTGAGTCCGAACTCGAAGGTAATCCCCTCATTCGCGGCTGTGGGCGAAACAGCGCGAGCAGTCTGTTTCAACCTAGCCATCTCAGCTGCTAACGTTACCGAACAGCGAGCGCCTGTCTCAACCCTCGCAGACAAGCTAAAACAAACCTTCGCTACAAGCAAATTGCAACAGCAGGATGGCTATAGCAGAGGAAGGCACAATCCAAACCCCCACCCACCCCTTCTATTTATAGACCGGGTGGCGGAACGCCCCACACGATGACACTGGCACGAAAACCAAGAAAGCCATGGCACAGAAAACGAAACAGACCCCTACAGTTCAAAAACAAATACTACGGTCCGGCCCAAAAGCAGCCGCGGGCGTCGCTGCCGAGGGTCATGTCTCTTTTCCCGTTGAAAGGCGCTGCTTGGGCCTAAACACGGTTCTTTAGATCCAAGTCAACGAGGGGCTACTGTTGGGGAAAGGGGCCCTCGGCAGAGGCACCACGCAGGCTGGCTAAACAAAGCGGTCCTCGCGCACCTTCGCCGCTTACCCCCCCTGTTTCATCCTGTTAAGCCTCTCAGATCGCAAATCAAACCTCTGAATACTGACCCAACCTTCGGAGGTGTTCAGGTACCTTTTTGCAGGAAAGGGGTGTGAAGAGCGACGGGAGCGACCCTCGCGCATCCCGCATACCTTCGCCAAGAGACCCAAGCCCAACTGGTGGCGGAGGACCTCAGTCTCTGCGACTGGACGAATACCTCCGCAAGGCGAGGGTCGGCCCTCGTCTTTGCATCGGAGGGAGCGTGAGCCCGGCGGCGGCGGGCGCACGGGAGGCAAGCTAGGGTTTTCGGCTCCGGCTGTGTTTGTACGAGTTTGCCCTTCTGTATGAATAGCGCGGAGGAATCTTTCTTGTACCCTATTGTAATTTGGTCGGCACCCCTTGGTATCCCCTATAAATACCGGGGGGGTGAACAGTGTAAGGACACGATTTTTTGGGGAACTGAGCCAGAGCGAATTTGTCTTCGTTCCTTAACCTTCGCTGTTACTTCCGACACTTGGTCACCTTCGCCACTCCCCTGCACGAGTGCGGAGGTGGGGCAAGTGTGCTCCCAACAAAGCTGGTCCAGGCGCCTCTTCTTTTCCTGTAACTCAGCTTGAAGTCTTTCTAAAGCTTCGAGGCCCAACTCCTCCTCATCTCCTCCGGAGGTATGCGGGTGCGGCTGTGATCCCAGCCGAGTGTGAGGGCCCGGGACCTCCGTCCCTGGGGCAACTTCTTCTGTTTCCGAGGGTACTACATTCTCTTCCACAGGCTGGATTATCGCCGTGGCCTCTCTGGTCACACGAGGGTCCTTGGTAGCGGGCGCTCTCCTGTTTCCTGCCATTTCGAACTTCGGTCCCCACGGACGGCGCCAAACTGTTGGATGCACTCCTGCTGGGCCCCCGTCAGCAAACAGGGTGCAGAGCGAGGGTGGACAACGGTCGGCTATATGCGAAGGTAAAGGCGTTGGCACAAGGAAATAAAGTGGTGAAAATGTTTCTTTTTCACAAAAATAATCGTCCCGTTTACACTGTTCACCCCTTGGTATTTATAGGGAATACCAAGGGGTGCTGGCATAATTACAATAGGGTACAAAAAGATTCCCCGGCTCTACACAGGCAGAAAGGGCAAAGCCGTAAAAACACAGCAGAGGCGGAAAACCCTAATCAGTCCTCCTCCTGTCCGCCGCCACCTTGCTCCGTTTGCCTTCAACGGAGAACAAAGGAAAACGGACCTTCGCCTTCGCCGGTCCTTGGGTCAGCATCCCTTCGCCACTTGCCAAGTCGCCACTTGCCAAGCTTGACGCCTCAACGAAAAAGCCTCGGAACCTGCGAAGGTTACTTATTACGTGTTCGGAGCGCCTTTACCTGTGAGAAACAAAGCGAACTCCGAGGGTCGGATTTGCATCCGAAGGTTAAGAAAAAACGACCTAGAAGAGCCCCTACTATCGGGAGGGCAAGGCTTTGTGAGGGCGCGCGGGTCAGCGGAGGTTTTTTTCCTGCTCAGACCACGCGGCGCCACTGCCGAGGGTCCCTTCTCCCAACATTCAGTTCCGGAATTCGTTGTTATTTGACAAACTTTGTCCAAACATGGACCAACTAGACTTAAAAGATTCGTCTCGACATGAACAGACTAAACGTATAATTAGTTATTTTTTACCTACAGTTAATGTTTCATGTATGCGTCTAAAGATTCGTTGTGACAGGAAATCTTGAAAAATTTTGGGTAGTTTTGGGGAACTGAAGGTGGCCTAAATTTACTTTGAATTTATCAAAATAATCTAATGAGGTTATTAATCCATAATTATCTACTTTAGAAAAGATAACTGATTATACTTCACTTATCGTTTTTGGGTTGAAATGTGTCTTGGGCTTAATGCACTCCTAATAGATATCTGGTATAACTATCCGAATTTAGATACAGTACTGCCCATCTCTTATATTCATACGTACAGTACAGTACGTACTCCCTCCGTCCCATTGAGAGTATCGTCCGGGAAGCGTGTTTGTGAGGGAGACACGGTTTTCTAACTATACTTTCAATTCAATGAGAGTACATTACCGCTCTGCGGTCGGTCTTCCAGCGCGCGGCAACCGGCTTGCGGCGCCGCAGCCGCAGCCATACCTGACCCCGTTGGACCGGTTGCTCTCTGCTGCCGAGTTCGGGCTCCAGACAGTGAGGAGCTAGGGCGCAGCTCCAGAGAGCTTCCGTCTTTCGAACGCCATGAAAGCCGTCGTCGCCCCGCCCAATGAGGCCGCGCCGCCCGCAGTAGCTGATGATGGACCGACCCATATCGATATCCGACCGTCGCTCTCCGTGGCCCCGCAGCCGAACGGCCTTATCCCTCCACCCAAGGCCAAGAGGCAGGCCAACAAGGCCCAAAGCAATGTGTGCAAGAATCTACACTCCCTCCCTTGCCAACTTCGAGGAGGAGTTGGTTTGCTCCATTATTGGACAGAGAGACAAGAATGGAATGAAGGCCGAGATTCTTCTGTGTACAGTACTTGCATGAATCCTTTGCCCGTACACGTACTTCATTCCTCCCCGCCCCAAGCAGATAAAAAGCTACTATACTCTAGTCTACTCCCTCCGTTCCAAAATAAGTGTAGAAATCCGTGTTTCCCTCACAGACACGTTTTCCGGACGACACTTATTCTGGAACGGAGGGAGTAGCTAGCTACAGAAAGAAGAGCTAGCTGCGTGCGCGCGGAGGACAAAAAGGACGCGATCGCGTACCGTTACGGCGCCGTTACACTATCCACACTCACGTTCCTCTATCTTCATCCTCTATACTGTCTGGTCATCAAGATTCTCTCATCTATACTCATTACTTCCGCATCCATCCATCTTCTATATCATCCTCTATCCACTATGGGCCTACTTGTCACTTTATCTAAATATATTCATGAGAGATCTAGTTTTGAAGAATTAATTACAACAAATTCAATGGTACAATCGGAATTTAATTTGGATTTTCGGTTTGTGAGATATAGCATTTTTTTAGTGAGTTCAAAAAGTGGAGCCCGCATCTCCCTCTCTCCTCTCTCTCACGCTCTCTCTCTGGTCCCACCGTGCGCAGGGTACGGGAGGATGCTGCAGACGCCACACATAGCGTACGACTTGTTGCCAGCATGGTTCGCGTATCCATTTAACATACCCGGTGCGGGTGTTTTCGTACTCTAAATCTCGATAGCGGATGCGGTGCCGTGCCGAGTGCGGACAGCCTTACGACATCTCCATACGCTCAAGTACAGTACGTACGCGCTGCCAATATGCCTTTTTCTCAACAGCTCCATTTATCCATAGTGTACGTCGTCCCTTGGCCCTTGCCATTGCCAATGTGGTCAGCACATATGCCGGCCGGCGCCCGCTAATTTAATTTCAATTCGCGTCATGCATGCTGCTGACCCCAATGCTTTGTTCCGGTACACTTCTCCATCAACATAAGTGCAGTGCAGCTTCATTGCAGCATGACAACATCGGCCTTAGCTTTTGC
This sequence comes from Coix lacryma-jobi var. lacryma-jobi, assembly GCA_009763385.1. Lineage (NCBI taxonomy): Eukaryota > Viridiplantae > Streptophyta > Magnoliopsida > Poales > Poaceae > Coix > Coix lacryma-jobi. The sequence continues at coordinate 25,183,834 of CM019830.1, read as the reverse complement.
ATATATGTGTCCCTTTTGCAGCCTTTAGTTTTCTTTTTCGTGTCTTCGGACCAGTGCTTAACGTGTGGTTTCTCATCTTCAATAATAGATGACCAATGAACAGAGATAATAACTAAGGGCATGTTTAGTTTTCCCAACTTCCTCTAAATATTTCTAGATTCCCCACCCGTCACATCAATCTTTAGTTGTATGCATTAAGCATTAAATATTAGTAAAAAAATAACTAATTATACTTTTAGTATTTACATGTCGAGACGAATCTTTTAAGCCTAGTTAGTCTATGTTTGGACAAAGTTTATCAAATAACAACGAAAGTGATACAGTGCGTTTCCCAAATATTTGTGAGAACTAAACAAGGCCTGACACACGCTAGTAGCCTAGTACCCTCGAAATGACGTCATGCAAGAAGAGCTGACCACACAACGATGCGTGTGACGGGAGGAATCCCCATATGGTTGTTGAGAACCAACAGCAAGTTGCATGGCTGCGAGCCTGTGGAAATCTAGCTAGACCTCCGTGTGCATGCCATCTACTTCAAAAACACATCAAACAACGCTCTGTTTCTTTAGCTGCTATCCTAACCTCTCCTCTCAAACACGTCCTTTAATTTCCAGCTCACCCTAACGACCTGCATATACAATACTCATACGCAAAGCACAAACCTTGAGGCCAAACGGTCAGCATTTACTTCACAATCCACGGAAAGTAGCTACACATACTCTCTCGGTCCCTAAGGTCATCCGCAATGGTTGTCAAATAGATAGCTAGGAGGAATTCTATTGGCTTTCAATAGCACTTTACAAATAGCTAGCGAGATGACGTATAAAAATAATATGAAAGTAGCACTCTTATTGGCTATCGAGAAGAGGGATCAAATAGCTAGCGACTTCCTAATAGTTAGCTATTTGATCTTTCTCCTCGATAGCCAATAAGAGTGCTACTTTTGTAAGTTGCCTCATCAAAATAGTATATTTATTTATATGTCTCATTTAGCTAGCTATTTGTAAGTTGTCATTGAGAGCCAATAGCATTCTTCCTAGAGACCAAATAGCTAGCGTTTTGAACACCATTGTGGACACCCTAAAAGAATGTCGTCGTGGGATGCGTGCCACATGTTTGACTCAATTTATAGAAAATACATGCAACATTTAAATCTTCAAAAAATTATTAAAAACTAGATTCAAAGATCTTTCTAATGATACTAATTATGTATAATAAATACTAATATTTTGTAATATATAATTAGTCAAAATCATTTCTCGGGAAGCGAAGCGACACTCGGACAGAGGGAGTACGTGATACGCCCTGTTGTCTGCTGTGTATATATAGTGTGCCCAACCACACTGCCACATATACACACACTTGGACAGGTGTTCACAAGCAGCATGAAGGTAGGATCCAACAAGGGGAGATTCCTCAACCTCAAGGCCTTCCTCCATGCGTGCAAGAAGCTCGCGGCCGCTGAGACGGCGGCGTCCGGCGCTGCAGGGTGGGCACAGCTCGACGGCTGCGGCGGCGAGGCCGCCATCCCCAGGGACGTGCCCAAGGGGCACACGGTGGTGTACGTCGGGGAGGAGCTGAGGCGGTACGTGGTGAGGGTGTCCTCCCTCGACCACCCGCTGTTCCGCGAGCTGCTCGACCGGGCGCGCGACGAGTACGGCTTCGCCGCCGCCGACACGAGGCTCTGCATCCCCTGCGACGAGGACGTCTTCCTCGGCGTCCTCTGCCATGTCGACGCCGAGCGCGAGTGGAGCCTGCCACTGTGCAGCTGACCGCGGTACAGGCCCGGTCTGCCCCCCTGTTTGTGCAACTCTGTTCCAGATACTCAAAAGTCGAGCATGTTTACATGCTTGTCCTGTTTGTAGGGTGTACTCCCTCCGTCCCTATTTAACTGTCGTCCGGAAAACATGTCTATGAGAGAAACACGGTTTTCTAGAGACAGTTATTTAGGGACGAAGGGAGTAGGAGCGAGTAAGCAGCTTGTAGCTCTCCAGAGGTCCAGTGGTCCATACCCGTATTGTGTCCGACTTTTCAAGGATGCACCGCAAGGTGCTTTGAGTTGTTTTAGCTGCAGCTGCAACCAGGAGATGCATGCCCGCATTCCGCCGTTCGAGTGCCAGCCAGGGCAGGGGTATTGTGCCCTCGATTATTCTCATGGCTTCTTTAACTTACAAGTTACAACCAGCGGTTTTCCTTGCGAGAGGTAACGCACGCATGCACTTGTAAAGTGGCATGACACGCTTACACGCATGACCATTTGACCTGTAAGGTCACACCAGAATGTGCCGCAGACAGGTCAAGATGGATCGGCTGGCCTGACGAATCATACAGTCTCCCTATTCGCCTGAGTTATAAGGGGAAGTATATTGCTACATGTCAGCTGTCTTGTACATCATCTCATGCAGTGCCATATAGCATTCTTGCTGATGTGAAGGAAAGAGAGAAGCAAAAGAGGAAGAGGTCGTTGTTTCGCGAAACAACCACCTCATGAGCTAAAATTTAGATTTAGGACTGTGAGACAACTATTCTACCATTGTATGAGTTGTTGTTGCCATGCAACTCACAATTTATTTTTATTCTATCCATAAATTAAGGAATCATGAGTTGCTACGAGACAACTTAAAAAACAAACTATTGTACACGTCGTCTACTAAGTCGTCTTAAAATTACGTTACACTACATTAGACCACCTACGAGACAAGACCAATGTACTGCCCTAAGCCCATTTGCTACGGATGATTTGTACAAATTAAAACCAATAGACAGATCAAATACCATAAGACTCTGGCCTATAGACTGTTTTTTTTTTTAACAACATGGCCTATAGACTGGTTATTCCCCTCTCAATTTTTAGACGGGTCTAGGTGAAGTCAGGCTTTTCAGGGTAACTGCAGCCGGAACGTTGGATGATAACATTGGCGGCGTAACAGGCAGCTCTGACACACTCATCGATGCTCTTCTCTTGAACCAACTGAGATAGGAAGCCTCCAACAAAGGCATCACCTGCCAGATATAATGCTCAAGTTTGAGGACAAATACTTGTATGGAACATAAACATGAAAAGCATGTGCATCATATATTCTTCTGTTGTTATCACCAACTGGGCAACTCGATCTTTTGTTTTAGAGAGCATTTCATGTGTTTGTGGTAAAATAGAGGATGGCCAAGGAAAAGAATGCTGCAACGTTACAATGCGATATTACTACTGGAAACTATCGAGTTTCAAGTACCTGCACCATTGGTGTCAACAAGCTTCTCCTTAGGCAAGAGGATCACAGGGAAAGTTTTCACCTGCAAGCATAGTATTTAAGATAATCAGGAACCACGATAAATATTTGTCTCAAGTAGCCAAGGTCCAATAAACAAAAAATGATGTGAATTTTAATTTTATACAGACTAATAATTGCCACAAATAATCCACATCGATACTTTTTTATCAGAATGCAAATGTCACAACAGTCAGATCAAAATGCAGAACACTGTAAGCAGGAGATTTACCTTTCCATCATCAGCCACAACTACTGGATCACGACCTTGAGTGATTACAGTAATCCTCTTGTGTGTTCCTGAAGCCTTCGGTAATTGAGAGATCTTCAAAGCAATCTCCTCGACATTCTCAGTCTGTAAATTTTCATCGGGAACCTTTTAGAAACTTTATTAACCTAGTGAAAATAACAAGAGACATATGAGTAGTTACCTCCCAACCACGAACTTTAGCAAAGGTCCTAGCCTCAGATTCATTTCCAAAGATGTAGTCCGCGTACCTATATTTGGCAACATAACAAGTTTTTACATAGTACAGAAAATTTTGGAAAACCTAACATGCACCACGGTTGAAACAAGCTTTAAACCACAAGCTGAACATGTTCAAATGAAGGTCGGAAAATAAAGCATCAATACACATCAAAGTCACCACTAGTCTGCTCGGTTGTCAACGAGCTTCTTTATCCTATTAATACAATGGTATCCACTTAATCGAGAAAAGAAAAGCTACACATCCAGATCTAGTACTTACGGAAGAGCTTTCTCTTGGGCATCACGGTAAAACTCACAGATAAAGGGAGCAGAAAGGTTCGTCATAAATACCTACAAATATTGCAACCAATGGGAATCAGACAACACTAGCAAGATGGTATTCTTTTACTAGTATCATTTTACCTTGTTAGTTGCAGCAGCATGCTCAGCAACAAGTTGAATAGAATCCGGGGACACCGTAAGGAAAAAACCAGCAATATAAATATATTTTGCCTTCTCAACTATAATTAATGCATACCATAATCAGTAAACACAATCCATGATACAAAAGCATCAAGTGCAAACAAGTGTCACTGATGCTATGCAAGAAACCACAAGCAATGACTTTGGATAGATGGGTATAGGCTATGTGGTTATAACTAGCAAACGAACTAATGTGCATGACAGGGAAAAAATCAAAAGATAAAATGGCGCAGAAAATAGTAAAAAAAATGATGAGATGCTTTATTTACTACTACTAAGTAATACGCTAGATTTTCTGGTGGGAACCAAAATATTGTCTCAATTGTTTGCACCACCTGTCCACTTGTACAGTTGTACTACATACATAAATAAGTAAATAACCCCCAGAGAGATAAGAAGAAGAGTTGGAGACATTTGTGCTAAACTGATCATCCAAAGATGTTTGTCACCTTATAAAAAAACGATGTTTGTCATCCTCAGAGCACAATGGACAACCACTCAACCAGAGCAATTCCAAGCAGAACATTTGTGTCCAAAGTCTAAACAGCACGATGAACAGTATTTGTATCAAGAGAAATAATGGGGGAAGTTCTTAAAGGTGCTCTAGTGGTCTATTTGCATTACCAAGTGCCCAATTCTCTGGTTTCTTCAGATGTTCAGACTTGTAGCAGTTTGCCGCAGACAAGTTTGCAATAAGTGACCTGGTTACAGTTTTGAAGGACTGATTAAAATCAAGACATGCTTGTTGAAGTGAAGACATTGTAGCAAGCATACCTTTCTCCACCAACAACACAGGCAGCACATGTGCCTGTTGGAGCATTCTCATCCTCATAATAATGGGCCTGGTTGAATAGAGGGCAGGGTTATAGTAATTAGTTGTGCAATGAGGTGACATATCATGAAGAAGAAAAAACAAAGAAGAAACTTGCAACTTACATTAATACCAGCAGCTTGTGCATTTTTCTTCATCTCCTCACCAAACTTATCCTTCCCAATGCAACCTATGTAACTTGTTGCACCAGGGATTTGAAGCATCCACTGAAAAGTAACCAGGTTTCTTATGATTTGTTTTCTTATGAGTAATTGAGTATATGTAAACAATTAGGACAGGTCATAGGCTAATAGCTTTGAATATTAGTTATGACTTTTCTTCAGAGCTTACTTGGGCAACCCTGATAGAGTTTTGAGTGGCTCCTGAATGAAAAGAACAGTTAACAAATAGAAGAGAGAAAATTAATCATGAAGCAGTACTTCATGCATGTGCACTAACATTACCTCCAGCAATGTATTCAACATTGCTCTTGCTAGCCAATTCATCATACCTGGCAGAACATAGAAACACAGGTCACGATTTGTGTATTTGAGCTACTTTTGTTATTCAATTTCAGCTTATACAGTCATACTAGGTAGATAAGTGCGCTTCGCTGCGCTGGTTTTAGCCTCGCAAGTGTTATCCTTCTTGTTTTGGTTAAAGAATTACTAAGTTAGAAAAATTTGACAAATGGTCACTCCTTCAGTCCGTGTTATTCTTCTTGTTTTGGTTAAAGAATTAGGTTGGAAAATTTTGACAAATGGTCACTCCTTCAGTCCATTTTCAGTACATAGACCTTGGACGCACTTAACACGCTACCCGCGAGCTCCCAAAGAATAACTCTTAGGATAGCTCTAGCGTACGACCTAAAGAGACATAAAAAAGAGAGTAAACTATAAGAGACATAATATACTGGACCAAAGATGCTTGCTTAGCATTTGTAAGAATATGTAGATTATTTGAGCACCCAGTGCATACAATAAAAAAATAAAAAACAAATAAAAAAACACCACAAGTTTAGCTAGGAGCTATTGGTGTGTATGCTACTTTGTCGTCTAATAAAAAATAAAGATACTATAGTTTTGTGTAGACTTAACTTTCTTAAATTTGATTAAGTTTTTTTACAAAGTACTAATAATATTTATATCTCTAAATAATTTTATTTTAAAAACATGTTCAATTATTTATCTAATGGTACTTATTATACATAGTAAGTATTAATAGTCTCTTGTATATACTTGGTTACAATTAAATATTTAACTTTTTAGGAAGTAAGAATAACACTCTTTATAGGATGGAGGAGTACCTGATAGAAAATAGTGATTTATTTTCAAAAAATCTTCGTTTTATTGACAAATTTTATATGATCAAATCTATCTAGTTATTTTTTTTATTAATGTGACACAGTAGATAGTTTTAGTACAAATTCTAAAGAACAATCAAACATATAGAAATATAATAGATTTAATACCAATAAAATCTATCAACAGATAAATAGCAAAAATCTACAAATATTAATCATATGAAAGTATTTATATATATTAAAGTTGTTATTAACAAAATAATATGAGTAGCAAAAGGACACAGAGATCCGATCCTTCTATAGATTTTAACTTGGGATCACTTTGGACGGTGGGGGGTTAAGAAAGAACAGTGCTTCATCAAAACCAAGTCGGAGAGGTAAACAATTATTTCTCAAGCTTAAGACAAACGCTACTGTGAGCTTGGCATGCATATGTGGCGTATGAATATTCACGCACAGTAGCTAGGCTGCTCAGCTTGCGCGGATTCTCCGGCGGGTATAGATTTTACTATAAGGAAATTTTGTTATGACATCAGGAATGGGCAGTTTCAGATACTCTACTAATTAGTAATTACTAACTCAAGCCATGTATACATGGACATAAAAAATTAGGTCCTAAAAAATCAGAAGTCCTACTCTACTATGTTTCTCCCCTGTCTCATGGGTGCTTAATGTGACAATATCAAGAATTTGTTTTGCATTCTCCATTCAAGACAATCTAGCATCAAGTAACCAACATTTCAAACTGAAAGGAAGCTAAATGGGCAACGAGACTTACATTGGCAAATGCTTGTCCTCGGCAAGAATGGCACAGCCCGGCTTCACATCATACCTACGGGTGCAGCGAGAAAAGTATTGATTAGCTCGCAATAACTTCAGGTGCAGCCTAACTACTCGGAACAAGGCAACCGAGAGAGCATTGTCCCAATCCAGCACACATCGTTCTGAGAAAGCAACATGTAAATTGAAGGCATATTTTTCGCGGACCCCAGCTAAGACAGTTAGTGAAGAAAGAATAAGGGAATAAGATGTGCTAGCAAACAAAGTCAGCCCAAGTGGAACACTGATGACTGATGAGAATATTACTGCTAGTTGTGCTAATACAGTAGTACTTCGAATAGATAGAAATTTCTTGGTGGCTTCGGTACTTCAGTTGCATGCTACAGACTGGTTATTCAGATTCAGAGTTTCATCAGACGTGGAAAAAATTCTAGAACCTGCGCCCATATAAGCCCATAACAGCCGTTGGAAACAACAGAGCGGTGAATTGGTGATGCACTGATGCTCGAGCCCGCATCACACCAGACACCACTGGCAAAATTACGTGCTGAAACTCAGAAAAAAGTATAGGTGCGGCGCAGTTGAGAGATGATGAGATGAGGAGAGAAGTGATCGGGGAGGAACCGAGTACTTGGCGAGGAAGCCTTCGTCGACGACAGCGGAGATGTCGAGGAGGGGGTTCCCCATACCGAGGAGGATCCCCTCGTAGCCTCTGCTGGCCATTTTTCCTCCTCTCGAGCTGAAGCCGAGCGCGGCGTCGGCGGAGCGAGAGAGATCGTTTGGCGACTGGCGGTGGCGGGTTTGGGAATTGGGAAAGCACGGACGGACACGGACGCGGACGCGGCGGCGCCCGGAGAAGTTGCGGAGAAAGTTGTCACGGCAGCGAAGGAAGAGAGAGACCCCGGCTTGTGTATGCCACAGGCCCACGTGCTAGAGGCCCAACACGCCTGTTCCCCTCGGCCCACGCATCGGCACTCGGCAGGTCCATGTGCCGCCTGGCCGGCCCGTCCGGGGCGCCGCGTTGCGCTCGGCTACGGTTCCCCCGGATCAGAACGGCCAAGGACGAAAACCCGCCAATGAAGAAGCGCCGTTCGGTTAACATTGGCTGGAATGGAATCCGGCCTACCTTATGTGTGATCCAGTGTCGGTTTGCTTCCTGTTTCTTGATATCCAGAACCAAACCACCTCACCTAGACCTTCTTCACTCGTTCGCCTCCTAGAACCATTGCGTGATGCAGTTTCATTCATTAAAAAAACCGAACAACGCCTAAGCGACATCACCCACAGGCCCACTGACTCCCCAGCGGATTCCATATGCAAAGTTTCTCTCCCTCAATTTCGGAGAAAATCTAGTTTTCCTCCCTTAACTTTAAAACCAGATAAACAATATTCCTCAACTTTTAAAACCGTGTATTTTACCTTCCTAACCGATTTTGAACGATGGTTTTGCTATAGTAACTGTAGTTTTTTCTTTTTATTTATTTTCACTGAATCTTTGAAAAATCATATTAAATCACAAAAAAATCATAAAAGAGAAAATCAAATTTTGTTGAACTCCACACGAGTAGATCTATACAGTTAACATATAACTTGATATACTTTAGTACAAATTTTTTATTGTAGCTTTAGATCTATGTTTTTTTATAATTAAAATAAATTTATAACTAAGTTATACATGATTCAATAAGTATAATATTTTTCCTACAGTTGAAGCATACAATAATTAGTCCACCATAAAAATTTGACCACAATTGGACTATAGAAACTGTAGCTATGAACTATTCTAAATAATTACAGAAAAACGTATTACTATATGGAATTAATTGTATGGAACTATTCATAGCTGTAGTTTCAATAGTCTAATTATGGTCAAATTTTTATGGTGGGCTAATTATTGTATGCTTCAACTGTATTAAAAAATTTATACTCATTGGATCATGTATAATTTAGTTATAAATTTTATAATTTAGTTATAATTTTTTTAGTTACAAAAAAGCATAGATCTAAAACTACAGCAAAAACTTTGTACTAAAGTATACCATATTATATGTTTAGTGTATAGATCTACTCATCTGGAGTCTAACAAATTGGATTTTCTATTTTATAATTTTTCTGTGATTTACTATAATTTTCAAAAAAATTCAGTGAAAAAAAGAAAAAGACAAAACCACAGCTGTTGTAGCAAAACCACCGGCCAAAACCGGTCGAGGAGGTAAAATGCGCAGTTCCAAAAGTTGAGGAAGGAAAAAATGGACTTTTTCCATTACATATTAGCCTTCCAGCCTATATAAGTTCGGCTCCATACGTCCCCTCCAATCCGTCAATCTTCGTTGAATTAGAAACCAACACACAATTGCTCAACATTTTAATGGATTAAAAAGTGCACAGCGGAATCTGGAATCTGGCTCATCTCTTGCGCTATACCCACGAGCTGGCGCCCCTCGAGCCTAGGTCCACCGGAGCCCACAACATATCAGGTCTTGGGCCTAACTCAACTCAAAAGACTAGCCTGATAGGTGATGACTGCCCCTGTCTTATATGTTGTGCTCCCCCACTATCAATTACCGATGTGAGACTAAACCTAACATGGGGGATGGGGAATAATAGATCGGGCAATGAGTTTGGTTGCCACGAATTCTATCTACCCCTCGTCGCAACCTGGTCGTCGTATAAGCGATCCCAATTTTGCTGGTTGTTCTTTTAGCAAGTTGAGTTCAACAATACCACCTGCCGATGATATCGACGATCTGATGAACTAGCTAGTGGAGCTCGGTGGTTGGTAGCAACTTTCGCAGTCGCAGGTGCAGTGATGCATATACATACCCAACCCATATGGCCATGAGCTCGCCATACACACGATCCACGTTGAATCTGAGCTCTAAAAGTCAAACGGGTGCTTTCCTCACCAACCTCTCTCGGTCTCTCTCGCCAAGACGGACGGACATCAGGCACCAGCTAAATCCCGTCAGGTCCTCATCACTAGTAGCTACAAGTAGCTCTGCTAGCCCCTCTTCATCTCCAGGCGGAGGGCTTTGTTTGGTAGGCGACAGCGATGTGCCTTCTCTCATAGTTTTGCTTATTAATAAGGATACTGATGAAGATGCAGTGCGCCCCTTTCGGATCTCACTATCTCACTATCTCAGCCTGTTTGGCTAGCTTTTGCTTGCTACTGATAATCTAATCTATATCATCCTGATCCATGCGACGATGCGGCCATTCTTTTTCCAGGTGCAGTACGTACGTTTACACGTCTGGTTGCTGAAAATAGCTGCGCGGTAGACTGATGATCTCGATCAGAGGCAAAACTCGTAGGCTTCACTGCCTGACCTTTTTTTGGCTGGTATAAAACAGACGACGGTACATATAAATGATCTTGTCGACCATCTTGTGCAACTCTCTGGAAATCTGAATCAGGCGAGCCTTGGGCACACCACACCACACCACACCACACAAATGCCACGGGTAAGTACGTGCCGGCCCAACGCCATGGCAGCATGTAAATAACTAACGGTCCACATGCACGTCGTTACGGATCGGAATAGCAACGACATGTGCCAACGGCCAATCCCCCGCGTCTCACATGCATGTGTTAGTCTTTACCATGACAAATTGATAGGTACTCGTACCAGTCTGACAGTTTTCAGAGCTGCGTCTGCATGTGCGCGGCTTCATCTCCATCAAACATCAGCTAGCAAAGCTAGCCTGCCGCGGGTAACTTATCTGGGGTGGCTAGATAGTTTTCAGGTATTTGGTGGCTAGATAGTTTTTAGGTATTCCGGCTTAAGGAGATCTTTCTTACGCAGATCAAAAAAAACCCTGACCTCCTACCAAACTCTTATACAATGGCACCACAACTTCGGGGGATAAACCGGCCAAAGTCTTGTGCATTGAATGTGGTACGGACGAGAGAGTAGTTTTTTTTTCTCTCCGATCAAATGTGGCATAAATGCCACAAAAAGTGAGCCTCTTATTAGAACCTGAATTTTGACTACTCCAGAGGGAAGGTGCTGAGCTGAAGTGACCAACCGGTCACCCCAACCATTCCCTAGCTACCATGAAAAATATAATCAATGAAGAGTCTAATGTTACGTTGTTGGTGTCATAAATGTATTATATAAATTTAGTTAAATTTGAGATGTTTTGACTCTCAAAAAAAAGTTAGACTTCTTTATAATTTGGGATGGAGCGAGGGAGTACAAATTAATTTGTTGCTTACCCTGTGTGTTGTGTTCTCCACTTGGCGGAGCCCGGTTAGCACTTAATACACACCCACACCACACCCCTCAGACCTCTCATCACCCCATTGTCTGACGAAACTGGAGAATCTTGCGTTAGTTGCATATATATAGTACGTATTGTATTTTGGGAGATGCCTTCAACCGACCGATCGAGATTTTTCGTCCAGCGTCGTCGGTGGTGGTCATGTGCGTCGTCGTCGCTGATCGATGCGGGTTGATATATATATAGAGTACAACGGATGGCAAGCACTTGTCTCAACGAAATGCATGGCATGGCAACTTGTTGGTTAGCACGTACAGTAGTTACCATTGAAATAAAATCTTTCTCTGCTCATTTTCGTCTACGGATACCAAGCAAAGCTTTTGCCGTACATGTCCTACCAACCAACTTGATTGGCACTGCTGGCGCGTACATATACGTACACAGTGTACCAATGAAAATGAACCATTCTCTGCTCTCATTTTGTCTACCCGAAGGAAAGCAGAAATATTCTAGGGATTTATTATTTATTATTAGGACGTACGTACGTGGTCGTTCGTGTTCATAGGAGGATTATTAATTTGGGATGGATTGAGTATATGCTTATAGTTATATAGACGGATCACATATGGCTCATGACGACCATCCACTAGCACATGGCGACATGGACGACTAGTAAGTTTAATGCATAAAGACATGTGTCAAACTACTTGCACCAGAGCTGTATTGATTTTGACACTATAGTAGTCTACTGCAACAGTTCTAGTCAGCTATACGTACAGATGTCGTACCATTCCTAACCTGCTCGATCAAAATCATCATCTTCTACGGAGCTGCCGCCCTGATTCAAACATGTGAGAGGAATCACACTACCTCTGAACCTAACTAATAGCCTCTGATTTTCTGATTACTAGCCCATTGTTTCTGGGTTTTTTGTCGCTAGGAAACTATGTTCGGAAATGTGGTGACCCTGGAGCTTTATCCTTTCTTTTTTGACCATGGAATTGCTGAAACAATTGCCACAGAGAATAGCCTAATCCGCCCATACCTTTTTGTTTTTCAGATCCATTGGATAGGCATGGCTTATATTTTTCTCTTATTATGAGCACTACTAAATTAAAGTCACAGATGGTGCTCGTTTTTCAGTTCTTGCGTTGGTGATCGAACTGCAGTACTACTACGGTAGCTATCATGCATGGTTGTGTGCAGCTTTCAGATAACGACCAAATCATCGAACTACAGTAGCACTACGGTAGCTATCATGCATTTGGCGACCACTCTTTTTAATTCAGTTCTGGTCTATATATGCCTTTCAGCTCAAAGAAGAAAAAAGAGTACTCGCAATCACATCAAAGATTTTGAAACTGTTTTTGCCTGTCTCTGGAACTCGAACTTCAAATATTTACTAGTCTATCAAGTACGTTGTGCTTCTAAAAGGGCTGAATATAAAAGAAATACGCAAGTATGAGAAGTTTTGCTTACTACCTACTAGTAATAAAAAAAATATTAATCTCTAGGCTCTCTCTGTCCATTTTCTCTTTCATGCATGGCACCTACATGTGTCTTCAATACATGTTTAGCTCAAACCTTTTGCTTAAATTATGGTGGCTCTTGTTATAGCTTATGTTTTGTGACGTCATGGCTACAGCTTATGTACCTACATGTGTCTTCATCAATACACGTTTAGTTCAAATTTTGATGTTATTAGTTGTTATAGATTTTTTATCTAGTACTCCCTCCATACTCATATTAGTTGTCGTTTATGATAGCGACACGTTTTTCAAAACACAACTTTAACCTCTTGTTTTTATAAAAAAAATATTTATGAAAAAGTGAGATATATGTATACTTTTATGGAAGTATTTTTCAAGACAAATCTATTCATATAATTTTCATATTTGCAAACTTAGAAACTTTAGTAGTTTTTGATGATTTATACTCAAATCTTATCTAAACCGACAATTAATATGAGTATGGAGGGAGTACATGTTAAGTTCAACGTACCTTTTTTTGCTTTTATTGTACTTTTACACTTTTCTTTAGAAAAATAAGGATTGTAGGTCTTAGATTGTAACCTTAGTTACTATGGTGGCTTAAATGGTCATTTAGACATACAATACGCTTCTTAAGATCGTGGTGGAGCTTGAAGTGAAATCTAAAATAGAAATGTGCTCACTTTTAGAGGTTATTATTATCAAAATCTAGCATTCATTGTTTACTCTAAACAAATTTAAGAAACAAAGGAGGCTACGCCACCTTTATATTATACTAACCTCCACTGACAAAGAATGTGTAGTATTACTTTTATTAAAATCAAGTGCTTACAGTTATAGTATCAATATAGATATATATCATAATGTCGAGTCAAATGTATAAATTTAACTAAAGTAATAATTGACATAAAATTATTATGAAGTATTGTGTATATTAATATAATTTAAATGAATCGATAGTATTGCTGATATATGAATCGTTAAAGGAACATTTCCACGGAGTGTTGCTGATATATGAACCGTTAAAGGAACATTTCCACGATTCATAAAACAAACAAATATATTTTTATCTTTCATATATGCATGATATGATAACTCTAAGTTAGTGTTTTTCTTTATGTTTTGGATTAATAGTGATGAAAGTGGGTAATTCAGAAACATATATACATGTAAGCAAATGTTTACAATTTAGATATAGATTTGATGGAATATCAGTTTATTTTTAATAATGGAAGAACTAGGTAATTTAGATATAAATTTAAGGTGTTACTCGGGTTGCAGGGTGGATAATTTAGGTGCATATTTAGGGGTTACTTTATATAATATTTCATATTGGTAGAGATTTAGATGTAAAAATTATATCTTCATTAGTGATTAGTGTATCAAGATGATTGCCAGAGATCTTTCTGATTTTATAAGAATATTTTAGATTCAAACTTTTAGTGCGTCTTGTCCGAGTTAACATGGACATTTAGTCTAATTTAGGTCGTCTTTAGCTGCACCTTAATCCACTTCATCACTCCAACTCACGTGGAAATGGAGTTGATTTGGGTAATAATAGTAAGAGAATACATGTCAGTTGTAATGATCCGTTGAACAAAAGTTCCTACTATCGAAGAAAGAGAAACTGAACAGAGAGACAGAGGGGGAGAGAAACCAAATGGGAACGGTATAATGTGACATGCAAGATTATTCACTTCAAAGGACCAATTCCTTCGTGCGGTCAGTTCTTTTGATTTCAAAAAAGCTAACTTTGATGTTCTGCTAGACTTAGTTTAAAGAAGCCAAAATAAAATAGCCTCACCCTCAATGATGATTACTAACGGTCTGGAACATTTGAAATCAATAATGACTATACAGATCAGAAATACTACATGGATAACTCCTGTGACCCTGTGAATCTCGTCAGAAGAACGTACTGAACCCCTGTGAGGCTGTGTCGCTTATTTACCTCTGCACAGTGCAATGCATGCTCTCAGAGCTCCCGTGGTTGGTAGGTGTGGGCATCGCCAATTATCGCTGGTTGGAAGGTGTGGGTAGATCGAGTAAAATATCGATCCGTGGTTGCCAACCGGTAAAATTTCATATCCCTGTCTGCACTTGTAGGCATGCGGTACATTTACCTGTAGTAGTAGTACCCATCAATCGTAGCCGATCCTAGTTATTGCTGAGTGGAGACCATCTGAATATCTGATGCATATCGAATCGTGTTTCGCCCAGCCCAGCAATATCACGAGAGAGAGAGGACTTCTATCACTCTCAGTATTAATTCTGGACGACTGGGCCTCTTTTGCCAAACGTGTTCCCTCCATCTCTCTTAGTATTACTGTATGATGAGCCGATGTCCTGATGATAAATTAAACAGTTTTTCATACAGTTTTGATCCTAGCGTAACAGAAGAAACAACAACATTGCGAATTTGCGATAGAGCAAAGGAGGAGCCCATGTACTCAATATTATATATATAGTAGTAGTACATTTACTTCCAAAATAGATTACAGATCAGAAAGCAGAGTGGCAGGCCATGGCCAATGACATGGCAGCTACTTAGGTAGTAAGAACAACAGACAGAATACACGTATACACGAATCACTGCTACTAGTACGTACGTACATACAAGCTCAAAAAAGATGAACAGAGAAACAACATAGTACAATTCAAACGACATGAAGCCTTGAGAATACTCAATACCGAAATCCTCCCTTGTTTATTTCTTTCTCGCGTCGCGTACGGTCACGGTGTGATCTGCTCCTCTTGGACTTGCCTGCGCCTCATGGTGATGGCGCTGGTGGCCGTCGGCGTCCTGCTTAATTATTAGCAGATGGGCAGGGGCTTGCCGTCCCACTCCTTGAGGCAGTCGAGCATGGGGTCGATGAGCTTGCCCTCGCTGAGCGCCAGGAACACCTTGTTGCACTCCTCGCCGGGGGACTTGAGCTTCTCGCCGGTCAGGTAGACGGCGCCGAGGTCCTGGCGGATGAAGCGGTACAGCGGGTACGACCGGCTCTCCTCGATCCTGTTGGAGATGGGCGCGGTGCCCGTCTCGAAGGCCACGCGCGCGGCCTCCATCTCCCTGGGCAGCGCCTCGCGCAGCGCCTCCTCGAACCCGTTGATCTTGGAGAGCACGGACGCGCTGGCGTCCTTGTCGGCCTCGCCGGTGGCGAGGGCGTGGTCCACCAGCACGGCCCGGATCTTCTTCATCAGGGGCGAGTTGGCGCTGCAGGGGTCGTCGTAGTACCCGTACACGGCCTCGCCGTCCAAGGCCGTGAGCAGGGCCTTCTCGCTGAAGCGCGCGCTGTGGAGGTCGCCGTCCGCGCTGGTGGTCAGCGTCTTCCTGGCCGCCGCCACCACGCAGCTCTTGACGGCGCTCTTGAGGTTCTCCTCGAGGTGGCGCAGGTCCACGGCCTGGCACAGCGCCACCATGTAGGTGGACGACATGAGCTTGAGGATGTCGACGGCCTCGGCGGTCTTCCTGGCGGAGACGAGGCCCAGCGAGTTGACGTCCTGGTTGTGCTGCTCCGCGCTCTGCACGTGGTTGGTGACGGGGTTGCCCAGGAACTGCAGCTCCGAGCAGTAGGACGCCATGGCGATCTCGGTGCCCTTGAACCCGTAGTCCAGGCTCGGGTTGCGGCTGCCGGCCAGGTTGGAGGTGAGCCCGTTGTTGTAGAACTCGTTGACCAGCTCCGAGAACTGCGCGAACATGAGCTTGCCGATGCTGGCGACGGCGAGGCGGGCGTTGTCCATGGACACGCCGATGGGCGTGCCCTGGAAGTTGCCGCCGTGCAGCGCCCTGCCGCGGTGCACGTCGATGACCGGGTTGTCGTTGACCGAGTTGACCTCGCGCTCGATGGACTTGGTGGCGGCGCGGATGACCTCGATCTGCGGGCCCAGCCACTGCGGCGACGTGCGGAGCGCGTACCGGTCCTGCTTCGGCTTCAGCAGCGGGTCCATGGCGTTCACCTCCGTGGCGTGCCGCATGAAGGAGCTGCCGTCCAGGATGTGCTCCATGATGGCGGCGGCCTCGATGGACCCCGGGTGGTGCTTGAGCCGGTGGGTGAGGTGGTCCGTGTACTCGGGCTTGCCGTTCATCACCTCGCAGAAGACGGCGGAGAGGACCTCGGACAGGACGGCGAGCACGTTGGCGTCGAAGCACACCATGGCGGCGAGCGCCGACCCGACGGAGGTGCCGTTGACGATGGCCAGGCCCTCCTTGGGGTTGAGCTTGAAGAAGCCGCCCTCGATGCCGGCCACCTTGAACGCCTCGGCCGCGTCCACCTTCCTCCCGTCCACGGTGACGGCCTGCGCGTTGGGGCGGCCCGTGATGAGGCCCGCGATGTAGGAGAGCGGGACCAGGTCGCCCGACGCCGTGATGGTGCCCCGCAGCGGCAGGCACGGGCTCACGCCCGTGTTGATGAGCTTGGTGATGGCCTCCAGGATCTCGAAGCGGATGCCCGAGTAGCCCTGCAGGAGGGTGTTGATGCGCACGAGCATGGCCGCGCGCGACACCTCGGACGGGAGCGCGTGCCCGTCGGAGCCATTGCCGAAGATCCCGGCATTCAGATGCCTGGTTGGTTCGGTTGCCGTTGCGGTTGCAGGGGAAACAGATCGAGCGAGCTCGTGTCAGAACAGTGTTCAAAGATCGAATCTAGTACTTGTATCGGCCTGTCAGAGTTAATGAGCCGCTGACAGGCATCATCGGCAGCAATTGCAAGTTGCAATGCAACGACAGGCCGTTCGGTCGGTCGGTCGTTGGCAGTGGGCACTCATCAGTGACTCACTCTCACATGAATCATTTGACGCTGCAACAACCACTCCGCTGACAAGTACTTTACTGGAACAAATAGCAAGCATTCAAAGATGGACGAGACACGTGGTAGCATGCAGTACCTGAGCAGCTCGACCTGGAGCGCGGGCCCGTCCTTGGTGCGGCGGTGCGAGGTGCCGCCGAAGCCGGTGGTGACGCCGTAGATGTCGCCGCCGTGGGCGATGCAGTCGAGGATCCACTCGCTGCTGGCCTTGACGCGGGGCCGCGCCTCCTCGTCCAGCTCGACGGCCACGCCGGACGCGTCCTTGGCCGCGGCCACGGCCGCCACCTGGCCGACGCGGAGGCTGGAGCCCTCGATCTTGACGAGCGGGTCGCGGAACTGCGCCACCATGCGCTTCACCTCGTCCAGGTGGCTCCCCGTCAGCTCCGCCGCCGCCTTGCCCCAGCTGAGCGGGTCGCTCTCGAGGATGGCCGTGTTGCTCGCCATTTTGTTGGACCGGGAGCGAGGATGTAACGGACGCTGGTGGCTGGTGCGGTGGAAGAAGAAGAAGAGCTCGGGAGGCAGTGGTGGTGGTGGACTCTGGAGCTCTTCTTGGAGGGAAATGGAGCGGGGGCGACGAGGTTATATAGGTAGCAGCAGCATTAGGCGATAGCAGCGGCGGGCCAGGGGGGTTTTGGTGAGAACCCGGTGTTGGTGGGTTAGTTGGCCACCGGGTTGGTGAGCTGAGTGGTGTGAGATTCTCTCTCTCTCTCTCTCTCTTGATGAGTCCCTTGACACGCCAGATCAGCCTAGATCAGGCAGAGTATGTGCGTGCAGGTGACTGTGTGTTGACATTTGACATTGTTGAGCTGAGCCTGCTGTGTGTGATCCAGCGTGCGGAGCGTTGGTTGGGCCTCAATTAAGGGTAGGTTGGGATGGAGGCAGTCCAACTACAGCGTGACTCTCAACTGTTCTCTCCGGGAGCGGGAGCCGTAGAGCCCATTGACCAGACTGAGTAATCCACGGGCGCCATCTGATCCTTGCCGAACCCATGCTGTGTCTCCTTAAAAGAAAAAAAAAACTAATTTTCAGCAGAATGTTTTAAGGCTTAATAAAGGAACTTTAATGTCATCGTAGATTTATTTATTACGCCAAGCGTTTTTTTTTTGACAAGAAAACACCGGGTTTCCCCGGATTTATTAATTAACACCAAGATGCTGATAGAACCATTACATCGTTTATGGTTACATTTTGGAGTGTCCTGATAACAGGACATTCTTGTGCATGGGATGCAAAGGCACATGTGCCTGCAAAAGTTGGTATATTTGTTGTAACATAAGAGAGGGCTCGTCGAGCAAGGGAATTTGCCAAAAGATTTTGAGTCCTCCGAATTCTTCGAACCGTAATTACAGAGGTCTGGAGTTGGTGGTGGATGACCTGGGTGAATGGTTTAATCCTCCAGTCTGGCGGGTGGTCCTGATCAATGTTGTTCACAAAGTGGACAATCTGCAAATTATCTGAAAAAATTATAGTATTATGCCACTGCAGGTTTTGGAGAACCATAGTCGCCAAAGCAAGGGCAGCAGCCTCTGCCATCAGAATTGAGGAAGCATTTGTCATTGCAGCCTGGATGAATATGCTGTGAGGAATCTGCATGTCAGAATTAACCAGGAAAATTCCAATGTCAGCCTCTCTGGCGATATTAGTTGGGAGGTCAGGCTGGAGGAATATCGTATGTTTTATACAGTACTATAGTTAGTTTTTTTATGCAAAGAAAAGATATCCTTATATTACTTATAAAATTTATTACACTAAAAGCATACTCCATGTGTTGTTGCGGGAATTTGGGCTCACATAGATGACTTTTATTGTATCAACATCTTTAGCTGCGTAGATCGCAAGCAAGTACTTTTTATCAAACCGGAGATGCTGCCTTGTACTAGGGATTTATTAAGACATGTAAAACAAAAAAATCTGTTAGAGTGTGTAACAGAATCTGGTCCAGCTCGCTACACTCACGAGTCGACGTCCCTAAAGCTCAGGGTTTAACGAAGCTCATAACATATTCACGTATGGGGTCTAACTCAACTCAAAAGACTATCCTGATAGGTGAGTACTGCCCCTGTCTTATATGTCATACTCCTCACCATCAATTATCGATGTGGAACTAAACCTAACAATCTCCCCCGTCACACATCAGACCTAACTCTTCATATCACGTAACCCCGTGCGATCTTCGGAAGGTGTTTTTTCACGCCCCGAGTCCAATGCTTCATATCACGCACACAACACGTGTGACCTTCGAGACATAACGAGCTCCCCCGTCACATGTGACCATTGAGATTTTTCTAGGTTTTCCGATCATAAGCTTTGATACCACTTGTTAGAGTGCGCAACGAAATCTGGTCCAGTTTGCTATACCCACGAGCCGACGCCCCTGAAGCTCAGGTCCACCGGAGCCCAATGGGCCCTCCCACGATTTAAATAAAATAAATGTTTTTCTATTTTTTCGGGGTTTTTTTACTGTTTTTTTTGGATTTTCCACATGCGACCATTTACAAACTACCACCTGTGGAAATCTATTTCTACAGGTTGTTGACAAGCAAGTATCTGTGATGTGGTCACATTTCTATTGGCCTACAGCACACACGGTGCTGGAAAACGCCAGTCATAATAAGTTCTGAACTGTCTGTATAATATGTCTCTATGTCAATGGTTTTTTCTCATCCACGTGAGGCAACAAAGTTTCTCCTGATCTTAAACGAGTTTCATCAATGTAAGTTCTTTATTTTTTTTTTCAGTTTTTGTTTCCTTCATATTTTTATGCACGGATGTACATGTTTTTTGAGCTCTAATAATAATTACTACTACGACGACGATACACTCTCTTCCGGTCGTGAAATAAAAGAGTGTGAATGAAAGCGGTCACGTTCCAGTTCCAGGTGCATCGCTCTCTCACCAACCCGGATTCGTCGGCCCCGGTGTCACACATCAAATCAAACAAGCAGTAGGGAGTCCCACGGCGTAGGCACCCAATTTTGGTTCGGATACCAGGTTTGTACGGCGGTGTCACGGAGCCACGGAGCGCGTTGATTTTTGATCGGGACTCGCGGAGCGTGCAGGCGGGTGCAGCGCTGCCACTGGAACATCATCACCGTCCCGCCACCCCAGACCGGAGGGAGCACGTTCCGGTTGGGTGCACCGTCGCTGGCGCGCGCGGACGAGGCTTGCCGTCTCGCCCGCCCGCGCGGTCACGCGTAGTAGCCCCGAAGCCAGCTCGGGCTTTCTCACCGATCTCAGCGTAGCGGACGCCGGCGCCGGACGGGAATGAAAATCGATCATCGATCCACCGCGGTCTCACCAACCCTGAACGAAAGCGAAGAAACAACCCGGGGTTGTTGTCGATGTTGCTAGCTGCTGCTGCTGCTGCTGCTGCTACGCGATCCCCTTTTCTCGCTGTCGGAAACAGGGTTGCTGGGACCTCGGGCGCCCCTAGTAGGAGTACGTACCTAATAATTGTCCCTCGTTCAGCCAATCGCAATTGGAGACCCCCTCCTCCCTGCCCTGCGCTTCAGTAGTGGCGCCGTGGCGGCCTTTTTTTCCGTCCCAAAACAAGTGTCTCTAGAAAATCCGTGTTTTCGTCATAAACACGCTTTCCGGACGATACTTATTTAGAGCAAGAACAATAATAGAGCCAAATGTTTGACTATAAGCCAAGCTATAAGAGCCAAGCTATACAATAAGTTGTCTCTTATTTGACTTTAAAAAATTTCTCTTTCCTATTTCCTCTCACAACACTTGCTACTTGGACCCACTACCACCTATGCTTCCGTGCCCAGCTTGGTGCTTGCATGGGAGCCAAGCTCTCCTCTCTCTCTTTCCTTCTCTCATCCACATCAGCATTTGCTTGGCTATAAGCCCATTATTGTACCTGCCCTCAGGGACGGAGGGCTTTCTTACCGTAACAGCGTCACGCGCTGCCGTCGTGTCGTCCTGCTGCATACTCCCTCCGTCCCTAATTGACCGTCGCCGTTGGTGTGCGTGCCACAAGTTTGATTCAATTTGTAGCAAATGTGTGCAACATTTGTATCTCCAAATAATTTTGTTAAAAAACTAGATTCAAATATCTATCCAACGATACTAATTATATATCATATATATTAATATTTTTTAATATATATTTAGTCAAAGTTATTTCTTGGGAAGCGCAAACGACAGACATTTAGGACGGAGGGAGTACGTATACTGACGATGGTCGACCACTGGTCACTGGTGCAGTGGTGCTCGCTTGCGTTCCATCGTCTTCGTTTGTAGTGGACCCCGCCTTCAAAACGCAAGAACGTGGTTAGTTGTATGGAGCGGCCGGACGAGGTGTCGTACGTGCACATGTCCGTGCATCACTTGTCACATGTGTGTGTAACTAGCTGCTGCACTGCATGTGTGGCTTTGGCATCGCTCAGCGCGCGGGACCGCTCGTTTGCAGCCGCAGCAGCTTTTTCCGGACGCGAAAAGATGCACTGCAGCATCAGACATTGTTGGGAGGAATCGGAATCAAAACGAGCCGATCGAGCCGCCGGAACTCTGGAGCTGTGATATATGAATCGCGTGCATTATTGATCTATATGTCCGCTACCATGTGACGACAATACGACATCACTAGCTCACTACATGGTGAGGGATGGACTCAAATTTTGCTAGCACAACAAATGGGTTGTAGTCGATCCAATCAGATCTACATGGTAAGTTTTAATAGTGTTATATGAGAGAGAATAAATCAAAGTGCGCTTGATAAGTTCAAGCTAACAGAGCTCGTGCGGGATGGAGGCTTCTTTGTCACCGATGCAACCGCAATCTACCATAAATGTACCCAATATTAGAAGGAGTTCGTTCGCGGTAATTTTTGTTAGTCTTTGTAATAGAATTTATGATTCAGGTGCCCATGAATTAGTTTAGGCAAGTTTTATTAGGGGAAAGTTCTCAGGTCTAGGTAGATGGTCCCCCTGGATTTGCTTGTAAGTGATGTATCCATTTTGACATTTTGTTGAATCAACAGAGCTTGCTCAATATTTAAAAAGCGGTAATGGGTGAGAATTTGTTATGAACAACGTATAGAAATATGAAGTAAACGAAAATCAATCACAGAGAAGACACACGATTTACGTGGAAAACCCTTCAATGTGAAGGGGAAAAACCACGGGCACCAGCCGACAACAATCTCACTATCTCAAGAGTTTTGGGGTTACACGCCTATGACGGCTTACAAGAGAATCCCGTCTCCAAGAAACCCTAGCAAGGGCATATATACCGGCCCAAGCCTCCGGCGACGGGACTCCGCTTCACTCCGTCAGAAGCCCGACCAATATCCTGAAGTGAATTTGAAACAACTCCAACAAGAATTAATACCGCAGTAAAGAACCTGGTATTAGCATTTGTTTCTACAGCTCACGGTGTACGCAGATAGGAGTATAACACAGCTGACAAGTTGGAAACTATATTTGCACTTGGAACAGTAGCTGGGTTCAAAAGTTTTGGGTGAGATTAGTTCGGAACGAGACGCCTGCGGTTGGCCGGCCTACAAATTTATACGTAGCCGCATGCTTTTGTTTCTACCGTGCTGAGTTTATATTAGTGTCAATCCCTGGAGTGGAGCGTTGCACCAAACCTCTACTAAAACTTTTGGGTAAAATAAATTGGGAACATATGCTATGGAAAGTACTCCCGTCTTATTACCAACCTGGCCAACCGCAGGAGGGATGACTCACTTGTTTTTTTTTTTTTTTTGGTTTCCATTTGAATGGGAATTATGCTTACTTTTCAGACCAGCTTATTAGAGTTTGCATGGAACATAATCTTGATATTACTAATTAATTAGAGACCATTGATAGAGCATCTACATTCATCATCAAAAGACGAGCTTACAAAATATAAATAAATTCCCACAGCAATCAAAAAGATATGATCTTCAATTCAATAGACTATAATCACCACTGGAAATAATAGCTAATGGATCTATTCTGGTTTCTACATTCTGGAAAAAACCATAAAGTGATCTAGAATTACATCTAAATTATGCACCTCTATCATTATCATATATAATCTAAATAATTTGCATCTACATTACTACGCTATTATGAAACTTAAGTACTCACCTTAATTTGCATCTAAATTACTCACGAGCATAATCTAAGGATCCCTTAAATATGCATCTAAATTAATGTTTAAGCCATTATAAAAAAATGATAGATATTATTTTAGATGCTCTCGAGATCGTTTAAATTACCCTTATATCCTTATTACAAGTGGTTATTGTGACGGAACGACCCTAATCCCATGGCCCACGTGTCCCTGTCAACCTCTGACAGCCGAACCCATGTTCCATGTGATTAAGACCTGTTCGCCACCGGGCTACATCAGTGCCCAATGTCCGCAGGATCATCTCACAATTCGGTTACAGCATTGCATACTTTTACAAATAACATCGGAATAATGAGCGGAAGACTTAAATAACAATAGTTTTACAAACCGAGGTTTCAAATGAGGTAAGGAGTACGATTATTACAAACCATTGTTCGGGAATTTCAAAGTAGACAACGTAGCGGGAACATTAACATAACGATACATGTAACACCCAGCCCGAGGGTGCACGTTTACTCATCGGCCTCATCGGCCTCTTCCTGGACGAAGGTCACGCAACAGGGTGCGAGACACATCGGGGTCTCAGGCATACCTGCAACATGGGTAACAAACCCTCAGTACTGGGGTACTCAACAAGACTTACCCGACTAAAGAAAAAGGGAGAAGACTCAGGAATGAGAGGCTTAGGGTAGTCAAGGTAAGGCTTAAGCAAGATCAAGTATTTTGCAGAAAAGCATTTTTGTAAACCTTATTTTATTTTTGAAAGATTCAGTATTTCTCAATTCTTCATCATTCATGATTCATTTTACATTTCAAAACATTCCTAGTTGAGAACCACTCTCCGTTGACAGTCAGTGGACCAAGTCTCCATAACCGAGGAGCAACGTTAATCCGGATAAATAATACTCAGCTGAGGATCCCTATCCACACTGCATATGTAGCACCCAAGCTTGCATATGCCAACTCGTCTACCACGATTCCTCCAAGATTGGGCCCGGTCCTACGCCACCCGGAAGTACAGTACACCACTCCAATTTTCCGCCAGCGACAAGTACCTCGGGACTCTAACCCAAGAGTACAGGTCCTGACACGTGGGTACATGCTACTTCCGCCATCTCTCCACTCCCAGTGTGCGGTTGTCGGTCCAATAAAGGATTCCTCGGAGCCAGAGCTTCCCGTAGTATGTGAATAGTTACAAGTCTTGACCAGCAGGCCCCCATACGGATGGTCCCTAATTTTCCAGCCAGAACTACACCTTGGTTATATCTCACCCAAGCGTAATAGTCCTTTCAGTTTTTCAACCCTGTCCCGGTCGGTGTCAACTGTTGAGTCCCGGACTACAACATGACGGCACCGTACGCGCGGACAACCTCTTCTCGACAATGACCACATGCTAGCTAGGCAAGCAGTCATCGAACGGGAAGTAAAGCCAAATTCCCATAAAGATTCTTAAGTGATCACACTTTTGAAAATGACATTTTATTGCAAGTCTAATTCAATAAGCATTGCTAAGCATTTTTCAAATACTTTTGAAAAGCAGGTATCAGGTGTATCAGTGGTCAAGGTGGATAGTGCATCAATTAGGATAGCACACAACTCCTATAAACCTAATGCAATAATTTAACTCAAAAGCATTTAAGGAAATCATTTTATAAATTCAAGGAAAGGGTTAAATGCACCGGGGCTTGCCTTGGATGGCAAAGAGAGCAGACTCGGGGTAGGTATAGGTGTTGGAGCTCGGGGTCGCCTCGGGAGTTGGTTCGTCAACAGCGGCCTCGACTCTGGTACCTTCTTCGTCAACTATACGGATGCAATGATGAATGCTCATGAGAATGATGATATGGGCTTATGGTGCAAGACAATTCCACTGAATCTAGATTACTCTTAGGCAAGGCATAATCGAAATCTAGGTTGAGCATAAAAGGTAACCATTTCTTTCTTAAGCATTATTGATGTTAGGCCTTATTATAATTATCCTAAGTATTAACCAAACATATCATCACAAACATCATAGACCAAAGGGTAGGGGTCTATGAACATCAATCAATCCAAAGATCACATCATTAAACACTTATTACCAACCCTAATCCATCTTTTCTATTTTTCTTATTTTATTTAAAAGGTCATTTTATGAAGTTGCTCCAAAAATTACCAAATTAATCACATAAGTTCATTAAGGCATAAACAGATGGCAAAACAAATTTCATAATTTTTGGAGGTCATTAAGATGCTCAAATAAATCTAAACATTTAATTAACAAAAGGCACTATTCCTTAATTAAAATAAATGCTCAAAAATCAACTTGCTCCAAAAGACTTCACAATTTTACCAGAGGTTCAGCATGTTATAACAAGGTCTCAAAAATTTATCTCAAGATTTTTGGAGTTATAGATCACTCTCCAAAAATACCAAAACCTTCATTTTTCAATTAAAAGGGGAATTTTACATTTTCAAATTCTTGCAGAAAAGTCAAGTTTCATATTTTTATAAAATACTACACAGTGCAAGGAGCATACCATAATTTTCTCAGCATTTAAGGAACAACAGATTAATTCACACAAAAAAAAGAAAACAGAACACTATTCACAACTCTCAGAAAAAGAAAAGAGCACTGTGCTCCTTCTATGAAGGGCTCGGGCGAAACGGAAAGTGAGTGCTCCGTCCGAGGCCTGGCCCGGAGGCTCGGGCGAAGCGGACTCGGGCGAGATGGAAGGCTCGGGCGAGACGGAAGGCTCGGGCGAGACGGAAAAGCAAGCGTCCGTCCGAGGCCTAGCTCGACGAAGCGGAGGGTGCATGAGTCCGCTCGAGGCTTGGGCTCGGGCGAGACGGAAACGCGTGCTCGAGGCTTGGGCTCGGGCGAGACGGAGTGGAAGCAGAGGCCGGAGGCCTCGGGTGCTTACCACGGATCGGAGGCAGGGCTCGAGGGTGTGGCTCGGCACGTGCTCGAGGGTGAGGCTCGAGGAAGGAGGCTCGACACGTGCTCGAGGGGCGGTGGTTCGGTGGAGCTCCTTCGGCGGCGAGCGGCGAGCGGCGCTCCGACGACCCTGCGCAACACACGAGACCGCAAGGGCCTGGTCAGAGTCGCACGGAACCAAGGAACACGACACGGGGGTCGGTGAGGGATGATCATGGCCGGAGACGGCGAATTTCACGAACCCGAGCTCGCCGGGTTTCTGCCGGAGATGGGAACGGCGAGCTTACGCCGGGCGATTGAGGGCGGTAGAGATGAAATTGAAGGGTGGGAAAGCTTCATGAGCTCAAGGCGGAGCTTCTGAGCTAGGTGGTGGAGCGGCGGAGGCACTGGACTGGCCTGGCCACGGTGGCGGAGAGGATGAGAAGCTCGGGGCTCCGGCGGGCTTATATAGCCGCGGCCAGAGGCCGGTAGAGAGCACGGGGTGGGGTGGATAAGATCGGCGGGAGCGTGCGCACTCGATTGCGCTAAGGCGGAGGGGCTGGCGTGCAGCCGGGACCGGTGCGCAAGCTTGGCCGGCAATGGCCACGCGGCGGCGGCGCGCTGGGCACGGTAGGGGACGGGAGCGGGGTCAACTGTGCGCGTGCAGGTGCGAAATGATGGTGGCGACAACGGCGGCTGGTCGGGGACAGACGAGCGGCTGCCAAACGCGTGGCGCGCGCAGCGCCGGAGGCTCGGCCACGACCGGGGCCCTCCTCCTACGCGAGGAAGATGAACAGGGCTATGCCCTAGGGTTTGACTTTTTGGCTGGTATCTGTATTTTGCAAATCTCTCCCAAAATTTGAACTGTGCGACAAAAACTCAAAATACCAAAGTTGCTCAGAAAAATGATATCTACAACTTTGTCAATATGAACATTTTCAAATTCCAAATAGTTTTTGAACTATATTCAAAAACAGAAAAGGGGACACTTTTCAAATTTGATTCAAATCAAAATTACTTTGGATTTCAAACTGAAACTTGAAAATTTGTAAATACCAAAGTTGTTCCTCTCGATCAGATTCACAACTTTGCTTTTTGAACCAACTCAAAATTTTGACTTTTGAAAAAGTTATCAAAAAGGGAATAAATCCAGGATTTGGGATTTTAGGGTTTTGCAAAAGGGAAAATCAAATCAAATCTGATTTTTGAACTTTGATCAATGCAACAAACATCAGGGCACTAAATTAGAACAAGAATTACATAGAACTAGGCACAGAGGTGAAATTACCATTTTGCCCTTAAGGAAGATTTGGGCTTTTAGGGTTTTTGAAAAGAGATTGCTACACAAGTACTAAGCAACATAAATGCAAGGCAAGGATGATTAATGACTAATGATGATGACATGTCAGGTTAATTACAGTTAAACACCAGAGGTGTTACAGCCTTCCCCCCTAAAAGAAATCTCGCCCCGAGATTCCACGTCTTAAGAAGGAAAAGGCAAAACTTTACATCTACAGAGATTCGAGAAAGTCGGGATAGTTCTTTGCTAAGAAGTCTTCGGATTCCCAGGTGGCTTCTTCTTCAGAGTGTTGGTTCCACTGGATCTTGTACCATCTTGTGGTGGTTCTTCGGGTAACACGATCCTTGTGATCCAACACGCGAACTGGATACTCAGTGTATGACAGATCTGGTTCTAGCTCAACGCCTTCAACTTCAACCACATGTTCAGGTACTCGGAGACACTTCTTGAGTTGGGAGACATGAAACACATTATGAACTGCTGAAAGATGATCGGGCAAACTTAACTTGTAAGCGACCTTGCCACAACGATCCAGAATCTCAAACGGACCAATGTAGCGGGGTGCTAACTTTCCTTTGACTCCAAAACGAGTGACTCCTTTAGTGGGTGAGACCTTCAGGTACACATAATCTCCAATCTGGAACTGCAGAGGTCGACGTCTCTTGTCAGCATAACTTTCCTGTTGAGACTGTGCGATCTTCATGTTCTCTTGTATTTGCTTGACTTTCTCTTCCATATCTTTTACTAGGTCGACTCCAAAGAATTCCCTTTCTCCGGGTTCAGACCAACTGAGAGGGGTACGACAACGGCGGCCGTATAGTGCTTCAAAGGGTGCCATTTTGATGCTCTCTTGGTAACTGTTATTATAAGAGAATTCTGCCAAGGGCAAACACTGAT
Organism: Coix lacryma-jobi var. lacryma-jobi; assembly: GCA_009763385.1. Taxonomy (NCBI): domain Eukaryota; kingdom Viridiplantae; phylum Streptophyta; class Magnoliopsida; order Poales; family Poaceae; genus Coix; species Coix lacryma-jobi. The sequence continues at coordinate 25,155,044 of CM019830.1, read as the reverse complement.
CCCAAGTATCTGCGAAGGTAAGCACACATGCTCTCAACATATCTTCTAACACTTGGTTGACTCTCTCAGTCTGTCCATCAGTCTGTGGATGATAAGCCGTGCTATACAATAGCTTGGTTCCAAGTGAGGCATGGAACGTTTTCCAGAACTTAGCGACAAACTGAGTACCACGATCTGAGATGATGGTCTTGGGTATGCCATGGAGCTTCACTATGTTGTTCTTGTACAAGGTGGCATAAGTTGGGGCGGTATAACTTGTTTTGACCGGTAGGAAGTGAGCTTGCTTCGTGAGACGGTCCACTATCACCCAAATGGAATCGAATCCTTTTTGAGTCTTGGGTAATCCATTGATAAAATCCATGCTGATATCCTCCCATTTCCAACCAGGTACTGACAAAGGTTGCAGCTCTCCTCCGGGCTTCATATGCACAGCCTTGACTTTCTGACATGTATCGCAACGAGCGACATGTCGAGCGATTTCGATCTTCATCTTTGTCCACCAGAATTTTTGCTTCAAGTCTTGGTACATCTTGTTGCTGCCAGGATGGATGGCAAATCTGGTTGAGTGTGCTTCATCAAGGATTATCTGTCTCAGCTCAGGTACCTTGGGAACTACCAGACGGTTCTTGAACCATACCACTCCTTCATCATCAATCCTGAAACAGTCGGCTTTTCCAGCTCGAACCTTTTCGATGATGTGCTTGATTCCGGGGTTATCTTTCTGCGCAGCTATGATCTGTTCTCTGATAGAGGTTTCTACTCTGACATTGCCTAGACTTCCTTGTGGAACCATTTCAATACCCAGCTTCTCTAGTTCATAGCATAGGGAAGATTCATAGGATTTCATAACCAGACAGTTACAGTATGACTTGCGACTGAGTGCATCGGCGACCACATTCGCCTTACCCGGATGGTAATGCACTTCGATATCATAGTCCTTGATTAACTCAAGCCATCTTCGCTGCCTCATGTTCAGCTCTTCTTGGGTGAAGATATACTTCAGGCTCTTGTGATCTGTGTACACATTGCAGGTACTGCCCAACAGATAATGACGCCATATCTTCAAGGCATGAACCACTGCTGCTAACTCAAGATCATGAGTTGGATAATTTTCCTCATGTCACTTAAGCTGCCGCGAGGCATAAGCGATCACTCTTCCTTCTTGCATCAACACGCAACCCAAACCAGTACCAGATGCATCACAGTAGACATCAAAGGGCTTCTCGACGTTCGGCTGAGCTAGCACTGGTGACGTGGTTAACAACTTCTTCAAAGTCTGAAAAGCTTGTTCACAAGCTGGTGACCAAAAGAACTTCACAGAATTCTTCAGCAACTCGGTGATAGGCTTGGCGATTCTGGAGAAATCTGGGATGAATCGACGATAATATCCAGCCATTCCCATAAAACTGCGGACCTTGTGAACAGAGGTAGGTGGCTTCCAATCCAGGATATCTGACACTTTTCCGGGGTCGACTGACACACCTTCAGCGGATAGGACATGACCAAGAAACTGTATCTGATCTAACCAGAACTCACATTTACTGAACTTAGCATAGAGCTGATGGTCTCTGAGACGGGATAGAACGATACGAAGATGCTCGGCGTGATCTTCAGGGGTTTTTGAGCAGACAAGGATGTCGTCAATGAACACGACCACGAATTTATCAAGCTCTGGCATGAACACAGAGTTCATGAGGTACATGAAATGAGCAGGGGCATTGGTCAAACCGAAAGACATGACCAAGTACTCATATAGGCCGTATCTGGTGGTGAAAGCTGTTTTAGGAATATCTTCAGGACGAATCTTTATTTGGTGGTAGCCGGATCTGAGATCGATCTTGGAGAATACCTTGGCTCCAGCTAACTGGTCAAAGAGAAGATCAATCCGAGGCAAGGGATATTTGTTTTTGATGGTGACCTCATTGAGTGGGCGATAATCAATGCACATTCTGAGAGTCTTGTCTTTCTTCTTTACAAAGATTGCAGGACAGCCCCAAGGAGACGAGCTTGGGCGAATGAAACCCTTGTCTAACAAATCTTGTAATTGGATTTTTAGTTCTGCCAACTCTCTGGGAGGCATTCGATAAGCTCTGCGGGATATAGGAGCAGTCCCGGGCTTTAGCTCTATGGCAAACTCAACGTCACGGTCAGGAGGTAGACCAGGTAAATCCTCAGGAAAAACATCAGGGAATTCACAAACCACGGGGATGTCCCGGGTTTCCAGAACATAGGCGGTATTTATTTGAGTGGCTGCTGGTTTTTGAGGTATTGGAAGTTGGAGAAGGAGTTTGGCGGTACTGTTAGGAATATCCACTCTCACAACTCTATTCAAGATGTCGATCATGGCTTTATACTGACACATCCAATTCATGCCTAGGATGACATCTATCTCCTGATCATGAAGCACTATCATGGTGGTGGGAAATACATGTTCCCCCAACATTACTGGTATACTGCGAACCACCTCTTTGGTGATTATACGCCCTCCAGGCGATAAAATGCAAAAACTTTCTTTCAAATCCTCAATTGATATGTCATGCTTAGAGACGAAGGTACGACTGATGAAGGAATGCGATGCACCAGAATCAAACAACACAACTGCAGGATGATTGGCAACGGGAAACCTACCGATCATGACGGGCTCCCCTTCTGGAATATCGCTGACAGTGGTGTAGTAGACTTGCCCGTGCTTCTTGACGAACTTGCCCTTCTGCACTTGCTGCTGTGGAGCACGGTGTTGCTGCTGCTGTGGTCCTCCAGGACCCTTCTGAGCATTCTGGGCATACCTCTTGGGCTTTGGGCACTCACGAGACCAGTGACCAAGTTGACCACAGTTGTAGCAGGGATGGTTATAGGCGGTTTGTGGGGTGGTGATACGAACACCTGGGGCGTTCGGCTGAGTGGCACTTTGTTGGTTGGCGTTGTGGGTGGTAGCCGCGGTACGGACAACCACTTGTTGGTGAGGGTAAGGTGGACGGTTGTGGTGGTGACTAGGATGATATATGACCCTCTGGCGCTTGTGATTGCCAGAGTGGCTGCTAGATCCTGCTTTCTTCTTCTTCTTCTCCTCTTGGTACTGACGGTTACTCTCTTCAAAAGCAACTGCCCGGTCAACAGCCTCATGATAAGAACCAGTCAGGTTGTTTGACAAGCTTCTGCGGATCTTAGGGTGCAATCCCCTAAGGAAACAATCTCTCTTCTTCTCATCCGTGTTGACATATTCCGCTGCATACTGACTCAGATGGTTGAATTGACCCACATACTGCATCACTGTGGAGTCCTTCTGCTGCAGGGCTAGGAACTGATCAAGCTTCATCTTCATCAGACCTGATGGGATGTGGTGTGCACGGAAAGCGGTGTGGAACTCTTCCCAGGTCAACTCATGACCTTCAGGCTGGGCAGCCAAGAGGTTGGCGTACCAAGCACTTGCTGGGCCACGAAGCTGCTGCGAAGCAAACCGGGGCTTCTGGATTTCAGTACATCGGATGAGACCAAACTTCTGCTCCATGGTGCGGAGCCAATCGTCAGCTTCGAGGGGTTCATCGGCTCTGGTGAAAACCGGTGGACGGGTTTCAGTGAAATCCACATAGGTGGTCTCTTGGTTGTGACGACCACGGTGACCAACATTCTGCTGTCCTTGGTTCTGAGCCATCAGATTGGCAGCGGCGGCCAGGGCTGCAATGGCATCTGCTAGGGTAGCTGGGACAGGTGGAGGGTTTGGGATGTTGGCATCATCAGAACCTCCAGCTCCGGTACGGGTGTTCACAGGCATCTGTATAAGCAACTCGGAACTCAGCATATACGGACAAAGGTTCTGAAACGACCGATTGATAGCTTCATTGATACAAAGATAGCTGGCTTGATAAAGATGACAACAGACTGATATAGGCCGATAAAGGGGAAAAGATACGAAAAGAAAGATACATGCCAGACTTGGCAACAGACAGACTAACGCCCCCAAACCTAGACTAAGGTTTTAGGTAAGCAGATGGTACAGACACAAGGAGTCTAGTCGTCATCGATGAAGATCAACTCTTCGTCATCATCATCATCCTCGATGATAAGCTCAGGCTCTTCCTCCTCATCTTCATCTTCAACGTGGACATCTTCAGCAGGTTCCACTTCCTCATTCTGATCGGGCTCGTGTTCCACTTCAGGTTCCTTCACGACTCCGTCTTCGGGGTCCTCAACAACTGGTGGAATCACGGGGTGAAGCTGGTTGTGCAGCTGGTGTACTTCCTCATGAAGCATATCATTGAACTGCTCGATCTGGGCGGTGTACTGCTGCAATCCATGGAGCTGGGCTCTGGTGACATCCTCTCGGATCCATGTTGCATCACGCTGTTGGATAGCGCGAACCACATTCTGGTTAGCTTCCTCAAGAGCGGCTCGTGCCTCGTAGAACTCCAGGCGGGAAAGGTAGAAGTCATGCTCCATGTTCTCCATCTCAGCCTTCAGGTTCTTGATTTCCTCCTTCAGCTGTTTGCGGGTACGACGGGGAAAACGACGACCATTGGAGGATTCTCCAGTCTCTTCTCCGGTGCGTGGTGCCAGTTGGTGGCGTGGCACACCATGCGGTCCAGTCGACTTGCGGGCGGTCAGCTTGATGCGAGCCATATCTGGACAAGAGGTTATAGATGAGAAAGGCTAGCAAGAAAAGGTATAGGCACACTATCCCAACGAACTCATTTATTTACTTAAGTGAATATGACATGATGCATGAATCGTTCCTACGGAACAAGGCAATGCAATACTTAACATATATAGGGCTTAAAACATGTTGTTCCACTAGCTAGTGTTGCCATAAGAGGGACAAGATGAGAGAAGCAATTTGGACTCAAAATAGTCAAGTTTAAATTTTGTTTGGACTCAAAAGAACTTTTGAAGTTTTCGCAAAAGAACACTGCAACGTTAAAGTGAGATGCTCCGATACCATTCTGTGACGGAACGACCCTAATCCCATGGCCCACGTGTCCCTGTCAACCTCTGACAGCCGAACCCATGTTCCATGTGATTAAGACCTATTCGCCACCGGGCTACATCAGTGCCCAATGTCCGCAGGATCATCTCACAATTCGGTTACAGCATTGCATACTTTTACAAATAACATCGGAATAATGAGCGGAAGACTTAAATAACAATAGTTTTACAAACCGAGGTTTCAAATGAGGTAAGGAGTACGATTATTACAAACCATTGTTCGGGAATTTCAAAGTAGACAACGTAGCGGGAACATTAACATAACGATACATGTAACACCCAGCCCGAGGGTGCACGTTTACTCATCGGCCTCATCGGCCTCTTCCTGGACGAAGGTCACGCAACAGGGTGCGAGACACATCGGGGTCTCAGGCATACCTGCAACATGGGTAACAAACCCTGAGTACTGGGGTACTCAACAAGACTTACCCGACTAAAGAAAAAGGGAGAAGACTCAGGAATGAGAGGCTTAGGGTAGTCAAGGTAAGGCTTAAGCAAGATCAAGTATTTTGCAGAAAAGCATTTTTGTAAACCTTATTTTATTTTTGAAAGATTCAGTATTTCTCAATTCTTCATCATTCATGATTCATTTTACATTTCAAAACATTCCTAGTTGAGAACCACTCTCCGTTGACAGTCAGTGGACCAAGTCTCCATAACCGAGGAGCAACGTTAATCCGGATAAATAATACTCAGCTGAGGATCCCTATCCACACTGCATATGTAGCACCCAAGCTTGCATATGCCAACTCGTCTACCACGATTCCTCCAAGATTGGGCCCGGTCCTATGCCACCCGGAAGTTGTAACACCCCTGGTGTTTAAATGTAATTAACCTGACATGTCATCATCTTAAGCATTAATCATTTCCTGTGATGCATTTGATTTGCCTAATTGCTATGCCTTGATTCCCTTTTCAAAAACCCTAAAAGCCCAATTCTCTCTATAAGGGCAAAATGGTAATTTCACCTCTGTGCCTAGTTATATTTAATTCTTGTTCAAATTTAGTACCCTGATGTTTGCTGCTTTGATCAAAGTTCAAAAATCAGATTTGATTTGATTTTCCCTTTTGCAAAACCCTGATTTCCAAACCCTGGATTTTTATCCCTCTTTTGTAATTCAAAATTATTCAGAATTTGAGGTTGGTCCAAAAAGCAAAGTTGTAGATCTGGCCAAGAGAAACAACTTTGGTATTTACAGATTTTCAAAGTTCTATATAAAATTTGAAGTAGTTTCAAATTCTTTCAAACTCCAGTTTTTGTCCCTTTTTGAGTTTTCAAAATTATTTCAAAACTATTGAGTTTCAGAAAAAGTGTATATTAGCAAAGTTGTAGGTTTTGTCAAAAGAAACAACTTTGGTATTTACAAATTTTCAAGTCTCAGTTTGAAATCCAAAGTAATTTTGATTTGAATCAAATTTGAAAAGTGTCCCCTTTTCTGTTTTTAAATATAGTTCAAAAACTATTTGGAATTTGAAAATGTTCATATTGACAAAGTTGTAGATCTCTTTTTTTCTGAGCAACTTTGGTATTTTGAGTTTTTGTCGCACAGTTCAAATTTTGGAAGTAATTTGCAAAATACAGATACCAGCCAAAAAGTCAAACCCTAGGGCATAGCCCTGTTCATCTTCCTCGCGTAGGGGGAGGGCCCCGGTCGTGGCCGAGCCTCCGGCGCTGCGCGCGCCACGCGTTTGGCAAGCCGCTCGTCTGTCCCCGACCAGCCGCCGTTGTCGCCACCATCATTTCGCACCCGCACGCGCACAGTTGACCCCGCTCCCGTCCCCTACCGAGCCCAGCGCGCCGCCGCCGCGTGGCCATTGCCGGCCAAGCTTGCGCACCGGCCCCGGCTGCACGCCATCACCTCCGCCTTAGCGCAATCGAGTGCGCACGCTCCCGCCGATCTTATCCACCCCACCCCGTGCTCTCTACCGGCCTCTGGCCGCGGCTATATAAGCCCGCCGGAGCCCCGAGCTCCTCACTCATCTCCGCCACCGTGGCCAGGCCAGTCCAGTGCCTCCGCCGCTCTACCACCTAGCTCAGAAGCTCCGCCTTGAGCTCGTGAAGCTTTCCCACCCTTCAATTTCATCTCTACCGCCCTCAATCGCCCGGCGTAAGCTCGCCATTCCCATCTCCGGCAGAAACCCGGCGAGCTCGGGTTCGTGAAATTCGCCGCCTCCGGCCATGATCATCCCTCACCGACCCCCGTGTCGTGTTCCTTGGTTCCGTGCGACTCTGACCAGGCCCTTGCGGTCTCGTGTGTTGCGCAGGGTCGTCGGAGCGCCGCTCGCCGCTCGCCGCCGAAGGAGCTCCACCGAACCACCGCCCCTCGAGCACGTGTCGAGCCTCCTTCCTCGAGCCTCACCCTCGAGCACGTGCCGAGCCACACCTTCGAGCCCTGCCTCCGATCCGTGGTAAGCACCCGAGGCCTCCGGCCTCTGCTTCCACTCCGTCTCGCCCGAGCCCAAGCCTCGAGCACGTGTTTCCGTCTCGCCCGAGCCCGAGCCTCGGGCGGACAGACCCTCACCACTTCGCTCGAGCCAGGCCTCGAGCGAACTCGTGCACCCTCCGCTTCGTCGAGCTAGGCCTCGGACGGACGCTTGCTTTTCCGTCTCGCCCATGCCTTCCATCTCGCCCGAATCCGCTTCGCCCGAGCCTCCGGGCCAGGCCTCGGACGGAGTACTCACTTTCCGACTCGCCCGAGCCCTTCATAGAAGGAGCACAGTGCTCTTTTTCCTTTTTGGAGAGTTGTGAATAGTGTTCTATTTTCTCTTTTTTGTGTGAATTAATCTGTTGTTCCTTAAATGCTGAGAAAATTATGGTATGCTCCTTGCACTGTGTAGTATTTTATAAAAATATGAAACTTGACTTTTCTGCAAGATTTTGAAAATATAAAATTCCCCTTTTAATTGAAAAATGAAGGTTTTGGTATTTTTGGAGAGTGATCTATAACTCCAAAAATCTTGAGATAAATTTTTGGGACCCTGTTATAACATGCTGAACCTCTGGTAAAATTTTGAAGTCTTTTGGAGCAAGTTGATTTTTGAGCATTTATTTTAATTAAGGAATAGTGCCTTTTGTTAATCAAATGTTTAGATTTATTTGAGCATCTTAATGACCTCCAAAAATTATGAAATTTGTTTTGCCATCTGTTTATGCCTTAATGAACTTATGTGATTAATTTGGTAATTTTTGGAGCAACTTCATAAAATGACCTTTTAAATAAAATAAGAAAAATAGAAAAGATGGATTAGGGTTGGTAATAAGTGTTTAATGATGTGATCTTTGGATTGATTGATGTTCATAGACCCCTACCCTTTGGTCTATGATGTCTGTGATGATATGTTTGGTTAATACTTAGGATAATTATAATAAGGCCTAACATCAATAATGCTTAAGAAAGAAATGGTTACCTTTTATGCTCAACCTAGATTTCGATTATGCCTTGCCTAAGAGTAATCTAGATTCAGTGGTATTGTCTTGCACCATAAGCCCATATCATCATTCTCATGAGCATTCATCATTGCATCCGTATAGTTGACGAAGAAGGTACCAGAGTCGAGGCCGCTGTTGACGAACCAACTCCCGAGGCGACCCCGAGCTCCAACACCTATACCTACCCCGAGTCTGCTCTCTTTGCCATCCAAGGCAAGCCCCGGTGCATTTAACCCTTTCCTTGAATTTATAAAATGATTTCCTTAAATGCTTTTGAGAACCACTCTCCGTTGACAGTCAGTGGACCAAGTCTCCATAACCGAGGAGCAACGTTAATCCGGATAAATAATACTCAGCTGAGGATCCCTATCCACACTGCATATGTAGCACCCAAGCTTGCATATGCCAACTCGTCTACCACGATTCCTCCAAGATTGGGCCCGGTCCTACGCCACCCGGAAGTACAGTACACCACTCCAATTTTCCGCCAGCGACAAGTACCTCGGGACTCTAACCCAAGAGTACAGGTCCTGACACGTGGGTACATGCTACTTCCGCCATCTCTCCACTCCCAGTGCGCGGTTGTCGGTCCAATAAAGGATTCCTCGGAGCCAGAGCTTCCCGTAGTATGTGAATAGTTACAAGTCTTGACCAGCAGGCCCCCATACGGATGGTCCCTAATTTTCCAGCCAGAACTACACCTTGGTTATATCTCACCCAAGCGTAATAGTCCTGTCAGTTTTTCAACCCTGTCCCGGTCGGTGTCAACTGTTGAGTCCCGGACTACAACATGACGGCACCGTACGCGCGGACAACCTCTTCTCGACAATGACCACATGCTAGCTAGGCAAGCAGTCATCGAACGGGAAGTAAAGCCAAATTCCCATAAAGTTTCTTAAGTGATCACACTTTTGAAAATGACATTTTATTGCAAGTCTAATTCAATAAGCATTGCTAAGCATTTTTCAAATACTTTTGAAAAGCAGGTATCAGGTGTATCAGTGGTCAAGGTGGATAGTGCATCAATTAGGATAGCACACAACTCCTATAAACCTAATGCAATAATTTAACTCAAAAGCATTTAAGGAAATCATTTTATAAATTCAAGGAAAGGGTTAAATGCACCGGGGCTTGCCTTGGATGGCAAAGAGAGCAGACTCGGGGTAGGTATAGGTGTTGGAGCTCGGGGTCGCCTCGGGAGTTGGTTCGTCAACAGCGGCCTCGACTCTGGTACCTTCTTCGTCAACTATACGGATGCAATGATGAATGCTCATGAGAATGATGATATGGGCTTATGGTGCAAGACAATTCCACTGAATCTAGATTACTCTTAGGCAAGGCATAATCGAAATCTAGGTTGAGCATAAAAGGTAACCATTTCTTTCTTAAGCATTAGTGATGTTAGGCCTTATTATAACTATCCTAAGTATTAACCAAACATATCATCACAAACATCATAGACCAAAGGGTAGGGGTCTATGAACATCAATCAATCCAAAGATCACATCATTAAACACTTATTACCAACCCTAATCCATCTTTTCTATTTTTCTTATTTTATTTAAAAGGTCATTTTATGAAGTTGCTCCAAAAATTACCAAATTAATCACATAAGTTCATTAAGGCATAAACAGATGGCAAAACAAATTTCATAATTTTTGGAGGTCATTAAGATGCTCAAATAAATCTAAACATTTAATTAACAAAAGGCACTATTCCTTAATTAAAATAAATGCTCAAAAATCAACTTGCTCCAAAAGACTTCACAATTTTACCAGAGGTTCAGCATGTTATAACAAGGTCTCAAAAATTTATCTCAAGATTTTTGGAGTTATAGATCACTCTCCAAAAATACCAAAACCTTCATTTTTCAATTAAAAGGGGAATTTTACATTTTCAAATTCTTGCAGAAAAGTCAAGTTTCATATTTTTATAAAATACTACACAGTGCAAGGAGCATACCATAATTTTCTCAGCATTTAAGGAACAACAGATTAATTCACACAAAAAAAAGAAAACAGAACACTATTCACAACTCTCAGAAAAAGAAAAGAGCACTGTGCTCCTTCTATGAAGGGCTCGGGCGAAACGGAAAGTGAGTGCTCCGTCCGAGGCCTGGCCCGGAGGCTCGGGCGAAGCGGACTCGGGCGAGATGGAAGGCTCGGGCGAGACGGAAGGCTCGGGCGAGACGGAAAAGCAAGCGTCCGTCCGAGGCCTAGCTCGACGAAGCGGAGGGTGCATGAGTCCGCTCGAGGCTTGAGCTCGGGCGAGACGGAAACGCGTGCTCGAGGCTTGGGCTCGGGCGAGACGGAGTGGAAGCAGAGGCCGGAGGCCTCGGGTGCTTACCACGGATCGGAGGCAGGGCTCGAGGGTGTGGCTCGGCACGTGCTCGAGGGTGAGGCTCGAGGAAGGAGGCTCGACACGTGCTCGAGGGGCGGTGGTTCGGTGGAGCTCCTTCGGCGGCGAGCGGCGAGCGGCGCTCCGACGACCCTGCGCAACACACGAGACCGCAAGGGCCTGGTCAGAGTCGCACGGAACCAAGGAACACGACACGGGGGTCGGTGAGGGATGATCATGGCCGGAGACGGCGAATTTCACGAACCCGAGCTCGCCGGGTTTCTGCCGGAGATGGGAACGGCGAGCTTACGTCGGGCGATTGGGGGCGGTAGAGATGAAATTGAAGGGTGGGAAAGCTTCACGAGCTCAAGGCGGAGCTTCTGAGCTAGGTGGTGGAGCGGCGGAGGCACTGGACTGGCCTGGCCACGGTGGCGGAGAGGATGAGAAGCTCGGGGCTCCGGCGGGCTTATATAGCCGCGGCCAGAGGCCGGTAGAGAGCACGGGGTGGGGTGGATAAGATCGGCGGGAGCGTGCGCACTCGATTGCGCTAAGGCGGAGGGGCTGGCGTGCAGCCGGGACCGGTGCGCAAGCTTGGCCGGCAATGGCCACGCGGCGGCGGCGCGCTGGGCACGGTAGGGGACGGGAGCGGGGTCAACTGTGCGCGTGCGGGTGCGAAATGATGGTGGCGACAACGGCGGCTGGTCGGGGACAGACGAGCGGCTGCCAAACGCGTGGCGCGCGCAGCGCCGGAGGCTCGGCCACGACCGGGGCCCTCCCCCTACGCGAGGAAGATGAACAGGGCTATGCCCTAGGGTTTGACTTTTTGGCTGGTATCTGTATTTTGCAAATCTCTCCCAAAATTTGAACTGTGCGACAAAAACTCAAAATACCAAAGTTGCTTAGAAAAATGAGATCTACAACTTTGTCAATATGAACATTTTCAAATTCTAAATAGTTTTTGAACTATATTCAAAAACAGAAAAGGGGACACTTTTCAAATTTGATTCAAATCAAAATTACTTTGGATTTCAAACTGAAACTTGAAAATTTGTAAATACCAAAGTTGTTCCTCTCGATTAGATTCACAACTTTGCTTTTTGAACCAACTCAAAATTTTGACTTTTGAAAAAGTTATCAAAAAGGGAATAAATCCAGGATTTGGGATTTTAGGGTTTTGCAAAAGGGAAAATCAAATCAAATCTGATTTTTGAACTTTGATCAATGCAACAAACATCAGGGCACTAAATTAGAACAAGAATTACATAGAACTAGGCACAGAGGTGAAATTACCATTTTGCCCTTAAGGAAGATTTGGGCTTTTAGGGTTTTTGAAAAGAGATTGGTACACAAGTACTAAGCAACATAAATACAAGGCAAGGATGATTAATGACTAATGATGATGACATGTCAGGTTAATTACAGTTAAACACCAGAGGTGTTACAGTTATCTAGGTATTTTCATCGTTTTATAGTTTAAAAACAGTAAAGGATGGGAACACATGATAGTTTTTCTTTAACTCATGGAAAAATGTCTATGATCTTCTAAAATCCCAAGATAATCATAAAGGTAGATTTCGACATGATGGATCCAAATAAAAATATTTATTATTAGCTACAAAATTGTAGACCATGTCAAGCTCTATAATTTGATATAAGGGGTGTTTGGTTTTATAATTTTACGAGAAAACCTAGACTCCCCTTATAAATAGTTTATATCATCAACAGCTAAAGAGACAACGCTTTCCGCCTTTGTTAGTGCCCAAAATTAAGCCGACCCTACCTACTACGTGGCCTTGTGGGCTGTTATCGCAGCCAGTTCTTTTTAGGCCTTCGTGGGCACGGCAACAACGCGAGATACGGCCCAGACGCCATGAGGCTTATTTCGACGGTGTCGTCGACAACTCGACATGGGCGCCAACCATAGTGTACGTCGCCGGTCGAGGAGCTGCGTGCCTGCGTCGCACTCGCTACAACTACAAGGCACGCGCTCCACTGGTGCATCGGCGAGTGGTATGTGCACACTGCACCCATGCCGCTGCATCGTGGGGCACCTGGGCAACGGATTCTGTGCTGCGCGCGGAAGCGCAAGATCCCTCCCTCGACTAGACCTAGACAAGTACAGTAGACAACAACCGATGTGGCGAGCTACATACCTAGCCAGAGTCCAATTGGAAGAATGACATGCTATTTCGTCGGCCACGAGTTGCATTGCTTTATTTTTTAGGAGATGGGAGTCTTTCTTTTTGGCCGCAGGTCGTGGAGCTTTGGATTATCACGTGATGGATCTTTTGGGCCAAGGTCTGGTGCCATGCAATTGCTAGGGATACAAGGACACAGCCACACAGGCTGATTGGTGTACTACTGCCTACTGCAATTTCAGTTTGATTGGGTATTCGGTTTTTCTAGCCTACAACCAACGTCGAAGTTGAACACCGAACACCACTACGCCACAAATCTTTACCGTGGCGGGCGTTTTTGCCTTTACCGCAGCGGACAAACGCGTCCGCTGCGGTGGCATCGCCACGGTAAATCATGGCTTTCCAGCGGCGGGCCGCTTTGCCCGCTGCGGTTAATTGATTTACCGCAAGGGGCACATTAGAATGTCCGCTGCAGTTAATCGATTTACCGCAGCGGGCATTCTAATATGCCCGCTGCGGTAAATAATTTGGATAAAAAAAAAGAGAAAAGCCCGTATAGGCTTGGATCTGGGCCTGGATCCCGGCACCGATGACGAAACCCTAGCGCCGCCGAGCCCCACGGGCTAATCGGAGAGGTCGAGCTCGACGCCTACGGCGCGCGCTAGCTCCTCGTTGTCGTTGGACAGCAGCATCACCTCGTCCCCGACCCCAAGGCTCTCCTTCGACACGCGCCAGCTCCCCGTTGCTGTTGGACAGTAGCAGCACCTCGTCCGCAACCCCAAGGCTCTCCTTCCACGTGCGGATCACGAAGGCGTTGTTGACGGAGACGCAGACGACGACATCGACGCCCTTGGCATGGAGCTCCCGGGCTTCTTCCCCGCGGTGAACGCGTCGGGGACGACGAAGAACACCATCTGCTTCCCCGCGGCGAGGTCGCGAACTATCACTGTCTTCAGCTCGCTGTCGGGGGAGGAGGAGGTGTCGACCGCGATGGTCTTGGCCGCCGCCGCTCCGGGGGCCGACGGCGTCATGACCCAGATTAGCATGACAAGGAACCCCTAAACCGAGAGGGGCATGGCCGCCAGGCATCGGGAGGAGAAGGGGAGAGGGAGGAGGAAGCGGCGGCGGTGACTTGGGCTGCGGCTGCGGGAGAAGTGAATGAGAACCCTAAGTCCTTGTATTTATATGATGCAGTGGCGGCGGCCAGGTTGCGGCTGCGGTTTGGGCCTCGGTCTTAACCGTAGCGGGTCTTATACGATGCCCGCTGCGGTAAATCGATTAACCGCAGCGGGCATCTTAAGAAGACCGCTGCGGTAATCGATTTACCACAGCGGAAGATGTCCGCTACGGTAAATAGCGTATTTCCGCAGCGGGCATCTGCCCGCTGCGGTTAATCGATTTACCGCAGCGGGCAAAAGTGCCCGTGAAAGGGACCGAATCAGCCTAGAGGGGGGGTGAATAGGTGATTTTTGACTATCTGAAACTTCACAAACTATAAGATGTAGTTAGATAGCAACCGGAGAGGCCGGTTTTATTTGGGTAGGTACTACCGGGTGTGAAATACCGGTACTACCAACACAAACAAACGGCACAACCGGGATCCTAAAAGAAACTACAAATCCGATGAATGTAAGCTATGAAGATAATACAAGATTCTAGCCCACTTTTCTAAGAATGATAGATGGTAAATCTACTCTCACCAAACCTTGGTTGCTCCCCTTGATGTAGATCGAGCCTTCCCAACCTAAGAAAGAGATAGAGATAGGAAGAACACGAAGAACACAATAACAAATGAAGTAGAGAAAATAGGGACAACAACAACAAGCACACGGGACACGCGATTTATCCCGAGGTTCGGCCAATCCACTAAGGAGTGCCTACTTCCTCGTTGTTGAGGTGACCACAAAGGTCGGAGTCTATTTCACCTCCTCGTCTCACTCAAGCAACCACAAAGGCTATGAGAGTATCTCTACTAGAAATCACAGGATAATACAAACGCTTCAGGGAGCCCTCACAAGTAAATCAATACGGGCTACCACGAAGAACACCTAACCGGCTAGAGCTCAAAGAGCTCAAGAGTAAAAGACACAAAACAAGCCGGCAAGATGGAAACCAAGTGCTCAAGTCATAGATCGAAGCTTCCCACTCTCTAATCTCACTTCCCTAGCTCAAATCTCGCAAGGGAATGAAGCTCGGAGCAAAGGGGGAGAGAGAGGGGATGAGTCAATGCTTGGAGAGGTGTTTGTCCAAAGTTAGGTCAGCAATAAGTGTATGGAATGAGTGGGTGACCGTGGAAAGAGAAGAGAGGAAGCATTTATACTCCCTCAGTCCCGAGGCTGGTCGGTACCACCGACCACCCCTGGCCGGTACCACCGACCAGTTCACAACGGTCGAAAGAATCCATATCTGACCAAACAAGCAACCACCGTCCTCACGTCGGTAACCACCAGCGGGCGGTAGTACCGAGGTTATGGCGGTACTACCGCCAGGCCAATTGGCCGCGAACAGAGAGGCCCACGAGAAGGGACTTGGTCCCTCGGAAACTACCGACCAGGGTCGGTACCTCCGAGGTCGGTGGTAACCGAGGTTATGGCGGTACCACCGCCTGGCCATTTTCAATTCTACACAGGGAGCTCTGCAAACTTGGTTACTACCGGCCTTGCGTCGGTACCACCGCGGGCGGTAGTACCGAGGTTATGGCGGTACTACCGCCAGGCCAAATATCGGCGCGGACAGAGAGGCCTTGCAACTTGAAAACTACCGGCAATAGGTCGGTTACCACCGCGGGCGGTAGTACCGAGGTATGGCGGTACTACCGCAGGGTCAAATCGAAACTCTACACAGAGAGCTTTGCAAAACCAGGTTACTACCGACCAGGGTCGGTACCACCGAGGGCCGGTAGAGTACCGAGCGTTATAGCTGCTACTACCGCCACGGTTCATTTTGACCAACACAGAGAGGGTGTTTTATTTCGAGCCGCATGCACGCAGAGAAGCTGTGGTCGGTACCACCGACCACCCATGGTCGGTACCACCGACAACATAAGTTTAACCTCTATGTGTTCGTGATTGTGCGGTGTCTCTCAAGCGAACTATAGTTAGTCGATTTGAGCACTTTTCTCCACATCTAGCCAACTTACTTTGTGACCCTCTTCATAGTCCGGCTTACCTATAACTCAAGTTTAAAATTGAAATTTTAAACTACCACTTGAGCTAGGCATCTTTATGTCCAAAAGTATCCTACGTGCTTTGGTCACGAGATTTCAACGTTTCAAATCTTTTATAGGACTAACACCTGTATACATGCTTTTATAAATAGGTTAGTCCCTAATTTGATTGTCATTAATTAGCCAAAACCCACAATGGGGGCGAATGCACTTTCAGCCCGCCACAGGTAAATAAAAAGTGCCCGCTGTGGTAAATCATGGGATTTACCGCAGCGGGCGAAAAAGGAGTCCGCCGCGGAGGACAGAAGAGCAACGCTGCGCAAATTCGTTTATGTAGTAGTGCACTGAAGACATAAAAATCAAAACTGAACCCAACAACCGGAAAAAACGACATTTCAGTTCGGTTTCGGTTTGGTGCGATATTTTCTAAAAAAAAATACGTGGATATGTTTTACTATTTTTAAATAATATATAATGGCACATATTAAAATTGTGAAATCAGTAAATTACCTTGCAATAGCAATTACCAGCCAAAGCAAAGACCGGAAACATCTCCATTTTCCCATTGTAATGTCCAATTGTACATTCTCAAGTTCTCCTTCTCCAAGTCCAGAATTTGCACACAAAAATCAACTACGAATCAATTTATTAGTAAAACTTGAGCATTCAGTAATCACTAATCAGTAGAAGTAGCAGTTCAGTACATCACCTTCTACTACTAGTGTACCAGAGTCTGAACTCTGAAGTAGACAGGAGAGGAAGAGGACAAAGGAGTACAGGTATAGACACAACAACAGCCGAACAGGACATCAAATTTGCAAAACACAAGTGCAGACTAGTAAACTGCTAGTAGAGTTCACCATAATCCATAACATAGCAGCAGGCCCAAATCTCAAAAATAAAAGTGGCAATCTACTTAACTACTTGAGCTCTATTACAACATAGCAACAGGTCTCAAATTCTCAAACACAACAGTCTCAAATTTAGGAAATTAATAAAGTAAAAGGCAATAATAAGGCATTCAGGCTTGCAAGTTGCAATTCAGGCATAACAAAGTAGAATTGCAACTTCAATTGGACCTCCTTCAAGAAATATTACTCAATCAAAGATCCAACTGATCCCATGCTTGTATCGCACAGTCACGGATAGTCCCACTAAAGTAATAGGAATTAGGCCTAAGATGATTTCAAATAGAAAAACTTCAATCATTTCGATTTGTTCAAGGGGCTAAAAAAAGAGGTATGACATATCTCTAAATAATAGTCTAAACTATCCACGAATCTCATGTTCCTATTCCTCATTTGTCTCATTTGTTGCATTGTCATCCACAACATCAACCTGCAGATCATCCAAAACAAAAGACACAGCTTGCAATTCAAGCTCATCAAGGGACAGGTCAGCCACTGCGTATCACAGTAAGCTAGTGTACGTTCAGCAAAACCACAACTAGGATTTCCTTCTGTTCTGTAATCTGTATGGCGGTTGCATCCAGCATCAAGAGCATCGAATCCTAAAGTCGATTTCCTGGCGTATCTGACGACATTATGTATATTTTCTGTTATCATGTCACTACTAGAGAACAGACCTTTAGACGATCTATCAACTGAGTTTTAGTCTCGACAAAAAAATATATCCGGGACTAAAGACTTTGCTCGGTTGGTAAAAACCAACCGAGACTAAAGGTCAACCTTTAGTCCCGGTTTGTCGGTGTTTCGAACCCGGGGGTATGACACCAACTAGTAATATGATCGCGTGCTCTCTTCTTGGATGGTGATGCAAGATGACACAAGGATTTATCCTGGTTCGGGCAAAGAAGGCCCTACGTCCAGCGGGGGAGGAGGTTCTTGTATTACTTGCACCTAAGTGCTTGTACAGGGGCGAATACAAGCTTGGCGAGCGCGGACCGGGGTCCGGACTCGCGTGTGAGGGTGTATGGGCGTATGTGCGTTCTAACGTGTCTGTAGCCGGCGGAATGAGGGCCCTGGTGTCCCCTTTTATAGAGCAAGGGGAGGCCAGGGTTACACAAGGGTATTACAGGTGTCGGGGCGTACGGTGCCCAATACGGAGAAGGGTAGGAACCCTGTCTTGTCGAAGACATTGCAGCCGACGCGGGGGTTGCTGTTGGGGCATCCTTAAAGCGTGGCCTCCATCCCGGGTGCGGACGTGGAGGCGTGGCGACGTGGAGGTCGTGCACCGCCCATCCCGGCACGTACGATACGTGCGTAGTCCCGCCGGGTCTTAGGGGTACCTGTCCTCCAATCATATGACAGCAATTAGGGCTCGAGGGGCGCAGAACCAGCCTCGAGGTGGCGCCTGCGGGAGGCTCGAGCTCCGCAGGTATGGGCGAGTTCGGGGAACCTGGTCGTACAGCGGAAATCCGGGTCTCGAGATGTGACCAGGACGTGCCACAGTGCAGGGTATGGTCGAACAGTGCTGTACTGGTGCATTTTCACCCATGCTTATGATAAAAAGGAGGTTTGACTCAGACTCTGGTTCACTGTGGCGCATGTTGCGTCTCAGAGGACGTGATGGGGGTAGGTGAGTGCATTAAATGTTTAGTGTGGGGTTGGCATCCGGTGCTTGGCGCTGCTCGAGGGGCGTGATGTGCCCTCGAGGGGTAGGCAGCCGGGCCAGCGAGGCTCGAGGGCCCTGTGCCGGGTCTCGAGGGGTGGTGTATGGCGGTGGCGGGCTCGAACCCCTCGAGCCAGGCTACCACGAGGTGGTTTGTGAGGCATTTGGCGGGCCTAGGCTTCCCCGTGGTGGGCCGGTGTTGTGGGCTTTGACAAGTTGGTATTCGGGTGGTTAAGTCCAGCCGGGCTTACTATTAATTGGTGTTCTAGGTTTTAACCCGTGTGTTTTGCGTTGATTGGAGGTACCCCTTTGGCGTTCCCCCGACACGGTTGATATTACCAACCCGGACTAAAGGTCCCCCAACCTTTAGTCCCGGTTGTTAATACCAACTGCGGTTAAAAGGTGACCTTTTAGTCCCGGTTGGTGTTACCAACCGGGACTAAAGGTGTTTCACGAGTGGATTCAAAAGAAAAACGTCCAGAACTATATCACGCGGGTTGTGTAGCTGAGTTGATAGGTGAGTTGTGCGCGAGGTAAGAGATGCTAAGTTCAAATCTCACAGACATACATTTTTTTTTATCGTAGGAGCCTTTAGCTCCAGTTGGGAACCAACCTTTAATCCCGGATTACTAGCCCCAGTTTACCAATGCAGTTGCCAAGCTAACAGTGATAGTGACAGAGATCGGCCTCTCTGGAAACCTGTTGAATGCGAGAGCAACTGAACTCACATGAACCAGCGCAGCCGGCACACGGAACTACGGCGACAGGTATGTGCATAGTTGTTTGTAGAAAATAACTGTGCATAAAACAAACGCCACCAACCAGACAACCAGTGAACAGCTGAACATGAACCAGCAGCTTCAGAACTGCACTCATCCTATCCTGACTCCTGAGTACCTAGAATCTATCTGCCGCCTGACCACACGTAAAGAAGAGCAAGTTATCTTCAGAGCTTAGGAAGATACGTACACATCTTGGGCATGGGCACTCTGCGTTCATGATTTCTTGTGGATAGACCATTATTTCTCTTTGAATTTGAAACTGGCAGATACTGCCGTTCATGTGGATAGATCATGGGCTTCTTCCACGCAAAAGTCATGCTGCTTTTGTGATTTGTCTTCTTTCAACTGCATTTTCTCATGGACCTTTTTTCTTGACCTACTGACTGACAATCAGTACTTTGATCTTCATCGCAAAAATCAGTACTACCATGCATGGCCATGTGGTCTTGGGATAGTTTAGCCACCAGATTAAGCAGGATGATCTGTTCGGCGGGATTTATTGTGGCTGCGGTTGATTCGTTACGAAAGAAAAACACGATTTCATAACTGAAAAGTATGGCTGATTCTGGCTGAATATCTCTAGCGAACAGGTTGCCGATGAACTGGCTGTACCAGATTGACAGGCTGATGGAGCTCGAATCAATAGAGGCCAGTAACCACGTAAGCCCAAATCTGATCAGCTAAGTCCTTTTGTGCCTATAGATGTTCGCATGCCAATCATATTTTTTCTTGTTTGCGTTGTTATAGTACTATATCTGAAGAACCAGAGCGTTGGCAATGAAAATTTATCTCACGCAGTACCCTTTTAATTAACTTACATCAACACTAGTTCCAGGGGCTGCCATGCCATGCCACACATCCACAACCAGGCCTTGCCGATTGCAAGCATGGGCAATGGTGTTGCAGCCCGCAAAGAGCTTTGCAAACAGTGAACTCCACACAGAACATAAACAAAGGAACAGAACAACTACCGCACACATCTGAAACTCGCTATCATCTCTGTACTGTGCTTCACTTCATCTCCTCGGGATCGGGATCGGGATCACGGGCACGGGGCGCACGGCCCGCTGCTCAGCAGATGGGCAGGGGCTCACCGTTCCACTCCTTGAGGCAGTCGAGCACGGCGTCGATGTGCTTGCCCAGGTTCATCGCCACGAACACCTTGTCCACCTCCTCCCCTGGCGACCTCGTCTTCTCCCCGGTCAGGTACTCGGTGCCGAGCTCCTCGCGCACGAACCTGTACAGCGGGTACGACCGGCACTCGGCGATCCTGTTCGGGATCGCGGCGACGCCCTTCTCCACGGCGGCGCGGGCCGCGTCCACCTCCCGGGCAGCGCCGCGCGGAGCTCCTCCTCGAACGTGGCGAGCTTGGCGAACACCGACGTGTCCGGGTCGCGCTCGGCGTCGCCGTTGGCCAGCGCGTGCTCGACGAGCACCGACCGCATCTTCTGCATCAGCGGGTAGTTGGCGCTGCAGGGGTCGTCGGCGTAGGCGAACACGGCCTCGCGGTCGATCGCCGTGAGCAGGTCCTTCTCGCAGAAGCGCGCGCTGTGGAGCGCCCCCGTGGCGCCGGTGCTCAGGGTCTTCCTGGCCACCGCCGTCACGCAGCTCATGACGGCGCCCCTGAGGTTCTCCTCGAGGTGGCGCAGGTCCACGGCCTGGCACAGCGCGACCAGGAACGTCGACGACATGAGCTTGAGCACGTCGACGGCCTCGGCGGTCTTCCTGGACGAGACGAGGCCAGGGAGTTGACGTCCTGGTTGTGCTGCTCCGCGCTCTGCACGTGGTTGGTCACGGGGTTGGCCAGGAACTGGAGCTCCGAGCAGTAGGAGGCCATGGCGATCTCGGCGCCCTTGAAGCCGTAGTCCAGGCTCGGGTTGCGGCCCCCGGACAGGTTGGAAGGCAGGCCGTTGTTGTAGAAATCGTTCACCAGCTCCGAGAACTGCGCGAACATGAGCTTGCCGATCGCCGCGACGGCGAGCCTGGTGTTGTCCATGGACACGCCGATGGGCGTGCCCTGGAAGTTGCCGCCGTGGAGCGCCTTGCCGCGGGAGACATCGATGAGCGGGTTGTCGTTGACGGAGTTGATCTCGCGCTCGATCGACCTGGTGGCGGCGCGGATGACCTCGATCTGGGGCCCAGCCACTGCGGCGACGTGCGCAGCGCGTACCTGTCCTGCTTCGGCTTCATCAGCGGGTCCAGCTCGCCGAGCTTCTTGGCGAGCGTCATGTAGGAGCTGCCGTCCAGGATGTGCTCCATGATGGCGGCGGACTCGATCTGCCCCGGGTGGTGCTTGAGCCTGTGGGTGAGGTGGTCGGTGTACTCGGGCTTGCCGTTCGTCGCCTCGCAGAAGACGGCGGACATGACCTCGGCGAGGACCGCGAGCACGTTCGCCTCGAACAGCACCATCGACGCGAGCCCGGAGCCGACGGCCGTGCCGTTCACCATGGCGAGCCCTTCCTTGGGCTGCAGCTCGAAGAAGCCGTGCTGGATGCCGGCGATCCTGAACGCCTCCGCGGCGTCCACCTTCCGGCCGTCGGGCGCCACCGCCGTGGAGTTCGCGCGGCCCGTGACGAGCCCCGCGATGTAGGAGAGCGGGACCAGGTCGCCCGACGCGGTGATGGTGCCCCGGAGCGGCAGGCACGGCGTCACGTTGGCGTTGAGCAGCGCCGCGATCGTCTCCAGGATCTCGAAGCGGATGCCCGAGTAGCCCTGCAGCAGGGTGTTGATGCGGACGAGCATCGCGGCGCGCGTGGCCGCCGCCGGCAGCACGTGCCCGTCGTCGCCGGTCCCGAACGCCCCGGCATTAAGGAATCTGTACACATGTGACAAACAAAACACCAAAAACGTGGGACACACACAGGTAAGCAAGCCGTCTTTAATAATTACAGTACTACAGTCTACTAGTACATGACAGCAAACAATTTACCGTTGGGAGGGAGTGTAAATAAAAACGACCGTAAAAAAAAAAATCCTTTGTCGTTGGTGCTTGCTTTGCTTACCGGATGAGCTCCCTCTGGAGAGCGCCGCCCTCCTTGGTTCTCCGGTGGGAGGTGGCGCCGAAGCCGGTGGTGACGCCGTAGCTGTCGGTGCCGTTCATCATGCTGCTCATGACCCAGTCGCTGCTGGCCTTGACGCGGCCGCGCGCGGACTCGTCGAGCTCCACGCGGGCCTCGCCGGCCGCGGCGACGGCGGCGACCTGGGCGACGGTGAGGCTGGCGCCCTCGATCCTCACCAGCGGCCGCCTGTACTCCTCCACCATCCGCTTCACGGCTTCCAGGTGGCTCCCGGCCAGGTCCTCGGCCGCCTTCCCCCAGTTGAGGGGGTCGGCCGCCGCCCGCGGCGTGGCCAGGCAGACACCATTGCCGCTGGCGGCGGCGACGCGTCCGTTCTGGCACTCCATGTCCGAACGGCAACGAACTAGCACGGGAGACGTGGAGTGGGCGTCTGGGACGTGTCCGTTCTTGTTGCTGTGGGCGTCTGGTGGAGACGTTGAGTGTGGAGAAGAAGAGCTCGAGTACCAGAGGTGGCGGACCGGCTCTTCTTGGAAGGGAATGGAG
Source organism: Coix lacryma-jobi var. lacryma-jobi (assembly GCA_009763385.1). Taxonomy (NCBI): domain Eukaryota; kingdom Viridiplantae; phylum Streptophyta; class Magnoliopsida; order Poales; family Poaceae; genus Coix; species Coix lacryma-jobi. The sequence continues at coordinate 25,132,080 of CM019830.1, read as the reverse complement.
GAAGGGGCTTCATTTAAATAGGCAGCGCAGGGGTGGGTGTGGGACTGTGGGGTTGGTGTGGACGTCGGAAGGGAAGGTGGGGCACAGTTGACCTCCGGGACTGACTGGTGCGCCCGCGCCCGCGCCCCGCCCGAGTCGGAGCGGGGGAGAGGGCGGGCGAGCGTACTGACTGGTGACTGCTGCTGACCACAGCGTGGCTGCTGCCGGCTACGAAGAGGAGCTGCGCCGTGGCGACTCTGCGGGCTGCGGCAACCGGCCGTCGGAGTGAGCGGCGTGGCGGCGATGGGCGAGCGCCGCGCGGGTGGACGGGGGGGTTGGTCGGTGAAGAGCAGGAGCAGAGCACGCGAGCGCACGCACGGCACGGCCCTCGCTCGTCTTGCGTTAACAAGTCGTGCAAGGCTTGCGTTCTCGCCGTTTTCTCGGGACATTTCGTCCGGACCTTTGCGTAATTGCGTTACCCGTTACCGTTAGTCGTGTTCTTGCGTGTCAAGTGGGCAAAAAAAAAAAAAAAAAACGGTACTCTTGAGGTGGTGGTTTCGTTCAGATTTTCTCCTTTGCTAACAACTGGCAAGCGAAATGGTTATCCGTTTCTCCCTTTAAGCACACGCGCAAGCGCAACGTGTTGAGCAGTAGCCCGCACAATTTCGGAATCACCGTTCTATCCGCGAGTGTTTATTTCCTGTTTTCTACATAGTATGGTTTACACTTACATACTTTATTCGCATTGTCTTTGTTATGTTTTGTGATATTTTTTTTTTTGTTATGTTAGATGACTTGGGTCGAAAAAGCGTGGAAAAGCCGTTTTATCCGCTATGACTTAGAATTTTACCACATATATGGTCATACTGGATTTTTGCACTCTACATGTTGTCTTGATTATGTTGGATTGTCGGGACAACAACATGAAGAACCCATTTTATCCTATAGGATTTAACTCTCATGCTACGCCACACATAGTTCTCTTGTGTCGTTTGAGGGGAAAAAGTTGTTGCTACGTACTCCCTCCATATTGAAAAACTTGACGTTTTGGACAAGGTTTGAGTTAAACATTGAGAATATAAAATCATAAATAACTTTTAAATTATTGAGTTTAGGGATGTAAAAATCATATAAATAAATTTGTCTTGAAAAGTACTTTCATAAAATATACATATACCACTTTGCAATAAATTTTTTAAAGAAACAAGTGGTCAAAGTGATGTTTTGGAGACCGTGTCGCTGTCTGAAACGTCAAGTATTTCAATATGGAGGGAGTACAGCTTATGCATATAAGCGATAGCTGATTTACATACTTGACTCTTGTATTGTTGTCTTCATCCTGTTGCACATTTTCACACCTGCTTGAAAACGCCCGACCAAAACAACGCAACACAAATATAGTAACAATATAACCGATAATGAGCAAATGGCAATGTGCAAATGCCATTCTAGTTATGGGGTTACTTAGACGATCTATCGTAATAGCAGGGTGGGTAATATAAGTTGGTACGTGCTTTAGGGTTACTCAGATAATCTATTAAATGGCACATGTGGCAATTTAGGTGTATTATAATGGCTTGCGTGTGTAGTTTAAATGCATGTTTAAATTTTATAATGCCAGAGATGGTTATTTTTTTTAGAAAACAAAATATATCCCGTGGTTATCATTATCCACCAAGATTCGAGTCTACCAAATTGATAGCCAGATCTTTCTATTTTTTTGTATTTATTTATCTTCTTATTTAGCATATCTTTGTTAGGATTATTAATGCCGGAGAATCAGTAATAGTAAGATGAAGGGCACATTCGAATTCCATGCAGCTAACAGTTACTCACTCCGTCCAACAAAACATACAATTCTCGCTTATCGAGGAGTCAAACAATTTGAACTTTGACCGAAGTTATATAAAAAAGTACTAACATTCTTGATGCAAAAATATACCATTAGATTAGTAATAGAATATATTTTCATAATAATTTTATTTAACGACATAAATACTCTTACTTTTTATTATAATCTAGGTCAAACTTGAATCAATTTGACCGACATGGATCTCATAATTGCATGTTTTTATGGACGGAGGGAGTATATGCTTAAAATTAGTTGATGTGTTGTTTGGATCCTCACCTAATAAATTACTAATCATCTGACCAACCATCCAGCTAACCATTAGTTATTATTACTCATTAGCTAGTTTTTTCCAGCTAGTATAGCTAACAATTAGTTGGGTGGAAACCAATCAGACCAAGGTCCCAAACTCTTATGCTTCGTCCAATAAGTATTTACAGACGTGACCATGCATCGAGCCATGGACTGGCCTGGCAAAAATATTCTCAGGCTGTTTGGAACGCGGGAATTTCACAGGAATCACGCAGGAATTTCACAGGAATCAGTTCAATTTCATAGGAAAAACGCAGGAATGAGGAAAAATTCCCGCGTTCCAAACAGGGCCTCAAGTTCGGTTGATCCTACCATTATTCCTACGTTTTCAGACGTGCAGATGATCACAGTCCCAGAGACCAGAGTCCCATGTGTTTCACGAATATAGTATGTACAAACAACGAGACGATCGAGACGTTCCTGTTGCAGTCACGCTTCCAGTCCCTCGTCACCGGACAGACACGACGCTAATGCTGCAGTGGAACGAAGCTTCTTCTCATGAAAAAGGGACACAGACCTTTGCTCGTTTGTTAATCGGCAGCTAGTGCTGCTGTTTCATTCATGGAAATTGTATGGGACTGACGTCGAAATGCAATGCAAATGCACTCCGATGATGTGCTGAAGTTGAAGACTTGTGGTCTGGCCGCATTATAAAATAAGCGCGGTCCTGCTGTCGCGTGAAGTTTTATTCAGACGACGGTGCACACATGACATGAGCATGACCTGACTGCCGGATCGGAGGAGACTATGCTTAATTACGGTGAGATGACCTCCGTTCAAGTAATTGGCCAATCAGGTGGTCAGAAGTCAGAACGCCAAAGACTAGACCACTACTGTATGTATGTAATGCACACGAGATTACGGTGCACCTGCAGAGAGTTTCGGTCGGTGCTAAAGACTGGATGCACGCACTGATCAAGCGAGGCGAGTTGCTGCTGCAATGAGCCCGAAACTAGAGAATAACTTCCCATGGTTTTTTTTCCCTTCCGATTTGGACTTCCTTCTGAATTCACCTGAACAGCACCAGCAGTCGTTCAGGACTGTCGCTTCATCTTCGACAAAGGGATCGCAGTGCCAGTGTGGAGCACTGAGAATGAGCGCATGCAAAGGGTTTTGGGAAGCAGATCTGTAGCTTCCGCACGCGTGCACCACCAGTGACCCCAACGACATGTCATTTCTGCCGGGACGAAATCGAGCCTGGCATTCTTCTATCCCATGCGGCCGTGAGCCCGTGGCGCGTCGCGAGCTCCGAGCAGCAGCACTGTGATCCGCAAGGCTCTCGTACACCACGGCGATCAGCGCTCCGGTCTCCAGAGTCGTCCTGATTCTTCACACGGGCACGGGCGGGCGGACAAGAAACGCGAAAGGGGAAAGGGACGACCGGACGGACGAGCGAGTTGTGTAGCTCTGGTCTTGCGCTGGGTCGGTCGGGTCGGTCATCCGCATGCACACTGTGCATCCACTGATGAAGACCGCCCGTTCTAGTGCAAGAGAAAGAAATTACCTTGGCTCCCTGCTGCAAACTCACGCTTAATTTTTTTTCATGGAAATTACGTTCTCTAGCATAAACGTAGCGCAATATGGAAGTCACCGGCCGTCACATGTCTGCTGGTCCGAGTCAGTCGGTCAGTCCAGTGCGCTCGGTCGGCTCATGCATCTGGATCCCAGCCCGAAAGAATATTGGATCTTCTTCTTCCGAGTTCCGACCTGTCACTTGTGCTTGTGGCACTGTATATAGGTGCATGTGCATGGAATTCCTGGAACAAAGGGGAAAATGAAATTTCGCAGCCTTAGGCCTTGTTCAGTGGTCAAATACTCGCAGACAGATTAATTAGGTTTAGCTACACGAATAACTATAGGAAATGTGATAAACTAGCTCTCCAACGCTCCATACATGCATAGTACATCATATGCAATTTGAGCATTCTTGGCTATATATACTGCGTAGGTAGGTCTCGGCCAACGTCTCCCCAAGAAACAGATCGAAGCCGCGCAGTACTAGTGGGCATTTCCAGGTGGGTTGGTGAGACAAGCGTGTTCACATCATCACTATACCATGGGTTCAACGATGAGCGGCGCGTACTGATCGACTACTGACTGGACTGCAATCTGCATGAGCGGAGGACGCTGCAACCAATAGCAACCACACCAATAACCCACGACCGAAGCGCATCCTACGTATATACTGTAATACTGTATAGTTCATGCATCATGTATATGTATATGCATATATATGCATGGTGGCTGTTCCATTTTATTATGTCCAGGTTTTCGTCATTTGTTCCCTCGATCTGTCGTTACTATAAGGCTGTCTCCAACGGTTCCTACTCATTACTCAAAAACAACGAGAGACTCATTTGATATTTAAATAGCATTACAGACAATAAGTTCAATATATATTTTTAGTCTTCTCTAATAACCAGATACATCTAAAATGGGCCTAGATACTCTGTTGGAGATTATAGGTATTGTGTTGGAGACCTATTTTCGGTTTAGGTACTCTAATAAGTATTGAACTCATTGCATGCAGCGCTACATAAATATCAAATGAGTCTTGTATTTTGAGTAGTGATGGTTGGAGACAATGTTATTTAGTACGAATGAAGTACGAACTGATTGATGAACAGAATTGGAGTGCCCACTGTGGCGGAACCGACCTGGCGATAAGAGCTCAAGTATTATCTTAGCCAAATCCGTCTGACTTCGACTCATACTTGAACCCATATAACCCCGGTAGTCCGGAAATCACGAAGGATTTCTAACACCAAAAAAACATACAGGATCGCATCGTTCAAGGTTACATTCGTAAAGAACATCACAGCGAAACGAAATCGAATTTAAAACATCAGAGTGCGGAATTTACAGAGTTATTACAATATTGAGTTTAAAAGTGCGGAAGCTTGAATAGTTTAAAACACGACCACAACAAACGTGGTCCAAATAAAACATTGTTTGATAAACCCACTCAACACAAGTCAGCATTCCTCCTTTTAAGATAGTGTGCCACCAGTAGTCTCAGTCTGGCAAAAGAAGGAGGAAAGCTTCTTGACGACCCTGCCCTGGGCCTACTCCTCATCACCTTCCACTGGGTAGAGGCAGTGCTTACAATAGCCAAAGTAGACCTGGCCATCTGCAACAAACGGGATAAACCCTGAGTACGGGAATGTACTCAGCTAGACTTACCCGTCTAACTGAAAATAAAAGACTCCAAGGGTATGCAAGGCTTTTGAGGTGGAGCTGGGATCTTTTAGTTGCGAAAGGCTCAAATTCAGATAAGGGAATAATTAATGATTATGGTGAGCTGTTATTTTTAAACCTACTCCTTAGTTCTAGGTTATTACCTGTACTAGAGCACTCACTTGAATCTAACAAACAATAATATAACCATATCCAGTTGACTTATCCACATTTTAGTTGAACCTTTAAACATCACATGGAGTTGTATCGTGGTGAAGCTCGTCATAGTTTCCCACTAACCGGGGGAGACGGCGACTCGAATCGAATTCCAAACCAGCTGGTGAAAGACCTTTAATACCAGCCCACACTTTCCCCGTCGGGTCCATGCATTGGGCAACCGCTCGACGCTTGTTCGTGGTGGTAATCGTCGCGGCTCAAGCACGGACCGCCCAATCAGAGTCTGGCGATGGCCTCACGCGGCAGATCGCAACTTCCGTACTAGAGGGCACGACACGGGTTGAGACCGGCCCGAACAGCTTCTAACCGGCTTTGGGGTCGATGATTACGGCACCGACATATCCCTAAGTAAAAGGGCGCGTTCAAAAATGAACGAGGGCCAACATCGATACAAACCTACACGATCCAACGGACGGACTGCCCCAAGTTTCCAAACTTGTGCCTTGCCTTCCAGTTGACCGTATTTCATTACTACTCAGGTTCTTTTCCACGATAGCAAATATAGCCAACCGTGATCCGGTCAATACCATCGGGGTATTACGGAAACATCCTTAACTACTACTTTTATTAAGCAGGCTAAGCAATTCTACATTATAAAGCAGTAGCAGGATAACAAGGCAGGTAATAATCAATAATCAAGGAATGGTAATGCAACAAATAGGATTCAATCAACTCCTATACCTAATGCATCACAATATAAAGGACTCAAGTAAATTAATTATAAAAACTGGGAGACTTAGAATGCTCCGGGGCTTGCCTTGAGTGAAAACCGAGGCCTCGTGGGAGGGGCACTCGGGCAGGTTAGTGTCGCCGCGGGGTCTGCTTCCTCCGACTGCTGGAGCTCCTGGATCTCCGGCTCGACGCTTGGCTCCTGCTCTTGGTGGGGCTCCGGGAGTGTCGATCCTATTGCATGCGATGAATTTATAATTCAATAAATGCGGTGCAAGATGAAGTGGCATGAAAAGAATAACTCTTGCAAACCAACAAAGCCAACTTGTTGAACCACTTTTAACCTTGGGGCAATATCTCATTTATTTCATAAAACAAAATCTGAGTATTCAACTCTTTCTTATTTAAATACATCAAAGGAAACTCAGATTTGAACTGCAAGTGTATTTTTCTGGGCTCAGAAAAATCCACAAAAATTCCAGAAGGTAAATCACGCTTGCTGGACTCTACTGAACAAGTTTCAGCCAAAGATAAAATACAGAGCTGCAGAACAAAAATGACAAGCAAATGCCTGAAAAAAAAGGTACTTTGAACTACAACCCTACTGTAAAAGAGTGCATAGCTCTATTTCCTATTTTTCCCAGATTCTACTTCACATTTCATATTTATTCAGAAATTCCATGACCAGAACCATCATATATTTTCTTACATGAATTTCTAAAGATCTATACAAAAAAACACAGTTGTAAAGCAACTACAAATTTTTCCATAAAACAGATCAAGTTTATATTTTTCTCAGACTCTTCATGACACACCAAGACTGTACAAATTTTCCCATATTTTATTTCAACATATAAAACACCTTAACACTTATTCTAAGAAATCAGCAAAAAGAGACTTTTAACTATAACCGTAACTTTTTCTACATAAACAGTGCATCATATATTTTTCACAGGTGCCAAACAGTATAATAAACTTACACAAAATTTTCCAGGAATTATCTCAACCAGAAAACACTTATAATCATTTATTTAAACAAAAGCATATAAACTGAAATAAATGAAAACAGTAAAATAAACTGCTATCAAAAATACATTCATATTTTCCCATGATAGATCTATTCATAAGAAAGCTAATAAAACTGGAAGCACTTCATTTGGATTTATAAAACAGGCTACACAAAAATAACAAGCATCTCTGGAAATTAAACCGAAAAAGAAAAACATTTAACTTCTCCGGCTGGCTTGCGAGAACTCGGTCTATGGATCGGTAAGGGACTGACGCGCGGGACCCGTGGGTCAGCAGAACCTATTCGGGCTCGGGCGCACGGCGGAAAGCGAATCGGCGAGGCCTGGCTCGAACGAGACCGCACCCGAGGTTTTGCTCGAGGCCGAGCTCGAGGCCGAGGCCTGGCTCGAGGGCTCGGGCGAGACGGAAGAACGCACGCTCGTCCGAGGCTGGTTCGAGGCTGAGGCCTGGCTCGAGGGCTCGGGCGAGACGGAAGAACGCACGCTCGTCCGAGGCCTGGTTCGAGGCTGAGGCCTGGCTCGAGGGCTCGGGCGAGACGGAAGAACGCACGCTCGTCCGAGGCCTGGTTCGAGGCTGAGGCCTGGCTCGAGGGCTCGGGCGAGACGGAGAACGCACGCTCGTGCGGCCTGGTTCGAGGCTGAGGCCTGGCGAGGGCTCGGACGAGACGGAAACAGGGGAGGGATTGGTCCGGCGATTTCTCGCCGTCGGTGAGGTCGCGGCGCGGAGGCTGGGCCCGGCGGACTCGTCTCAACGAGGCGCATCCAGCGGTACCAGTGGTTTGGCCAGCGCACGGCCGTAGCGTGCCGGCGGCGAGCGGCAGCGCACGGCGGCGGCGGCATCGCGCGGCTACGCCGTTTCCGGCGGTCGCCGGCTAAACTGGCGGGCGTGTGAGACTCAGTGAACCTAGAGGGGAGTCCTAGGGGTGATGGTTTGGCCGGAGGTGCGCTGGTGCGTGCTGGCCACGTGTGAGGTCCGCGATGGCGGCAATGGCGCTCGGCCGAGGTGAACAGAGAGATAGGGAACGATAGCGTTAGGGCTAGTTGGTGTTCTCACCTTGCCTTGGCTTGGCGAAGCTGGAGGAGGAAGAAGGGAGGCGGTGGAGCTCGGGTCGGGGACGAACGGCTCCGGGCTCCGAGCGGCGCTGAAAGCTTCCGCGGCGGGGCTCTTCGGACTTCGGCGTCGGTGGAGCTCGGCGGATGGCGCGGGGGTGCGCACCGTGTGTCCGAGACGAAGGCGGGGCAGTGTGGCGGGGTTAATCGGCCGGTGATGGAGGTGGTGACTGGAATTGGGAAGGGGCCTTGCGGCGGTGGTTGCAGCGAGCGGAGAGTGCTCAGTTTGCTTCGTGCGCGGGTGAGAGTGGGGAGTGAGAGCGAGAGTGAGTGCGCGAGTGAGTGAGAGAGGAAGGAGGGGCGGAGGGTGGAGTGCTCGGGCTTTTGGTCGGCTCGGCCGGCCGGTGGTCGCTGCGGGGCCACGGCGGCGCGGTCGGCGAGGCGGCGGCAGGCGGCTCGGCAGACGAGGATGCGCGGGAGTGGCCGGCGAAGATCGCTGGCGTGCTCTGGTGGGAGAAGATCGGAGAGGGAGTGGTCGGCGTGGATTTGGCGCAGAGAAGGGGCGCCACGCGGCAAGCCGGCCGGCGTACGGCGCGGCCGTGTCAGGTGGCCGGCGCGCGGTGCGCGGGCGGGCGCGCGCGCGGGCGAGGCGGCGAGCGCTGGGCCGAGGCGGGGAAGCGGGCCGAAAGGCCGGATGGGCCGAAAGGGTTGGCGCCGGGAAAGAAAAACATTCTTTTTCTTTTTCCAGAAATTTCCAAAGTTTGACTTCTCAAAAACAGTTTGAAAAACTTCAAACCAGGCTTTGACCCAAATATAAAAGTTGCTCAAAATATTTTTCTCTACAACTTTATATAGAACACTTTTTCTGAAAACCATTTTAAATCCTCCTCAAGAATAAAGCCAAAATCAAAGCATCAAGTCAAATAGAAATCCAATTTCAAATAAACAAAAAAGATCAAAGGCATACTTTACACATGAAATGATGCAATGCATTGCTTATGCTTTCTTAGTGGCTAATTGCAGTGCCTAATGCAGTGCTTGACACCAGGGTGTCACAGCCCTTCCCCCCTTAAAGAAATCTCGTCCCGAGATTTAAGTTACGTACCAATCTTTATAAAAAGCGGGGTAGTTTACGCTTAGGTACTCCTCGGTTTCCCATGTAGCATCGTTGGGTCCGTGATTACTCCAAAGAATCTTGTAAGTCTTCACTGTTCGGTTACGAGTCTCTCGAGTCTTGGTATCCAAAATTTCCTTAGGTTGTTCGTAGTACTCCAGATCTGATCTGATCGTGACATCCGGGACTCGAACTTCCTCTTGTTCGGGAACTCGAAGGCATTTCTTCAGCTGTGATACGTGGAACACTGGGAAAACTGCACTCATCACTGGGGGTAACTGCACTTCATATGCCACTTTTCCCTTCTTTGCTATGATCTGGTAAGGTCCCACATATCGAGGTGCTAGCTTCTTTTTAATTCCAAAGCGTTGGACCTTTCTCATAGGTGAAACCTTGAGATACACATAGTCTCCAACTTGAAATTCCAAAGGTCTCCTTCGGGTGTCAGCATAACTCTTTTGTCGAGACTGTGCTACCTTGATATGTTGCTGTACTGTTTGCACAATTTCCTCGGCATCTTTTACATAATCGGACCCATAGAATCCTCGATCTCCAGACTCAACCCAATTTACTGGGGTTCTGCATCTTCGTCCATATAGAACCTCAAAAGGTGCCATTTTTATACTTTCTTGATAACTGTTATTATATGAAAACTCAGCAAGGGGTAACCATTTCTCCCATGACTCTCCTGAAGACAAGACACAAGCTCTCAGGATATCTTCTAGAATCTGATTTACTCTCTCCGTTTGCCCTGCGGTTTGGGGGTGGTAGGCGGAACTTCTTACCAACTTGGTTCCTAATTCCTTGTGCAACTGTTCCCAAAAACGTGCTATGAACTGGGGTCCTCTATCAGAGACAATCCTTTTGGAATCCCATGCAATCTCAAGATATTCTGTATGTACAGGTCTGCATACTGATGCGGTCGGTGGGTAGTTTTGACTGGTATGAAGTGAGCCACTTTAGATAACCGATCCACAATAACCCAAATCGAATCATTCCCTTTTTGAGTAGTGGGAAGACCTGTGATAAAGTCCATACTGATCTCTTCCCATTTCCACTCTGGAATCGATAACGGTTGTAATAGTCCGGCGGGTTTCAGATGTATTGCCTTTACTCTGCAACAAGTATCACATCTGGCGACATAGGCTGCAACTTCTTTCTTCATCTTCGACCACCAATATCTGGTTTTCAAACCCTGATACATCTTACTACTTCCTGGGTGGATAGACAACTTTGAATTGTGAGCTTCACCCAGAATTCTTCCTTTCAGCTCTGCATCCTTAGGAACGACTAACCTCTGGTTATACCACAAGATTCCTTGCTCGTCCGTTCTGAAGTTCAACGAACTACTGGTTTCTAACCTCTTCTTAATCTGACAAATCTCTGCATCATTTTTCTGTCCCTCTATGATGTCGCTTTCCAAGGTGCACTGAAGAGTGATATTGTTCAGCATAACGGGGTGCATAAGGTTAAATCTATCCTCCAAAAGTGGTTGTAGGGAGTTGCAATGAGTCTTGCGACTCAAGGCATCGGCTACAACGTTCGCTTTTCCGGGGTGGTAATGCACTTCAAGGTTGTAATCCTTTATTAATTCTAACCATCTTCTCTGCCTCATGTTCAACTCCGGCTGGGTGAAGATATACTTCAGACTTTTATGATCCGTGTACACATGACATAGATTTCCCATAAGGTAATGTCTCCAAATCTTGAGTGCATGCACGACGGCTGCTAATTCCAAATCATGAGTGGGGTAATTCTCTTCGTGTGGTCTCAACTGACGAGAAGCATAGGCGATAACTCTTCCATTTTGCATGAGTACACATCCGAGTCCAATCTTGGAGGCATCACAAAACACATCAAAAGGTTCCTCCAAGTTTGGCTGAGCCAAAACTGGTGCGGAAGTCAACAACGTTCGCAGAGTGCGGAAAGCTGTTTCACACTCTGGAGTCCATTCGAACTTCTTGTTCTTCTGTGTCAAACGGGTCATAGGCTTGGCTATTCTTGAAAAATCCGGAATAAACCGACGGTAATATCCGGCCAGACCCAAAAGCTGCGAACCTCAAAAACACTCGTGGGCTTGCCAATCCATAACCTCTTGTACTTTAGAAGGGTCTACAGAGATTCCTTCCTCTGAAAGGACGTGACCAAGGAAAGGTACCTTCTTCAACCAAAACTCACACTTACTGAACTTAGCATACAACTTATGCTCTCTAAGTCGGGTCAGAACAACTTGTAGATGCTCAGCATGATCCTTCTCATTCTCAGAGTATACCAAAATATCATCGATGAACACTACGACAAACTTGTCCAACTCTGGCATGAAGACGGAATTCATCAGGTACATGAAATGTGCCGGTGCATTAGTCAACCCAAAGACATAACCAGATACTCGTACAGTCCATATCTAGTAGAGAAAGCTGTTTTTGGTATGTCCTCACGTCTGATCTTGATCTGATGGTAACCTGACCTCAGGTCGATTTTGGAGAACACTTTTGCTTTAGACAACTGATCAAACAAGACGTCAATCCGGGGTAAGGGGTACTTATTCTTTATGGTTACTGCATTAAGCGGCCTATAATCCACACACATCCTCAGAGTCTTATCTTTCTTTTCACAAAGATAGCGGGACATCCCCAAGGCGACGAACTAGGGCGTATCAAACCTTATCCAAAAGCTCTTGCAATTGAATCTTAAGCTCTGCTAACTCTTTGGCGTGCATTCTATACGGTCTTCGGGATATAGGTGCTGTTCCCGGAATTAACTCTATGGCAAACTCCACATCTCTATCAGGCGGTAAACCAGGCAACTCATCAGGAAAGACATCCGGAAACTCACATACTACTGGGATCTCAGCTATCTGTTTTGCCGTGATATTGAACAACACTCCAATCTCATGGGGGTTTCGGGGTAACTTGAACCGAAAGAAGATCCATTCCTAGGACTAACCATGGACACTATTCTCTCTGCGGTGTCTAGATTAACCTTCCATAGTTTCATCCATCCCATTCCAAGATTATGTCCAAACCTAGACCAGGAATGACTATGGGGTCCACTATGGCCTTTTTATCCCCAAAGATCATTTCCACTCCTTTAGCCATTTTTCGCGCGGAGAGAACGGCTCCGGCGGAACTTATCTGATATCCCCGGTCTAACTCTATCAACTCAAGATTACTTCTCAAAACAAAATTCTCACTTATGAAAGAATGTGATGCTCCAGAATCAAACAACACAACTGCGGGGCATTGATTAACAAGAAACGTACCAGCGGTGACAGGCTCTCCTTCTGGCACTTCTTCCACAGTGGTGTGGTGCACATGACCGGTACGAGGCTGGGGCTGAGTGTACTGCTTCTTCGGTCGAGGGCACTGACGTGACAGGTGTCCGGTTTGACCACAGTTGTAGCATGGGCCAATTACGTACGGAGTCCTGGGACCTGCTGCATTTCCTGCTTTGCTCTTGTTTTGCATCATGGGGGCGGTGTACGGCTTCTGGAAGCTGGGACGGGGACGGTTGGTGGTGATCTTCCTCTGTGGGGGTCGGTACCTTGCTCCAGTGACAGGCGGGCGGTACGGGGCGCGTGCTCCGAAAGTGGTCCTCTGCTGGGACGAACCTCCTTCATTCGCACGGCGGCGTATCTCTGCTGCTAGCCGGCTGTCATTGGCCTCTTGATTCAGACAGTCACTGACGAAGTCACTGAAGGTGGTGCGGTGACTGTTACCCATCTTGGATAGCATTGTGGCATTCATGCCACGCTTGAAACTGGCAATCTTCTTGGCCTCAGTATTTACAAAATCTGGGGCATAGCGAGCCAGATTGTTGAAGCTGTGGAGGTACTCTGATACGGACCTGGTCCCCTGGGACAACCTCATGAACTCGGCAATCTTCATTTCCATCAGACCACTAGGGATGTAGTGGTTGCGCATAGCAGTAGAGAATTGATCCCAAGTAACATGTGCATTAGCTGGCAGAGATGCACGGTACTGGGTCCACCACAAACCTGCGGGTCCTTCCAACATGTGAGCGGCATACTCCGCTTTAAGCTCTTCCGTCAGACGAAGCAGACGGAACTTCTGTGTGATAGAGTTGAGCCATTCATCAGCTTCGAGCGGCTCAGTGGCTTCCTTGAACACTGGAGGACGAGTGTCCAAGAAGTCACGGTAGGAGCTATACTGATTGGGCTCCGGGCCTTGGCGCTGCTGATGCTGTTGCGCGGTGTTGTTGGCGATGTTGCGGAGGGTGGCCTCCATGTGCCTCTGCATTTCTTCCATGTTCCTTTGGCTTCCCAGAAACTGGCCAAAGAACGCTTCAGGCGTCATGGGGCGGCGGGGGAGGTGGCAAGTTCTCCTCCGGTCCTGCTCCCTGCCCACGCTGGCTGCGGGTGTGTGCCGGCATCTGCATATCCCATTAATAAGCAATCATTAGGTGATGTTACACCGATCATGAATAAATACTGTGCTGTACATAAATTCGGAAATTTAGCACACGTCCAAGTATAATTACTCATCTCCATACAACATCACAGAACAATGCTTGGAATTAGACATGCAAACGACGGATTTCCATAAAAGAGGTGCCGGATCGAAGTCCGGACTTTGTCCAAAAGCCATTACATGCCATCATAAGTTAAACATAAAACCATCACATGTTTGGATCATTACATCACTTAGCGAGCAAGCTCAAGCTATACAAAAGAAAACGATCTCTACAAACTAGCGCTCAGGGATCTCCAGCGGCGGGGATGCGGCGTCCTTGATGTCAAACATCGATCATAGGCTCATCTGCATGAGCCTCCTCTGGTGGGGCGTCGGGACCAAGAACCTCTCCGTCCTGGGGATCTGGGGCCTCTGCTGCGGGAGCTGCTGGTGCTGCTGCCTCCTGTGCTGCATGATGGAACTCATGGACGGCCTCGTGGAGCTGCTCGATGTAGACCTGCTGTGCGTTGATCTGCTGAACCAGAAGATGGGCTCCCTCTCTGAGGTGGTCAAGTGCGGCACGGGCCTCATCTCTCTGCAGAGATGCGGTCAGGTACATCTGCTCGGCGACTGTCCTGGCGGTAGACTGAGCTGCGGCAGTGGTGCGGGCGTCGTCGCGCTCAAGCGTGAGCTGCTGAATCCTCTCCTGTAGACGAACAACCTCAGCGTCGAAGTCCTCCTGAAGCTTCCTCTTGCTCTGGTAGGTGGCGGTGAGGGTGAAGGACACGCTCTCGAGAGTGTGCTCCAAACTCTCACATACACCCAACAGAGCTCCAGTGGCGCTCATCGCAGGTGTCTCTCGCAGTAGAAACGCTCCTCAGGGCTCCCTGTCAAGGCTGACTCTGGAGTCTGCTTCCAGCGTAATGGGAAAAGTGATCCACGGGGAAACACTCCTGCCATCGCACTGGCTAAGTCGGCGGGGAAACGGGCGATGATATCCTTCAGCACTAGGTATGCTGCCCTGTTGGCTCCATCCTTGGCACATGTGCCTCTGGTGACCTCTGTCCATCCTGTCCAGTGGGGCTTAGCAGGTAGAGCCTTGACCTTGATCTCCACCATGACCAAGGAATCCTGCCCGTAAATCTCCTTCTGCCATGAGTATCTGGGCTCCTGTCCTTCCTCGTAGCCAACGGCCTGCAAAATCCTCCAAAGGATAGTCGGCAACCCAAAGTAGGTCAGGAACGTCCTCCGGGTCAGCTTGGTGGCCAAGCGATGACGCGGAACTCCTCTGCCTCCGGTGGCCTTGCGAGCAGTCAACTTGGTTCGGGCCATCTGTAGAAACAAAGGGTTTCGAACTCTCGTGAGACAGATATTAAGTTGGCAAATTTTATAGAAAAGAGACAACTTTTAATTAAGGGGAGGTAATGCAAATGCAAGAATTTAAACATGATGCATGATCGTACTTACGTTCTCACTCACTATTAATGACTCGTAAGTCCTAACGTTCTAGTCGGTGGCAAGAATCGATCTCTCATGCGTTATCTACACGTTCTACTCGTTCGCATAGTTAGTGTACCTGCAGAAGATTCATTTCAGCCCAACAAAATTCCCAATGATAAAATAACTGAGTATTGGCCAATATGCGCAAAATACATAGAAGCCAATACTAAACACCATGCACCAATAGAAATCACCCTTAAAATCATTGATACCCTCATATGTGTCTGCGTGGAGCTCGCACATACTTGGTATAAGAACTCTCACCTAGACCGACGGTTGGACGGTCATGCTCTCATATCTCACAAAATCATTTTATGCATGTTTTCGCAATCGACGCATTCTCTTTTCCCGAGAATGGACCAGCAATAAAGATCCAGCATGAAGCAAAACCCTGAACCCTGTTAGCAGTTAAGCCACCTGAATCCTAGTATAGGGCTTAAGGACGAGACTGGGCACACTTAGTAATTAAAATAGTTTTGAAAATAGATTTGAAATACCCATTTTAGTTCGAAAATAGCTCTTTACGAAGGTAATCACTTGAACCATGCTCCGATACCAGCTGTGGCGGAACCGACCTGGCGATAAGAGCTCAAGTATTATCTTAGCCAAATCCGTCTGACTTCGACTCATACTTGAACCCATATAACCCCGGTAGTCCGGAAATCACGAAGGATTTCTAACACCATAACATACAGGATCGCATCGTTCAAGGTTACATTCGTAAAGATACATCACAGCGAAACGAAATCGAATTTAAAACATCAGAGTGCGGAATTTAAAACAGAGTTATTACAATATTGAGTTTAAAAGTGCGGAAGCTTGAATAAGTTTAAAACACGACCACAACAAACGTGGTCCAAATAAAACATTGTTTGATAAACCACTCAACACAAGTCATTCCTCCTTTTTAAGATAGTGTGCCACCAGTAGTCTCAGTCTGGCAAAAGAAGGAGGAAAGCTTCTTGACGACCCTGCCCTGGGCCTACTCCTCATCACCTTCCACTGGGTAGAGGCAGTGCTTACAATAGCCAAAGTAGACCTGGCCATCTGCAACAAACGGGATAAACCCTGAGTACGGGAATGTACTCAGCTAGACTTACCCGTCTAACTGAAAATAAAAGACTCCAAGGGTATGCAAGGCTTTTGAGGTGGAGCTGGGATCTTTTAGTTGCGAAAGGCTCAAATTCAGATAAGGGAATAATTAATGATTATGGTGAGCTGTTTTTTTTAAACCTACTCCTTAGTTCTAGGTTATTACCTGTACTAGAGCACTCACTTGAATCTAACAAACAATAATATAACCATATCCAGTTGACTTATCCACATTTTAGTTGAACCTTTAAACATCACATGGAGTTGTATCGTGGTGAAGCTCGTCATAGTTTCCCACTAACCGGGGGAGACGGCGACTCGAATCGAATTCCAAACCAGCTGGTGAAAGACCTTTAATACCAGCCCACACTTTCCCCGTCGGGTCCATGCATTGGGCAACCGCTCGACGCTTGTTCGTGGTGGTAATCGTCGCGGCTCAAGCACGGACCGCCCAATCAGAGTCTGGCGATGGCCTCACGCGGCAGATCGCAACTTCCGTACTAGAGGGCACGACACGGGTTGAGACCGGCCCGAACAGCTTCTAACCGGCTTTGGGGTCGATGATTACGGCACCGACATATCCCTAAGTAAAAGGGCGCGTTCAAAAATGAACGAGGGCCAACATCGATACAAACCTACACGATCCAACGGACGGACTGCCCCAAGTTTCCAAACTTGTGCCTGCCTTCCAGTTGACCGTATTTCATTACTACTCAGGTTCTTTTCCACGATAGCAAATATAGCCAACCGTGATCCGGTCAATACCCATCGGGGTATTACGGAAACATCCTTAACTACTACTTTTATTAAGCAGGCTAAGCAATTCTACATTATAAAGCAGTAGTAGCAGGATAACAAGGCAGGTAATAATCAATAATCAAGGAATGGTAATGCAACAAATAGGATTCAATCAACTCCTATACCTAATGCATCACAATATAAAGGACTCAAGTAAATTAATTATAAAAACTGGGAGACTTAGAATGCTCCGGGGCTTGCCTTGAGTGAAAACCGAGGCCTCGTGGGAGGGGCACTCGGGCAGGTTAGTGTCGGCCGCGGGTCTGCTTCCTCCGACTGCTGGAGCTCCTGGATCTCCGGCTCGAGCGCTTGGCTCCTGCTCTTGGTGGGGCTCCGGAGTGTCGATCCTATTGCATGCGATGAATTTATAATTCAATAAATGCGGTGCAAGATGAAGTGGCATGAAAAGAATAACTCTTGCAAACCAACAAAGCCAACTTGTTGAACCACTTTTAACCTTGGGGCAATATCTCATTTATTTCATAAAACAAAATCTGAGTATTCAACTCTTTCTTATTTAAATACATCAAAGGAAACTCAGATTTGAACTGCAAGTGTATTTTCTGGGCTCAGAAAAATCCACAAAAATTCCAGAAGGTAAATCACGCTTGCTGGACTCTACTGAACAAGTTTCAGCCAAAGATAAAATACAGAGCTGCAGAAACAAAAATGACAAGCAAACTGCCTAAAAAAAAGGTACTTTGAACTACAACCCTACTGTAAAGAGTGCATAGCTCTATTCCTATTTTTCCCAGATTCTACTTCACATTTCATATTATTCAGAAAATTCCATGACCAGAACCATCATATATTTTCTTACATGAATTTCTAAAGATCTATACAAAAAAACACAGTTGTAAAGCAACTACAAATTTTTCCATAAAACAGATCAAGTTTATATTTTTCTCAGACTCTTCATGACACACCAAGACTGTACAAATTTTCCCATATTTTATTTCAACATATAAAACACCTTAACACTTATTCTAAGAAATCAGCAAAAAGAGACTTTTAACTATAACCGTAACTTTTTCTACATAAACAGTGCATCATATATTTTTCACAGGTGCCAAACAGTATAATAAACTTACACAAAATTTTCCAGGAATTATCTCAACCAGAAAACACTTATAATCATTTATTTAAACAAAAGCATATAAACTGAAATAAATGAAAACGAAAACAGTAAAAAAAACTGCTATCAAAAATACATTCATATTTTCCATGATAGATCTATTCATAAGAAAGCTAATAAAACTGGAAGCACTTCATTTGGATTTATAAAACAGGCTACACAAAAATAACAAGCATCTCTGGAAATTAAACCGAAAAGAAAAACATTTAACTTCTCCGGCTGGCTTGCGAGAACTCGGTCTATGGATCGGTAAGGGACTGACGCGCGGGACCCGTGGGTCAGCAGAACCATTCGGGCTCGGGCGCACGGCGGAAAGCGAATCGGCGAGGCCTGGCTCGAACGAGACCGCACCGAGGTTTTGCTCGAGGCCGAGCTCGAGGCCGAGGCCTGGCTCGAGGGCTCGGGCGAGACGGAAGAACGCACGCTCGTCCGAGGCCTGGTTCGAGGCTGAGGCCTGGCTCGAGGGCTCGGGCGAGACGGAAGAACGCACGCTCGTCCGAGGCCTGGTTCGAGGCTGAGGCCTGGCTCGAGGGCTCGGGCGAGACGGAAGAACGCACGCTCGTCCGAGGCCTGGTTCGAGGCTGAGGCCTGGCTCGAGGCTCGGGCGAGACGGAGAACGCACGCTCGTCCGAGGCCTGGTTCGAGGCTGAGGCCTGGCTCGAGGGCTCGGACGAGACGGAAACAGGGGAGGGATTGGTCCGGCGATTTCTCGCCGTCGGTGAGGTCGCCGGCGCGGAGGCTGGGCCCGGCGGACTCGTCTCAACGAGGCGCAGCGGTCACGGCGGTACCAGTGTTTGGCCAGCGCACGGCCGTAGCGTGCCGGCGGCGAGCGGCAGCGCACGGCGGCGGCGGCATCGCGCGGCTACGCCGTTTCGGCGGTCGCCGGCTAAACTGGCGGGCGTGTGAGACTCAGTGAACCTAGAGGGGAGTCCTAGGGGTGATGGTTTGGCCGGAGGTGCGCTGGTGCGTGCTGGCCACGTGTGAGGTCCGCGATGGCGGCAATGGCGCTCGGCCGAGGTGAACAGAGAGATAGGGAACGATAGCGTTAGGGCTAGTTGGTGTTCTCACCTTGCCTTGGCTTGGCGAAGCTGGAGGAGGAAGAAGGGAGGCGGTGGAGCTCGGGTCGGGGACGAACGGCTCCGGGCTCCGAGCGGCGCTGAAAGCTTCCGCGGCGGGGCTCTTCGGACTTCGGCGTCGGTGGAGCTCGGCGGATGGCGCGGGGGTGCGCACCGTGTGTCCGAGACGAAGGCGGGGCAGTGGCCGGGGTTAATCGGCCGGTGATGGAGGTGGTGACTGGAAATTGGGAAGGGGCCTTGCGCGGTGGTGGTTGCAGCGAGCGGAGAGTGCTCAGTTTGCTTCGTGCGCGGAGTGGGTGAGAGTGGGGAGTGAGAGCGAGAGTGAGTGCGCGAGTGAGTGAGGGAAGGAGCGGAGGGTGGAGTGCTCGGGCTTTTGGTCGGCTCGGCGGGCCGGTGGTCGCTGCGGGGGCCACGGCGGCGCGGTCGGCGAGGCGGCGGCAGGCGGCTCGGCAGACGAGGATGCGCGGGAGTGGCCGGCGAAGATCGCTGGCGTGCTCTGGTGGGAGAAGATCGGAGAGGGAGTGGTCGGCGTGGATTTGGCGCAGAGAAGGGGCGCCACGCGCAAGCCGGCCGGCGTACGGCGCGGCGTGGGGTGGCCGGCGGGCGGCGCGCGGGCGCGGGCGGCGCGCGCGCGGGCGAGGCGGCGAGCGCTGGGCCGAGGCGGGGAAGCGGGCCGAAAGGCCGGATGGGCCGAAAGGGTTGGCGCCGGGAAAGAAAAACATTCTTTTTCTTTTTCCAGAATTTCCAAAGTTTGACTTCTCAAAAACAGTTTGAAAAACTTCAAACCAGGCTTTGACCCAAATATAAAAGTTGCTCAAAATATTTTTCTCTACAACTTTTATATAGAACACTTTTTCTGAAAACCATTTATAAATCCTCCTCAAGAATAAAGCCAAAATCAAAGCATCAAGTCAAATAGAAATCCAATTTCAAATAAACAACAAAAGATCAAAGGCATACTTTTACACATGAAATGATGCAATGCATTGCTTATGCTTTCTTAGTGGCTAATTGCAGTGCCTAATGCAGTGCTTGACACCAGGGTGTCACACCCACCTTCGTCCTTGTTTAGTTTTCACCCTAAAAAAGTTTGCTCATTTACTCGAATTTTTAGACACATGTATAGAGTATCAAATGTAGCGATAAAAAAAATAATTATACATATGAATTGCGATAAGTTTGTCCGAGACGGTTTTTAAAGCCCTCATTAGTCTATAATTTAATAATATTGTTTTGCTTCCAATAAACATATTGTAATGATGGATAATTAGTTTTAATAAATTCATATCATGGTTTTCCTATGGAATATGTAATTTATTTTTTTTATTAGTCTATTTTTAATAGACCAAATTAGTTTCGAAACATCCAATAAGATATGTAACAACTTTTAATTTCAAACCGATCTGTTCGGCCACATTGTCCTGGCAAACATGCATGTGGGCGGGGAAAACAGATCGAGCAAGAGGCCCATTCGAAATCCCGTAAAAAAACACAAGTTTCAAGATAGCTGCCTTAAAAATGTGTTCGTCCGAAGCATGCAGCTATAGATAGAGCACTCTCAATGCAGAAACTACCTTAGTTTCTATGTACATTAATTATCCTGCATGTAAGCAATCTGCTGATGTGGCGAGTGATTTATTGAAGAGGGAGAGGCAAAAACATAGAAACGAAGTCTAGATTAGAAACGACGTCTTCACGTGTTATGATGTCGCTAGAAACCGTAGAGCTCAGCGTTGGGTAGGAATTCATCGTTTCCATCGGCGGCTGAAGATCGTGTGTGCTCGCGCACCACGGCAAACAGACAGAGCCTTGTCGCTGGCACGCCGCTGCCAACCGGCCGCCGCGAAGCCTCGCCGAGCTCGCCGCGAAACCTCTCGCACCGCCATAGCTCATGCGGCCGCCACAGACTCACTCGCTGGCTCGCCGTGGACCTCGCGTGTCGTCGCGGAGCCTGCTTGCTCGGCTGCCGACGCCCGACGCCCGACGGTACTTCGCGTGCCGCCATAGATCCTGGCTGCAGCAGGCGCCAGCGGGACCTCGCGTGCTGTGGATCCTCACTCGCGCAACCGCCTGCGGGACCCTGTGCAGCCAGCTCCTCGCTCGCCAAGCCTGCCACCTTCACCAGCGACAAGGACGCCACTGCTACCGCCGTCCAGGCACTGCTGCTCGCTGGCCTGTAGCAGCAGTAGGAACTGGCGTCCGCCGCCTGAAACGTGCTCCTACTCCTAAATTGACGATTCGGTAGGGTACGTAGCAGTGGCAACTGTGTGTTGGCCGACGCCCCAAATAGCAGCAATTTCTGAATTTTTGATTCAACGATTGAGCAGGACCTCGCACCCACCGGTGAGAGCTCATGTGCCCGAGCCACAGAGACATCGCCACATAGGATCTGAAGGAGCAAACGAAAGGAGAGGTGAGTGATTGGTCTGTTTTTTCCGTTGGACTCTTTAAGAATTACTGCATTGGGAAGTATAATTTCTACAAATGGTGTCTAGTGCTATAAAAACTATTAGATGGTTTTACTATAAATATATAGAAGCGCGCTGGAGTCTGCTGGAGTTGTGGACCAGGCGCAGACGAAGCGTTCTTCACAAGCAGACCCTCGGCGCATGCATGCTGCATGCCTGCATGCGTTCATGTCCAGATCACTCCATCGCGAGCGAGGCTTCATGCGCGAGTACCATATGTGCAGCTGTGTTTTCTCGCTAGCTGGTAGCTGGTGCAAATTGCATTGTGAGCACGCACGCAGATGATGGCGAGAGATTAAGGGGGTTCGTGGCCCTCCGGCAATCGTACGTGCAATGGTCCATCCATGTGTGTGTCGAGATCTCGATCGATCGATGGCTGCCCTGCGCCCCTGCCGGTGCCGGTCATTATAATAATCTCACGAGTTACGTATATTATTGCAAGTCCGATCGAGCGAGCTACACAGCCAGTCAGCCACACATGCGTGTATTTACATGCCTCAATCATGTCCCCACACTACGATCGACGGCGATCGATCGATCGATGCATGCGCGACGGCAGCAGCAGGATCGGAGAGAGCCTGGTAATCTGGTATGGTAGGTAGCGCGGCGGGCGGCCTACAGTACGTGTACGTCGATCGATCGGGGCGGGGGGTACGTGGGTTTGGTTGAATGGTTGAGATCGACGTCGATCGGGCTGGCGGCAGGCTTGGCACGCCGCACGCCTGGCGTCCACAAGTCCCACCAAACACACATGCGGGATGCGGTCGATCCGATCGGGATGGAGAGATGGATCGAGTCGTCGAGGGTGGTAGGTTGGTGCTGGTGCGTGCGTACGTGCGCTCGTCGTGCCAGCCCCCGGTACGTAGTCGGTCAGGTTTTACGGCTTGCATGCTTTAATTGGTTTGGCTGCCGGTGCCGGAGCAACGTTCGTAAGTCGTCGAAACGTAGGTTGGCCGGCAGTAGTGCTACTGCTACTGCTACTTTTTTTTTTAGGGCGTGCTCCTGCTACCTACCTCTCCCGACACAGTAGTGGGCCAGCTGGGACTGGAAACAAGAAGTGTGTAGACGGGAGGAGTCTGTGGGCTTCGGTTCTTCCTGGAATGCAGGTCCGCTCCGTTCCGGCCCGGCCCGTCATGCGCATGGTGACCGCTTCACGCCCTGCTGCTTGCTGCTGCCTGAAGTCCTGAACCCTCCCTCAGAGGCGGCACAATTTCAGCCCAATATAAATAGAGTACACACTTGTTCGGCCCACGGGCTGCGCGTCCAAACAAATAGTCTGTATACGAAAGATTTCAGTGATGTTGCATTGCATTCTATCCTATATTTTTTTCTCAGATAAAAAAAACTTTTGACCCGCGCGGGCTAAGACAGCCCGATCTCATAACGAATACAGATCATGTTGATATTGATATCTATCTCATAACGAATAATAATATCAGAAATCTGATTTTGAGTGTTTGGATTCGAATACGGTAGTGATAGAATGTACAGATTCGGATACAGAATATTTATTACATAGTGTTTTGACCCTTTAGGAATGGATATATACGAGGATACAGGATAGAATGCAACATCACTGAAATTTTTCAAGCAGAATGTATGTCGGCTCCCTTCCGGCCCGGTCCGTCTTGGGAATGATGAACGCTCAAATCACTGAAATATGTGCTTGTTGCCTGAACCCCCAAGCCGGCTCAATGCCCAGTACAGCTTTTAAAAAAAGCCCACTGCGGCCCGGGCTGCAGGTCCAAATAATTGGTCATCTGAATATGAACGTAACCCATGACGAACCGTCCCACTTATCACACACGAGGGAATAGGTTTGTTAAGTCTTCCAACGTTGCTACATATGTCGTGAAGCTCTTGCAATTTTAACTGTATTTCATTAGCTATAGACTATAGTAAAGGTAAAACTTCGATTGCACACCTCAACATTAAGACTCAAGAAGGCAATTTCTAGATTTATTGTGATTCTTTGGTCTCATCACATCTCTGGTGACTAAAAAACCTAGATCAACAACTTCTAGATAGTATGCCATTCTTGCACACCAATAGGAGAAATTAGTATCATCAAAGTGTGTAGGTCTAGCAGTATCCATCCTATCCACTCAAAAAAAAAAAAAACATCTTACTCAACATCAGTTAAGCCAATGTCTAGAGGTTGAGCCAACCGATTGATAACGATTTTTTCGAATCCAGAAGCCGGTGCTTTCCCCTAGTCAACATTGTATCCCTTCGATCAAACTCTTGATCCAAACTCTGTGGATAGCCCATAGACCTTCCCCACATACAAGTGGATCTATCTGGTGGCCTCTTTCAAACTTTTCAATCTCCATTATCTTCATTATCAAGCTTTTGACCACAGGTATCATTCTCTCGGGTACGCCATTGGCAGTCACACTTTAGACATGGTTAGTGTGATCTCTCAGGGCTAGAAGCCTATACGGATACAATAATGGTGCATCCAAGCATTGAAAATAACAAGCGCTAAGAGGTATGCAAACATTACTAAGCCCAAAACTTAAGCCTAGAGCAAGCACTAATTGGTGTCATATTTTTCTTACAAGGGCGACATGACACTGCAGTAGTGTTCGTTGTTGGGCTGTCTGGTTCAAGTTTGGCCTTGGCAAGCCGCTGGTTTTGGAGCGCTTCGCCGGGCTTGGCTTATGCAGGGGCAAATCTAGTTAAAATAACTGTGTGTTTCATTTCTTTTTTGTCATGATTTATGTAACCATATAAGCTAATCTATGTATCTATGTCTATATACATATATCTATATATATTGAAAAAAATGATTCTTTGTCTGATTTTTTTCCAGTTCCACAATCAATGCCCTCAACTTTCTCCTTAGGGACAAGAGGGGTCTGTTTGAAGTTTCTGATTACAAGTTTGACAGTAGGCAGAGAAATTTAGTACCATAAATACAGTTCCATCCATGAACGTGGCCAAAATTCAATGAAAAATAAACTTAGTGCCACCGATACAATTTCATCCACGAACGTGGCCCAAACCCAAAGAAAATCTGTGGCTAAGCAATCGGACAGCAAGCCGAGTATATATGTTGGCATGAACATCATGCAACAAACAGGAACACTAGAATAGAACAGTAGAGTAATATACAAGCACGGAGGGGGGAAAAAAGCGCACACAGTGAACTAACAGAGTAGGGTATCGAGTGGAGAACGAACATGTACAGAATGAAGGCCACCCGCTCTGCTACTTGGGCGAGAGCCCTGGCGGCGGCGCCGGCGGGGCGAACTGCTGCGCCGCCTCGGCGCGGCCTCGGTTCCGGCCGAGCAGGTAGCACCCGAGCGCCAGGACGATCAGCAGGAGGATCGCTGGGATTGATATCACGACCTCGAGCATGGCTGAACCGCTGCTCCCGCCGTCCCTTCCTCAGCTAGCTCCTCTTTTTCCTGTGACAACGACGTCAACAGCTCCGCGTGCGGCTGCGGCGTGCTATGGTAGAAGAAACGATAAGCACCGACGCGAACGAGGAGACATACAGGCGGGGCCGGGGCCAACCGGCCAATCCACAGTGACGATCGCGACGGCAAACTCCGCGGATTGTTTCGGCTTCGGCACCAGCGGCGATTGTTTGGCGCTCGGGAACCAAGTGACGTACAGGACAGGCCTGCACTCTGGATTGTCTACAGATGGTGAAGTGAGAACGCCGCGACAAGAGGAAGAGTTGACGTCAGAGAGCGGGGTCTTGCTTGCCTTGTGTTGTGTTGTGTGTGTGGAAGATGCTAGGAGAGGCCAGGAAAGGATCTCGCTGCTTCCAGGGAGGACAAGGACCTAGCAACAGCTAGCCAGTACCGGATTTCACCGTTTCCTGTTCTGGACACAGAACGTAATACTTTTTTTTTGGAGGATAATAACAATTTCCTTACAACTGCATTCCAGTTCAAAGCAAATTTCTTACAAATTTGATGGGTTAAAAAAACCTGAGACGAATAAAAGACTGGATGAAGAGATGATGCGTGCCGTGCCAATACCGGGACAGAGTGACTAACAAAGTTGTGGTTTGTCAGGTAACTCGACGGGCCAACGGGGTAACAACAGCCAACAAAAAGTATTATGAATCTAAAAAACCCAACAAAGAGTCAATCTTGCTCAACATCGTTTTTTCCTCCTCCATATTAGCTTTGAGGGAAGATACAGACAATGGCTACACGGTGCACTTGTTCAAATTAGTTCTTCTCTGTCGTTCAGTTAACAACTAATTAAACATTCAAAAAAAAAAACAACTAATTAAACAGATGGAATTACATGGGCAAATGATCATAAGAAGATCTTGTTTGACAATGGTTATGTACTGCCTTGCCCAAGATAGTTCCCCTCTTGAAAAGCGTCTTCACATTACTGCAAGGCATCGTAAAACAACCAGGCGGGTATTACATTGACATTCCAATGGAGAGAGAGGAGATTCTATCTTTAACAAAAATCAAAGGGGGGAAATAACAAATATAAGACATATACAACATAAAAAAGGCCAGTGATGAAACTATGAAGCATTTGCAGGTCCCTAATACAAGTTTCAGGTCATTGTAAAATTTAAAAGATGAATATTGTTACTTTACAAAACAGCTCATGGAAGTTTGTGGTTGTGTGTTCAGATTTGCTACTGTATCTACACCACTACATTCATGAACTTGCATCTAAACAGATGATGTAACATAAAGGAATATATAGCTATTTGTGTAATTCAGTTTATTACAAATACTGATTCAGGGGACGATGTGAGTATTTGACAGCTGGAAGCAATGTGGTACTAATCCGTATCACTGTATCAGATAGTGCTCAGTCTGAAGGTAAGAAGTTTGTACCTTTGGAAGAACCCAAGGAGATAGCGGAGAATGTACCAAAAGAGGCAAACCATCAAAATATCTAACATAGTCAAGGGATTACATGTCACTTTATTGAAAAACTTTAGAGCTTCTGATATTCTTCAGCCTAGTCATAAGAGCACCCGAACTTCCATCAACCTACTAGAGATCATCAACAGTAACTAAACCTTTTTACCGTTGACAGATATAAAAAAGACAGGGAAATTAATTGACTTATATACTAAATAAAAGGCTGTAAAATTTCTTGCACAGTTTGAGGGTCGAAGAAGTGGGGGCACTGTAAATATCATTATCTTGTTTTCCAAAACTGCCTGTGTACTGTGGAGGTAAAGATGCAAATGATGGGACCTGAACACTAGCATTTGTAGAACTTGGCATCACAAGTTAAAAGTGACCAGGAAGAACATGCAGCATAGCACCCTTAACTGCAGGATAACCACAGTTGCATACTAAGCACCATGACCAAGACAGGGTTAGTGCGACAGACTCAGGGACACGAGGAATACTTTGTCACACTTCCTATATTTCAGACGCCTGAACAGTTTTGTCTTTGTCATTCCATAGAAAAGGTTCAGGTAACTTTGGAGTGTGATGCAATGATATTTTTTACATTCTTTTGCTTTCTCTTCATTTCCCAAAAAAACTTAACTAAAATAAAGCTTTGAATCACTTTAAGTACTCCCTCCATCAAAAAAAAAAATGCAATTCTCTTATCCTGAGGAGTCAAACATCGTAAACTTTGACTAAAATTATATGAAAATTATTAAACACTTATGAGACAAAATAAACATTATTAGATTAGTTATAAAATATATTTCCATAAAAATTTATTTTAGGATATAAATGCTAATATTATTTACTATAAACTTGGCCAAAGTTGAAATAGTTTGACCCACACGCTTCCCATAGTTGCATTCTTTTGTGGATGAAGGGAGTACTTGTAAGTGCACAGGCTAGGAGCCTAGGACTAGGATGGAGCTATGCTAATGATTGGCAGACAAACGCAGGATCTGCAGACTGCAGGGTAATTTTATTTTCCTGAACTTCCTAGCAATACAAAAATTGCTAGAAAATGCAAAGTATATGGATGTTTTGGTGCTATGAAACTATAACCTTATTACTAGTACAAAATTCCTCAAAGGAGGCTCTAGTATTCTGGTTGGCAACTATATATAATCCAAAGATGAGAAATTGCCACAGATGAAAGGCTGTAAACGGAATGCGCACTGACAGTGACAGATATCTAAATTCGATACATCCCATCCTGGGATATATCCTCACAGCTTTCTCAGATCTAGCAAAGCAAAAACCAGGAGGGGAAGACAACTAGACTGAGCCAGGTGCTAAATGAATCAACTGATTTCAGGAGGGGAGGGGGAAGACGACAGCGAAAGAAGCAATCGGGAGAAGGATACTGAAGAGGTAGCGCTCCCACCAATCGAGCATGTAGAGGCCGATGGTGACATTGTAGAGGTGGATCTTGCGCCCGATCCAGTTCATCCTCTTCCCCGCGACGCCCGGCGCCGCAAGCTCGCCTCGCCCAGATCCGGAAGGAGCGGCGCGCTGCCAGATCCTCTATGACTAGAGACTAGAGACGATTGAGGACGACGAAGGCAGACTCCTCTTGTAAGTCGTAGCTGATCTCAACCGTTAGTTTGTCATTGAACGCTGCAGATCAAAACCCGTGGGTCCTGCTGACGCAGGAATTGTCGGATCTGGTGTGAGCGGTCGAGATCGAGGAATTGGCCCGGTCAGGCTGGACCGAACAGTGCAGTACTGTACAACAGACTCGATGAGCTTGCTAGTGTGATCTGTGTGCAATGCAAGCAGGTGTGGTAATGGAACACGACTTTTATAGTTTTTTTTTTCAATCTAATTTAGTCCTATCTAATTTTAACTCAAAATCGAATCGTATAGTATTATTATTTAATTTTTATTGAGTCTGATCTTTATCCTTAAATTTGTTAGACAACCCTTTACCACCCCTGAATGCAAATATGCAACCGCCTCAAACTCTCACGTGTATCTCATAGTGTTTGGTTCCTTAGGCTAAAGTTTAGTCCTTATCAATCGTACTACAGTTCTCTTATAGAACACTATTAAAATAGTCAAAATCAGTTCAAGCGAACATGGCCTACGTTTAATACTCCTGATTAGTATCTAAACATTTTAAATGATATAGACTAATTTTTTAAGGGGGGGTGTTAGTTGATGAGATGAAATTTTTTTATGTCATATCGAATATTGTGGTATTAATTTAGTCTATTTAAAATGGACTAACAAAAATAAAAATTAAATATTCCGTCTGAAAATCATAAAACAAATTTATCACTAATTAATTCGTCATTAGCACATATTTACTGTAGTATAATATTATCAAATCATGAACTAATTAAATTTAAAAAATCATCTCGCAAAGTTATCGTTATCTAATTAGTTTATATTTAATACTTCATGTATGTACATTGAATGTGATCCGTAAAATTTTTTGGGTTGACAAGGCCCAAGTTCCGTATCAAACACCCCCGCCAGCTCGCGCTAGAGGAGATCATGGATCCGCCGGCGCCTCCAGCTCCAGCAGTCCAGTTGCCGTCTCTTCACCACTGCCGCCTCAAAGCAGGGTGCCACTGCTCCACAAGCCCCAGAGCAGAGGCTACGGGGAACGACTAGCGAGAACGAAGCAAGGCACGTTTCGTGGAGCAAATGAGCAATCTCTTGTTTTGCAGCCCTGCACCGCTGCACGGCAGCGCAACAGCTGAGACGCCCCCACACCGTTCCAGTAAGCTGGAACTTCCCGTCGACAACGGCCATACAAGCCCCCAGGACCAGCCAATATTTCAGGTCAATATAAGGATTACTGAACAAAGTGGGGCAGGGCAAACACAAGCGCAAGCTCATTCAGAGGGATCAAAATACTGCAAGCGCTAAGTACATACTCCAGTTAACGAACTCACGAAGCGTATGTTCATGTGCCATTGCCATGTCACATGAACGTCAGTTCAAGATAACCGGTTAATCCTCCAAAACATACATAAGCTACAGTTTTTCAACAGAGACATGGCCTTCCGTGAACCCCCAGAGAAAGGGCATAGCTGCAAGGTGACTGGTTGGTCGATCAGTTCGGGTTCCTCAGAACGATGATGACCGAGTCGCCCCTGAGGAACATCTTGCTGATGAATCTATCCTTGTTCACAGGCAGAGCCTTCTTTTTGCCCTTGCCAGTCTTGGGGACCTGCAAAGAAATGAGTCCCAGGTCAATTGCACGTTCATAAATTAAAATCTTCTAGGATCATAGGAAACGGTCAGTCTGGTAGCTGAGTTCATTACCTCTGTCCACATCTCCCGGACGTTCTCAAGCACCATGTTACAGTGGCGATCAAAAGCACGAACCCGACCAAGTAGCTTCTTGTTGTTGCGGCGATTGATGAGCACCTGAATACATCAGGAAATAGTAAGTTTTAGCTCTATCGACTAATTACAAACAAAATACAGCAGAAGAACATCAAAATAGCGAGAACATGCTCAAGTATCAAATTATTCCAGAGAATAAGATCAGAAGATGTACAGCAAAACAACTTCTACTTGCATACAACATGTATAAGCTGTAGAATTAACTACAGCTTTCACGAAGATACAGAAGACAGTTTTTTTCAATGCAAAAATAAATATGAAGGTTTTTGATTGGGAGCAAAATAACAGAAACAAGTGTGCATAACAAGTGTCATTCCCATTCACCAAAAGGTTGTCTCAATCTGGTATCCTCAAACATGTATGGAACCCAAAGAACAAAAACTAACAGCACAATGCACATAAGATTCTACAAAATATCTGGAAGGAAACAGAATAAAGCCTTGTTTAGATGTCCTCCAACTATTAACTTTTTTCACTCTCTCTCCATCACATCAATGTTTGGACGCATGCATGGAGCATTAAATGTGGTGAAAATAAATAACTAATTACACAGATTAGTTCTAAATCACGAGACAAATCTTTTGAGCCTAGTTGGTCCATATTTGGATAAAGTTTATCAAATAACAACGAAGTGCTACAGTTGAGAAAAAAAACTCATCCAACACATCAAACAAGGCCTAAATTGGATACCTGGGTGTTGTTCTTAACACTCATCATTAGGACTGACAGAGGACCCGTGCTAAATTCCTCCTCCTCTTTCTTTCCAGCCTGCTGTAAATAGTTAGAAAAGAGACAGAGTTAGCCATCTCTATGTATTGATTGACAGAGGTCAGAAATGCAACAGACATAAATTATGCATCCCAATGATTCTACCAAAAAAACTTGGATTTCTCTTATGTCCCATCATTACATCTATGCTCATGAAGACAATGTTCGAGATTTTGGTCAGATACTCACACGCAGCTCTTGGAAAGCTGGTCAAATACAATCTGGGAATTCTGGATATCACCAAAACCAAAAGTTTGGATCATTTACAAGGTTCAATATTTGCAACTGCAAGCACACAAAAGCATTTGGACTATTCAATGACTGATGCAGAAAATAGCTTAAGTCCTTGATTAGCTACTGAGATTGTTGTAAGAAGGCCCCTCCCTATCAATTACTGGGACCAGTCTCTCCTTACTTGCAGGTTCAAACAATTAGTGCTTCTCTTGTAAAATATATATAACGCACATAAGTCATAACTGACAGATAAAAATAATACTGTGCATAGAAATAGCACCTTGCTTCAAAATTGAACGTAACACTTAACAATTGACTAAGTACTTTCATCAAATATAATTATTGGAATTAGACAATTCAAGAATCTGGCCAAGGTTCTAGTACCTCACAACTTAATAGCTAGCTAGCCTAGTTCTAGGGTTAAAAAACGAGATCTAAAAAAAGCTAAAAGCCTTCCAGTGTATCTTAATTCTTGAACTGAAATCTAACCTAAAGAATGAGCCTGTCCAGAGTAACGTCTACTTCTAAAAGCATAGCAGCAAACACAAACAAGAAACCTGCATCTTTAAATAGCACAAAGGGAGGAGGAACTTACATTCTCATCCGCCACCGCCGCCATCGCCTAGCCTCCGCCCTCCTGCGAAGGGGAAAAAAAAAGGGCAGCCCCTCAGTTAGCCAAGCTGACACGCGCGAGAGAGAAAAAAAACTACAAACGCAAAGGATCAAGTCCGCATCTAGACAATTTGCACCTGATGCTAAAC
Source organism: Coix lacryma-jobi var. lacryma-jobi (assembly GCA_009763385.1). Taxonomy (NCBI): domain Eukaryota; kingdom Viridiplantae; phylum Streptophyta; class Magnoliopsida; order Poales; family Poaceae; genus Coix; species Coix lacryma-jobi. The sequence continues at coordinate 25,100,163 of CM019830.1, read as the reverse complement.
GGAAGCTAGTAAATCAGAAAAATCTCGCAGGTAAGTAGACAAAAACCCTAACTGAAAGGCGCAGCACTAGGCCCTAGCCCGCACAGATCTGCAATATAGCTCTGGTTTCGTACCTTCTCCGCGCCGGCGGCGAGTCGCTCCGGGTTGTGTTGGTGCGCTCCGAGAGGCGAAAACCTCGGGAATTTTTAGGGCGTGCTTGAGCTTCCCTTCCTCCCTCTTGTGCGGTTTGAGCGGCGGCGTGGGGGCGAAGGAGTAGGATGTTGCTGTGCCGACGCCAAGCAGAGGCGGTTGTAGTGTTGGGCCGGGCTATCCCATGGGCCGGCTGGCGGATCCTCGTTTGCTTGCAGAGTGGTACTGATAAATCTGTCAGCCTAATTGAGAAGACCCATAAGAGCAACTCGCCAACTCAAAAAGATCCATAAGGCCCAACCATAAAACCATGTAGTTTCTATCTTCATTAATTATGCTGTCACCTAAGTAAAATGATGATATGGTACTCTAATTAAATAGGAGAGATAAGAAAATGGTTTCTTAGATAAAAATTATGTCTACACGAGAACTAAGATAGAAATAGATATGATTGGTTGAGAATGGAGAGATAAGATATTTCATTGGACAAAAAATAATTCTATAGAAACTATCCATTATGACCATAGTTTATATATATAGTGTCTACGTATCTAGCATTGTGACTGTCCTAAGCCAAATTTTAAATATTTTCGAAAGAAACGATGCTCCAACCCGGCGACGGAACGCCGCTTGCTATTTTACAATGCTATACTACACCAAAGCTTGGTACTAGTAGGCTTCATGCAGTGGACGAGAGCACGAAGCTACTACACCAAAGCTTGGATCTTCGATGAAAAATAGGATGACGTGTACTTGTGGCGGTTTCAAAGATAAATAAGGAAAAAAAATACCTAAACTGTGTTGTGGAACTCTACATTTTAGATAGATTTTCTATTTTACATAATAGTTAAAACTTACAATTTGGAATCTAAGTACTTTATTTATGTACAAAATCTGAATATGTTGTATATTTGTGGCAATTTTTTATACACTTGGCTACGAGCACTCAACATGGAATGTGGAACTAGGGATCAAAATGGTGTTTTTCGTCCGTTTTCGAGTAATCTCGTTTTAATACGGAATAGACCCGTATTTATCACGTTTTCAATCTATGAGCAACATGTTCAACAATTTCATGTTCTTATGTTATGTTAATATAAATACGAATCTACAAATATACATGTTATGTTCACGTACATAGCATACAAATGAATATTAAACTTTGTATAAATTATTATATGACTTTATATACGTATATTTAAGAATATTATATTATATTATTTTATTTATAATTTTTGGCTTTATCCGTATTTATCTGTTTCCGTACGTCCGTATATTCCGATTTTGTTCTTCTGAACCGTATTTTTTGGAACCCAGAACCATTTTCTGCTAGAAATCTAAAAACAGAAGTAGAATTAGTGTTTTTCTGTCTGTTTTCATCCCTGCGTGGAACTGAGGGGGGAATCGGGAATAATATGCATGCATGAGATGGGGTTTCCTGATTTCGGTCAAAACAGAGACTCGGAGAGGCAGATAGTACGTGATAGCATAGCCCGTTCATCTCATGACTTTATCTTGTCGGGGAACGACAGTGCGATCGATCGAGAATGAGGCAGCAAAGCATGCATATCGGAGACGTAGTGCTACCTACGATCGATCGATTGCACGTAAAGTCGTCTGAGCCGATCGAGCTCGATCCGGGCCGGTCTGTGATCCGCCGATCGATCCGGTCTCGTCTGAGCGGCGCCATGGCGGCATTCGCCGAGATACCCTTGCCGACCGGCCAGGGCCCAGGGCCCAGGGCCGGCTAGCTACTACGTACTGTATAGTACGCGACGCATCCTCATAGCCATATTCATATCGTAACGTTTGGTGGCAGGTACTGTAGTGCCGTTATAAATTTCCATGCAGCCCGAGGCACAAAGGCACGACACGAAGCACGACAAAAAAGCACGGCACGGGCACGATCCGGCCCGAACAATTTCGGGCCCGGGCTGGCCCGGCCCGCACCTGCAGGCCGTGCTTGGGCCGAGGGCAAGGCACGCGGGCCAGCCCCGGGCACGGCCCGCAGCCACAGGGAGGCACGAGAGCGGCCCGGCCTGTAACGGCCTCGGCGGCCCACGCCCAGCCGCCATATATAAAGGGCTTGACGCGGCGCCCGTGCCCCTCCCCCAAACCCTAGCTCATTTGCCTGCAGCCTGCCTCTCCCTCTCCTCTCGCCCTCGCCCTCTCGGCTCTCGCCCTCTCCACGACCTCGACTCCGCATCGCATCGGCGTTGGTGGTGGTGGCCGTCCCCGGTCCCTCTCCTCCTCGACTCCGGTGGCCGCACCGCCGCCGCACCTGCCTCCTGCCCTCCTCCCTCCCTCACGCCTGCCTCCTCCCTCCCTTCTGCATCTGGATCTGGGCATCTGGATCTGGTCGTGGTGCCGGTGGTGTTCGACCTCCCCCCCCCCCCCCACTCCGGTGACGTCCATCCGCCGGGACCGCGACCGTGCCCTCCTGCAGTCCTCCTTGAGGGCCTTCCTCTCCCTCTCCTCCATCTCTACCTCTCCCTTCTCAGTCTACATCTCTGTCTCGTCTCCGACTATGTGAGTCTGAGTCGTTGTCTGTCACTACTCCGCCGCTCGTCGTCCTCTAATCTGTGTCGTCTTCCTCTGGTGACCGTGGCCCTGAACACGTCGTCTTCTCCGGCGCCGGCTCCGGCTCCGGTGCGCAGGTACCTAACCCTAACCCTAACCCTAACCCTAACCGATCATATTCTTCACTGATGATTCTCTTCTCCTTTTCGCCTTTTGTGTGTGCAGGTCGGTAGCCGATGCGTCCTCCTCTAGCTCCGGCCTAGAGCGACGAAGGGTTCCACCCACACCGTTGAGGAACCGGGCTGGAGAGGGCGCCATGGCCGGGAACGGTGTCGTGGACCCGGTCACTGAACATGTGATCGGTGTAGACGACATAGCCGGCTCACCAGAGAATGACGACGACGTCGCTGGTGATGCAGCTGCCTTGTTCGGTATCGATCTAGGGGACGCCTCTGCTCCCATCGATCTGGACGCGGCGGCGGCGGTGTAGCGGCGCCGACTACTGGCACCACCGTCGGCTCCTCTGCTTCTGTTGAAAATGGTAATGGAAGTGGTAATACTCCTTCCTCATCAACCCTAGGCAAGCGTAAATCTGCTGTCTGGAATGACTTTACTGAGGTGTTTGAGACTATCAATGGTCAAAGATTTGCACCAAAGCTATCTGTAAAATGTGCAAGAACACACTTTCTACTAGGTCTAATGCTGGCACTGGTCACTTAAAAAGACACCAGAAATCATGTAAGCTTAAAACTAATCATGCTGCTATGGTTCAGTCAAGGATAGCTTTTAATCCTGATGGTTCTTTTCATAACTGGGAGTACAAACAGGATGTTGCTAGATCTGAGCTATGTCGATTGATTGCTAGACTTGATCTACCTTTAAATATTGGTGAATCAGATGCTTTTGAAGAGTGTTGGGGCGGCACCCAGACCGCAGGCGCCTCCGACCCGCATTTTACCGAAAGATGATGGTGCTTTCGTGCGAAAGGGAGCATTCGCGCGGAAGCACGCGTTTCGGCCTGCGGACCAAGGGGGGGCGGAGCTTTCGTGCGAAAGGAAGCATTCGCGCGGAAGCAGGCATTCGCCTCCGGTCCGTGTAACGTAACGGCCCTAATCCCATGGCCCACTGACCACCGTCAACCACTGACAGTCGATCCGTACAGCCAAGAGATTAAGACCGGTTCCGCTACTGGGCTACATCAGTGCCCGTTGTCCGCAGGATCATCTCACAATTCAGTTACAATCTCTTTAACATTTTGACAAATAACATCGGAGTAAATAGCGGAAGACTTAGATAACAATAGTTTTACAAACCAGGGTTCAACATAAAATTTAAATGAAGTTATTACAGACCATAGTTCAAATAGATAGAGTTGGCAGAGTAGCATATGGCAACAACTAAAGGTAAAGATACATCACCCAGCCCGAGGGTGAATAATCACTCATCGGCCTCATCGGCCTCCTCCTGAACAACAGTCACACAGCAGGGTCCAAGGCATACTGAGGAATCTGCCATACCTGCAACATGGGTAATAAAACCCTGAGTACAAAGGTACTCAACAAGACTTACCCGACTAAAGAAAAAGGGAGAAGACTCAGGAATGAAGGCTTAGGGTAGTCAAGGTAAGGCTTAAGCAAGATCAAGTATTTTGCAGAAAAGCATTTTTGTAAATCTTATTTTATTTTGAAAGATTCAGTATTCCTCAATTCTTCATCATTCATGATTCATTTTATATTTCAAAACATTCGTAGTTGAGAACCACTCTCCGTTGAGAGTCAATGGAACAAGTCTCCATAACCGAGGAGCAACGTTAATCCGGATAAATAATACTCAGCTGAGGATCCCTACCCACACTGCATATGTAGCACCCAAGCTTGCATATGCCAACTCGTCTTCCACGATTCCTCCATTATTGGGCCCGGTCCTACGCCACCCGGAAGTACAGTACGCCACTCCAATCCGGGACTCTAACCCACGTGGGTACATGCTACTTCCGCCATCTCTCCACTCCCAGTGCGCGGTTGTCGGTCCAATAATGGATTTCTCGGAGCCAGAGCTTTCCGTAGTATGTGAATAGTTGCAAGTCCTGCCCAGCAGGCCCCATACGGATGGTCCCTAATTTTCCAGCCAGCAACTGTGCCTTGGTTATATCTCACCCAAGCGCAACAGTCCTGTCAGTTTTTCAACCCGTCCCGGTCGGTGTCGACTGTCGAGTCCCGGACTACGACATGACGGCACCGTACGCAAGGACAACCTCTCCTTCCCATTGACTAAGTACGGATCAGATACTTAGCCAATAGTGGGAGTAAACCAGAAATTCCCATAAATATTCTTAAGTGATCACACTTTTGAAATTGGCATTTTTATTGCAAATCTATTGTATAGCATTGCTAAGCATTTTGCAACTAGTTTTTGAAAGCAGGTATCGGGTGTATCAGTGGTCAAGGTGGATAATGCATCAATTAGGATAGCACACACTCCTATAAACCTAATGCAGTAATTTAACTCAAAAACATTTAAGGAAATCATTTTATAAAATTCAAGGGAAGGGTTAAATGCACCGGGGCTTGCCTGGAATGGCAAAAAGGACGGACTCGGGGTTGGAGTAGGTGTCGGAGCTCGGGGTCGCCTCGGGGACAGATCCTTCGGTGGCTACCTCGACTTCAGGTCCTTCTTCCTCGGTCACTATACGTATGCAATGATGCATGCACATGAGTAGGCTAGTATGAACAAAGTGCATAGGATAAAACTAGAGTATAGCTTTGCAAAGTATAAGTGGTTTGTTAAAGTGGACAATAGATTACTTATCCCTTTCTAGCAATATTAGCTAACTTTATTAAGCAACTTTTATATTACTTAAGCATAATCATCACAAGGCATCACAAACATCATAGACCAGAGGGATAGGGTCTATGAACATCAATCAATCCAAAGATCACATCATCAAACACTTATTACCAACCCTAATCCACCTTTTCTATTTTCTTAATTTATTTAAAAGGTCATTTTATGAAGTTGCTCCAAAAATTACCAAATTAATCTCATAAGTTCATTATGGCATAAATAGATGGCAAAACAAATTTCATAATTTTTGGAGGTCATTAAGGTGCTCAAATAATTCTAGACATTTAATTAACAAAAGGCACTATTCAACTATTTAAAATAAATGTTCAAAAATCAACTTGTTCCAAAAGACTTCAAAATTTTACCAGAGGTTCAGCATGTCATAAAAAGGTCACAAAAATTTATCTCAAGATTTTTGGAGTTATAGATCACTCTCCAAAAATACCAAAACCTTCATTTTTCAATAAAAAGGGGAATTTTACATTTTCAAATTTTTGCACAAAACTCAAGTTTCATATTTTTATAAAATACTCCAGAGCATAAAGAGTCTACCACAAAATTTCAGAATTTTTGGATGCACACAGAAAATCATACAAAAAAGAGAAAACAGAACACTATTCACATCTCTCAGAAAAAGAGAAGGGCACTGTGCTCCTTCTAGGCCGGGCTCGGCGAATCGCGCGGGCTCGGGCGAATCGCGCGGGGCGGTCGAGACGGGCTCGGTCGAGACGGGAGCGACAGCTTCGTCCGAGGCCTGGCCCGGAGGCTCGGGCGAGACGGAGAAGTAAGCCTCCGTCCGAGGCCTGACTCGGGCGAAGCGGAGAGCATGCGTCGCCGAGGCTTGGGCTCGGGCGAAGCGGAGGGCATGCGCTCGCCGAGGCTTGGGCTCGGGCGAAGCGGAGGGCATGCGCTCGCCGAGGCTTGGGCTCGGGCGAAGCGGAGTGGAAGCAGAGGCCGGGGGCTCGGATGCTTACCACGGGTCGGAGGCAGGGCTCGAGGGTGAGGCTCGACTCGTTCTCGAGGGTGAGGCTCGACTCGTTCTCGAGGGTGAGGCTCGACACGTTCTCGAGGGAGGAGACGACCGCGGCGGCGCTCCGGCGATCCGGCGGTCCTGCGCAACACACGAGACCGCAAGGGCCGGGTTAGAGTCGCGCGGAGCCAAGGAATACGACACGGGGTCGGTGAGGGATGATCATGGCCGGAGGCGGCGAATTTCACGAACCCGAGCTCGCCGGGTTTCTGCCGGAGATGGGAACGGCGAGCTTACGCCGGGCGATTGAGGGCGGTAGAGATGAAATTGAAGGGTGGGAAAGCTTCACGAGCTCAAGGCGGAGCTTTCGGGCTAGATGGTGGAGCGGCGGAGTGTCTGGAGTGGGCTGGCCACGGTGGCAGAGGTGAGTGCGGAGCTCGGGGCTCCGGCGGGCTTAAATAGGCACGGCCAGGGGCCGGTAGAGACCTCGGGGATACGCAGGTAAGGTTTGCGGGGGCGTGCGCACTCGATTGCGCTCTGGCGGATAGGCTGGCGTGCAGCCGGGGCTCGGGCGCAAGCTCGCCGGCGATGGCCACGCGGCGGCGGCGCGCAGAGCACTGTAGGGGACGAGAGCGAGGGTCAGCGCTCGCGTGCGGGCGGGGCGGAGGGAACAGGGAGACAGCGGCGACAGGATAAGGGCGCGTGGGGAGCAGCCGTATGCGCTGCAGGCGCAGCGCCGGCGCCATGGCCGGCCCCCCCTCCCTCTGGCTCTACGGGAAGAAGAACAGTGTAGGGGCTAGGGTTTGACTTTTGGCCAGAATCTGTATTTTGCAAAAATCTCCCAAAATTTGAACTGTGCGAAAAAAACTCAAAATACCAAAGTTGTTCAGAAAAAGGAGATCTACAACTTTGTCAATATGAACATTTTCCAAATCCAAATAGTTTTTGAACCATATTTGAAAACAGAAAAGGGAACACTTTAGGGATTTGAATAAATTCAAAATTACTTTTGATTTTACACTGAAAGTTGGAAATCTGCAAATGTGAAAGTTGTTCCTTTTATCAAAACCTATAACTTTGCTAATATACACTTTTTCTGAAACTCAATAGTTTTTGAATAAATTTTTAAAACTGAAAAGGGGACAAAAACTGGAATTTGAATGAATTTGAAATTACTTCAAATTTTATATAGAAACATGGAAATCTGCAAATACCAAAGTTGTTCCTCTAGGTCAGATTCACAACTTTGCTTTTTGGAACCAACTCAAAATTTCGAATTATGAAAAAGTTATCAGAAAGGGAATAAATCCAGGATTTGGGAATTTAGGGTTTTGCAAAAGGAAAATCAAATCAAATCTGATTTTTGAACTTTGATCAAAGTAACAAACATCAGGGCACTAAATTTGAACAAGAATTACATAGAACTAGGCACAGAGGTGAAATTACCATTTTGCCCCTATAGGAAGAAGTGGGCTAATAAGGGTTTTTGCAATAGAGGTACATCACATAAAATGACACACTAAGCAAATGCATACACATGAAATCATGATCAAGATGATTAATGATGCTAATGATGATATGTCAAGTTAATTACATGCTTAAACACCAGAGGTGTTACAGCCTTCCCCCTTAAAGAAATCTCGCCCCGAGATTCTGCGTCTTAAGAAAGGACAAAGAAGGGATAAAGGCAAAACTTTACATAGACAGGGATTCGAGAAAGTCGGGATAGTTCTTTGCCAAGAAATCTTCAGATTCCCAAGTAGCTTCTTCTTCAGAGTGCTGGTTCCACTGGATTTTGTACCACCTTGTGGTAGTTCTTCGAGTAACTCGATCTTTGTGATCTAACACTCGAACTGGATATTCTGAGTAGGATAGATCAGGCTCTAGCTCGACACCTTCAACTTCCACGACATGTTCCGGTACTCGGAGACACTTCTTGAGTTGGGAGACATGGAAAACATTGTGGACAGCAGAGAGATGATCGGGCAACTTCAGCTTGTAAGCTACCTTGCCACAACATTCCAAAATCTCAAACGGACCAATGTAGCGGGGTGCTAACTTTCCCTTGACTCCAAAACGAGTGACTCCTTTGGTTGGTGAGACCTTGAGATATACATAATCTCCAACTTGAAACTTCAGAGGTCGACGTCTCTTGTCAGCATAACTCTTTTGTCGGGATTGGGCAATCTTCATGTTCTCTTGTATCTGCTTGACTTTCTCTTCCATATCTTTGACCAGGTCAACTCCAAAGAATTCCCTTTCTCCAGGTTCGGACCAACTGAGAGGTGTACGACAACGACGACCGTACAGTGCTTCAAAGGGTGCCATCTTGATGCTTTCTTGGTAACTGTTATTATATGAGAACTCTGCCAAGGGCAAACAGTCATCCCAAGTATCTGCGAAGGTGAGGGCACAGGCTCTCAACATGTCTTCCAGCACTTGGTTGACTCGCTCCGTCTGTCCATCAGTTTGAGGATGATACGCTGTGTTGTATAAGAGTTGGGTTCCAAGTGAGGTATGGAACGCTTTCCAGAACTTCGCAACAAACTGGGTACCACGGTCAGAGACAATGGTCTTGGGTATTCCATGAAGCTTCACTATGTTGTTCTTGTACAAGGCGGCATACGTGGGGACGGGTGTAAATGGTCTTGACTGGCAGAAAGTGAGCTTGTTTGGTGAGTCGGTCCACGATTACCCAAATGGAATCAAAACCTTTCCGGGTCTTGGGTAGCCCATTAATAAAATCCATGCTGATATCTTCCCACTTCCAGGCAGGTACAGATAAAGGCTGCAATTCTCCTCCAGGCTTCTTGTGCACGGCTTTGACTTTCTGACAAGTATCACAGCGAGCGACATAGCGAGCGATTTCAATCTTCATCTTTGTCCACCAGAATCTCTGCCTCAGATCCTGGTACATCTTGTTGCTGCCGGGGTGGATGGAAAACCTAGACAGGTGTGCCTCATCAAGGATCAACTGTCTCAACTCAGGCACCTTGGGAACTACTAGACGGTTCTTGAACCAAACAACTCCTACATCATCGATCCTGAAACAATCAGCCTTACCGGTCTGGACCTTTTCGATGATGTGCTTGATTCCAGGGTTATCTTTTTGTGCAGCAATGACCTGTTCTTTGATAGAGGTCTCTATCCTGACATTACTCAGAGTTCCTTGTGGTACCATTTCAATACCCATCCTTTCAAGATCATGGCACAAGGAAAGATCATAGGGCTTCGTTGTCAGACAGTTGCAGTATGACTTGCGACTGAGGGCATCGGCGACTACATTCGCCTTACCAGGATGGTAATGCACTTCGATATCATAATCCTTGATTAACTCAAGCCAGCGTTTTCCGGCGAGAGTTTTCGTCATTCATGACTTTGGTTTTTCTTAGTTTTTCGTAGGTCGACGGAAGCCTGGGTCAACGGGAGCGGGCCCACCGGTCAGGAAGAGGGGCCGGGGGACGCTGGGCCCACCGAAGGGCAAAGTTACGATGATGCCCCTCGCGCCGGAGAAGGCGGCGTACGACCATGGAGTAGTTGAGCAGGGCATCATTGTAATTGTAGCAGAGTGGTTGGAAGGGCATTCTTGTACTTTCAAATTAATCGGGATTAATATAAAAAGCTCTCAACCTCCCTTCGGGGGGAGGGGGGAACACTGTTCACCTCTACCACTTCTCCACTTCCTTGTTCGCTTTCAGCTTTTGCTTTGCGCTTTCGTTCGTGCGACAACCCGCTGTTTCAAGGACTCGGTCCTGAAACAACATTGGCGCCCACCGTGGTTGTCGCCCGAGCTTACCAGGCCACCAAGGAAAGCGCCGAAAGCGGCCGACAATCCGGAGATGATCGCCGCGATAAAGGATGCTTTCGGCACCATCGCGGTTTCAGTCCCAGCTAGCCAGGTTCCACCAAACACAGTCGCAGAGCCGCCACCTTTCGGCGGCGCTCTGTCGATAGAAGCGCAGCCGCCGCCGGGAGCATCGACGAGCCAGGACGTGCCGCCTCAGCATCAGTGGATTTCGGGCAGAGAACGCACGCCGGATGGGCACGTCGGCGACGAGTTCGAGGACGAGGATGAAGACGATGACGAAATCACAAGACATGCCCAAGCAATCAAGACGCTGGCACAGCAGCAAGAGGAAATCGAGAGGCTATTGTTGCAAAGAGACCAGCTGCTGCAGCAGCAGTTGGCTGCGAAAGCAAGAGAGGACGAGACTCGCAACGCTATTCGGCGAGCTGAGGCGCAGAGGAGGCAACTCGAGAAGGAAATTCAGGAGCTGCAAAGGGCCGGGGCGGACCCAAATCCGATAGCACACGAAAACGTATGCATACCAAGGCGAGAGCAACCGCCAGCTCTCGGCAACGCCATCGACGAAACCTCTCCACTCTCGAGGGAGTTGCAAGCTCACCCGTGGCCACTCAATTACAAGCCCCGCATTCCGACTTTCGACGGAAAAGCGAACCCACGCAAGTTCTTGGCAAGCTATGAGACGGCTGTATTTTCGGCAGGAGGAGACAATCAGGCTTTGGCAAAATCTCTCATCCTGGCAGTCGAAGACGTGGCCCACGATTGGTACACCACTCTCAAGCCACTGTCCATCTATTCATGGGCACAGCTGAAAGCCGAGCTGCTGGCCACTTTCCAAGGATTCCGACCGGATGTCAAGACCACGCGGGACCTCATGAATTGCACCCAGCAAGACGACGAGCCACTTTCGGAGTTCCTCAAACGTTTCGTCCAGCTGAAAGCTCAAGCTCTGAATGTGCCGAAAGCGGCGGTGATCGCAGCAGCTATCGAAGGCTTGGGGACGGGGCAGTGCGCCGCCCATCTGTCCAGGGAGCCGCCGAAAGATGTCAAGGAACTGTTTGACGTGATGAATGCGTACGCGAGGTCGGATGATGACTTTCGGCGACGCAAGGCTGCCCGCCAGATGCAGAGGCAGGCGACGAAAGCAAGTCGCCCACCGCCTGTGCCGAATCAAAGGATTGTTAGGCCGTTTCGTTCAATCAATAATTTGCAAGAAGAACCGACGCAATCAGCAACAGGCACAGAGAGGCCCGACATGCCCGACTTTCATCCCCAAAGAGGATTCGATCAGCCGTTTCGCGGAGGGCGCGGCGGAAGGACAGGACGCGGCGGCCGAGACGGTAGAGGCCGCGGAAGAGGACCTAGGCCACCATATTGCGTCATTTGTGACGGAAATTTCGGCCATACCACTCGGGATTGCAAATACAGTAAAATGGCGAAAGAGCTGAAAGATAAGGATCAAACGTCAGCCTTCGCCGAAAGCTCCAAGCATGTTTTCCACAATTCGCAAGACCGATCAGGTGTGGTGGCAGCATGCAGCAATTATGCAAGCACACCTATGCATCCCCCGCAGTACATGCATCCCCAAACTTGCATTGGTACAATCCGGCGTATCAGAGTTACCAGCCCCCGGTCTTCGCACCACAGTCGGTGGCAGTTTCGTCACCCATGCACTATCAGCGTCAGCCAGCGCCGCCGCCAACGCTTCCGGCTCAGACCCAACCTCAAGGGCAGCAAGCACAGCCGGGTTTCCAGCAGGTGCAGGAGCTGGAAAATGAAACTAGCGCAATCAACAACATCCTTCCGTCAAGAGGGCACATTTTCGCCATCACGGGCGGATCTAACCTAGAGCACGAAAGCAAGAGAGCTAGAAGGGACTACCACCGAAGAGTCCAGACAGTATCCCCAAGGCTTCCACTAAACAGGCCAGCTTGGTCACTAGCGCCGATATGTTTCGACGAGTCCGACTTCAAAGTCCGCGACTACCCGCATTGCGACGCTTTCGTCGCCACAGCCAACGTGGCCGGCTTCACTTTGCACAACATTCTGATTGATACCGGAAGTTCAACAGACATTTTGTTCGTAAAAGCTTTCGAGGCAATGGGATTCGACAGACGCAGTTTGGACCCGCCGGTAATTCGCTGTACGGGTTCGGAGGAAGAAAGATCGATGCTATCGGCAAAAAGCAGATCCCTGTATCCTTCGCCGAAGGGGAAAGAGTCCGCACTGAGACACTAACATTCGACATAGTAAACATGGACTACCCGTATACTGCCATTTTCGGCAGAGGTTTCACCAACAGGTTCAACATTATCATCAAGCAAAGCTACCTATGCATGAAGATGCCATCCCCTTTCGGCATCATCGCCGTACATGGAGATCAGCAAGCTTCCAGAAGGATTGAGGGAAAACCAACCCCAGGCTACAGCCTTATCAATGAGGTGGCAAACAAAGACGAATTGCAAACAACCACCGAAGAGCACGCTATCGTCAACACGTCGGAATGCAAGGTTGGGGCAGCCGAAGAAACGATCAGAATCCCGCTCGCTGCCTCCAGGCCCGAAAGAGCCGTGCATATTGGGTCAAGCATGCCGGAAGAAGAAAGGAACGCGTTGGCATCTTTCCTTGCGAGCAATGATGACATTTTCGCTTGGTCAACAAACGACTTGCAAGGCATTAGCAGAGATCTCGCCCAACACAGTTTGAACATCGCAAGCGGCGCTAAGCCCAGAAAGCAAAAACTGAGAAAAATGTCAAACGAAAGGGCAGACGCGGCGAAAGCCAAAGTACAAAGATTACTCGATGCGGGAGTAATCCGACAAGTCCAGTATCCCGAATGGCTGGCGAATGTCGTCTTGGTGAAAAAGAAAAACGGAAAATGGCGAATGTGCGTCGATTTCACCGACCTCAACAAATGCTGCCCGAAGGATCCGTATCCTTTGCCTCGTATCGACAAGCTTGTCGACATTGCATCTGGCTGTGAAATAATGAGCTTGCTAGATTGTTTTTCAGGCTTGAAAGGACCTTGATGTCGCCTAGAGGGGGGGGGGTGAATAGGCCTGTTTAAAATCACAGCTCAAAACTTTGTTAGAGATGCCCGACACTACCGCCCTAAGCCCGGAACTGCCGCACCCCGGCACTGCCGGCCTTAGCCCGGTACTGCCGCGCCAACAAACTGCCCGAGCCTGCAATTCAAAAACTAGCCACAGGAAACCAATTCTATATGAATAGAAGTGTTGCTCTTGGTTTCCTGAACCTGCAGAACCAACTCAACCAAGCCAAATATGTTGTATGAAATAGATCGGGGCCAAATCCTAGAATCAATCACAAGCTCACAAGTATGATGAATGAACACAAGTAAATACAAGAGACAAGTGATTTATCCCGTGGTTCAGCTCGCCACCAAGGCTTGCCTACCTCCACGTTGTTGAGGATGACCACTTAGGTCAAGAGCTTTGCAACTCTTCCTCGGTCTCAAGTCAAGGAACCAAATCCTTGAAGTGAGGGGTAATTCTACTAGCTCCACAAGAGGATTACAAACTTCCCGCTGCTCACCACAAGCACGGGAGCTCGTCGGGCGATGCCTAGCCGTCTAGGAGGCTTCACCTCCAAGAGTAAAAGATGCACAACGAAGATCGACGAAGCCCGACAAGTGCTCAAGGTTTGGAAGGCTCTAATATGCTCTCTAGCTCTTAATCACACAGCCCCAACACTTAATCATGCACTAAGCATGTCACTCTTACAAGAGAGGGTTGGGGAGAGCTCTCAAATGGCTTTGGATGTGTTAGAAGTGTTTTGGGCACCAGCAGCCAGCTCTGGAGGCGTGGGGTGGGTATATATACCCCCCACACCCAAAACTAGCCGTTGGAGGTCAGAAACTAGCCGTTACTGGCTGTACAGGCCCGGCACTGCCGCACTTAGCCCGGCACTGCCGGGGAGCGGCACTGCCGCTCGATAGAGCGACACTGCCGCAGCTCCCTGAGACAGCACAGGTGACCTCACGAAAAACGCCATAACTTTTTACTCCGAACTCCGATTTCAGTGATCTTGGACTTTCCGGAAAGCTTGTTTCGAGAGATATCCAACCCTACAGAGAACAAGCCCAATATCAACAAGTGCAGGTGCAGTGCTAAGTGTTTTCTCTCATGTTAACACTCGGGTTCGGTTAGTTTGAGCACTTGAGACTTGTCTATGATTCGTATTGCATCCCCCTTGATAGTACGGCATAACTATACTCAAGACAAAGAAAATATAACCATTTTAACCACTTGAGTCTTCAATGTCTTCATATGCCATTTCTTCTTGATATCACTTCGAAAGGGGTTGCAATCATCTTTGTCTCCTTTCTTTGAGCAAACACACCTTGAGCATGTGACTTGAACCATTTCCACACATATGAGTTCAATCCATGGCTTCAAGTCACTTCCACTAATGATTTGATCCTCAACACAATATGAATCCTCATAGCTTGATTAGTACCTCGACTCAATGCAAGTACTCTCTTCTTCACCCTAGCCATAGTACTTCGGTCTCTTGACCTTCACCGTCGCTTAGTACCTCGAAGCCCTTTCCTTGCTATCTTCACCTTATCAAGCCACACTCAAGTCACATCATATTGAGCATCCATTGAAAACCATTTCTTCAATATTGTGATCCTTGCTTGAACATCTTGTAGATATGCATGTTGAGATCAATCAAGCTTTAGTTTGACTCACATAGAGACATATATGGATCATCATTAATATGGTCAAGCCAATTCACGATTCCTAATATCCTCTCCTTTTGGCTTGACACTCAACACTCACTTCAATCTCCATCTTCATACTTCTAGCTTGATCAAATCAATGCAAAGTGATTCTCCAACCATTTATCTATACAAGCAAACCAAAGTAGAGAATGACTTATATCCAATATGAGTTGTGTCCTTTGTCATTTCAACTTTGCTTGCCATTTACTCACTTATGCATTCTTGATTCATTCTTCAACCTTGATCAAAGCTATTTCACTATCAAACTCTTCTCGCTCATGAAAAGCAACCCATTGTTGAGACCATTCCAAAATCATCAATCCATGTCTCACTTGTCATTTGCCAAATATGCTTTCTTTCTCATGATGCCATGATATCCCACAACATAGAAGCCATATCATCAACTCTATTTGCATTGTTGTCTTTTGCTTGAACAAGATTGTTTCCATGATCTTCCAATACAACAATACACAATTTTGGCCTTCATTTCAACACTATGTGGAATATCATCAAGTTTGCTTTTCTTGTTGAACCTTTGATACACTTAGCAAACTTGTTAGACCTTTAATTATGTTGTCACTCAATTCACCAAAACCCACTAAGGGCTAGATGCACTTACAAGGCTATCACCAGATTTGGCTTCATCCCGACGATGAGGAGAAAACCAGTTTCATCACCCCTACAGGTACATACTGCTATCGGCGAATGCCGGAAGGGCTGAGGAATGCGGCCCTAGTTCTCAAGGATGACTGACAAAGTGTTCGAAGCCAAAAGCAAAAGAAAAACTTGTTGGCTTACGTTGACGATATAGTGGTCAAGAGCGATAGACAGGAAGATCATCAGGCAGATTTGCTCGAGACTTTCGGCAATCTCCGGAAGAGCGGTTTAAAGCTAAACCCTGACAAGTGCATTTTCGGCATCAAGAAAGGCAAGCTCCTCGGTTGCCTGGTATCGGCAAGAGGAATTGAAGCTAATCCCGACAAGATAGCGGCAATCATCAACATGCAACCGCCCTCAAACCGAAAGCAAGTGCAAAAATTGACAGGAAGGCTGGCTTCTTTGAACAGATTTATCGCAAGGTCCGCTGAAAAAGGACTGCCATTCTTCCGAACTCTGCGTAGCTCCGACCCTTTCGATGGGGGGACGAGCAGCGGCAGGCCTTTCAGCAACTAAAGGAGTATTTGACAAAATTGACCACGCTGTCCAAACCTTCGCCGGAAGCGACACTCTTGCTGTATCTTGCAGCATCGCACACCACCGTAAGCGCAGGTACTGGTGGGAGAAGAGAAGGAGCATGAAAACAAGATGACGCAGTTCCCAATCTATTTCGTCTCCGAGGCCCTTTCGGGTGCAAAACTGAACTACTCAGAGCTGGAGAAGATAGCTTACACAGAAGTAATGGCCTCTAGAAAACTGAAGCACTACTTTCAGTCCCATCACATCATAGTACTTTCGGCTCAGCCATTGGAAGCCCTGTTCCGCAACAACGAAGCTATCGGCCGAATCGGCAAGTGGGCGGCGGAGTTGAACGAATACGTGATCGACTTCCAGCACCGATCCGCAATCAAGTCGCAGGCATTGGCGGATTTCATAGCAGACTGGACTCCCGCCGCTTTCGACACAACACTTGAACTCGAAGAGCCTGTGTGGACAGTAAATTGTGACGGCGCCTGGGGAATGGCCGGAGCCGGAATCTCAGCGATCCTTACGCCACCTAGAGGACCGAAGGTCAGATTTGCCGCGAGGCTGCAGTTCCTCACAACCAACAACACTGCCGAATACGAGGCCGTGCTCCTAGGTTTACGAAAGCTCCGAGCAATCGGAGCGAGAAGGTGCATAGTCAAGTCGGATTCCCAAGTCGTTGTTGGTCACGCCGAAAAGGATTTCACAGCAAGAGAGCCAGAGTTAGCCAAGTATCTGACAGCAATCAGAAGAATGGAGAAGTATTTCACTGGTTTCACCCTGCGTCACATTCCAAGGGCCGAAAACGCAGAGGCAGACGAACTGGCCAAAGCCGCAGCACAAAATCTACCGCTGCCATCAGATGTGTTCTATCAGGTCCTTTCGGCAAAAGCCGTGAAAGAGGAGGAAGAACATCCAAGCCCGATACATGCTATCGTCAGTGATGACTGGAGATCACAGATATTCGCCTATTTAGCTGGGACTTACGAGCCGCAGTCTAGGAAAGGATGCCGAAAGAATGGCTAGCAGAGCGAAAGGTTACGCAATCATCGGAGAGCAGTTGTTCAAAAATGGAATAACAGCACCTCTTCTGAAATGCATAAGTCAGCGCGAAGGCATTCAGCTACTCGAAGAAATGCATGCCGGAATGTGCGGAGCGCACAGAGGGCCTCACGAGATAGCGCACAGAGCAATGAGACAAGGATTTTACTGGCCTTCCGCTGCATCAGATGCCAAAGAGCTGGTCAAATGTTGCAAAGGTTGCCAGATGTTCGCCAAAAATCGGAAAGCCCCAGCAAATGAGACCACGCCGATAGCGCCGACCTGGCCATTGCAGAGGTGGGGCATCGACATAGTAGGTCCGCTACCAGCAACCCCGGGCAACTTGCGTTTTGCAGCGGTCGCCCTTGAGTATTTCACCAAGTGGGTGGAAGCGAAGGCCCTTGCCAGCATAACTTCCACCTCTTTAACCAAGTTCGTCTGGCAAAGGATAATCTGTCGCTTCGGTGTTCCGTCATTCATCACCTGCGACAATGGGAAGCAGTTCGATTGTGCCGAATTCAGGAATTTTTGTGATGAACTCAGCATCAAGCTCAATTTCGCTTCTGTAAATTACCCGCAAGCAAACGGGGCCGTCGAAAGAGCGAATGGCTTAATCTTTTCAGCAATTTCGAAAACACTGTACGACTCGCCGAAAGGCAAGTGGGCCAACACCCTAACAACAGCTGTAGGGGACACAACATTTCACGGTCCAGAGCTACCGGCCTTTCACCCCATTCAGGCTACTTTACGGCGAGGAAGCAGTAACCCCCGAAGAAGAAGAAAGCTGGGTTCCTTCCGAACCGAAATGACCCCAGCTACTGAAGAGCAAAGACACGTCGAGCTCGACACCGTCGAAGAAGTAAGACTGCAGGCCGCAGAAACCTTGAAAAGTACCACGCCGAAACGAAGCATCACAAGGACAAGACGATAATCCGAAAGGATATCAAGCCTGGTGACATGGTCACCATTCGGCAGCCAGATAAGCAAGGTAAGCTGCAATCACAGTGGCAAGGCCCTTTCGTCGTGGTGGCAAGCATGGCGGCTCCGGGTGTATTCTGGTTGATGAATGACAAGGGCGAAGAATCAAACCCATACATGGAACGCGAGCAACCTGCGCCGTTTCTACCCATGATTTATTCCGTCGGATTTTGATATAATTTCTTTTTCATCTATCACCATTTTTTGTAATATAAAAACCTCGGCTGGCTTTTTTCCCTCGCGGGGAAGCCCCGAATCGGGATGCGAGGTTTTTAACGAGGCAGCCGAATGTAACGCTAATTGCCGAAAGAAAGTGTAGTTCCTCCCAAGATATCACTATGCGCTCCGACAGCAGACGAAGTCGACCAAAAGCATAGGGTATGAGGACATTCGTCATTAAAATATGAAGAAGAGAATGTCAGGGAGCTAAGGCGGAGGAGACCCCTTACCTCCACTGACAATCTCGAAAGCCTGCGGGCTATGAAAAAACCGACCCTCCGACAAAATGCGAGGGCGGACCGAAAGCCTGCGGGCTATGAAAAAACCCGACCTCCGACAAAATGCGAGGGCGGACCGAAAGCCTGCGGGCTATGAAAAAACCGACCCTCCGACAAATGCGAGGGCGGAACGAAAGCCTGCGGGCTATGAAAAAAAACGACCCTCCGACAAAATGCGAGGGCGGACCGAAAGCCTGCGGGCTATGAAAAAACCGACCCTCCGACAAAATGCGAGGGCGGACGAAAGCCTGCGGGCTATGAAAAACCGACCCTCCGACAAAATGCGAGGGCGGAACGAAGCCTGCGGGCTATGAAAAAACCGACCCTCCGACAAAATGTGAGGGCGGACCGAAAGCCTGCGGGCTATGAAAAAACCGACCCTCTGACAAAATGCGAGGGCGGAACGAAAGCCTACGGGCTATGAAAGAAACCGACCCTCCGACAAATGCGATGGGAGGGCGCAACGAAAGCCTGCGGGCCATGAACAAATCGATCCTCCGACAAAACGAGGGCTCAACGAAAGCTTGCGGGCTATGCAAAACCAGCCTCCATCTCCAACAGGGGAGAATGGTAGTGGAGGCCAAACCCATCAGCCCTAGTAGGGCAAAACAAACGGCAGCTGGCAAGCATTTACAGCCGCTAAAACGTAAATGTTGTATTAACCTTTCACCTACCAAGTGATCACAAATACAGCCAGGTGAGTAAATGTGGTCGTCCTGTACCACGGGCAAGGCAGTATAAATAGGCAACAAAGTGCAAGCCTCCCATCCATCCTAAACTACCGAGGCTCTTCAAAATGTTAGTTCCAGGTAGTCAGCTCATTATCGAAAATGCGAGTAGGAAGCATCAGGAGCTACGCTTTCGCTTTTATGATCGTGTCACCGGCATCACGTCACCTATCGTCACCAATCCGGTAACTGTAGGCGGTAGTACTGTCGAGTGGCTTTCCCATCTCAAACCAAAGATAGGAGATGAACCAAGCCGTGCATGCGGCTGGACAGCAATACGAGCAATATCATAATCATAGTCGATTGTATGTCCCCCCAGTTGCGTTCATAAAGACATTTACGTCAACCGAATTATCAAGCGCCTTCGCGCGAATGCTAACGCCCCTCGTCTAAGTGTGTGGGGGGCGGGCGCGTCTTTACTATCGGCCGAGGGGCTAGCACCGAAAGCTCCCTCGCGCGAAAGCTACCGCCCCTCGTCTAAGTGGTGTGGGGGCGGGCGCGTCTTTACTATCGGCCGAGGGGCTAGCACCGAAGGCTCCCTCGCGCGAAATCTACCGCCCCTCGTCTAAGTGTGTGGGGGCGGGCGCGTCTTTGCTATCGGCCGAGGGGCTAGCACCGAAAGCTCCCTCGCGCGAAAGCTACCGCCCCTCGTCTAAGTGTGTGGGGGGCGGGCGCGTCTTTACTATCGGCCGAGGGCTAGCACCGAAAGCTCCCTCGCGCGAAAGCTACCGCCCCTCGTCGTCTAAGTGTGTGGGGGGCGGACGCGTCTTTACTATCGGCCGAGGGGCTCTCACCGAAGGCTCCCTCGCGCGAAAGCTACCGCCCCTCGTCTAAGTGTGTGGGGGGCGGGCGCGTCTTTACTATCGGCCGAGGGGCTAGCACCGAAAGCTCCCTCGCGCGAAAGCTACCGCCCCGTCTAAGTGTGTGGGGGGCGGCGCGTCTTTACTATCGACCGGGGCCTCGCAGCGAAAGCTCCCGCGCGCGACAACTACCGCCTCTCGCATCTTTACGTTGGGCCGAAGGCTTCGCATCGAAAGTCTACTCGTGTGGAAGCAACCAACCCTAGCTCAGCCGTGCGAAGGCGGGCGCAACTCACACGCCCATCTAGACAACAGAAAAAGCGCAAACGAAAAACGCACTTTCGCAAACTACAATTAACAACGAAAGTAAGACTTCCAAATGAAAACATTCATTTCATCGGACTCGAAGTAAAGTTTTGTACAATGCAACTCAGGAACACGAACTACTTCCGCGGCCAAGCAAAATGCTATATCTTCTTTCGTCTGGTGAAGGGACGGCATCTTCAGGCTCCAACTTAACGAAAGCTGCACCGTCGAAGCCCGGGGGAGCACGCGAAGCCCCCCGTCTCATTCGCCTCAACTCCAGTTCGCGCGGATTGAATGTTTCATAAAAAGCCCGCAGTCGTTCTTCAGTGCGTCTAAGTTTTTTGCGCGCTTTCTCATATAGGCCGAAAGAGACGCCAATGGAAATCTAGTGCGATAGCTCCTCCACAAGTCACCACCAACACAGATATCGCCAGACATAATCGTTAACGGGCAGATGTCGAGAACGTCCGGCGTTCCCGCATCCACACCCTGTTCAACATACAACATTCGAACTTAAGTTTCAAACTTTACACGAGTTCCAAGAACAATAACTAGTCAACACAATAAAGACAAGCCCTAGATGCATCATTCATCTACCGCGGCATTTTGAGAAACATTCGGTTCACGAGCGGGAGCCGCGGCCGAGCTCTCGGGCACTTCATCATTAGGCGCGGGCGTACTCGCTTCGTCCTCCGGCTCAGCCTCGCGTGCCCGTCTTTCGGAAATGAAATCCGTGAACACTTGCCGAATGTGCGCTTTCTCTTCCAGAGTCTGCAAAAGGATGAAATCTCAAACAAAGCACCGGCCGAAGCCGCGCGATGCAACAAAGAGGGCGATAGCATTAAATGAGCCAGGACAAAAGACTAAGCGGTAGTTAAACAATACCCTCCCACGAGCCACTGCAGCCTGCATAAGGGACATGTCGTTTCCGCCGCCCAGCCAAAACTCATCGAAAAACCTTTTCCCGAGCGCTTTCGCCGCCTCGGGGGTGCGCCAGTAATAGTCGACCTCCTTGACCGAAAGCTCCGCGATATGGGAGCAGCCGGCGTCCACAAGGCTATGACCGATCGCCTTGATACCGGTGACGGCAGCGTAGTCTCGGCAAGGGCCATGTGTCCTTCCAGCGACTCCATCTCGGAGCGAATCCAGCCAACAATGTCTTCAACGCTGCGCTCCGAAGGACCTTCCGCCACAACGCCGATGCTGCGGAGGCATTCGTGAAAGCGAGTCGCGGCCTCTTCAGCGGAAGTTAAAAGCAATCTTTCCCTTTCGGCTTGGGCGACCCGCAGCTGCGAAAGCTCTTTTTTGAGGCCCTCCACCTCCTTCTGGCTGGCCTTCCTCAAGGCGCGCTCGGCTTTCGCTTTCTTAGCTTGCTGCTCAAGGTCGGAAGCAAGTTTTGTCACTTGCGCGTCGAAGTTCTTGACTTGAGTCTCCAGCTCTTGCTTTTCGCGCTCGATCTTGCGGGTATAAAGGTCCCTCTGGTTGCTTTGACTGCGGGCGATAACAGCAGCCTGCGAAAGAAGAACAATACGGTACAATACGATTAGAAAGCGCCAAAAGCGAGCCCAAAGGAAAGCGGCGAGTCCAAAACGTACGCTCGCCAGATGAAACGACATAGCGTCGTCAAGCTTCAAGCTGCTGACTTTTAGAAGGTCCCTTTCCACCTCCGGGGCGACGAAGGCTCTCTGTGAAAACTCCACAAATTTTGTGGCCTCTTCGCTGCTACCGGGAAGAAGCCCGGCTCGGCGATAGTCAAGCCGAGAGGCGAGTTGAGCGTCCGAGGGCGCACCTAAGAACGAGCAACGCAATAAGATCTTTCTTTCGCCTCGTCTGTGTCATTCGACGAGCTCAGGCCAGTATAAAAATGCGGGTTCTCGTAGTCCGATGGCATCCCATCAAGAACCAGCCGTCCGTAGCCCAAGAGCTGTCCTTCAACCATCTCTTGAGTTAAGCACATGCAAGCCGGCGAAAGCTGTACTTTACCTTTGTCAACAGCAGGAGCAGGCGTCTTCAGTGGAGCACCTTCCCTTTCGCCAACGGCGCCCCTCTCGCCTGGCACCGGCATAGATGCATCCGGCCGCGGCGTTTTCGCTTTCTTGGCCGGACGCTCCGCGTTATCGGCCGGGCCGGAAGGTTTTCGAGCTCCAACTTTCGCGAAAGTAGGCATATCGGCGACTGACGTGTCGTCATCAAACGCGGCCCGCGAAAGTGGCAAGCCATACCTTTTTGGAGCCATACCCCCAGCTTGCGACGCACTCTGCAAGAGAAAGAACAAACAAAAACAGCGCGAAAGAGCAATAAGACATTCGGCTAAAAGCACACATGCACAAGCCAGATATGAAAAGTCGAGGCCAAGCGCACGACGCAAAAAAAGGTTTAAATTAAATAGCGCATAAACGGAAGAACTAACCACCCCCGGATGGTCGAAAGGGTCAACGTCAGGGATTGATTCCAAGACTCCCCCTTTGCTTCTGAGCAGCGGTTTCGCTATTAAACGACCAATGCGAATATCGCCAGCTTCAGCGGCAGCTTTTCGCCGAGGAACTACACCGCTGCGCCCCCCGCCCGCGCCGACCACGCCCTTACCTTTCGCCTTGGATGTCCTTGTTTCCCCTTCAACTTCGTCAACCAAAGGCCTCTCGGCATACGCGATGCCCATAGCGTCGAAGGCATGATTCAAGCGACGGCTCCGACCAAGGTTGCCAAGTTGGAACTCGCTTTCCTTTCGCAGATACGGCCCGCAGATCGCCTTAGCCTCACTTTCGATATACTCCACGTAGGAGTCATCGTCAACAAAATTCATGGGCCTCTCTAAAAGCAGCAGGGGGCCGCGATACCCATCTTTGTCCCAAAACTCCTCAAATGAGGTCGCACTGCAAAGTGGGTTCATTCCAATTGCCATCCACTCTTCCACTAAATCCCGGCTAATTTGAAACCGAGCGGGAGAGCGAAAGCATCCCCGCCACGAATAGCTTCCGCATCCCTCAACAAACGGGTGGAAGGTGTCTGCCCGGACACTTCTCTAAAATTGAGACAAGTGGAGAACCTTTCCTCTCCCCTCTACTCAACGCTTCAGCGACAGCTTCGTCTGAGCAGACGCGATAGTAGAACCAAGAACGTTTCCATTCTGGCCATTTGTTGCGGTAGACGAGCGAAATCGAAATGGCGCCTCGAGTTTTCCGTGGAACGAAATTAATGCACCCGATTTCGCTGGGCAGCTTCTCCCCCAGGAAAGGATCGTCCACTTGTGTCGCCCGACGGTGAATGTCGTGGAACCGCACGAAAACATCCGCCCGCGGTTCACAGCCCAACATCTTCATAGCCTGGGCGAACACGCTGAGCCTGACGAAAGCGTTCGGCGTCAACTGGTGGAGCTGTATCCCGAATCCTGAGAGAACATCCGAGACGAAACCCTCGAGAGGAAAATCCAAGCCAGCGGCGAAATAAGCGCGGAAAACAATGGCCTCATTGGGTCGCGGAATCGGCACTTCCTCATCGCCTGGGATTCGGCAGCTGGCCAAGTGATCTTTCCGCAGGGGTCCTTCGGCAGCCAGAGCTTGCAGGCCAGCGGGCGTCATTCGCGAAGCGCCGAGGAAGAAGGAGCAATCCGTCGGCACAGAAACCACACCAGAGTCCCCCTCGTCCGATAAACTCCCGCCGTGGCTTGGACCCGCGCAGCGTCCCGGATCCAATCGAAACTACGGCGCTAATTTCACGGCGTGGAGACTCAGAAGCACTGCAGCTTTCGCTAGTCGAGCTCGTAGTCGACGTCGAGTCGGAAGACGCCATCTAACATGGCGCGAAAGGAAAAATAAACAAGCAGTATACGCGAAAGACAAAAAAAAGGTACAAAGGGAAGGAGAGGCGGAATCAAGCAAAACAAACAACCAATCTACATAATGCGAAGCCAAAAGCAGAAGAGAAACACAGAATGAGAGACACACCTCAGACAACGAAAGGCGACGGTCCGAGCAGGCGAACACACCTTTCGTCGAAAGTCGTTTGCGTCAGGCGAAAGACGCAACAAAACGCGCAGGATGCAGCGGTGCAGGGAGGCGTCGACTGATCCAGTGCTCCCCTCACACGAGCCTCGAGGGTTTTTATACGAGCAGCCCGCGACGCGCTTATCGAGGGAGGCGAAGAGACGCCTCGGCACAGAATTCGAAGCGTCGCAGCAGCACCCCTTCGTGTCGCACGGTTTTCGAGGAAGACGAAAAGGCGTTTGCGACGCGACTTAAAGCAAAAACATAAATATCAATAATAATAATAATATATACATATATACGTCTGTATTACAAAAAAAAACTCAGCTTCGGGACGAAACGAGGGTTTTTTGGGCGGGCGTAGGCGCCTAGCGAAAGGACACGGTCGAACTTCGCGAGCTGCAGATTCAACCGTAAGGGCTATTGTTGGGGGCGGCACCCAGACCGCAGGCGCCTCCGACCCGCATTTTACCGAAAGATGATGGTGCTTTCGTGCGAAAGGGAGCATTCGCGCGGAAGCACGCGTTTCGGCCTGCGGACCAAGGGGAGGCGGAGCTTTCGTGCGAAAGGAAGCATTCGCGCGGAAGCAGGCATTCGCCTCCGGTCCGCATGACCGGAGTGGGAAGGCGGAGCTTTCGTGCGAAAGGAAGCATTCGCGCGGAAGCACGCGTTTCGGCTTGCGGACAAGGGAAGGCGGAGCTTTCGTGCGAAAGGAAGCATTCGCGCGGAAGCACGCATGCGCCTCCGGTCCGCATGACCGGAGTAGGACGGAGTTTTTCGTGCGAAAGGAACATTCGCGCGAAAGGAGCCCAGCGTTTTCCGGCGAGAGTTTTCGTCATTCATGACTTTGGTTTTCTTAGGTTTTCGTAGGTCGACGGAAGCTGGGTCAACGGGAGCGGGCCCACCGGCCAGGAAGAGGGGCCGGGGGACGCTGGGCCCACCGAAGGGCGAAGTTACGATGATGCCCCTCGCGCCGGAGAAGGCGGCGTACGACCATGGAGTAGTTGAGCAGGGCATCATTGTAATTGTAGCAGAGTGGTTGGAAGGGCATTCTTGTACTTTCAATTAATCTGGATTAATATAAAAAGCTCTCAACCTCCCTTCGGGGGGAGGGGGGAACACTGTTCACCTCTACCACTTCTCCACTTCCTTGTTCGCTTTCAGCTTTTGCTTTGCGCTTTCGTTCGTGCGACAACCCGCTGTTTCAAGGACTCGGTCCTGAAACAACAAAGAGTACATTGCTCGTGCTCATAACCCTAGATTTGTTAAGGTCTCTAGACAAACCACAACTAGAGACCTTAGTAAATTGTTTGTTGAACGCCGTGATGTGCTTAAAAAATTTGTTTTGACTGCTGTTTCATCTGTTGCATTGACTTCTGATATCTGGTCTGGTAATGCTAAGGAAGATTATATCTCTGTTGTTGCTCATTACATTAGTGCTGATTGGGAATTGCAAAAAAAGTAATTGGCCTTAGATTGATTGAGGTGAATCATACTGGTGAAAATATTGCTGAAAGAATTGGCTGTGTTGTTCAAGAGTTTGGCTTGGTTGATAAGGTGTTCTCTATTACTCTAGACAATGCATCATCTAATGTTAAGGCTATGGATAGTCTTAAACCTATATTTGCAATGTATCTGGGTCCTGATCCTGAACCTGTCTTTGTTACTGCAACTGCAAATAGAGATAAGGATTCTTATGTGCATCAACGCGTGCTTGCCATATCATCAATTTAATTGTTAAGTCTGGTCTGAAAAGGTTAAAACTTACCTTGAAGACTTTAGAATTCATCTAACATAAGAATTGCTAAGTTTAAGGAATATTGTCAAGCAAAGGGTCTTAGGCCTAGAAAGTTTGGATTGGACATGGAGGTAAGATGGAATGCTACATATCTTATGCTTAAACATTTGTTTCCTTACCAGGCAGTGTTTTCTGTGTGGATTAATTCAAACTATGGTGTTGAATTGTTGACTGATAGACATTGGTATGTTGCTCAAAAAATGTTGGAGTTCTTGGAACTCTTTTATGACTCCACTGTTGGTCTTTCTGGTGTGTACTATCCAACAAGTCCACTAGTTCTTCACCATGTTCTAGAAATTGCATCTCACTTGCATGCTTCTGAAAAAGATGAAAACTGATGTTTATTGTCTATCCAATGAAGATTAAATTTCTTAAATACTGGAAAAAAATACCACTATTGTATTCATTTGCTTTTGTACTTGATCCTAGAGCTAAGATGAGGGGCTTGTTTAATCTGTTGCAATTGCTACAAGAATGCACTGGTGTAGAATATAATACTTATTATTCTGAAGTTAAAATTGAAATGGCCAAACTGTTTGGCAAGTATGACAACAAATTTGGTGCAGCTAGGACTCAAAGGTCTACACAATCAGTAGCCCCATCAGGTAAGAAAAACAGGCATGGGGAAGAATTTTTGGTGGGTGTGGTGGATCTGGTAATGGTGGTTCATCCTTTGTCTCTGTTCCCACTTCCTCATATGTTGCTTCTGAGTTGTCTTCTTATCTGGATAGTGACAATGTCACTGCATATGAGGATGACTTTGATATTTTGCTATGGTGGCGTGACCACAAGCTAACCTATCCAATCCTATCTATTATGGCAAGAGATATTATGTCTGTACCTGTTTCTACTGTATCTTCAGAATCCACATTTAGCTTGACAGGAAGGATCATTGAAGAGCGCCGTAGGCGCTTGTTGCCTGAACATGTTGAGATGCTTACCTGCATAAAGGTATCACAAATTTAGTTGACTACTTAATTTCACAAATTTAGTTACTAAGTAACTTGACATTGGACTGTGCATCAGGATTGGGAGTTGGGAGAAAGAGGCTACAACTTCTGTGGATAACACAGAATTAGAGGATGCATTCCAGAACTTATACCTTGATGGTGACAGTCATTCCTCTACTTCTGGTGCTGGTCCTTCTGCTTCTTCTGATTCTGGAGGTGGTGCTGGTACCAAGGATTTGGTCTGATGATAGATTGATAGTTGATAAATGTGTAGGCAGGGCTGCTGGTACTTTTGGTGAGAGATGAGAGTATGAGACTTGTACTGTCCTTAAAACTGTATGACTGTGAGTCTGTGATTGTATGGTTGTATGACACTATGACTGCATATTGTGATAATTAAGACTATGAGTTGTGCTGTACTCTTTTCTTTGTAGGGTTTCTCACAAGGGAGTTTTACCTACAAAGGTTTTTAATGAGGCAGCATTGCACACAGCTCATTTTCTTTCAGTTTTTGCCTCTTTTGTGTTTGGTCTTTTGAGTCTTTGGTGTTTGGTATTTTGAGTCTTCTATACACTTATTAAATTTTGTGCCTGTTTTTCTATATCTGGAGAGGGGTATCTGATTAATGGGCCATGGGCCGGCACGGCCCGCAGTTCATGAACGTGCCTAGCGGGCGGCTGGCCCGAAAATAGGGCCCATGGGCCCGTGCTTGGGCCCAGGATAAGGCCCGTGGGCCACTAAGGCACGGCACGGGAGGCCCGCGGGCCATATCGGCCCGGCACGGTGCGGGCCGTGCCTTACTTGGGCCCGGGCCGGGGCGGGCCGGGCCGGCCCGATGGCCAACTATAAGTGTCGTTGATTGGCTGCTGGCGCCTGGCGCAGTCGGAGTGATAAGGGCACTAGCAATACAAACTCTACTTAGAGTCTAAGTCTATTTATTACCTCGAAGTTATCGTAGACTTGGAGTCTAAATAAGACTTGGAGTCTTGTTTTTTCCCCTCTCTTCAATAACTACACTGCCACATCAGCAAAATACAATAAATAGGAGTGTAATAAATAGGTTTAGACTCTATGATAAAGTCTGCATTGTGAGTGCCCTAACGACGTGCCTCGATCAGTGCCTGACTGTGTAGTCGTCTGCTTGCTACGACGATACGGCCTTTCCTTTTTCGTGAAACGGTCATGGGACACGGAGATGGAACATGCTGGCCGGGGACCGGTCCGGCCCGGGTTATGGAAGCTTCAATGCAAGCAAGTGCTACAAGAGCCTAACAAGTCTACAATACAAGCCTTGCGTTAAGCTGGTAGGTGCTGTAGCCCGGGTCGTCGTGTTGCTGCTGTGCTTGGATTCTCAAGTCTACAATACAGCAATCCTACACAGCAATCCTACAGAGAATCAGGCGCGCGCGTCGAATCGCCTCAGCTCATGTCAGGTTCCAAGTGTAATGCATGCATATTTGGCATTCTGGCATACCTACGCACATGATGTGTATGTGCTTATATAAACTACAAAAGTATAAATACACAGTTTACTAAGACCCTTGGGGACATTCACATTTGCAAGCAAGAGGACAATGATGGGCATGGAGCGTGCATGCTGTTGCTGGCTGTGTGGGGGAATGGGGGCAGCTGCAGGCCGGCTACGAGAACAAGACATTGGGATGTATCCTAGCTAGATAATTGATATATCGTCTTCTCCCTGATCTTGTTCTTAGAGAGGAACAACCACCTTGGTTTCTGGTTCCTAAAAGACGAGAGAAATTCGGACCGAGGAGAATGGTACCCGTAGCATGGGCGTCAGTGTGACCCCTTTCTGTTTCTTCTCAGTAGTAGTACAAGCTATGCACGACCTATGCATTTAGGGTGCAATTCAAGATTTTGAACCAATTTTTTTAAGTCCAACTAAATTTACAGAAACAGTGACAACATTTTTCACCAATAAATATGATTAATATAAAAAACGTATATTCTATAATTATTCTAATGCAATTTATTTGGTATAAACAGATTATTTAATTTGGTATCTAATGCTACATGTGTCCCCGGGTTGGCGAGTCGCCCAATGATGATTCAAGCATTAACTAGCATGACAAGCTAGACCTACAACTTGGGTGACAAGAATCTTAAATGGACTACAACTTCCGGGCTGTCAACTATCAATTAGAATATGTCTATTACAGATAGCGAGATCCCAAGAAGTATCTTTGCACTCTACGAGGTGAGGACCAAAACCTCTCGCAAAGAACACAGATCAAAGGCGAAGAACATTCACCAATATTCCTCAACAACCACAAACTGCTCTAAATTGTGTAGGTGATGGCAATCACTAAGAGTAACAAGAAAATAGCAACTCAACCGATAAACTAGGGCCACTAGCTAGATGCAAAACTCCAAAGCAAATGCACCCGATCTCTCCAATCTCAATTTGGATGAAGCACAAGACAAGATATGGGTGGGAGGTGTTCTTGGATGCTCACAAGAGTGTTGGTTTGCTTAGAATGCCAAGAGAGCACTCATAAAGAGCGGACCAACACCTATTTATAAGCCTCCACAAGAAATTAGTTGCCGGCTGCTTTCAATGGGCAGTTTGCAAGAGGGCATCGAATCCAACGATCTCAGGCACTTTATTGTGTGATTAGGCTCATGTTATGAAAGCAAATGATATATGGAGAAATGAGTCCAGAATTTTTGATTAAATGCATGAATCGGCAAGTGTGTGTATCAAGCACATAAATGAGACAAACGGCTAGGAGTTCGAAAAAACTGGATAGGCATTTTTTTGGCAAACAATGTGGCAACAACTAATTTTTGTGGGAGCTTGATATATTTGTACCTCCTCCCACGACCTTTGGCTGGTTGGTGAAGCTTTCCTATGTTTATGTACACCAGCAAAGCCTTGTGAGAGCTCCCAATTCACTCTTTATGGGACTTGACTACATTTAGCCATATCCATAGAACTAGAGAGCAATATTAAAGCCTTGTGAGACTGTGTGTGAACAAGAGAGCTGCGCAACCCTTAAACACTTCGTGGCAACATCTAGATGGCTAGGTGCCACTTGTGAGTCACCAAGGAGTGGTGCACAAATGGACAACTTGTGAGGGCTTAATCTTGTCTTTGAAAAAAGGAAAAATATCATGAAAGAGATCGCTTGAGACCCGACTAGAGTAGACCCTTGTTGAGTCACTCATGGCTTCCACAGTGGAGATGTATGACTCATTTGATGAGGCCCAAACTTTGGTCAAATAAATCATTGTAACTGTTGTCAGTTAGCCTCACTTTCATTTACATTGCATAAATTTTGTATTTTGTGTTTTTTCTTGTGCCTACTCGTGTGTGCTGGTTTGTGGGTGTAAGTATTCATTGAGCAATCTATCATAGTCACAAAGCACCACCAAGCACATTGGATTGAAGGGGGTAGGCTAGAAAGTAAAAAATGCACTTCATCCCCTGGGTATATTTCATGTCCTTTCACAACAATAAAGGCAATTCTTAATACCAATGTTTTGCAACGTGCTTACCCTTGATTTGTTTTGGTTTTTCAAACACCACGGTACCTGTGAACATTTATCCTTTATGATCCACTAAACAATACAAATCCATGAAACATAGCTAGGACAATTCACTATAATTATTATTTTTATCATGTTGACAGACCGCCATGAAGCTTAGTGGACTTCTGAATTATGATAACCTTAGGTTGTTGGAGGAAGGGACCCTCGGCAGTAACGACACGCGAGTTGTCATAAGGAAACAACATAGGTTACTGTGTACTGATAATTATTTGAATTCACTCTCTTAGGCTCCATGATTCCTTCTAGGAGATACCTATGAATGCCTTATTGAGAACTCGTGTTGCTCGGGTGGATACTTTGCCACCATAGTACTCCTATTTTGTGGATGTTTTGCCACTATGGCTTCATCTTCTATGTTGCTAGCCTTGCATTAATGTATTTTTCCTTTGCAGTCCAGTCGGTTAGGTTATTGACGGTGGAGGGCCTCTCCTTACCGCCGTTCTTTCTGTTTTGTTATTGTTTAGCTTTCTAACCACTTTCTTTATGGTTTTGTACCAACACTATAGGTTCTCCCACGGCTGTATTGTGTAAGCCGTTCTTTCGGTACTCTTTCTTTTTTAATGAAAATACGTGTAAAGTCATATTTTTGAAAAAATAATTGCACAAGTAAACAAACATAAGCATGTTTGTATGTGGTTTTGGATGCGTTAGCGTAATGTTTTTATTTAACCTAGATATACTAATGTGAAAAAGTTTAGATAATGCAAATGTGTAATTTATGTTTCCGTTAAGTATACTCCCTCCGTATCGTAAATAGAAGACGTTTTGGAAAAAAATTCGGTCAAACATTCGGAATATAAATCATGGATAACTTTTAAATTATTAAGTTTAAAAATATAAAAAACATATAAATAAATTTCTCTTGAAAAGTATTTTCATAAAAGTATATATATACCACTTTACAACAAATATTTTTAAAGAAATAAATGGTTAAAGTTATACTTTGGAGACCGTGTCGCTGTCCTAAACGTCTTCTATTTGTGATACGGAGGGAGTATATATTTGCTAGTATAAGTAGTATTATCTTCTTCCTTCAGCAACGGCCATGAGAGTATGAGACCGTGCAGTGGAGCTGATTAGCTGATGGTCCAGGCATGTGTGCCTCGCACACTTTTCCGTCCATGGCATGCTAGTGTGTTACTGTGTTAGTTAGACTGATCTACGGATCCAGCCTTGAATTTTGTACTGTTCTCATTCATGGCTCTGCCGGCCTCGCGCTCACCGTAATTCGGCTGCTGTAATCGTAAAGTGTGAATTTGTGGCCCGACATGGATAAGCTTTGCATTGCCTGCTTCTCCTGCTCTTGCCCCCAACCCAACCTATCTATCTATTACATGTCAGGTTATCAGTACAACTTAAGGCTTCCAGCTAGGGTTCAGTGGGCTCAAAATCCATTAACTAGATAGTTCCCACGGCATTTATATGATCACTGGGAACAAATCAAGGGCCCAATCACTACAGCAGGATAGCTCTTTGCCGAGTGCTGGAAGCACTCGGCAAAGAGCCTTTTGCACTTGGCGAAGGGCAATCGGCGAAGAATTTCACGGCAAAGGGTTCTTTGCCGAGTGTCAAATATCGGGCACTCGGCGAAGGCTTCGCCGAGTGCTGACATATTTGACACTCGGCAAAGAAAAAAATAAAAAAAACCCGAAAAAATAGAGAAAATTTTTTATTTAATTGGAGGAGGGGCCCACTGGGCAGCGTCCACTTGTCGCCCTCGAAATCGCAAGTTCTACTATTTTTCACGCAATTTTCTCTCACGTAGTCAGCAAGATTCGAACTCACGACCTCTCTTTCGCACGGAGCCTACTCTACCACTGCACTACACACTCATATATGTTCCATCTCCGTTTTGATTACCCATATATTATACTAAACCATGTGTAACTTGCTTATTTGAGGCCCTAAACGAATTCAAATTAAAAAGTTGTAAACTACAAAGTTTTCTAACTTTTCAAGATCTACAACTTTTATTTTGGTAGTTTTTCCATCCGAGGTCGTTTATAAAAATTTGAATTTCAAATTTTACAATTTGAAACGTAGTTTTCGTTGACAAGATGATTTCAAATCAAAAAGTTGTCAACACCAAAGTTTCATAACTTTTCGAGATCTACAACTTTCATTTTGGTCATTTCTTCATCTGAGGTATTTTGAAAAATTTGAATTTTAAAATTTTCAAATTCGACGTAGTTTTGCATAACTAGATGACTTCAAATTAAAAAGTTATCAACTACAAACTTTCATAAGTTGTCAAAATTTACAAAGTTTATTTTAGTTGTTTGACTATTTGTGCATCCGACATTGTGGTTCTAATATTATTCATAAACATTATATATCACTCTTGTAGTTTTATAAACTACCGGAGAGATATATAAGATTTGTGAACGAATTTATTTTAAGTTTGTCAAATGAAAAAATCACCAAAACAAAAATTGTTCATCTTGATAAGTTAACCAACTTTGTAGTTAAATTTTTTTTCATTTGGATTAATTTACTACTTCAAAATGTAATTTAAAAACTGGCTTTGCCGAGTGTCAGAAAAAAACACTAGGCAAAGAGCTCTTTGCCGAGTGCCACGTGGCTGGCACTCGGCAAAGGCACCTCTTTGCCAAGTACCAGCCACGTGACACTCGGCAAACAACCGCCCACGTGGCACAGTTCGGGGCCACATTCTTTGCCGAGTGCCACGTGGCCGGCACTCGGCAAAGGCACCTCTTTGCCGAGTGTCAGCCACGTGGCACTCGGTAAAGCATGTGGCCCCGAATTGTGCCACATGGGCAGTTCTTTGCCGAGTGCCACGTGGCCGGCACTCGGCAAAGAGGCTCTTTGCCTAGTGCCTGAAATTTGGCACTCGGCAAAGCCACAGGCACTCGACAAAGATTGATTTTCCCGTAGTGAATGTGTCGGTGGTACAAAAAAGGGTACCCCCAATCAACGCACACACCCGAACGCTCTGTCTCCGTCTCGCCCGAGCCCTCCCAGCCAGGCCTCGGGCGAACGCTCCGTCTCCGTCTCGCCCGAGCCCTCCCAGCAAGGCCTCGAGCGAACGCTCCGTCTCCGTCTCGCCCGAGCCCTCCCAGCAAGGCCTCGGGCGAACGCTCTATCTCCGTCTCGCCCGAGCCCTCCCAGCCAGGCCTCGGGCGAACGCTCTGTCTCCGTCTCGCCCGAGCCCTCCCAGCAAGGCCTCGGGCGAGCACGATCGCTCTCCGTCTCGCTCGAGCCCTCCAGGCCTCGGGCGAGCACGCCCCCACACCTCGAGCCTTAACGCACGGACCTCGAGCTGCACAGACAGCCGTACCAACCCATGCCACGCATTTAATGTCTTCACCTACTCCGGTCATGTCCACCAGTGCACAGCATGTACCACAGTGACTCGGTATAAAGGTCAAGTCTCGTTTTCACCACAAGCATGGGCAAAAGGGCACCAGTACGGCACTGTTCGGCCAAGCCAGGCACTGTAACCCCTCGAGGCCGGCTACGCGCTCCTCGAGCCCTGCACTGTAACACCTCGAGGCCGGCTCCGCGCCCCTCGAGCCCCCGTGGCACCACCTCGAAGCCGGCTCCGCGCCCTTCGAGCCCTAACTACTTTCGTGCTATTGGAGGACAGGTACCCCAAGACCCGGAGGGACCTCACCGCGTACTGTACATTCCGGGATGGGTGTTGTACGGCTCCCGCCTTGTCGCACCACCACGTCCGCGCCCAGGATGGAAGCCACGACCCAAGGACGCCTCAACAGCGACGGTCACATCGGCTCCAGTGGCCCCGACAAGACAGGGTTCCTACCCTTCTCCGTATGGGGCACCATACGCCCCGACACCTATAATACTTTTATGTAACCCTGGCCTCCCCTTGCTCTATAAAAGGGGACACTAGGGCCCTCATTCAAGAGGAGGAACACGACACACGAGTCCACACACAGACACGAGTCCGGACTCCGGTCCACGCTCACTGAGCTTGTATTCTCCCCTGTACAAGCACTTAGGTGCAAGTAATACAAGAACATCTCCCCCCGCTGGACGTAGGGCTTCTTCGCCCGAACCAGGATAAATCCTTGTGTCCCCTTGCATCACCATCCAGGAAGAGAAGCACGCGATCATATTACTCGTAGGTGTGATACCCCGGGTACGAAACACCGACAGAATGCAAGCTGGGATGTCGTCCCTTGCTCTTGTCGGATTCGTGGCCACATGATGAGATAGATTCAGCCCCTTTTCTTTATGTCACTTTGTTTTGTTGTGAACTGTGGCATGCAGAACACACATCACAGCAACTGAATGAGGACAGCTATACAGTTAATCTTCGTTGATGCTTAATTCGTTGGGAGAATTATTTATTTGCCCTCAAAAAATCTCTGGTTACTTATGTGGCCCTTTTTCTTTTGAAGTTGTGTATATGACCTCAAAACGAAACTTTGTTACTTATTTGGCCTTCCGTTAGATTTGAGGGCATAACGGTGTTAAGTATTGGGTAAAAAGACCATTTTGCCCCTGCGCCTAAAAAAATAAAAAAACAGTATATATGTATGTATATATAAACAATATATATATAAACAATATATATATGAACAGTATATATATAAACAGTATATATATACTGTTTATAATATATATACTTTATATAATATATATTGTTTTATACACTGTTTTTTTATTTTTTTAGGTGTAGGGGTAAAATGGTCTTTTTACCCAACACTTAACACCGTTATGCCCTCAAATCTAACGGAAGGCCAAATAATTAACAAAGTTTTATTTTGAGGCCATATACACAACTTCAAAAGAAAAAGGGTCACATAAGTAACTAGAGTTTTTTTAGGGCCAAATAAATAATTCTCCCTAATTCGTTCCCACAAGAAATTTAATCTGAATTGAATGAATCAAAAAAAAAAATTGCTGTCCGCCACCGGTGGGTGAGTGCGATGACCCACCAAGACGTTCCTCCGATCCTCAAGAGGCCTCCACTGTGTTGCTTTGATGTAGTGTACCTGCAATTCTGCATGCACACATTCATCACATCAAGCATCCTAGATTTCTACAGCAGTAGATATATACTGTAACTCTTTTATACAGCTGCAGCTCTCGGTCAAGTTTTCACCGCGCTGCGTAAATCTGAACCTGCAGGTACCACGTTACCGTACGCGCGCTGCCTGGCTGGCCTTTTGCATTGACTGATTCAACGGAACGGACGTACCTGATTGCCTCTCTTCTAATACGGAGTACCTAATTACAGTACCTGTAGACGACGCAGCTCCTGTCCGAAGGTGAACTATTCCGTTGAGACATTGCCGCTGGATCCGGCGAGATATATGTATTTTTTTTTCAACCAAAGAAGAATTATATATATTATATAATAGCTTGATACATCAACACATTATAAGCACTCTGGAATATAATACAGATATCCAGAAACTGGATTCTATCTAAAATTGTACCTATATTGTGATTAACTACAGATCTCAAAATAAATGCCCAATAAACAGCGGCCAACATTAATGTTGGCGGAGTTGAGAAACTTTTTCTTTCTGATGTCTTCTTTTTTCTTCTTTCTGCCATCGAAGAATGAGGAAGATTGATCTGAAACTGATTCTCTCTGGTTCTTCCTCGTGGCCAGATCTAACCACAATAAAATGGAGAAGAGACTAAAGAAAATTATTCCATGGCGGGGACACCATCTCCGTCTTGACCGTCCGGAAATTAAAGTCTCCATATCGTTGTACCGGTGAGGATGTTGATATCGTAATTGTCATCCTCATCTTCAACAGAGCCGTCATGGAGAAAACGATTTTATTCTACCACTTTGACGTCGCCAAAGAGGAGGAGGAGACACTACTCCAGGACAGGAGATCACTGGCGGTTCCAACCCCCCTTCACTGGCGGATTTTGAACCACCACAACCAAAGCGACAGTGAAGAGGGTCTTCCATTACTAGCGATTATTTCAAACCGCCAGTGATCCAAAACTTTCACTGGCGGTTTGTATCACCAGCCGCCAGTGTTGGTTATATCAACACTGGCGGTTTATGATACACGCCAGTGTTTCAAACAAATCACTAGCGGTTCGAAATAAACTGGCAGTGATTTGCTAAATTTCGAATTGTATTGGTTTTTATTATTTTTGTTTGTTTTTTTATTTGCCACATTGCTAGATACGATATCATATATATGAAACCCTAAATGCATCGAGATTACAATTACATCGAAATTGTTCTAATTAAAGTATTACAATCTATATAGAATCCTATTAAAACAAATATCACAAATGTTACATTGAAAATGTAGAACTTAAAGACGAGAATTACAGTAGCCTATCCATGTGCTCTCAACAATATTGAGCCTTGAACTTCTTGGTCTTAGCGACTGAAAATGATCCTTCCTTACTCAATATCTCTTCACATAAGAATTTTGCTAGGTCCCCACTCAGTCCTTTAATCTCAAAGTTTAACAACTTATTGTTCATGTAAAAAAAACTTATTGTGGCCTAACTTCTTGCGCTGTAAGTAAGAAGATGTTAAATTGCATCAATTGTGAGGACGAAATAGTGGATTCTTTTGTTTATGCGAAGCATACATACCATCTCATCTCCAATGGAAGTGTTGGAGCCCATCATGACGTACATTGCCCACATTACGTAGAAGCCACAATGATTGTTCCCCGCCGGCTGGTCTAGGGACATCAGCTCCGAACGATGAACCATGAAAAGTCGGTTCTTATGCCAGTGATATCACTGGCAGTTTAAGCGGTTTGAGCCACCAACCGCCACTGTTAGCTATTTTCACTGGCGGTTTGTGGCATCCCCCAATCATTGTCTGGTTTTCAATCTTCAAACCGCCAGTGAAGAAACATCAGTGGCGGTTGAATAGAAACCGCTAGTGATATATCGCCAGTGAAGAAACATCAGTGGCGGTTGAATAGAAACCGCTAGTGATATACCGGCAGTGAAAGTCATTTCTGTAGCAGTGAGAAGATAAATATCGAATGTCAAGACCCTTGACATGGAGAAGCTCTAACCATAAGGGCTCAGTCTACTGAAGAAACTTATTAAAATCGAGGGATCTCACTCTCTTCAGCCTCCAACTAGGCCGGAGGAGGAAGGGAGGGGGACCAGCTGTGGAGGAGGAAGAAGGCGGTGGCGGCTGGGCATGTAAATGGAAACAACGTACGTAAATGTGATGGGCCGACCGGCTACTACAGTAGGGAAACGTACACCCCACACTGAAGAGTGATGCACTCCTCCTTGTTTAGATCCCAACCAAAAACTTTACACCCTCTCACATCGAATCTTTAGAATATATACTAAAAAATAATTAATTACCTAGTTTGCGTATAATTTACGAGACAAATCTTTTAAGTCTAATTAATCCATGATTTGACACTAAAGTGCAACAGTGCTAATAATAGATTAATTAGGCTTAAAAAATCATCTCGCGATTTACAAACAGATTCTGTAATTTGTTTTTTTTGTTAGTATCCAAACAGCTCACGTAACCAACCCCTATGTAACATTCGATGCGACATCTAAAAATTTTATAGTCTGAAACTAAACAAGGCCGCGTTCTTCGCTTCTGCAACGACTATGAATGAAGAAGACGCGCATTGGGCAGGGCTGTCTGTGACTCTGTGTGTGTGCTGTTCAGATTTCAGACGATGTCACGCTGGATCGTAATCCACTGTTTATATTTACTGCCTAGCACAATATGTAAAACCCTACTAGCAGCGCCGGTGGTAATTTCATTTATTTACTGTTGTATGGTTGATCGTCAGGCTTCAGGCAGTACGTAATGCAAGACGCATGTATGCTATGCGATGCATATGCATGCGCTTCTCCCCCCTACTGCAATCATAGTGCTAGCTGCAACGGGTTCTTCTAGTCTCAGGCCGGCCGGCAAGCAGTTTAGTTTGCGTGTGCAAAATTTTTGCGAGCAATGCATGATGGATCATTGGATCCCAACACATCGCCCCTGAAGCCTGGACCTGTAATGAGTAGGCCTGCTGCATATCTACTTCTTCAACTGGACTCGTTTGCATTGCAGCATCAGACATTTAGGCACGATTCCCTGCACATGCCTGCCTGCGCGCCTGATAGATGCTTCTGTTTCTTCTACTTCTCTTACATTGCAAGCAAGCATGCATGTCTGTCTTTCTTCTCGATGAACCCTAGTATGAGTGTATGTCAACAAGCCGGTGGTCGTAGCCGAC
Organism: Coix lacryma-jobi var. lacryma-jobi; assembly: GCA_009763385.1. Classification (NCBI taxonomy): domain Eukaryota; kingdom Viridiplantae; phylum Streptophyta; class Magnoliopsida; order Poales; family Poaceae; genus Coix; species Coix lacryma-jobi. The sequence continues at coordinate 25,061,120 of CM019830.1, read as the reverse complement.
ATATAGAAAAGTCGGCTAACTGCAGCCTAATTAACATTCAGTTTAATAGGGATCGCGTACAACTGTCGACTACCTGCCGGGGCTACCTAAGCAAACATTTGCAAGACATCACCGGAACTGAGCTCGATCAGTGAGATGCCCGCAGTAAATTAAGTATGTCTGATTCTTCTTTCCCAAACCAATCGTGCTTAGTTAGCCCTTGATCAGGCTCAGGCCCTTCTAAAACAAGTAAACATTGCACTAATCAGCTTTCTATTTTCCGCCACCAGTACTTATACAGTTAGGTAGAAGAATCACACACCAAGCCAGCTCCCCCCCCCCCCCCCCCCCGGCCGGATTTGTTTCAGCAAGCTCCTACGGGGCCCACCGCGCCCCCGGCTAGTACTCCCTCCGTCCAACAAAACATGCAATTCTCACATATCGAGGAGTCAAACATCCAACAAAACATGCAATTCTCACATATCGAGGAGTCAAACATTTTAAACTTTGACCGAAGTTATATAAAAAAATACTAATATTTTTGATAAAAAATATATCATTAGATTGGTAATAGAATATATTTTTATAATAATTTTATTTAACGACATAAATACCAATACTTTTTATTATAACTTTGGTCAAACTTGAATCAATTTGACCGGTACGGATCCCATAATTGCATGTTTTTATGGACGGAGGGAGTATATATAACCGCAAAGTGGTGGTGCAATGCAATCGAGTGCAGTAAAGCTAGACATGCTGTAGTAGGATATCTCTCCATTCTACTGTGCCACACCATATTGCTGTGCAGCCCTGCAAAGAGGTGAACATAAACAGGGAGGTAGATGGACATGGACGCAGAACATCACATGGAGATGGAGATGATCAAGGAGGAAGAAGCAGCGGAGGTGATGGACATGACGACGGTGCCCTCTCCTCGGTTCAGGAGGATCTGCGTCTTCTGCGGAAGCAGCCAGGGGAAGAAGAAGAGCTACCAGGATGCTGCCGTCGAGCTCGGCGAGGAGCTGGTGCGTATGCTTCTTTCTCATCGTAATCTCGCTAGCTAGATAGTTTCATCAGCTTTATGCTTTCAGAGCGTGTGTCAGTTATTACTGCTGAAAATGGCTGTTTTTATTTGCTGATCAACGGTAACATGGTTTCTTAGTCTAGTATATATTGCCCTGCATGCGCGAAGTTTTTCGTCAGCACGACCACGATGTGTGCCCATAAACGTTTGTCTTGTTTTCTTTCTAGCTTACTAATTTCAATCTCTGAGGCAGCAGTTCTATGCCGTGCTTGCCTTAAAACTTAAAAGAAGATATAGTACAACATACAGGGTAGTAGAGGGTACGTACAATCATGTGCATTAAACCACGTATAGGTCGAGCTGCAGAGCTGAATTCCAGAAAAACCCTATTTCCAAAGGATGCATACATACAGCCGAGATACTTCACTCATACTGCAAAGATGGCATAAATATATATGTGCACTGAAACTACTGCTTGACTTGTTCTGTTCAGAAATGACGGGTTTGAGTTTGAATTTGAAATCTTGGAAGTTAAAATGGACTCACATATAGTACAGTAAATATTTTCTTTCTAGCTTACTAAGTGTTAGTATCTTTTGTGGACGGAGAGAGTAATTTTGAACAGTTTTCTGTTCTTGCATTGGTGCATCCTCAGTTTCAGTTATCTCCACCTCATGGCAATGTATGGTTGCAGATAAAATAAAATATGTAAGATCACACAACATTGTAGCTAGCTACATATATACTATATAGATAATAGACCAGACATACCCGGCCATCACGTTAATTAGTTCCATTAGATTTGTTTATTTATCACGGATAGAATTGCAATTGTAGGTCTCAAGGAACATTGATCTGGTCTACGGCGGGGGAAGTGTCGGGCTAATGGGCCTGGTCTCTCGAGCAGTCTACAATGGCGGGAGGCACGTCATAGGGTATGTAAACAGCAATGATGGTCAGTCTTCAGCACTAGCACACATAAAAAGAATAGCCCGAAACTTTGTAAAATCATGACAAAAAGAGTTGGATTGGTCGCATTCCTCAGGTGCTAAATGCTATATAATTTGCCATCTCATTGTCGACCCCTTATATATTTGTGCAGGGTGATTCCCAAGACCCTCATGCCGAGAGAGGTACGGTAACCACGCTCTCACGCCTCCCTAAAACCCCTGTCATTGTTTAATCAAATGCAATGATTCCCATGAATTCGACAAAGCATGGCAGATCAGATTCTTTTTTTTTTTGTTTCTCCTAGTACAACTTATATCATTATCTTTGATTTTATAACTAATGTTTTTATATAAGAATAAAAGTACGACAGAGTAGCCACGAGAACTACTGAACAAGAAATACAGAAGAAAGAATTGACATGTGCAAATATATTTTTATCTGAAGTGGAAAGAAGGATATGGACTGAAAGATCACGTTGAATGTTCAGTGAAACCCAGTTTTCCTTTCCCTGATGATAGATGAGATCTTGGCATCTTGCTGATCCTGACTGCTGCTTCTAGTGTCTGCCCCTTTGTTCTTAAGGGCTTTCATCCCTTTAAGCAGATAATGACTTTGTTTACAAAAAGAAATGACCCTCACATTTTCTTTTTGTCCCCCACAACAACACCATGATTACTTCTCCTGAACCATGCTGCCCCGACTAAAATAAAATACTCCTAGATAGGAGCGAGATAGATAGCAGGCCTCTCATGCACAGCCACGCACTCTTTCTGGTTGCTCCTGTTAGGCTATGGAGTGTTGATTACATTACACTACAGGCATGCATCCGTGTTTGCTTGTGTGTGCAGATAACAGGTGAGACGGTTGGGGAGGTGAAGGCCGTGGCAGATATGCATCAGAGGAAGGCTGAGATGGCCAGGCAATCTGATGCCTTCATAGCACTTCCTGGTACAGTAACTTTTTAAAAAAATTACTAAAATCTGATGAGTAGTGAGCCGACATGTATGTAGATAGATGTAGGTCACTGTTTACTGTCGCTTTCTCTCCCTGGTCATATCACATATATATCCTGCGCCCTGTATGATCCATGCGTAGTGGAAGCGTGAGTCGAAAGTTGTAAAGCAGGATGCACGCATGGACAGTTTGACTCTAAATTCACCTCCCAAATTGGCTTGCCCAGTTGGTGTTGGTTGGCGCATGGGGATTTTTTTTTTCACCTTTTGAAAATTCAGGGCCCTTTCTAGTCCTCAGTAACCAAACCGTTGATGTGACCAATATTATGGCAGTTGTTTCAGTTATCCAAGTAGCACCATATGAGGATGGCCTCAGCATCACTAATATATCAGCGTCTATAGCAGCAGTTCTGAGTTTCTGACATAGAGAGTAAACTGTTCCTTCGATTACATGTACACAGGAGGGTATGGGACACTTGAAGAGCTGCTGGAAGTGATCGCATGGGCGCAGCTTGGCATTCACGACAAGCCGGTACTAATGGACTTCATTCAGCTCTTCATTGTTTGGAACAAATTTACTGAACATTCATTTTGTAGCTAGTGCGTACCACTGTCACAAATGTTTCTTAATTTTTACAACTGTATTTGTGGTTCTACGACAGGTTGGGCTGCTAAATGTGGACGGATACTACAACTTGCTCCTGTCCTTCATGGACAAAGCTGTAGAGGAAGAGTTCATCAGCCCGACTGCTCGCCACATCATCGTCTTGGCACCAACACCGAAAGAACTGCTCGACAAGTTAGAGGTGACTTTTATCTGCTGACAATTGACAAAACGTGTATGTAACGAGGGAATTCTGTGCCGGATAATAGCTTTGGAATAAGCTGACATCTGATCTTATCCTGATCGATTCACAGGAGTATTCCCCCCGGCACGAGAAGGTGGTGCCGAAGATGAAGTGGGAGATGGAGCAGCTGAGCTACTGCAAGAGCTGCGAGATCCCGGGGCTCAAAGAAGGGAAGCCGATCATCCCAGCAACACAGCGAGGAACCATGCTCTGAATTACTAATGGTGTTAGCTATTAAGTACGTACGTACTACTAGCCAGTAACTATTTAGCTAGATTTCTCTGCAGACCTCCACGTACAGTGGTGATGTAGGAAGATTCAGAACTTCAGACTGTTTAGCAAGGGCGCGCAAACTGCAGAGAGAATGAGCTATTGAGTAGCTAGAATGCGCCTAATGGTTGGTTGTATGTGTCGACTGATTAATATAATCTGCTATTGATTCTACAAATATGAAATTTTATATATGTGCGTTATTAGTTTGAGTTTCTAGTAGCAAATGATCTGTTACTGTATTATTACTGATTTATTTATTACTGTGTCATGTCACTGAGGGGGCAGACGACGATAACCGCGTGCAGCCCCGAGTTTTTTAGATCAAGAAGAAAAAAAAAGAGAAAGTTTTCCAGGAAAATGTTTCGGCCCGGTAGGCCCAGTTCTGTGGTTGCAATGTTATCTTATCCTTTTATGTTTACCTTCAGGTAACGTAAAATGGGCCGGGCCTGTTTCAGACGTCAATGCGCACAAACAAATCTTGTTCTGCTGTCTTTTTTTGTTGTTGTGATTTGTGTGAAACTCATATATCTGGAGAGTCTCGTTCACAAACAAATTTTTTTTTTTTGATCTAGATGAGTGGGCTCCTTGACGCGGCTGTAAATCCATGCAAACACTAAGAAACGTCGAGATTCAATACCATTTCCTTGGAGTAAAGGAGTACTGTACAGGCTGAAAGCCTGAAGCCGCGATGGTGTGCCAAAACACCTGAAGCGACCATGCCGGTGTCCCACTCTCCCTGTGTCGCGATCGCAACGCCGACGCGGTAGCGAATAGCGACACCGCTCTCCTTTTACAGTACTATAGACGACAGCAGCTGGCAAGGCATCATGACCGTCGGATCCAATCAAAACACCGATCGAGACGGGCCAATCGCCAATGTCCTCCCCGGCCGGGCCGCCACGTCATCGTCAGGTACCGGAACAGGGAGCAGAAAGTCGTCATGGCCTCCTCTCGACTCTCGTGAAGCCGCCGCCATCACGAGTCATGCCTCCGGGCCCAGCAGGCGAACGTGAAGCCGTCGAGGCCACGCCGCTGGGCTGCAATGGAAGGCAACCTCTGAAGTCTGAACCACGGACATCGGCTTAATCAAACCGGAGCTTTGGCAATCCTTCGTTCCCGTCCAGGCGGTAGTATCTTCTGTTCATCTGCTGTGCTTGTGCCCTGCCTCAAAGTAACATTGTAACAGGCAGCCAGAAATGACATTTTATGGGGAATCACCGTCAGCTTACGGCAGAGACGGATCCAGCGGTGGAACGGGCGGAGGCTCAAGACCTCTCTACCGTCTCGGATCCTATAAAGCCAATCTAAGAATTTTAGTCATGGTTGCTTTGAAAAGAAAAGGTTAAAGATGAACTTTCAGCCCCTGAACTTTAATCCTAGATTCACCACTTTACACCAGGTTCAGACGACAACATTTCCGGTCTGAGTTTGGGCCACAGCACTTCCAAATCGAACGCAAACTAAAACGGCAATTCAATAAGAAATAGTATGAACGGTTAGTGCTATGATTCGCAAAAGAAAGAAAAAAAAAGTTGTTTGGAGTAAGGACAGAGCCCGTTTGGCTGTGGGCAGGCACAGGCGCAAAAAAAAGAGTGAGACCGAAGGTTCACCAAACGTGGGGGCTTAGCTGTTGGGCCATTGCCTTTGCTTGCATCCCCAGGAACCCCCTATGCTTTATTTACAACCACCACCTCTCCCTCAACCTTGTGCTCCAAGTGACAAAACAAACAAGGTGCCGAAAACCACCTCTTATATTTTTTGTTTGTCAATTATTGGAGCCTACAGCAAGTTTTTGGTCCTTTTTAGCGTGGCTTATTTATTTTTTCATAGTTGATGTACCTCTGTTGGTTTAGGTCGCGATGGCTGTCTCATGAATCATGATGCATCTGGCAGGTTGACTGTTGCTCGGGGTTCAGCTGATGCGTCACCTGCATTACTCTCTAAGCGTTGTTGTTTTTTTTTTCTTTCGCAGGATCCTTTGTTGTAAACCCATGGATTGTTGCTAAACTTTTTTGAGCGAGAAAGTGGTACGAGCTGAAAACTAAACATGTCGCACTCTCTCTAAGAATGGTGGGGTGTTTTTATCGTACTGTCTCTGTGATCTTCTTCTGGACTGAAGTTACAATTGATCGCGCGAATTCATGTCAAGGCTCTGATGTTCTCGAGCTATATGCATTGGACGCACCGGCGGTTGAGATGAAATATCCTTTTCGCCTTGTCCTTGCCTCCGATCCATCGGTAAAGTAAAGTAATTGGAAAGAAATTAAATACGCTCCGGTGGTTTGTTGTTCTAGCAAAAAGGAACCAAGGGGTGATGGCAAGAGGTGACCAAAAACAAGTGACCATCGTGCCAGATCAGGGCAAGATTAAAACTGGGATATAAAACGTCACAGGAGATGGAAACATCCGCATGTGAATTCCTTTCCTTCATTCTTCTGCAAGGGAATTCGAAAAAAATAAACTGAAAGTGGCACGCATAATTATCGCTCGGACTGACGACGACGACAATGTGTCAGTATATGTTAATCCAGTCAGTAGAAGTCCTCATATTCTTGGGTCTTGGCACACCATGCGAATTTCCTCCCACTAATGCATGGTGCAATGGGTTATTACAGTCAACTCTTAACTCTCTAAGGTTCATCAGTCCGTACATCACGGAGTAACAAAGGTTCATCAGTCCGTACATCACGGAGTAACAGCAGGCGCTGATAATTAGGGAAGAGAGATTATTTGACTGTCCACAGCATGACAACAAGACAGTTATTTGTTAACCTTGCCAGTTGCCACCGTTCACGGGTTAAAAGCTCGTCAGTGAGTGGAAATGGTCGCGGTCTCGACGTGCTGCACCTCTACCTACGCTACGACCCTGCACCCTGCAACGTCGCGATTCATCTCTAATTTCCGGCACCAAACTCCCTCACCATTCCTAGCATCGTTTTCTTTTCTATGCACTGGCGGTGGCCCAATGCAATGCAATGCAAGGCCAGGCCGGGTAATCTAGAACATTTTGCTGGTCGGCATGCGTGTGCCTACGCGACACATTCTTCACCTGTAGCAACAGCATATGGTGGCATGTTGCACGATGCCTTGTAGGTTCGCCAAGAAAGCACCCACTGACCAGCGTCACCAGCATCCAAGCGAAGCAGCCTAACCGCCCACCGTACACGCGCGCGCGCGCCCCTCTGCACCTTCCCCCTGTAAGCTCCGAACATAAAAGTGCATCGCCCTCCAGCTCTTCATCTTCCTCTTCCAAGGAGAACCACCACCACCTCTCTCTCTCGCTCTCTTTCTGTCTCTCTCTCTGCCTGGAGCCTGGAGCCTGGAGACTGGAGAAGAGGAAGGAACAGGGAGAAGGGGAAGAGGTTCCTGCAACAGCTCAAGTCTATAGTAAGCACTTCAGAGTGTCGTCTGATCTTTATCTATCAATGTTGTTTGCTTAATTACCACTTCTCATGTTCAGTCGGTTCTAGATTTCTGTTTAGTGGAATCGGTGACAAGAAGTTGTGTGTGGTTTCGGTTTGCTGTGTTCATTTCTTCATTCTATGCCTTCTGAATTTTGACAATGTAATTCATAAACTTAATGACAAACCTACGCATTATCAAAAAATACTAGTGTCCGGCTAGATCCAGAGAAGCAATTACTATCATTATAAAAGTATACTTGTATCAACGGTGTAGTGTATCATTATAAGAGAAGCAATTATTATCATTATAAAAGTATACTCTGAAGCCACCCGAACAGCATAGTACATCCTTCTCATTTTCTCCTGATTCGTTATAATTTGTAGATTTCTCTCTCAGATTTATGCTCACGGTCTTGCTTATACTGTTATTAGCACGGTAGGCGTTTGAAAGTTCTTTTTATTAATCAACGGAATTTGGCATTTGAATGTTACCTGGTCCGGTACCATGTTATCTTTGTTGATTGGCTGTGTACATCCTCGGATGTAGAGGCCGGATATTTTATCCCTTATCTAAAAAAAAATGTTATCTTTGTTGATCCCATGCTATGTGCCAAACTGCCTATGTCAACAAAATGTACAGAAAAGCAATAAATCAGGGATCCCAAAGCGAGTTAGCGCAGATTGACTCTGGTCATCGTTTTATGGGTGGCTAACTGGTTATTATTTCAGCTGGAAAAGTTTATAAAGCGTGTCATGATTTTCATGAAATAATTGAGTAGAGTTGTCTACCCATGCCATTACGGCAATGCTAGGTATGTTAGATGCAACTAGCCTTTCAGCCCGTACATCTGCATCAACATGAGCTCCCTACTTTAGGCTTACTCGTATTGCCAGTTCTTTAATAAAATTAATTAAAAAGGCAAATTGATCTGGGTTTGCAAATTCCCATCAATTTAGCAACAGGAGGAAATAAGCATCAATCTAAAGAGAGCATAGTCCTCTGTCACGGAGATTGATGCGTTAGGATTTTCCATCCATTTCCACTACAACAAAAGCTCAGTTTCAACAAATTTCCTTCTCAACCACTTGGATCTTACCAACCATGCAAAGCTACTTCTTAAGTAACATATGGATATATATATTATAAAAAGTGACCACCAAACACATGAAGCGTGCGGTGGATTGGATAACCATTATAAGACCATGCATGTGTTCAGTTTCTTCTCTTCCGGTCATCTTATGAATCATTTGAAAGCAACTGTAACCACCTTCTGTTTGTTGTGCATCTGAGGCCCAGTAGCAGTCCAGTAGGTATTAGGCTCCAGCTCTCCAAAATATAGCACAAGCCAACGGTATAAGACAAGGCTATGGCTAGCTACTGACTTGTTCAAAAGTTAGGTCGGGTACAGTGTACACTCATGGGTTGGATAAAAGAAGCCTATACTCCCTCCGTCCCAAAATAAGTGTCTCTAGAAATCCGTGTTTCCCTCACAGACACGTTTTCCGGACGACACTTGGGGGGTGTTTGGTTCCCACCCCCTAGAGTTTAGCCACTAAAGTTTAGTCACTTTTAGTCACTAAAGTTCCAAACACTCCCACTAAAAGTCATTTTTAACACTACAACTCTAGTGACCTCCACTAAACTTTAGTGACTAAACTCTAGGACGTGGGAACCAAACACCGCCTTATATCGGGACGGAGGGAGTACATGTGCAATCAGACCAACTTTGAACTCCGTGATCTTGAGCTGACCGATTTAGTCAATATATAGGCATGTCGGGTTTCTACTTATTTACTAGCCTTAGTCGCTTTATGTAGTTCGTTTGTGATGACCAGCTTGGCCATAATTAGCCTTATATGCAGCAAGCCAAGTGCCAAGCTTACGTTTTTCTGATGTCTATGTGACGTATATAACAATATACAACCTTATACGGATACCATCTACATACTGTTCTTGTTCATGAATTGGGCTTGGGCCAGCTAAGATTGTGACCACTTCTTGCATTCTACAAAAACACAACGAAAAAAAAATGAAAGAGAAGACTACAACGAAAATCTCAATGGGTTTATGGGTTCTGGCAACAAGGATGCTTTAGGCAAAGCTAGCTACCGCCCGGCCCGTTCTGTGCTCCAGTGAGTTAGGGCATCAATGGCTCAATACTACTAATTTATAATAACAATTGGACAGCATCACTTTAACAAAATGCTATGATCGTACTTGTACAACAGCAATGAGTTGAAGCCAAACAGACCAGAGAACGAACTTGATATGCTTTTATTTTCTCAAGTTTAGTATGCATACCTTAGACTATACTCTTTACAGGTTTGGATTCAGACAAACAAAGAAACACCAATTGGTCAAGATGTCAGCTGGTTTCCAGCTCGGTGTGATCGGGTCACTTGCACTCTCTGTTGCATCTTCAGTTGCCATTGTCATCTGCAACAAAGCTCTCATCAGCACACTTGGTTTTCCATTCGGTTAGTACAACATACTGTGTTTTTCCATGCATCAATGGATCTTGAATAGCAAAATATCATGGATGCACCAAATCTGCATACTTATCAAAGCGTGATGTTAACTTGTCTTATTTATGAACATATGCAGCTACAACATTAACAAGCTGGCATCTGATGGTGACCTTCTGCACCCTCCATATGGCACAGCGCTTACATTTCTTCGAGGCCAAGGCAATTGATGGACAGACAGTGATACTCTTTGGGTTGCTGAATGGCACGTCAATTGGCCTCCTCAACCTGAGTTTAGGATTCAACTCCATTGGATTCTACCAGGTAAGCTCATCTAGGTACCGTTTTATATAAAACATGAGCATATACAGTAAACTTAGTATGTTCTACAGATGACAAAATTGGCGATCATACCTTTCACTGTGCTATTGGAGACTATCTTCTTGAAGAAAAGATTCAGGTTCGAGATATAAACTGATCAGTTTTCTCACAATATCAGACCTCATTTACGGTCAAAGGAATGGTAGAAAATAACTTAAGTAAACACTGAAATCTTCTGGATCCATTTTGTACTTTTGATTCAGGAGAACAATTGAGTTTCAGATATTTTGAAATAAAACTCTTGGATCAAATGATTTATTAAATATGTGTATCGTTTTCTGGGCCTAAATGGTCCATGTAGTATTAATTGTTATTTCCAATGAGCTAATACCAATTCAATGATGTGCAGCGAGAGTATCAAGCTTTCTCTTCTGGTCTTACTTCTTGGAGTAGCAATTGCTTCAGTTACTGATCTCAAGCTAAATCTTCTTGGGTCCATCCTTTCTGGCCTCGCCATTGCCACCACTTGTGTTGGCCAAATTGTATCCTACATTTAATTTAAAGTAATACAATTATCAATAGTCTCAAAATTGTAAGGTGAAAGCAAATCAAACAAATATATTTTAAGTTCTTTTCAACCCACTTCTCATTGCAATGTACATTGATAAAGTAGTTCATTATTTAAAAAACATACAAGAACTCAGTACTGAAAATCTTATAAGCTATTTACAGACCACCTAGTTTGAGCCACTTATGAATCACTTGGCATGAATGTGCCACATGCTTCGTATACCAGTGCCACATGCTAATCCTTGACCAAAATATTTTTGAACAAAGCTCACAAATACAATACAGAAGAGGTTGAAGGTCTCCTCAACGCAGCTTCTGTACCAATCTGCGCCTTACCAGGCAGCAATTCTGTTTGCAACTGGCCCTTTTGTGGATCAACTCCTTACTCAACAGAGTGTCTTTGCACACAAATACTCCGCTCCAGTTCTGGTATGATCTTAATACTTTACCTAAATACATGAAATAGTATCTTGCAATTATTTAGGGAACTCAATTGATTTAAGACACAACCAGCCAATTCCATAATTTGCAGAATATTAAAATTCCGAGACCTGCAAGATTGCTAACAAACTAATTGGTAGTTGCTGTGTCTGTAGATCTTTAATCATGTGAAAGCGCTTTAAATGCAAACATGTTTTATGTACTGTAAAATAGTTCGGTGATACCTACAGAATTGGAAATAAAATCAAGCATACAATGGCTTCAACAGTCCCTCTGTTCCAAATTACAAGTTGCTTTGACTTTTATAGTACATCAAATTTGTTAATGTTTAGATAAGTAGCAAATTCTATGTACCAAAAAAGTCAGAGCAACTTATAATTTGGAACAGAGAAAGTACAATATAACAGTATTTTCAAGACAGTATTACTCTCTTGTCATATTCTTGCCTATTGGAAAAGAGTCTCATGTATACCTCAAATTTGACAATGAATGAATTGCATGTAGGGTTTCATTGTCCTATCTTGCTTGATTGCGGTATCTGTGAACTTCAGTACATTTCTTGTGATTGGAACAACATCCCCAGTGACGTACCAGGTGCTTGGTCACCTTAAGACATGCCTGGTTCTATCATTTGGTTACACTCTACTACATGATCCTTTCACTCTAAGGAACATATTGGGCATTCTAATTGCCATATTTGGGATGGCACTATACTCCTACTTCTCTGTAAGAGAGGGCAAGAAGAAGTCAGCAAATGATGCTCTGCCAGTTTCACAGGTTTTATTTTTTCCAATCCTTGAATAACATCCATTATAATTCATATTTATCTTTTAAAAAAAAATCATATTTATCATAGACATATAGTTTTTTATGGAACAAAAGAAAATAAACTGACAAGCGATAAGCATAGGACAGCAATGCCAATGACTGTCCTACTAACTCAGCAGCAATAATCAAGAGTCCATTCATCAAATTAAATGCAGTAGTAGTTGAATCTTCTAATTTGGTATGATCAAGATGAAATAAACATTGAAATTTGAAAAAAAATGAAATTACTTTAGATTTGAATAGAATTGGCAAGACTAGCAAGAATCAGTATTAAGCATTAGTATGGTACAGATAGACAAAAAAATATGGTGCTTCCAATACCTTCTAATGTTTAGAGAATGATGTGGGCTACAAGCGCCATGTGTAGTGAATTATTTTAGCTTCTGGATGGGATATCAAATATGCTCAACACAGCTGCAATATAATTTATATTATCAAAGTATGCAACAAAAATTGCCAAATCGTCCTTGAAGTACAACTTAATATGTACAACCTTTTTTTCAGTTCACCCTTTTTGATGTTTTCGATTATGTATATGTAGATGCCAGATAAGGAGGCTGAACCACTTTTGGCAACTAAAGACAGCAACGACACCAAGAAAGCAAATGGTTTATCTCATGACTGCTAAGGCTTTTCTTGTAGTTTAGGTCTAGTATGAACTGCCCTTTAATGGACCTGGAAAGCCATTCTTTTCATTCTTGATTTCCTTTTGTAGAGAATGTATATTTTCACATTAAAATTATTATTTGATTGTATTCTACACACAGCAGTTACAGCTGAAATTTTACTAGTGCAGATATCAAACTAAACTTTAGCAGATGCAGTTCTCTACTTTACCAAGCTAGTCTAACAAAATCAAACAATAAATCTTGAGGACATTTCATAGATTACTTCTGAACTGCTACTCTAAGTACACAATAAAACCAGCAGTCTACCATCAGCTCGGAATCAGTTCCAATTCCATGGTGAAAGAAATGGAGGATAAAATATAATGTCTCGGTTGCTCCAAGTTGATTCATTTATGCAAAAGTGGTCTACGTCAGAGATATATGACCACAGCTGCTTGCATGAAATGTGTTGGAATGAACACCTTTCAGACAGTGTACTAGCAACTGCTACCCATAAAAAGCAAGGCTTCTGAGCAGTAAATTAAAGATTGAAAGGTTTTAACTATTCTGTAAGAGTTCAGATACTTCATGTGTTTTTCCACTAGCTTGCGACACGAATATGTGGCACTTCAAACAGGTGTAGCCTGCCATCAGCTATTATTTTCGAATCAAAACTACATTACAACAGAAATCATTACAGAGTTTGAGGTGGTGGCAGAAGAACCTGCCATCAGCTGAAACAGCAGCATCAACTTCGGTAGCTTCCTCCACAGATTTACTACTATGTACGCAGTCCAACCACAATGTTAAGACATTTGTCCTTCATGTAGAATAGTTCAACTAGAAACCAGAGTCTGGAAACAAAGAAACAGATAACTTCTGTTCACAGACCAATCGACCATAACTTTTTCCTCCATTCATTTAGAAAAGGCAAATCCACAACTTGCCATTACTGAATCGTCAAAATACAGCAAAAAGGTAAGCTCCAAATACCTTATCAAGATTTGATGGTGCAATTCTAGTGAACCTTGATTTCCTTTGGCAATTGACAAAAAGATCTTGTGACATGGTAAAAGAAAAACGTAGGGAATCAACAATGACTGTTGTGAACTGACTCAACCATCTTCAGCTAACATTTCTTCGCTCAGCAAATCATAATATGTGTTGTCATGACTAACATATTTACATGAGTGACATGAAAGTTCTGGAATATAACCCACTTTTACCATTTCCAATCCAATTAGCTCCAGCATTGTGTACATTTCATCAGACTCTGGGTGCGATCTGTCCTCTACAATAAAGACTTTCAGCTCGCCCTTGAGTTTAATCCAACTCTTCCCAGGTGATTTCTGGACTCCGCTGCTTCTCATATCCTTCTTCAATCTTGCAAACTCATTCCAATTGCCAGATGAGGCATATATGTTGCACAAAAGGACATAGGCTGCTGAATGAGCAGGATCAATATTTAAAACACCTTCTGCTGCCCTCTTCCCCATCTCCACATCATTATGTGTTCTGCTAGCGGCTAGCAGGGTCTTCCACATTATAATATCAGGTTCAAATGGCATTTGATCAACAAACTTTGCTGCCTCACTTAGTCTCCCAGCACGTGCCAACAAATCAAGGACACATGAGCAATGTTCTCTCGTTGGGACAATGCCATATTCAGGTTCCATAATACTGTAGTAATAGCAGCCTTCATCAACGAGTCCTACACGACTGCATGCTGTGAGGACACCAACAAAGGTTACATGATTTGGCTTCACTCCAAGGTTTCTCATCCTGGAAAATAAATCAAGTGCTTCCTTTGCATAACCGAATTGGGCATAGCCAACAATCAAGCTGCTCCAAGAGAACACATCACGGCCGGTGCCCATTATTTCAAAGAGCTTGTTGGCATCATCTAAACTTCCACATTTAGCATAAGTGTCAATCAGACCATTACTCAGCATTGCATCACCCACCAGTCCAACCTTGAGGGCATATGCATGAACCTGTTTCACCATTTCAAAGTAACCCAGCTCAGCAGAAGCACTCAAAACATTGTTTAGACTGATCCTATCCAGACTTGGCATTGATCTGTGCAAGAGGCTGAATAACTTAAATACATCTTCCAGATGCTGGTGCTGCACACAAGCAGTAAGAATGCTGTTCCAGGTGACAACGTCACGATCATTTGTCTCATGAAAGACATCCATTGCAGAGGGGAAGTCCAAACACCTTGCATACATGCTGAGTAAAGAATTGCACACCATAACATCCTCGCCTAAACCTAATTTGACCAAGTAAGAGTGGATGGATCTACCTTGATGCAAAGCATCACAACCAACACAGGCACATAACAAAGCCATAACAGTGATACCATCAGGCCTCAGACCAGAATCTCTCATCTCAGAGAACAGGACCATAGCCTCACTAAGGAGCCCCTCAGTGGAGAAAGCATTTATTAAGGAATTCCAAGAAACCAAATCAGGTGACTCAATTCTGTAAAACACCTTCCTTGCTGAGTCAAGCTTATTGCATCGGGCATACATGTCACTCAATGAGCAACCTGCATATGAATCGCGGTCCAACCGATACTTGACAGATAAACCGTGAATCTGCTCCCCATACTCCAAACTGTTAACTACAACTGAGCAGGCCCTAAAGACGCTCCCAAAATGGAACTCGTTGGGGTGGTGCATGCCCTCAGCAATCATCTCCCTGAAAATTTGTAGTGCGTCCATTTCACAACCTTGCTGTGCAAGCCCAGCGATAATGGACCCCCATGAAATCAAATCTTTGTCCCTAATCCTCTCAAAGAGCGTGAATCCATCCCCAACTGAGCCGCTCTTGGAGTACATGGTGACGAGCGCGTTCTGCACGATCAGGTCACTTCCGTTCTCTGATTTTATGGCCTGCGCATGCACCTGTCTCCCTAGTCCCAGGTCCCCAAGCTCGGCGCAGGTGCGCACGGCGCTGCCGAGCGCAAACTGGTCGGGCGCGGTCCCCGACCGCAGCATGGAGGAGAAGAGGCCCATGGCATCGGCGCAACGGCTGTTCTGCGCATGCGCCGCGATAACGGCGGCCCACGAGACGGGGTTCCTGTCGTGCATCCTGTCGAACACCACGCGGGCGCAGTCTGGGGCGGCGCAGCGGCCGTACATGGTGATGAGGTGGTTGCTGAGGATGGTGTTGCGAGCGAGGTATGCGTCCCTAGCGGAGGAGGCAAGGAGGTGACGGTGGACGAGGCGCCCCTGCGGGAGGGAGCGGAGGCGGGAGCAGGCCGTGACGAGCGCCCCATAGGCAGCGGCGGAGAGAGGGTCGAGGGCGGATGCCGGGGAGGAGGGGAGCGACTCGAAGGCCCGGAGCGCGGCGGAAAGCCGGCCCGAGTGGTAGAGCTGGAGGATGGTGCTGCTGGGGTTCTGCATCTGCGGCGGCCGGCGGCCGCTGGCAGTCGGACCTGCAGGCGGTGATGGGCGCCGCGGCGGGAACAGAACACTCCCATATACAGTAGAGATTTTTTTTTTTTTTTAGCAAATACAGTACAGAACTACCACCAGACGGCGGTTGGCTCGTGGATGTCATGCTTTGGGCCGTCTGGGCTCTGGATTTCTTTCGGGTTTGAGGACGCGGTGGCAATCGGCCCTATGAAAACAGGCAATGGTTTGTGCTCGCGGAATATCGGGTTGGACTTGTGCCGGCCCATAAGTATACACTAGATTAAGGAAAAAGTTCAGTTTCCCTCCCTCAACTTTTGAGAAAGTCCGCTTTTCCTCTCTCAATTTTAAAACCGGACAAACATTCTTTCTCAACTTTTGAAACCGTGCATTTTACATCTCTGGCCGGTTTTGGACGGTGGTTTTGCTACAGTAACAATGGTTTTGTCTTTTTCTTTTTTATTTATTTTCGCTGACGTTTTGGAAAATCATAGATCACAGAAAAATCATAAAATAAAAAATACAATTTTGTTGGACTCCACATGAGTATATTTATACAGTGAATATATAATATGATATACTTTAGTACAAATTTTTTGTTGTAGCTTTAGATTTATGCTTTTCTATAACTAAAAAAATTATAACTAAGTTATACATGATCCAATGAGTATAATTTTTTTTGATACAGTTGAAGAATATAATAGTTAGCCCACCATAAATTTTTTACCATAATTAGACTATAGAAACTGCAGCTATAAGTTATTACAATAAATTCCATACAACAATATGTTTTCTGTAATTATTTGGAATAATTCGTAGTTGCAGTTTCTATAGTCCAATTATGGTCAAATTTTTACAGTGGGCTAATTATTGTATGTTTCAACTGTAGTAAAAAAATTATGCTAATTGAATCATGTATAACTTAGTTATAAATTTATTTTAATTAAAAAACATAGATCTAAAACCACAGCAAAAACCGTGTACTAAAGTATACCATATTATATGTTCACTGTATATATCTACTCATGTGGAGTCCAAAAAATTGGATTTTCTATTTTATAATTTTTCTGTGATTTACTATGATTTTTCAAAGATTTAGCGAAAATAAATAATAATAATAATAATAATAACCATTGTTACTGTAGCAAAACCACTGTCCAAAACCAGTCAGGGAGGTAAAATGCACGGTTTTAAAAGTTAAGGAATGTTGTTTGTCTCATTTTAAAGTTGAGGGAGGAAAACTAGACTTTTTTCTTAATCGAACCTTGCAATGGTTCTTTTTTCAAAGGAGGCAGATTTTTTTTCCCCAGCCTATAAGGAATATTTTTCCCAGAATAAAACTACTGGTATGACATCAAAAAGGAGTGTCTCGGATTTAAATTAGTTAGTATGACTGTGACTATGGCAACAAAGATGTGTGTCAGTTTTAAATTTGGATTGGCTAAATTTTATATTAAATTAAAATCAAATAAAATGCTAAGTAAAATAGCCTCAAATAAAATGCTAGGTAAAATAGCCTTAGAGCATCTCCAATTGTTTGGAAAAATTGACTTGAGAAAAGTTGTCATTTAGCAACTTGCTAAAACTTTTGGCAAGTAAAATTTTCATGTATCTCCAATAGTTTGGTAAAAATAACATAGAAAAGTAGGCGCGGGAGAAGTGGCGGCGGATTCCAACTTGGTAAACTTGGTAAAAATAACATAGAAACGCCGGATAGCAAGTGAAGCTGACTTGGTAAATATAGCAAGTAGATGGCCTCCGATTCCAACTTGGAAAAAATTTGCAAGTCATATACCAATTTGTTGGAGAACATTTTTTCTTCTTTTCCCAATAAAACAAGGATAGCAAGTCATTTTTCCAAACTATTGGAGATGTTCTCAGTAACATATAAGATTTGGCTAAACACTGATTTGTCACAAATAAGTGATAATTATGTGTATCTGTTATGAGGTGGAGAGGGACGAATAGCGTGCAAAGCGCACACGCGCACGCAAAACGTGCACAAGCCCACCTCACCTCGTTTCGCTCCAACTCGATGTGGTGCAGGATGGACTGGTTTTGGTTTTGCCACTTGGACTAAGATAATTTTCATTAATTATTTTCAGATTTGTTTGAACGTCCGTAAGTTTTTCGAGTTAAAATATATCCGAATTTACCTAGTAAATATTAGCAGTGTGTTTTTTTTATGAAAGAAGAATTATATTATTAACTGAGTATTTTATCTATCCCACAAAACATGCAATTCTCGCTTATCAAGAAGTTAAATAATTCGAACTTTGATAAAAATGTACTAATATTCTTGATAAAAAAAAATAACATTAGATTAGTAATAGGATATATTTTCATAGTAATTTTATTTTACGACATAAATATTAATATTTTTTATTATACCTCTGTCAAACTTGAATCAATTAATTGATACGGATCTCATAATTACATATTTTTTGAACGGAGGAAGTATAACAACACATTATGAGCACTATAGATTACAATACATATATTCTGAAACTGTTTTTTATTTAAATGTATAGCTATGTTGTAAATAGCTCCAGATTTGAAAAGCAAACTCACGTGAATCCCCCGTGGTGACATGATGGAAAGCACACGGGCGCGAGGTGTGTACGTGTGCTGATGCGTGATGTGCACAGGGCGCACAGCACGGCACGGACGGTCGGTCGAGAGAAGGACAGCGTGGAAACGAGCACGCATGAGCATGATCGTGCGTAAGGATCGGAGAGCCAGCCAGCACGCGGTCGTCGGTCCATCTCGATCTCTGCAAATCTGCATAACTTGTTCCGTGTCGTGCGCCCGTGCCGCGTGAGTCGATCGTGCGTCCGCGCCCTTAAGTGAGGTGTACGTTGGGCAGCCTCAGCCTGGCACCGTACGTGCCGCGCGGTCCAGCGCCGCGCGCACCGCCGCGGCCCGCGGATGGAGAAAGCACACGGCGCGCGTCTCTCATTTTACATGGCCTCCTCGTGCATGCACGAGCCGGCATTGTCAATGTTCAACGAGCTCATATACTCAGTACTTTAGTCCGCATGACATGACCCCGATCCTAACGAACTGGAGCGATGCGTTCTCATCCCCGGGCCGGGCGCGGCGGCCATCCACGCACGACCGCGCGATCCAAGCAATGCGCCGGGGCGGACGCCTCAGGGCACGTGGGGTGGGGCTGCTCTTTTTTTTTTTTTTTTGATTGAACGTGGGGGCTGCTCATGCGGCCGGCCACGTGGGACATGCGTGTTCCCAGATGTTTCTTCCACAGCTGTTCCGCTTCCGCCGAGGCCGACACGATTGATCCCAACGACCCACCCGCAGAGATGTCTGTTCCACAAAAGAGTACGTACTACGCCCTGCTGATCTGAATCCGTTCCCTCGTCCCCGTTAAAAACTGCGTTCCATTCCATGATTTTCTCCGCCATGTCCATGGATTGCTCTGGCTTCTTCTTCTTCCTGGATACAGGGTTCTCGCCGCCTCGGTGTCCGCAAGTCAAACATGATGTTCGGTGTCCGCAAGAGCACGAAGAGGTCAATGCTCTTTTCTTTTCCTTTTTTCGTGCGTGTCCGGTCCGCGATTTGATCAGATGGGATCTCCGAGGTTTGTGCATCTATCGGTGTGCGCCGTCGGTGCATGTGCGCTCATCCACGGTACTACTGTACTGGAGTACGTGAAAGAAGCAGGCCGAGGCCCCCAGTGGCCAGTACAGAGGCTGTCGTGCCACCGCATACTCCGTAGGTACAAAACGCACGTAGGGACAATCCTATAGCCTGCTGTTGCATCGGAGGCGTCACATCACCCAACTGGTAACGCGGCCGGCGACCCTGTCGTCCGACGAGTCCGTCGTGCGTCGCGGGAGAACAAAACGAGCCCGTCGAGGCCTGCAGCTGCAGAAAAGTCCAACACCGCACCTGTACTCCGTCCCGTACAGCCAAAAAGCCCCACTCTGAAAGAAAAAGAAAGCTGCTGCTGCTCCTCCAAGACGGACAATCGGACTTTTTCTTGTTTTTGCACTGTCGAAGACATTTCCCGTCATGCCCAGTGCCCTGCTTCTTCGGTTCTTCCGTTTCTAAATAAATATTGTTCTTATTTTTTGAGAAATATTTTAAATTAAATATATATTAAAAATATTAATATTTATTATATATAATTAATATTAGTAGAAAGATTTTTAGATTTATTTTTTAATTAAAATTATTTAAAGATATAAATATTATATATATATTTAATATAAATCGAGTTAATTTACCGTACGTATGTCAATGACGATAATTATTTAGGAACCGACTTAGGAGTGGAGTATACACTGACGGCCGGACAGCGAGATGTATGTCAGCCGCCAAGTAAACGAGTAGGGGGATACGTAGTACGTATCCGATAACCGATATCGATAACTACCAATCACTGCTAATATAATTGCGTGATTAGCTGGGAAGTACGTAAGACAGCAGCGGTCAGGGTTTCTACTGATGTCGTATTCTCGCGCGTGTCAGGTGGAGCGGGCTCCAGAGCTTTTAGACTGGTCGTTTCCTTTGCCACATACATGGTGCTAGATTCAAACAAGAAGAGATCGTTCGTCACCATTCACATCACGTGGATATAATAGTACCTACTTCCTCACTTGTCATTTAAAGTTGTCATGTTAACTTTTATGTTTATCACCTTGATGCTTTATTGTAGACCTATGGATTCATGTGACTTCATCTTCCATCGTTAAGAGAAAATACAAGTGTAATCCAAGGATGGAGAACCACTTTTGAGAGCTTTATATGAATCATGGCACTTGGCAGAGTCCTAGTGAGGCTATAGGGGGTCGGGCAAGCCCCATGTGGGGTTCCACATGCTCAATTTGTTTGGTTTCATCATTTTCTGCATAAAAATACTTGCAAGTACAAATGGAGCTGATTATTGATAAAATATACTCATGTTACGTCATTCTTCCTTAAAACCGAGATCGTTAAGGGGGTTTTGATAAAATAGAGCTGAGTACTGTATATATCATGTATTCTCTCCGTTTAAAAAAATGATATCGTTTTAGCTATATATATCTGCTCGGATTTATAGCTCAATCGATATCTTTTTAGGACAGAGGGTGTAAATAACAATATAACGTGACGACAAAGAGTACTTGACCTGTTAGATTTGTGGCACACCGTAGTTGTAGTGTCCATCTTTGTAACCAATAACAGCAGCAAATTAAAAGGCTGTTTTTTTTGCTCAAAGACAGACATCACCACGGCCGGACGTGCGGCGATAGACTAGGGCTAACAGGCAACGGGCGCGTTAGCTACAAGGAATCCATCGCACGTGCCCCTGGAGCCGCGGAGGTTTGTTACTGCCTGCAACTTTACACACGCGGAGGACTAGTTCCACGTCGCCCCGAACCGCCCGCCAGCCCTGCAACCGCAGCTGCAACCCATACCCACTCCTTCACCGGGCGGCTTCCATACATACTAGTACTGCACACTAGCACTAGTCATGTCTGCTGCAGCCTGCGCGCCCACGCGGCTCGGGACGATGCCCACGTTCCCGGCGCCGGCACGGATGCCCTTATCGCCGGCGGAGGCCCGTGGCGCCGCCGAGCCCGAGGGGCGCGACGTGCACCCGCAGCTGTGGCAGGCGTGCGCGGGCTCCATGTGCGCCGTGCTGCCCGTCGGCGCCGCGGTCTACTACTTCCCGCAGGGCCACGCCGAGCAGGCCGCCGGTGCCGTCGACCTGCGCGCCGCGCGCGTGCGCGTCCCGCCGCTCGTGCCGTGCCGCGTCGTCGCCGTCAGGCTCATGGCCGACCCCGACACCGACGACGTCTTCGCCAAGATACGCCTCGTCCCGCTCCCTCCCCGGGAGACCGTGGCGGACGTGGGCGAGGCCCTGATGATGACCGGGGAGAGCGGGAGCAGGGCCGGCGCCGGGGACGACGGCCACCACCACCAGCAGCAGCGGCGGCCCGGGCAGCTGTCGTTCGCCAAGAAGCTGACGCAGTCCGACGCCAACAACGGCTGCGGCTTCTCCGTGCCGCGGTTCTGCGCGCAGACCATCTTCCCGGAGCTGGACTACAGCTTCGACCCGCCCTTGCAGTTCCTCCCCGCCAGGGACGTGCACGGCGTCGAGTGGACGTTCCGCCACATCTACCGGGGCACCCCGCGCCGGCACCTGCTCACCACCGGCTGGAACAACTTCGTGCACAGCAAGAAGATGCAGGCCGGCGACTCCGTCGTCTTCGTGCGCGAGGAGGACGGCAAGGTCCACATAGGCCTGCGGCGCTCCAAGCGCGTGTTCTGCGGCCCGCCGGGCGCCGCCACCGCCGCCGCGGGTCCATCGGATGGCAAGGTCCCAGCGGAGGACGTGGTCGCGGCGGCGAGGCTGGCCGCCGCCGGGCAGCCGTTCGAGGTGGTGCGCTACCCGCGCGCGAGCGCGCCCGAGTTCTGCGTGCGCGCGGCCGCCGTCTGGGAGTCCATGGAGGTCCGCTGGTGCCCCAACCTGCGGTTCAAGATGGCGTTCGAGACGGAGGACGCGTCGCGGATCAGCTGGTTCATGGGCACCATCGCCGGTGTCGAGCCCGCCGATCCCGCACGGTGGCCGCAGTCGCCCTGGCGACTCCTTGGGTACGTAACGTAACGCGCACGACATCGA
Organism: Coix lacryma-jobi var. lacryma-jobi; assembly: GCA_009763385.1. Lineage (NCBI taxonomy): Eukaryota > Viridiplantae > Streptophyta > Magnoliopsida > Poales > Poaceae > Coix > Coix lacryma-jobi. Next base: position 25,038,404 of record CM019830.1, on the reverse strand, counting down.
TCACTCCCTCGATCTTCTTCCTGAACCGTCGTCGGTAAATCATGGAGTGGTTGCTTCTCCAATTCCATAGGTGACCTGGGACGAGCCTGACCTCCTGCGGAACGTGAACCGCGTGTGCCCGTGGCTGGTCGAGCTGGCGTCGACCATGCTCGACCTGCCGCTGCCGCCCCTCTCGTCGCCGCCGCGCAAGAAGCCGCGCACGGAGTCCCACTCGAAGTGCCGGCCACTTGTCGACCCCGCCTTCCCGCCCATCCACCCACTCCCACTGGCACCGCCACGTTTCGTCCCCTCATTCCCCTTCCCGGATAGCATCGCCGCCGCCGCCGCTGCCGCTGCAGGCATACAGGGCGCCAGGCATCCACAATTCGCTCCATTCTTTTCGGATCTCCACCTCAGCAACCTGCAGCAAAGCCTGCTGTTCTATGGCATCCGCCCCGGCGATCACCACCACGCCACTCCCGCGCCAAGGATCGCCACCGACTTGAGGATCGGCACCAGGACGCCCCGCTCCCCATCAACTGAGGCCAACAAAGACGACGACGTCAAGCCACCGGGGATCATGCTCTTCGGACGGGCGATACTGACCGAGGAGCAGATGAAAAGCAGCAGCTCCACCAGGACCAGGAGCGGCTCGTCCAATCCCGACTGCGACGACGAGAAAGCGTCCAGCACGCCATCCGATCGCTCTGGCTCCGACGGCACCCATGGCAGTCCCGCCAAGAAGAGTTCACCGTCCTGGAGGTTGTGGTGGTCTGGAGACAGTCCATCGTCTGAGTTTGGGCTGGAGTCTAGCCAGTGCAAGGTGTTCGTGGAGTCGGACGCCGTCGGCAGGAACCTTGACCTCTCGGCGCTGGCTCATTCGAGGAGCTCTGCGCGCGCCTGTCCGGCATGTTCGGCATCAACAATGCAGATCTGAGGAGCCACATGCTCTACCGCACCATCGCCGGCGAAGTGAAGCACGTCGGCGATGAGCCTTTCAGGTGAGCAGTACATCGATCAGCGACTTCATTGCACTCCCTTTTTTTATATAAAACCAAAACCATACTTACCACAACTCCTTTCATGCCTAATAAACTGAAAAAAAAAAATCACAATACTCTAAGGGCGTCCGCAACAATCTAGCTAGCTTGTTAGCTAGAAGGCATCCACGTCATACATGAAAAAGATAGCAGCCCAGAGAGCTATCTATATTGCTAGCTATTTGTACATTTAATTCTTGCATACACACGGAGAGAGAATGGATATATTGTGCATCATCTTTGTGTCTCTTTGTGTGGAGGTTTCATAACCAACTAAAGATAACAAACTGATAACATATATCTTGACTTGACTCAAACAGTACATTACATAGATGAATTAAAAGATAACTGACTGATAGCATAACCAACTAAAAGTTTTAAACATAAGAAGAAAATAAAATATCCATACGTTACTAATTAATAACCATACATGTTTATTTCAAGCTCAAGCCAAAAGCAAACTGCAGGAAGAAGCAGCATGGACCAAAATGAATCTGAACAAACTACATCGTTCAGGTAGAAGCACCATAAGTCAGAAGTCATCTTTGACCCAACAACCTTCATCTTTGTCCGCTAGAAATGTCAATCAACCACATACCAACGTTTCTGGAAAAAGAAAACAAACAATAAGTTAGCTTACTTAATATAATTAACAGTGCCAATAAGAAAAAGACATTCATGACAGATCTTACATGAGGTTATTATAAAAAAAATACTAATGGGGAGCCCTATGGCCAAAACGCTGCCAAATGTGCTCAATTAAATTATCTTTAAGTTGAGTGTGAACTGAGTGAGCACGAATAGCAGAATTTCTGCGACGAACATCATTGAAGCATGGGTTAGTGTTTGAGGCCTTTTGCACTTCAGGAGGAAGAACAATTGATTCTCCAGGAATTGCGTTCAGATCAATAGACTCCTTAGCCATTTCTCCCTCATCTTCCACTATCATGTTGTGGAGAATAACACAAGCTTTCATGATTTGTCAAATAATCCTTGTGCTCCAAGATCGTGCTGGACGACGCACAATGTTGAAGCGAGCCTGCAGAACGCCATCGGCTAGGTAATAACCAGTATCATATTGCCTACCATTGACAAAAAAATTGGACCCGAGGAGCTAGATGAACTACCCGCCATCTTTACCTTAATCTTCATAAAAATCCGGCTAGCAAGAGAGTCAAGGGCTTGTTGCTCGGCTGAGAACTCTTCTAAGGGGTCTACAGAATCATCAGACTGATCCGACATGTTTGGAGACAAGTTTAGAAAGGGATACAGAGGATGGAGAGGAGGCCTGGTCATTTATATATGTACGCACACACAGAGGACTAATACGTTTTGACTACTATACTAAACTGTATTGGAACTACAAAATAATAATAATGGTATTGTATGATAATTAGCAATGCATTTATACATGTTTAAAAAAATAGCAGTAAATAAAAAGAAGAGAGTACCTCAGTTACTGTTGCCGGCCAATTTCTCCCTTAGCATCTTCAGGGCGAGGACATGCTCAGCTCTAATATCCTCTGTCATCTCCCTAGTGTCCATACACAAGAGTTTTTGATATGATTCTAGTAAAGTAGCCTCCCTATTAAGCCTTGCTGTTTCAAACTTCTTATTAGAAATGCGTTCTTGTGCCTCTAAGAAATCTTCCTGTCGTTTTTTTGTTGCAGCTTGAATCTCAATGAATTTCTTCAGGTCTTCGTCTATACCAATATCATCATCGTTGACTGTACCTTTACCATTGCGTTGTTTCTTAGCTTTTTTTGTCCCTATAGGACGTTCCATTTCTCCTATAACTTTTGGTGTCCCTGAGGTGTCAGTTGTCTCATCTTCTCCTACAACTTTTGGTTTTTCAAGTTCTTCCAAGATTGCATGCCACTTGGGTCCAGCAGTGCTCAACTGTGAATGGACCTTCCTTAGGATAGTCATCCAAATAAAACTGCTTAGTCATGTCTCTTAACTGGTCATCTGAATATCCGCTAAGATAAACTGAGGTAGCCTTCTTCCAACAAGCACAAAAAAATCTCACCCATCTCTTAATTTTTTGCCAGCGATCTTTGAGATGTTTCACCTCTCTTTTTCGATTTGTAGGTGTAGTGCTATTGTACAGTTCATGCACATCTCCCCAGTAGCTCTCATTTTTCTTGCAATTCCCATTGATTGGGTCATTTGAGTGAAATAGCCATGCACTGACCTGAATTTAGAAAACATGATTAATTATAGGTTCATATATTTTTGAAGGTACAAAAAGAAAGCCAGCGACCAGTGCAAAAGTTAATGATAAAAATTTACTTACTAGCCTCTCATCCTCGTCTTTATCGAATACAATACGCTTTGCAGTCCTGACATTATTTCCATCGTCTAAGTTGATGATAGTTTTGCCTTTCAAATTTTTTGTACCATTTTGGTTTCCTGAGTCACTACTTGGTGGTGCCAATTGAGAGTCATTTCCCATAGGTGGCCATGGTGCCGAAACATGAGGAATGAATGATTGTTGTCCAGTTTGGAGAAAGCTCGTAAAACCACAAGGTGGATAATACTCGATACCACTGAAAAATCAAGTAACCCATAAAACATCAGTGTTACTTCTACCGGAACTAATACAACTACTAAACTACTCCATACCACTGAAAAATCAAGCAACACATAAACCATCAGTGTTACTTCTACTGCAACTAATACAACTACTTAGAATAATCATTCTGCAAAACTTGAATAATCATTTAGGCTGCAAGTACAACAAAATGAGACTTACTAATTTGGAGATGTGACTCCTGACGATTTGGCTTGTGGAAAAGGTACAGACCACCATGCTGTACAGAGGTAGCGTCGTACCATCAGTTGAGAGAAAACAATTATTGAGAAAAAAGGATAAGAGGGCAACATAAGCCATGAATAATATAGCTAATTTCAACACATTTGTACAACATAGGGCTATACCATAGGGATTTTTACAAAGATATATATGAAAGGACCTTGATGTCGCCTAGAGGGGGGGGTGAATAGGCCTGTTTAAAATCACAGCTCAAAACTTTGTTAGAGATGCCCGGCACTACCGCCCTAAGCCCGGAACTGCCGCACCCCGGCACTGCCGGCCTCAGCCCGGTACTGCCGCGCCAACACTGCCCGAGCCTGCAGTTCAAAATCTACCAAGGGGAAAATAGATCGAGTAAATTACTGAGCTTCCTAGGGTAGAGTTGAACCTATTTCACCACTTGAATGTATGCAGAAATGTACAAGTGAGTAGATCGGCACCAAACCCTAAAATCACCACAAATGAAAGTGGAGAGCAATACAAACAACAAGAACACAATCGAGACAAGGTATTTATCCCGTGGTTCAGCTCACCACCAAGGCTTGCCTATGTCCACGTTGTTGAGGAAGCCACAAAGGCTATGGTCTCTTTCAACCTTGTCCTCGTTCTCAAGTCAAGAGAGCAAGTCTCTTGATATGAGGGTTCTTACTAGATGTAGAGGGTGATAACAAACGTCCCGGAGCTGCCACACAAGAGTTGGAAGCTTCCGGGCGACGCCTAGCCGGCTAGGAGCCTTGCTCCAAGAGTAATAAACACAATCCACCGGCTTCAACGCGAACCAAGTGCTCTAGGAGTTGTAGAACAGTTTGGAGAGCTCTCTAATGCAGTTTGGAGGGTCAAACTCTCATGGATTTGCAAGGGAAGCAAAGGAGAAGCTTGAGGGGCTCCAATGGAGAGTTAGGGAGAGAGAGAGCTGCTCTGGTCGCACTTGGGAGGAGAATGGTCGAGATGACCGTTGGGAGAGGCAGGGAGACAAAGGATATACCCCCTGCTGTCCAACAGTAACATTAAGTCCCGGAAGTGCCGCTCGCAGAGCAGAACTTCTGCTCCCCGGCACTTCTGCTCTCAGAGCAGAACTTCTGCTCGAGCAGAACTTCTGCTCGCAGAGCAGCACTTCTGCTCGCAGAGCAGCACTTCTGCTCGCAGAGCAGCACTTCTGCTCTGACACAAACAGCCAAGAATGAGGAATGGAAAACTTGCTGTTGTGGCTTGTTTTTGAGGATGGTTTGGTGGAACTTTTGAGCACTTAGTTGCACATATAAGCTAGAGCATTGTGTCCCCCTTAATAGTACGGCTTTTCCTAAACTCAAATTAAAAGCATAAAAGAATTTAAACGCCTTTGAGCTGGATGCCGCTTTTCTTTGTAATTTGGGGTTCCACCATTTCTTATACTATCCTCTTTCTCAATATCACTTCATAAAGGTTTGCAATCATCCTTGTCTCATCTCTTTGAGTAAACACACCCTTGAGCTTGTGACTTGAATCTTTCCAACACATATGAGTTTAGTCCATGGCTTCAAGTCACCTCCGCTAATGATTTGATCCTCAACATAATATGACTCCTCATAGCTCGATTAGTACCTCGACTCAATGCAAGTACTCTCTTCTTCACCCTAGCCATAGTACCTCAGTCTCCTTGACCTTCACCTTCGCTTAGTACCTCGAAGACCTTTCCTTGCTATCTTCACCCTATCAAGCCATACTCAAATCACATCACATTAAGCATCCATTGAATAATCATTTCTTCAATATTGTGATCCTTGCTTGAACATCTTATAGATATGAATGTTGAGATCAATCAAGCTTCACATAGAGTGTCATATATGAATCAACATCAATATGGTGAAGCCAATTCACGGTTCCTTATATTCTCTCCATTTTGGCTTGACACTCAATAGTCACTTCAATCTCCATCTTCATACTTCTAGCTTGATCAAATCAATGCAAAGTGATTTCCCAAATCATTATCCATACAAGCAAACCAAAGTAGAGACCGACTTATATCCAATATGAGTTGTGTCCTTTGTCATTTCAGCTTTGCTTGGCATTTCCTCACTTATGCATTCTTGATTCATTCTTCATCCTTGATCAAAGCTATTTCACTATCAAACTCTTCTCGCTCATGAAAAGCAACCCATTGTTGAGACCATTCCAAAATCATCAATCCATGTCTCACTTGTCATTTGCCAAATATGCTTGCTTTCTCATGATGCCATGATATCCCACAACATAGAAGCCATATCATCAACTCTATTTGCATTGTTGTCTTTTGCTTGAACAAGATTGTTTCCATGATCTTCCAATAAAACAATACACAATTTTGGCCTTCATTTCAACACTATGTGGAATATCATCAAGTTTGCTTTTCTTGTTGAACCTTTGATACACTTAGCAAACTTGTTAGACCTTTAATTATGTTGTCACTCAATTCACCAAAACCCACTAAGGGCTAGATGCACTTACAATCTCCCCCTTTTTGGTGATTGATGACAACACAATTAAAGCTTACAAGAGATTGATAAACATTAAGATTTTGAATCCTATGATATAGTGAGCTCCCCCTAAATGTGTGCATTGAAAGGAATTTCAAATTTTGGCTTCAAATGCCAAATGCACATATTTGAGACAAAGTGTGGAAACTCTCTTATATCTTAGCATTCGTGGGGTGCAAGGTGTCAACATGATAACCGTGATGCTCATGAGACAGTTCATGCACTCAGAGATTGCTGGCCAGCAGAGAGCGGCACTGCCGCACTAGAGAGCGGCACTGCCGCACTTGCCTGACCAACACTAGAGAAACAAGCACAAGCACTCAAGGCATGAATGTCACACAATAGCATAAATGATTCTTGTCAAGAGCATCAAATTATCCTTGCACACATCACATAATAAATCTTATATGCCTCTCCTTTACCCCTTTCCATCCTCATATCAATCTCTCTTCCCTTACAATGTCCCCCAAAATTTCTCCCCCTTTGGCATTAATCTCCAAAAAGGATCTCTCCACCAAAAGGAAGAAATGATGGTAGACAAGTGAGGGATAGAGGTAGGTAAAAGTTTAGCATATATGATTTCTCTTCTATGTTTTTCTACCAAACAAAGTATGCAACACTTTAAGTCAAGATTCTCAAGAGGTTAGCATATTTAGCTCATACCTCACATAGGTGACATAACATGAGACAAACTCACATAATCACCACAAGAGGTATCAACCAAATATCTATCTCATTCTCTAATCGTCACCATAAGAACAAACTCATGGTGTGACTCAAAATATTGCATACACATGCACACTCTAGCATGTAAGGGCCTAGATGCACAAAGGTAATACAAATGTTCATAGAGTGATATACCTTTGTTCTAAGCCTCATAATCTCCACCATGATGATGATTTTGAATTTAGTGCTTTGATGGGCCTAGCACTTCATTAAGTAAAAGATCTCATTTGTGCCCATCTCTCCTTTTCATCATCTTCAAGGAGACATTTCAAACTTGTGCTTCATCTTAGTTGAAAGTCCATTGCTAGCTCTTGTTGTCATTTTGAGATACCAATTGAAGACATATTTCTTGATATATCAAGTGAAAGATTATCCACCAATATCAATTGAAATATGATCTTCATAGTTTGACACCAATGGAAGGAATCTTCACAAGTTGATGCCAATAGGAATGGATGCTTGTATCTCATAATATCACCTAGATGTCGACCTAGGGAATGCTCACGGAGACAAGAGATAGCATTAAATTGCACAAGCGATAGTTTTACAACTAGTGACCATTTGAATGTGGAAAGCATGTGGATCACTAATTGTAAAACCTCATAACATAAACTAAATCCCCCTTATTTGATAGTGCATACATATGTATGTGGAAAGCAAAACATATGCACTTTTGGTCAATTAAGTCTAAATAAGGAAATTTAAGCTATATTATGGAGAGTAGCTACATAAGAGTTAAAATTGCAAACCAAATAAATATGAGAGATAACATTACTATTTTGGATTGATTTGGCTATGTAGCATACCCATGAGAAACTCATTCTCACCAAGAGACTACACAAGTTCACTAGAAGAAAATGTTAGTCTCAAAAGACACAAGACATAGAATAGACTCCCCCTTAATATGTGCATCAAGTACTCGAACTACTTGTGAAATGCACTTGAATCACTTTAAGAGTCTAGAGGAGTTCATGCTATATCTTGGTCAAGGCACACCAAATTTGCAACAATTGAAATTATGCCAAAGAGAACATACCACCACTTAGGTAGAGAGATCACCACATAGATTTTCATTGATATGACCATCATAAGTGAGACTTGATGATATGGATGGCCATACTTTTTCACTTGATGATTCATGGTGAATTAAAGCTCTTGTGATCATCCAAGATCCACATTAGGTTCCTAGTTCTTTCTCTACCTAAAGCAACTCACATAGAAAGCAAATGGTAAAGTTCATGAAATTTGCAAATTGTGAACTAGGAGTTACCACTCTTGTTGACGAGATCCTGGGTGATCAAAGGGATGGATCCATGTGACTTGATGAGCTTTAGATGAAGAATTAGCAATGAACATCCAATCTTTACTTCTTTTCTTCAACTCACATAAATATAGTTCCTCCAAAGGATTGGGGCATCCGACAACAAAACTAGGAGCATTCAGTTTATAAAGACTGAGACCTCCAAGAATAATCTTTGGAGCACCCAAAGATTCCATTGGAACTATCCATCCTCCTTTGAAGTTCTTCTTTCTCCAATGTTTGAGATTACACAATATGAGCTTGAGAGAAGGCAGTTTGTCTCATGAGATAGAAAGTAAACTCCCCCTCAATTTGTGCATACAAGAGTACACAAAGCACACTTATGCACATCAACAATATGAGGTCAAAGGAGAAGTCTACACTATGTTTCAACTCATTTCAAACTCCTTCAAGCTGCTTGCAATCCAACTTTTCAGATTCTGTCTTCCTTGGAGAAAAATTCATATCTCTCAGACCATTAAGCCAATATGCATGAAATTTGGTACAGAGCTGCATCTATGAGTCCTTTAACTTCTGTAAAAATTTCAGCTCATTTGGACTCCATTTAGTCAGTCAAATCAATTTTTCACCAAAATTGCTCAAGTCTGAAACTGCATTACTGAAACTGACATAATTCAACCAAAAACTGGTGTTCTTCTCAGTCAATCTCCATGAAAACATTCAGTCCTCTTGTCAATGATTGAAGTCTTGTGAATTCTTCTAATATAGCATATCCAACTCAACCTCAACATCATGCTCTAGGTCCACAAAATGGACGGTTGTCAGCTGCTGTGTGTGGAGGTGGCGCAGCAGTGCTGCTCATGGTGCAGCAGTGCTGCTCATGGCCCGGCAGTGCTGCTCGTGGCCCGGCAGTGCTGCCCGTGGCCCGGCAGTGCTGCTCGTGGCCCGGCAGTGCTGCCCGTGGCCCGGCAGTGCTGCCCGCTGAGCGGCACTGCTGCTCGCACATCAGCAGTAGGTTGTAGATTATCTTCAACATGAGGAGCCTCCACATCTTGAGAGTGAGTCAACACACTTCGACTTCTACCAACCTCATCTTGCTTTAGGTGAAGAGTAACCTTTAGGCTTGTGATGCATCCAAATGAATAAGCACAACCTCTTCTTATTGATTTCCTATGAATAAGCTCAACACAAAAGGTATTAGTAGCACAAGCACTAGTTTCTCATTTAGTAACCCTTTATGTGTGGAAGGCAAATGGGCTACCAAAATAGAGAAACCTCATAACATGGACTAAATCTCCCTTAATGCCACATGCACACTCTTTTGAGTCGAATGGAAGTGTGAATGTGCATGGTTGGTCATTTAAGTCCAGGGGGGCAGATTTAAGCCATATTATGGTGAGTGACTAATCATAGACGAATCAACCCAAAATTAACTAGAGAGAACACATCACATAGTTTTGGATTGATGGCATTGATATGATAGCACACTCCATTTAAGAAACACATTCTCATTTAGTGAGACTACATAAATCACTCAGAGAAATGGTTAGTCTCACAACTCTAGTCATAGAGTAAATTCCCCTTTTATAAGTGCTCTAAGTATTTGAATTTCTCACATAGCACTCTATTCATTTAAGAACATGGCATTTTACTCTATGTCTAGGTCATGGCAACAATAGAATAATCAAATTTAACTTATGCCAAGAAATACTCACAACCATTTGAGCATGTAGATGGCCATAAGATGAGAATGAGAATTTGCCATTCTACCATATGACAAGATTTCATCAAGTAGAGAGTTCTTGAGATTTGAGTGATAATTGCTTCTACTTGAGCTTTCTTGAAATTTTTGGTTTAAGGTCCACAAAGAACACCAAGTCATGTATGTTGCTTGTTGTGATTGATCAATTCAATTCCAATCATACTTTTCTTCCAAGACCAACAACCAATACATATCCTCAAGTGCTTTCTTTCCCTAAGTGACTACACAAGACACAAAGAGATAAGATTTGAAATAAATTGCACTTGAGATTTAGTTGTTACCACCCTTCTTGAAACATAATGGATGAGGTGGCTTCTTCATCTTCACTTTGCTTATCATCATGTTGTAGACTTCATCCATGGCTTGGACTTATCTCAGCCACTACTATCTGCATAGGGGCGGCACTGCCGCTCTGAGGCGCGGCACTGCCGCTCTGAGGCATGGCACCACAATATCAGAGATGTCAGCGGAATTTGGTGCAATAGTAGCTTGAGGATCTTCTATCTTTGTACCCAGAACTTCTTGTGGTCTTATATCACCAATGGGCATTTTCTTGATTGTCTCACAAAGTGGTTCCTCATTACCTACAACATGAATAAGATCTTGCTCTACTAGAGAGCCATTAAAAGCATCATATGAAAGATGATTCATTTGAACTCAAAGTACTCTAGCCACTCCTAATAATTCTCAAACATACACATATTTGTGAACTATTAGAGACTACACAAGTCAAGTGGCTAGCTAGCAAGGGTTAGGTACTTGTTACCGAGATGAGTATGAAGTTAGAGATATATACATCAATTCATCCTTGGGTCAATCTTGATAGAATAGTCAATATGAATAAGATTGATAGCTTGAGATGATATTTTCAATAAAAGTTACTCAAGCACCCCAAGGCTTCATATCACCTTCAAGTACCTACAACACTTACAAAGCACAATTTGGTACCCATACCAAGATGGGTCCATCAAGGTTAGTCACAAGAGACTTAGGCACCCAAATGGCCTTTGTGCTAGTATATGGTGAACCAATCACCTTTCTAGCACAAGTCTCATTTTTGGGCCTCCTAAGCAATTTTGAATCAATTGACAAGTTTGGCTTAAGAGTGTTACCCATGGGACACTCCACATTTAGGTGTCCCTTTCCTCTACAAGTGTAGCATAGGCGTGTCTTGTTATTCTTAGCCTTGTTTTCTTGCAATTTGCTTGCTACCTTGCTACTAGGCCTCTTTCTTGATGATATCAAGCCTTTGTCCTTCATGTAGGGGCATGATGCAATTTCATGACCCTTCTCATTGCACTCATAACACTTCCTCTTACTTCTTCTTGTCTTCTTGTTTGGAAGTGTGGCTTGGTCATCAACCTTGTTGGAACACATCGAGGCATTGTGTCCCATGTTGGAGCACTTGACATGATCCATATTGTTCTTCTCTTGAATCTTGCTCATGCCCTTCTCTTCTTTCTTGGTGGCCTTGGGTGCTTTTCTGTTTTGCCCAAGTGCGGCACTTCCGCGTTTGTGCGCGGCACTACCGCGTCGCGGCACTTCCGTGGGTGGGCGCGGCACTTCCGCACTATGGACAAAATACACTTTTCCAACATGCTCCTTGGCTTTGCCATTGTCGGACTTGTGACCTTGTTGATGGGGTTTCATGCATGCTGCAGTTGATCCCTTCTCAAGCTTCTTCACCATGTCTTCACGGTTATCTTGAGAAGGTTGAGCAATGCACTTGCCCTTCAATTGAATCAAGTCCTTGAGCCTTGCAACCTCTTCTTTAAGTTCATCATTCTCTTGCACAATGAGGTCATCACAAGACTCTACAAGCACATTCTCAACACAAGACATATTTCCTTGCGAACAACAAGGGTTAGCATGAGATAAATCAAATTGAACTTGTGTACATGTGCACTTGTGAGGTTGGAAGGATTTTACCGATGTTACCACAACCTCATGACTGATTTCTAGCATGATATGAGAATCCATAAGCTTCTCATGAGAGCACAAGAGCTCATCATGACTTTCTTGCAAAGTCTCATACTTGCTAGTAAGCCTTTCCAACTTGTCCTTGAGCATATAATTCTCATCTTCTAATTGAGCAACACAAGATAGAGAGATAATAGTACGAGTTTGCTCAATTGACAAGTTTTCATACCTTTCGACCAAAATAGCATGAGAGCACTTAAGCTTTTCATGCTTTTCGGTCAACTTCTCCAAGCATTTGATCTTTTTGACAAGAAACTCTTCTTGCTTGTGAAGTGACTCTTCTTGCTCACTAATTTTCTCCATGAGCTTGAGCACCATCAACTTGTCTTTCTTGCTTAGATGAGCAAGGTGTTGAGTGACCTCATCATTATCACTCTCATCTTCACTCTCACTACCACTCTCACTTGAACTCTCACTCTCACTTGCCACATTCTTCTCTTCATTTGCCATGAGACCCATATGAGAAGTGGCATAGAGAGTTGAGCATCTCGGTGAGGTGGATTCATCAATTGGCCTCCACCGATCACAAGCTTCTTCCTCCTTCAAAATGTTAGCCTCACAAGAACTATAGGAAGTAGAAGCACCACATGTATAATCCTTGTTCTCACCAACCATTTCATTACCTTCCACATATGTCGGTGAGGGAGTGGTTGTGCCATGATCACTTAGGCCTTTTGGGAGAATCACTTGAGGCTCTTCAATTGTTGGTGAAGTTGAGCACTCCTCAAGTGATTCCTCTAATGAGAGCAACCTCTCATCACATTTGGACTTATCATATCTTTCTTTGAGTGTGGTCCAAATGAGATGAGCATCCTCAAGTGGTTCACCATCTCCAAATATGACGGCATCAAGTACATCTTCACTCAAGGCACTAAATAAGACATTAGTAGCTTGAGCATTGAGTTGTAAGCATTTCACTTCCTCTTTAGTTAGATAGTCCAAATCATCACTAGGAGGTGAAATGCTCACATCTACAATCTGCTCGAGTTGAGGACCCATGGCCCTAAAAACATCAAGTATACTAGCAGACCAAGATGTATAATTTGAGCCATCGGAAAGTAAAAGTTCTAGAGATACTTCCTCACTTGTCGACATCGTCTCTCAAGGCGGTTAAGCCCGTAATTGAGAGCCCAGGCTCTGATACCAATTGAAAGGACCTTGATGTCGCCTAGAGGGGGGGGTGAATAGGCCTGTTTAAAATCACAGCTCAAAACTTTGTTAGAGATGCCCGGCACTACCGCCCTAAGCCCGGAACTGCCGCACCCCGGCACTGCCGGCCTCAGCCCGGTACTGCCGCGCCAACACTGCCCGAGCCTGCAGTTCAAAATCTACCAAGGGGAAAATAGATCGAGTAAATTACTGAGCTTCCTAGGGTAGAGTTGAACCTATTTCACCACTTGAATGTATGCAGAAATGTACAAGTGAGTAGATCGGCACCAAACCCTAAAATCACCACAAATGAAAGTGGAGAGCAATACAAACAACAAGAACACAATCGAGACAAGGTATTTATCCCGTGGTTCAGCTCACCACCAAGGCTTGCCTATGTCCACGTTGTTGAGGAAGCCACAAAGGCTATGGTCTCTTTCAACCTTGTCCTCGTTCTCAAGTCAAGAGAGCAAGTCTCTTGATATGAGGGTTCTTACTAGATGTAGAGGGTGATAACAAACGTCCCGGAGCTGCCACACAAGAGTTGGAAGCTTCCGGGCGACGCCTAGCCGGCTAGGAGCCTTGCTCCAAGAGTAATAAACACAATCCACCGGCTTCAACGCGAACCAAGTGCTCTAGGAGTTGTAGAACAGTTTGGAGAGCTCTCTAATGCAGTTTGGAGGGTCAAACTCTCATGGATTTGCAAGGGAAGCAAAGGAGAAGCTTGAGGGGCTCCAATGGAGAGTTAGGGAGAGAGAGAGCTGCTCTGGTCGCACTTGGGAGGAGAATGGTCGAGATGACCGTTGGGAGAGGCAGGGAGACAAAGGATATACCCCCTGCTGTCCAACAGTAACATTAAGTCCCGGAAGTGCCGCTCGCAGAGCAGAACTTCTGCTCCCCGGCACTTCTGCTCTCAGAGCAGAACTTCTGCTCGAGCAGAACTTCTGCTCGCAGAGCAGCACTTCTGCTCGCAGAGCAGCACTTCTGCTCGCAGAGCAGCACTTCTGCTCTGACACAAACAGCCAAGAATGAGGAATGGAAAACTTGCTGTTGTGGCTTGTTTTTGAGGATGGTTTGGTGGAACTTTTGAGCACTTAGTTGCACATATAAGCTAGAGCATTGTGTCCCCCTTAATAGTACGGCTTTTCCTAAACTCAAATTAAAAGCATAAAAGAATTTAAACGCCTTTGAGCTGGATGCCGCTTTTCTTTGTAATTTGGGGTTCCACCATTTCTTATACTATCCTCTTTCTCAATATCACTTCATAAAGGTTTGCAATCATCCTTGTCTCATCTCTTTGAATAAACACACCCTTGAGCTTGTGACTTGAATCTTTCCAACACATATGAGTTTAGTCCATGGCTTCAAGTCACCTCCGCTAATGATTTGATCCTCAACATAATATGACTCCTCATAGCTCGATTAGTACCTCGACTCAATGCAAGTACTCTCTTCTTCACCCTAGCCATAGTACCTCAGTCTCCTTGACCTTCACCTTCGCTTAGTACCTCGAAGACCTTTCCTTGCTATCTTCACCCTATCAAGCCATACTCAAATCACATCACATTAAGCATCCATTGAATAATCATTTCTTCAATATTGTGATCCTTGCTTGAACATCTTATAGATATGAATGTTGAGATCAATCAAGCTTCACATAGAGTGTCATATATGAATCAACATCAATATGGTGAAGCCAATTCACGGTTCCTTATATTCTCTCCATTTTGGCTTGACACTCAATAGTCACTTCAATCTCCATCTTCATACTTCTAGCTTGATCAAATCAATGCAAAGTGATTTCCCAAATCATTATCCATACAAGCAAACCAAAGTAGAGACCGACTTATATCCAATATGAGTTGTGTCCTTTGTCATTTCAGCTTTGCTTGGCATTTCCTCACTTATGCATTCTTGATTCATTCTTCATCCTTGATCAAAGCTATTTCACTATCAAACTCTTCTCGCTCATGAAAAGCAACCCATTGTTGAGACCATTCCAAAATCATCAATCCATGTCTCACTTGTCATTTGCCAAATATGCTTGCTTTCTCATGATGCCATGATATCCCACAACATAGAAGCCATATCATCAACTCTATTTGCATTGTTGTCTTTTGCTTGAACAAGATTGTTTCCATGATCTTCCAATAAAACAATACACAATTTTGGCCTTCATTTCAACACTATGTGGAATATCATCAAGTTTGCTTTTCTTGTTGAACCTTTGATACACTTAGCAAACTTGTTAGACCTTTAATTATGTTGTCACTCAATTCACCAAAACCCACTAAGGGCTAGATGCACTTACAATATAGGTGGAGGTGTGACCAGATTTTGCACACATACATGGATCTACGAGTAATCCGTATACAAATAAATAAATCTCCAAGTGCTTTACCTGATTGGCTTCCGGGAGTAGGAGCAGTAGCACCACCACCACACAGAAACGGAGGGAGATGAGCAGATGAATGAAGCACATGATCTGGAGCAGATCTGGCCTGATACGCAGGAGTAGGAGCACGAGAAGGTTCATCCTCATCTGGTGCTGGAGCCATCTGACGTTTGGTTCGCCGGCTCATCTACGACAGCTGCAAATGGATATGATACGATTCGATCTAGGTTTCGGACTGGGGAGAGAGGTTGAAAAAGGAAGAATACGATGAGGAGCTGGCCTTGCTTTGGAGTTTCAGCAACTAAATCGGAGGGAGGAGGAGGCGGGAGTACCTGGATTGAGGAGGATTTTTGCGCCCAGCCACGGAGGATTCGCGCGCTATGGTGAAGAACTCGCGCGCACAACGAATCTGGGAGCGGTAGAAAACGCTAGAAGAAGAGCTAGCAGTAGACGAGGAAGCCGGCGATTTGGCGCATCGTGCTGTGTGCGAGATAAGCGACGAGAGAGTCGCTGGCTCGATTTTTTTTTGCACGTTCTCTTTCCTCCACATAGGATGCATGCTGATGTGTATATCTAAATAGCTAGCTGACTCAGCCTTGTTGCGGACGCCCTAAACCATACTCCGTTTTCTCACTTTTCTTCACTTGTTTGCAGTGCGTTTGTGAAATCAGCGCGGAGGATCACAGTACTGAGCGACGCTGGCAACTGATGACCGACCAATGGAGATCGGCTGCAATAACTTCCTTTTAGGGCGCTACGCTCCTAGGATGCAGTGCAATGCAATAAGCCGGATGCACAGCCAAGCATGCTGCCGCGTGCATTCGGTTTCTGCTTGTATCAGGCAGGCCTAGAGAGTTTACAGCTTAGGAGTCAGGAAACTAAGCTGATGCGGTTATTCGTATTTTTAGGTCCGCTTTGGATTGCTGCATGCTTTTCTTGTTTTCCACGCTTGTTCGGCGAAAATGAACTGATTCATGTGAGATTCATCTTACTGAGATTCCTATGAAATTTGTACGCATTTCTGGGATCCAATGGGGGTTTCATCACTTTGGCTGCCGTTTTCTGATAATGCAGACAGGCTGCCGTTTCCTGATAATGCAGACAAGATGTAATCTTGATCCTGAAGCGAACCTCTCCGTTTCCCTTTTTTGAATTGTTCAAACTGATGAAAACCTTCTGGTGGTCCAGAAAACCGACTGCTAGCTCGCTCCTGGCCTCTGGCATCCCGACCGGTGGAGCAGCGGTGCCAACAAAGACAGGAGCAGCAGCAGGTGAACAAATGCCTGGAATATACGTACAGTACTTCGTACGTACTGCCCTCGTCACTGGCACTGTGAATTGTGACCAAGGCTGTGTTTAATTGCAAATTTTTTTACTGTAGCGTTTTTGTTGTTACTTGACAAACTTTGTCTAAATATAGACTACCTAGACTCAAAAGATTCGTCTCGACATGTACATACTAAAAGTATAATTAGTTATTTTTTTACCTACATTTAATGCTTCATGCATACTCCCTCCGTGTCGTCCGGAAAGCGTGTCTGTGAGGGAAACACGGTTTTCTAGAGACAGTTATTTAGGGACGGAGGGAGTACGTCGAAACATTGATGTGATGATTGATGTGATGAAAATTTTTGGGAAATGGGGGAACTAAGCAGGGCCGAACATCGTTGTTCGAGAGTCTGATCTTCACCTGCGCCGGCTGTAGGGACACCCGCGTGAGGTCTCCCTCTCTCTTATTAACTTTACTGAATCGACAAGCTAGCCTCCTCCTCCATCATATATTAAGCTTAATAAGCACATGCATGGCCTCGTACGTCAATGCAATGAGCAGGACACCCCCACTCGCAAATACCTTGTGGCGTTGACGGTGGGTTACAGCGAGAGAGTCAATGTCAATGCGACACTTCACAAGGTAACGGTGGGTTACTGGAGTAGTTATTTATTATCTGACTCTGTCTGATGCATATGGTTTGCTGTAAACTGAATGCTATATGATATATGGAATACACTATACTTGTCATTGCAAACAACACACAATAATGGATGCATGATGCAGTTCTCGAACAACTTCGACGTGATGCTGTTCCACTACGACGGTCGGGCGACAGAGTGGGATGACGAGTTCGAGTGGTCCAGGCAAGCCATTCATGTCAGCGCGGGCCGTGCCTAGCCCGGGCCCGGGCCGGGGCGGGCGGGCCGGCCCGATGGCCATCTATAGCCGGCGCCCTGTCGTTTGACTGCCGCGTCAAAACATTTGTGCTGCTTGCTCGCTTCGCCCAGGATATTTGCTTGCTGCTGCACGATCCCTGTGCTCGCAGTACTATAGTCAGTGCCGCTTCCATTGACATCGTTTCATTATCGTGTTGTTGTTCGTTTATGAATTTCCGCTGCTGACTAATCAGATACCGCCGGTACTAAACATAAAGAACACAAGCATTGGTGTTCGTAATTAACCATGTATTTTTGTGCCGAACTTTGGTCGTACCTGACGACTGAAGGTCATCATTTTCCGCGACAGACAGAGGTACTGATTGATCAACAAAGGTTCGTCAACGACGACGGTGCAGATCGCACCATCGCGCACACGCAGGTCGCAGGCAGCAGACACTGACCGGACCAGCTACCACCAGGAGACAAAAGAATGGCTCCGTCACTAGGCCGGCCCCCGCCCCTGGCTTGCCTTGCTTGTTCGGTAGGTGTTGTCGACCGCCGTCGCTGTCGCCGATGGCAACACGAGGGCGGGCGGGCGGGGGAGAAAGGCGCGGGCGCACGGCAAAGGCGAAGCGAGGGTTAGCGGCCAAGTAACAGGCGTCGTCCCGTCCTCACCGGCCGGCTCACCGCACCGCGAAACCGAAACGACAGGAGCGTGTCGTCAGACACAGTCCACAATTGCTGATGCCGACGGGTCTGGTCGGTCATGGGTCAGAGGAAGCAGAGGCGACAGGGATTAGCACTGCAGCAGGATCATTACTGTCGCTTGTACTAGTCCATAATATACGTACTCCCCTTGTACCCATATTAGTTGACGTTTTAGAAAAAATTAGAGTTAAACATTGGAAATATAAATCATCAATTACTATTAAGTTTCTAAGTTTACAAATATAAAAATTATATGAATAGATTTGTCTTGAAGAATACTTTCATAAAAGTATACATATATCACTTTTTCATAAATATTTTTATAAAAATAAGAGGTCAAAGTTATGTTTTGAAGACCGTGTCGCTGTTCTAAACGTCAACTAATATGGGTATGGAGGGAGTAAGTACTACCTACCTACCGCGGCTGTTGTCGCTAATCACAAGACCGTGACAACAACAACTAGTCCGGGCATGATCGGCGGAAAAAAAAATAGGGCAGTGACCATCCCTATACGAATCCTGTGTGGACTGTGTGACTGTAGCGTGAATCTATTTTAATTCTTTCCCTTCCATGTTTAGTTACGGCTCACTTGCCATAAACTCAATCTCCACAGTGCTTCGTGCGGATGGTCCTCACCAGATTTGTTTCATGATCGGCAGGTCAAAGGATCGGCACATGTTTATGTTTATGACTTTGGATGCAATGCATGTCGCCCACGCTTCATGGCGCAAGTGTCGGGAACGGACCCTGGCTAGCTTAAATGCTTCCGCAGTTCCGCTGTCGGGATTGTAAAAACTAATCCGTCAGAGTGTACGGAGGGGCAGTAGGATTAGCGTAGCAGGCGATGGAATTAACTGGCAGATTTGATGGTTGATGAGACAGCCTACGAGGAAATAATACTACCACCAGCAGTGGTCACCGAGCAGCAACAAGTGCCCGATTGCGCGAGGCGATCGCACAGTGGTGGCATGACCTGAACCAAACGGAACATCATTGGAAATTTAGAATTCGGTGAAGCCTCACTTCCCCAACTAGTGCAGCGTCCTGTTGTCGCGTGAGGCGGTGTCGCGTTCGCGGCTGGCTGTGCCTACTGCCGCGATCCGGCAGAGCGAAGCGTGCGCTGCTGCACCGGTTCGGTGCGCGCTCCGTGCCTCCGTGCCCGCGTACAGTACGGTTGACGAGTCGCCGTCACGCGCTGTCCGCTTCGTAGGCTTTCTAATCGATCGGGTCTGTTCAGGCGACACCGTCGTCGGTCTGTCGGTGCTCGCAACCATCGCTGTCGCAGTTGTCCGCTAGTAGTATACAGTACTACTGTAGTAGCTCTTGCTTTACCTTCAGAGAACTGGTTCCCCTTCGGACACGGAGAACGACGGCCGCCCGTGACCATCGCGACGCATCAACCTGCAAGTGCGCCCACTCGCCTCAAGTACAAGTAGCAAGGGGCCGGCCGGAGAAAAGAAAAGCGGCGTCGGTGCGGTGCACGTGCACGCAGTCGCCGGAGCGGCAGGCGTGTCGCCGAGGCGCGACCCAAGCGACAGCAAGTGGACAGCGGCGCGCAGGCAACGGGAGAAGGGTCCGAGCTAGGGCGAGACGAAGCACGTAACTGCTCGGTCAGCACTCAGTGTCTCAGCAGCAGGGTTAACAAGTCAACGACCGAGGCGACTTCGCCGCGGCACACTGCACCATGTCGGAGGCAGAGGCTGGCCGGGGAGAAGACCTCCGCTTCCGACGAGCGGTAATCAATTACCCGCTCAACGCTCATCCAATCGTCAACGGGCCTGCTTGCCGTGTGCGCCTGTGCCTTCGTGTAGGCACAACAGAGATGAAACAAAGCTTGAGTAGTATTCTTCCTGCTCCCTCTTCTCTGATCTTCCTGCTAGTAGTAGACTGAAATCCATCCAATCGAAGCAGAGCAGGCTTCTCCAATAATAATGCAGTATATTGACTATGGAGAGCAGGCATCTCCAACTTTGCAGGCAAACTAATAACCTAGCGCTAGCACACAGGAGCATCTCCAACTGTGCCGGCGTCGGAAAGAGCATTGCGTTTCGTCGCCGGCGGCGACGCCTCCTACTCACGCCCCCGCAGCAGGCAGCAGGCAGCAGCCATCGGGTCGACGTCGCAACGTCGCCTACGCTTCGCGCGAGCGAGTTTCGAACATTTCTTTTTGGGACCTATGCCCGCACGCCGTTCTGGCTCTGGGTTATTTCCCGGGCCGAGGTGATGTTGAAAGGCTGGGATGGGCCTGGTTACTTACAACCCACTCTGGGCCGTGATTCAATCCAAGTCAGCGGAACAAGGATGGACTATGTCTGAGCCCCCCGGAATCGCCCATGGGCCATGGCCTGTAGGCCAGTTCGATCAGAAGGTTTGAACCATCCAGGCCAGAGATAAAAAAAAAGGTGATCAATCATTATGTACCCGATACACTACCAGCGCGCTGTTTGTTTGTTCGCCATCAGTGGAGTACTTATACTATGCTGGTGCCTGGTAGTAAAAGGAAACGCTTTGAGATTTGGTGTTGGTTCTAGAAAGATGCTTCGCCTAATTGCGTGATCGACTAGAAGTTAAGGGAGAAAGTGAAGGGCTTGACAGGCGGACATACTTGCCAAAGAAGTGAAGCAAGTCATGTCACTAGGAAGTTGGGCGCCATACGGGATAGCGAGAACCACTGAAAAATTTGTCTGAGCTCTTAATAACTTGAGACCGGCATCCATTGGTAATTCGGCACAGCGCACATCATCTGAATGTCTCGTCCGAAGCTAGCCCTCGTCCGGTTGGCCAAGGGCGCTCATTCGCTCAGCTCATTCCATACCTAGAAACTATTTCAGGATTGATTGCTTAGTATACATTAAGCTTGCGTTTTAGCTGGATTCTTTCCAGACACTCATTTTGTGATAAACGAACATGGCCTAAACTAGTCGGGGCCTCGGAAGAGCTTCGCCACCCGTTGCAATGAGCGATTAGATGTTTGATTTGATGCCAGAGGCAGAGACTTGCCGAGATGCGAGCCTGGTACCGACGTGGAGACGAAATTTCAGAGTTCAGACAGTGACCTCAACTCACAACATGAAGGGATCTGCAAGACCTGGAAGGGCATTTCTAATGAAAAGATATGTGTGGGTTCAGAGGGGCCGGCCAATAAGATGGCACCTTTATAAGCTCGATGACTTTTTAAATACGCTTATATACGCATGCATTTAGTATTCATACGAAAAATCACAACATTATCATAAATATTGTGCCCCCAGGCCACCCTGCTAGCTCCTGGTTTCGCCACTGGCTTGGAGGTTGATCATCCTTCTTGGAGCGACGACAGCGCTCATAATTAGTGTCACCACCAACTGACCACTGTTAGCTGGAGTACAATTTGACCTCGCACCAAGGTGCCGCCCCCGCCGGGAGATGGGAACTGCTTCGCGGCATTTCTTTGGTTGAGCTTGAGCGATCGCCATCGTGGAACAATGATGAGTACTAGTCCTACAGTGTGGACACATCAGCAAAACCGATTATTAGATGCTTCAGAACGCTTTTTTTGTCTTGGCACGGAGCGCATGCAGATGCAGATGCAGATGCAGATGGATGATGATACGGTCCAGAGGCTCGTGTCAACGTCAGGAAATTGTTGCCGTTTCAGCCCAGCTTCGGCAGATCCAAGAAACCTCTAGAAAATATCGGACGCGTGTGGCCCGTGGGGCCGAGCGAGAGCGAGGGAGAGGGAGAGCCGCAACTACCTATACTCCTCGGCGCAGAAGAATCCAACAACCCCTACCAGCGTCAATCAAAACCATCTGCCGGGCACTCGCGCGGTGACGACGGACCAGCAGCAGCCCATAGGAAGCTGGCTGGCTGGCTGGCTAGCCGTGCCCATCGTCCCGCCGTGAGCCGACCTCGCCGCGCTTGGCCTTACTCGGCAGGTGACACGCACGCCCCCGCCCCGCGGCCCCGCGCGTCGCCACGTCGATCTGGGGGTGTTTGGCCGCCCCGCCCACGCGACAAAACACCACCACCGGGAGTGTGATCGGCGCAGCGTGGAGCCGTGCTCGACGCGCGAGCGTGCGTTGCAGTCGGCATTCGGCAATCGCGGTCGCGACGGACCCCGAGAGAGTCCATTCCTTGTCGTGCGCGGAGCCGAGGCCCTCCTCACACACACATACGGATGACGACGGATCACGGATGGTTTTTAAAGTGAATCATCGCGCGTGCAGCTCGCCGGTCGCGGCCGGCAGCCCAGCAGCAGCAGGCATGCTGCGCGGTGCATGGGGCTTGCCCAACTCAGGCCCCCGCCGACGCGCCACCACGGAGTGCTGAGTCGGAGACGTTGGTGCACGTGCACCTGCTGCGGGGATCGATCACACGCCACCCACCCCGGTGTCCCGTCGTCAAAAACTCCACACCGGGGATCGATTGGGCAGACTGCAGAGAGCTTTGAACCAGCCGCAGCGTCCGAGGACGTCCCCTTGTTATGACCACCTCCACTCATGATGGCCCGTAGCCCAGGCGTTCCACGAGGCCCAAGCAACCCAGCAGGTTCCTCAAGGGCAACGAGTGGACGATACCGTGAAGCCTCCGACCCGCCGCCGCCGCCGCACAGGCCATCTTGCAAATGCTATATGTAATATGCTAGAGGGAAGGAGAGGGATATGAAATATCTGTATAACAATACTTGCTTCCTCGACAAGAAGAACTCGTCTGGACTTCCCCTTTGCTCTGCTCTCTGCCTAGATTCTAATTTCCTGTTCTTCTACCAAATCCCCCACCTGCTCTCTAGTTCGTGACAAATTGGTATCCGGAGCCTTGATTCCTCGACCGATTTTTGTTCTTCACCTTGAGCTGGGATCGTAACCCCCGACGGCTGGGATCTTCCTTGCTGCTTAGGCATCGAGTTGAGGAACCCATAGGTCCGTGCCGAGGCTGGTCCGCTCGGTGTTGAAGCAAGTCGCCGGAGTCTCCTTCATCCTGGATCCCCACCAGATAGATCACGAGCACTTCACTCGCTTCCGCAAGCACCTTGGCGCCATGGATCCCAACACCAAGCTCATCCTCGACGAGCTGAAGTCCGTCCAGACCAACCTAACCAACCGGATCTCGGCGGTGGAGCACTCCATCGGCGACCGTGTCGGCTCGCTGGAAGAGGCAGCCAAGGTGTTCGATGAGTGGAAGCCGCGCATGGACGCCTCTGTCCAGGAGCTGCGCACCGAGATCGGCGCGTTCCGGAAGACGGAGGAGAAAGTCGAGTCGATGCGGGAGGAGATGACCGCCCCGCGCAAGTCCGCGAGCCGGTCCGTCCTCGACGCCTCGCAGTTCACGCCATCCGGTGTCCTTCCGCCGCCCAAGGTGTCCGCGGCGTCGATTCCCGCTGGATGGACCCATTTCCGCCCATTAGGGCACCACGAGGAATCAAATCACCGGGGATTTGAGTTTTCAACTCGATCCCCGGTCAAGGGTACGTTCGCTCCGCCTGATCCTGATTCCAAACCTAGGCTATTTCGTTCTTACTCGAGTTCTGCTCTCAGGGCGGGCACCCATGGGGGTTCGGGTGGGGTGCTCACTGTAACATCTATGGTGATTAATATGTAATTAACCTGACATGTCATCATCTGTAGTCATTAATCTTTCTTGCCTTGCATTTATGTTTGCCTAATGCTTGTTTTGCATTTACCTTTTTCTGAGGTGACTTGTGTAGTGATCTTTCTTTTTCGAAAACCCTAAAGGCCCAAATCTTCCTTTAAGGGCAAAATGGTAATTTTATCTCTGTGTCTAGCTTTGTGTAAATCTTGTTCAGTTTTGTGCCCTGATGTTTTGTTGTGTTGATCAAAGTTAAAAATCAGAAATAGAAATTAAATTCCTTTTGAAAAACCCTGATTTCCAAACCCTGGTTTTTACCCCTCTTTTATTAATTTAAAAACTATTCAAAATTTGAGGTTGGTCCTTTTAGCAAAGTTGTAGATCTTGTCAAGAGGAACAACTTTGGTGTTTACAGATTTTCAAGTTTCAATACAAAATCAGAAGTAATTTCTAATTCTTTCAAACTGCAATTTTGTCCCCTTTTCGGTTTTCAAAATTATCTCAAAAAATTTTGAGTTTCAGAAAAAGTTTACATTGGCAAAGTTGTAGATCTCAAAATTTTAAGCAACTTTGGTGTTTTGAGTTTTCCTTGTGTAGTTCAAGTTTTGGGAGTAATTTCAAAATATCAGAAAGGGGAAGCTTTGCTTTAAAAATCGTCACTGTGCACGAGCCTTAAAGCCAGGGGGCCCCGGCCACCGGCAAGGCCGCCGCGCCGCGCGCGAGCCTCGCCGCCCATGCCGAGCCCGGCTGACCCGCGCCCGTGCCGCGCGCGGCCAAGCGCTGGCGCTCGTTTTTCCTCTCGGCCCCTACCTACCGCCGCCTCGCCCATCCCCTACCCTCCTCCTCTTTCCCCTCGGCCGCGGACAGCACGCAGTTGCCGGCCGCCGGCAAGCCGCCCCGCCGCGCGCGCGTTCCCCGCCCGCACCGAGCCGCCCTACCCTGCTCCCTACCTCCTTTAATGTCGCGCGAGCGCTCTCACCCCTCGCCCGGACCCCTCCCCAGCTCCGCCCGCGGCTATAAGAAGCCGCCGAGTTCCGCCATTGCCGCCACCACGGCGCCCCGCACCACCGGACCTCCCTAGCGCCCGTCGAGCCCGCCGTTGCCTTCGCCTTGAGCCGCTCCACCTTCCCGAGCAACCAATTTCACCCCTCCGCCCTCCTCTCGCCGGCGCAGGAGCTTCGTCCCCAACTCCGGCATACGGCCGCGTTTCGGCCAAGCGAGAAATTCGCCGTCGTGAGTTTTCCTCTTTTCCCTCCGACCCCTGCCCTCTTTTCCTCACCTCCGTGCGCTCCTAACCGCACCTCGGTGATCCCTTTCGGTGGGCAGAGCCGCCGGACGCCGCTCGCCGCTCGCCGCCAGGGAGCTCCGCCGAAGCACCGCCAACGTCGAGCTCCCTCCTCCGACCCTGCACCGTCTCGCCGAGCCTCCCTCCCGACTTACGGTGAGCCCGCGAACCTTTCCCCACCCTCGGCTTTCCCAGCGCGAGCCCCGAACGGCCGGTCCGTCGTCCGCCTCGCCTGCGCCTCGCCCGAGCCTCCAAGCCAGGCCTCGGACGAAGCAGTCGTTTCCGTCTCGCCCGAGCCTCCAAGCCAGGCCTCGGACGAAGCAGTCGTTTCCGTCTCGCCCGAGCCTCCAAGCCAGGCCTCGGACGAAGCAGTCGTCTCCGTCTCGCCCGAGCCCGTTTCGCCCGAGCCTTGCGAGGAAAGAGCACAGTGCTCTTTTTCCTTTTTGGAAGGATGTGAATAGTGTTCCTTTTTCTTCTTTTTGTGTGATTTTCTGTGTTGCTCCAAAAATTCTGAAAATTTGATGGTAGACTCTTTATACCATGTAGTATTTTAGAAAAATATGAAACTTGGACTTTGTGCAAAATTTTGAAAATGAAAAATCCCCCTTTTAATTAAGAAATGAATGGTTTTAGATTTTTAGAAAATCATGTGTAGCTCCAAAAAATCATGAGATAAATTTTTATGTGCTAGTTATGTCATGTTTAGTCTCTGGTGAAATTTTGAGGCCTTTTCGAGCAAGTTGATTTTTGGGTATTTATTTAAATTATTAAATAGCGCCTTTTGTTAATTAAATGTTTGATTTTTGTTAAGCACCTTAATGACCTCCAAAAATTATGAAATTTGTTTTGACACCTATTTATACCATAATGAACCTATGAGATTAATTGGGTAAATTTTGGAGCAACTGCATAAAATGACCTTTTTTATATAATTAGGAAAAACAGAAAATCAAGTAGAGTTCATGTTGTATGCCCTGTCATGTGACTTTTGGGATTGTTTGCTGTTCATAGACCCCCACCCCTTTGGTCTATGATGTTTGTGATGCCATGCTTGTTTTGTGTTTAGGTCAGATAAATGATGCTTAATAGGTGTCGGTGTTTCGTACCCGGGGTATCACACCAACGAGTAATATGATCGCGTGCTTCTCTTCCTGGATGGTGATGCAAGGGGACACAAGGATTTATCCTGGTTCGGGCAAAGAAGGCCCTACGTCCAGTGGGGGAGATGTTCTTGTATTACTTGCACCTAAGTGCTTGTACAGGGGAAAATACAAGCTCAATGAGCGTGGACCGGAGTCCAGACTTGTGTTTGTGCGTGGACTTGTGTGTTCTGTCCGTCCTCCCGAATGAGGGCCCTAGCGTCCTCTTTTATAGCGCAAGGGGAGGCCAGGGTTACATGAAAGTATTACAGGTGTTGGGGCGTATGGTGCCCTATACGGAGAAGGGTAGGAACCCTGTCTTGTCGGGGCCACTGGAGCTGATGTGATCGTCGCTGTTGAGGCGTCCTTGAGTCGTGGCTTCCATCCCGGGCGCGGACGTGGGGGCGCGACAAGGCGGGAGCCGTACAGCACCCATCCGGAATGTACAGTACGCGGTGAGGTCCCCCCGGGTCTTGGGGTACCTGTCCTCCAATAGCACGAAAGTAGTTAGGGCTCGAAGGGCGCGGAGCCGGCTTCGAGGTGGTGTCACGGGGGCTCGAGGGGCGCGGAGCCGGCCTCGAGGGGTCACAGTGCCTGGCTCGAGGGGCGCGTAGCCGGCCTCGAGGGGTTACAGTGCCCGGCATGGCCGAACAGTGCTGCACTGGTGCCCTTTTGCCCATGCTTGTGGTGAAAACGTGACTTGACCTTTACACCGGGTTACTGTGGTACACGCCGTGCACTAGTGAACATGACCGGAGTAGGTGAAGGTATTAAATGCGTGGTATGGGCTGGTACGGCTGTCTATGCAACTCGAGGTTCGTGCGTTAAGGCTCGAGGTGTGGAGGCGCGCTTGCTCGAGGTCTGGAGGGCTCGGGCGAGACGAAAATAGAGCGTTCGCCCGAGGCCTCGCTGGGAGGGCTCGGGCGAGACGGAGATGGAGCGTTCGCCCGAGGCCTCGCTGGGAGGGCTCGGGCGAGACGGAGATGGAGCGTTCGCCCGAGGCCTGGCTGGGAGGGCTCGGGCGAGACGGAGACGGAGCGTTCGCCCGAGGCCTGGCTGGGAGGGCTCGGGCGAGACGGAGACGGAGCGTTCGCCCGAGGCCTCGCTGGGAGGGCTCGGGCGAGACGGAGACGGAGCGTTCGCCCGAGGCCTCGCTGGGAGGGCTCGGGCGAGACGGAGACGGAGCGTTCGCCCGAGGCCTCGCTGGGAGGGTTCGGGCGAGACGGAGACGGAGCATTCGCCCGAGGCCTTGCTGGGAGGGCTCGGGCGACGGAGTGTTCGGGTGTTTGCGCTGATTGGGGGTACCCCTTTTTCGTACCACCGACAGTAGCCCCCGAGCCCTTGTTTGAGTGCTTGCACTCGAGCAGGGGCTCCAGGTTGGGATCTCGATGGGTAGCTGACTGGTCTCGAGGGTCTCGTCGATTCGATTCCGTGGGTGTCGTGCGAGCGACACCCGCGGGTGTAGCCCCCGAGGCCATGGGGGAGTGGTTAGGACTCCCTCGTGGACTTTCCGAAGAATCCTTCGTCGGTTGGGAGCCTTCTGCCCAGCGGATGCGCCTTGTTAGGCGGATATCGTCAGGACGCGCAGATCGCGGCGCTGTGTGCACCTGTCAACAGGCTCGAAATGTGGTTTGGTAGTAATTTAAATATTCGCGATAACCTTCCCTTTGTCGTGGGAGACTTTGTTCGAGGCTTGGCTTGGAGGGCCCGGTCGAGGCGGAGAACGAGCGTTTGTCCTGGGCCTGGTCTCGAGGGCTCAGGCGAGATGGGGGTCGAGTTTTCACCCGAGGCCTGAAAATCTCACGCTCACACAAAGAAAAGAGATTAGCCGCAACTGTCCGAGTTTATAGACCCTCTTTCGTCGAGGGGTGCCGGGCTGAACCGACTGGCCGGCTCCTCGAGCTGTCCGGCATGCCGATTGCCCCGGCTTGTCATCCCGCGAGTCCTTTCGATCGGATGCGAGGGGGGATGCCTCGTACTACCCCGAGTGGGCGAGTATCGAGGTTCCTGGTGAGCTGGTAACGGGGAATCCAAGTGAGAGCTCGTGCCCCGTTCGTTAGGGGTCGACTGTGGCCCGGAGGCGGTCTCATAAAGCATGGGGGCTCAGTCTGCAGGAGTGCCGGGTCCATTTGATAGGACCCGGTGGCACGATGCCTCCCTCCGAGGGGATCTCACTGCACGTCGAGCTCCCTGCCTTGGATACACGTGAGAGGCCTTGAGGGTTCGGCCCTCGAGTAATGCCGCGAGTGGCGCCCCTTGGTGTCCCTGACTCGGGTGCTCGAAGCCGGCTGTCGAACCCTTTTCGAGGGCCAGCCTTCGCTGCTTCGAGACTTAGGGCCGGGGCCCGTTTTTACCTTTGTGAAGAAGCCTCCGTCGTCTGGAATTCTTCTGCCCGTTGGGCGCGCCTTTTTAGGCGGAAACCATCGAGGAGAGCAGCGGACGCGAAGCCGGAGCGACGGTCGAGGCGGGCCCGGGTAGTGGAGCGAATGGAGAGGTGCCGCGTGTGCCCTGCACCCGGCTCGAGACGCGGTTAGGTGGGCGCATTGAATGCATTCTGTTACCTTTTTGCGTTGTGAGAGATCCCGCCCGTCCGGGTTTCCCCCTATAAATATCGAAAGAGGGGAAAAGGAAACCTTTACTTTTCCTTTGCCTTCGCCGCTGCCATAGCCTTCACGCGCCCTCTCCTTCGAGCCAGTCGACTAGGGATTTCCAGCCGCCCGTTCGCTACTCGGATCCGCGCCGCGCCACCGCTATGGCCGCCCCGACGCAGATGCTGCCGGCCGAGGACTGGAGCCCGTCGAAGGTGTCGTAGAGCGAAATGGACTCATTGGTGGCCCAGGGGCTTCTGCGCCCCAACCCGGAGGAGGGACCCGCGTGGTGGGTTATCCCGTCGGCGGAGCACCGGGAGCCGCACCCGCCGGAGGGGTACGTGGTGAGCTTCGCGCGTTACCATCGTATGGGGCTCGGCGGGCTCGGCGTCCCGCCGAGCCGCTTCTTGCGAGGGTTGACCCACCATTTCGAGGTGGAGCTTCAACACTTCTCCCTCAACTCCATCTCGCACGCCGCCATATTCGCCGCGGTGTGCGAGGGGTACCTGAAGATGGAGCCGCACTGGGAGATGTTCGTCCATCTCTTCCGGGGCGAGCTCTTCATCAAGTCCCTGAAGCCCAGCGGGAGGCGGCCCGTGCGCATGGGCTCCCTTGCCATTACTGCGAGGGCGGGGACATCGTCGGCCAATGTCCCCCGCGAGTACCTACGGTACAAGCTTTCCTCCAACCAGGCCGGGTGGGACGACCATTGGTTCTACCTTCGGAACGAAGGTGGCCTTCTTCCGCAGTACACCGGCCAGGTCCTCACTCAACGCCCGGAGAAGTGGACCTGGGGTGTTGCGGCGGACAGGCAACGCCACCTGGCCCCGCTGATGGAGCTGATGAAGATGCTGGTGGACGAGAAGAAGCTGACCGTGCAAGCGGTCATTTGGGCGTTCCACCAGCGAAGAGTTCTTCCGCTGGCGGACCGCCCCCTGCTTATGCACGAGATGGGCCCGCAGGCTGAGCTCGAGGCGCTCAATCGCTCGAGGATGGCCGAAGGGAGGCTGTCCCGGAACGAGGGCGTCTCCCGGGTGTCAATCACAGTCCAGGGGTCGTTCGTCCCTGAATACTCTCACCTGATTGCGATGGCACCCGACGAGGGGTGTCTCGACCTGGTAAGCTTCCCTCGAGTCGAGCTATCTCGAGCCTCCTCTCCTTTTTCCTCCTTCGATCCCTTTGCATCCGTCTTGCAGTTTGTCTCATCACACTTCTTCTTTTCTTAGGGGGCGTTTTCTTGTCGTGCGTCAAGGCCCCCGGTGAGGGAGGACGCCGCGGACTCTCAGGTGAGGCGCCTCTCTGCTCAAAAGGTCAAGGAGAGCAAGGACGCCAAAAAGAAGAAGGAGAAAAATAAAAACCTGCGCCGCTTAGCTCGGGAGCAGAGACTGGCGAAGGCTCGCCGTAATCGTCAGCCTGGGGACGGGTCCCCCGAGCTGAGCTCCTCGAGCTCGGAGGAGGAGAGTGGTGACGAGGAGGAGGACGACGACGAGGGGATGGATGTGCGCTTGATGCGCGCGGGGCTCGTCGGCGACAGGGCTGACCGCTCCTTTGTGCAGGAGGGTACCTTGGAGATTCCCCCGGCGAAAGGGTCGGGCGGGGCGCAGTCGCGGAAAGCGGCGCCGATCCCTGCCTCGTCGGGGGCCCGAGGTCCGTCGAGCTCCGCGCCGGATGCGCCCCTGGTCGCAAGGAAGCCCCGGACCCGGAGCGCCTCCGCCACTGCGCCAACGCAGGCTGCCCCCACATCCGCCCAGACGGGGGTCTCGAAAGGGGTCGGGCCTCGAGAAGCGGTCGACAGGTCGAGAAGGGTGTCGGGCCCGACCCCCGCGAGCCGTTAAGGGCGCCGTTGAGCCCGCGGAGGAGCGGGCGCCAAGAAGAGGCGTCGAGCCCGCGCCATCACGAGCGTCGGGGAGGGAGCCCCCGAGCGTCTCGTGACCAGGGGCGCGGGCGTCCCGGAGTCCATCGCCGCAACCGCCGTCGGGATACGGAGGCGGACGCGTGAGGGCGCGACCACCAGCGCGGGGCGCCGGAGCCGGTCCCGGAGTCCGCGCCGGGGCGGGCGCCACGACATCAGCACGAGGGAGGTGCGGTCGCCTTCCCGCGATGTGGGGCGGAAGGAGGGCTCTCCCTCGAGGTCGAGCCATGGGAGGCGTCGGGAGCCCTCCCCCCATCCCAGCCCTACGGAGACGGCCCAGGCACAGGGCTCGAGCCATGGGGCGGGCTCGAAGCCCCCGAGTGGGTCTGGCGATTCCGGGAAGAAGCCCAGCCGCCGCTTTGGGTGAGTAGTCTTCTTGGACCTCGTCGGTAGTGAGGCTTTACCTTTTTACTTTTTGATGACGTTCGCTATCTCTGTTTTCTCAGGGGGAAGCGCTCCTACCAGGAGGTGGACCTCGCCTCGTCCAAGAGGGCCAAGCCCTCGAGCCCCGTCGAGGCACAGACACCTCGAGGTATGGCTCCTTCCTCCGCTAGAGAAGCCGCTTGGCTGGAGAAGGCTCGAGCTGCCATGGCTCGAGGGGGCCGACTAGTCGTCGCGAATTTTGGTGAGGCCGTCGCCATCGACCACAGGGGTCGAGGCATCCTTCCTGATTCTGATACCGCTGTTATCTCATACTGCAGGGGCCTCCGCTCACGGCATCGAGCCAGCCTCACCGCGTCGACTGAGGCGCTGCCTCCTCCTCCTCCTCCTCCGGCGACGGCGCCAACTGAGAGCGGCACCCTTCCCCCCACCACGACGTCTGTTTCGGGGGAAGTGCCCGGGGCGAGCACGGCCCCGCCGGTGTCCGGGGTTGAGGAGACCGCGCCCCTCGGGCCCCGAGATACATGCACCGGCTGGCTGAGGAGGGAAAGGGGGGAGGGGGTCCGCGGGAAGGCGCCGACAGTGGAGGACCTCCTGAACGAGCTGGAGCAGGGGCCACCCCCCGCCGGGGGCTCGACGATGACGGAAGCGCCATTCGAGCCTTCGCCTCCACGCGAGGTAGTGGCGCCGCCTCGGGAGGCGGCGGAGCAACAGGAGGTGCCGGTGGAGGGACGGAGGGAGTCGGGGCCCGTGCCGTCGGACGGCGGGCCGCTGTCGGGTCAGCTCGAGGCGGAGGAGGATCTGCCCGACATCGAGCTCGACCGGCCGATATGGCCGTTTCCCGTCCCACTGAGCCCGCCCCTCGCCGTGGTCCCCATCGAGCAGCCGGCCCAGCGGGGGGCCCCGCGCGAGGTCCAGTCCATCCTCCGGGAGGTGGCCGGGCTTATGGCGGAGGCGGAGCGGTCCTGCTCCGAGGAGGCGGGCCGGTCCGCACAGGTGTCAGCCGCCCTCGCGCGGGCCGAGGCGGAGCTTCAAGTCCTCCGCGCGGAGCTGAGCCGGAACGCCCAAATGGCGAGCCGGCTCAATCGAGGCGGAGGCGGAGGTCCGGGTGGCTCGAGGCGAGGCCACTTCCGCCCGTGCTGAAGCCGAGGCGGCGAAGCGGGAGGCCGCTGACACCTCGTGGCGAGGCAGCCGCTGCCCGAGCCGCGGCGGAAGGCGGCGAAAAAGAGGCCGAAGACGCCGAGAATGGCGCCGCCACCGCCCGAGCTGCCGAGGGGGCGGCGCGGCAGGAGGTGATCCGCAAGGATCTGGCTTTGGTGGAGGCGGGCCGGCTGATCGAGGACCTAAGGTCCGAGAGGCTCCTCACGCTGGTCGAGATGCGCAGGCTTGAGCAGCGTGCTGAGGGCCTGACCGGCGACCTCGCCGCGCTGGGGCGGCACTGCGACGGTGAGGCTTATTCCTTGCTCTTGTTTGGGTTTCGAAGTTTTTGTTACGCCGCAATCTTACTCTTCCTTGTTCGTTGCGCAGGGGTCGAGAAGACGGTCGAGGAGCTCCGCGAGACGAACCAGGCTCTCTTGGACCAACTCCAAGACGAGACGATGGTGACGGAGCGGGCTCGCACCTCCCTCGACCGGCTCGGCCCCATGTGGGGTGCTCCTCCGGTAGCTGCGGCAGAAGGCGCGATGGCTCGAGGCGACGCCTTGGTCGACGCCTTATGCTTCTTCGACGCAGCCGCGCGGGACCGTGTCCGGACAAGCTCTCCATCACGGCGTCAAGCAGACACTTGCGGTCGTTCGCTCCGGTTTCCGCTTCCCGGTCCACGTTGTGGCGAATGGCTTCATCGAGATCGAGGGGAAGGATGAGGAGTGGAACAACCGTCGTGTGGACAAAATTTTGGAGAAGATGGAGAGGCCGGGGACGTCGCTCGCGAAGATCTTCGAGGAGGACGTGCTGCCTCCTGACGCCAGCAGCGGTGTCGGGAGCCCTCCTCCTTCGAGCTCGGGCGTCGAGGTCGAGCCTGCCGTCGTGGACCTCGGGGAGGAGTACCGCACGGACGAGGACTGAGGCCTGCGTGCCAAATTTGGGCGTTGAGGCCCTTGTAAGAATTCTATGACATAAATGAGGGTACGTCGAGACCCGAATGTATATGTGCCTTGTTTATGAAAAGAGTTGTTTTCTTTTCAAATGCGTTTGACCATATCTCTTTGTTGTAAGCTCGAGCTTCTGCTAGCTTAGCCTGCGCTCCTTCGATACGTCGCGAGCCCCTCGAGGGGAGGCGTAGGTAGGTTACCGTAGCCCGGGGGCGTAGGTGGCCGTCTACGTCGACGCCTCCCGACCCTTGGTGGCTCGAGGTATTTTAGGATTTAGACGTCGCTAGTTCATTCGAGGCACGAGTCGAGACAAGGGTCAAAACTTTTGAAAAGAAAACGCGCATTTTTTCCGGAGTCTGGGGGGGCCCCCCGTCAGCCCCCGAGGGAGGCTTGACCCTGAGCAAAGCAGGGTCGAGGCTACCTTAAGATGCGAAGCAACATAAACAATAATGTACGAGTTTGTTCATTCATTTTGACATGTTTGTACAAAGTGATAAAATGAACAAGGCCTCGAGGCCTTTAAGGGTAGAAGCGACGTAGCTGAGATATGTTCCACGCGTTCGCCAGGATCCTGCCTTGGTCGTCGTAGAGCTTGTACTGTGCCTGGCTTGAGGACTTCGGCCACGGTGTATGGGCCTTCCCACGGAGGGGTGAGCTTATGGCGCCCTCGATTATCTTGCAGCCGTCGAAGCACGAGGTCCCCCACCGCCAGGTCCCTTTTGCGCACGTGCTTGTCGTGGTAGCATCGAAGTGTTTGCTGGTAGCGTGCAGAGTTGATGAGCGCCACGTCTCGGGCCTCCTCGAGCTGGTCCTTGGCGTTGGCGAGCCTTTCGTCGCTGGTTTGCTCGTTGTAGGCTCGAAGTCGAGGTGAGCCGTACTCGAGGTCCGTGGGTAAGACGGCCTCGGCGCCGTAGGTTAGGAAAAACGGAGTGAACCCGGTGGCTCGACTCGGCGTAGTCCTGAGGCCCCACAGCACCGAGGGGAGTTCTGTAGCCCACCCCTTTCCGAAATCCTTGAGGGTTTTGAACAGCCTCGGCTTTAGCCCATGGAGTATCATGCCGTTGGCGCGCTCGACCTGCCCGTTGCATTGGGGGTATGCGACCGAGGCCCAGGTTATGCGAATGTTGTTGTCATCGCAGAAGTTAGTGAACTTTTTGCCCGTGAATTGGGTGCCGTTGTCGGTGATGATGACATTAGGCACCCCAAACCGGTACATGATGTTGGCGATGAACTCGACAGCCCTCTCGGAGGTGGGGTCTCCTATCGGTTTAGCCTCGATCCACTTGGTGAACTTGTCGACGGCCACGAGCATGTGTGTGTATCCTCCACTTGTCCTTTTGAGGGGACCCACGAGGTCGAGCCCCCATACGGCAAATGGCCAAGTGATTGGGATCATCTGCAGGGCGTGTGCGGGCTGGCGCGTTTGCTTGGCGTAGAATTGACATCCATGGCATGCTTGGACCAAACGCTTGGCGTCCCCAATGGCGGTCGGCCAATAGAAGCCTTGGCGGAAGGCGTTCCCAACCAGGGCCCTCGGCGCTGCGTGGTGGCCGCAAGCCCCCGAGTGCATATCGTCGAGGAGCTTGCGCCCTTCCTCGAGCTGGATGCAGCGTTGAAGGATCCCGGTCGGGCTTCGTCGGTACAGCTCCCGTTCGTCGCCGTAGATGACGTAGGTCTTGGCTCTCCGAGCGACGCGTCGGGCCTCCGTCTTGTCTTCTGGTAGCTCGCCTCGCGTCAGGTAGTCGAGGTAAGGCGTCCGCCAGTCGAGGGGTCGTGATGAAGAAGAGGCGTGTGCGTCGATCTGCATCGCCTCCGCGGACATCGAGGGGTCCTTCTCGAGGGGTGGCATCGAGCTTCGAGCCCCCGTGCCTTGCTCGAGGGGTGGCGTCGAGGGGCCAGCCCTTGGTTCAATCTCGACGGATGGCTCGAAGACGTCCCTCGAGAAGACATCTGGCGGTACCGTGCCGCGCGTGGATGCCAACTTTGCCAGCTCGTCTGCGGCCTCGTTGTACTTTCGAGCTATGTGGTTGAGCTCGAGGCCGTAGAACTTGTCTTCCAGCTTGCGCACCTCCCCGCAATACGCCTCCATCTTGGGATCGACGCAGCTTGAAGCCTTCATAACCTGGTTGATGACGAGCTGCGAGTCTCCTCGGGCGTCGAGGCGTCGGACCCCGAGCTCGAGGGCGATGCGCAGCCCATTGACGAGGGCCTCGTACTCGGCGACGTTGTTGGAGGCGGGGAAGTGCAAGCGTAGCAGGTAGCGCATGTGTACTCCGAGGGGCGAGATGAAGAGCAGGCCCGCACCTGCCCCCGTCTTCATGAGGGATCCGTCGAAGTACATGGTCCAGAGCTCGGCTTGAATCTGCGCCGGCGGAAGTTGAGTTGTCGGTCCATTCAGCGACGAAGTCTGCCAACGCTTGCGATTTGATGGCCTTTCGGGGGGCGTAGGTGATGGTTTCCCCCATTAGCTCGGCGGACCACTTGGCGACGCGCCCCGTGGCCTCCCGATTGTTGATGATTTCACCGAGGGGGAAGGATGACACCACTGTTACGGGATGAGCGAGGAAGTAGTGCTGGAGCTTGCGCCTCGTGACGATGATGCCGTAGAGCAGCTTCTGGATGTGCGGGTACCGGACCTTGGCCTCGGAGAGCACCTCACTGGTGAAGTACACTGGCCGTTGGACTGGCAATGCATGACCCTCCTCGTACCTCTCGACGACTATGACCGCGCTGACCACCTGAGTGGTTGCGGCCACATAGAGGAGGAGAGGTTCGGGGGAATCACCGTCCTGGGCTGGTTGCGGAGGCACGAGAACTGGCGCAGAAGTCAGCAATCCCTTCAACTTGGTCAAGGCTTCCTCGGCTTCGGTGGTCCACGCAAAGTGCTCCGTCTTTTTCAGCAGGCGGTAGAGGGGTAGTGCTTTCTCCCCCAGCCTCGAGATGAATCTGCTGAGAGCGGCTAGGCAGCCTGTCACTTTCTGCACACCCTTGAGGTCGCGAATCGGGCCCATCCTCGTGACTGCCGAGATTTTTTCAGGGTTTGCCTCGATCCCCCGTTGTGAGACGATGTAGCCAAGTAGCATGCCTCGAGGTACGCCAAAGACACACTTCTCGGGGTTGAGCTTCACATTCTTGGCCCGGAGGCACTCGAACGTGGTCTCGAGGTCGCTGATGAGGTTCCCGACTTTTTTAGTCTTAACCACGATGTCATCGACGTAGGCCTCGACGGTTTTGCCTATGTGCTCGCCAAAGATGTGTTGCATACATCGCTGGTACGTTGCCCCGGCGTTTCGCAGGCCGAAGGGCATCGTAACATAGCAATACATACCGAACGGCGTGATAAAGGAGGTTGCGAGCTCATCGGATTTTCTCATCCTAATTTGGTGGTAGCCGGAATACGCATCAAGGAACGAGAGTACTTCGCACCCAGCAGTGGAATCGACGATCTGGTCAATTCTAGGTAAAGGAAATGGAACTTTTGGACATGCTTTATTCAGACCAGTGTAATCTACACACATCCGCATTTTTCCATTCTTTTTCCTAACTAGTACAGGGTTAGCTAGCCACTCTGGGTAAAATACCTCCTTGATGAATCCGGCCGCCAAAAGCTTGTGCACCTCCTCGCCGATGATCCTGCGCTTTTCCTCGTCGAAGCGGCGCAGGCGTTGCTTCACCGGTCTGGACCCGGCCTGGATTTCCAAGGCGTGCTCGGCGACTTCCCTCGGTATGCCTGGCATGTCCGAGGGGTTCCACGCAAACATGTCGATGTTCGCGCGGAGAAAGTCGACGAGCACTGCTTCCTATTTGGGCTCGAGGCTGGTACCTGATGGTCAGCGTCTTGCCATTGGTCGAGGTCGGGTCGACGGGTATTTGCTTGGTGTGCTCAGCCGCCTCGAAGGTGCCGGCGTGACGCTTTGCTTCTGGGCCCCCCTCGGTGGCCAGAGCATGCCAAGGCCTCGAGCGAGTCGAGGTGGACGTTGGCCTCCCCCCGCTCGACGCACTCCACGTCGCAGTGGTATGCGTGCTCGTAGGAGGTGTCAACGGTAATGACCCCTTTCGGTCCCGGCATTTTGAGCTTCAAGTACGTGTAGTTAGGAATCGCCATGAACTTGGCGTAGCCTGGCCGGCCGATGATGGCGTGGTAGGTCCCTTGGAAGCCGACCACCTCGAAGGTGAGCGTTTCCCGTCGGAAGTTTGCCGGCGTGCCGAAGCAGACCGGCAGGTCGATGCGCCCGAGGGGGTGGGCCTTCTTTCCTGGCACTACTCCGTGGAACCCCCCGACACTGGGTCGGAGCTGTCCTTCTGAAATCCCCAGGAGGTCGAGGGTCTCGAGGTATATGATGTTGAGGCTCGAGCCCCCATCCATCAACACCTTGGAGAACCGAACGTCGACTATGACGGGGTCGACGACGAGGGGGTAAGCCCCCGGGTTTATGACCTGGTCCGGATGGTCGTCACGGTCGAACGTGATTGGCGCATCGGACCAGTCAAGATACCGGGGGGCGTCGTGGCCAAGCGAAAAGATTTCCCGGCGCTCCTTCTTTCTTTCTCGAGCTGAGAGCCCGACGGTCGGCCCCCCGTAGATCATGTAGCAGTCGCACACCGGGGGGAAGTCGCCGTCTGCGTTTCTGCCGCCGCGTCGATCGGTATCCTTTCCCTTAGGCGCGTCTTCCTTCTTATCGCCGAGCTTGGAGTAGTAGCCCTTCAACAGTCGGCAGTCTTTCAACTTGTGGTTTACGGGGCCCCGGTGATAGGTACAGGGATCCTCGAGCATTTGGTCGAAAACAGCCCCATCGGGGGGGCCTCGAGGCTTCTTGGGCTCGAGGGCGCCCGCGAGCACCTCTTTGTCGTCGTCGTCATCGGTGCCACGCTTCGCCTTCTGGCCCTTGCGTTTGTTTTTCTTCCTTTTGTTGCCGTCATTGTTGCCGTTCTTGGCGTCGTTGCCTTTGTTGGAGCCCTCCGGAGCGATCACCGCCTTGCCTTTGTCCGTGGTACGGCCAAAGAAGGCCCCCACTGCTTCGTCGCCCGAAGCAAAGCTGGTGACGCGATCCATCAGGTCCTCGACCGTCCCGGGACGGTAGCGTCCTAGCTCATGAACGAGCTCTTGGCATGTTGTGCCTGCGAGGAACGCTGAGATGACGTCCTCGTCCGGCACGTGGGGGAGCTCGAGACGCTGCTTCGAGAACCGTCGAGCGAAGTCGCGGAGGGGCTCGTCCGCCGCCTGCCTGCAACGCCGTAGGTCCCAGGGGTTGCCTGGGCGCACGCAGGTCCCTTTAAAATTCCCGTCGAAGACCCTGACTAGGTCGGCCCAGTCGTGGATCCGATCCGGCGGGAGCCCCTCGAGCCACCGGCGGGCGGTGTCCGAGAGGTAAAGTGGGAGTTGACGGATGATCACGCGGTCGTCGTTCTTCGCTCCGCCCAGTTGGCAGCCAAGGCGGAAGTCCGAGAGCCAGAGCTTGGGCTCGACCTCCCCGTCGTATTTTACGATGTTGGTCGGCGGTCGGAAGCGGTCGGGGAGGGTCGAGCTGCGGATGGCCCGGCTGAAGACTCGGGGGCCCGGGGGCTCGAGGACCTGCCGGTCCTCGTCGCTGTCGTAGCGCCCCCCTCGATGGGCGCTATAGCCACGCTCTTGGGCCCCCTTGTCTTTGCGCCGTCGGTTGATGTCGTTGCGGGCGTCGTTGGGGTCTCGAGGCGGCCGGTTGTCGACGATCCGTTCGCGGACTGGCCTAGCTCGAGAGGCGTCCGGCTGGTGGACGGATGCCTCGCGAGCGTCGTGGGGCGTGTCCGCCGGTTTCCCCGAGGCTGCCCCGCGTCGGCGTGACGCCGAGCTCTCAGCCTGCTGTACCGCGGCTGTCTCAAGGAGGTTTTTCATTTCTCCGAGCATGCGCCTGGCGTCGGGGTTGGAGACGGCGGGCAGGTCACGGAGCATCATGGCCGCTGCCACCACGTTCTGCCTAGCTCGTGGGAAACATACCTCAGGGCGTGCTGGGGCCCCGTCCTCGAGGATCCGCCGGTGGACCTCTCGAGCGCGGCCTCGAGCTCCGGCTCCTCGGGGCTGGGGTGGTTCATGCATCAGGGTTTGCCGGAGCTGCAGCAGGTGTCGCCGTTCCTCCTCGGCTTTGGTGATTGCCTCTTGCACTTGTGCGAGTTGCGCCGTCCGGCCATCGTCGTGCTTGGGCGGCACAGCCGACGCTCGGGGTTCGTCCCTTCCCAGGACGCGTGATCCGCCTGCCGCGGCCACGTCGCTAGGTCCCTCTAGGTCGAGGGCCGGCCAGTTGTCGTCGCCTTCGTCCTCGGTATCGCATACGACTCCCTCGAGTTGGAAACACTCCCTGGTGGGGTCCTAGAGGTCGGGGTCGTGGTAGTCGTATTCGTCGGAGTCGGAGCTGTTGAGGGCACGCCGCCTTGGCCGATGCTGGGACCGCAGCTCGCGGTACCATTCTCCGACGGTAGCTCGCCGAGGTGGCTCGAGGGGTCGCAAGAAGTCGCGGTCGACGCACGCGGGGTGGACGATTTCCAGGCTGGCCATAGCTTGCAGCAGCGTGCCCGGACGCTGCTCCCGGTCCACCTCTGTCTGGCCCTGTTGGCGCTCGTCGAGGCGGTGGGCGAAAACAGCCGCAGAGCTGTCGAGGCCGACCGGGAACCGCTGGCGTCGAGCGCAGCGCGACCCGCGTGGGAGGAGGCTGAGTTGCGTCAACGGCGCACGGCTCGGAGGCCTCTGGCCTGGCTCCTGGTCCGTACGTACGACGAATGTGAAGTCGCTAGACGGGCGTGAATGCGCCCTGGAGGTCTCCGGCCGTGCGCCGGGTGGGTTTCCCCTTGGGGCCCCTGCACCGGCTACGGGGGCGTAGGTGTTTGCCGCGGGCACCGCCTGCGCCCGACGACGACGGTGACGATGGCGCCGCTCGTGACGTGGCGGCGTGTGGTGGTGTGGGCGACGCGTCACGCCCCCCGCGCGGGGTGGCAGTGACACGCACTCCGCCCAGGCCCTC
The DNA here is from genome assembly GCA_009763385.1 of Coix lacryma-jobi var. lacryma-jobi. Taxonomy (NCBI): domain Eukaryota; kingdom Viridiplantae; phylum Streptophyta; class Magnoliopsida; order Poales; family Poaceae; genus Coix; species Coix lacryma-jobi. The sequence goes on along the minus strand of CM019830.1, from coordinate 24,997,990 downwards.
CGTGGAGAGCAGAGTCAGCTCGTTGCTGTTGCCTGTGGCCAGGAACTCGAGGCTCCCGAACCAGACGACGGCACCAGCCGAGAACGGAAGAGAGGATGAAGCCATCCAGGAGTCAACGAGAAATCGGCTCGGACACGCGAAGTCCCCTATCTGGCGCGCCAACTGTCGGTGTTTCGTACCCGGGGGTATCACACCAACGAGTAATATGATCGCGTGCTTCTCTTCCTGGATGGTGATGCAAGGGGACACAAGGATTTATCCTGGTTCGGGCAAAGAAGGCCCTACGTCCAGTGGGGGGAGATGTTCTTGTATTACTTGCACCTAAGTGCTTGTACAGGGGAAAATACAAGCTCAATGAGCGTGGACCGGAGTCCAGACTTGTGTTTGTGCGTGGACTTGTGTGTTCTGTCCGTCCTCCCGAATGAGGGCCCTAGCGTCCTCTTTTATAGCGCAAGGGGAGGCCAGGGTTACATGAAAGTATTACAGGTGTTGGGGCGTATGGTGCCCTATACGGAGAAGGGTAGGAACCCTGTCTTGTCGGGGCCACTGGAGCTGATGTGATCGTCGCTGTTGAGGCGTCCTTGAGTCGTGGCTTCCATCCCGGGCGCGGACGTGGGGGCGCGACAAGGCGGGAGCCGTACAGCACCCATCCGGAATGTACAGTACGCGGTGAGGTCCCCCCGGGTCTTGGGGTACCTGTCCTCCAATAGCACGAAAGTAGTTAGGGCTCGAAGGGCGCGGAGCCGGCTTCGAGGTGGTGTCACGGGGGCTCGAGGGGCGCGGAGCCGGCCTCGAGGGGTCACAGTGCCTGGCTCGAGGGGCGCGTAGCCGGCCTCGAGGGGTTACAGTGCCCGGCATGGCCGAACAGTGCTGCACTGGTGCCCTTTTGCCCATGCTTGTGGTGAAAACGTGACTTGACCTTTACACCGGGTTACTGTGGTACACGCCGTGCACTAGTGAACATGACCGGAGTAGGTGAAGGTATTAAATGCGTGGTATGGGCTGGTACGGCTGTCTATGCAACTCGAGGTTCGTGCGTTAAGGCTCGAGGTGTGGAGGCGCGCTTGCTCGAGGTCTGGAGGGCTCGGGCGAGACGAAAATAGAGCGTTCGCCCGAGGCCTCGCTGGGAGGGCTCGGGCGAGACGGAGATGGAGCGTTCGCCCGAGGCCTCGCTGGGAGGGCTCGGGCGAGACGGAGATGGAGCGTTCGCCCGAGGCCTGGCTGGGAGGGCTCGGGCGAGACGGAGACGGAGCGTTCGCCCGAGGCCTGGCTGGGAGGGCTCGGGCGAGACGGAGACGGAGCGTTCGCCCGAGGCCTCGCTGGGAGGGCTCGGGCGAGACGGAGACGGAGCGTTCGCCCGAGGCCTCGCTGGGAGGGCTCGGGCGAGATGGAGACGGAGCGTTCGCCCGAGGCCTGGCTGGGAGGGCTCGGGCGAGACGGAGACGTTCGCCCGAGGCCATCGCTGGGAGGGTTCGGGCGAGACGGAGACGGAGCGTTCGCCCGAGGCCTTGCTGGGAGGGCTCGGGCGACGGAGTGTTCGGGTGTTTGCGCTGATTGGGGGTACCCCTTTTTCGTACCACCGACAATAGGTTGATTAATTTTGCTTAGAGATCAAGATAAGTCACTTTGTGTCTGTTCTAGAAGTTAATTACACGATAGAAAGTTGTACTCTAGAATCAGTGGTTTTGTCTTGTGCTGTATTGTTCATGTCAGCATCCTCATAAGCATACATCATTGCATCCGAATAGTGACCGAAGGAGAAGGCGTCAAAGTCGAAGCAGCCGCTGACGAACCTACCCCCGAGGCGACCCCGAGCTCCGACACCTGCACTGCCGACCCCGAGCCCGTCCTTTTTGCTCTTCAAGGCAAGCTCCGGTGCATCTTAACCCTTCCTTGTTTTCACAAAAGTTTACTTAAATGCTTTTGAGTTAAAACTACTGCATTAGGCTATAGGAGTTGTGTGATGACCTATTACCTGCACTATTTACCTCCACCAGAAAATCCACCTGCCCTGTTTAAAAACTATTTGCAAAATGCTTAGCGATGCTATACAATAGATTTGCAATAAAATGCCAATTTCAAAAGTATGATCACTTAAAGAATTTTGATGGGAATTTGGCTTTACTCCCTGACTGTTGGCTAAGTATCTGATCCGTACCTAGTCAACAGCGAGGAGAGGTTGTCCAAGCGTACGGTGCCGTCATGTTGTAGTCCGGGACTCAACAGTTGACACCGACCGGGACAGGGTTGAATTTATAAAATGATTTCCTTAAATGCTTTTGAGTTAAATTATTGCATTAGGTTTATAGGAGTTGTGTGCTATCCTAATTGATGCACTATCCACCTTGACCACTGATACACCCGATACCTGCTTTTCAAAAGTGTTTGAAAAATGCTTAGCAATGCTTATTGAATTAGACTTTGCAATAAAATGCCATTTTCAAAAGTGTGATCACTGAAAGAATCTTTATGGGAATTTGGCTTTACTTCCCGTTCGATGACTGCTTGCCTAGCTAGCATGTGGTCATTGTCGAGAAGAGGTTGTCCGCGCGTACGGTGTCGTCATGTTGTAGTCCGGGACTCAACAGTTGACACCGACCGGGACAGGGTTGAAAAACCGACAGGACCTGTACTCTTGGGTTAGAGTCCCGAGGTGCTTGTTGCTGACGGAAAAACTTTAGGGACCATCCGTATGGGGGCCTGCTGGTCAAGACTTGTAACTATTCACATACTTCGGAAAGCTCTGGCTCCGAGGAATCCTTTATTGGACCGACAACCGCGCACTGGGAGTGGAGAGATGGCGGAAGTAGCATGTACCCACGTGGTCGTCGTACCTGGATAGGAGTGGTGTACTGTACTTCCGGGTGGCGTAGGACCGGGCCCAATCTTGGAGGAATCGTGGTAGACGAGTTGGCATATGCAAGCTTGGGTGCTACATATGCAGTGTGGATAGGGATCCTCAGCTGAGTATTATTTATCCGGATTAACGTTGCTCCTCGGTTATGGAGACTTGGTCACTGACTGTCAACGGAGAGTGGTTCTCAACTAGGTATGTTTTTGAAAGGTAAAATGAATCATGACAATGGAGAATTGAGAAATACTGGAATCTTTCCAAAAATAAAACAAGGATTTCAAAATGCTTTTCTGCAAAATACTTGATCTTGCTTAAGCCTTACCTTGACTACCTAAGCCTCTCATTCCTGAGTCTTCTCCCCTTTTTCTTTAGTTAGGTAAGTCTTGTTGAGTACCCCCGTACTCAGGGTTTGTTGCCCATGCTGCAGGTATGACTGAGTCCCCGGTGTGTCTTGCGCCCTGCTGCATGACCATTGTCCAGGAAGAGGCCGATGAGGCCGAAGAGTAAAGTGTACACCCTCGGGCTGGGTGATTACAAGTATCTTATTTTGTTGTACTCCGCTACGTTGCCTATTTCTATTTTCTATCTCCCGAACTTGGTTTGTAATAACTGCACCTTTAATTTTATCTGGAACCTCGGTTTGTAAAACTAATGTTATTTAAGTCTTCCGCTCTGTATTCCGATGTTATTTGTAAAAGTATCCAATGCTGTAACCAAACTGTGAGATGATCCTGCGGACGATGGGCGCTGATGCAGCCCAGTGACGAACAGTCTTAATCACACGGAACATCAGTTCGGCTGTCAGTGGATGACAGGGACCGGTGGGCCATGGGATTAGGGCCGTTCCGCCACACTCACACCTCATGGTCGTCGTGGTTATTGTGACACCCCATTTTTAAGAACAAAATTGGAGCGCAATATATGTATGCCAGGATCAATTTTCATACATATATCCGCATCATAGTAAATATCAAAACAATGTTTTATTAATATCTCGAACATTATTACATAAATGACCCTCGGGTCTGAAAGAAAAAGTACAGACTCTCATGACAACTGACTCTAATGAAGACTCTGATGAAGACGCGGAAATCTAGACTCCAACTCCACAGGAAGGTCGACCGGGGGTAGCATCATCCTAGTACAGGTTGTCAGGGTCGTAGCCACCGTCCTCTGGATACTCCTGCTCCTCGTGCGCGTAGTCGCCAATGTCTGGGTGGGGTAGCAGGGGGGACAAAGAGGAAGGGTGAGTACATCGAAATGTACTCCGCAAGTGTAGGAAATATATGCTTATGAGGCTTAAAACAAAGGTAGGCTGACACAGTTTGACTCATGCGCTTAAAGCGACACATCCTATTATTCCTATTAATCATATGCACCTATTTACTAGGTCATAGACACAGACACTGTAGAAAAGTAACAACACTCGGAGTCACACCGAGCAAGACCACACTCGGAGTCACACCGAGCAACCAACACTTGGAGTCACACCAAGCAACCGCACTTGGAGTCGCACCAAGCACCCACACCTGAAGTCCATCAGGCAACCGCACCTGAAGTCCATCAGATGACCCGAACCAGTAACCGGTAACCAACTAATCCTGAAGAAGTCCAAGCCGCTCGTGACCGTGAGCACGGCTGATATATCAGTTTCACACTCTGCAGAGGTTGCACATCGTTACCCATGAGTCGTGCATTACCCGTCACGCTAAACACTGCCGATGTGCATAGCGGGTTGCACTGCAAGGCCTTTACAAAGCCCCTCCAAGTCTGTGTTACACGTACTCTAAGGTTTCTCCCCTGTCCATAAGTCAACGACCCCAAGGGACCCCTCTTGAGCCACTATACAACCCCCGTGTAGCATAACTTGGAGGAAACTAATTAATTAGCCAGGTCCAGCCCATCCAGATCTCATGGCTGCGCTGTTAAGCCGGGTTACAGGCTTCGAGAACTGGGTCCTAGGGATCCAAGCAGGATAATCTAGCACAAGCCCAGAACCAAAAACCAAATGCAGCTGCCGAGTCCCACGGCACAAAAACCACCACACGGTCCATCCTGCCGGATTTTCCTAATAACCATGTTACTACAAAAATTACCATGTCCACATTGTTTCATAGTTCATTAATCAGGATTATTTATAATTGACCACCATCCCATCCCGACATGACTTCTACCCGAACAACCCAACCCAGGCGACAAGGATAATATAAACAAAATCTAGCAAACCCTAATATGAGATTCAAATTAATGACAAGCATGCAATTACAGGATCTAGCTACTCTAATACCAAAAGTAAAATAAATCATAGGTGCAAGATGCTCAAGAACACTTGCCTACGGGCTGGGTCGAATCTGCAGGATCACAGGGATGGTCAGGAGCGTCCTCGAACTCCGCACTCTCTGGCCCAATCAACATACATGGCACATACAAAGCAAAATAAATAACAGTACAACAACAGTACAGAAATAGTAAACTAACAGATCCACTGCGTAGATAACGAAATTATGAAACTAACGCAAGTTGAATGGGTCGAATCGGAGTTAAAACGCAAAAGTTATAAGCATTTGAATATGGATGGCAAAACTGTAAATAGTGTGAACTCGATTTTGCATTTTCAAATAAAATCTGTAAAAGAAAAAGGGCGAGGACTGGGCCTCATTTTCCCGAGAACTAAGGGGTTAGGGCGCAACTTTTGCAAGACTCAGTGAACATCGTGATGGAGTGCGGGTTTATTCCTCAAGAAGTGGAGGGGTTTTCTGCAAAAGGACGAGGACGGCTGGCGTGGCTGCTGACCGTGCGCCACGTGGCGTAGCACGACTGGTGCGTTGTTCCACGGAGCTCGTGGACGCGATGGCGTGGCACGGTGGGCGGAGTCCACCGGCTTGTGGACTGGGTCCATACCGCTTCGATCGGCGAGATCTAATCTCAGTCGATCAGCCGAGATCGGATGGCTAAGAGCGAAAGGGGAGGGTCAGGGTGACCGCCGGCGGGGTTTGGCACGGCGGCGCCTGTCTCCAGTGCGGCGGCGCCATGGCCAGGGCGTCTGGCGTGCTCGGGGAAGGCACCTAGGGTACGGTAGAGACTACGGGACATGGTGGGATCGAAAGAGGACCTTACAACGGTCTCGGTGGTGGTGCTCACGGCGCCGGTGGAAGTCCAGAGACGGCGGACGTCGTGGAGGTCGCGGCGGCAGCGCTGTGGAGCTCTGGCTTGGTCGAGGGAGGCGTGCTCCGGCTCAGGTCCGTCCCGGGGTGGGTCTCCTAGGCGCTGAGCACCTCGGCAAACACGATGGAGGGCAGGGATGAGGGCCGTAGCTGGCCCTGCAGCGAGGTGGCGAGCTCGCGCCGGCTCGGCAATGGCGAGTGCGGCGGCAGAGTGCAGATGCAATCGGTGGGGCGTCTGGGGACCACAGGAAGGGTGGGCGCGACGCGGTGGGGGTTGTACTTGTAGGACGGGGCGAAGGGTGGCGGCGGGTGCGTGCAGAAAGATCCCGAGGGGGGGATATGGAGGATGAGATCGCGCGACATCGCGCGAAGGGCGGAGCGTCGGGTTGGGGACGACGGCCTGACGCATGGGGCCACTCGTCAGCGAGTGCAGGGGAGGAGCCGGTGGGGTCCGCCTGGCGGTGACGGGTGGGGGAAGTGAGCGCTCGCAGGCGGGTGGGAGCGGTGGTGTGCGCGCCTGCGCGGGTGGATGCGCGGTGTCGGCGTGGAGCGGGCCGCGGAGGGGAGAGAGGAAGACGGGCCGGCCGGCTGGGCTTGGCCCATGCGGAGGGAGGAGAGTGAAGGCGGCCCGGGGAAGCAAGGGAGGACGTGGGCCGAAAGGGTGAGGAGGGAGAGAGCGGGCCGGGAGAGGGGAAAATGAGGGAGAGAGAGACCTCTTTGCCATTTCTTTCTTTTTCTTTTCTTTTGAAATTTCTTTTCCAAAGTCTTTTTGAAATCAAATTAAAATCTGTTTGAAATTGAAAACAAGTTTGAAAATTTTGGAAATATTTTCCCTAAGTTTTGAAAATAAAATTTTGAGTTGGATTTTGTAAAATTTTCATAAGCTTTTTTACCTATTTTCTAAATAGAATAAATTCGATTCGCCCTAAATGGGTTTTAATAAATTTATTTACCACACAATAAAAAATATGCAATGGCATGAATGCAACATGAAGATGATATAAAATTTTTATTTTCCTCCTCTAATAAACAGGCCAACCTATTTAACTTCTAATTTCTTTAATCAAATTGGGGAAAATTTAAATCAGGATGTTACAGTTATGAGGACGGTGAAAGGTCCTAAATGGCTAGAGGGGGGTGAATAGCCTAATAAAAATTCTACAAAACACTTAGAGCAACTAGTTAGACAATTACAAAGCGAAGCTTTTTGCTCTAGCTCTACTAAGTGTTGCAAGCCACCTATCCAACAATTCTAGTAACCTATAATCACTATGTCACACAAAAGATATGTTACTACTCTCTAAAATAATGAGTTAGCAAGAAATAATTACTTCTAATTAGAGAGCTACTTCTAGCAACAAATATCTCTACACAAGTGATAACGAAAGTAATGCAAGGATAGAGAGATGTACCGACACCGGCAAGCGACAATCAATCACAATAAGAATACCAAGAAACTTCGGGAGAAGTCCAAAGAGGCAAGAGACACAAAGATTTTCTTCCGAGGTTCACGTGCTTGCCGGCACGCTACTCCCCGTTGTGTCGACCAACCACTTGGTGGTTCGGCGGCTAATAGGTGTTTCACAAACCTAGCTCAACAAATGAGCGCCGCAAGAACCAACCCACAAATGGAGGTAACTCAAAGACACACGCAATCCACTAGAGTTACCTTTTGGCTCTTCGCCGGGGAAGGCACAATACCCCTCACAAATCGCCGGGAGATGGCCACGAACAATCACCACTCGTGCCAAAACTCCTCCGCTGCTCCAAGCCGTCTAGGTGGCGGCAACCACCAAGAGTAAAGAGAATACCCGCAGCAACAACAATCCCCAAGTGCCACTAGATGCAAACTCACAAGCAAATGCACTTGGATCCACTCGATCTCACTTAGATTTGCGCTATCAAGCAAGGAGATGAGTGGGAGGGAGTAGATCTTGTTCAAGAGGATGTTCAAGAGGTTGGAGAGTCAAGAAGGAGCCCTCAAACCCGGCCACAAGCTATTTATATGGAGAGGGGAAGACAAACAGCCGTTCTCCCCTTTTCTGCGCTTTGGTCGGTAGTACCGACCCCCTGGGCGGTAGTACCAACACTGTCAGAACTAGCCGTTTACACACGGCGCGTTGACCAAAACGAACAACCGACTCCTGGTCGGTACCTCCGACGGTCGGTAGTACCGGCCCTATGGCGGTACTACCGACAGGCCAAACTGGGGACTACACAGAGAGCCCCGAACTCCTTCGCCTTCGGATCTTCTAACGGTCGGTAGTACCGGCCCTATGACGGTACTACCGACAGGTCATCCTGGGACTTACACAGAGAGCTCCCAGACAACTTCCTGACCTCGGTACCACCGAGGGCGGTAGTACCGACATAATGGCGGTACTACCGCCAGGCCAAAACTGGCCACTTCCAGAGAGCCTCCAAAACTTCCTTCAAACCTTGGTACTACCGACCCCCTGGTCGGTACTACCGAGCCCGGTACTACCGGCCCTATGGCGGTACTACTGGTAGGCCAAACTCAGCTCAACAGAGAGCCTGCAAAAACCTTCAGGGCCACGGTATCACCGACCCTCTGGTCGGTACCACCGCCGGCGGTAGTACCGAGGTTATGGCGGTACTACCGCCAGGCCAAACTGGGCCACATCCAGAGAGGCTGCAAACAGCCCTCTTGTGTCGGTACTACCGACCACCAGGGTCGGTACTACCGACTACACCAGCCTGCACTCCCCGCGCTAGAATAGCCATAACTCCTCACTCCAAACTCCGATATTGATAATCTTGGACGTTTTGGAAAGCTAACTCAGAGGGCTTCACAACCCTCTTACATAGCTTTTCCCTTTTTCAACAAAAGATTTCTCCGAAACTTCTCCAAGTTGATTCAATTCAACTCCAACAACTTCTCCTTTGCAAATGTGCCAACACCACCAAGTGTACATCATCAAGTGCATGTGTGTTAGCATTTTCACAATCATTTTCAAGGGATTAGAGGTTAGCACACTAGGTCCTAATGCATATGCATGTATGAATTCACCTAGTGGCACTTGATAACCGCAATCACCGAGATAGTCCCCTCTTAATAGTACGGCTATCTATCCTAAACACACTCACACCCTCTATGGTGTCTTGAGTGCCAAAACAAAATCCCTATTTATACCTTTGCCTTGATCTCCATAGGGTTTTGCTTTTCTCTTCTTCTCTTTCCAAATGTGGAGCATTTGATCCATCTTTTGGTCATCACCGCCAATACCATGGTCATCATCTAGCTCCCACACTTGGTATGTACCAACCTAGCTAATGAATACTTCATGACAAAGGTTAGTACCCAAGGTGACATCAATTATCCAAAACCAAATAGGGACTTTCAGACGGGGGAGGGGATAATCATCATCTGCCCAAAATTAATTTTCCTCCATTTGATGGGTCTAATCCCAAGCTTTGGTTGGGTCGTTGTTTAGATTATTTTGAGATGTATGCTGTGTCGTATCGTAAATGGATCAAGGTGTCCACAATGCATTTGTCGGGAGCTGCTGCCTGTTGGTTGCAGTTTGTCGATGATACAGTCAGATCAGGGGGTTGGGAAAGTTTTTGTCAGCTTGTCATGAATCATTTTGGGAAAGATCAACATGAATTGCTAGTCCGCCAATTATTTCATATTCATCAGACTAGTAGTGTGCAGGAGTATATTGACAAGTTCACTGGATTGGTTGATCAGTTGATAGCTTATGGTCGCAATACAGATCTTGTTTATTATACCATGCGCTTTGTTGATGGCCTGCGTGTTGATATTCGCAATGCTGTGCATTTGCAACGTCCCACAACTCTGGATACTGCCTGCGTCCTTGCTTTGTTGCAGGAAGAATTGGTGGAACCCGTTCGGCGCCGGGAAGTTCGCAAGCTGGATCAATTCTCTTTTGCTCGCGGCGCTGGTCAGGGTGTTGCTCCTCCACCACCAGCACCCCCGCGCGCGGAGCGTGAAGAGCGCGGTGACCGCCAAGCAGGAACTCAGCAGGACCGCCGCGGTCGAGGTGTTGAGGACAAGCTCTCCACTCTTCGTGACTATCGCCGCGCTCGCAGGCTGTGCTTCTGTTGCGGCGAAAAATGGACTCGGGATCACAAATGTCCCGAGGTTATTCAGCTGCAAGTATTGCAAGAATTATGGGAGGTTTGTCATGCTGATGATTGTCCTGCTGCTGATTCTGCGCAAGAAGATTCAAAAGATGACCCCACCGCTCAACTTTGCTTGGCTATTTCTATGGCGGCTTCATCTGGTGCGCAAGCTGTTAATGCGATTCAGTTCATGGGCACAGTTCAAGGCCTTGTTGCTCGTATCTTGGTGGATTCTGGAAGTTCTCACACGTTTGTCAGTGCGGCTTTGGCTTCACAACTCTCTGGCAGTTCGTCCTTCAGTCCACCTCTTCGGGTCATGGTTGCAGATGGATCTGTTTTGCAGTGTTCAACTCAATTTCTGCAGCTTGAGTGGGAAGTTCAGGGCTGTCATTTTAAATCTGCTGCTAAGGTTTTGCCTCTATCGCAATTTGAGTTGATTGTGGGTATGGACTGGTTGGTTGCTGTTAGTCCCATGCAAGTGGATTGGAAGCATAAGTGGCTTCTTATTTCGCTACAGCAGTCACAACATCTGTTACAGGGAGAATTGTTGACTTTACCTGTGGGCTCTGTATTGCATCTCTCTACCACATCCAAATCCGATGCGGTCGCTGCTGCATCACCAAGTCCACCAGAGGTGGAGGCTCTTCTGGTCGAGTTTCAGTCTATCTTCGCCCCGCCCGCGGGTTATCCGCCTGCACGTGATTGTGACCATACCATTTCGTTGGTTCCAGGGGCCAGCCCTGTCAGTGTGCGGCCGTACCGCTACCCCCCGACCATCAAAGACGAGATTGAGCGTCAGGTCGCGGAGATGCTCAAATCCGGCGTCATTCAACCCAGTACTAGCCCTTTTTTCCTCGTCAGTCTTACTAGTCAAGAAGAAGGATGGGTCTTTCCGTTTTTGTGTTGATTTTAGACATCTTAATGCCATTACTGCCAAGACAAAGTACCCAGTACCTGTGATTGAGGAACTGCTGGACGAGTTGACACACGCTTCCTGGTTTTCTTGTTTGGATCTCACGGCCGGATATCATCAGATTCGACTACAACCTGGGGAAGAGTTTAAAACAGCCTTTCAGACTCACACGGCCAATATGAGTTCCGGGTAATGGCGTTTGGGCAGTCAGGCGCGCCAGCAACTTTTCTCAAAGCCATGAACAAGACTCTCGCCCCCCTTCTACGCAAATGTGTTCTTGTATTCTTTGATGACATTTTAGTCTTCAGTCGCACCTGTGAGGAGAATATTGAGCACCTTCGACAAGTTTTTGCTTTACTTCGCACTGATCAGTGACAAGTGAAGAGGTCCAAATGTTTGTTCGCTCAGAGGAAACTTCGCTACTTGGGGCACGTCATTTCTGCAACTGGGGTATCTACGGATCCAGACAAGATTACTACTGTTCTTCACTGGCCATCTCCAACAACGGTTCGGGAGCTCCGGAGTTTTTTGGGCTTAGCTGGTTATTACAGTCGGTTCGTCCGGCATTTTGGGGTGATTTGCAAGCCACTAACAGAACTGCTGCGCAAAGGGGCCCTGTTCGCCTGGACTGACATTCAGGAAAAGGCGTTTGTCGCGTTGAAAGATGCCTTGACTTCTGCCCCAGTTTTGGCTTTACCAGATTTCAGCAAACCATTTCAGATCGAGACTGACGCCAGTGGGCATGGAATCGGTGCTATTCTCATGCAAGGGGGTCATCCATTGGCATTTCTCAGCAAGGCATTGGGACCACGGTCCAAAGGATTGTCCACTTATGAAAAAGAATATATGGCTATCCTTTTAGCACTTGAACAGTGGCGTAGTTATCTACAACACGCAGAATTTCAAATTGTCACAGATCATCGTAGTTTGGTCCAGTTGACAGAGCAGCGACTTCATACGCCATGGCAGCAGAAAGTCTTCACCAAGCTGCTTGGATTGCAGTACAAAATTGTGTATCGCAAGGGCTCGGAGAATGGGGTCGCCGATGCCCTCTCCCGTTATCCGCTTGGTCAAGTGGCTGCTGTCTCGGTCTGCCAGCCCCAATGGCTGGATGAGGTGCTGCAGTCTTATATTGGTGATGTTCGTGCTCAGGAGCTGCTCACCAAGCTGTCTGTGGATCCAGGTGATGTACCTCAGTTCACTTTGCGTGATGGTCTTCTCCGCTACAAAGCACGCGTTTGGGTAGGTGCAGATCCACAATTGCAGTTGAAGCTCATAGCTGCCATGCATAGTTCGGCGGTGGGAGGTCATTCAGGCATCTCAGTGACCTTTCGTCGGTTAAGCCAATTGTTTGCTTGGCATGGTATGAAGTCGATGGTGCATTCTTTTGTCACTGCTTGTGCAGTTTGTCAGCAAGCTAAGCCGGACAGGTCCAAGCTTCCTGGTTTGCTGCAACCGCTGCCGGTGCCTGATCGGGCATGGTCGGTCATATCTATGGATTTCATTGAGGGTCTGCCATTGTCTAATGGGGTCTCTTGCATTTTGGTGGTCGTCGATTTGTTTTCCAAGTACGCCCATTTCATTGGTCTCCGACATCCATTCTCGGCAGCGTCGGTCGCTCAAGCTTTTCTGTCCAATGTCTACAAGCTCCATGGATTGCCGCAGGCTGTGGTCTCTGACAGGGATCGCATTTTTACCAGCACATTTTGGAAGGAACTTTTCAGATTGGCTGGCGTGGAACTTCGTCTCAGCACAGCTTATCATCCTCAGAGCGACGGACAGACGGAACGAGTCAACCAATGTTTAGAAACTTTCCTTCGTTGCTTTGTGCATGCCTGTCCCAAGCAGTGGGTTCGTTGGTTGGATCAAGCTGAATTCTGGTACAATACGAGCTGGCATTCCGCACTACATCGGTCTCCTTTTGAAGTTCTTTATGGCTATCCTCCACGTCTGTTTGGTGTGTCTGATGCTGCTGAAAAACCAGTGACCAACTTGTCTTCTTGGTTGGCTGATCGCGAGTTGATGACTGATGTGATTCGCCTTCATCTGAATAGGGCCAAGCAACGCATGAAGCGTTATGCTGACACCAACAGATCAGAACGCCAATTCCAGGTAGGTGACAGTGTGTACGTTAAATTGCAGCCCTACGTTCAAGCTTCTTTGGCCCAGCGCAGCAACCAGAAATTGGCATTCAAGTTCTTTGGGCCTTACCGCATTGTGGCTCGGGTGGGTTCAGTTGCATACCGTCTGGAACTCCCTGCATCTTCTTCGGTTCACCCGGTTTGCCATGTTTCCCAGCTGAAGAAAGTTGTCAGTGATCATCAAACAGTCACCACCATACCACCCTCTGATGATGTTCTTTGGAGTGTTCCTGAGCGCATTTTGCAGAGGTGGACCGTCCACAAAGGTACACAATCTACACTCCAGGGACTGGTGAAATGGTCTGGACTGCCTTTGTCTCTTGCCACTTGGGAGGATCTGGAGTTTCTTCAGCAACAGTTTCGTCGCGCCACCGTCTGGAGCCGTGCTGGCGCGCAAGGGGGAGGGGATGTTACGACCACCTCCACTCATGATGGGCCGCAGCCCAGGCGTTCCACGAGGCCCAAGCAACCCAACAGGTTCCTGAAGGGCAACGAGTGGACGATACTGTGAAGCCTCCGACCCGCCGCCGCCGCACAGGCCATCTTGCAAACGCTATATGTAATATGCTAGAGGGAAGGAGAGGGATATGAAATATCTGTATAACACTACTTGCTTCCTCGAGAAGAAGAACTCGTGTGGACTTCCCCTTTGCTCTGCTCTCTGCCTAGATTCTAATTTCCTGTTCTTCTACCAAATCCCCCACCTGCTCTCTAGTTCGTGACACCCCTCAGCCAAGCGCCCAAGCCGACGTAGACCCCGCCGCCTGCCGCCACGAAACTCCCTTGTCCGTTTCTGGCTTCGCGTCGGCTACGGCCTACGGAGAATCGAATCGCGCAGCGGGCCGCTGGATGGGATCAGTGAGAGGGTCACGACTCGGCGGTGGGTCGGTCGGGTGACTCGATCGGGTCGGACGGGGAAGCTCACCTCGTCCCGATGCTGTCCGGCTCTCGGTTTTCCCGTGTGCAGCAGAGCAGAGATGGCAGCAGGATGGTTGGTGGGTGCGCCGGGCGCGGGGCCTACCTGATCTTATCCACCTGCATGCAGCGCCGGGAAAACGACACCGCGCCACGCCACTCTAGTCTACTCCCTCCGTCCCTTTTTATCAATCGTTTCCGATTTGTGTGCCACAAGTTTGACTCGATTTGTAGTAAATACATACGATATTTGTATCTCCAAAAAAATTTGTTAAAAAACTAGATTTAAAGATCTTTCTAATGATACTAATTATGTATGGTAAATATTAATATTTTTTAATATATATTTAGTCAAAGATGTTTCTCGGGAAACGAAAACGACAGTTATTTAGGAACGGAGGGAGTAAATGTTGAGGCTGTATCAGTCCTCTAATCCAATCGGTCAATTATTGAAGCCTCTCTAGTCTCTCCCTCCTTTCGCGCGAAGACTCGCAGCATGCTGTCTGTACTGTATGTGTGTTTTCATAACCCAGCCTCGAATCGAACGTTTTGTTTTGCTGACAAAATCGAACGTTTTCTTTAATCGAGACTCGCAGATTGTATCGATGCTATTTTCAGAGGTGGATGTACTGGAACCTGAAATATTCGGTGTCCGTCTTTCTACTGTTCGTTGGACCCGTCTCGCGCGTTACATCGTGGCCTCACATCGATCGGTTGGTCCCGGTGTTGTGCACCCATTATTGGTACTGATCCCGGGCCAGCTAAATAGCGAACATTCACTGTATTCATCCCCAGCGAACGTTCCGATAGCCCAGCACTTTCCTTTTTAGGTAAATCCCCAATCCCACTTTTTGCTATTTTTGGCAAGTGCGGTTCTACACCGCGCACCGAACACGCGGGTGAGAGCGCATGTTTCCGTCCAATTTTTTTTTCTTTGCGCGCGTTTTCCCACCGAACCATTCCTTTTACGAGCGCATAACTTAGATATATAACGTAGATGAATAACTTATCAATTAGAAGTTAGAAAAAACTAATTTATATCCATTTTTATATCTGACAATTTTTTTTCTCTGTTAGAAGCCAGAAGCATTCGGGACCATGGCAAAATGGGAAATAAAAAGAGTGGGGGAGGCAAATAAAACGATATTTTATACAACAAAAAAAATCCCAAGAGAAGTCTTGTTATCATAAAACATTCTATACATAACTTAAACCACAGAACTTTAGCAGTAATAACTTTATGCATACAGGTTATTATGAAAAAGTTAGGCAATAACAGTTTGGTGTAAAAGTTTGTCATGCTAACAAGTCATAGTCATAATAAGTTATGGTACAAAACTTAGACTCAAATATAGAATCCAAATCCTATCAAAAACTACAAATTGAGAAATTATGTTGTCCAACTTTTGTACCACTGCAACTTTTGTAGAATCCAAATCCAAATCCTATCAGAAACATAGAATCCAAATCCTATCAGAAACTTATCCAAACTAACCTGGCCACTACAACTTTTGTAGACCAACTTATTATGCATAAGTTATATTATCCAACTTATACATTTAAAATTATGCAAAGATATTATTGTGCATAAGTTATGTTGTCCAACTTATACATTAAAAATTATTGTTCATAAGTTTTGTTGTCTAACTTATACTCAAACACTTACTGCATAACTTTTTAATACAACTTATACATTACCACATACTGGATAAAACAAAAGAGAATGACAACTACATACAAAATTACAGTACCTCACTGCTATATTCACTCCCAACAACAGAACCAATAAATTTTTCAACTTCAGGATGCAATTCTTCTCCACAGAAAATACGAGCTGCAGAATCAGAAAATCCAGGTATTGCTATGCATTGACTCCTTCTCAAAATGCATTTCTTCATCTACAACCCGATGGGAAGGACCCTTTGACCTCTTCAAAACAGCAGAAACAAAAATTCATTATTATATAAAACAAACAACTACCAAAACAAATCAAAATAACTATGAAAGAACCAACAGTGTTTAGGTTTATAGAATCATAAATCGCCTTCAACGGAGCAACCCAATAGTATTAGGATGAAAACAACAAATCTATTCACTCCTACATATTGTTAACTACACTCTCGATTCAGTAGCTGTTTAACGATTGGATCTCAAATTTGGAGAATCGGCTGTGTGTGTTTCTAATGAAACTTTAACTAGGTAACTTTTATCAATGATAAGAATAATATAAATAATGATCGTGATCTTCAGTAAGTTCTGGTAGCATGTAGTTGTCACCTAATACCTAGACCATAAGGATTCACCAAATAACAACAGCGCACAATATCATTTTTGCTCATATCAGCCAAGCACACGAGAGAAACAGTAAAATAAAATCTAGTGGATACTTGCTGGATATTTTCCTCCACGAGCAGCAACTCTGCCTTTGTCTACAAATCCAAACACATACATAAGGCAAATAGAAAAACAAAACAGATTTACAAAACAGGAATGAGAGGAATAGGAGACATGAGCTATTCACCGTTGGGGACGTGAAGGTCGCCGTCCTCCATGAGCTCAGCAGCAGTCGGAGCGGGCGGCGGGCCACCTCCAGACGCCTGCTGCGGTACAAGTGGTCGAGATATGGCATCTCTAGGAGCCCGTAGTGAGAAGGGATGTAGAGATCCACCATCTCTGACCGCCGATGGCTGGACATGAGACCGAGATTCGTCGGCTCCGAGGGCCGAGGGTGTGACGGAACGGCCCTAATCTCATAGCCCACGTGTCCCTGTCAACCTCTGACAGCCGAACCCATGTTCCATGTGATTAAGACCTGTTCGCCACCGGGCTACATCAGTGCCCACTGTCCGCAGGATCATCTCACAATTCGGTTACAACATTGCATACTTTTACAAATAACATCGGAATAAAGAGCGGAAGACTTAAATAACATTAGTTTTACAAAGCAGGGTTCCAAATAGAAATTAAGGTGCAGTTATTACAAACCAAGTTCTGATAATAGAAATAGACAAAGGCAACGTAGCGGAGTACAACAAAATAAAGATACTGATAATCACCCAGCCCGAGGGTGCACAACTATTCTTCGGCCTCATCGGCCTCTTCCTGGACGATGGTCATGCAGCAGGGCGCAAGACACATCGGGGTCTCAGTCATACCTGCAGCATGGGTAACAAACCCTGAGTACTGGGGTACTCAACAAGACTTACCCGACTAAAGAAAAAGGGAGAAGACTCAGGAATGAGAGGCTTAGGGTAGTCAAGGTAAGGCTTAAGCAAGATCAGGTATTTTGCAGAAAAGCATTTTGTAAACCTTATTTTATTTTGGAAAGATTCAGTATTCCTCAATTCTTCATCGTTCCTGATTCATTTTACATTTCAAAACATTCCTGGTTGAGAACCACTCTCCGTTGACAGTCAGTGACCAAGTCTCCATAACCGAGGAGCAACGTCAATCCGGATAAATAATACTCAGCTGAGGATCCCTATCCACACTGCATATGTAGCACCCAAGCTTGCATATGCCAACTCGTCTACCACGATTCCTCCAAGATTGGGCCCGGTCCTACGCCACCCGGAAGTACAGTACACCACTCCTATCCAGGTACGACGACCACGTGGGTACATGCTACTTCTGCCATCTCTCCACTCCCAGTGCGCGGTTGTCGGTCCAATAAAGGATTCCTCGGAGCCAGAGCTTTCCGAAGTATGTGAATAGTTACAAGTCTTGACCAGCAGGCCCCCATACGGATGGTTCCTAAAGTTTTTCCGTCAGCAACAAGCACCTCGGGACTCTAACCCAAGAGTACAGGTCCTGTTGGTTTTTCAACCCTGTCCCGGTCGGTGTCAACTGTTGAGTCCCGGACTACAACATGACGGCACCGTACGCGCGGACAACCTCTTCTCGACAATGACCACATGCTAGCTAGGCAAGCAGTCATCGAACGGGAAGTAAAGCCAAATTCCCATAAAGATTCTTTCAGTGATCACACTTTTAAAATGGCATTTTATTGCAAAGTCTAATTCAATAAGCATTGCTAAGCATTTTTCAAATACTTTTGAAAAGTAGGTATCGGGTGTATCAGTGGTCAAGGTGGATAGTGCATCAATTAGGATAGCACACAACTCCTATAAACCTAATGCAATAATTTAACTCAAAAGCATTTAAGGAAATCATTTTATAAATTCAAGGAAAGGGGTTAAATGCACCGGGGCTTGCCTTGAAGAGCGAAAATGACAGACTCGGGGTCGGCAGTGCAGGTGTCGGAGCTCGGGGTAGCCTCAGGGGTAGGTTCGTCAGCGGCTGCCTCGACTTTGATTCCTTCTCCTTCGGTCACTATACGGATGCAATGATGTATGCACATGAGTATGCTAGCATGAACAATGCAACACAGGGCATACAACATGAACTCTACTTGATTTTTTTATTTTTTCCTAATTATATAAAAAGGTCATTTTATGAAGTTACTCCAAAAGGCCTAAAAAATCTACCAGAGACTAAGCATGACATAACTTGCACATAAAAATTTATCTCATGATTTTTGGAGCTACACATGTTTTTCTAAAAATCTAAAACCATTCATTTCTTAATTAAAAGGGAGATTTTTCATTTTCAAATTTTTGCACAAAGTCCAAGTTTCATATTTTTATAAAATACTACATGGTATAAAGAGTTAACTGTAAAAATTTCAGAATTTTTAGAGCAACACAGAAAATCATACAAAAAGATGAAATAGCAAGACTATTCAAAACTTTCAAAAAGGAAAAGAGTACTGTGCTCCTCCCTCGCAGGGCTCGGGCGAAGCGGAAACCAACGGCCGTCCGAGGCCTGGCCGGGAGGCTCGGGCGAGACGGAAAACGATCGTTTCGTCCGAGGCCTGGCCGGGAGGCTCGGGCGAGACGGAAAACGATCGTTTCGTCCGAGGCCTGGCCGGGAGGCTCGGGCGAAGCGGAGGGTGCATGCTTGCTCGAGACTAGGCTCGGCGAAGCTGAGGGTGCGTGAGTCCGCTCGAGGCTAGGCTCGGGCGAAGCGGTGTGTGAGTCCGCTCCGAGGCTGGGCTCGGTGAAGTGGCGAGGGTACGTGTCTGCTCGAGGCCTGGCTCGAGCGAGTGCTTGCTCGAGGCCTGGCTCGGGCGAAGCGGAGTGGAAGCAGAGACCGGGGGCTTCGAGTGCTTACCACGGGTCGGAGGCAGGCTCGGCGGGACAGAACAAGGTGGTCGACGGAGCTCGGCGGGCGTTCACGGCGGCGCTCGGCGCTCCGGCGATCCTGTGCACCACACGAGGTCACAATGGCACGTTAGAGCCGCAAGAAGACAGGGAAGCTGACACAGGGGTCGGAGAAAGATGATCATGGCCGGAGAGTGGGGATTTCCCGAACCCGAGCTCACCGGTGTTTCGCCGGAGTTGGGAACGACGAGCTACGCCGGGCGATAGGAGACGGTAGAGATGAAATTGAGGGGTGGGGAAGCTGCACGGGCTCAAGGCGGAGCTTCTGGGCTAGGTGGTTGAGCGGCGGAGACTCTGGAGTGAGCTGGCGACGGTGGCGGAGGAACGACGGCCGGCGGGTGGCTTTTATAGCCGTGCTCGGGGACGGATGAGCGTCGCGTGCAGGCGGATAAGCTTGGCCAAAGCGTGCGCAATCGATTGCACGCTGGTGGAAGGACGGGCGTGCGCGCAGGGACCGGGTGTGTGTTCGCCGGCGACGGCCACGCGGCGGCGACGTGCTGGGAGCAGTGGGGGACGGGAGAGAGGGTCAGCGCTCGCGTGCGGGTGCGGAATGAGCACGGTGTCAGCGGTGGCAGACTGGTGGCAGGCGAGGAGCGGCCAGGCGTGCGGCACGCGCAGCGCCGGCGGCTCGGCCACGGCCGGGCCCCCCCGTAGCTCTAGGTTGAAGATGAACAGGGCTAGGTCTAGGGTTTGACTTTGAACTGATTTCTGTATTTTGCAAATTACTCCCAAAATTTGAACTGAGCAGCAAAAACTCAAAATACCAAAGTTGTGTAGAAAAATGAGATCTACAACTTTGTCAATATGAACATTTTCAAAATCCAAACAGTTTTTGAACCACATTTGAAATCAGAAAAGGGGACACTTTTGGGATTTGAATAAATTCAAAATTACTTTTGATTTTACATTGAAAGTTGGAAATATGCAAATATGAAAGTTAGTCCTTTTGTCAAAACCTATAACTTTGCTAATATACACTTTTTCTGAAACTCAATAGTTTTTGAATTAATTTTGAAAACTGAAAAGGGGACAAAAACTGGAATTTGAATGAATTTGAAATTACTTCAAACTTTGTATAGAAACTTGAAAATTTGTAAACACCAAAGTTGTTCCTCTTGACAAGATCTACAACTTTGCTTTTTGGACCAAGTCCAAATTTTGAATAGTTTTTAAATTATTAAAAGAGGGGTAAAAGCCAGGGTTTGGAAATTAGGGTTTTTCAAAAGGACTTTGAAATCTGATTTTTGATTTTGATTTTTGAACAACACAACAAAGCTTCAAGACATCAAATTGAACAAGAATTACACAAGACTAGGCACAGAGTTGAAATTACCATTTTGCCCTTAAAGGAAGATTTGGGCATTTAGGGTTTTTGAAAAGAGATCACTACACAACAAAATACCTTTTAGGAAAAGGTAAAGGCAAGCAACCACTAGACAAACATTAATGCATGACAAGAATGATTATGACTAATGATGATGACATGTCAGGTTAATTACAGATTAAACACCAGAGGTGTTACAGAGGGCTGACCAGAAGGGTGAGATCTGCTGCCTCTAATCACCGAAGGCCGGTCGCAAGGATGAGATCGACTCGTTTTAGCACCGGTGGTTGGACGGGTGGGGGAGATTTGATGCCGCCGTGCTCTGGTGCGGAGATGCCCAGACTACAGAGAGAAAGGTGTGAGAAATGAAGAAGATGAGAAAGTACCGGATATCTAGGTCAACACTATGTAATTGGACACTTTTTGTATCAAAAGTTCACTGAAAAATATATCCACGAGACTTGCATCTATATTTAAGATGCCTTCAATATATTGACCTACTCCAATCACAATCAATCGTAACAAGCAAAAGCAGCATATTGTTACTTAGTGACAGAAACCACAATATGGCTAGTTTTTGTTAAGAATATATATTTTTCTAAAATACATATAACAATTAGAGATCCTCATGGAAGGAAAATCAACCTACCAAGACTGAACAAGCAGAAATTCAGATCCTCACACATTTGTAAGCAGGTATAAGAGTAACTAAGCAAGTAGAAATTTAGATCCTCACGCATGCAACTAAATTAAAAATATAGCATTGCTATTCAGCATACTACAGAATTAATGACAAATATAGAAGACCATGCATACTAAATGCTTTCAAAAATCAAGTAACAAACAGTCAGCTCTAAGCACCGAATGTCCTCCACAAAATTAAATCGCCCCTATGCTACACATCATCATCATTCTTACCATGCAACAGAAGAGCTCACAGTCACAGACTCATAGCCATATATGGTTGGTAGCAACATCCTGTACAATAGAGGAGCAAGTGTTGATTAATTGAGTGTTGCTTACGGTATATGAAATATGCCGCAATCACCTAAAGTAAAATACTACAAGCGGCAATTATAAATATATACTGACTGAACTAAAGCAAGACAACAGAAGCTTGCAATGCCCCTTCATCAGTTCTGAAGATAATAAGTCAGTTCTAGTTTACCATGTGCACTGAAACAAGATCTGCTTATAGGCGCTATAAAAAGTAATCATGCATAGAATAATTTTCCTAAGCAACATATACATAGGTTAACTGAAGGCAACCTGTTCCTAGCATTATTCAGCGAATGCAACAACCAATAACAACTAATGTTGTTGGTCAACACAGGGGAATGTATACATGTCTTCCAATGAAAGCTTCAGTCATATATGATAGGCAAGGCTTCAACAAAAAGATCAAATCTAATCATTTCATCTCTAAATAAAATATTCTATATTAACCAAGCCATATTAGCATTTGCATTGTACAAGTCGACAAGAACAATATCTGACAACCCAATCTCTAAAGTAAATATTTTTATAAAAATAAGAGATCAAATATATGCACAACTAATATGGAGCGGAGGAAGTACTGTACCTACGCTACCATCCTGGCTTTGCTGTCCGTGCTGCTGCTGAAATATCTTTTCGGTCTGGCGTTTTTTTTTTACAACATTTTCGGTTTGGCGTTGAACAGAGTAGCGAAGCTAACGTACGACGGATCATCACCCGAACATTATAAAATCGAAATTTTCCATTATCGAAAGAAGAAAAAAAGACATACTACAAGGGAAGGGATCAACCAACTGATCGGCTGTACAAATTCGTCCTTTTTCTCCAGGTGCTCTTAAAATTGTCACACCATGAATGAACACCCCACCCACTGGTTCGCATCAACATGAACGAAACAAGAAAAAAAGCTTAGTACCCAGACTTTTTCCCCTTATAAGCATCCAACGCAAAAAGGAAAAAGCAAAACTGATAGCCAAAAAAGAGAGAAAAGAAATCAAGAGACAGGCAATTAGCAGCGCTGCTCATTTTTCTAACCTACACCAACCGGCGTCCGCGCCGACGCCGACGCCGATAGCAAAAGCGAGCCAGCTCGGACCCCGCCGGCGGCAGCGCGGCGGCGGTGGATCACCGATCGATCAGCTCAGTCCTCGAAGCCGGTCTTCTTCCAGACGGCGTCCCGGACCCGGCTGAGGTCGCGGCCCTTGAGCGTCCTGCCGATCCCCTCGTGCACCGACATCGACGCGGCCCGGCTGCGCCACGCCAGCTCGTGCGGCGGCACCATCCCCGCCCCGCCGCCGCCGCCGTCGTCCGCGTCAGGCTCCCACTCGCCCGCGTGGTGGTCCCGGTACTCGACCCCGAGGATCTTCTGCCAGTCCGGTATGTTCATCGGCAGCGACCCCGCCGCGCCGCCGCCGCCGCCGTCCACGGCGCCGGGCTTCTTCCGCCCGGGGGCGCGGGAGGTCGGGATCGGGCGCGCCCAGCCGGCCGCCGCCGCCAGCTCGGCCCCGCCGCTGGAGTGGGGGGAGTCCAGGGGCGCCGCGCCGAACGAGCCCCAGACGACGTCCGACTCGTCCAACTCATCCGCGGCGCCCGCGCCGTGGCCCCTCGCCGCGGCGCCCCTGGACGGCGCGAACATCCGGTACGCGTGCTTCGCGGCCGCCGACCTCGCGCTCCCGGCCATGCCGATCGATCGATCAGCGCCGCGCTCTGGCTTGCTAGCTCTCTCTTCCGTGACGCTGCGCTTCGTGGAGAGTCGCAACCTCACGTCCACACTCCACACCGATCTCTCTCTCTTTTTTTTTTTGGGTGGCCAAAGAGAGAGGAGCGCGAGAGTGTGGTGGCAGGACTAGGAGGGCTATGGTTTTGGAACTTGCACGGGGTTGGATTTTATAGCATCGGATGTGTGGGTGTGAGGAGGAGGTGGAAATGGAAGCTGGATTGCTGAAAGCAGTGGGTGGTGCACTGGGTGGGCTTGCTGTGCTCTGCTCTGCTTGCAGAGCGAGACGAGGGCGAGGGGGAAGGAACTGACTGGAGGGACCGGAAGCGGATAACGCTGTTTCCGGAATGACGGCACTGCCCTCCGGCGGTTTGGACTTTGGCGCGCCACGGCCACGGGCCCACAGCCCACAGGACGGTGGGCGCCTGTGCGGCTGTGGCCGTGGGAGTGGGAATGGGAACTGTGGGGTATTGGTATTGGCATCGTCTGGGCCTCCCGGGCTGCGGCCACGCCAAACGTTGGAGAACACAAACAGTTCTGCTCCGTCATGAGCGATCTGGCCGGAGGCCTGATGCGTCAATTGACATTGTGGTGATAGGAACACTGCAAGGCATGCAATGCAATGCAATGATGCAAAGACAAAACCCCACCGGATGACCGGACCACCAAACACACTGGTGTGCTGACCTCCCACCGGACACACTGGTTTTGTCACTTGTGATCTTTCTTTCTTTTTCTATGTATGATAAAAAAAGAAATTTGTCACCTCTAACCTAAATTTGGTAGACGCGTCATCCAGGCAGAAATGCCAAACCATCTTTCTTTTAATAAAAGGTGATAAGGTTGTGCCACCTTCGTACGGAGTACATGGTCTACCATGAAGGCACTTTCCGTTTCCAAAAAACTGACTGCTTTCGGTCATACAGTTCTAGTAGTACCGTTCAAAGCTTATAAGCTTATAGCTTTGTTTAGTTAGGACGTAAAAAGTTTTTACGTATCACATCAGATATTCTGGTACTTATTTAGTTTATCAAAAATAAACTAATAAGAAAACAAATTACATATTCCGTTTATCAAATATGCTGAAAAACTTTTTCATGATAGACTAATATTTGAAAAACAGTGCAGAAGAGTTTCATCCCTGTAAAACTCTCTTTACTCCTATAAAACTTTTATCATTTCTCTCCTAATTAATATAGTGACATGTTAGCATATTTAATGCTTATGAAACTCTATTAAAATTATCCTAGCTGTCCATAATAATTGGCGGAAGGGCAGTTCCGGTATGTAAATGGACGTATGATAGGGAACAAAAACAATAATGTTCCAGGGCCTCGAGTTTGTCGCCGCACGCACGATGGCAGCAGGTCCTCGCTAGCGTCCTCTCCATGGATGGGTCTGCGACGGGGACAGGCGGTCTTGCCCCTCACGCTAGCCACGTAACGCCGCCGGTGGACCCGCGTGGCCACGTGAAGGGGCGGCCTACTGGCAAAGGTCCCGCGCCCACCCCACACATCTATAGCGACTGTGGCCAGAGCGGAGACGGACGGTCCGGCCGGGACTCCCTCCGGGGCCGGGCCGGGCTGGCAGTGGGCGCACACGATGGATGGATTGATGACTCTGGCCCATGGTCAGGGGGACTCAGGGGTGGTGGGATTACTGGATTAGAGAGCATAAAGATTTCACGGCAGATTACTCGTACGTGGTGATAAAATATTATTGTTCCTGATGTTTGGATATGCACAGGCGGCGGCGGAGTACCTTTCGCACGTCCTGCTCCAAAGATTACTACAGACAAGTTGCCGAAGTTGGCAGCACTTTTTACCACAGTGTTATTAAGAATGGAAGCCCATAATTTTGAGCTGAGAGGGCGACGTATAATCCACAGGACGGGCGACGGCGATCGGCAAACAACCAAAGCTACACGACCACGACGGCCGAGAGCACTGTTTTCCCTTTTCTGCGAGCGTGACATGGAGAACAATTGTGATGCCGCTAAAAGATCGAATCACGTACGGCAGCGTCTCCTTTCGGATCGGAGCAGCGTTGCGTTTACGAGACTCGAGATGCATGGGACGCCTCAAAAAGCTCGTCTGAACAGTCCTATACGCTGAGTGTTTCAAGTCTTTGAGTGAGAGGTCCCAGCTCCCAAAAATCGGTACCGCCGCCAGCGGCGCCCGCGGCGACAAATTCCTCAGGCTAGCAGACTCAGTGACAACAGTTCTACAGCACACAGTGCCCAGTGTTATGGATCAGGACTCGGGAGCAGTTGTCGTCGGTCCGTTCCGCACGTCCTCTAGCTAGCTCCCGTCGATCACGCACGCATGCTGCTAGCCCCCAGGGCTCGTTGTTGTCTGTCGCCTGCAAGACGACGCGATGTGGTTTTCAGTTTTCACGGTGCATGCATCCTGCATGCAAAACGTCCTTCCTGGCAGTCTGGCGGGCCACGAGCCCACGAGGGAGCCTTGCGCGCGCGCGCATGTGGCGTTCGCGCACTGGCGGAGTCCACGTGGGCGCGGCCACGTAGGTCGTGCAAAGGTTGGCACAAGCTCCCACACACATGCATGTCTCGAGCCTCATCTCTCCCTTTCTTTCTCTTGTCTCGCCTGAAGTCCTGAACGGCTGACTCTGACCAAAACCATGCATATCATCGACATGGATGGCGTTGCGTACACGTAGACCCTCTGCCGTGCACGGTGCAGGGATGATGACGAGCAACGCCACGTCAAATATTCCTGCCACGCAGACATGCGATGCATGCTCTCACGGCCTGACCGTCGGTCGTTTCGATCGGGGGAGAAGAACGGCCACGCACATGTGTCAGCGTCGCCCAGCCGAGCCAATAAAAAGACAGACATGCGTATGAGCAGCCCATGAGCCGTACGCGCCCAGGTTATGATCATGATCGCGCTGTCCATCCCGTTCTACCAATCTGTTCCGCATTTCCACCCCCACCCACGTCCCGATCACGAAACCGGCCGATCCGTCCATCACCGATCGTCTACGCGTACGCATCAGAGACATGCACGTCTCGGAGTCGGAGGTGTTGTGTCGTCGTTGGCCTACCAGTTCTTTGCTTGTAGCGCCGGGCCTCCTCCTCCATCACTGCTCTGTTCCGGATAAAAAGCTGCCTCTGCTTGGATTGGATCAGCACACGGCAGGGTCAATAGCGTATGCATTCCGGACTGCTCGACGGGACGGACGACGGTCACTCCAGCGCGCGCAGTGCACACACAACACACGGTACGTGTACGCACACAGATATCATCATCAAATATTCCAGAGCAACCTTATTATTGTCACTGTCACCTCAATCAGATCAGATAATCCTTCTTATTATCTGAACTGGAATCCCGGCCTCTTCAGTGAGAGAAGTTGTACGTCTGGCTATTTCTGGTTGTCAAATTAAACCTGCAGCCAGTCTGTTATTAAAGTATGTCCGCTGTCTTGATCATGATGCTGTTTATCATGCACCACAATTATATCTGAGATCGTCACGATTTGTTTCCTGTTTTAATTATGAAAATTGCCTATTATTCAACATAGTCCATGTAAAGCCTACCCTTATATTGACTCTAGAATGTACGTATGTCTACACATCAACAAAGCTACTCTAAATAGTTCATGAAAATTGACTATACTATTCAATTTGTAGGGACGATTGGATCAATGCGACCTGAGCACGCTACTGGAGGGACGGTTATGAATGGAACCGCCTCTAGAGAAAAAAGATTGTTGCTGCTACAAATCCTCTGTGTAATAGTGTTCCTCGATTCCAAATTATAAGACATTTTAGTATCTTATTCTAATAATATTACTTTTGCTATGCATTTAGAAATATACTATATCACTATATCTAGATACATAGCAACACTTATAAAATCTAATCTAATCTAGAAAGACCAAAGACGTCTTATAATTTAAAAGGAAAAGAGTACGTTTATTCCATTCGTTGCAACATCTTCAGTGAACTTCAGTAAAATTAAATGTCGGATTGCTACGTCTTCAGTAAACTAACTGTCGGATTGCTTTCATATGCATCAGCTGGCGACTGCCGTCACCTTTAGCTTTCAGATAAGCCAGTGATGCGGCGATGGGCAAATGGTCAACTAAAACGGTGATGATGAAAAAAGGGATCTAGATCACTTTCATCGACACGTGTACCTTACGTCTTAGAGAAGAAGACAGAGTGAACTGGTTACTTCGCACTAATAATTTACATTTTTTTTATCTGTTTCAAATGGAGATGATCCCCCAAATCCCCATCTCTCCAACTACTGTTTAGTAGTATCGCTGCACAATTCACCTTCGCCTGGAGAGCAGAGCACCTTAGACGCCACCCACAACTTCAGTCAGAACCATTCCTTCGGAGAACAAAGTAGGCATCAATTTTTTTAGGGGATACACGTAGGCAGCAGTTGGTCCTTTTAAAGAAAAAAAAACAGAGATCAATGAAGCCTTGCCCAGTAAAGCTTCTCATTTGGGCCTACATAAAATCTCACTTTAGTTGGTGGTCGCCTCTCGACTGAGCGAAGTGTGTGGGCTCAAATAAGCCCAATGGACCAGAATTGAGACACAAACATCGTGGAGGCCCTGTTTCTCGCGTGCCTTATCAACGATGGCCTCCACCCAACGGAAATCCCCAGGTCTCTCTTGTCAAAAAAACACACACACACAAAAACCTCCCCAGGTCCCCCAAGTCCCCAACAACGCCGCGACGGCGCTGCTACGCCTGTAACGCGAGTAGTCTTTGGTCAGGTGTCGTAGGTGTTCGTTCCATTCCAGATTCCAAATTCCAAATTCCAAACTCCGTTCTGCCGTTCTTCAATCGACAGTACGATTTGGATGGAAATCCAGATGCGAACCAAGAGATAGGAGGATTTGGAATCAGTAGATAGAATCAAAAGAGGAGCAGCAGCAGGTCGAAGGGAGCCCCCGCTTCCGCCGATGATTACGGCGGCGGAGAAGAGCCCCGAGAGGGAGGAGGAGGCGAACCCGCGCGTGGAGGCTTTTCTGGAGATCATCTGCCGCGTCTCGGTGGGGGAGGTGGAGGCGGCGCTGTCCGCTTGCGGCATCGGCCCCACGGCGGAGGTCGCAGAACTGGTGCTCAAGTCCCGCGAGTGCTACAAGCGCCCCAAGTCCGCCGTCCGCTTCTTCCGCTGGGCGGGGCAGTCCGTGTCGCACACGGCCTACGCATGGAACCTCCTTGTCGACATCCTCGGCAAGGCCGCCATGTTCGAGCCCATGTGGGACGCCATCCGCTCCATGAACCAGGAGGGCGGCGGCGGGCTCGTCTCCGTCGCCACCTTCGCCTCCGTCTTCGCCTCCTACTGCGCCAGTGGCAACCTCAAGGAAGCAATCGCGGCCTTAGACGTCATGGACCGCTACGGCCTCAAGCCCGACGCTGTCGCGCTCAACTCGCTGCTCTCGGCGATTTGCCGCGTCGAGGGCCGCGCGCAGGCGGCGCAGGACGTCTTCGAGCGCACTAAAGCCACCATCCCACCCGACGCCGACACGTTCGCGATACTGCTCGAGGCCTGGGAGAAGGAGGGGAACGCGGTGCGCGCCAAGAGCGTCTTTGGCGAGATGGTCGTCCGCGTCGGCTGGGACGCAGCCAACGTGGCCGCGTACGACTCCTTCCTCTCCACTCTCGTTCGCGGCGGCCTGTTCGACGAGGCGTTCAAATTCCTGCACGTGATGCGGAGCAAGGGCTGCTTTCCGGGGATCAATTTCTTCGCTACCGCGGTGGATCTGGTCGTTCGCAAGGTTGATTACAGCAACGCCGTAGCCATCTGGAACATTATGGTCTCTGAAGCTGGCCTCGTTCCCAATTTCTCAATGTACAACGCCATGATTGGTCTCTATTGCAATGGTGGTAGCATGGAGTATGCCCTTGGGATGCTTGATGAAATGCCCCTTAACGGGGTCTTTGCAAATTCTGTAACATACAATACCATACTGGAGGGATTCATCAAGCATCGCAAGGCTCGTGAGGCTGAAAGTTTCCTAATGGAGATGAGCAAGAATGAGCAACTCCCTACTGCATCTAATTGCGCTGCTGCTATCAGCTTGTTCTTTAAGGAGTTTAACCCATCTGCAGCAACCAACGTGTGGCGCTGTATTGTGGAGCACAACATTACCCCAGCTGAGGACTCTGCCAAAGGGCTAATAGTGGGGCTGCTTGATTTTGACAGGTTAACTGAGGTGACGAGGCGTGTCGATGAGATGATTGACATGAAAGTTGAGTTATCACGGTCCACGATGGAGAATATGAAGCGTACTTTTGCTAAGGCTGGCAGGCACAAAGATTATGACCACATTTCAAGAAGGCTGAAGCGATATTAGGTACACACCTGAATGCTTTAATCAGCTGGTATGTCTTCCTTCCATATGGGGTGTAATTGACTGTGTTAGTGAATGCCACTGTTTGAATGTGATTGCTGATCATTTCATCTTGTGTTATTCACTTCCTAATTAGGCCTCATGACATTTTTTGTTGAACTACCAAGTGGTATTGTTAAACTGTCAAGTTCTTGTATGTGTCAAGTCTTTGTTGCTCTTGGTTGGTGTTATCTCCTTGTCTTGGAAAATAGGGTCTTTTAACACAATGCAAGGCCTATAGAAAGGACTAGAGCATCTCCAAGAGTTCCTCAAATCAACTTGCCATCCCTTGTTTTTTTGGCAAAACATGAAAATCCACCCCCAACAGCTTGGTAACAGCTTGGTAAAAGAGGTTGCTACCTTTGCCAAGTTGTCATTCGGAAGCCTAAATTTGCTATCTTTTGCAGTTGCTTGGTAAAAGAGGTTTGTGGGCCTAAATTTTAATTTTAACAAGTCCAAATGGCAAACTCTTGGAGAGAGAATAAATTTTGACTTGCCAAATATTTTAGTGACTTGCCAAATATTTTAGTGACTTGCCAAAACACAAGATTTGCCAAGTAAATTTTGGCAAACTCTTGGAGATGCTCTAATATGTTAACATATTACTTTGTTTGCCTCTCACCTCTTTTTTGCCAAGCCATTGAATGTTTATTCTTTTTTCCATTACCATTTATGGAATGTCGTATCAGCTTGCACCCAGACATTTTGAGGAACTTGAATAAAGAGAGAATTCACACATTTGATTCATTGAATGTAGCTTGTTTCCCCACCTTTGGTCTAATGACTCTATGGTTATGTTCTTGTTTTCAGCCATACTATTTTTTCAACTATAACTATCTTTAGTTGTCCTGGTCTTACCAAAATTTCCTACAAGCCAAGCGCTCTTGATATTTTGATCACCTAGCACAAGGAAAGTGATTCATGATCTGATTCAAATCCTTTTGATCAATTCCTTGTTTCGCTATTTTGCCATAGCTAAGTCAAGTCATATTTTAGCTTAGGAAACTAACATGGCTTGGCAGATGAATGTGAGATTCCTAACCCTGAAGCTTTAAAAACTTTATTTCCTTGTCATACGCCAAAGCCAAGAGGTGGTGTCTATTGTGCAATATGATGCTTCTTTCCTTGTACCCTATTAGTAGTTTTCCTAAATGTTTTTGGTCAGCATGGAGAAATATTTTATTGCACTATGAAGCATGGGATTTTTGTGGATTGTTGCTCATATTAGATACGCTTTAATGTTTCTTCCATGTGGAACCTAGTGCATCTTGACATGTGTTTAGGAACAAACCTCTTGATTCATGTAGTTTCAATGGAATTAAATAGAATGACCACATGGCAATGCCATATTGTTAGCTACAAAATGTTTATGTTTCCATCCTAGAAAGTTCTTTGGATGATGCAAATGAGCTAATGAGAGAATTCAATTTGTGTTCTGATTGCGAAGACATAGTTCCTCTCCTCGAGATCTAACATGGAGACATCACATAACATGATCTTTTGCTCTTGATCTCACATCAACCGACACTCCTTAGTAAATACCTTGCGCTCTTGAATTGTTTTGGCTTCATGTCATCTCATGTCCTCCATCTTCCTTTCTCCTTCTCCATAGCAACTCCTGAATTGGATCCTTGTATAATGCATCATCTCCTCCGGTCTTCCTTAGCTACTCCTTTGCACACTTCATTCCAACGGGCCTCTTTCCTTGTAATGCTTAGGACGAATTGACAATTTGGGTGCTCTTCCCACCTTCATCTACTTTGTCTTCATCACAAAGGATTGTAGTACCAGCTAAGGCATTGTTACTCTTCTGTGTCTTCCCACCTTTCTGGCGGGTGAAGTGCTTGAAACTTGGGTGAGTTCCTCACTTTGAGCCAACAATGGAGGAAAGGAAATGACCTCTTGTTTGAATCCTTACCCTGCGCTTCGTGCATCTGCATTAAAATGAAATATTTAGTAAAACAAGTTATCCTGCACACAAAAGGAATTTGAATTGTCAAAAGACTACAAACCAAACCTACATGTTCTTGGTATGGGACACCACTGAGATGCTGACATTCCACAATCATAAACATTGCTTGAATTTTTTTTGATGGAATGCTTGAAATTTTTTATGCTCCCTTTGCCCCAACGGAGCTCAAGTGAGCAACAATTATTATCAAACTCCAAGGTCTTGTTGGCATGGTAATGTTCAACGATCCTTTGTCAACAGGACTTCTCCAGCTACTCATTTCTGTCAATAGGATTGCAACTCATATTCCCCCAATACATGTAAAGTTGTATGTCTTCTTTGTTTGAGTGATTGGCAACTCTTTTCATGCACTGTGATTGAGTAGATCGATTGCCAATTGACTCGATTGGCTTTGAGAATGAAATTGCTTCAACATTGGTGTCCTTCAACATCTTGTTTGTGAAGGTCCCTCCGAAATTTATTCTGAGGCCTTGTTTAGATACCTCAAACTATCAACTTTTTTTCACTCTCTCTCCACATCATCATCACATCAATGTTTGGATGCATGCATGGCAAAGTTTTGAAAGTCGACGATTAGGATGCGCCTAGGCGCGACAAGTCGCTCGGCGAGGTGGTTCCGCCTCGCCTATGGGGGTAGGCGGACCCCTAGGTGGGCTGAGGTCGCCGGCGAGGGAGCAGCCGCCGCCGGCCCTGGCAGAGGAGCCAGAGAAGCAGGGACGGGGGCGGCGGAGGGTGTGTGTGTCACTGAGGAGGCAGAGATGGGGCGGCGGACGGCGCAGAGACGACGTGGAGTCGATGCAGAGGTAGGCGGGCTGAGGTCGTCGGCAAGGGAGCAGCCGGCGGCGGCCGTGGAAGAGGAGGCGGAGAAGCAGGGACAGGGTTGGCGGAGGGTGCGAATGGGGGCGGCGGAGATGGGGCGGCGGACTGCGTGGAGGAGCTAGGACGGCGCGAACGGCGTGGAGTCGAAGGAGAGTGAAGAGATAGGGTTGGCCGGTTGGGGATGAGGATAGGATATGGGCTTGGGCCTTTCTGTAGAACTTTGGGCCTTGTAGTTCTGTCCCCTTGCCATGAAATCGCTGTTGTTTTATGGGCCTTTCTGTAGAACTTTTGGCCCACATGTGTACTGAAGTCCACTTATTTCCTATTTTTTTTCTTTTTCTTTTTTATACATATATAAATGTATATATACTAACGCCTAGGAAAACGCCTAGAAACGCCTAGGCGCGATTAATCTCGACTAGTCGCTAGGCTGAGGGTCATCGTGTAGATTCCTCCTAGCGCCTAGCAAAACTTTGATGCATGGAGTATTAAATGTTAGTAAAATAAATAACTAATTACATAGATTAGTTGTAAATCACGAGACGAATCTTTTGAGCCTAGTTAGCACATTATTGGGCAATATTTGTCAAATACAAACGAATGTGCTACAGTAGCAAATTTTGCAACTTTTGGCATCTAAACAAGGCCTGAACTATTTCAAACTCAAAAACATCACATTGTCATATGATTTTTTCATATTCCAATGCCTCGTTGCAAGCTAATTTATAATACCCAAGCATACACATTCTGGAGTCAATGTCATATATATATTCATAAAAATTCTCAAATCAATCTCATGTTGATGCGGATCGTAAATGTTCCTGAATCGGAATGTGGACATTCTCGGAACACGGGAACGACGTTCTCAGAACGTGGGCATGTTCCATGTTTCCGGCTGCTAAGGTCCAGACCAGACGATGCACTCTACCCAATGTGAGGTTGAAAGCCATGCGCTCTGGTTCCAATTATGGAAACTACCTGTACGGATTGTAGACATAAATGACTTTGATCTTGTGTTCGACATGAAACTTACGCCTCATTTGGCATGACTCTGGCTCCTTTGCCAAAATGTGCAAAGGAGCAAAGTTGATGAAGCCAAAAATAGTGGATTCACCAACTCCTAATTCATTTGAGAAGGAAGGACTAATAAAGGTCTGACCAGTATGGTGGCTTTGTTGGTAGTATGTTAGGTTAGTTGTTGACCTTTTGAAATAACTAAGAAATTTTACCTACTATTATGAGCAAAACGACCGGATAAATTACTGTAGCACCATAGCCATTTTTTGCAATTGTTATACAAATATATGGATCATGGTTATCAAGGCGTCGCCTAGACGTTCGAGTGGTTTTGCAACCAAGTCGTCATTTGAACGTTGCACAAGCGGGAGAAAAAGGCAGTGCATGCGGGAAAGAGAGGGAATCACGTGCCTATAGCTCTCTAGCAAGGTGCGCATTGGGAATCCGTGTAGTTGAGAGGAGTTGGAGAGGGAGCGATGACACAGGGGGAGAGAAGAGGACCGCCGCTGTCGTTGTCGCCTACCTGTTTTGATATGACGCTTGCCTGCCTCAATCCACGCCCCTACCCTTCCGGTCTTGGATTCGTGACTCAATGGCTTCCAACATTCGAGTCGTCGATTCACGCCTCCAACCTCCACTCGTTAATTTGGCCTCAACTCCTCTGCTCGCTTCTCCACTACATAAGTACGTGTTCTGTCTTCCGCCCCTCTCGTTCTTCTATTCTATGTTGTTGTCTGTTCCTACCTCCGCTTGGATAGTTGAATTGAAGTTTATATTTTTGGTTCGTTGTGTTTGCCGCTTTGTGCTAGTTTGCTAGGTTGTTGACTGGTTGTGCTTGGCTCTTCTCTACTCTGCAGCCAACAAGGCAACAACACAATGGAGAGTCCGACTGCATATCATAGTCACAAGAATTCTGGGTCGACCGGGTCGAGGGACGAGTTGACACTGAAGGAGAATAGAATTGGTGGAATTGGATGATGTATTGTATTGGGCCTCATGGGCTGATTATATAGGATACATAGGACTAACACCCCACGTGGGTAGAGAATGTGGTACTATTTCTATTTACTCTAACATCCCCTCGCAGACACAGCGGGAGCGTTGCAGACGGTGAGACTGGAGAAGAAACTAACAAGCTAACATCCTCCCGCATCCTGCCGCAGTCATAATAGTCGATGCACACGTATGCTGTGGCTGGAGAAGAAACCGATGAATCCTCATGCAAGGCGGTAGCCCTTTTATGCCGATGTCGAGGTAGCCGAGCGTGAGGCACAATAGTCGTGGTCAAAGGAGCCGTGCTAAAGATGGCCGAGGTCGATGTAGCTGTGGTCGGCTTGCATGTCGATGGAGCTGCACTGCAAGCGCACAAGAGGCGCCATGGTGATGACAGAGACGTGTCGAGGCAGTCGTCGTGGAAGAAGGTGATGCCGAAGTCGACACAGTCAGGGCCTTCGTGGACATAGAAGAGAGGCGGCGATGCAATCGAGGTAGACGGGGTGGGAACGGGAGGGTCGATGCCGAAGTCGATGCAGTCAAGTCGCCTAAGCACCGAGGCGCGACTGGGTTTGCCAGACCCAGCAACACATTGGGGACGAAAGCACACGCCGGTGTTGGACGAAGAAGAAGCAATGCGGTAGTGGACGTATCGGCGAGCAAGGCTCAGTGACGATGCGAGGGCGGCCGACGAGCAGGGCTCAGCGACAGCATGGGTAGTGGCAGTTCGATGGCGAAGACCCAATCAGCAGGACGAAGACCTTGTGCAGACAAATGGTGTAGCAACGATTGCGCAACACAGTCGTCGGTGCACAGGGGACGGCGATGTAGATGCTACGGTGAAGCGGACACACGACGACAGTGCTATGGCCCGACGAGGTGACATAACAGCAAGCCAGTAGCCTTGTTGCTTGGAGAAGATGCGCGTGATACATGGCGATGGTGTTGATGAAGTCGATGCCGAAGCCGGTGTAGGTACGCGCGAGGTCGATAGGCGATGGGCAACTCAATCCTGACCAGTGATCGGGCAAACCAAAAAGATACAACAGCAGGAGATCGGGTGTACCCAGCAAGATGACACGGCGACGACGGTGCGACCCTATCGGGCGGCACCCCAGTGACAGTGCGCATCGGCGTGGCTCGTCTCGGTCGACGACGGTGCGACCCTATCGGGCGGCACCCCAGTGACAGTGCGCATCGGCGTGGCTCGTCTCGGTCGA
This sequence comes from Coix lacryma-jobi var. lacryma-jobi, assembly GCA_009763385.1. NCBI lineage: Eukaryota > Viridiplantae > Streptophyta > Magnoliopsida > Poales > Poaceae > Coix > Coix lacryma-jobi. Next base: position 24,962,235 of record CM019830.1, on the reverse strand, counting down.
CGACGGTGCGGGGTCAAAGGCACCAACATGGATCGACGTGGTGGAGATGGGCAGATCCGCCCATCAGCGGCGACATGCCAGATCTGGTTACCTCCATGGCAGCTCAACGTCGAGGCGTCGACGAGCCTGGCCGCCGCCACGACGGTGCAGGATGGGACGAGATCCATACGCCTCCATGCGACGGCCTCCATGGCAGCTCAGCGTCGAGGCGTTGACGAGCCTGGCCGCCACCACGGCGGTGCAGGATGGGACGAGATCCATACGCCTCCATGCGACGAAGATCCAGAAGGTGTTGACAACGACAGCCCAACGATGAGCCTGGGGACGAGGCTATGATGACCCGACGATCACGAGAGGGAGATCTCGATCTGCTGTGCGACGACGACGATGGTGTCCAGATCAATAGGATCGGGCGCCTAAACAGGGGCACTGCCCCCGGCGGAGATCGGCCTCTCCCAGGGGTGCGGGGTGCGGAAGCTGCGGCGGCGGCGGCTAGGGTTAGGATCTAAACTTAGGCGAATGATACCATGAAGGAGAATATAATTGGTGGAATTGGATGATGTATTGTATTGGGCCTCATGGGCTGATTATTATAGGATACATAGGACTAACACCCCACGTGGGTAGACAAAGTGGTACTATTCCTATTTACTCTAACAGACACTCGATAAGAATGTGGTACAAAGGGGGTATTACCCCTGCGGTACGAGAGCCAAATATTTGGTAGATGTGTTGGAAATTAACATAGGTAATTTGGGGCAAAACTGATGTATTAGCCTTGGAGGCAATAAAAACTGCAGGGATACATATATAGGGCAACAAACTTGGCTGCCAAGAAGCTGTTGCAAAAGCTAACTTGGCTGCCAAGTTGATGCCAAGTTGTTGCTAAAGTAAAGCATATTCTAAAGTAGATACTAAGCATATTCCTAATGGATAAGCACAAGAGTTAAAAGAGGTCTATCAAGATGAACTTGAACCCTATGGGTCGGTTACACATTATGAGGTATGGGGTCTTGTACTAATCACATAGATTGTTTAACTGATTCTCTCTCTCTTCTGACTCTATACATTAGGAAACAATATGCCCAAACATTGTCAAGCTTGAAATCGCTTAATAATATAATCCTTTCATCATCATGGCCCAATAGGCCCAAACGTGGTCCAACTCTCATTGTGCAGAGTCACCGAGTCGAGTCTTCATATACCTTCGTCCGTCCGTCTGTCACCCCTTGTGAAAAAAACAGAAGTCGAGGATGCCAAGAAGCAGTACGGCTAGGGAGAAGGGATCTCGCCGGAGGGGAGGTTTGGCGCCCGCCAGGCGTTGCCATACTGGTGGATCCGCACCTGAGTGCCCTTGATTCGGTGATGCTTCTGTCCTGAGTCTAACTGTTGATGGTGATGCCGATGATGCCACGACTGAGCCAACGTCAATGTCGGTGAGTGGCGACAAGTGCAAGCCCCATCAATAAGCTTTTCTTCCTCTATATCTCGACGTCGTCGATTGGGACTTGTCCCTTCTTGAATCTCGGATGTAATTAGGCGCGACCCTTCCATAAATGGGACATCATATCATCCCCGTACCTCAATTTGGGTCGGCGTACCAAATACATGGTTTGTGGCTCTGACCTCAAATCCGATCCCTTTGACTATGTTGCATACGATCCCAAGAATGATCTGAAACCTAGATTACTGAACTCGAATGATTCAGGATGGGTTATGGCTATTGGGCAGACCTTATGGAGCGAGATAAGGTGACATGTAAGCTCTACGACAAGAGAATTATAGTAGGAATTAAAAGGTCGAAGACAAGAGAATTATAGTAGGAATTAAAAGGCCGAAGAAACATCTAGCTGGTGTCTATACTCTATAGAGATGTTATTCCATGTCCGAGGATGGCATTGAACTAAGGAAAACGATTCAAGAATGCTTGGATGCTACTATCAATGTCGATGAGTTTGATGACGATGAGGTATATTAAGATGAGAGCTAAGAGTTGGATGTTACATCATTAGTAATTAACTTATGTCATTAAAGTCTAATTTGTTGCTTGCTATTTTGCTACTTAAGTGGCACTATTGAAGAGTTGGGTTATGGCTATTTGTGCACTAGTACTTACATGGTATCAAGAGACCATATCAATCCGATCCTCTCCTTCCACTTCCCTTCTTGCGTCGTCTCCTCAATCGCGCGCCTCGCACCACGTTCCCCGCATGTGTCTCCTCCTAATTGATCCATCGATCTCGCTTCCCTTCTCTCTTTGTGTTGCAGTGACGCCCTGAACCCGATCTCTTGCGCTCTGCGTTCCTTATTGTGTCGCGGCGCGACCCACCCCATCTTGTTCGGCGATCCCTCATCCATTGTTTCAAGAACCACAACGATAGCCTAGCTTGCCACTGTTGCTGCTATCGCCTACCTGGTAGTAGCTTGCTACTATCGCCAAGGATTTAGAAGCCATTGTCACGACTGTTGTTGCCCCTCAGGACCCAGTTGCAACCACCATTGTCGCCGCCAAGACCTATGCTGACGCACTTGCTTAGGACGATGTTGTGGATGTGGGGCCACCCTTACTGCCATAGAAAGTGATTCCACCGAGGCTTGCATGCGTGATGTCCTCACCCGTGTTGCTATTGCACCCTCTTGAATCCAATGTACATCACACCGGCTCAGACAACCACAATTCCATGCTGCCCAATGTTCGCACGACTCTCCTTCACGAGGCCACTGCCATGGCCAACCTCCACGTTGGCTGACTTCGTCTAGAACATCCGCATACAACATGAGAGTGGACTTCGTCTAGAACATCCGCATACAACATGAGAGTGGACTCGAGTAGTGTTTTCTTTTACTGTTTGTTTGGTATGACCATGAGGCTTTTAAACTTTTAGGCGGGCGTGCCAAAACGATGAACTTAATCATGATGCTTTTGAATTTATAAGGAAAACTTTCATTCAAAAAATGATCCATGAGCAACTACAAGAAGTGGCGTGGCCACTTCCTCGGCATCCTCGGGAAGTTCGCACTCTCGACCACATCCTCAAGTCATCAATGACCATAATGCCACCCTCGTTGGGACCATGTTGGAAGTGCATGGACTATGTTTTCCACTGGCTTAATGGCACGATCTTCCGTCGTTGAGACTACAATGGAGCATGTCACCACTATGCGTATCGTCTAGCTTGCTCTCAAGAACCAACTTGTTGAGTCCATTCATATGTGGCCTTGTCCTATGCCTCTGGCACAGTGGCACCCTTTTCCACTAGTCGTCTAGACCAGATGTCAAGGGCGTCAAACCCTTGGCTAGCTGGACCTCGGCTACGTAATTCATAGTCGCGGTCCGTCTTCTAGGGCGAGGTTATACCCCTCTGCTTCCTAGGCTTGAGAGCACGGGAGGAGATGGATTGTTTTGATAATATCTTTGCTTATATTGAAAGGATATATAGCCCCTCTATTTATAGGCCCTCAAGTAATCTAATCAAATCCTAATCTAATCTAATCCGGTGGCGGTGCTACAGTACTGTGTGAACAGTACCCTCGACGCTACAGTACTCGCGGGGTACTGTTCATGCCGGCCTGCTTTGGGCCCAGCGGCCCCACATGACATCGTACCTTTGGCTTCGCCACCATAACATGCTTTCTAGCCGCAACTAGTCCTCCTTAGCAGGGCCGAAGGACAATGGTCTTCCTCAACCTTCTCCATCCCCACTTACTAGACCACCATCCTATGATCATCAAGGTCTCACCTCCAACTTCAACATGATGTCCTTGGTGCCTCTTGAACAGAACGAGTTGTACTTCGACATGGGTGCTACCTCTCACATGTCTTTCGACGCTAGTATCCTTCTTACTCTTCATAATTTCTTTCTCCTTCATCTATTGTTTTCGGTAATGGGTCTTTACTCCTTGTTACCTTTACTCGCGACGTTCTAGTTTAGATTCCTTGCATCTTAATAGTGTTCTAGTTGCACCTAGCCTTATTAAGAACCTTATCTTTGTGCACCAATTCAGTTGTGACAACAATTGCTCTATTGAATTTGACCTTGCCGGTTGTTCTATGAAGGATCTACATGGTGCAATAACTCTAGGCCACTCTACCCTTTGTGCCTCCGTATCACCAGCACCTTCCATGATGCTTCTACGCCTCCCTTTGGCATTGCTGCGTTAGACATATTGTTCATGAAGTTTTATCAAGCTAGCTAGTTGTTTTGTCTTCCCTATAATAAGAACACCATTACCTCTATGTGTTGTGCTTGTCAACTTGGTCATCATGGCCAACAATCAAACCATCACCTCTGTGTCAAACTCGATCATAAGGGCCACAAAGGCACCAAACTAAAATTATCGTAGGTCTTGTGTAGTTTTTTTTATTTAATGCATGGACAATCCTTAAATTTTTCACATTGTTCCATAACTAGTCCATACCCTGTTGACGTGGGTTCTAGCATGCTAACTAAGTTTGTTGCACGTGGCATCCGAGCACACGAAAAAGGTGTTCTTCGGCCTTTGCTTTGCATGTGAGGACGATGAATGAGGCCACCACAAGTGAGACCTCGTTCATCACATGGTCGATAAAATGGGCTAGTTGAGAGTTTCTCGTGGAGACCAATGAACATGCCATGTTAGCGCTAGTGCCCACGTGGAGGGTATGGTCCTATGGTGCATTAGCTAAAAAGGTTAGGGGCATTGAAATGCACTTTCATTGTTGGTGGACCTAGGTGACACATTTAAGGGCCACCTATGTTTCTAACTCTTTTTCTCTAAATGGATATTTAGAGGACCTTGATTGATGAAGATAAGAGTCGAGGATGGTGAAATATGAGGCGTAACAAACATCATGCAACATTCAACACAAAGTGCATATGTCGTTGACACAACCTAGTCATTAGAGTCAAGTTTGAGGCTCAGATCCATGATCGGGGTTCAAGAAATCATGGGTTTGTCTGAAACAATGTCATCATGACTGTGGCAAAACGGCGAGAAAGAGAGAGGGAGTAGCTTGACCAACTCTTATAGTTGGCTACCAGGGTTGTTCATAGCTGAAGCTGTCATGGTTGCCATCATCAATATGGAGAAAGAAGCAAGAAAAGACATGAGGGAGAGATGAAAGGTTGCAGAATTGTGGCATGTGACATGTTGGGACTAGTCATATGTCTGGCATCACTCATAGGAAAGATAGGAGGCTTCCTGTCTTGTATGGTCCTATTAATGCCTCTTGATGTCCTCATCTTTCTTATATATATATTTTTTTCTGTTGCTCGGATTTTATGATTAGCCTATGAATGATGTTTTTTGCCATATTCTCATTTTAGAATTTAATTAGTTGCTCCTACATCATATTCAATGTGTAAGGGAACCATTGGGTATCTGCTATTCACAAAGGATGGGGATGCGGGGAATGCTACTGTGGAAGGGATGATGACCTTTAGGGTCCCCTCATCGAGGAATGGCCTATGTTGCCATCTGTAGTTCTCTGTCATTGCAATCAACCATGAAACAGTAACACTATTTTTATATCCAATTACTACATATGTCTAGCATATATGATATATGAATACTTATATGCAATAAATCCTAATTCCCATTTTATAATTCTATTGTCCATTTTCTTCGTTGCCGAATATTAGTTGGGTCAGACAGGAACTTGAACTACTGTTGTCAAACATGGTCTTATTGTCGGTCTGGGTGAGAGGTTGTCAAGATGAGAAACCAGAAAAGGGATGCTCACCTGCCTGCCTGCCTGTTTAGGAAACTTATGATTCTCGACGTAGCTTGTGAAGAAGAGAGGGAGTGATGTGTGGGCAACCCTGGTCCAGTTTGGATTTGTAAGATTGGGAAGTGTCTTCAAAACTGCTGCGCTATCTATGTGCAGTTAGGGTTTCACTTCTCAAGAAGTTGGTTGGAAAATTCTAGCTCATATAGGCGATACTACTCGAGTCATAGAGCCTGATCTTGTTTTAGGAAGCTGTTATTTTTATTCATACTGTTCTATTTTTGTTCAAATTGTGAATTTACTAAACCAAAATTGATTAAAAATCTTACTGAATGATTTTCAAGCTTTGTTCAGACTGTAGAAAAGAAAGCAAAAATGCCTTTTCAACTTGCTTCCCTCTGTTTTTTCTCAACAAAAAAGGGAATGAGCCATTATTTGACCGTTTATCATATTCTTGTGTTATTAATGATAAGTTTAGACATTTTAAGGTGATATTCTGGAGGAAATGGGCATTTGATGTATTGCCAATTTTTAAGCCATTCTACTGTAACAGGACTTTAATGTCAACTTCTGACTTTTGGAACCTTGGCGAGTTAATATTCTGGTCTCTATAATATACTATGGAGGTCATAAAAAACAGTTACTACTGTGCAAATTTTTGTCGTGCCAAACTGTCCTAAGTAAAGGTGCAGTTTCAGTTGATTTTAGTTATTGAATATTAATGTCAACCTGTAACCTATGAAAACCCTGATGGTTAGTATTATTGAATATATACTGTTAAAGGTCGTATGAACCTTTTCTATCTTTCAACTGTTTTTGTTGTCTTCAGTTTGCTAAGTAAATGTGCAATATTAGTTGTTTTTGTGGCACCCAGAATGGTTAATATTCTAGATTATGCTGTTAGAGGTTAACGAAACCTTTGGTAGCGAGCCAACGATTTGTTATTTTGTTTCTTCTAAGTTAAATGAGGAGAAATTTTTGCAAAAAAAAAAAAAGGAGAAATGTCCAAACATTTGTTTGGACTAGCCGTTATTTATACATTCCAGTGTAACTATTACATTTGGCAGTTCATTTATTTCACATTAACATGTACAGAAACTTTGGGGCTCACGTGGTAGAAGTTTAACGCCTGGACTGCTGAATTTCCTGACTACCAAGGTTTGGACTAGCCTGGATCCTGGAAGCCTGGAACTATACTCTGATCCCACAAGCAGTGGTCGGGATGTTAGTGTAGCTCTTGTAGATTCCCGACCCCATCTTGTGCTAGTTTTTGGCTGGTTACTGATTCTGGGGTAATAAGGGGTTAGTTTAATGATGCTGCATGTTATCACCTTTTTTTCAGAATATATGTTATGAATATCAATTTGGATTGGATATGTAATATCAGAAATTCCTGGCTGTCAGCGGCAGGCGCCTATGCTGATACTTTGACCCGAAGCTTTTAACTTTTTTTTCCCAAGGAAGGTTTGAGCTTTTGATGTGTTCTTGTTGTCATTCTTTTAATCCGATCACTTACTCTTATGTGGCAAGCTTACTCTTATGTGGCAAGTTATACGATTGCTCGGGTGCTGCTGCAGTATCTTTAGGACCTGGTTGTCTGTATGCACACAACGAAATTCTCTCTATTGAGAATTTTGAGATAAAAGAAACATGGACTTAGAGGATGATAACCTATTGCCCAATGTTGACAACAGTGTAAGTTGCCAAAATCGATCAAACAAATCGGCGTGAGTAGGACCCGAGCCGTCCAGCTGGTTTCAGCCATAAAGGCTTATAAATTATGCAAGGTGCCAGCGTCACCGCTTGATTGCTACACCATTGTCCGTTTCGCTTATAGTAATCTGATGGCTGTTGTACGCCCGGCTCTCGACCTCGCACGAAAACTGCATGACTGTCTGTGCCTCTGCGTTCCAGGTACAGGTAGTCGCCACGGGTGAACAGGGATACAGGATGGCACTGGAACATGAGGCTCGTCGAGGGTCCTGTGATGGAATCTCGTGGAAGATGGGACGAGATCATTGGGGCTAATTCGCTTTCTGTCTCGTGCCGCTGCTGTCCTCATCCTCATCCACGAAAAAGAGTCTTCAGCTATTCTGTGCACCGGAAGCACAACGACGGCAGTGCCTGCTGATGAGCTCCGCAGACGGTTCTAGGTCGACTCGAACTTGCTCCCTGGTGAAAAGCAACGGAGAAGGGCCTCCAAATACAGTGCTCGTTGCAACTACTCCGTGCGGTTCCAGGCCTGCAGTTTCGATGGTTCAGGAAAGTGCTAGTATGACAGGGCGTCGTTACACGCTGTGCTGCCACAAGTTTGCAGTCAGGCTTTTCGTGTCAAAGAGATGAGAGGGATACAGCCAATGCTTGCGCATGACACTGACATTTAGGTTGCACCTAATCAAGCGCCTGATAACGATCTTAATTAGCAGCAGCCATTAGGATTAGGTGGTCCTTGCGATGTGCCTCTGCGTGCTGCTTAGTTGTCCCTCGTCCCTCCGTGGTATCATCATCATTGGCAGCCAAACTGCTGATTGGGCAGTTCTCCATTGGTGGAGAGGCATAGTGCGTTGCCAGGCAAACGATAATTTTAAAAATTTCTGACCAATTGTTATAGCAAGTTTGATTGTCCTCCTTCTCCATCCAGCAGTTGAAAACAGAGAGATACAAATTCGCTAAAAAGAAATGGAACAGAACAGAGAGATACATAAACACTCCTTGATTGTCAGAGCTCTGAGATTTCGCAAGGCCACTGCCTGAAGCACGTACAGAGGCCGCTGGTCTTTGCTGCAAGCATAGGAGAGGCCTGCATATGGCCACAGTAGACTTCACATTTTCACACACTGATCAGAGTCACGCCTGTGCCTCCCTCACCACACATTATCAGACGACGCACGCAGACACGAAGCACAGACACGCTGACACACATGGATGGTCGCTGAATGAAGCTTAGCCACTGATTAAATTTAGCCCCCCAAACCCCTGTATTAGGCTCCAGAATTGTCTAACCGATGATGAGCGCTTTAGTCGGTCGCGGTCGGCAAAATTAAAACCCCAGAAACCTCCCTGGCCAGACGCTCGACTCCGGGCCCTTATCTCCTCTGAGCACAAGAACACTGAAGAATCCAATCATGAAGCAGCCGCCTGTTTCTGTCACGAACCACCACCACCACCGTCTCGCTCTCTCACTCCCCTCCTTTAAATACCTCGCCTCGCCTCGTCCACTCTCGTCACTCACAGCAGAAGCGAGCTAAGCTAAGAAGCAGAGAGCGAGTTCGTTGGCTAGGCTAGGAGACGGAGAAAATATAATGGGCAGGGACATCGAGGCCGCGGCGGCGCACGGGGGCGGGGAGTACACGGGCAAGGACTACTCGGACCCACCGCCGGCGCCGCTGGTGGACGCGGAGGAGCTGACCAAGTGGTCGCTGTACCGCGCGGTGATCGCCGAGTTCGTGGCGACGCTGCTGTTCCTCTACGTCACGGTGGCCACGGTGATCGGGTACAAGCACCAGACGGACGCGGCGGCGTCGGGGTCGGGCCCCGACGCGGCGTGCGGCGGCGTCGGGGTCCTCGGCATCGCCTGGGCCTTCGGCGGCATGATCTTCGTCCTCGTCTACTGCACCGCGGGGGTGTCCGGCGGCCACATCAACCCGGCCGTCACCTTCGGCCTCTTCCTGGCGCGCAAGGTCTCGCTGGTGCGCGCGCTGCTCTACGTCGTCGCGCAGTGCCTGGGCGCCATCTGCGGCGTCGGCCTCGTCAAGGGCTTCCAGAGCGCCTTCTACGTGCGCTACGGCGGCGGCGCCAACGAGCTCAGCGCGGGCTACTCCAGGGGCACAGGGCTCGCCGCCGAGATCATCGGCACATTCGTGCTCGTCTACACCGTCTTCTCCGCCACCGACCCCAAGCGCAACGCGCGTGACTCCCACGTCCCCGTAAGCAGCTCTACTACTGGCCTCTAGTCTAGCTCGATCAGGCCTTGAGCTCGATCACTCTGTAGTACGGAGTAGCTGTTACTAATGCTTTGCGCTTCTGCATGCTTTGTCCATTCGATCAGGTGCTCGCTCCTCTCCCAATCGGGTTCGCGGTGTTCATGGTCCACCTGGCCACCATCCCGATCACCGGCACCGGCATCAACCCGGCCAGGAGCTTGGGCGCTGCTGTCATCTACAACAACGACAAGGCCTGGGATGACCACGTACGTCCTACACACACACAGACACTTCGATCTCCTGCTAAAGTTCTACTGATAATGACATCGTGTCAAAGAATAAATTAATAAATGCTAATGGTTTACAGGCATGGCCGGCACTGCCACGAACACTAGCCTCTAGTCTGAATTAAAACCATTCAAACAAAACTATTCCGATATTATTTCTCAGCCATATATAGGTTTATTACTCTAGCTAGGAGCAGATAGAACTGATAGATTATTATTATTATAACAAGCTGGGAGGCTCAGGAAGTCAGGATAAGGCTCAATGATGACCACTTAGTTAAGCTGATCAGCAGATGTCACCCAAATTGATTATTTAGCATACCGTTTTCTTCATTTAATTAGTACGCTGCTCCACACAGCCACGGTGACATTTTCAGCCACTTGATTAAAAACACACTGAATTGAAACAAAACACGCAGCCTAACCTCTTCCCAACAACCACCCTCCGACCTAACTAAAAAACTGTAATCTATATGTACCAAAATACCTAAATGTTAGCATGTCGATCATCTTACTGCTTCTGCACTGATCAATAACACCATTTGTAAAATTGTATCATCATATGACAACAATTAGTCTGAACTCTGTGAAGAATAAGTTGAGGTGTCTTACATGGATTGCTTGTCCTGTCGTCGTCTGTGATTGCAGTGGATCTTCTGGGTGGGTCCATTCATCGGCGCCGCCATTGCCGCGGCGTATCACCAGTACGTGCTGAGGGCCAGCGCCGCCAAGCTGGGATCGTCTTCCTCCTTCAGCCGCTAGATCGATGGCCTCCCGCCGGACAAGGACGACAACCGGAGGAGGCGTGAACTGTTGTAGATATATCAGAGGCCGGCCTTCGATCCTCCACTGCATCGTGATTCGTGAATGCCTACGTGCGTCGTTGGTTGCTTCTAGCCATGTGCATTATATATGCACGCCTTATGATCAGTTTGCGTCTGTATTTCCACTGCATTTGCTTGCTTTTTCTTCCAAGCTAGTGTGATTGTGCTGTTCTATGTACTTATCCGTGTACGACAACTGGGCAAAAATGAAAAAAAAAGAGATAAAGTGCATATAAACATTTTTATTTTCAAGTAATGCTTTTGTTGGCTCGCTCGTGTCACTGTTGCCATGTGTGGCCTTAGGGGTTGTCTAGATCTCGGAACTGAATTTTAGTCTTTGTCGCATCGAAAATTTAAACATAATTTAAAGTATTAAACATAGACTAATTACAAAACTAATTGCAGAGATTGAGACTAATTTATTTATGAGACGGATTTATTAAGCTAATTAGTCCATGATTTAGTAATATTGTGCTACAGTAAACATATACTAATGATAAATTAATTAGATTTAATAGATTCGTTTCGTGAATTAGCCATGATTCCTGCAATTAGTTTTTATAATTAGCTTACGTTTATCCCTTCTAATTAGCATCTGAACATTTGATGTGACAGAGTTAAACTTTAGTCCTACATCCAAACATCCCCTTGGTTTCTGTTTGGCAAAAGAAGCCAAACGTCGGCTTCATTCCACGAGGCCTTAAATTTCAAAATCGTTTAGGGCGCCTTAGGATCACAAAATTTTGAAAACATGGGAATAGAAGAACATAGGAATAGAATAACCTTAGTCTTGAATCCTATCGATTGAGAAAAAATACAAAAAAAACTCGAGCACAGACATTTAGATGTAGTACAAGAAAACACAGAAACTGATGAGAGTGATGCGATGAGAGAGAGTGTGTGACGGAACCGCCCAATAATGTGGCCCACTTGCACACGTCATCGTCATAGGGAGCCCAATGACTGTGCAAATGAAACACGCTACTGGAAAGATCCGTCGGGTGTCCCCGAGAGGACCCCGAATTACTCACGAGCCACAGGACCATCATCATGAAGGTTGGAATAATTACAACATTACAACAGTTGATACAAAATACCATCGGAGTGCGGAAGCAAGATAGATAAACTTTACAAATTATGAAGATGTTACTTTTTACATAAAAATAACTGGTATTGCGGAAGTAGAGTAGTATGACAGAACCACACTTAGGCGGAGTACCTAAGTTGGAGAAGAGGAACAACCAGATCACGTCAAGCCCACTGACATGATCATGATCAACACCACCTAATAGAAACCTGCAACAGGGGATTAACAAACCCTGAGTACTGGGGTACTCAACAAGACTTACCCGACTAAAGAAAAGGGGAGAAGACTCAGGAATGAAAGGCTTAGGGTAGTCAAGGTAAGGCTTAAGTATTTTGCAGAAAAAGCATTTTGTAAACCTTGTTTTATTTTGGAAAGATTCAAGCATTTCTCAATTCTTCATTGTCCATGATTCATTTTACATTTCAAAACATACCTAGTTGAGAACCACTCTCCGTTGACAGTCAGTGACCAAGTCTCCATAACCGAGGAGCAACGTTAATCCGGATAAATAATACTCAGCTGAGGATCCCTATCCACACTGCATATGTAGCACCCAAGCTTGCATATGCCAACTCGTCTACCACGATTCCTCCAAGATTGGGCCCGGTCCTACGCCACCCGGAAGTACAGTACACCACTCCTATCCAGGTACGACGACCACGTGGGTACATGCTACTTCCGCCATCTCTCTACTCCCAGTGCGCGGTTGTCGGTCCAATAAAGGATTCCTCGGAGCCAGAGCTTTCCGTAGTATGTGAATAGTTGCAAGTCTTGGCCAGCAGGCCCCCATACGGATGGTCCCTAATTTTCCAGCCAGAACTACACCTTGGTTATATCTCACCCAAGCGTAATAGTCCTGTCAGTTTTTCAACCCTGTCCCGGTCGGTGTCAACTGTTGAGTCCCGGACTACAACATGACGGCACCGTACGCGCGGACAACCTCTTCTCGACAATGACCACATGCTAGCTAGGCAAGCAGTCATCGAACGGGAAGTAAAGCCAAATTCCCATAAAGATTCTTTCAGTGATCACACTTTTGAAAATGGCATTTTATTGCAAATCTATAGTATAGCATCACTAAGCATTTTGCAAATAGTTTTAAAGCAGGGCTGGTGGATCTTCTGGTGGAGGTAAATAATGCAGGTAATAGGTCATCACACAACTCCTATAACCTAATGCAGTAGTTTAACTCAAAAGCATTTAAGGAAAACATTTTATAAATCCAAGGAAGGGTTAAATGCACCGGGGCTTGCCTTCGTTGCAGGGAAGATAAGATCCAAGAAAGATTGACACAAGTTAGTTCGTTTGCTGCTTGAAGTTAAGTCTTTTTCGACGAAGCCTGTCCAACAAGAACCCTCCTCCGAGGCTCGTTCGACAATGGTGAACACCAGAGCTTGATCAACACGACTTCAACACTCTTGGATACTACACGTGGATAAATGATGTATGCTTTAACATGATGCCATGGAATGCATGCTAAGGTGCAGGACAAGACTACTGATTCTAGAGTACAACTTTCTAACATGTGAGTAACTTATAGGATAGACATAAAGATTAATTATCTTTATCTTTTTAAGCAAGATTAAACAAACTTATTAAGCATTATTTACAAAACATTACAAGGCATCACAATCATCATAGACCAGAGGGGTGGGGTCTATGAACAGCAAACAATCCAAAAGGTCACACCATGATTACTTTTCTGTTTTTCCTAATTTATTTTAAAAGATCATTTTATACAGTTGTCCCAAAAATTACCAAATTAATCTCATAGGTTCATCATGGTGTAAATAGATGACAAAACAAATTTCATGACCTTTGGAGCTATACATGTTTTACTAAAAACCTAAAACTATCCATTTATTAATTAAAAGGAGGATTTTTCATATTTTAAACTTTGCAGAAAAGTAGAGTTTCTTATTTTTCTAAAATACTACACAGAGCAAGGAACACACAACATTTATCTCAAGATTTTTAGAACAACAGATTAAACCTCACAAAAAGAAGAAAACAAAACACTATTCATATTTTTAAAAGAAAAGGAATACTGTGCTTCTCTCGAGCCACGGCGCGCTTGCCTGTAAGGCGGACAGCGGACCGGTCGCTCGAGGTCTCGGCTGGGAAGGCAGAGGGTGGGGATAGCTTCGCGGGCTCACCAGGAGTTGGAAACGAGGCTCGGCGAGGCGGTGCAAGGGTCGGAGGCGGGAGCTTGATGGTGGCGAGGCCTTGGCGGAGGCTCGGCTAACCTCTCGAGGGTAGCCTCGGCGTGCTCGAGGCTCAGTCCGAGGGTGGCTGCGATTCGCCCGAGGCTGAGGGTGGGGCTCGGCTGCTTCGAGGGGGCGCGGTTCGCAGGCGTGCTCGAGGGTGAGGCTCGAGGCTGGCCTTGGCATGTTCGAGAGATGCGGCTCGAGGGATGTGGCTCGAGGGTGTGCGGTTCGAGGGTTGGCTCGAAGGTTGGCTCGAGGGTGAGGCTCGAGCGATTCGCCGGAGTTGGAGAGGAGTCGCTGCGCCGGCGAAGGAAAGGACGGAGGGGTGAAATTGGTGGCTTGGGAAGGTGGAGAAGCTCAAGGCGAAGGCAGTGGCGGCCTTGGCGGGCGCTGGGGCTGCCTGATGGCTTGGGTTGGCGAGGAAGTGTTGGTGGTGGCAATGGGGAGCTTGGTGGCTTTTATAGGCGCGGGGTGATGCCGGGGTCCGGGCGAAGGACGGTGGGTTTCCGGGCGAAGAGGACGGTGGGGGTCCGGGCAAAAGGACGGTGGGGGTCCGGGCAAAGAGAGGTAGGGGCCGGGTGAGGATGAGGTAGGGGTCTTCCAGCTGTGCACAGTGAAAACCTATTCTTCTTTTGAAATCTTGAAAATTACTCCTAAACTTTGAACTGCACAAGGAAAACTCAAAACACCAAAGTTGTTTAGAATTTGAGATCTACAACTTTGCTAAAAGGACCAACTTCAAATTTTGAACAACTTTTGAATTAGAACAAGGGGTAAAACTAGAGTTTGGAAATTTGGGGTTTTTCAAAAGGAATTTAAATTTTATTTTGATTTTTGAATTTTGGTCCTCATAACACAGCATCAAAACACTTAACTGAACAAGATCTACACAAAAATTAAGCAAACTTAAATGCTTGGCAAGAATGATTAAAGACTAATGATGATGACATGTCAGGTTAATTACTTATTAAACACCAGAGGTGTTACAGCCTTCCCCCCTAAAAGAAATCTCGTCCCGAGATTTAAGAAGTGCTTAAAGGCTGGGGTTGAGTAATGAAAAAGGAAATGTGTCACACTTGTTTCTCGCAAGGAGTTCACAAGGCAACTGGGTTGCGGTTGGGATTACAACTGGGATCAGAACGCGGTTGCAAGTAGCAAGGTAGAAGACATTTGAGTGGAGCAAGAAAAATTATCAAGAACCAAGAGAGAGCGTACATTAGCTGTGGGTTATAATGGATCATAACTGTAGACCTCGATACCTGCGCGCACCCAATGGAAACTTGTGCAATCCGGCACACATGATTCTTTGGGTTCCGTCGCGGCACCGTGGTCGCCAATCATGGCACCATAATAGAGCACAACTTCTATATCCCTCATTTCAATAAGAAGGAAATTATAACCAGAAACAAAGGTTGGTTATAACTACAAGGAAAGTGGCTTTGAACTCCCTTTCGGGCATTCAGAAATGAAAGCACTTTCATAGTGGACTAGAAGGAATTATGACTATAGGCCTGGATATTAGCGAGCACCTGGCCGTAACGCTCTATGGTGGCCATCCATAGGCGACTTCAGGTTCCCACGCTTTTATCCGGTCCATAGATCAGGGTCCTTTCAAAGAACACAATTTCAATAACTTTCAACCACCATTCGTCGTTTTCACGACACCAAGCAACCAGCACGTGCCAATTCAAGGCATGACACGCGCTTTCCAGAAGAACCAAGGACTTTACCATGATTCTGACTTTATGTGGTAGAGTGTATGAAAGATATCCAAAAATTCCCAAGGATTAGGAACTTATGGAATGAAAGTAGCAAGAGCAACAGAATCTAGGGACGATCAACTATCGGGGATCATAGCTGCTTTTAGAATTTAGAGAAGAAGCACATTTTATTATTATGCATGATATGATGCATGCTCGTCCTATATGACCTCTCACTGACAGGAGATCTCTGTCTCCACCTGTTAGTTAAATATAGGGCTATACTTTATATACTAGCTTCACTGACTTGATACCTTCTGTCGGAATCACTAGTATAGTCTTCACGAAGTCTTCCAGCAAAGCAAGAAACTTAGGGAAGGATCATTTTTAATTTGTTACTTCAAAAAAAACTTTTAGATTAAGAAACCATTTTGAAGTTTTTCAAAAGTAATGTTGTAACCAGTCTTCCCTTGATGACAATCCTGCTCCGATACCATTCTGTGACGGAACCGCCCAATAATGTGGCCCACTTGCACACGTCATCGTCATAGGGAGCCCAATGACTGTGCAAATGAAACACGCTACTGGAAAGATCCGTCGGGTGTCCCCGAGAGGACCCCGAATTACTCACGAGCCACAGGACCATCATCATGAAGGTTGGAATAATTACAACATTACAACAGTTGATACAAAATACCATCGGAGTGCGGAAGCAAGATAGATAAACTTTACAAATTATGAAGATGTTACTTTTTACATAAAAATAACTGGTATTGCGGAAGTAGAGTAGTATGACAGAACCACACTTAGGCGGAGTACCTAAGTTGGAGAAGAGGAACAACCAGATCACGTCAAGCCCACTGACATGATCATGATCAACACCACCTAATAGAAACCTGCAACAGGGGATTAACAAACCCTGAGTACTGGGGTACTCAACAAGACTTACCCGACTAAAGAAAAGGGGAGAAGACTCAGGAATGAAAGGCTTAGGGTAGTCAAGGTAAGGCTTAAGTATTTTGCAGAAAAAGCATTTTGTAAACCTTGTTTTATTTTGGAAAGATTCAAGCATTTCTCAATTCTTCATTGTCCATGATTCATTTTACATTTCAAAACATACCTAGTTGAGAACCACTCTCCGTTGACAGTCAGTGACCAAGTCTCCATAACCGAGGAGCAACGTTAATCCGGATAAATAATACTCAGCTGAGGATCCCTATCCACACTGCATATGTAGCACCCAAGCTTGCATATGCCAACTCGTCTACCACGATTCCTCCAAGATTGGGCCCGGTCCTACGCCACCCGGAAGTACAGTACACCACTCCTATCCAGGTACGACGACCACGTGGGTACATGCTACTTCCGCCATCTCTCTACTCCCAGTGCGCGGTTGTCGGTCCAATAAAGGATTCCTCGGAGCCAGAGCTTTCCGTAGTATGTGAATAGTTGCAAGTCTTGGCCAGCAGGCCCCCATACGGATGGTCCCTAATTTTCCAGCCAGAACTACACCTTGGTTATATCTCACCCAAGCGTAATAGTCCTGTCAGTTTTTCAACCCTGTCCCGGTCGGTGTCAACTGTTGAGTCCCGGACTACAACATGACGGCACCGTACGCGCGGACAACCTCTTCTCGACAATGACCACATGCTAGCTAGGCAAGCAGTCATCGAACGGGAAGTAAAGCCAAATTCCCATAAAGATTCTTTCAGTGATCACACTTTTGAAAATGGCATTTTATTGCAAATCTATAGTATAGCATCACTAAGCATTTTGCAAATAGTTTTAAAGCAGGGCTGGTGGATCTTCTGGTGGAGGTAAATAATGCAGGTAATAGGTCATCACATAACTCCTATAACCTAATGCAGTAGTTTAACTCAAAAGCATTTAAGGAAAACATTTTATAAATCCAAGGAAGGGTTAAATGCACCGGGGCTTGCCTTCGTTGCAGGGAAGATAAGATCCAAGAAAGATTGACACAAGTTAGTTCGTTTGCTGCTTGAAGTTAAGTCTTTTTCGACGAAGCCTGTCCAACAAGAACCCTCCTCCGAGGCTCGTTCGACAATGGTGAACACCAGAGCTTGATCAACACGACTTCAACACTCTTGGATACTACACGTGGATAAATGATGTATGCTTTAACATGATGCCATGGAATGCATGCTAAGGTGCAGGACAAGACTACTGATTCTAGAGTACAACTTTCTAACATGTGAGTAACTTATAGGATAGACATAAAGATTAATTATCTTTATCTTTTTAAGCAAGATTAAACAAACTTATTAAGCATTATTTACAAAACATTACAAGGCATCACAATCATCATAGACCAGAGGGGTGGGGTCTATGAACAGCAAACAATCCAAAAGGTCACACCATGATTACTTTTCTGTTTTTCCTAATTTATTTTAAAAGATCATTTTATACAGTTGTCCCAAAAATTACCAAATTAATCTCATAGGTTCATCATGGTGTAAATAGATGACAAAACAAATTTCATGACCTTTGGAGCTATACATGTTTTACTAAAAACCTAAAACTATCCATTTATTAATTAAAAGGAGGATTTTTCATATTTTAAACTTTGCAGAAAAGTAGAGTTTCTTATTTTTCTAAAATACTACACAGAGCAAGGAACACACAACATTTATCTCAAGATTTTTAGAACAACAGATTAAACCTCACAAAAAGAAGAAAACAAAACACTATTCATATTTTTAAAAGAAAAGGAATACTGTGCTTCTCTCGAGCCACGGCGCGCTTGCCTGTAAGGCGGACAGCGGACCGGTCGCTCGAGGTCTCGGCTGGGAAGGCAGAGGGTGGGGATAGCTTCGCGGGCTCACCAGGAGTTGGAAACGAGGCTCGGCGAGGCGGTGCAAGGGTCGGAGGCGGGAGCTTGATGGTGGCGAGGCCTTGGCGGAGGCTCGGCTAACCTCTCGAGGGTAGCCTCGGCGTGCTCGAGGCTCAGTCCGAGGGTGGCTGCGATTCGCCCGAGGCTGAGGGTGGGGCTCGGCTGCTTCGAGGGGGCGCGGTTCGCAGGCGTGCTCGAGGGTGAGGCTCGAGGCTGGCCTTGGCATGTTCGAGAGATGCGGCTCGAGGGATGTGGCTCGAGGGTGTGCGGTTCGAGGGTTGGCTCGAAGGTTGGCTCGAGGGTGAGGCTCGAGCGATTCGCCGGAGTTGGAGAGGAGTCGCTGCGCCGGCGAAGGAAAGGACGGAGGGGTGAAATTGGTGGCTTGGGAAGGTGGAGAAGCTCAAGGCGAAGGCAGTGGCGGCCTTGGCGGGCGCTGGGGCTGCCTGATGGCTTGGGTTGGCGAGGAAGTGTTGGTGGTGGCAATGGGGAGCTTGGTGGCTTTTATAGGCGCGGGGTGATGCCGGGTCCGGGCGAAGGACGGTGGGTTTCCGGGCGAAGAGGACGGTGGGGGTCCGGGCAAGAGGACGGTGGGGGTCCGGGCAAAAGGACGGTGGGGGTCCGGGCAAAGAGAGGTAGGGGCCGGGTGAGGATGAGGTAGGGGTCTTCCAGCTGTGCACAGTGAAAACCTATTCTTCTTTTGAAATCTTGAAAATTACTCCTAAACTTTGAACTGCACAAGGAAAACTCAAAACACCAAAGTTGTTTAGAATTTGAGATCTACAACTTTGCTAAAAGGACCAACTTCAAATTTTGAACAACTTTTGAATTAGAACAAGGGGTAAAACTAGAGTTTGGAAATTTGGGGTTTTTCAAAAGGAATTTAAATTTTATTTTGATTTTTGAATTTTGGTCCTCATAACACAGCATCAAAACACTTAACTGAACAAGATCTACACAAAAATTAAGCAAACTTAAATGCTTGGCAAGAATGATTAAAGACTAATGATGATGACATGTCAGGTTAATTACTTATTAAACACCAGAGGTGTTACAGCCTTCCCCCCTAAAAGAAATCTCGTCCCGAGATTTAAGAAGTGCTTAAAGGCTGGGGTTGAGTAATGAAAAAGGAAATGTGTCACACTTGTTTCTCGCAAGGAGTTCACAAGGCAACTGGGTTGCGGTTGGGATTACAACTGGGATCAGAACGCGGTTGCAAGTAGCAAGGTAGAAGACATTTGAGTGGAGCAAGAAAAATTATCAAGAACCAAGAGAGAGCGTACATTAGCTGTGGGTTATAATGGATCATAACTGTAGACCTCGATACCTGCGCGCACCCAATGGAAACTTGTGCAATCCGGCACACATGATTCTTTGGGTTCCGTCGCGGCACCGTGGTCGCCAATCATGGCACCATAATAGAGCACAACTTCTATATCCCTCATTTCAATAAGAAGGAAATTATAACCAGAAACAAAGGTTGGTTATAACTACAAGGAAAGTGGCTTTGAACTCCCTTTCGGGCATTCAGAAATGAAAGCACTTTCATAGTGGACTAGAAGGAATTATGACTATAGGCCTGGATATTAGCGAGCACCTGGCCGTAACGCTCTATGGTGGCCATCCATAGGCGACTTCAGGTTCCCACGCTTTTATCCGGTCCATAGATCAGGGTCCTTTCAAAGAACACAATTTCAATAACTTTCAACCACCATTCGTCGTTTTCACGACACCAAGCAACCAGCACGTGCCAATTCAAGGCATGACACGCGCTTTCCAGAAGAACCAAGGACTTTACCATGATTCTGACTTTATGTGGTAGAGTGTATGAAAGATATCCAAAAATTCCCAAGGATTAGGAACTTATGGAATGAAAATAGCAAGAGCAACAGAATCTAGGGACGATCAACTATCGGGGATCATAGCTGCTTTTAGAATTTAGAGAAGAAGCACATTTTATTATTATGCATGATATGATGCATGCTCGTCCTATATGACCTCTCACTGACAGGAGATCTCTGTCTCCACCTGTTAGTTAAATATAGGGCTATACTTTATATACTAGCTTCACTGACTTGATACCTTCTGTCGGAATCACTAGTATAGTCTTCACGAAGTCTTCCAGCAAAGCAAGAAACTTAGGGAAGGATCATTTTTAATTTGTTACTTCAAAAAAAACTTTTAGATTAAGAAACCATTTTGAATTTTTTCAAAAGTAATGTTGTAACCAGTCTTCCCTTGATGACAATCCTGCTCCGATACCATTCTGTGACGGAACCGCCCAATAATGTGGCCCACTTGCACACGTCATCGTCATAGGGAGCCCAATGACTGTGCAAATGAAACACGCTACTGGAAAGATCCGTCGGGTGTCCCCGAGAGGACCCCGAATTACTCACGAGCCACAGGACCATCATCATGAAGGTTGGAATAATTACAACATTACAACAGTTGATACAAAATACCATCGGAGTGCGGAAGCAAGATAGATAAACTTTACAAATTATGAAGATGTTACTTTTTACATAAAAATAACTGGTATTGCGGAAGTAGAGTAGTATGACAGAACCACACTTAGGCGGAGTACCTAAGTTGGAGAAGAGGAACAACCAGATCACGTCAAGCCCACTGACATGATCATGATCAACACCACCTAATAGAAACCTGCAACAGGGGATTAACAAACCCTGAGTACTGGGGTACTCAACAAGACTTACCCGACTAAAGAAAAGGGGAGAAGACTCAGGAATGAAAGGCTTAGGGTAGTCAAGGTAAGGCTTAAGTATTTTGCAGAAAAAGCATTTTGTAAACCTTGTTTTATTTTGGAAAGATTCAAGCATTTCTCAATTCTTCATTGTCCATGATTCATTTTACATTTCAAAACATACCTAGTTGAGAACCACTCTCCGTTGACAGTCAGTGACCAAGTCTCCATAACCGAGGAGCAACGTTAATCCGGATAAATAATACTCAGCTGAGGATCCCTATCCACACTGCATATGTAGCACCCAAGCTTGCATATGCCAACTCGTCTACCACGATTCCTCCAAGATTGGGCCCGGTCCTACGCCACCCGGAAGTACAGTACACCACTCCTATCCAGGTACGACGACCACGTGGGTACATGCTACTTCCGCCATCTCTCTACTCCCAGTGCGCGGTTGTCGGTCCAATAAAGGATTCCTCGGAGCCAGAGCTTTCCGTAGTATGTGAATAGTTGCAAGTCTTGGCCAGCAGGCCCCCATACGGATGGTCCCTAATTTTCCAGCCAGAACTACACCTTGGTTATATCTCACCCAAGCGTAATAGTCCTGTCAGTTTTTCAACCCTGTCCCGGTCGGTGTCAACTGTTGAGTCCCGGACTACAACATGACGGCACCGTACGCGCGGACAACCTCTTCTCGACAATGACCACATGCTAGCTAGGCAAGCAGTCATCGAACGGGAAGTAAAGCCAAATTCCCATAAAGATTCTTTCAGTGATCACACTTTTGAAAATGGCATTTTATTGCAAATCTATAGTATAGCATCACTAAGCATTTTGCAAATAGTTTTAAAGCAGGGCTGGTGGATCTTCTGGCGGAGGTAAATAATGCAGGTAATAGGTCATCACACAACTCCTATAACCTAATGCAGTAGTTTAACTCAAAAGCATTTAAGGAAAACATTTTATAAATCCAAGGAAGGGTTAAATGCACCGGGGCTTGCCTTCGTTGCAGGGAAGATAAGATCCAAGAAAGATTGACACAAGTTAGTTCGTTTGCTGCTTGAAGTTAAGTCTTTTTCGACGAAGCCTGTCCAACAAGAACCCTCCTCCGAGGCTCGTTCGACAATGGTGAACACCAGAGCTTGATCAACACGACTTCAACACTCTTGGATACTACACGTGGATAAATGATGTATGCTTTAACATGATGCCATGGAATGCATGCTAAGGTGCAGGACAAGACTACTGATTCTAGAGTACAACTTTCTAACATGTGAGTAACTTATAGGATAGACATAAAGATTAATTATCTTTATCTTTTTAAGCAAGATTAAACAAACTTATTAAGCATTATTTACAAAACATTACAAGGCATCACAATCATCATAGACCAGAGGGGTGGGGTCTATGAACAGCAAACAATCCAAAAGGTCACACCATGATTACTTTTCTGTTTTTCCTAATTTATTTTAAAAGATCATTTTATACAGTTGTCCCAAAAATTACCAAATTAATCTCATAGGTTCATCATGGTGTAAATAGATGACAAAACAAATTTCATGACCTTTGGAGCTATACATGTTTTACTAAAAACCTAAAACTATCCATTTATTAATTAAAAGGAGGATTTTTCATATTTTAAACTTTGCAGAAAAGTAGAGTTTCTTATTTTTCTAAAATACTACACAGAGCAAGGAACACACAACATTTATCTCAAGATTTTTAGAACAACAGATTAAACCTCACAAAAAGAAGAAAACAAAACACTATTCATATTTTTAAAAGAAAAGGAATACTGTGCTTCTCTCGAGCCACGGCGCGCTTGCCTGTAAGGCGGACAGCGGACCGGTCGCTCGAGGTCTCGGCTGGGAAGGCAGAGGGTGGGGATAGCTTCGCGGGCTCACCAGGAGTTGGAAACGAGGCTCGGCGAGGCGGTGCAAGGGTCGGAGGCGGGAGCTTGATGGTGGCGAGGCCTTGGCGGAGGCTCGGCTAACCTCTCGAGGGTAGCCTCGGCGTGCTCGAGGCTCAGTCCGAGGGTGGCTGCGATTCGCCCGAGGCTGAGGGTGGGGCTCGGCTGCTTCGAGGGGGCGCGGTTCGCAGGCGTGCTCGAGGGTGAGGCTCGAGGCTGGCCTTGGCATGTTCGAGAGATGCGGCTCGAGGGATGTGGCTCGAGGGGACGCTCGAGGGTGTGCGGTTCGAGGGTTGGCTCGAAGGTTGGCTCGAGGGTGAGGCTCGAGCGATTCGCCGGAGTTGGAGAGGAGTCGCTGCGCCGGCGAAGGAAAGGACGGAGGGGTGAAATTGGTGGCTTGGGAAGGTGGAGAAGCTCAAGGCGAAGGCAGTGGCGGCCTTGGCGGGCGCTGGGGCTGCCTGATGGCTTGGGTTGGCGAGGAAGTGTTGGTGGTGGCAATGAGGAGCTTGGTGGCTTTTATAGGCGCGGGGTGATGCCGGGGTCCGGGCGAAGGACGGTGGGGGTCCGGGCGAAGAGGACAGTGGGGGTCCGGGCAAAAGGACGGTGGGGGTCCGGGCAAAAGGACGGTACGGGCCGGGTGAGGATGAGGTAGGGGTCTTCCAGCTGTGCACAGTGAAAACCTATTCTTCTTTTGAAATCTTGAAAATTACTCCTAAACTTTGAACTGCACAAGGAAAACTCAAAACACCAAAGTTGTTTAGAATTTGAGATCTACAACTTTGCTAAAAGGACCAACTTCAAATTTTGAACAACTTTTGAATTAGAACAAGGGGTAAAACTAGAGTTTGGAAATTTGGGGTTTTTCAAAAGGAATTTAAATTTTATTTTGATTTTTGAATTTTGGTCCTCATAACACAGCATCAAAACACTTAACTGATCAAGATCTACACAAAAATTAAGCAAACTTAAATGCATGGCAAGAATGATTAAAGACTAATGATGATGACATGTCAGGTTAATTACTTATTAAACACCAGAGGTGTTACAGAGTGGCACAAAGATAATTTTTCATGAAGTTCGTTAAACACATCTTAATAGAATTTCTTAAAAATTTCAATGAAACGACTTGTTTCATAGAAGTTTCATCTGATTTATAGAAACCCAAGGACCTCAATCTTCGTCATGATCTGTGCTCTTCTTTCATGCAGTTTTCCACACGTGGTCTCGATATTTTGGACTCCGATGTGGTGTTGGTTTGCTTGGTGATCTATACCTATAACTACTATAACGGAGAAGAGGATTCTTTCATCCATCTTACTTTACTTCACACGGAGCATAATGCCCTTGCACTCCTCTCTATCTCATTCTCGGTCTTGTCACATGGGGCCTATTGCTACCTATTGTTTCTCTTGCAATTTTTTTTTGAAATGGTAATTTTCATTCCATGCTTAAATATAGATTTCAAAGATAGGGCGAAAAAAGCCCTCATTGAAAGTTTTCTAGAGTCCAAACGAACCCAAACTAGCATTATGTCACACCCTCAAAGCTCTGCGCGAGTACTTGAAAGGAAAAGGCCCTCTTGACCTCTCACAACATTGACCAAAATGGACGTTTTGGCTGCTTCAACTATTGCAACTAGTTGATTTTCTTTGATTGCAATCTATAACAAGAGATATACTAATAAGTAAACACACAAAACAAGACCATGCAAGATCCAAATAATTCCAATCTTTGCACCATAATATTAGAGCATGATTTTATAAAATACCCAACACTAAATTCATATTTTTCTTTCCTATGAATCTACTAAGATTAAACCAGATTTTGGGATTTTAAATTCCATATTTTTTAAAAAAATACATTTGGTTCATTTTTTAGATTTATTCCTATAACTTTTTTTAGTAAAGTCTATTTAACTCTGAACTATCTTTTTTTTTTTGCGAGAGACTCTGAACTATCAATGTAGTATGATGGGAGAATTATTTATTTGGCCCTAAAAAAAACTCTAGTTACTTACGTGGCCCTTTTTCTTTTGAAGTTGTGTATATGGCCTCAAAACAAAACTTTGTTAATTATTTGGCCTTCCGTTAGATTTGAGGGCATAACGGTGTTAAGTGTTGGGTAAAAAGACCATTTTACCCCTACACCTAAAAAAATAAAAAAAACAGTGTATAAAACAATATATATATATATTATATAAAGTATATATATTATAAACAATATATATACTGTTTATATATATACTGTTCATATATATATTGTTTATATATACATACATATATATACTGTTTTTTTATTTTTTTAGGTGCAGGGGCAAAATGGTCTTTTTACCCAATACTTAACACCGTTATGCCCTCAAATCTAACGGAAGGCCAAATAAGTAACAAAGTTTCGTTTTCATGCCATATACACAACTTCAAAAGAAAAAGGGCCACATAAGTAACCAGAGATTTTTTGAGGCCAAATAAATAATTCTCCCTGATTTACCTTTTCTGTGGCTGGCTGATTGCGCCATATAAAGAATAATTGAAGGCAAAACATCCCGTTTACTATCGTAAAAGTTAATCGGGCCGAGGTTGAGAAGGACCTTTTCCTACCAGAAAAGAGCCAGGCCCAAACTAGAGCATTATACCACAGTCAAAAGCCTCATCAGCGACCACCGCGGCGTCCCGGCCCGCCAGAATTCGGACTGGGGGCCTGCAGGCTGCTGCAGCCCTGGACATCCGTTCGTCGCGGATTCGCAGCGTCGACACCGCCGTCCCCCCATGGCCGATTTTGCCGGCTCCCTGCAAGATCCCCAAATCCAATCAACGCCACGCCACCAACCCGCAAAGATACCAAAAACGCACGCTTCTCTCGGCGACGTCGTCTTCGTACACCTGCTCCTGCCCCCGCCCCCGCTCCGGCGCTCCCCGAACCTGACCGTCCCCTCTCACGGC
This sequence comes from Coix lacryma-jobi var. lacryma-jobi, assembly GCA_009763385.1. NCBI lineage: Eukaryota > Viridiplantae > Streptophyta > Magnoliopsida > Poales > Poaceae > Coix > Coix lacryma-jobi. The sequence goes on along the minus strand of CM019830.1, from coordinate 24,936,097 downwards.
CGGCGAAGAAGATGCACCTGTGGCCCTCGCTCCGGATCCGCGACTCGTTCAAGCACGGCTACCTCCAGAAACTGGAGCTCAACCTCGGCAACATGAAGCGCTCGCAGCGGCAGCGCCAGGGCCGGCAGGGCGAGGGCCCGGAGGACCAGGACGGCGACCCCGGTGGAAGCGGGAAGGCTCCGCTGCTCGAGGACCGCTCGCCGTCGGGGTCCGTGCTGGCCGGCGCGCTCGAGCTCGCCTGGGACGCCGTCCTGCTCCTCACCTGCTGCTGCTGCTGCTTCTGCTGCGGAGGTATGCGCCTGTTTCTAGTTTACTCGACGAAGATACCACACTCGTATATTCTGTTTCGTATATAGTACCATTTTGTCATCTTATTGTTAAGAGTGCTTGCCATTTCTCCCGGAATCGCTTGGTTTCACACTTACTGTTTTTATAATTAAGCTTTACACTTAATAAAACTACAGCTGCAGAACAAAACATTGTTGACTAGTCCTCAAGAAAGTGTCTACCCGTTTTCATGTAGCATAAATGATTCCATCCATTGGGAAACAAATTTCTAAACTGATATATGATGACAGTTTGCATTTAGATCACCATTCTTCTAGGATCCCTTGAAGAGAAATGTTCAATCCATCATCTTCAACTTGTAAATTTAGGCTCCCAATTTAATAATCCTAATTTCATACCAAAGTAGAACTTCAATAAACTGAATTTATAATTTGTATTTGTAATGGTTTGCATCTGGGAAGAGAGGTAAGGTTAGGGAATTAGGGGTGATTAGAGGAGGGTAATGGCTGCCCTAGGTCTAGCCGCACCTTAGAAAGAGGGAGGGGGTGGTGGCAGCTGCAGGCTGCAGTCGTCCGGATGCAGGGTGGGCGACATGTCCGCCGTCGGCTCCAGCGTGGGGAGGCTAGAGAGCTTTAGGGTCTTACCCCTAGATTATTCTTGCTTAATCTCAATATTTACATCTCAATATTGCAGACTTGTTACTCTACGGCCTTACTAATACGAAAGTTAGAGAGCAGGAGTCATTAAATGGGTAGAAAATGGGGGCCTTTTTTGCTTTTGGGTTGGCCGGTACATGTCTGTCATATGGATGAGAATCTCATGATGAGATTAGGGTGATATTGGAATGGCTTTGATGTCTCATTCATTTTATGTGGTGCAGCTTTGATTTCCTGATCCATTAAACTTGGTTCATGTTTTTTAGTGAGCCCTTGGGATTGGGAATGCTTATAAAAAGTTTATTTTATAGGGTATGTTGAGCATATGCCACTGCCACTCCAACTCCCCTTAGCTGAGTTTCAGGATATGACTCCATGCCTCACAGTCACAGATAATAGTTACCAATAGCAGCAATAAAAGCATCTCCAAAAGCTCCTTAAAGCAACTTTATTAATTCGTTTTTTTGGCAAAAAGGAAAAGGGACCTCCAACAGTTTTGTAAAACAACTCCCTAAAGATAAGCACTTGGTAAATTTCCCCAACTCGCAGATATGTGAGTGCCTTCCGTGCTTGCTATTTGCCCAGGTCCCCTCCCCTGCGGCTGTCCCCGCCCCCTCCTGCCTGGTTTTCCCCCTCCCGCTCGGTTTTCGAGTTTTAGGAAGCTAACCATTGGAGAAAGCCAAAACTAGAGCTACCTATCTGTACTAGTGGCTTTTGCTTTTGTTGCAGCTTGTAGATTATTCTCATTCTTATATTTGTTTGTGCAATTCACTAGAGTTCTTGCAAGTCTTGCTAACTATTGTGGAACAAATTCACACTAGAGAAGCACAGCATTTTAACCAGCAGGATTTAGTTCAACATTGTATCAGATTTTAGGCTGGCAGAAAGGTTTGCAATTTGAATCTCATGGATTTATTTCCAGTTTTATGGCCCTCTGTTAATATGTTCATTTGGATTAGTTTATTTTGCAGACACCGACAAAGTCATTGCTTTACCAAATTAACATTTGAAAATGAACATTGTCGAAGGGGAAATTTTAGAATTGAAATTTAGGGTCGCTCATTTTATGATTTTATTAGGTTATTTTGACTCATTGACTGTTTCGAACTTTTTTCTTTTCTGTCGGGGAAAGTCTTGGTCAAATGACATCTAGATAATTGAAAGAATAGCTAAACTGAACATATTATATCTTGATTATTTGTCCCCCTTGGGTGTAAAGAATTCATGTAGCGTTGTTAGAAATAATTTAGCCTCTCTAAACCCTGGCCTGCGATGAAGTGTCTAGTCTTCTCTATGCCTGTAGATATTCTCTCAGATTTCTGAAAAAAGGTACCTTGATGTGGATCCACTGGAATGGATCATAGTAGTATATAACCTGAAAGTAAGAAAGTGAAGCTGTGAAGGAGCTCTTAATGTCTAGAGCTAGCATAAATTTGTTCTAACTTTTTATATGCCAAGGTTTTGTTCAATACAAAGTGGTAGCGGTGACTGGTGGCTTATGATGGAGGATGATAATTACGCACCTCTGGTGGTAGTGTCTTATAAGTGTAAAAATTGCCTCAGCTTCAAGGCTACCCTTCTCCTGGTATACAGGAAAGTACTAAATTTCTGATTGAAACTTAAATAATTTTCTGTGCTTTATTTTCACACAAGTAGACAACTACTGCTAATCAATGGTGTTACACGTTGCAGTTTATTGTTTCACGCAAGTAATAAGATTTTAGACACTTTCTGTTTTCCATATCAGCATTTTCTCTCTCTATATATAACAATAGGTTTCAAATGCTTTTTATTCCCGATACCCATGGTACTTGTGGCTGGTTCTAACTTTGCCATTTATTGATTAATCTAGCTTGTAGTGATGAGGAGGATCACCCAACTGCCCGCTAAGAAGCACCTTCAGGAGCCTGATAATTCATCAGATCAGGAAAACCCAGATAATTTGTGGGCATAATGAATTGCAGTCAAATAGTTGTACATATGGTTCTCTATTAATCCTTATTAGAGCATCTCTAAGAGACTAGGTAAATCATTTTGTAAATGTAAATATAGCTATTATTAACAAAAAAACGTCTCCAACAGACTCTGTAGAGGGCTATCTAAATTTGCTAGCTAGCTATTCCTGAAATTCCGATCTCCACAAATAGACAGCCAAAGCCGCTCGCCATCCGGTCCTTTCTCGTGTCAGACGACTTCTCATGCACCGCACCCTTCACCCCACGCCGCTGCCACCAAAAACGCTGCCGTGATTCCCCATCAAGCCGTGCCACCGGCTGCATATCACAACGGCCGGCGCTCAGAGTGTTTTAATGGCTGCGTGATGATCGGTACCTGCGTGACCTTGATGACTGAGCTTGGTCAATCCTCTACTGTCTGGCCTGCTGGAGGTCACGATGATGCCTGGGCCGCTGCTGAACCTGAGTTCTAGGCGACGGCGAGCGGGTGGAGGTATACGCGATGATCCAAAAAGACAGAATATGACCAGGTCGACGGGGTCATGATGCATCCGAAAACAAACCGTGTGCTGATGTGGCAGGTTTAAATATATGGAGTCTCAATTTTTAGATAGTCTGTTGGAGTAGTCTATTTTTTTAAGACAAGATTCATTTTACATAATAGCTAAATCACTAAATTTAGATAATTATTTTGGCTAATCTCTTGGAGATGCTCTTATGGGGCCCATAGATGTCGCTGATAAACGGAAAAAAAGATCCTTAAGTTTTTGTTGGAAATCCGTTGTGTCGGCATTTTCGGGCCTGTAATCAGTTCGTATCTGTATTCAGGATAATCTGTGCGGTTTCTGTTTGTTGCACCGCATGAATGCTGAATCTCCTGCTCCATCGGTTTACAAATACTCGACGTTTTAGACAGGGTTTGAGTTTTTAAAACTGTGATGACATAAAACCTTTAAGCTATTCAATTAGGTAACGTATGCTATGCAAACTAGACTTCTGTGCAAACTATGCAAACTTAAATCAGGACCACAAGAATCTAATCTGATGGCCGGTAATTTTAGCACTCAAACCCCTCTACTTATGGGGTATTCTGCAACAGTCGGATAGGATGAGTTTTGTTGACAAGTGCTTTCTTACGAGCATAAAGTTTGTTAGGACGTTTACTTAGATATTCTAAGAGCAACTCTAATGGTTTTGCATTTTTTATTTGACAAAACATGAAATTTGTCAACTCTCAAATCAATATGGAGAGGAGAAAAAAATGTTATCTCTAACGGTTTAGCGAAATTGAGTTGCCAAAATCTAAAAAATGAAACCCGGCGTCGTGGGAGGAAGGAGCGCGCGGGAGTAGTACACGAGACGGAATGCCAAGCCGATCGCGAGCTTGCATATATGCCAATTCATTTCAGGATTTTGCCAAATTAACAAAAATGCAAAACTCATTTACCAAACCGTTGGATAGAAGTTTTGTAGACTTTTTGCAAAAATAAGAATGCAAAGTCCATTTGCAAAACCGTTGGAGTTGCTCAGGGTTATATTTTAGAGACCGGTGCTGTTGTCTATCCATAACGTAAGTATTTGCAAACTGGAGGGGGTAATTTGAGTGAGGATGCTTTTACATTTGTCTTGATCTTGTTTCATCTCAAATTAGTTACCAAGCTCTGGTTTCTGGCTTTCTGCTTTTCCTTGGTTTGTGCCAGGACCAGGAGCCAAGGTTCTCCGCTGTTCGCTCCGTTCCGCTCGGCGGCGCACCCCAAACCACAAGTCCGCTGCAAGCAGCGAACACATGTCCTCCTCCCGTCCGTGTACACAGCATGACGACGTCGTGCCCGCAGAATCCCATGCCTGCGCGGAACAGTATCACCAATCGCCATAACTGAGCACGTAGTGTCAATCTGCGCCCCGGCTACGTCCGTCGTGCGGCCATGGACGCCTTCTTCAGCGGCCTCGACTCCCGGCTGCGGGTGGCGGTGAAGGTGGCGGACTCCATCATGGTAGGGCTGGTGAACGCCGCCATGGAGGACGCCTACAAGAAGAGCCTCTGGAAGGACGGCGACCTGGAGCGCCTCTTCCAGAAGCTCCGCTTCGCCGAGCTCGCCATCATGCAGCTCGAGTGGTGCCTCCGCTTCGCGCGGGGGGAGATGGAGGCCGACGGCGGTGCCGACGACGGCCACGAGCAGCTGCTAGACGACCTCCTCGAGACGCGGGACCGGATCCAGGCCCGCCTCGACGAGGCCGAGCTCGCCGTCGCCCAGACGGACAGCGACTACATGCGCCGGAAGCGCGATGAGCTCGACCCGTCGCGCCGCCGGGAGACGCCGTCCGCAGTCGATCGCCGCGGCGCCGAGGTGGAGAGCAGCGGTGCGTTCGCAGAACTCAGGGGCTCCGTGGGCCGGAAGATGACGAGGATGAGGGCGAGGCTGGAGGACGCGAGCTCCGAGCTCGCGGCGCTCATGCAGAAGGTCAGCGGCGAGGCGTCGCCGATGGCGAGGCTGCAGGACCCCGGCCACGAGGGCGACGGTGTCAAGGGCGTCTCGGGATTCTACAGCATGGCGCAGCTGCTTATGGAGTTCCAGGAGATGGTCCAGGACGCCGGCGTCGTCAGAGACAGCGTCGCATCTGCGTTCGATTGGATGGAGAGGTCTGTCTCTGCGCAGCGGGAAGCATTGGATGAGCAGCGGTGGCTCATGGATGCAGAGAACGAGATGTACCGTGCCGTCGTTGAGGGTTTTCTCCGGGAGATCAACGTGGAATCGACGAAATGCGATCATTCTGAGGGAGAAGGATGTCTGACGCCTACACTGCATCGTAGCAGAGGTGCTATTGTGAATAGCTCGGACGAATTCGAATCTCTTGAGAATGGAACTAGCCAGCTGCACTCAGCAAGGCGTATCCCGGCAGAGAAGTCAGAGAGCAGCAGACTACGTTATGATTCAGAAGAGCATCGTATCTCCCAAGAGGAAGCTGAAAGGCTAACAGAAAGAACGATTGATTCAGAAATGAGATGTGAACTGCAGCATGTGTTATACTCAGCGGTATTCGGAGACCTATTAAGGAAGCTTTCGGATCAGGCATATGATGCACAAGAGCTAACAGAAGAACAAAGAGATGAAATGGAAATCAGAAGTAATCTACAGTATGAGATACATAGTATCATGTTCAAAGACTTGGTGAAGAACCTAAATGTTGAATCCGTTGATCATCTTATCAAGACCTCCATCGAAGATGAGGTGCATACAGTTCTTCTTGCAAAGACTCTGAATGCTTGGACGATCACTACTGAAATGGTTCACAGTGAGAGACTTGTCAAGGAAGAGATCGACCGCATTGTCTTTGGAGGTTTGATAAATGATTTGGTAAATGGTCAAAATTTAACTGTGGTCAAATATCAACACCAAAATAGACCCAGTGATAATCTGGGAAGATTTGGTATGATTGATAACACAGAGCAGTTAGAGAAGGGGAATGTACATGTCAATGTAACTACTGAAGATGAAGGTGTAGTCTCTGATCAACATCTACTTGTGGATCAAGAAGTTTTAGGTATAATTGATAATTGTGACAGGCAAAATCCAAGAGGAAGTGATAAGCAAGCTGAAGCATCAACAGGCAGAGATGATGCTTATGATTCAGGTAATTGCAATTTTGAGGAAGGATTGGATGATCGCAGGAAGCTGCAAACAGAAGAGGTGGCTATAGGTTTGTGCATGCCTTCTGAAGGAGTGAATCAAGAAATGAGCACTCTATTGACAATCATATATGAAATATTCATGGACTTTGAGGCTATTAGCTGTGGAAAAATAGAAACAGCTGTGCTGAGGTTTGTGAGTCTCCATTCTATACTTTCTTATGAACGCAATAGGAAGTTGAAACAGAACGGATACAGACATGCAGTTCAGTAAAGGTGTGAGAGAGGTGACACTATTTAACTAACCTATGATCAATGGATCATTGTACAGATTGAGCGACTTGGACAAACAATTGTCAAACCTGATTGAACAAGTGAACTCTCTTAAAACAAGTGAGCTTATTTACCGGAGGGCTTTCACTAGGAGATGTTGCGACCTCCAAACGGCAGAAGCAGAGGTTTAACCATGGTTATTTCTCTGTATGCTGTCCGTGACTACTGCTTCATGCTTGGGCAAAAGCACTGAATTAAAAACAAAAGGAGCTAACCTTTGATTGCCATGAACCATAGGTGGATCTTCTTGGCGATGAAGTGGAGCTGCTTCTTGGACTTCTCACTAAGGCATACCAAGCTCTCGAGCATTACTCACCAGTTCTTCAACACTATGTGGGGGTAATTTTCTAATTTCACCTAGTTAAAAGGCTTTGGTAAGTTCATGTGCAGTGTTAATGTGTTATGTCGTCTTGGAACAAAATTTGTTAAAAGCTAATGCAGCTACAGAAATCCAACATTTTATGTTCCTGGCTCGTCATCTTGATAACTGAGCTTTATAACAAGCATACATTTAGAAAAAACTTCTCATCATTTTAAATTCATTTCTTTCTTAATTTGTTGGCGGGGAGTGATGCAGAATCTATAGCCATACGTTTGCCTTTCCAGATCAGGGAGATGATGAACCTGCTTGGGAAGGAGCTTGCTGTGAGGCTGAGTCATTAGGTTCGGTAATACTCCTTCCATCCTGGGAAAAAATAATTTTAGCATAGTATCCAGTTAAATGATTTAAAATTTGATTAAATTTATAAAACAATTTATCAATATTTATAATACTAAATAAGTGGTATAAGGTCGGACCTTAAATATATTTTCATAGTATGCTATTTGCCTATTTGGCATCGTAATTACTAATATTTTTCCCTATATATTTAGCCAAATTTAGATTATTTTAGTAAGACAACTAAAACTATATTTCTTTTTAGAACTGATGTAGTACGTGATTTTATGCAGCTATGACCTATTTCCACGTGTAAACCTGATCACAGTTAGGCTTTTTTTAGGTAAACGACGAGGGGATTAAACAGATCCCCATCTGGTTTTGATTCCACTGATTCCCAGCAAGCCGGTTGGTAGAAGGGGCATGGCCCTTCAGTACAGGACAGAGCTTACAAGTATTTTTAGAGGAGGAGAGTTAGGGTTTCTTTGGAAATTATTGTGAAAATTTTATATTCCTATAAAATTTCTATGTTCAAATAAAGGTGTGCTTGAATCGAAGAGCTAATAATTAGTTTAATATTTTATAATTAATGTATTTTAATCAATTAAATTAGTGCCGTAATATCCAATGCGACAGAGACTTAACTCTAGTCGGGGAAACAAACACCCTCTAAAGTATCAGAACAGAAGCTGCCAAAAAATACTCTTTATAGGGATTATTAAATTTCGTTTTTATTATTATAAGAAAAGGATTATTAAACGTGCCATTCTCCATTTCGGATACTTCTGGAAGTTTTGCGGTTACCGACCGCTGCTCCCACGGCACCGCTGAAACACGGCGCGGATTCTTTGCACCTGCCGTCTCTCGTCTCCACCGCCATCGTAGTTCCTCAGCTCCGTTTGCAAGAGTAGCTATGGAGCTCGATCTGCCGCCGCAACCGACCTCGCCACTCACAGACCTCACCGCCGCCATTCACCGCGCCGCGGCGGCCGCGGCCGCGCTTTCTGCCCCCGCACCCTCCTCCCATGCCGCCGCCGCGGTGGCCGCCCTTCGCGACGCCCACGCCGCCATCGGTTCCTTCCTCTCCCGCCTCGACGTGTCGTACGGCGATGATCAGCCCATGGTGGACAGTGGTGAGGAGCCGGAGGAGGACGGGTAGGGGGCGCAGATGGTCGGGGAGGTGGAGGAGGAGCTCCGGGACTGCGGCCTGCAGGGGAGCAAGCGGCAGAAGCGTCCTGTGCCGCCTTCATGGCCCCTAGGGCGCCGCTCGAGCATCAGTTCCGAAGCGGCGGCAGCTGCCGCCGCGCCGGTGCTGGACGTTGAGGAGCGGCGGCGCGCGGCCATGGATCTCTTGATGCAGTTCCATGCGTGATGCGCAGGAAGGAAGGTGAGTGATATCCTGTCTTGACGCCGTAACGGAAATTTAGTTGTTTGCGTCAGCGTTAAATGTAGAAATCGTGAAAATGGTTTGGCATTTCTGGGTATTTTTATTACATAGATAGATATCGTTCATGGTTAGTTGGAGCTGGACAGTTAGTTTTTTTTGAAAATACTGGAGGGGCTTTAGCCCCTACAGAGAACTTTAAAATATAATGAAAAGTCCAGAAAGATTACAACACCGGGAAAGAAAACTGAACTGAAGACGCCGACAAGGTCAGCAAGGAACCAAAAAAAGAAACAAAAAAGAAAGGGACCTGATCTAGTCTTATACTAAATCTAATTGAATGTGCAACAGATGAAGCCATTGTTCATATTGTACAGACAGGCCTTCTTTTATCCTGAACTTTACAAAATTGGCCTCCTTGAAGAAGAGAGACTTGCAGTCTGCTAGAGTTAAACTATTTGCTTTGAAGATTAGCTCATTTCTTGCAGTCCAAATTACCCAAGATATCAGAATGATTAGCTCCATGGAAAATTGTGATTGAATTTGAGCCTTGATAGTTATAACATTGAACTTCGCTCCCTCATTCTGAACTGTTTCCAGACCAAACATTCCCCAACAATCCTGAGCAAATAGGAAATGGAAAAAGAGATGATTGACAGGCTCCTCCATTTGAGTGTTGCATATTTCACAATTATAATTGTCTAGGTGCATTTGCTTTCTTCTGAGAATATTTCTTGTACTCAACCTGTCCTTTGGAAGCAACCACAAGAAGACTTTATGCTTTTGCTGACAGTAGTTTTTCTAGATCCATTTGTAAATCGGGTCAAACGGTTGGTGTCCAATCAAGTTTCTGTATGCTCTTGCTGCTGTGAACTTATTGGACGAATTTCGAAGTGTCCAACAGTCGTTTTCTTGATGAAACACGATTGAGCCAATCTTTCGCTAAATGTCCCCTAGCTGTTCAAAGGCTATCTCAGAAAGAGGCAAGTTAAAATGATCTATGATGGATTGAAGCCCACTAATTTCATGGACTGACGCCGACTTGTTTTTAGCAAATGAGAAGCTTTCAGGATATGCCTCTTGCAATTTTTGACCAGACCAGTTATCCTTCCAGAACATGCATGATTCCCCGTTTCTGATTTGTAACACTGTCATCTCTTTGAATTGTGGCATCATCTTTAATACATCTCTCCACCAGAAGGATCCCCTCTTGGTCAAATCAGGAAGTCTTCCATTTCTGTAGTGCTTCTCCCAAATCCAAGCTGGACAATTAGTAGTGCCGATAAGATGAATTGACAATGAGATTCAAATGAACTATGGCGAGAAAACGATGAGTACTCAAATTTCACCAACGGTGAGAAAAATATGTGCAAAGCGATGATCAATTGAAGCACACATTTTTATGATGCTACTAAAGTTTATAAATTTTGGTTGGCACTAAATTTACATTAGCCAAATTGGAGCTTGAACTCTGAAACCTAAGAACAGCTTCTAGTATTATATGGCAACGGGCAAGTACAGTAGTAGTTGCTAACACACCTCGATAACTTCCTCCAAAGTTTAGTAAGATCTAGGAACGAGAAATGCATATTTGGCTGTTGTGAAAGTGGATGAGCTTTGTCTGTATTAAAAACGAGTGACATAGTTAAAGGAGTTAGCAGGGTATGTTTTCATCCTACCAAAACTGGTGTGCTACTCATAACTCTTTTAGCACTTGCTAGCAACATCCATCTTGCTAATTCTTGTTATTAGCTAGCACACCTATTAGTATGTGGCCTATTTAGATCATGTTGCTAATAGTAACTAAAAATTAGTAGTATGAATCCAAACAGACCATCTACTAAGACGTATGCTAACTACTAGAAAAAAGTAGCAAGGTCAATGTTGTTAGTAAGTGCTAAGAGTTACCCCGTAGGATGCTAATTTTAACATGACCCAAATAGAGCTAGTAAAGTAGTGTGCTGATAGGGAAATCTTTGGAGATCATAGTAAACATTTTTTTGAGGAAAGATCATAGTAAACATTGGTGGCATAAAGCACATAAGCAGGGGCATATGTTGTGGCTAATCTTCGTGGATTTGTGTTGCCACGGACATTATTTTACCTAAAATTTTCCCATGCTTGTGCTACCAACCTATATTCATAGGCTATAGCATGCTACATTACAGAATACAAAGTTATTAGAGATGTTGGTGCTAAATAAATCTTTCATGTTTTTGAGCTCATCTGTTAAGCGATAGATAACATTGTGTCTACTTATTCCTCTAGCACGATTATTGGGGATCTGGGAAGTGGGTATTTGCAACATTATCTCAACTTTTCAAGCTGGATAGCCATATCCGTCAGTACTTAGCTGAAGATATGCTAAAAATATGCATTTCCTAGGGCAACTGGTCACACTTTCCTGTTATTTAATTTGATTGAATAGCATTTCCTACTGATGCTAATTTACTCCAGTGAATTTCAGGAATGGGCTTACAAGCCCCATACAACAAATCACGACAGTGCGGGAGCACGTTTTGGATGTCCGTCACATATGTGAAGCGTAGAATGAAATGAACGCAGTGGCATGTAATCAATCCGTAAGCATTCCATTGATCTGTATCAGATATATATACAAGGGGAAAGGGAAGTCAGGGACGTCCGCGTACGCGTAACCGTCCGAGACGTCGGTTCCCAGAGACAACCGCACGCAGGCGGTTTGGGATGAGATCATCCCTATTATAAATATTTATAACACTCCCCCTTGATCGAATCCGTCTTTGAGATCAATGAATAGTATTAATCCTCCAAAAAGTCCTGTAGGATAAAAAAGAGGAGAAATGCTTGATAGATATGTTGTTGAAAACTCCTTTAAACCCAATGGGAAAATAAGGAGAAAGTGATACAACATATAATGATATTGCCTCATTGTAAACTCATATGAGAAAACCTTTGCAGGAGAAAACTCATAGGTAGTTTACAGGACAATATATATATGTCATTGGTATCTCCTTAAAAACCCCTGTGGGGGGGAAAATAGAAGATACGACATATATGTTGATTATTGTCTCATTGTAAACCTATACGGGAAACCTTGAAGGAAAAACCCGTAACCAAGTTTAGAGAACAATAAATATGATATGATGATCATAATTGGAATTATATGTCTTTGATACCCTCTCAAAAACCTCTGTGGAGGAACATAGGTTATGTCTTAGATACCCCATACAAAAACCCCGGTGGGGAAAATAAGAGATATGACATATGATTTGTATTGATATTGCCTCATTAAAAACCTTCTATGAGAAACCTGTGTGAGGAAAAACTCATAGAGGAAAAGAGTACAATATGATGTTTTGAACAGGTTCTAGTTTCAAGAGGAGTCTCCTCCTGAACCTTGTAATTCTCAAAGTCATCGTATACCAAACTTAACAATACATTGTGAAATGTGAAAATTGGTAGAGACTTTGTGAACTAAACCTTGGTGTTTATCTCCTCACTTTCGTGAGAATAAAACACTTCTAGAAGGCAATATAGTGATATTGCTCTTATGTAACCTGTTGACATCTAAACAACACAAGTTGCATTATCTTTGGAGATAATGGCTGGCGATTCAATGGAATCAAAGTGACCATTCAACAAAGTTATACATGTTTATGTAATACTTCGGAACGTGAAGTGGAAGTAGCCACTAGAGTCGAGTAATGACCCCTATGAGAACTTTACCACTAACATCAGCATATGATCTGGTATTATAGGGATTAAATAGCCAGTACTTTCATACTCCAAATGATCATATCTTAATTTACATAATGATAAATCAAGATGCTTTGTGCCATATAGATATCTGTGGATATCCTCATTAACTCCCACCTTTCGGTGTATAGGAGTTGCGCTATTTCGAGCTATAGCAAGTATCTGCAAATGCAATATCAGGCCTGTTGCGATATGCAAGATACATAAGCGCTTTGATGGCACTAAGGTTATCATCCCAGGGTCAGAATGGATATTGATCCATATTTAGGGATTGAATGATCATCAGTGTTGGAAGTATGATTGCCCAATATTGTTTGGATATTGGTATACAATATCAATTGAATATTGGAAGACTGATATTTGCTTAAGATATAGACTTAAGTATAATTTGGTGTTAACCAAATTTCTCATCTCAAATTCCGTCTTATACGATGACTTCCTGTTTCGATATGTTCATATGAGATGTATAAAATTCAATTGGGATTTCATTATGAACACACAGGTGATGTCATCAAGATGGAAGACATCCTTCTGTGGAAGGAACTCACCTAGTCAGTTGTACCACAAACAACTTAACTATTTCAAGTCATGGAGTGACTTGATTTATACACAATGTATGTTGCGATTTATGTTTTGATTCAGAATATAAAGTCCATTGGGACTTATAATCCAAATCTATCCAAATCAAATTTGATCTGCCAATTATCAGTATAGGAACATAATTTCCACACATACCAACGAGTATGTTATGCTAGGTCTCTGTGTGAAACCATGTGCTACAAGCTCTCACTATTTCACCACCTTATGGATTTAGGAAATCCATAATGCTTCCATAGGGAATGCATTGTGAGGAGAAATCATTAAGAATGTAATGACTTATCACCTTTGAGTGAAAGCATATCTCCTTAATTGCCACATGTGGTTGACCCAATGTGAGTGTGTGAACACTCTGCCTAGAACTTGTGGTCTGGATCCAGATAAGTTATATGACAACTTTGAGGAGTATGTCGACAAGTTGTAGTCTTTTGAATTATTGATTCAATGGAACCAATTTAAGCATGTGGAAATGTTTACCCTTTGAACTCTATGTCATTCCCATAATAACAGAGTTAGGGTGTTCCAATGACCCAGCGCCTAAAGTTGTGCACAAGTTATGCTGGGCTTTTGGATGTGTAACATCCATAGGCTTTGAATAGTAAATATCCATAGAGTGTCTATCAACTTGATGTTGATATGCATGTACTGTCTTGGAGAATTATCTCCCCCTGATCCGAGAATGCTTGCAAGAAGCTGTATCCCATGTGGCCATACTTCTCCCCCTCTTATCCAGATTCGGGAGTTGAGTGGTTTCGTTAGGTACCTCCACTCTTTTTGGCACACTGAACGGGAATCGAATTGGGTGAAAACATTATGACAAGTAAATGCATTTGACAGACTATTTGCAATGTGTTGCAAATATAAGATATTCTGAACTGGTGGTTCAGATTCTTTGGTACGTGGATATGAGGATCGAACATCAGTAACGATGTTCTCTTTTTGATTCCTGGCATTCCATGTGTGGTAAGTGTCTCCCCCTAATGCCTGGAATCTTTCTCAAAGATGTACTCAACATACAGGCATTGAATGAATCCCCAATTAGAGATCTGAGGTATTATCGAATGACGGATAATAGTACCTTATGGTGATCTCTAAAAATGCCTATTGATGTACGCTGCGGTGGTGATATCGGTATGTGCAAAACGTTACCGATTCGCAGATGAGAAATATTTTGACTACTAGGTCAAATTTCCACGTACGAACTGCAACGGAGGGAGTCGTATGTTTGCAGTGTTATGAATTTGGATTTATTATGCGTTGTGTAAATCCGCATGTTACCAACTAGATGTTGGTAAATTGCAATTCTATTTTGAGTCATCAAACAACAAACTTGATTCTCTCAATGAGAGATTTAGTTTGGCCATTATGTGTATAAACATAAGATACTTAATGATGTAGTCCTAAGAACCAAACAATTCCATTTACATGGATTGGATCCCGCGTCCAGGATCGTTTGCTCTAAATTGAAAAATTTGAGCAATGAGTTTGGTAAATTTGTGGTACCTTATGAGTAAGGCGCACACTTAGGACAACATTGTAGATGCATAGATGTGCATTACATAGTATCTTTATGGTCCACATAAAATGGCAAACAGAATCACACATGTGATCTTGAATTTCTCCAAGAAATTGTGTGACTCATATTGATTTTTTGACCAATAGAACTGATAATAATTTTCTCATCATTCTAAATATAGAATGATCCAAGGCTAATATGCCCAATCTTGATGGGATCAAGAGAGAAAATTAATTTGTACGCAACAAGTGATATGAGATTGATGTATGTATAATACACTCCAGTTGATGTGGAAGGAATATACACAATTATAAATTTTCATATATGTTGCATCTAAGGCAAGTGAAGAATTTCATCACCGCTCATTAGTATTGGATTCCTGTTTGGAAACCATGCAACGTAATACATGAAAAATATCATGTGGTATTTATAGAATCAGGATACATCGGCACATCCATGATTAATTTGAATACACATGGAGAGTTTGTAATATCTCATAATTGTGTTAGCGGTACGATGGTCCACTAAACAAAATTCCTTTTCACCTGGTTGAATCTCATATGATTCTATATAGAGTTTGGCAATATTCAAGCATGAATTTGCACTCATATAGAATATGTATACCATATATAAGATATATGATATTTGTAGAAATGGACAACATACTACATTTGGTAGTATGACATTAGGCCAATAATATCTCCAATGAAAATATGGAGATATTTTGCAAGCGTTTGCTTATCAAAGTGAACTCCAAATTATTCCAAAGAACTCGCTTGCCTCCAATGAGTTGGAGGTATAGTTTAATCAAATGTTTGATTTTGACATTTCTGTGTACATGAATAGTACAATCACATTTTTGTGAAAAAAAGTGAGACTTGTCATACAAGATCACTTTTCTAAATGAAAAATGATATTGCATTCATGAGAATCCATTATGTTGCATTGCCATGGATCAAAAGATCCTTGATAAATGAATGATTGAACAATCATTTATAATTAGGCAATGTTACATCCTTTGTTGAAATCCTGATGAGAGATTTGCAAAAGGTAGACAGATCTCACTCATTGAACACTCAGAATTGAAAAATCCAAGTGCATGAGTTGCATACAAAATGCATCAACGCAAAGTGTGACAATATCCAGAATGGATTGAGCATTTGGTTGGGGTTGAGCAGCCATAGCTGTGATGCCATATGCCCCAACTAATATCGTTGATATCTTAATGCTCGTTGTAGGAAAATAAATTCCATCCAATGCGAGGTTGGAAATATTTTGAACCGGAAAATATTAGCCATGTCCAGCATGAGTTGATCATGTATCAATTTACTTGATAGTAAATTGTATAGCAATAAAGGCAAAATTTTGGGTTCAAGGTGATACTTGATTATAGACTAACCATTTTATAAAGAACAAGCGACAAGATCGCTGCTAATATTTTGGATTCTATTCCTGTTGGAATAGATGATGTAAAATCTTTGCCAAAACATAGACTCTGTATGTGATAGAAAGAAGTCACCCAAATAATGCACTATATATTGCTATTTATTTAAGTAAATTATTACTTAAATAACTTCAGATTCAAGATGTGTCTTGAATTGGCATATGCAAATATTGTGAAGTCGGGATGAATCTCGAATCACATGTAGTGTTTACCTCATATTGTATATGTGATAGAAAATCACTGCTAACATCTCTGTGTATAGTAATTATTGCCAAAAATAGTCTCAATCATTATGTATTAGCATGTTGGCACATAAAAGGTGCAAACCAAATTGGTGACCTTGTAGTAGGGGAGCATAATCTGCAAATATGTGTATGTGCAGTAGATGTCATCCCACTACTTGTGCATTGCTAATAATAATATAGGTTGATCACACTTTAAAGGTAGTCAAATGTTATGAACATGACATAGACCTTATTGGGTGATTCAACTCAAAGGTAGTCACTGTGTTTATAGAAACACGGTGTAGACCTCAGATGGTGAGACCATTGCTTAAAAGTAAACACTCATGGTGTAAACCTTATGCAATTCATATTTAGATTGGATAAACACATGCAGATAATCACTATGTGATAACATAGTGTAGATCTTGCAGTAGTAGTATTGAGATACTAGCTTGTGCATGGTCAATCTAAGAGATGAATTTTTGGCAATCACCTGTAGGTGTAGATTCCCTTTGTAGTTCATATTCAAAGTGGATATGCACAGGAGGATGAAAATCCCATGGTAGTACTGCGGTACACCTTGCGCATGACCAATTTTGAAAAATGAACAAAAGTTGTCACCGTGAAGGTGAAGGTCATTTGTTCTAAAATACGATATTGGTACACACGTTGAGGATAGTCACTATGTGTAGCATAGTGTAGATCCCATGGTAGTACTATGGTACTACCTTGTGTATGACCAATATGCAAATTTTAGAACATTATACACAAATGATGAGGTAATCATATAATTATTTGCATGAAACAAATTAAGCGCTTCAAACTTAAAAATATAAGGAAGTTATTTGTGCCTATATAAGTAGGGCCAAGATTTGTTAAAAATCTTTGGGAAAGTTGAATAAGTAAATGCAAAATACAAATAATCAAGGTAAACTTGAATAAGAGGGATATTCTCATATTGAATAACACCGTTAAGCACCTGATGGTGTTAACTTTGGACTCATTTTTCAACATTGGGTACGCACGTTGAAGATAAAATCCCACAGTAGTACTATGGTACTACCTTGTGTATGGCCAATGTGAAAAAGAACTATGGTAATCACTCAAGTGTCCCTTGTATAATTTATTTATCAAATTGGGTACGCACGTTAAGGATAAAAATCCCGCAGTAGCACAAGGGTACTACCTTGTGCATGGCCAATTTAAAAATAAATAAAAGTAGACACTCCAAAGTGTAGACCAAATGTTTCAAAATTTAATATTGGGTACGCACGTTGAGAATAAAATCTCACAGTAGTACTATAGTACTACCTTGTGTATGGCCAATATCAAAATTAAGAAACATAGTGTTATTCTAAATTAAGAGAAAATCAGCCTTAAATCATTTGCAGAGTGTAGAGGCTATTGTGCGAAATACACAACTTTATCTATATCCTCCACCGACGGTTCCTTTCGCAGGGAGAGAAAATTTCACGGGCCTAATGGCCGTGAGAACGCCGCCGCTCGGACGGTGGTCGGTTGCAGTGAGAGAGGGCACAGGGCCACGTTGCGGCCTCGCGGGCACTAACGCTCGCCGCTGCTGGCCATGCGGGCTGCCCACGCGGCCGTTCCGGCGCAGGCGCCGGGCCTGAGGCTGCTCCCGGAGGCGCAGTTCGCGGCGTTCGAGAGGCGGCACGGGCGGCGGTACTCCGGGCCAGAGGAGTACGCGCGTCGGCTGTGCGTGTTCGCGGCCAACCTGGCCTGCGCGGCGACGCACCAGGCGCCGGACCCGACGGCGCGCCACGGGGTCACGCCCTTCTCCGACCTCACGCGAGAGGAGTTCGAGGCGTAGGCGCCGCGGGCCGCTGGCCTGCCGGTTGTGCGACCTCCGAGGGCGTGCCGCAGAGGAGGGCGTGCCGCGGGCCGCGCGTGCCGCTGCTGGCCGCGCATGCCGCCGGCCGTGAACCGCGCGCATGCCGCCGGCCGCGAGCCGCGAGCGTGCCACCGACCGCGAGCCACGAGGGCCGCTGTCGGCCACGCGTGCCGCGAGGGCCGCTGGTTGGGCCGCCGCCGCTGCTGCAGCGCCAGGCTGTGGCCACGGTCGGGTGCGAGGCTGCTGGCTGGAGGCACGGGCGTGGGTCACCGGCGCAGAGCGAGGATGCTGCCGACCGCGAGGCCTGGCCGCCCCATGCAGGTGGCTCGATGATCGTCCTCGATCGATGATTCTTCTACCGAAGATGCTCTTCCCCTTGATAGTTCTATCGACGATGTTCTTCCCTCAAAGAGATTGGACTCCGATGCTCTATCAATTGAGTTATTCTTCCTCTCGGAAGAAGAACTGAGTAGCGTCGTGCTGATAACGTGTGAAGAACTGAGTAGCGTCGTGCTGATAACGTGTGAAGCGAATGAAATGAACGGCAGTGGTATGTAATCAATCCGTAAGCATTCCATTGATCTGTATCAGAGATATATACAAGGGGAAAGAGAAGTCAGGGACGTCCGCGTACGCGTAACCGTCCGAGACGTCGGTTCCCAGAGACAACCGCACGCAGGCGGTTTGGGATGAGATCATCCCTATTATAAATATTTATAACAACATAGATGCAGGCAATCAAAGAAACAGAAAGTAGGCGATGTTAGCCCAGAGTGAGACATAGGAATTGGGATTGAATCATCCTTGCTCTCAGTTCAGCTGTACTGCTTTCTTTTTTGGTAGAAATATACCTGTACGAGTAGTCTGACTGTTGCTTTCGCAACATTTTATATCGTTGTAATTGCAATTGGTTTTGCACGATGATGTCCAGCAAAAACTCGTTCACAGATTCACGGTTAGCATATTGATACGTTTTTTTTTTCGAAATTGCTATCGGTTGCTCGTGTGTTTTTTTCCTTGACAGCACACGAATTTTGTGTCCGTTGATCTCCCGATTGAGGGCTGTGAGCGCGAGGTGACGTGAAGCCCAGGGCTCTCGTCCTCTGAGGTCTCAGTGTCTCCACCGGCGCCTTCGTAACCAGCGCCTGCCTGATCCTGCTGCGGTCGTCGTAGGCCTCCACCATGATGAGAAGTTGAACTGCTCGGCCCTCTGCTTCACTGCTTGATGCCTTCCAGTCCAGAGCCTTGATGGCTTGCGGACTTCATGGGCGTACAGGGGTTTTCACAGGCAGAAGAGCAGAGGATTCGCTGCACCGGTCCATCACGTTGTTTACTAGCACAGGGCACGCGCCTTTGCGCGTGTCGGTAGGGAAAGGAAATGTTTTCAAATTAGGCAATGTACTGGATATATAGACTATGATATGAGTAGTAAGAGGTAGATATGCATGTAGAATGTGCATTTTCATGTGTATATATTACATAAGTTGTTAGAGAGATGCATGTCCTTCTATATAGACATAGTACACTAAACAAACTTGGTACATGATAGTTTATATCTGAGGATATATATGGAGTCTTCCAATGCAGAACCAAACCATTGAATTGGTGCAGTTTTGCTCAGCAGCTCAAACGATCCAAGGTTACATTTCTTCTAAAAGGAGCCAATTGTCTAGTAAGAGGAAAGGATCATTATTGTGAATCAAGCATTGTTGGAGAAAGTAACTTGCAATTACATTTACTTAAAATATTCAACATCAGGAGCATGATATATAATAAAAGTAAGGAATTTATGTAGTGTTAACATACAATACAAAGATATCTGAGTAAACAAGGGTTGTAAGTCCAGGAAATTATTTTGCATGCAAAAATGGAAGATGCAGCAAGACAAAAATACATACAAACTTGAAAGCATAAGTTGGTTACCTGAAGAACAGTGTAAGCAAGAAACTCAGTTTTGTAGCTGAACAACATTTAACAAGAATAATGAAATTCATGCTTCAGAATGAACTTGAAGCACAGGGATATTATTGCTTCGACAACAACCATTTTGAATTCATCAGTTTTAGCTGATCTGTTTTATTAAACAGTCAGCACTTGACCCGTTTCCTATCAGCAGTGATGTAATCGCAAGGGTTGCGATGCTCTTGTTTTGAATAGAGATTAAGATCTTGGTGAAATAGGTTAGGCTGAATCGAACCAAATTCGCTAGACTTCTCGGTGAAATAAAGTTGCATACCATTTAGTTCAGTCTAACAGGAATGGTTACTCTTGTTTATCACCCATGCCTTAAACTGTATGAAACCTTAAAAAATAGAATTAGTAGGCACCTTAAATAGGAGAATTTTAAACAGAGAATATCATGTATTGTAAACTGGGGGCTGATTGGAACCAAAATTGCTAGACATCTTGGTGAAATAAAATCTGGTAGTTAATTTTGAAAAGAGGTTAGCTCCTCTCTTAAAATGCAACTTGTATTTTTTACATAAATCATGCATATGGGTTAGCAGGGTACCTGGAACCAGAAAGGCAAAGTAATTGAGTCATGAATAAAGGAAAATAGTGCCATCATTAGTAAATAGGAATCTGTGTTCATGTTCATATATCTTGCTCTTTTTTTTCTTTGTCATTACAGAACAGCTAAATCGAGTTTGAAATTTGTACCATCTTAGTGAGTATAATTTGAAGTTTGAATTGACCCAAGTATCAAACTCACTGAAAAAGGTAGTTTTAAAATTCCAACTACAGAACAGTATTGCCAACAGAAATTTATGCAGACAAGATCCTGAAATTTTGGGATCCATTCATATAGCGTGAATTTAAGTTTAGATGAAATGCAAATCGCTTTTAGGACTCATTCAGATAAGTGCACAGGTAGATTTTCGTACACAAAATTGCAGTTGAGAACAATAGCTTATGCACTAAATACAAAATTATCTGTCCATGATCCCTAGGAACATAATAAGGTGTTGAGTCACTGACCTTTGCAAAACTCGAAGCTCCATGAGATGCCTAAGAAAGCTTGAGATCAAAATAAGGGAAAACTAACACAAGAAACATAAGCAATTCCCTGTTGGCGTGCTTACACTAGACATTGCACGCACATGTAAAAGAAAGTAAACAAATACAACAAAGCTTCTAATTTTATATTAGCCCAAAAATAGATATAGAACGACAATATATAAGCATACCTAGTAAAAAGGAAATATGGATAGTGTCACAGGATTCGCATACTCAGCACAATGACAAAAAGATTTATTGGCCGGACTACTCCAGTCTGCACAACAAAAGAGCATTGATTCAGTTGGTCATCGGGGGGTGGCGGAATGGAAGGCTACAAAATTAATATTCTAACATGACTTGGAACATGATACCGGCATATTGAAGATCATTTACGAAATTAATAGGTAAATTGAGTGTAATAAATCCAAAGAAATGTTTCCTATATATACAAGCAATTCAATATGCACAGACCTGCAGCCATAAATCTGTTGACGAGATTAACCAAAAATGAAATCCATGTACAGGCAAGAACAGAAAAGCATGTATGTCCTACAAATAGCAGCAACAATTCAGTAACTGAATACCAAATAGTGTCGACAAAATGTGAGAACAAAACCAAATGGCTGTTTTATCAAGTGCATACAGATATGTTGTTTATCATTTGGGTCACCCACCATATGGGACATGGATTCTAAATGTTGGGTAATATATGCACTCTTTCCATGTATGCATTTAATTAAATGATCTCTGTATTATAATAGTCTAACATGAGTTCGAACATGATACCGTACAGTTTTGTAAAAGTTTGTTGTTGAAGTAGACAGTATGAGGGAGAAATTTTCTGTGCAAATATCAGACTAACACCTATGAAAAGCTCTATGATACTGGATTGGCAATCATTCAGTAGTTGATAAGATGAAAATGAACCTTTGGATGCCCGATAAAGAACCTGTTCATCTTAAGATGTAGGAGCACCAAGACTGAAAAAAATATTTGCTGATCTGTCATTTCTATGTACCTTGGTTTTTGCAAAGTTCCATGCCCAACAAGACAGCAAGTGACCTGGAAGCAGCAATATCAATCTCTCTCATCTAATGATCGTGTATATGGTTGAGTATCTTTATTGCAACAAACGACAATAATTAAAAGCAGCAATCTGAGTGATAAATGGGCAACCTCAATTGTAGTAGCAGACAATTTATAACAAAGTACAAACCGAAACTGTTTTACTGGAGGCGGTAAATCAATTAAAAAAACAAAGAGGACCATAGCTGTATCTTTGGCTAGTTCCTGAGGGGCTCCAAGCCGCACAACAATCATCAGACGGCGCCCCATCGGGGACACCCTTCCTTGGCTTCATGGACACTGGTTATGGTGAATCAGCAGGGAGGGGTAGAGGGAGAGGAGGAGGAGAAGGAGAGAGACACACACCTTTGGTCTTATACCTTAGGACAAAAAATGCATATTTTTATGCCATATACGGGTCCTCTAGAATATTCACGTACAAAATATAGAACTAAAAGCTAAATGCATATTTTTGTGGCTTATAATTTCGTTAAAAAAGATTCGTCTAGAATGTTCATGCAGACAATATATAAAAGTAAAAGCATGGAATGTCAAGCAAATATGGTGGCATTAATCTTGGTTCAAGAAATTTGCAGGACCATGTCATTAGGGAAAACAAATTCAGAAGGAGTAATTGAAGAGCTACCACATTCTGTACGACTAAGAACTTAATTGAAATGCTATTTGCAGGCTTTATTTTTGTACTTAAAAAAGAATCGAAAACACTTGGTAAGATCATATTCTTAGATTGAATATTTTAATTGAAATCAGAGCACATACAAATTTAACAGGAAAGGGATGGGGACATCCCAACCAAGAGAAAAATGTCCAAATTAAAATCCAATAATTACTCTGAGCTAATCATTATGATTTAATTTTTCTGTAAAAGGGGAAGACAGAGGGAGAGAGGATTCAGGGGTGTCGGGGGTCCGCAAAAGGGGTACCCCAATCAACGCGAACAAATAGGTTAAACCTAGAACACCAACTAATAATAGACCTAACTAAGTCTAACCCCCTAAAAAACCAACCCCTCGAAGCCTACAACGCTGGCCCACCGAGCCGGGCCCTCCACGGTTTTCCGTCTCGCCCGAGCCCTCCAAGCCAGGCCTCGGGCGAACGCTCGTTCTCCGCCTCGCCCGAGCCCTCCAAGCCAGGCCTCGGGCGAGCGCTCGCTCTCCGTCTCGCCCGAGCCCTCCAAGCCAGGCCTCGGGCGAGCTCTCGTTCTCCGCCTCGCCCGAGCCCTCCAAGCCAGGCCTCGGGCGAACGCTCGTTTTCCGTCTCGCCCGAGCCCTCCGCGTCAGGCCTCGGGCGAGCGCTCCACCACACCTCGAGACCCCACGCGGGGACCTCGAGCCCCTCTGGCACAGCAGCCTATCCCTCGAGACGCTACATCCTTCCCTCGAGCGGCGTAGACATCGGATGCCGGCTCCATACCGCGCATTTAGTACCTCCACCTACTCCAGTCACATCCTCTGCAAACCGACGTGTGCCACAGTGAACTAGGGCAGAGTCAAGTCTCGTTTTCACCGCAAGTATGGGCGAAAAGGCACTAGTGAAGCACTGTTAACCCACGCCCTACACCGTGGCACGTCCAAGCCACGTCTCGAGGCCCGGATGCCTGCCGCTCGATCAATTTTCACGGGACTTGCCCATACCTGCAGGGGCTCGGGCCCCCCGTAGGCGCTACCTCGAGGCCGGCTCTGCGCCCCTCGAGCCCTAACTGCTCTCACGCTATTGGAGGACAGGTACCCCAAGACCCGGAGGGACCTCGCCGCGTCCTGTACGTTCCGGGATGGGTGCTGTACGGCTTCCACCTCGCCACGCCTCCACGTCCGCGCCCAGGATGGAGGCTACGCCCCAAGGACGCTTCAACAGCAACGCCCACGTCGGCCACAATGTCTTCGACAAGACAGGGTTCCTACTCTACTTCGTATTGGGCACCGTACGCCCCGACACTTGTAATACCCATATGTAACCTGGCCTCCCCTTGCTCTATAAAAGGGGACACCAGGGCCCTCATTCCGCGTGGACGAACACGTTAAAACGCACAGACACGCACACGCTCAAGTCGGGACTCCAGTCCACGCTCACCGAGCTTGTATTCGCCCCTGTACAAGCACTTAGGTGTAAGTAATACAAGAACATCTTCCCCCGCTGGACGTAGGGTCTTCTTTGCCCGAACCAGGATAAATCCTTGTGTCATCTTGCATCACCATCCAGGAAGAGAGTACGCGATCACATTACTCGTTGGTGTCATACCCCCGGTTTTGAAACAACGACAGTTGGCGCGCCAGGTAGGGGTCTTCGCGTGTCGAGTCGGTTTCTCGGTGTTTCCTGGATGGCTGCTCCGACTCCTTCGTTCTCTGCCGGTGCCGTCATCTGGTTCGGGAGCCTTGAGTTCCTGGCCACCGACAACGGCAACGAGCCGACCTTGCTCTCCATGGAGGGCTCGAGTGGAGGGCGTGTCACGCCACCCCATACGAGGAGCGTGGCACGTCGCCCACACCACCACGCGTCGCCACCCCGTGAGCGGCGCCGTCGTCACCATCGTCGCCAGGCACAGGCCGTGCCGGCGGCGTACACCCACTTCCCCGTGGCCGACGCGGAGTTCCCAAGGAGGAGCTTGCCCGGCGCACGGCCGGAGACTTCTAGGGCGCGCCCGCGCCCGCCCAGTGTGACGGAACGGCCCTAATCTCATGGCCCACGTGTCCCTGTCAACCTCTGACAGCCGAACCCATGTTCCATGTGATTAAGACCTGTTCGCCACCGGGCTACATCAGTGCCCAATGTCCGCAGGATCATCTCACAATTCGGTTACAGCATTGCATACTTTTACAAATAACATCGGAATAAAGAGCGGAAGACTTAAATAACATTAGTTTTACAAAGCAGGGTTCCAAATAGAAATTAAGGTGCAGTTATTACAAACCAAGTTCTTGATAATAGAAATAGACATAGGCAACATAGTGGAGAACAGCAAAGATACTTATAATCACCCAGCCCGAGGGTGTACAACTATTCTTCGGCCTCATCGGCCTCTTCCTGGACGATGGTCACGCAGCAGGGTGCAAGACACATCGGGGACTCTGTCATACCTGCAGCATGGGTAACAAACCCTGAGTACTGGGGTACTCAACAAGACTTACCCGACTAAAGAAAAAGGGAGAAGACTCAGGAATGAGAGGCTTAGGGTAGTCAAGGTAAGGCTTAAGCAAGATCAAGTATTTTGCAGAAAAGCATTTTTGTAAACCTTATTTTATTTTTGAAAGATTCAGTATTCCTCAATTCTTCATCATTCCTGATTCATTTTACATTTCAAAACATTCCTAGTTGAGAACCACTCTCCGTTGACAGTCAGTGACCAAGTCTCCATAACCGAGGAGCAACGTTAATCCGGATAAATAATACTCAGCGGAGGATCCCTATCCACACTGCATATGTAGCACCCAAGCTTGCATATGCCAACTCGTCTACCACGATTCCTCCAAGATTGGGTCCGGTCCTACGCCACCCGGAAGTACAGCACACCACTCCTATCCAGGTACGACGACCACGTGGGTACATGCTACTTCCGCCATCTCTCCACTCCCAGTGCGCGGTTGTCGGTCCAATAAAGGATTCCTCGGAGCCAGAGCTTTCCGAAGTATGTGAATAGTTACAAGTCTTGACCAGCAGGCCCCCATACGGATGGTCCCTAATTTTCCAGCCAGAACTACACCTTGGTTATATCTCACCCAAGCGTAATAGTCCTGTCAGTTTTTCAACCCTGTCCCGGTCGGTGTCAACTGTTGAGTCCCGGACTACAACATGACGGCACCGTACGCGCGGACAACCTCTTCTCGACAATGACCACATGCTAGCTAGGCAAGCAGTCATCGAACGGGAAGTAAAGCCAAATTCCCATAAAGATTCTTTCAGTGATCCACTTTTGAAAATGACATTTTATTGCAAAGTCTAATTCAATAAGCATTGCTAAGCATTTTTCAAATACTTTTGAAAAGCAGGTATCGGGTGTATCAGTGGTCAAGGTGGATAGTGCATCAATTAGGATAGCACACAACTCCTATAAACCTAATGCAGTAGTTTAACTCAAAAGCATTTAAGGAAAACATTTTATAAAACCAAGGAAGGGTTAAATGCACCGGGGCTTGCCTTGAAGAGCAAAGAGGGCAGGCTCGAGGGTGGCAGGGCAGTTGTCGGAGCTCGGGGTAGCCTCAGGGACAGGTTCGTCGGCGGCTGCCTCGATCTTGACTCCTTCTTCGGTGACTATACGAATGCAATGATGCATGCACATGAGTATGCTAGCATGAACAATGCAAAAACAGGGCATACAACATGAACCCTAATCCCTTTTTCTATTTTTCTTAATTATTTAAAAAGGTCATTTTATGAAGTTGCTCCAAAAATTACCAAATTAATCACATAAGTTCATTATGGTGTAGATAGGTGGCAAAACAAATTTCATAATTTTTGGAGGTCATTAAGGTGCTCAAATAAAATCAGACATTAATTAACAGAAGGCACTATTAACAATTAAAGATAAATGCTCAAAAATCAACTTGCTCCAAAAGACTTCAAAATTTCACCAGAGACTAAACATGGCATAGGAAGCTCACAAAAATTTATCTCATGATTTTTGGAGTTATAAATAATTTTCTAAAAATCCAAAACCATCCATTTATTAATTAAAAGAGGGATTTTACATTTTCAAATTCTTGCAGAAAAGTCAAGTTTCATATTTTTATAAAATTCTACACAGAGCAAGGAGCATACCATATTTTTCTCAAGATTTAAGGAACAATAGATTAAATCACACAAAAAGAAGAATACAGAACACTATTCACACTCTTTCAAAAAGGAAAAAAAAGAGCGCTGTGCTCCTTCCTCGCAGGGGCTCGGGCGAATCGCGGCGAGGCGGACAGCAGGGCTCGGTCGAGGCGGAAACACTCGGCCGTCCGAGACTTGGCTGGTAGGCTCGGGCGAGACGGAAACAAGCGTTTCGTCCGAGGCCTGGCCGGGAGGCTCGGGCGAGACGGAAAGCATGTGTTCGCCGAGGCCTGGCTCGAGCGAAGCGGAGAGCATGTGTTCGCCGAGGCCTGGCTCGAGCGAAGCTGAGGGTGCGTGAGTCCGCTCGAGGCCTGGCTCGAGCGAAGTGGTGAGGGTCTGTGTGTCCGCTCGAGGCTAGGCTCGGCGAAGACGGTGAGGGTACGTGTCTGCTCGAGGCTAGGCTCGGGCGAAGCGGAGTGGAAGCAGAGACCGGGGGGCTTCGAGTGCTTACCACGGGTCGGAGGCAGGCTTCGGCTGCTTCGAGGGAGCGCAGTTCGCAGGCGTGCTCGAGGGTGTGGCTCGAGGGTGAGGCTCGACACGTTCTCGAGGGTGAGGCTCGACACGTTTGAGAGATGCGGCTCGAGGGAGGAGACGGCCGCGGCGGCACTCCGGCGATTCGGCGACCCTGTACACCAGGCACGGCCACGAGTAGCTGGTTAGGAACGCAAGAAGGCAAGGAATGAAGGTCAGAGGCCAGAGGGAGGAGAGGTGGAGCGACGGCAGCGAATTCCGTCGACCCGAGTCAGACGACTTCTCACCGGCGCTGAGGAAGAAGGACTTGCACTCGGCGGTGGGAGCCGGTAGCGGTGGAATTGAGGGGTTGGGGAGCTGCGCGACGTCGAGGCGAAGCTGCTGGGCTAGGTGGTTGAGCGACGGAAGCTCTGGACTGGCCTGACCACGGTGGCGGAGGGGATGAGGAGGTCTGCCGGCCGGCGGTCCCTTTTATAGGCACGGTCGGGGACGGTAGAGAGCACGGGATGGTGTGGATGAGCTCGGCCGAAGCGTGCGCACTCGATTGCAAGCCGGCGGGAGGACGGGCGTGGACCCAGGGCCTGGGCGAAGGCTCGCCGGTGACGGCCACGCGGCGGCGACGCCCTGGGCACTGTAGGGGACGGGGGCGGAGGTCAGCGTTTGCGCGTGCGGGTGCGGCATGATGGCGCGGGCGCAGGCGACAAGTCGGGGGCGGGCGTGCGGCTGCCAGGCGCGCGTGGCGCAAGCGGCGCTGGCGCGCGGCCATGGCCGGGCCCCCCTCCTGCTCTGTGCCGGCTAGAGGTAGGGGATGAACAGGGCTAGGTCTAGGGTTTGACTTTCTGTATTTCGCAAATTACTTCCAAAACTTGAACTGAGCAGCAAAAACTCAAAACACCAAAGTTGTTCAGAAAAAAGAGGTATACAACTTTGTCAAAAAGAATATTTTCAAATTACAAATAGTTTTTGAATTAAATACGAAATCAGAAAAGGGGACACTTTTAGGATTTGAATAATTTCAAAATTACTTTTGATTTTACATTGAAAGTTAGAAATATGCAAATATGAAAGTTGTTCCTTTTATCAAAACCTACAACTTTGCTAATATACCCTTTTTCTGAAACTCAATAGTTTTTAAATAAATTTTGAAAACTGAAAAGGGAACAAAAACTGGAATTTGAATGAATTTGGATTTACTTCAAACTTTGTACAGAAACTTGAAAATTTGTAAATACCAAAGTTGTTTATCTTGGTCAGATCTACAACTTTGCTTTTTGGACCAACCTCAAATTTTGAATAATTTTTGAATTACAAAAAGAGGGATAAAATCCAGGGTTTGGAAATCAGGGTTTTGCAAAGGGATTTGAAATCTGATTTTGATTTTTGAACTTTGGCCAACACAACAAAACTTCAAGACATCCAACTGAACAAGAATTACACAAAGCTAGGCACAGAGGTGAAATTACCATTTTTGCCCTTATAGAAAGATTTGGGCTTTTAGGGTTTTTGAAAAGAGATTGCTACACAAGTACTAAGCAAACATAAATGCAAGGCAAGAATGATTAATGACTAATGATGATGACATGTCAGGTTAATTACAGTTAAACACCAGAGGTGTTACAACCTTCCCCCCTAAAAGAAATCTCGCCCCGAGATTCCACGTCTTAAGAAGGAAAAGGCAAAACCTTACATCTACAGAGATTCGAGAAAGTCGGGATAGTTCTTTGCTAAGAAGTCTTCGGATTCCCAGGTGGCTTCTTCTTCAGAGTGCTGGTTCCACTGGATCTTGTACCATCTTGTGGTGGTTCTTCGGGTAACACGATCCTTGTGATCCAACACGCGAACTGGATACTCAGTGTATGACAGATCTGGTTCTAGCTCAACGCCTTCAACTTCAACCACATGTTCAGGTACTCGGAGGCACTTCTTGAGTTGGGAGACATGAAACACATTATGAACTGCTGAAAGATGATCGGGCAACCTCAGTTTGTAAGCTACCTTGCCACAACGATCCAGAATCTCAAAGGGACCAATGTAGCAGGGTGCTAACTTTCCTTTGACTCCAAAACGAGTGACTCCTTTGGTGGGCGAGACCTTCAGGTACACATAATCCCCGATCTCGAACTGCAGAGGTCGACGTCTCCTGTCAGCATAACTTTTCTGTCGAGACTGTGCAATCTTCATGTTCTCTTGTATATGCTTGACTTTCTCTTCCATATCTTTTACTAGGTCAACTCCAAAGAATTCCCTTTCTCCGGGTTCAGACCAATTGAGAGGTGTACGACAACGGCGGCCGTACAGTGCTTCAAAGGGTGCCATTTTGATGCTCTCTTGGTAACTGTTATTATATGAGAACTCTGCCAAGGGCAAACAGTCATCCCAAGTATCTGCGAAGGTGAGCACACATGCTCTCAACATATCCTCTAACACTTGGTTGACTCGCTCAGTTTGTCCATCGGTTTGCGGATGATATGCCGTACTATGCAAGAGCTTGGTTCCAAGTGAGGTATGGAACACTTTTCAAAACTTGGCGACAAACTGGGTACCACGATCAGAGATAATGCTCTTGGGTATGCCATGGAGTTTCACTATGTGGTTCTTGTACAAAGTGGCATAAGTGGGGACGGTGTAACTGGTCTTTACTGGCAGGAAGTGAGCTTGCTTAGTGAGGCGATCCACGATCACCCATATGGAATCATAACCTTTTTGTGTCTTGGGTAGCCCATTTATAAAATCCATACTGATATCGTCCCATTTCCAAGCAGGTACAGATAAGGGTTGCAATTCTCCTCCGGGCTTTATGTGCACGGCTTTGACTTTCTGGCAGGTATCGCACTGAGCGACATATCGGGCGATCTCAATCTTCATCTTTGTCCACCAGAATTGTTGCTTCAAATCCTGGTACATTTTGTTGCTGCCGGGGTGGATGGAGAATCTAGTCAAGTGTGCTTCATCAAGGATTAACTTTCTTAACTCAGGCACTTTAGGAACTACTAACCGATTCTTAAACCATACTACTCCTGCATCATCGATCCTGAAACAATCAGCCTTTCCGGATTGGACCTTTTCGATGATGTGTTTGATTCCAGGGTTATCTTTTTGTGCAGCGATGATCTGCTCTCTGATAGGGGTTTCTATTCTGATATTATTCAGAGTTCCTTGCGGAATCATTTCAATATTTAACTTTTCCAGCTCATAACACAAAGAAGAATCATAGGGTTTCTTCATCAGACAGTTGCAATAAGACTTGCGACTGAGGGCATCGGCGACCACATTCGCCTTACCCGGATGGTAATGCACTTCAAGATCATAGTCCTTAATTAACTCAAGCCATCTTCTCTGCCTCATATTCAGTTCCTCTTGAGTGAAGATATACTTCAGGCTTTTGTGATCAGTGTACACATTACAGGTACTGCCCAACAAATAATGACGCCAGATCTTCAAGGCATGCACTACTGCTGCTAACTCGAGATCATGAGTTGGGTAATTCTCTTCATGTCGCTTAAGCTGTCGGGAGGCATAAGCGATCACTCGACCTTCTTGCATCAAAACACAGCCCAAACCAGTACCAGATGCATCACAGTAGACATCAAAGGGCTTCTCGATGTTCGGCTGGGCTAACACTGGTGATGTGGTCAACAGTTTCTTCAACGTTTGAAAGGCTTGCTCACAAGCTGGTGACCAGACAAACTTCACAGAATTCTTTACTAACTCGGTGATAGGCTTGGCGATTCTGGAGAAATCCGGAATGAATCGACGATAATATCCAGCCATTCCCATAAAGCTGCGGACTTGGTGAACAGTGGTAGGTGGCTTCCAATCCAGAATGTCTGCCACTTTACCAGGGTCAACTGACACACCTTCAGCGGAAAGGACATGACCAAGAAACTGTATCTGATCTAACCAGAACTCACATTTACTGAACTTGGCATACAGCTGATGCTCTCTGAGACGGGATAGAACGATACGAAGATGTTCGGCATGATCTTCAGGGGTTTTTGAATAGACAAGGATGTCGTCAATGAACATGACCACGAATTTATCAAGCTCTGGCATGAACACAGAGTTCATGAGGTACATGAAATGAGCAGGGGCATTGGTCAAACCGAAGGACATGACCAAGTACTCATATAGGCCGTATCTGGTGGTGAAAGCTGTTTTAGGAATATCTTCAGGACGAATCTTTATTTGGTGGTAGCCAGATCTGAGATCGATCTTGGAGAATACTTTGGCTCCAGCTAACTGGTCAAAGAGAAGATCAATACGAGGCAAGGGATATTTATTTTTGATGGTGACCTCATTGAGTGGGCGATAATCAATGCACATTCTGAGAGTCTTGTCTTTCTTCTTTACAAAGATTACAGGACAGCCCCAAGGAGACGAGCTTGGGCGAATGAAACCCTTGTCCAACAAATCTTGTAATTGGATTTTTAGTTCTGCCAACTCTCTGGGAGGCATTCGATAAGCTCTGCGGGATATAGGAGCAGTCCCGGGCTTTAGCTCTATGGCAAACTCAACGTCACGGTCAGGAGGCAGACCAGGCAAATCCTCAGGAAAAACATCAGGGAATTCACAAACCACGGGGATGTCCCGAGTTTCCAGAACATAGGCGGTATTTATTTGAGTGGCTGCTGGTTTTTGAGGCATTGGAAGTTGGAGAAAGAGTTTGGCGGTACTGTTAGGAATATCCACTCTCACAACTCTATTCAAGATGTCGATCATGGCTTTATACTGACACATCCAATTCATGCCTAGGATGACATCTATCTCCTGAGCATGAAGCACTATCATGGTGGTGGGAAATACATGTTCCCCCAACATTACTGGTATACTGCGAACCACTTCCTTAGTACTTATACGCCCTCCAGGCGAAAATATGCAGAAACTTTCTTTTAAATCCTCAATTGATATTTCATGCTTGATGACAAAAGTACGACTGATGAAGGAATGCGATGCACCAGAATCAAACAACACAACTGCAGGGTGATTGGCAACAGGAAACCTACCGATCATGACGGGCTCCCCTTCTGGTATATCGCTGACAGCGGTGTAGTAGACTTGCCCGTGCTTCTTGACAATCTTGCCCTTCTGAGCATGCTGTTGCTGTGCACGGTGCTGCTGCTGCTGAGATCCTCCAGGATTCTTCTGAGCATTCTGAGCATACCTCTTGGGCTTTGGGCACTCACGAGACCAGTGACCAAGCTGGCTGCAGTTGTAGCAGGGATGGTTGTAGGCTGTTTGTGGAGTGGTGATACGAACACCTGGGGCGTTCGGCTGTGTGGCACTCTGCTGGTTGGCATTATGGGTGGTGGCCGCGGTACGGACGACCACTTGCTGGTTGGGGTAAGGTAGACGATTGCGGTGGTGGCTAGGGTGATAGATGATTCTCTGGCGTTTGTGACCGCCAGAGAAGCTGCTTAACCCTGCTTTCTTCTTCTTCTTCTCTTCCTGGTACTGGCGATTGCTTTCTTCAAAAGCAACAGCCTGGTCAACAACATCGTGATAAGACCCAGTCAGGTTATTGGACAAGCTCCTGCGGATCTTTGGGTGCTGTCCTCTAAGGAAACAATCCCTCTTCTTCTCATCTGTGTTGACATACTCTGAGGCATACTGGCTGAGATGATTGAATTGACCCACATACTGCATGACTGTGGAGTCTTTCTGTTGGAGAGCCAGGAACTGATCAAGCTTCATTTTCATTAATCCGGAAGGGATGTGATGAGCACGGAAAGCAGTGCGGAACTCTTCCCAGGTCAACCGATGACCTTCTGGCTGGGCAGCCAACAGGTTGGCGTACCAAGCACTTGCCGGACCACGAAGCTGCTGTGAAGCGAACCGTGCCTTCTGGATATCGGTGCAGTTGATAAGACCAAACTTCTGCTCCATGGTGCGGAGCCAATCATCAGCTTCGAGGGGTTCATCGGCCTTGGTGAAGACCGGTGGACGAGTTTCGGTGAATTCCACATAGGTGGTCTCTTGGTTGATGTTGTGGCGACCACGGTGAAAGTTCTGCTGTCCTTGGTTTTGAGCCATTAGGTTGGCAGCGGCGGCCAAGGCTGCAATGGCATCTGCTAGGGTGGCTGGGACAGGTGGAGGGTTTGGGAGGTTGGCATCATCAGAACCTCCAGCTCCAGTGCGAGTGTTCACAGGCATCTGTTAAGCAACTTGGAACTTAGCATTCATAGATAGGGTTCTGAAAACAACAGACTGATAGCTTCTTCTGATACAAAAGACTGATGACTTGATAAGGTGACTGACAGATGATACAGACCGATAAAGGGAAAAGATGCGAAAAGAAAGATACATGCCAGACTTGGCAACAGACAGACTAACGCCCCCAAACCTAGACTAAGGTTTTAGGTAAGCAGATGGTACAGACACTACGAGTCTAGTCGTCGTCGATGATGATCATGTCTTCGTCGTCGTCTTCTTCGAGGATGAGCTCAGGCTCCTCCTCCTCGTCCTCGTCTTCAGCGTGGACGTCCTCAGCAGGTTCAATTTCTTCGTCCACGTCTGGCTCTTGTTCCACATCGGGTTCTTCCACTACTCCGTCCTCAGGGTCTTCCATAACCGGGGGTACCAAGGGGTGGAGTTGATCATACAGCTGATGCACTTCCTCATGAAGCATATCATTGAACTGTTCAATCTGAGCTGTGTACTGCTGCAGTCCATGGAGCTGGGCTCTGGTAACGTCCTCGCGGGTCCAAGCATCATTGCGCTGCTCGATAGCGCGAACCGTATTCCGATTGGCCTGCTCCAGGGAAGCTCGTGCCTCATAAAACTCCAGGCGTGAGTGGTAGAAGTCATGCTCCAAGTTCTTCAGCTCAGCCTTCAGATCCTTGATCTCCTCCTTCAGGTTCTTACGGGTGCGGCGGGGAAAGCAACGACCGTTGGAAGATTCTCCAGTCTCCTCCCCAGCGCGTGGTGCCAGCTGGTGGCGTGGGACACCATGCGGTCCAGTCGACTTGCGGGCAGTCAGCTTGATACAGGCCATGTCTGGATAAGAGAAGATGGATGAGAAAGGCTAGCAAGAACAGGTAAAGGCATACTACCCCAACGAACTTAGAGAGGAAGTTAACTTAAGTGATTATGACATGATGCATGAATCGTTCCTACGGAACAAAGCAATGCAATAAATAAGGTACATAGGGCTTAAAACATGTTGTTCCACTAGCTAGTGTTGCCATATGAGAGACAAGATGAGAGAAGCAATTTGGACTCAAAATAGTCAAGTTTAGTTTGTTTGGACTCAAAAGGTCTTTTGAAGTTTTCGCAAAAACGAACACTGCAACGTTAAAGTGAGATGCTCCGATACCACTCTGTGACGGAACGGCCCTAATCTCATGGCCCACGTGTCCCTGTCAACCTCTGACAGTCGAACCCATGTTCCATGTGATTAACACCTGTTCGCCACCGGGCTACATCAGTGCCCAATGTCCGCAGGATCATCTCACAATTCGGTTACAACATTGCATACTTTTACAAATAACATCGGAATAAAGAGCGGAAGACTTAAATAACATTAGTTTTACAAAGCAGGGTTCCAAATAGAAATTAAGGTGCAGTTATTACAAACCAAGTTCTTGATAATAGAAATAGACATAGGCAACATAGTGGAGAACAGCAAAGATACTTATAATCACCCAGCCCGAGGGTGTACAACTATTCTTCGGCCTCATCGGCCTATTCCTGGACGATGGTCACGCAGCAGGGTGCAAGACACATCGGGGACTCTGTCATACCTGCAGCATGGGTAACAAACCCTGAGTACTGGGGTACTCAACAAGACTTACCCGACTAAAGAAAAAGGGAGAAGACTCAGGAATGAGAGGCTTAGGGTAGTCAAGGTAAGGCTTAAGCAAGATCAAGTATTTTGCAGAAAAGCATTTTTGTAAACCTTATTTTATTTTTGAAAGATTCAGTATTCCTCAATTCTTCATCATTCCTGATTCATTTTACATTTCAAAACATTCCTAGTTGAGAACCACTCTCCGTTGACAGTCAGTGACCAAGTCTCCATAACCGAGGAGCAACGTTAATCCGGATAAATAATACTCAGCTGAGGATCCCTATCCACACTGCATATGTAGCACCCAAGCTTGCATATGCCAACTCGTCTACCACGATTCCTCCAAGATTGGGCCCGGTCCTACGCCACCCGGAAGTACAGCACACCACTCCTATCCAGGTACGACGACCACGTGGGTACATGCTACTTCCGCCATCTCTCCACTCCCAGTGCGCGGTTGTCGGTCCAATAAAGGATTCCTCGGAGCCAGAGCTTTCCGAAGTATGTGAATAGTTACAAGTCTTGACCAGCAGGCCCCCATACGGATGGTCCCTAATTTTCCAGCCAGAACTACACCTTGGTTATATCTCACCCAAGCGTAATAGTCCTGTCAGTTTTTCAACCCTGTCCCGGTCGGTGTCAACTGTTGAGTCCCGGACTACAACATGACGGCACCGTACGCGCGGACAACCTCTTCTCGACAATGACCACATGCTAGCTAGGCAAGCAGTCATCGAACGGGAAGTAAAGCCAAATTCCCATAAAGATTCTTTCAGTGATCCACTTTTGAAAATGACATTTTATTGCAAAGTCTAATTCAATAAGCATTGCTAAGCATTTTTCAAATACTTTTGAAAAGCAGGTATCGGGTGTATCAGTGGTCAAGGTGGATAGTGCATCAATTAGGATAGCACACAACTCCTATAAACCTAATGCAGTAGTTTAACTCAAAAGCATTTAAGGAAAACATTTTATAAAACCAAGGAAGGGTTAAATGCACCGGGGCTTGCCTTGAAGAGCAAAGAGGGCAGGCTCGAGGGCGGCAGGGCAGTTGTCGGAGCTCGGGGTAGCCTCAGGGACAGGTTCGTCGGCGGCTTGCCTCGATCTTGACTCCTTCTTCGGTGACTATACGAATGCAATGATGCATGCACATGAGTATGCTAGCATGAACAATGCAAAAACAGGGCATACAACATGAACCCTAATCCCTTTTTCTATTTTTCTTAATTATTTAAAAAGGTCATTTTATGAAGTTGCTCCAAAAATTACCAAATTAATCACATAAGTTCAATATGGTGTAGATAGATGGCAAAACAAATTTCATAATTTTTGGAGGTCATTAAGGTGCTCAAATAAAATCAGACATTAATTAACAGAAGGCACTATTAACAATTAAAGATAAATGCTCAAAAATCAACTTGCTCCAAAAGACTTCAAAATTTCACCAGAGACTAAACATGGCATAGGAAGCTCACAAAAATTTATCTCATGATTTTTGGAGTTATAAATAATTTTCTAAAAATCCAAAACCATCCATTTATTAATTAAAAGAGGGATTTTACATTTTCAAATTCTTGCAGAAAAGTCAAGTTTCATATTTTTATAAAATTCTACACAGAGCAAGGAGCATACCATATTTTTCTCAAGATTTAAGGAACAATAGATTAAATCACACAAAAAGGAGAATACAGAACACTATTCACACTCTTTCAAAAAGAAAAAAAAAAGAGCGCTGTGCTCCTTCCTCGCAGGGGCTCGGGCGAATCGCGGCGAGGCGGACAGCAGGGCTCGGTCGAGGCGGAAACACTCGGCCGTCCGAGACTTGGCTGGTAGGCTCGGGCGAGACGGAAACAAGCGTTTCGTCCGAGGCCTGGCCGGGAGGCTCGGGCGAGACGGAAAGCATGTGTTCGCCGAGGCCTGGCTCGAGCGAAGCGGAGAGCATGTGTTCGCCGAGGCCTGGCTCGAGCGAAGCTGAGGGTGCGTGAGTCCGCTCGAGGCCTGGCTCGAGCGAAGTGGTGAGGGTCTGTGTGTCCGCTCGAGGCTAGGCTCGGCGAAGACGGTGAGGGTACGTGTCTGCTCGAGGCTAGGCTCGGGCGAAGCGGAGTGGAAGCAGAGACCGGGGGGCTTCGAGTGCTTACCACGGGTCGGAGGCAGGCTTCGGCTGCTTCGAGGGAGCGCGGTTCGCAGGCGTGCTCGAGGGTGTGGCTCGAGGGTGAGGCTCGACACGTTCTCGAGGGTGAGGCTCGACACGTTTGAGAGATGCGGCTCGAGGGAGGAGACGGCCGCGGCGGCACTCCGGCGATTCGGCGACCCTGTACACCAGGCACGGCCACGAGTAGCTGGTTAGGAACGCAAGAAGGCAAGGAATGAAGGTCAGAGGCCAGAGGGAGGAGAGGTGGAGCGACGGCAGCGAATTCCGTCGACCCGAGTCAGACGACTTCTCACCGGCGCTGAGGAAGAAGGACTTGCACTCGGCGGTGGGAGCCGGTAGCGGTGGAATTGAGGGGTTGGGGAGCTGCGCGACGTCGAGGCGAAGCTGCTGGGCTAGGTGGTTGAGCAACGGAAGCTCTGGACTGGCCTGGCCACGGTGGCGGAGGGGATGAGGAGGTCTGCCGGCCGGCGGTCCCTTTTATAGGCACGGTCGGGGACGGTAGAGAGCACGGGATGGTGTGGATGAGCTCGGTCGAAGCGTGCGCACTCGATTGCAAGCCGGCGGGAGGACGGGCGTGCACCCAGGGCCTGGGCGAAGGCTCGCCGGTGACGGCCACGCGGCGGCGACGC
The DNA here is from genome assembly GCA_009763385.1 of Coix lacryma-jobi var. lacryma-jobi. Taxonomy (NCBI): domain Eukaryota; kingdom Viridiplantae; phylum Streptophyta; class Magnoliopsida; order Poales; family Poaceae; genus Coix; species Coix lacryma-jobi. The sequence goes on along the minus strand of CM019830.1, from coordinate 24,897,894 downwards.
CCTGGGCACTGTAGGGGACGGGGGCGGAGGTCAGCGTTTGCGCGTGCGGGTGCGGCATGATGGCGCGGGCGCAGGCGACAAGTCGGGGGCGGGCGTGCGGCTGCCAGGCGCGCGTGGCGCAAGCGGCGCTGGCGCGCGGCCATGGCCGGGCCCCCCTCCTGCTCTGTGCCGGCTAGAGGTAGGGGATGAACAGGGCTAGGTCTAGGGTTTGACTTTCTGTATTTCGCAAATTACTTCCAAAACTTGAACTGAGCAGCAAAAACTCAAAACACCAAAGTTGTTCAGAAAAAAGAGGTCTACAACTTTGTCAAAAAGAATATTTTCAAATTCCAAACAGTTTTTGAATTAAATACGAAATCAGAAAAGGGGACACTTTTAGGATTTGAATAATTTCAAAATTACTTTTGATTTTACATTGAAAGTTGGAAATCTGCAAATATGAAAGTTGTTCCTTTTATCAAAACCTACAACTTTGCTAATATACCCTTTTTCTGAAACTCAATAGTTTTTAAATAAATTTTGAAAACTGAAAAGGGGACAAAAACTGGAATTTGAATGAATTTGGATTTACTTCAAACTTTGTACAGAAACTTGAAAATTTGTAAATACCAAAGTTGTTTATCTTGGCCAGATCTACAACTTTGCTTTTTGGACCAACCTCAAATTTTGAATAATTTTTGAATTACAAAAAGAGGGATAAAATCCAGGGTTTGGAAATCAGGGTTTTGCAAAGGGATTTGAAATCTGATTTTGATTTTTGAACTTTGGCCAACACAACAAAACTTCAAGACATCCAACTGAACAAGAATTACACAAAGCTAGGCACAGAGGTGAAATTACCATTTTTGCCCTTATAGGAAGATTTGGGCTTTTAGGGTTTTTGAAAAGAGATTGCTACACAAGTACTAAGCAAACATAAATGCAAGGCAAGAATGATTAATGACTAATGATGATGACATGTCAGGTTAATTACAGTTAAACACCAGAGGTGTTACACCCAGCGACTTCGCGTTCATCATGCGCACGGACCAGGAGCCAGGCCAGAGGCCTCCAAGCCGTGCACCGTCGACGCCACCCAGCCTCCTCCCGCACGGGGTGTACCGCGCTCGACGCCGGCGGTTCCCGTTCGGCCTCGACAGCTCCGCAGCAGCCTACGCCCGCCAGCTCAACGGGCGCCGTCGGGACCGACCGCCAGCAGGCCAGGAGGAGCGCCCGGGCGTGATACTGCAGGCCATGGCCAACCTGGAGATCGTCCACCCCGCGTACGTCGACCGCGGCTTCACGCGAGCCCTCGAGCCTCCCCGGCATCTGCCAAGACGGCACGCCGTCGACAGCCCCGACTCCGACGAATACGACTACCATGACCCCGACCTTTGGGATCCCACCAGGGAGTGCTTTCAACTCGAGGGGGTCGCATGCGATACCGAGGACGAGGGCGACGACGGCAGGCCAGCGCTCAATCTAGAGGGCCCCAGCGACGTGGCCGCGGCAGGCGGGTCACGTGTTCAGGGGAGGGGCGAACCTCGAGCACCGGCTGTACCGCCTCAGCACGACGACAGTCGGGCGGCGCAACTCGCGCAGGTGCAGGAGGCAATCACCAAAGCCGAGGAAGAACGGCGACACCTGCTGCAGCTCCGGCAAACCCTGATGCAGGAACCGCCCCAGCCCCGAGGAGCCGGAGCTCGAGGTCGGGCTCGAGAGGTCCACCGGCGGATCCTCGAGGACGGGGCACCAGGATGCCCCGAGGTATGCTTCCCGCGAGCCGGGCAGAACGTGGTGGCGGCGGCGATGCTGCTTCGTGACCTGCCCGCCGTCTCCAACCCCGACGCCAGGCGCATGCTCGGGGAAATGAAGAACCTCCTTGATGCAGCCGCTGTGCAGCAGGCCGAGAGCTCGGCGTCACGCCGGCGCGGAGCAGCCTCGGGGAAGCCGGCGGACACGCCCCGCAACGAGCGCGAGGCATCCGTCCACCAGCCGGACGCCTCTCGAGCTAGGCCAGTCTGCGAACGGATCGTCGACAACTGTAACACCTCTGGTGTTTAAGCATGTAATTAACTTGACATATCATCATTAGCATCATTAATCATCTTGATCATGAATTCTTGTGTATGCATTTGCTTAGTGTATCATTTTATGTGATGTACCTCTATTGCAAAAACCCTTATTAGCCCACTTCTTCCTATAGGGGCAAAATGGTAGTTTCACCTCTGTGCCTAGTTCTATGTAATTCTTGTTCAAATTTAGTGCCCTGATGTTTGTTGCTTTGATCAAAGTTCAAAAATCAGATTTGATTTGATTTTCCTTTTGCAAAACCCTAAAATCCCAAATCCTGGATTTATCCCCTTTTTGATAACTTTTTCAAAATTCAAAATTTTGAGTTGGTTCAAAAAGCAAAGTTGTGAATCTGATCAAGAGGAACAACTTTGGTATTTACAAATTTCAAAGTTCTATATAAAATTTGCAGTAATTTCAAATTCATTCAAACTCCAGTTTTTGTCCATTTTTTTGAGTTTTCAAAATTAATTCAAAAACTATTGAGTTTCAGAAAAAGTGTATATTAGCAAAGTTGTAGGTTTTGACAAATGGAACAACTTTCATATTGGAAGATTTTCAAGTTTCAGTTTGAAATCCAGAGTAATTTTGATTTGAATCAAGTTTAAAAAAAGTGTCCCCTTTTCTGTTTTTGAATATAGTTCAAAAACTATTTGGAATTTGAAAATGTTCTTATGGACAAAGTTGTAGAGCTCAAAATTTTACACAACTTTGGTATTTTGAGTTTTTGCAGCACAGTTCAAAATTTGAAAGTAATTTGCAAAATACAAATCTGCTCAAAGTCAAAAGCTAGGGCATAGCCCTGTTCCTCTTCTTCGGCGAGCCAGGGGGGGGTCCGGCCGCGCGCCTTCGCCGGAGCTCGCGTGTGACGCGTGTCCGAAGCTCCTTCGCCCGAACCAACTCCACGCCGATGCTCAGCGCATCATTGCGCACGCGCCTGAGCCCCAGTTGACATTTTCCCCGTCCCCTACCGCCCGCAGTTCGTCGCCGCCGCGTGTTCGCCACCGGCGAACACAACGCCCGGTCCCTGCGTGCCGAACCGCTGACCCTCGGCCTCGCTATCGATTGCGCATGCTTCGAGCGATCTTATCCGCCCCCGCACGCGTCTTGCCAGCCCCTGGCCGCGGCTATAAGAGCCCCGCCGAGCCGGCCGGAGTGAAACCCAGCTCCGCCACCGTAGCCAGAGCAAGCCCGAGCCTCCGCCTCTCCACCAGCTAGCCCTAAAGCTCTGCCGTGATCTCACGCAGCTTCACCACCCCTCAATTTGGTCGCTACCATCTCCATTCACCCAGCGTAGCTCGCCGTTGTCATCTCCGGCGAAAAACCCGGTGAGCTCGGATTCGGGAAATTCTTCCCCTCCGGCCATGATCATCCTCCACTGACCCCCACATCACCTTCCTTACTCCTTTGCGCCTCTGACTGACCCCTTGTGGTCGCTTGTGTCGCATAGGATCGCCGAGACGACGATCGCCGCCGTCCGCCGTCCGCCGGTCACCGTCGAACTCACCCCTCCGTTCATCCCCTCACCTCGCCGAGCCCCGCAATCGACGCCGGTGAGCTCCCTGTTGCCTCCCGTGCCCTCGGTTTCGCCACGGAGTGCCCGCAGTGGCCGGCGCCGCAGCGCCGCCGCCGTCTGGCCGCCGGCGAGCGCGGGAAGGAGACGAACAGTGCCTTTTTCTTTTTTCTCCAAACATGTGAATAGTGTTCAAATTTCATCTTTTTGTATGATTTTCTGTGTTGATCCAAAATTTCTGAAAATTTGATGGTAGATTCTTTACACCTTGAAGTATTTTATAAAAATATAAAACTTGACTTTTATGTAAAAATTTGAAAATGAAAAATTCCCCTTTTAATTGAAAAATGGAGGTTTTGGTATTTTTGGAGAGTGATCTATAACTCCAAAAATTATGAGATCACTTTTTGTGAGCTAGTTATGCCATGGCAAGTCTCTAGTAAAATTTTGAAGTCTTTTGGAACAAGTTGATTTTTGAGCATTTATTTTAATTCTTGAATAGTGCCTTTTGTTAATTAAATGTCTAGAATTATTTGAACACCTTAATGACCTCCAAAAATTATGAAATTTGTTTTGCCATCTATCTACACCATAATGAACTTATGTGATTAATTTGGTAGTTTTTGGAGCAACTTCATAAAATGACCTTTTAAATAAATTAAGAAAATAGAAAAGATGGATTAGGGTTGGTAATAAGTGTGTGATGATGTGATCTTTGGATTGATTGATGTTCATAGACCCCTACCCTTTGGTCTATGATGTTTGTGATGCTATGTTTGGTTGATGCTTAGGATAATTATAATAAGGGCTAGTTTAATCAATATTGCTTAAGGAAGAAATGGTTACCTTTTATGCTCAACCTAGATTTCAATCATGCCTTGCTTAAAAGTAATCTAGAATCAGTGGAATTGTCTTGCACCATAAGTTCATATCATCATTCTCATGAGCATTCATCATTGCATCCGTATAGTTGACGAAGAAGGACCTGAAGTCGAGGTAGCCACCGAAGGATCTGTCCCCGAGGCAACCCCGAGCTCCGGCACTTACACCACCAACCCCGAGTCTGCTCTTTTTGCCATCCAAGGCAAGCCCCGGTGCATTTAACCCTTTCCTTGAATTTATAAAGTGATTTCCTTAAATGCTTTTGAGTTAAATTATTGCATTAGGTTTATAGGAATTGAGTGATATCCTAACTGATGCATTATCCACCTTGACCACGGATACACCCGAAGCCTGCTTTTCAAAAGTATTTGAAAAATGCTTAAGCAATGCTTATTGAATTAGACTTTGCAATAAAAATGCCAATTTCAAAAGTGTGATCACTGAAAGAAACTTTATGGGAATTTCTGGTTTACTCCCACTATTGGCTAAGTATCTGATCCGTACTTAGTCAAATAGGAAGGAGAGGTTGTCCTTGCGTACGGTGCCGTCATGTTGTAGTCCGGGACTCAACAGTTGATACCGACCGGGACAGGGTTGAAAAACCGACAGGACCTGTACTCTTGGGTTAGAGTCCCGAGGTGCTTGTCGCTGGCGGAAAAATGTAGGGACCATCCGTATGGGGGCCTGCTGGTCAAGACTTGTAACTATTCACATACTACGGAAAGCTCTGGCTCCGAGGAATCCTTTATTGGACCGACAACCGCGCACTGGGAGTGGAGAGATGGCGGAAGTAGCATGTACCCACGTGTCAGGACCTGTACTCTTGGGTTAGAGTCCCGAGGTACTTGTCGCTGGCGGAAAATTGGAGTGGTGTACTGTACTTCCGGGTGGCGTAGGACCGGGCCCAATCTTGGAGGAATCGTGGTAGACGAGTTGGCATATGCAAGCTTGGGTGCTACATATGCAGTGTGGATAGGGATCCTCAGCTGAGTATTATTTATCCGGATTAACGTTGCTCCTCGGTTATGGAGACTTGGTCCACTGACTGTCAACGGAGAGTGGTTCTCAACTAGGAATGTTTTGAAATGTAAAATGAATCTTGAATGATGAAGAATTGAGGAAGACTGAATCTTTCCAAAATAAAATAAGGTTTACAAAAATGCTTTTTCCGCAAAATACTTGAACTTGCTTAAAGCTTTACCTTGACTACCCTAAGCCTCTCATACCTGAGTCTTCTCCCTTTTTCTTTAGTCGGGTAAGTCTTGTTGAGTACCTTTGTACTCAGGGTTTTATTACCCATGTTACAGGTATGGCAGATTCCTCAGTATGCCTTGGACCCTGCTGTGTGACTGTTGTTCAGGAAGAGGCCGATGAGGCCGATGAGTGATTATTCACCCTCGGGCTGGGTGAAGTATCTTTACCCTTCAGTTGTTGTCATATGCTACTCTGCCAACTCTATCTATTTGAACTATGGTCTGTAATAACTTCACTTTAATTTTATGTTGAACCCTGGTTTGTAAAACTATTGTTATCTAAGTCTTCCGCTATTTACTCCGATGTTATTTGTCCAAATGTTCAAGAGATTGTAACTGAATTGTGAGATGATCCTGCGGACATCGGGCACTGATGTAGCCCAGTAGCGGAACCGGTCTTAATCTCTTGGCTGTACGGATCGACTGTCAGTGGTTGACGGTGATCAGTGGGCCATGGGATTAGGGCCGTTACGTTACAACAACCGGCCACCTCGAGACCCCAACGACGCCCGCAACGACATCAACCGCCGGCGCAAGGACAAGGGGGCCCAGGAGCGTGGCTATAGCGCCCATCGAGGGGGGCGCTACGACAGCGATGAGGACCGGCAAGTCCTCGAGCCCCCGGGCCCCAGAGTCTTCAGCCGGGCCATCCGCAGCTCAACCCTCCCCGACCGCTTTCGACCGCCGACCAACATCGTGAAGTATGACGGGGAGGTCGAGCCCAAGCTCTGGCTCTCGGACTTCCGCCTAGGCTGCCAACTGGGCGGAGCAAAGAACGACGACCATGTGATCATACGCCAACTCCCACTTTACCTCTCGGACACCGCTCGCCGGTGGCTCGAGGGGCTCCCGCCGGATCGGATCGATGACTGGGCTGACCTAGTCAGGGTCTTCGACGGGAACTTCAAGGGGACCTGCGTGCGCCCAGGCAACCCCTGGGACCTACGGCGTTGCAGGCAGGCGGCGGACGAGCCCCTCCGCGACTTTGCTCGGCGGTTCTCGAAGCAGCGCCTCGAGCTCCCCCACGTGCCTGACGAGGACGTCATCTCAGCGTTCCTCGCGGGCACGATGTAACACCCCTGGTGTTACTAATGTAATTAACTTGACATGTCATCATCTTAAGCATTAATCATTTTGTGATGCATTTGGATTGCTTAATTGCTATGCTTAAGTCCCTTTTCAAAAACCCTAAAAGCCCAATTCTTCCTATGAGGGCAAAATGGTAATTTCATCTCTGTGCCTAGTTCTATGTAATTCTTGTTCTAATTCTAGTGCCCTGATGTTTGTTGCATTGGTCAAAGTTCAAAATCAGATTTGATTTGATTTTCCTTTTGCAAAACCCTAAAATTCCCAAATCCTGGATTTATTCCCTTTTCGATAACTTTTAAATTCAAAATTCTGGGTTGGTTCAAAAAGCAAAGTTGTGAATCTGACCTAGAGGAACACTTTGGTGTTTACAGATTTCCAAGTTTTATATAAAATTTGAAGTAATTTCAAATCATTCAAACTCCAGTTTTGTCCCTTTTGAGTTTTCAAAAGTTATTCAAAAACTATTGAGTTTCAGAAAAGTGTATATTAGCAAAAGTTGTAGGTTTTGACAAATGGAACAACTTTGGTATTTACAAATTTTTCAAGTCTCAGTTTGAAATCCAAAGTAATTTTGATTTGAATCAAATTTAAAAAGTGTCCCCTTTTCTGTTTTTGTATATGGTTCAGAAACTATTGGAATTTGAAAATGTTCATATTGACAAAGTTGTAGATCTCATTTTTCTGAACAACTTTGGTTTTTTGAGTTTTTGTGCCCAGTTCAAATTTTGGAAGTAATTTGCAAAATACAGAGATCGGCCAAAAGTCAAACCCTAAGACCTAGCCCTGTTCATCTTCCACCTACAGCTAGGGGGCCCGGCCGTGGCCGAGCCTCCGGCGTTGCGCGCGCCACGCGTTTGGCAGCCGCTCGTCTACCCCCGACTTGTCGCCCGCGCCCGCGACATCTTTCCGCACCCGCACGCGCGAAGCGCTGACTTCCGCCCCGTCCCCTACTGCTCCAGCGCGTCGCCGCCGCGTGGCCATCGCCGCGCTGTCTGCGCCCGAGCCCCGGCTGCACGCCCGTCCTCCGCCTGCGCGCAATCGAGAGCGCACGCGTCCGCCGAGCTTATCCACCCCACCTCGAGCTCTCTACCGTCCCCTGGCCGCGGCTATATAAGCCCGCCGGAGCCCCGAGCTCCGCATTCAACCCGCCGCCGTGGCCAGACCACTCCAAGCCTCCGCCGCTCAACCATCTAGCCCGAAAGCTCCGCCTTGAGCTCGTGAAGCTTTCCCACCCCCCAATTTCACCTTCCCCGCCTCCGATTGCCCGGCGTAACCCATCTTCCCAAACTCCGACGGAACCCCGGTGATCTCGGGTTCGTCAAATACTTCCCTCCGTCACGGATACCTTCTCCCGACCCCTGTGTCAGCTTCCTCGGTTCCGTGCGACTCTAACCCGGCCCTTGCGGTCTCGTGTGTTGAGCAGGATCGCCGGATCGCCGGAGCGCCGCCGCGGTCGTCTCCTCCCTCGAGCACGTGTCGAGCCTCACCCTCGAGAACGTGTCGAGCCTCACCCTCGAGCGCGTGTAGAGCCTCACCCTCGAGCCCTGCCTCCGACCCGTGGTAAGCATCCGAAGCCTCCGGCCTCTGCTTCCACTCCGTTTCGCCCGAGCCTCCAGTCACGCCTCGGACGGAGGCTTGTTTTTCCGTCTCGCCCGAGCCCAAGCCTCGGCGAGCGCATGCCCTCCGCTTCGCCCGAGCCCAAGCCTCGGCGAGCGCATGCTCTCCGCTTCGCCCGAGTCAGCCTCGGACGGAGGCTTACTTCTCCGTCTCGCCCGAGCCTCCGGGCCAGGCCTCGAAGCTGTCGCTTCGTCTCGACCGAGCCCGTCTCGACCGAGCCCCGCGCGATTCGCCCGAGCCCCCGCGATTCGCCGAGCCCGGCCTAGAAGGAGCACAGTGCTCTTCTCTTTTTCTGAGAGATGTGAATAGTGTTCTGTTTTCTTTTTTTTGTATGATTTTCTGTGTGCATCCAAAAATTCTGAAATTTTTGTGGCAGACTCTTTATGCTCTGGAGTATTTTATAAAATATGAAACTTGAGTTTTGTGCAAAAATTTGAAAATGTAAATTTCCCCTTTTAATTGAAAAATGAAGGTTTTGGTATTTTTGGAGAGTGATCTATAACTCCAAAAATCTTGAGATAAATTTTTGTGACCTTTTTATGACATGCTGAACCTCTGGTAAATTTTGAAGTCTTTTGGAACAAGTTGATTTTTGAGCTTTTATTTTAATTGTTAAATAGTGCCTTTTGTTAATTAATGTCTGATTTTTTTGAGCACCTTAATGACCTCCAAAAATTATAAAATTTGTTTTACCATCTGTTTATGCCTTAATGAACTTATGTGATTAATTTGGTAATTTTTGGAGCAACTTCATAAAATGACCTTTTAATAAATTAAGGAAAATAGAAAAGATGGATTAGGGTTGGTAATAAGTGTTTAATGATGTGATCTTTGGATTGATTGATGTTCATAGACCCCTACCCTTTGGTCTATGATGGTTGTGATGCTATGATTGGTTGATACTTAGGATAATTATAATAAGGTCTAGTTTAATCAATATTGCTTAAGGAAGAAATGGTTACCTTTTATGCTCAACCTAGATTTCGATTATACCTTGCCTAAGAGTAATCTAGAATCAGTAGAATTGTCTTGCACCATAAGTCCATATCATCATTCTCATGAGCATTCATCATTGCATCCGTATAGTTGACGAAGAAGGTACCAGAGTCGAGGCCGCTGTTGACGAACCAACTCCCGAGGCGACCCCGAGCTCCAACACCTATACCTACCCCGAGTCTGCTCTTTTTGCCATCCAAGGCAAGCCCCGGTGCATTTAACCCTTTCCTTGAATTTTATAAAATGATTTCCTTAAATGCTTTTGAGTTAAATTATTGCATTAGGTTTATAGGAGTTGTGTGCTATCCTAATTGATGCACTATCCACCTTGACCACTGATACACCGATACCTGCTTTTCAAAAGTATTTGAAAATGCTTAGCAATGCTTATTGAATTAGACTTTGCAATAAATGCCAATTTTAAAAGTGTGATCACTTAAGGATGTTTATGGGAATTTTGGTCTTACTCCCCGGCTGTTCGCTAGGTATCTGATCCGTACCTAGTTAATAGCGAGGAGAGGTTGTCCGAGCGTACGGTGCCGTCATGTTGTAGTCCGGGACTCAACAGTTGACACCGACCGGGACATGGTTGAAAAACTGACAGGACTATTACGCTTGGGTGAGATATGACCAAGGTATAGTTCTGGCTGGAAAATTAGGGACCATCCGTATGGGGGCCTGCTGGTCAAGACTTGTAACTATTCACATACTACGGAAAGCTCTGGCTCCGAGGAATCCTTTATTGGACCGACAACCGCGCACTGGGAGTGGAGAGATGGCGGAAGTAGCATGTACCCACGTGGGTTAAAGTCCCGGATTGGAGTGGTGTACTATACTTCCGGGTGGCGTAGGACCGGGCCCAATCTTGGAGGAATCGTGGTAGACGAGTTGGCATATGCAAGCTTGGGTGCTACATATGCAGTGTGGATAGGGATCCTCAGCTGAGTATTATTTATCCGGATTAACGTTGCTCCTCGGTTATGGAGACTTGGTCCACTGACTGTCAACGGAGTGGTTCTCAACTAGGAATGTTTTGAAATGTAAAATGAATCATGAATGATGAGAATTGAGGAATACCGAATCTTTCAAATAAAATAAGGTTTACACAAATGCTTTTCTGCAAAATACTTGATCTTGCTTAAGCCTTACCTTGACTACCCTAAGCCTTCATTCCTGAGTCTTCTCCCTTTTTCTTTAGTCGGGTAAGTCTTGTTGAGTACCCCAGTACTCAGGGTTTGTTACCCATGTTGCAGGTATGCCTGAGACTCCGATGTGTCTCGCACCCTGTTGCGTGACCTTCGTCCAGGAAGAGGCCGATGAGGCCGATGAGTAAACGTGCACCCTCGGGCTGGGTGTTACATGTATCTTTATGTTAATGTTTCCGCTACGTTGTCTACTTTGAATCACCCGAACAATGGTTTGTAATAACCGTACTCCTTACCTCATTTGAAACCTCGTTTTGTAAAACTAATGTTATTTAAGTCTTCCGCTCTTATTCCGATGTTATTTGTAAAAGTATGCAATGCTGTAACCGAATTGTGAGATGATCCTGCGGACATTGGGCACTGATGTAGCCCGGTGGCGAACAGGTCTTAATCACATGGAACATGGGTTCGGCTGTCAGAGTTGACAGGGACATGTGGGCCATGGGATTAGGGTCGTTCCGTCACAGAGTGGTATCGGAGCATCTCACTTTAACGTTGCATGTTCGTTTTTGCGAAAACTTCAAAAGACCTTTTGAGTCTAAACAACTAACTTGACTATTTTGAGTCCAAATTGCTTCTCTCATCTTGTCTCTCATATGGCAACACTAGCTAGTGGAACAACATGTTTTAAGCCCTATGTACCTTATTTATTGCATTGCTTTGTTCCGTAGGAACGATTCATGCATCATGTCATAATCACTAAAGTTAACTTCCTCTCTAAGTTTTGTTGGGTAGTATGCCTTTACCTGTTCTTGCTAGCCTTTCTCATCCATCTTCTCTTATCCAGACATGGCCCGTATCAAGCTAAGTGCCCGCAAGTCGACTGGACCGCATGGTGTGCCACGCCACCAGCTGGCACCACGCGTTGGAGGAGAGACTGCCGAATCTTCCAATGGTCGTCGCTTTCCCGCCGCACCTGTAAGAACCTGAAGGGGAGATCAAGCATCTGAAGGCTGAGCTGAAGAACTTGGAGCATGACTTCTACCACTCACGCCTGGAGTTTTATGAGGCACGAGCTTCCCTGGAGCAGGCCAACCGGAACACGGTTCGCGCTATCGAGCAGCGCAATGATGCTTGGACCCGCGAGGACGTTACCAGAGCCCAGCTCCACGGACTGCAGCAGTACACAGCTCAGATTGAACAGTTCAATGATATGCTTCATGAGGAAGTGCATCAGCTGTATGATCAACTCCACCCCTTGGTACCCCCGGTTATGGAAGACCCTGAGGACGGAGTAGTGGAAGAACCCGATGTGGAACAAGAGCCAGACGCGGACGAAAAATTGAACCTGCTGAGGACGTCCACGCTGAAGACGAGGACGAGGAGGAAGAGCCTGAGCTCATCCTCGAAGAAGACGACGACGAAGAAATGATCATCATCGATGAGGACTAGACCCGTCTTTAGGAGATGGAGATCCCGTGTGTCTGTACCACTTGCTTACCTAAAACCTTAGTCTAGGTTTGGAGCGTTAGTCTGTCTTTTGTTAAGTCAGTCTGTATCTTTCTTTTCGTACCTTTTCTCCTTATCAGTCAGTCGCTATCTGTCAGTCATCTTTATCAATCTATCAGCCTTTGTATCAGAAGAAGCTATCAGAACTCTATCTATGAATGCTAAGTTCCAAGTTGCTTAACAGATGCCTGTGAAAGCTCCTTCTCCAACTCCCAATACCTCAAAAACCAGCAGCCACACTTTTGAATACCGCCTATGTTCTGGAAACCAGAGACATCCCCGTGGTCTGCGAATTCCCTGATGTTTTTACAGAGGATTTACCTGGTCTGCCTCCTGACCGTGATGTTGAGTTTGCCATAAGAGCTAAAGCCCGGGACTGCTCCTATATCCCAGAGCTTATCGAATGCCTCCCAGAGAGTTGGCAGAACTAAAAATCCAATTACAAGATTTGTTGGACAAGGGTTTCATTCGCCCAAGCTCGTCTCCTTGGGGCTGTCCTGCAATCTTTGTAAAGAAGAAAGACAAGACTCTCAGAATGTGCATTGATTATCGCCCACTCAATGAGGTCACCATCAAAACAAATATCCCTTGCCTCGTATTGATCTTCTCTTTGACCAGTTAGCTGGAGCCAAAGTATTCTCCAAGATCGATCTCAGATCCGGCTACCACCAAATAAAGATTCGTCCTGAAGATATTCCTAAAACAGCTTTCACCACCAGATACGGTCTATATGAGTACTTGGTCATGTCCTTTGGTTTGACCAATGCCCCTGCTCATTTCATGTACCTCATGAACTCTGTGTTCATGCCAGAGCTTGATAAATTCGTGGTCGTGTTCATTGACGACATCCTTGTCTACTCAAAAACCCCTGAAGATCATGCCGAACATCTTCGTATCGTTCTATCCCGTCTCAGAGAACATCAGTTGTATGCCAAGTTCAGTAAATGTGAGTTCTGGTTAGATCAGATACAGTTTCTTGGTCATGTCCTATCCGCTGAAGGTGTGTCAGTTGACCCTGGTAAAGTGGCAGACATTCTGGGTTGGAAGCCACCTACCACTGTTCATCAAGTCCGCAGCTTTATGGGAATGGTAGGATATTATCGTCGATTCATCCCAGATTTCTCAAGAATCGCCAAGCCTATCACTGAGTTAGTAAAGAATTCTGTGAAGTTTGTCTGGTCACCAGCTTGTGAGCAAGCCTTTCAAACTCTGAAGAAACTGTTAACTACATCACCAGTGCTAGCCCAGCCGAACATCGAGAAGCCCTTTGATGTCTACTGTGATGCATCTGGTACTGGTTTGGGCTGTGTTTTGATGCAAGAAGGTCGAGTGATCGCTTATGCCTCCCGACAGCTTAAGCGACATGAAGAGAATTACCCACTCATGATCTCGAGTTAGCAGCAGTAGTGCATGCCTTGAAGATCTGGCGTCATTATCTGTTGGGCAGTATCTGTAATGTGTACACTGATCACAAAAGCCTGAAGTATATCTTCACTCAAGAGGAACTGAATATGAGGCAGAGAAGATGGCTTGAGTTAATTAAGGACTATGATCTTGAAGTGCATTACCATCCGGGTAAGGCGAATGTGGTCGCCGATGCACTCAGTCGCAAGTCTTATTGCAACTGTCTGATGATGAAACCCTATGATTCTTCTTTGTGTTATGAGCTGGAAAGGTTGAATATTGAAATGATTCCACAGGGAACTCTGAATAATATCAGAATAGAAACCCCTATCAGAGAGCAGATCATCGCTGCACAAAAAGATAACCCTGGAATCAAGCACATCATCGAAAAGGTCCAATCCAGAAAGGCTGATTGTTTCAGGATCGATGAGGAGGAGTAGTATGGTTTAAGAATCGGTTAGTAGTTTCTAAAGTCCCTGAGTTAAGAAAGTTAATCCTTGATGAAGCACACTTGACTAGATTCTCCATCCACCCCGGCAGCAACAAGATGTACCAGGACTTGAAGCAAAGAGTCTGGTGGACAAAGATGAAAATTGAGATCGCCCGGTATGTCGCTCAGTGCGATACCTGCCAGAAAGTCAAAGCCGTGCACATGAAGCCCGGAAATGGGACGATATCAGTATGGACTTTATCAATGGTCTACCCAAGACATCAAGAGGTTTTGATTCCATATGGGTGATCGTGGATCGCCTCACTAAGCAAGCTCACTTCCTGCCAGTGAAGACCAGTTACACCGTCCCCACTTATGCCACTTTGTACAAGAACCACATAGTGAAACTCCATGGCATACCCAAGAGCATTATCTCTGATCGTGGTACCCAGTTTGTCGCAAAGTTTTGGAAAGCGTTCCATACCTCACTTGGAACCAAGCTCTTGCATAGTACGGCATATCATCCGCAAACAGATGGACAAACTGAGCGAGTCAACCAAGTGTTAGAGGATATGTTGAGAGCATGTGTGCTCACCTTCGCAGATACTTGGGATGACTGTTTGCCCTTGGCAGAGTTCTCATATAATAACAGTTACCAAGAGAGCATCAAAATGGCACCCTTTGAAGCACTGTACGGCCGCCGTTGTCGTACACCTCTCAATTGGTCTGAACCCGGAGAAAGGGAATTCTTTGGAGTTGACCTAGTTGTAAGTGCATCTAGCCCTTAGTGGGTTTTGGTGAATTGAGTGACAACATAATTAAAGGTCTAACAAGTTTGCTAAGTATATCAAAGGTTCAACAAGAAAAGCAAACTTGATGATATTCCACATAGTGTTGAAATGAAGGCCAAAATTGTGTATTGTGTTGTATTGGAAGATCATGGAAACAATCTTGTTCAAGCAAAAGACAACAATGCAAATAGAGTTGATGATATGGCTTCTATGTTGTGGGATATCATGGCATCATGAGAAAGCAAGCATATTTGGCAAATGACAAGTGAGACATGGATTGATGATTTTGGAATGGTCTCAACAATGGGTTGCTTTTCATGAGCGAGAAGAGTTTGATAGTGAAATAGCTTTGATCAAGGATGAAGAATGAATCAAGAATGCATAAGTGAGGAAATGCCAAGCAAAGCTGAAATGACAAAGGACACAACTCATATTGGATATAAGTCGGTCTCTACTTTGGTTTGCTTGTATGGATAATGATTTGGGAAATCACTTTGCATTGATTTGATCAAGCTAGAAGTATGAAGATGGAGATTGAAGTGACTATTGAGTGTCAAGCCAAAATGGAGAGAATATAAGGAACCGTGAATTGGCTTCACCATATTGATGTTGATTCATATATGACACTCTATGTGAAGCTTGATTGATCTCAACATTCATATCTATAAGATGTTCAAGCAAGGATCACAATATTGAAGAAATGATTATTCAATGGATGCTTAATGTGATGTGACTTGAGTATGGCTTGATAGGGTGAAGATAGCAAGGAAAGGTCTTCGAGGTACTAAGCGAAGGTGAAGGTCAAGGAGACTGAGGTACTATGGCTAGGGTGAAGAAGAGAGTACTTGCATTGAGTCGAGGTACTAATCGAGCTATGAGGAGTCATATTATGTTGAGGATCAAATCATTAGCGGAGGTGACTTGAAGCCATGGACTAAACTCATATGTGTTGGAAAGATTCAAGTCACAAGCTCAAGGGTGTGTTTACTCAAAGAGATGAGACAAGGATGATTGCAAACCTTTATGAAGTGATATTGAGAAAGAGGATAGTATAAGAAATGGTGGAACCCCCAATTACAAAGAAAAGCGGCATCCAGCTCAAAGGCGTTTAAATTCTTTTATGCTTTTAATTTGAGTTTAGGAAAAGCCGTACTATTAAGGGGGACACAATGCTCTAGCTTATATGTGCAACTAAGTGCTCAAAAGTTCCACCAAACCATCCTCAAAAACAAGTCACAACAGCAAGTTTTCCATTCCTCATTCTTGGCTGTTTGTGTCAGAGCAGAAGTGCTGCTCTGCGAGCAGAAGTGCCGGGGGAGCAGAAGTTCTGCTCTGCGAGCGGCACTTCCGGGACTTAATGTTACTGTTGGACAGCAGGGGGTATATCCTTTGTCTCCCTGCCTCTCCCAACGGTCATCTCGACCATTCTCCTCCCAAGTGCGACCAGAGCAGCTCTCTCTCTCCCTAACTCTCCATTGGAGCCCCTCAAGCTTCTCCTTTGCTTCCCTTGCAAATCCATGAGAGTTTGACCCTCCAAACTGCATTAGAGAGCTCCCCAAACTGTTCTACAACTCCTAGAGCACTTGGTTCGCGTTGAAGCCGGTGGATTGTGTTTATTACTCTTGGAGCAAGGCTCCTAGCCGGCTAGGCGTTGCTCGGAAGCTTCCAACTTGGTTGTGGCAGCTCCGGGAAGTTTGTTATCACCCTCTACATCTAGTAAGAACCCTCATCTCAAGAGACTTGCTCTCTTGACTTGAGAATGAGGACAAGGTTGAAAGAGACCATAGCCTTTGTGGCTTCCTCAACAACGTGGACATAGGCAAGCCTTGGTGGCGAGCTGAACCACGGGATAAATACCTTGTCTCTATTGTGTTCTTGTTGTTTGTATTGCTCTCCACTTTCATTTGTGGTGATTTTAGGGTTTGGTGCCGATCTACTCACTTGTACACTTCCGCATACATTCAAGTGGTGAAATAGGTTCAACTCTACCCTAGGAAGCTCAGTAATTTACTCGATCTATTTTCCCCTTGGTAGATTTTGAATTGTGATCTCAAACTTACAGGCAGAGCAGAAGTTCTGCTCGCAGAGCAGAAGTTCTGCTCTGAGCAGCAGTTCTGCTCCCAGAGCAGAAGTGCCGCTCGAGATTCTAACATTTGTTCGAGTTGAGTTTTTACAGGCCTATTCACCCCC
The DNA here is from genome assembly GCA_009763385.1 of Coix lacryma-jobi var. lacryma-jobi. Lineage (NCBI taxonomy): Eukaryota > Viridiplantae > Streptophyta > Magnoliopsida > Poales > Poaceae > Coix > Coix lacryma-jobi. Next base: position 24,881,023 of record CM019830.1, on the reverse strand, counting down.
CCTCTAGGCGACATCGAGGTCCTTTCACTAGTAAAAGATATGGAAGAGAAAGTCAAGCAAATACAAGAGAACATGAAGATTGCACAGTCTCGACAGAAAAGTTATGCTGACAAGAGACGTCGACCTCTGCAGTTCGAGATCGGGGATTATGTGTACCTGAAGGTCTCGCCCACCAAAGGAGTCACTCGTTTTGGAGTCAAAGGAAAGCTAACACCCCGCTACATTGGTCCGTTTGAGATTCTGGATCGTTGTGGCAAGGTCGCTTACAAGCTAAGTTTGCCCGATCATCTTTCAGCAGTTCATAATGTGTTTCATGTCTCCCAACTCAAGAAGTGCCTCCGAGTACCTGAACATGTGGTTGAAGTTGAAGGCGTTGAGCTAGAACCAGATCTGTCATACACTGAGTATCCAGTTCGCGTGTTGGATCACAAGGATCGTGTTACCCGAAGAACCACCACAAGATGGTACAAGATCTAGTGGAACCAGCACTCTGAAGAAGAAGCCACCTGAGAATCCGAAGACTTCTTAGCAAAGAACTATCCCGACTTTCTCGAATCTCTGTAGATGTAAGGTTTTGTCCTTGTCCTTCTTAAGACGTGGAATCTCGGGGCGAGATTTCTTTTAGGGGGAAGGCTGTAACACCTCTGGTGTTTAACTGTAATTAACCTGACATGTCATCATCATTAGTCATTAATCATTCTTGTCATGCATTTAAGTTTGCTTAATACCTGTGTAATGATTTCTTTTTCGAAAACCCTAAAAGCCCAAATCTTCCTTTAAGGGCAAAATGGTAATTTCACCTCTGTGACTTGCTTGTGTAATTTCTTGTTCAGTTTTGTGTCTTGAAGCTTTGTTGTGTTGTTCAAAACCAAAATCTAAAACAGATTTCAAATCCCTTTTGAAAAACCCTAATTTCCAAACCCTAGTTTTTACCCCTCTTTTTGTAATTTAAAAATTATTCAAAATTTGGACTTGGTCCAAAAAGCAAAGTTGTAGATCTTGTCAAAAGGAACAACTTTGGTATTTTCAGATTTTCAAGTTCCTATATAAAATCAAAAGTAATTTTGAAATTATTCAAATCTTAAAAGTGTCCCCTTTTCTGTTTTCGAATATAATTCAAAAACTGTTTGGAATTTGAAAATGCTCTTATTGACAAAGTTGTAGATCTCCTTTTTCTGCACAACTTTGGTATTTTGAGTTTTTGCTGCTCAGTTCAAGTTTTGGGAGTAATTTGCAAAATACAGAGATCAGCCAAAAGTCAAACCCTAGACCTAGCCCTGTTCATCTTCAACCTAGAGCTAGGGGGGGTCCGGCCATAGCCGAGCCGCCGGCGCTGCGCACGCCGCACGCCTGGCAGATGCACGCGCGCCTCCAACCTGCCGCCGCTGTCCGCGCCATCATGCCGCACCCGCACGCGCAAAGCGCTGACCTCCGCCCCGTCCCCCACTGCTCCCAGCACGACGCCGCCGCGTGGCCGTCGCCGGCGAACGCACACCCGGCCCCTGCGCGCACGCCGTCCTTCCCGCCAGCCTGCAATCGAGTGCGCACGCCTTGGCCGAACTCATCCACACCATCCCGTGCTCTCTACCGTCCCCGACCGTGCCTATAAAAGGGACCGCCGGAGTCCGAGCTCCTCACTCGTCTCCGCCGCCGTGGCCAGCCCACTCCGAAGCTCCCGCCGCTCAACCACCTAGCCCGAAAGCTCCGCCTTGAGCTCGCGAAGCTTTCCACCCCTCAATTTTACCTCCCCCGCCTCCTATCGCCCGGCGTAGCTCGCCGTTCCCATCTCCAGCGAAAGCCCGGCGAGCTCGGGTTCGGGAAATACTTCCTCTCCGGCCATGATCATCCCTCCCCGACCCCTGTTTCATCTTCCTTACTCCCTTGCGACTCTAACCAGGCCCTTGCGGTCTCGTGTTATGCGCAGGATCGCCGGAGCGCCGCTCGCCGCCGAGAGAGCTCCGCCGAAGCACCGCCAACGTCGAGCTTCCTCCTTCGACCCTTGTTCCGCCGAGCCCTGCCTCCGACCGTGGTAAGCACTCGAAGCCCCCGGTCTCTGCTTTCACGGCGTAAATCTCGAGCCAGGCCTTGAGCGGATGCACGTTCACTGTCTAGCTCGAGCCAGGCCTCGAGCACACGTTTTCCGCTTCGCCCGAGCCAGGCCTCGGCGAACACTTGCTCTCTGTCTCGCTCGAGCCAGGCCTCGGCGAACACATGCTTTCCGTCTCGCCCGAGCCTCCCAGTCAGGCCTCGGACGGACGCTTGTTTCCGTCTCGCCCGAGCCTTCCAGCCAGGTCTCGGACGAAACGATTGCTTTCCGTCTCGCCCGAGCCTCCCAGTCAGGCCTCGGACGAAACGTTTGTCTCCGCTTCGCCCGAGCCTCCCGGCCAGGCCTCGGACGAAACGCTTGTTTCCGTCTCGCCCGAGCCTACCAGCCAGGTCTCGGACGGCCGAGTGTTTCCGCCTCGACCGAGCCCTGTTGTCCGCCTCGCCGCGATTCGCCCGAGCCCCTGCGAGGAAGGAGCACAGCGCTCTTTTCTTTTTCCTTTCTGAAAGAGTGTGAATAGTGTTCTGTTTTCTCTTTTTTGTGTGAATTAATCTGTTGTTCCTTAAATCCTGATAAAATTATGGTATGCTCCTTGCACTGTGTAGTATTTTAGAAAAATATGAAACTTGACTTTCTGCAAGAATTTGAAAATATAAAATCCCTATTTTAATTAATAAATGGATAGTTCTGGATTTTTAGAAAATCATTTATAACTCCAAAAATCATGAGATAAATTTTTGTGAGCTTCCTATGCCATGTTTAGTCTCTGGTGAAATTTTGAAGTCTTTTGGAACAAGTTGATTTTTGAGCATTTATCTTTAATTGTTAAATAGTGCCTTTGTTAATTAATGTCTGATTTTATTTGAGCACCTTAATGACCTCCAAAAATTATGAAATTTGTTTTGCCATCTATCTACACCATAATGAACTTATGTGATTAATTTGGTAATTTTTGGAGCAACTGCATAAAATGACCTTTTTAAATAATTAAGAAAAATAGAAAAAGAATTAGGGTTCATGTTGTATGCCCTGTTTTGCATTGTTCATGCTAGCATACTCATGTGCATGCATCATTGCATTCGTATAGTCACCGAAGGAGAAGTCAAAGTCGAGGCCGCCGCCGACGAACCTGCTCCCGAATTAACTCCGAGCTTCGACCTCTGCACCTCCAACCCTGAGCCAGCTGTCTTTGCTCTTCAAGGCAAGCCCCGGTGCATTTAACCCTTACCTTGAATTTATAAAATGATTTCCTTAAATGCTTTGAGTTAAATTATTGCATTAGGTATATAGGAGTTGTGTGCTATCCTAATTGATGCACTATCCACCTTGACCACTGATACACCTGGTACCTGCTTTTCAAAAGTATTTGAAAAATGCTTAGCAATGCTTATTGAATTAGACTTTGCAATAAAATGCCAATTTCAAAAGTGTGATCACTTAAGGAATGTTTATGGGATTTGGTCTTACTCCCCGGCTGTTGGCTAGGTATCTGATCCGTACCTAGTCAATAGCGAGGAGAGGTTGTCCGAGCGTACGGTGCCGTCATGTTGTAGTCCGGGACTCAACAGTTGACACCGACCGGGACAGGGTTGAAAAACTGACAGGACTATTACGCTTGGGTGAGATATGACCAAGGTATAGTTCTGGCTGGAAAATTAGGGACCATCCGTATGGGGGCCTGCTGGTCAAGACTTGTAACTATTCACATACTTCGGAAAGCTCTGGCTCCGAGAAATCCTTGATTGGGACCGACAACCGCGCACTGGGAGTGGAGAGATGGCGGAAGTAGCATGTACCCACGTGGTCGTCGTACCTGGATAGGAGTGGTGTACTGTACTTCCGGGTGGCGTAGGACCGGGTCCAATCTTGGAGGAATCGTGGTAGACGAGTTGGCATATGCAAGCTTGGGTGCTACATATGCAGTGTGGATAGGGATCCTCAGCTGAGTATTATTTATCCGGATTAACGTTGCTCCTCGGTTATGGAGACTTGGTCACTGACTGTCAACGGAGAGTGGTTCTCAACTAGGTATGTTTTGAAATGTAGAATGAATCATGAACGATGAAGAATTGAGGAATATTGAATCTTTCAAAAATAAAATAAGGTTTACAAAAATGCTTTTCTGCAAAATACTTGATCTTGCTTAAGCCTTACCTTGACTACCCTAAGCCTCTCATTCCTGAGTCATCTCCCTTTTCTTTAGTCGGGTAAGTCTTGTTGAGTACCCCAGTACTCAGGGTTTGTTACCCATGCTGCAGGTATAACAGAGTCCCCGATGTGTCTTGCACCCTGCTGCGTGACCATCGTCCAGGAAGAGGCCGATGAGGCCGAAGAATAGTTGTACACCCTCGGGCTGGGTGATTATAAGTATCTTTGCTGTTCTCCACTATGTTGCCTATGTCTATTTCTATTATCAAGAACTTGGTTTGTAATAACTGCACCTTAATTTCTATTTGGAACCCTGCTTTGTAAAACTAATGTTATTTAAGTCTTCCGCTCTTTATTCCGATGTTATTTGTAAAAGTATGCAATGCTGTAACCGAATTGTGAGATGATCCTGCGGACATTGGGCACTGATGTAGCCCGGTGGCGAACAGGTCTTAATCACATGGAACATGGGTTCGGCTGTCAGAGGTTGACAGGGACATGTGGGCCATGGGATTAGGGTCGTTCCATCACAGCTGGCCACGGTGGCGGGGTGAGTGCGGAGCTCCGGCCGGCCGGCGGGCCTTTTATAGCCGCGGCCAGGGGCCGTTAGGGAGCGCGCGGGGGTGGATAAGAATGCCCGTGGCGCGTGCTATCGATCTCATGATGATGAAGGGACGAAAATCAGTTTGGGACCCGGTCGTCGTGCTTGCCGGCGATGGCCACGCGCGGCGACGTCGGAGAGCAGTGGGGGACGGGGGCGGAGGTCAGCGCTTGCGCGTGCGGATGCGGAATGATGGCGCGGACAGCGGCGGCAGGTTGGAGGCAGGCGAGTAGCTGCCAGGCGCGTGGCGCACGCGGCGCCGGCGAGCTGCCATGACCGGCCCCCCTGGCCCTAGGTAGAAGATGAACAGGGCTAGGGTGTAGGGTTTGACTTTCTGTATTTTGCAAATTTCTCCCAAAAATTAAACTGAGCAGCAAAAACTCAAATACTAAAGTTGTGCAGAAAAAGGAGATCTACAACTTTGTCAAAAAGAATATTTTCAAATTCCAAACAGTTCTTGTATTATTTTCGAAATCAGAAAAGGGGACACTTTTAATTTGAATAATTCCAAAATTACTTTTGATTTTATATAGAAACTTGAAAATCTGCAAATACCAAAGTTGTTCCTCTTGACAAGATCTACAACTTTGCTTTTTGAACCAAGTCCAAATTTTGAATAGTTTTTAACTTATTAAAAGAGGGGTAAAAACCAGAGTTTGGAATTTAGGGTTTTTCAAAGGGATTTGAAATCTGTTTTTGATTTTGGGTTTTGAACAACACAACAAAGCTTCAAGACACTAAACTGAACAAGAAAATACACAAGACTAGGCATAGAGTTGAAATTACCATTTTGCCCTTATAGGAAGATTTGGGCATTTAGGGTTTTTGAAAAGAGATCACTACACAACAAAATACCTTTTAGGAAAAGGTAAAGGCAAGCAACCACTAGACAAACATTAATGCATGACAAAAATGATTATGACTAATGATGATGACATGTCAGGTTAATTACATATTAAACACCAGAGGTGTTACAGCCTTCCCCCCTAAAAGAAATCTCGCCCCGAGATTTCACGTCTTAAGAAGGAAAAGGCAAAACCTTACATCTACAGAGTATTGAGAAAGTCGGGATAGTTCTTTGCTAAGAATTCTTCAGATTCCCAAGTGGCTTCTTCTTCAGAGTGTTGGTTCCATTGGATCTTGTACCATCTTGTGGTGGTCCTCCGGGTAACACGGTCCTTGTAATCCAACACACGAACTGGATATTCAGAATATGACAGATCGGGTTCTAACTCAACACCTTCAACATCTACCACATGTTCGGGTACTCGGAGACACTTCTTGAGTTGGGAGACGTGAAACACATTATGGACGGCGGAAAGATGATCGGGCAACCTTAGCTTGTAAGCTACCTTGCCATAACATTCCAGAATCTCAAAGGGACCAATATAGCGAGGCGCTAACTTCCTTTAACTCCAAAACGAGTGACTCCTTTGGTGGGTGAGACTTTCAGGTACACATAATCTCCAATTTCAAACTTCAGAGGTCGACGTCTTTTGTCGGCATAGCTCTTCTGTCGAGATTGCGCAATTTTCATATTCTCTTGTATTTACTTGACTTTTTCTTCCATATCTTTCACTAGGTCAACTCCAAAGAATTCTCTTTCTCCAGGTTCAGACCAACTGAGAGGTGTACGACAACGGCGACCGTACAGTGCTTCAAAGGGTGCCATTTTGATGCTCTCTTGGTAACTGTTATTATATGAGAATTCTGCCAAGGGCAAACAGTTATCCCAAATATCTGCGAAGGTGAGCACACATGCTCTCAACATATCCTCTAACACTTGGTTGACTCGCTCAGTTTGTCCATCTGTTTGTGGATGATATGCTGTACTATGCAAGAGCTTGGTTCCATGTGAGGTATGGAACGCTTTCCAAAATTTTGCGACGAACTGGGTACCACGATCAGAGACAATGGTCTTGGGTATGCCATGGAGTTTCACTATGTGGTTCTTGTACAAAGTGGCATATGTGGGGACGGTGTAGCTGGTTTTGACTGGCAGGAAATGAGCTTGCTTAGTGAGGCGATCCACGATCACCCAGATGGAATCAAAACCTTTGGTGTCTTTGGTAGCCCATTGATAAAATTCATACTGATATCGTCCCATTTCCAAGCAGGTACAGGTAAAGGTTGCAATTCTCCTCCGGGCCTCATGTGCACGGCTTTGACTTTCTGGCAAGTATCACACTGAGTGACATACCGGGCGATCTCAATCTTCATCTTTGTCCACCAGAACCTTTGCTTCAAGTCCTGGTACATCTTGTTGCTGCGGGGTGGATGGAGAATCTAGTCAAGTGTGCTTCATCAAGGATTAACTTCTTAACTCAGGCACTTTAGGAACTACTACCAATTCTTAACCATACTACTCCTGTATCATCAATCCTGACAATCAGCCTTCCGGATTGGACCTTTTCGATGATTTGCTTGATTCCAGGGTTATCTTTCTGTTGAGCGATGATCTGCTCTTGATAGGGTTCTATTCTGATATAAGTATTCAGAGTTCCTTGTGGAATCATTTCAATATTTAACTTTTCCAGCTCATAACACAAAGAAGAATCATAGGGTTTCATCATCAGACAGTTGCAATATGACTTGCGACTGAGCGCATCGGCAACCACATTCGCCTTACCCGGATGGTAATGCACTTCAAGATCATAGTCCTTAATTAACTCAAGCCATCTTTTCTGCCTCATATTCAGTTCCTCTTGAGTGAAGATATACTTCAGGCTTTTGTGATCAGTGTACACATTACAGGTACTGCCCAACAGATAATGACGCCAGATCTTTAAGGCATGCACTACTGTGCTAACTCGAGATCATGAGTTGGATAATTCTCTTCATGTCGCTTAAGCTGTCGGGAGGCATATGCGATCACTCGACCTTCTTGCATCAAAACACAGCCCAAACAGTAGTACAGATGCATCACAGTAGACATCAAAGGGCTTCTCGATGTTCGGTGGGCTAACACTGGTGATGTGGTCAACAGTTTCTTCAACGTTGAAATGAAAGGCTTGCAACAAGCTGGTGACCAGATAAACTTCACAGAATTCTTTACTAACTTAGTGATAGGCTTGCGATTCTTGAGAAATCTGGGATGAATCGACGATAATATCCTGCCATTTCCATAAAGCTGCGGACTTGATGAACAGTGGTAGGTGGCTTCCAATCCAGAATGTCTGCCACTTTACCAGGGTCAACTGACACACCTTCAGCGGATAGGACATGACCAAGAAACTGTATCTGATCTAACCAGAACTCACATTTACTGAACTTGGCATACAGCTGATGTTCTCTGAGACGGGGATAGAACGATACGAAGATGTTCGGCATGATCTTCAGGGGTTTTTGAGTAGACAAGGATGTCGTCAATGAAACACGACCACGAATTTATCAAGCTCTGGCATGAAACAGAGTTCATGAGGTACATGAAATGAGCAGGGGCATTGGTCAAAACCGAAGGACATGACCAAGTACTCATATAGGCCGTATCTGGTGGTGAAAGCTGTTTTAGGAATATCTTCAGGACGTATCTTTATTGGTGGTAGCCAGATCTGAGATCGATCTTGGAGAATACTTTGGCTCCAGCTAACTGGTCAAAGAGAAGATCAATACGAGGCAAGGGATATTTATTTTTGATGGTGACTTCATTGGTGGGCGATAATCAACACATAGCCTGAGACTCTTGTCTTTCTTCTTTACAAAGATTGCAGGACAGCCCCAAGGAGACGAGCTTGGGCGAATGAAACCCTGTCCAACAAATCTTGTAATTGGATTTTTAGCTCTGCCAACTCTTTGGGAGGCATTCGATAAGCTCTGCGGGATATGGGAGCAGTCCCGGGCTTTAGCTCTATGGCAAACTCGACATCACGGTCAGGAGGCAGACCAGGCAAATCCTCAGGAAAACATCAGGGAATTCACAGACCACGGGGATGTCTCTGGTTCCAGAACATAGGCGGTATTTATTTGAGTGGCTGCTGGTTTTTGAGGCATTGAAGTTGGAGAAAGAGTTTGGAGGGTACTGTTAGGAATATCCATTCTCACAACTCTATTCAGGATGTCGATCATGGCTTATACTGACACATCCAATTCATGCCTAGGATGACATCTATCTCCTGATCACGTAGCACTATCATGGTGGTAGGAAATACATGTTCCCCAACATCACGGTATATTGCGAACCACTTCCTTAGTACTTATACGCCCTCCAGGCGAAAATATGCAGAAACTTTCTTTTAAATCCTCAATTGATATCTCATGCTTGATGACAAAAGTACGACTGATGAAGGAATGCGATGCACCAGAATCAAACAACACAACTGCAGGGTGATTGGCAACAGGAAAACCTACCGATCATGACGGGTTCTCCTTCTGGGATGTCGCCGACAGTGGTGTGGGTAGTAGACTTGCCCGTGCTTCTTGACAACTTTGCCTTTCTGAACATGCTGCTGCTGGGCACGGTGCTGCTGCTGCTGCTGAGACTCCTCTCAGGATTCTTCTGAGTATTCTGGGCATACCTCTTGGGCTTTGGGCACTCACGAGACCAGTGACAAGCTGGCCGCAGTTGTAGCAGGGATGATTGTAGGCTGTTTGTGGAGTGGTGATACGAACACCTGGGGCGTTCGGCTGTGTGGCACTCTGCTGGGTTGGCATTATGGGTGGTGGCCGCGGTACGGACGACCACTGCTGGTTGGGGTAAGGTAGGCGATTTTGGTGGTGACTGGGGTGGTATATGATCCTCTGGCGCTTGTGATTGCCAGAGAAACTGCTGGATCCTGCTTTCTTCTTCTTCTTCTCCTCTTGGTACTGACGGTTGCTCTCTTCAAAAGCGACAGCCCGGTCAACAGCATCATGATACGAACCGGTCAGGTTATTGGACAGACTTCTGCGGATCTTAGGATGCAGACCTCTAAGGAAACAATCCCTCTTCTTTTCATCTATGTTGACATACTCTGAGGCATACTGGCTAAAATGGTTGAACTGACCCACATACTGCATCACTGTGGAGTCCTTCGCTGCAGTGCCAGAAACTGATCAAGCTTCATCTTCATTAATCCGAAGGGATGTGATGTGCACGGAAAGCTGTGCGGAACTCTTCCCAGGTCAACTGATGACCTTCTGGCTGGGCAGCCAACAGGTTGGCATACCAAGCGCTTGCTGGACCACGAAGCTGGGGGAAGCGAACCGGGGCTTCTGGGTGTCGATACAGCGGAGAGACTGAACTTTTGCTCCATAGTGCGGAGCCAGTCATCAGCTTCAAGGGGTTCATCTGCTTTGGTGAAAACTGGTGGACGAGTCTCGGTGAAATCCACATATGGTGTCTCGTTGTTGATGTTATGGCGACCACGGTGACCATTGTTTTGCTGCCCTGATTTTAAGCCATTAGGTTAGCAGCGGCTGCCAAGGCTGCAATGGCATCTGCTAGCGTAGCAGGAACAGGTGGAGGGTTTGGAAGGTTGGCATCATCAGAACCTCCAGCTCCAGTGCGAGTATTCACAGGCATGTTAAGCAACTTGGAACTTAGCATTCATAGATAGGGTTCTGAAAACAACTGACCGATAAGCTTCACTGATACAAAGGCTGATAGATTGATAAAGATGACTGACAGATAACAACAGACTGATAAGGGGAAAAAGGTACGAAAAGAAAGATACAGACTGACTTAACAAAAAACAGACTAACGCTCCCAAACCTAGACTAAGGTTTTAGGTAAGCAGGTGGTACAGACACACGGGATCTCCATCTCCTAACGACGAGTCTAGTCCATCGATTGATTGATCATTTCTTCGTCGTCGTCTTCTTCGAGGATGAGCTCAGGCTCTTCCTCCTCGTCCTCGTCTTCAACGTGGACGTCCTCAGCAGGTTCAATTTCTTCGTCCACGTCTGGCTCTTGTTCCACATCGGGTTCTTCCACTATTCCGTCCTCAGGGTCTTCCTAACCGGGGGTACCAAGGGGTGGAGTTGATCATACAGCTGATGCAGCTTCCTCATGAAGCATATCATTGAACTGTTCAATCTGAGCTGTGTATTGCTGCAGTCCGTGGAGCTCGGCTCTGGTGACGTCCTCGGGATCCAAGCATCATTGCGCTGCTTGATAGCGCGAACCGTGTTCCGGTTGGCCTGCTCCAGGGAAGCTCGTGCCTCATAAAACTCCAGGTGTGAGTGGTAGAAGTCATGCTCCAAGTTCTCAGCTCAGCTTCAGATCCTTGATCTCCTCCTTCAGGTTCTTACGGGTGCGGCGGGGAAAGCGACGACCATTGGAAGATTCGACAGTCTCTTCTCCAACGCGTGGTGCCAGCTGATGGCGCGGTACGCCATGCAGTCCAGTCGACTTGCGGGCAGTCAGTTGATGCGAGCCATGTCTGGATAAGAGAAGATGGATGAGAAAGGCTAGCAAGAACAGGTAAAGGCATACTACTCCCACGAACTTAGAGAGGAAGTTAACGTTACTTAAGTGATTATGACATGATGCATGAATCGTTCCTTCGGAACAAAGCAATGCAATAAATAAATAAGGTACATAGGGCTTAAAACATGTTGTTCCACTAGCTAGTGTTGCCATATGAGAGACAAGACGAGAGAAGCAATTTGGACTCAAAATAGTCAAGTTAGTTTGTTTGGACTCAAAAGGTCTTTTGAAGTTTTCGCAAAACAAAACACTGCAACGTTAAGTGAGATGCTCTGATACCACTCTATGACGGAACGACCCTAATCCCATGGCCCACATGTCCCTGTCAACCTCTGACAGCCGAACCCATGTTCCATGTGATTAAGACCTGTTCGCCACCGGGCTACATCAGTGCCAATGTCCGCAGGATCATCTCACAATTCGGTTACAGCATTGCATACTTTTACAAATAACATCGGAATAAAGAGCGGAAGACTTAAATAACATTAGTTTTACAAAGCAGGGTTCCAAATAGAAATTAAGGTGCAGTTATTACAAACCAAGTTCTTGATAATAGAAATAGACATAGGCAACATAGTGGAGAACAGCAAAGATACTTATAATCACCCAGCCGAGGGTGTACAACTATTCTTCGGCCTCATCGGCCTCTTCCTGGACGATGGTCACGCAGCAGGGTGCAAGACACATCGGGGACTCTGTCATACCTGCAGCATGGGTAACAAACTCTGAGTACTGGGGTACTCAACAAGACTTACCCGACTAAAGAAAAAGGGAGAAGACTCAGGAATGAGAGGCTTAGGGTAGTCAAGGTAAGGCTTAAGCAAGATCAAGTATTTTGCAGAAAAGCATTTTTGTAAACCTTATTTTATTTGGAAAGATTCAGTATTCCTCAATTCTTCATTGTTCATGATTCATTTACATTTCAAAACATTCCTAGTTGAGAACCACTCTCCGTTGACAGTCAGTGGACCAAGTCTCCATAACCGAGGAGCAACGTTAATCCGGATAAATAATACTCAGCTGAGGATCCCTATCCACATGCATATGTCGCACCCAAGCTTGCATATGCAACTCGTCTACCACGATTCCTCAAGATTAGGCCCGGTCCTACGCCACCCGGAAGTACAGTACACCACTCCTATCCAGGTACGACGACCACGTGGGTACATGCTACTTCCGCCATCTCTCCACTCCAGTGCGCGGTTGTCGATCCAATAAAGGATTCCTCGGAGCCAGAGCTTTCCGAAGTATGTGAATAGTTACAAGTCTTGACCAGCAGGCCCCCATACGGATGGTCCTCTAAAGTTTTTCCGTCAGCAACAAGCACCTCGGGACTCTAACCCAAGAGTACAGGTCCTGTCGGTTTTTCAACCCTGTCCCGTCGGTGTCAACTGTTGAGTCCCGGACTACAACATGACGGCACCGTAACGCGGGACAACCTCTTCTCGACAATGACCACATGCTAGCTAGACAAGCAGTCATCGAACGGGAAGTAAAGCCAAATTCCCATAAAGATTCTTTCAGTGATCACACTTTTGAAAATGGCATTTTATTGCAAAGTCTAATTCAATAAGCATTGCTAAGCATTTTTCAAACACTTTTGAAAAGCAGGTATCGGGTGTATCAGTGGTCAAGGTGGATAGTGCATCAATTAGGATAGCACAAACTCCTATAAACCTAATGCAATAATTTAACTCAAAAGCATTTAAGGAAATCATTTTATAAATTCAAGGAAAAGGGTTAAATGCACCGGGGCTTGCCTTGAAGAGCAAAGAGGGCAGGCTCGAGGGCGGCAGGGCAGTTGTCGGAGCTCGGGGTAGCCTCAGGGACAGGTTCGTCAGCGGCTGCCTCGATCTTGACGCCTTCTTCGGTGACTATACGAATGCAATGATGCATGCTCATGAGTATGCTAGCATGAATAATGCAACACAGGGCATACAACATGAACCTTAATCACCTTTTCTGTTTTTCTTAATTATTTAAAAAGGTCATTTTATGCAGTTGCTCCAAAAACTACCAAATTAATCACATAAGTTCATTATGGTGTATATAGATGGCAAAACAAATTTCATAATTTTTGGAGGTCATTAAGGTGCTCAAATAAAATCAGACATTAATTAACAAAAGGCACTATTTAACAATTAAAGATAAATGCTCAAAAATCAACTTGTTCCAAAAGACTTCAAAATTTCACCAGAGACTAAACATGGCATAGGAAGCTCACAAAAATTTATCTCATGATTTTTGGAGTTATAAAAGATTTTCTAAAAATCCAAAACCATCCATTTATTAATTAAAAGAGGGATTTTACATTTTCAAATTCTTGCAGAAAAGTCAAGTTTCATATTTTTTATAAAATACTACATAGTATAAAGACTCAACTGTAAAATTTTCAGAATTTTCAGAGCAATACAGAAAATCATACAAAAAGATGAAATAACAAGACTATTCATATTTTTGAAAAGGAAAAGAGCACTGAGCTCGAGTCGGAGCGGGCTCGACGTCGAGGCTCGAGGCTCGGCTGAGAAAACGGAGGCTGGGCTCACCGAGAGTCAGATGCAAGGCTCGACGAGGCGGATGGAAAAAGAGGGCTCGACGACGAGGCCTCGGCGGGGTTCTCTTGCGGCTAGCCTCTCGAGGGTGGCCTCGGCTCACTCGAGGCTTGAGGCTCGGTGGTAGTTGCGATTCGTCCGAGGCTGAGGATAGTCTCGGCTGCTTCGAGGGGCGGGGTTCGAGGGTGTGCTCGAGGGTGTGGCTCGGGAACGTGCTCGAGGGTAGTGCGATTCGCCCGAGGCTTGGGGCTCGATACGGTCGAGGGTGCGGCTCGAGGAAGGAGACGACCGCGGCGGAACTCCGGCGGTCCGGCGACCCTGTACACCAGGCACGGCCACCAGTAGCCGGTTAGGGGCGCAAGAAGGCAAGGAAGGAATATCAGAGGTCAGAGGGAGGAGGGGTGGAGCGACGACGACGAATTCCGTCGACCCGAGTTGGTCGGCTTCTCACCGGCGCTGAGGAAGACGGGCTTGCACTCGGCGGTGGGAGGCGGTAGCGATGAAATTGAGGGGTGGAGAAGCTGCACGGGCTCAAGGCGGAGCTGCTGGGCTAGTTGGTTGAGCGGGGGAGACTCTGGAGTGAGCTGGCCACGGTGGCGGGGTGAGTGCGGAGCTCCGGCCGGCCGGCGGGCCTTTTATAGCCGCGGCCAGGGGCCGTTAGGGAGCGCGCGGGGGTGGATAAGAATGCCCGTGGCGCGTGCTATCGATCTCATGATGAAGAAGGGACGGAAATCAGTTTGGGACCCGGTCGTCGTGCTTGCCGGCGATGGCCACGCGGCGGCGACGTCGGGGAGCAGTGGGGGACGGGGGCGGAGGTCAGCGCTTGCGCGTGCGGATGCGGAATGATGGCGCGGACAGCGGCGGCATGTTGGAGGCAGGCGAGTAGCTGCCAGGCGCGTGGCGCACGCGGCGCCGACGAGCTGCCTTGACCGGCCCCCCCTGGCCCTAGGTAGAAGATGAACAGGGCTAGGGTGTAGGGTTTGACTTTCTGTATTTTGCAAATTTCTCCCAAAAATTAAACTGAGCAGCAAAAACTCAAAATACCAAAGTTGTGCATAAAAAGGAGATCTACAACTTTGTCAAAAAGAATATTTTCAAATTCCAAACAGTTCTTGAATTATTTTCGAAATCAGAAAATGGGACACTTTTAAGATTTGAATAATTCCAAAATTACTTTTGGTTTTATATAGAAACTTGAAAATCTGCAAATACCAAAGTTGTTCCTCTTGACAAGATCTACAACTTTGCTTTTTGGACCAAGTCCAAATTTTGAATAGTTTTTAACTTATTAAAAGAGGGGTAAAAACCAGGGTTTGGAATTTAGGGTTTTTCAAAGGGATTTGAAATCTGTTTTTGATTTTGGGTTTTGAACAACACAACAAAGCTTCAAGACACTAAACTGAACAAGAAAATACACAAGACTAGGCACAGAGTTGAAATTACCATTTTGCCCTTATAGGAAGATTTGGGCATTTAGGGTTTTTGAAAAGAGATCACTACACAACAAAATACCTTTTAGGAAAAGGTAAAGGCAAGCAACCACTAGACAAACATTAATGCATGACAAAAATGATTATGACTAATGATGATGACATGTCAGGTTAATTACATATTAAACACCAGAAGTGTTACACCCGCTAGACGTAGGGTCTTCTTTGCCCGAACCAGGATAAATCCTTGTGTCATCTTGCATCACCATCCAGGAAGAGAGCACGCGATCACATTACTCGTTGGTGTCATACCCTCGGTTTCGAAACACCGACAAGGGGGGAAACCATGGGACGAAGCAGAGCGAGGACCATACCGGCAGATCCGGTGGCCAAGCTGAGCTGCTGCCGGCATCGGTGAGGAAGACGCGACCGGCACACCTTGCGTCCAAGTCTGGGAGATGAGGGTGAGGACGGAAGCCACGGCCGTCGTCGTCGCCGTCACCGTACCCTAGCCCTAACCCTAGGGCACATGGTGAACGTGAGCTGTGAGGGCGTGCGTGGTGAGGAAACGTGGAGACCGATGAGGAGAAGGGAGGGGTTCACCTGCTCCGGCGCCGACGATGGCTCGCCGGCCGTCTGCGTCGCCGCCGTGGCCACGACGCCGTGTTGCGGGCGCGCCACCGCGACCCGCCTGGCCGCCGCTGCCGCCGTCCGCCCGCCCACGCCGGCCGTGCTCCCGCGCCGTCGTTCCGCAACCGCGCCGCCCGCAGGGAGCGCCATGGCTCCGCCCGTCGCGGGCTCGGGAGAGAAAGAGACAAGGAGCGGTGTTTTTTTTACCGTCGCGGGCTCGGGACCGGGAGAGAAAGAGACGAGGATCGTTTTTTTTCAATTGCGAAGCAGAATCTGCTATATATATATATATATATATATTAGTACGTTCAGATTCGACCGAGAAGCTAAAGAAGCAGGACTTACGGCTGAAAAGCCAATCAAAAAAAGAGAAGCGGCTTCCAGCGAAATCCGCTTCAACCGATCTGGGCCATTGGATGCGAGATCGGACGGTAGAAAAAAATTCGGGTTACGTGGATGGTTGTTCCTTGCGGGAGTCCGTTGAGGAATATAGAGTTAATTTTTTGTTGTTTTTGTATTGACCGTACCAAATGTTTGTGATTGTGACATTCTGCTGAAAAAATTGTTAATTGTCATTCTCTAGAAAAAAAATTATATTATATTTTATGTGTTAGCTGGATATCATGTTTGTGATTGTATTATTCTGGTAAAAAAAATATTGTTAATTGTCCTTCTCTAGAAATAAATTGTATTATGTACTACTCCGTTCTAGAAATAGTGTCGTTATGGGATACATGCTGGTCAAGCTTTCTCAATTTTGACTGAGTTTATACAAAATATGTGTAATATTTTTATCTCCAAATAAGTTTATTATAAAAGTATATTCAAAAATATATCCAATAATATGTACCATAAATATTAATATTTTATTATATATATTTGTTTAAAGTTGAAGTCCGTTGACTTTTTAGAAAACGAGAATGACTTTATTTTTGGGACGAAAGAAGTATATATTAATCAGCCTTTATGTTTGTGATTGTGTCATTCTAGTTGAAAAATATTCTTAATTGTTTTTCTCTGAAAATAAATTATATTATGTTATTTGTGTGCCACTCACGACCTTTTTTTTAAAAAAAAACGCATGTTGATACGTTTCGTTCATCATCTTCTGATTTGATTCGAGTGGACATCTGATTCGAGGTTTGACAAATGCTCGGCAGTCCGTGAGCGTGATGATTAGTCAATGTCCGTTTCCTCGAGCAGTCGAGCTTGAGAAAATCCCACCTACCCCGAGACCCGGGCCGCGAGGAGAGGAGAGCGGTGCCAAACCACCATGGCGATTCCTCTCCTCTTGCTCCTCGTTTTCTCCTCAGCTTCAGCGGATGAGTACGGGGACGAGCTGCTGCAGCGCGCGTGGGGGGAGCGGGAATGGATGGTGAGCGTGCGGCGGCGCATCCACGCGCACCCGGAGCTCGCGTTCCGGGAGCACCGCACCTCAGCCCTCGTCCGCGAGGAGCTCGAGCGCCTCGGTCTCTCCACCCGCGCCGTCGCCGGAACGGGCGTCGTCGCTGATGTAGGCTCCGGGGCGCCCCCCTTCGTGGCGCTCCGCGCCGACATGGACGCGCTCCCGCTCCAGGTCCCTCGCGCTGTTCGCCTGTTCCCCTTTCTGATGCTTCTCATGTTTCGCTTGCGTCAGATTGTCTCCACTTCAATAATCGGATCCGTTCCCGGGGGAAAATTAGGATGGCAGCTGCTTCGTTGAATTGACATCATTCTGTTGGCTCCGACTGTAGGAATTAGTGGAGTGGGAGCACAAGAGCAAGGTGGACGGAGTGATGCACGCCTGCGGGCATGATGTCCACACAGCGATGCTTGTGGGGGCAGCAAAGTTGCTCAGTCAGCGTAAGGATCAGCTCAAGGTGTGTCCTTTTTCATACAAAGATCTCTTCCTTGGGACAGAACGAGTTGTTCAGGAATTGTGGTTCTGTTTCAATTTCTGAGCTAAGGTAGTTAAGCAAAAAGTGTCTGACCTTTGTTTGAATCATCATATACAGCATGCCGTTTTAACTAATGTGGCAATACTGAGTATGAACAACTCACAGGCAGTGAACATCCTGATTTCAGTTGTGGGAATTCTGTTTAGGAGCAGCTCCAGAATCATATAATAACCCATTCTCCTTTTTTTGTCCTTCTTCATTTGATGGTTTGTCTTGTAATCTGAACTGAGTTAGTTTAATCTAGCAACTCAATAAAGCATACGAGTCACATTATTAGAACATTAACCAAACATTTTGAAAGTTCCACGACCACGACCGAGGCCAGGCCTTAGACCTGTGCTTTGGCATGGGGTAGGGCTCCCATAGGGAGTCGAACTCAGAACCTGAGGAGTGCTACTCAAACCATCTAACCAACTCAAGTAGGAGACCCTTTCGCTTGTAGCCATGAGATTAATTTAATGGATGTTAAGTAATGGATTTGGAGACATGTTCTCCTAGAAGCCTGTATATGTATGAGTATTTGTGTTTATGAATTTTCCTTAGTTACATGTTTCGCTTGTAGCCATGAGATTAATTTAATTGATGTTAAATAATTAAAATTTTCATATTTTCTATAAAACCAGTAAATGAAATAGCTTTCGCTATATCTCTCTATAGATTTTTATAGTTTTGGAGGAGGCTACCTTGATTCAGATTTTTACATGGAATAGTTAATTAATTGACATTTATTACTGTGCAGGGAACAGTGAGACTCCTTTTTCAACCTGCTGAGGAAGGTGGTGCAGGTGCATCTCATATGATAAGAGAAGGTGTTCTGGATAGTGTTAAAGCCATATTTGCAATGCATGTTGACTATCGGATACCAACCGGTGTAATAGCAGCTCACCCAGGACCAACACAAGCAGCTGTATGTTTCTTTGAAGCAAAAATAGAGGGTAAAACTGGGATGGCTGAAACCCCACACTTAAATTTGGATCCTATTGTCGCTGCATCATTGGCCATCCTGTCCCTGCAGCAGCTTATTTCCAGAGAAGATGATCCTCTTCACAGCCAAGTATGATACTGCTTTTGATAATAGTATTTTACTTTGTGGATTTCTTTAGCTTGCCATAGAAAGGCATTGCACATAAATCAAGAGTAAAATCTACAATGAAATAGATATTTTGCTTGTAGACAGTTAACTGAGGCTTGGTTTGGTAGCCCCTTTACAGTACACTAGTAGTATACCCTTTTGATAAAGATTAAGCATCAGCACGTGCAGACTGCATAATAGTTGTATAACTTGTAATAACGTTTTGACTCAGCCAGATACTAGTTCATCCTTTTCTCAGATAAAAGGATTGTTTCCAGCAGATAAAAACCTTGTCTTGAGCCCTTGATTCTGCATTTGTCCAATGTGTATTTTCGGCACCCATGGACCATGGTGCACCATGTTGCTGATTTCATGCAGACTAACTTAGGGGGATTTGGAATCTATTTTTATTTACTGCTGAATTATGTTAAATAAACCTCAATTAAGGGCATAACAGTTATGTTTACACATGATACTCGTTCTATGTTTTTTCTTGAACATGCATGAGAGCTGTGTATCAAGAAGAACAAGGGGTTACCCTTACCCACTTCTAGTTTAGACGGTGTCTATTGCCTTCATTGCCAGTGAACTCCATAGTCGGACTATTCTGAAGTGACTAACCTAAAGGGAATATCGATGTTTTTTTCTTATTATATTAATGCTATTGGTGAAAATCTTGAACATAATCCCATAAAATCCTTGTGATGAATTATGTTTATTTCATTCAGGTGGTCTCGGTTACCTATGTGAAAGCTGGAAAAGCTCTTGATGCTACCCCTGACATCGTTGAATTTGGAGGTACTTTGAGGAGCCTGACCACTGAAGGCCTTTACCGTCTGCAGAGAAGGGTTAAAGAGGTTAGTGAAATCATGTATTACACATGGTTTTGTTTGTTATTATTTGTTTTATTGTGATACAGATTTCTTCTGGATGAACGAGCACATTCAAAGCATTGATGGCACACATGCATTTTCTTTGCAATTGCTTTCAATCTACTTATGCAATGGTATTACTGTATTAGTTAGTATTATAGACCTGGAACTGTCCCATAGGCTCATAGAAACACATGGTTTCAGTTCAGTGTTATTCTGGTATGCCTGAATACAAGTTAGTAACTCATGTTTTTTTTATGTGAGTAGCCCATGGCAATGTTGTTAGTCTTGTCAAAGCTGAATTAATGTTTCCCTTTCAAAAGTAAGCAACTGTATTGACCTAATTCTCAGAATAATAGGATTCACATATCCAGAAGGAAAAGGGAATTCACCCTTTTCCAGGTAGTAGAAGGCCAGGCAGCAGTACATAGATGCAAGGGAGCTGTTGATATGAAGGGTGAGGACTACGCAATGTAACATGCTGATATGAAGGGTGAGGACTACGCAATGTAACATGCTGTTGTGAACGATGAGAAGCTGCATCGCCATGTAGAGGATGTTACTTGTCAGCAGACGCTTGCTTGGCCCAAACAAGGTGAAGCCTGGAGAGAAGATCATGGCCATTTAAGACTTTGCTTTCTACCAGCTGCGAATTCCTGGTGTTACATTTGGCATTGGAATTAGAAACGAGAAAGTTGGTTCCTGTCACTCAGCTCACAACCATTATTTCTTCGTTGATGAGAACGTCATTCCACTTGGTGCTGCTTTGTATAATGCAATCGCAGAACTTTATCTCTCTGAGGCATCTGCTGTGTGCGAAAGAGGGGACTTGCAGTCGCGTTCGTGGTCTTAAGCTGAAAAGATGGTTGAAATGTAAACCTACGCATAGCATTGACCATACCTGGTGCATTTTCTCTGATAATTGTTTTTTTTTTCTCCATTAGTAACTTTCTCTGATAATTGGTTTGAAAGTAGACATGCATTTTCTCAGTTAACCGTGATTCTGCCAATGAATTGCGCGGCCTTCTGTTTCTTATTTCAGAATGTAGTTGACATTCTCCATCTTTCCAGGTAGTAGAAGGGCAGGCGGCTGTGCATAGGTGCAAGGGATCTGTTGATATGAAGGTTGAGGACTACCCAGTTTGCCCTGCTGTTGTAAACGACGAGAGGCTGCATCGGCACCTACAGGATGTCGGCCGAGGCTTGCTTGGCCCAGACAAGGTGAGACCGGGGGAGAAGATCATGGCCGGCGAAGACTTTGCTTTCTACCAGCAGCTGGTTCCCGGTGTTATGTTTGGCATCGGCATTAGAAACGAGAAAGCTGGTTCTGTTTACTCAGTTCACAACCCCTACTTCTTCGTTGATGAGGACGTCATTCCTGTTGGGGCTGCTTTGCATGCTGCGATTGCAGAACTGTACTTTAGCGAGGGCTCCTCTCTCAACAACATAATAGACTCGTAGCTTCTCGCTCGTGCGGTTGATGTTGAGTTGAATAAATATAAATAAAAATATAGTTTGACGTGTACAAATGCACTGTAAAAGTTTTTTCTTTTGCAAAATTGTGACCCACACAAATGTATACAAAACTATAGAATAAAACTCTCAGTGTCAATGAAGAGTTTTATTCAAGTTTTATTTTATTTCATATGACTTGTAGTTTTAGAAACAACGCAATAAACTCCCCGCTGAGACTAACGTGGATACAGATACAACCAATCAAATAAACGAAATCGGTGATCGTGTGTACTGTCCATCCATCCCAGTAATAACAAACAGTAGCTTTGTCAGGTCGGTGGTACGGCGGTGGGAGCAGTGTAGTGTAGCCACCCGTGCTCTGCTATTCCTGGATCCTTCACACGCGACCCTTGCCTCAATCCAATTACCGCACTGCATCCCATAGACATCCACGCATGCGCTGATGCGCCACCTCTACATGAGCGCACAATATCAATTTTTCCTGCACCCGTACTCTAGTGCAATTTTTACCTGTGCCGAGAGGCCCGAGAGACGAGACTGTCGGGACACGACGAGCAAAGCTCCAACCTTTGGTTGCATTAGAAAAATGCACTGACGACTCAGCTTTTCGACTCGATGCATTGTATTGTATTAGCGAAAAGTAAACAAATGCCGGACCTGGATTTCGAACAATTAAGCTCTAGCTAGGCCGCCTAAAAGCCCTATATAAACGCGCCCCCCCCCCCCCCCCCCCCCCTACTGGCGCCGTCGTCCCGTCGTGTGCCGGTCATTCCAGTTGGAATTGCAGCAGCATCTGGAGAGAAGCAAGTGTGGTTCAGCGTCCAAAGGAAAGGATGGCGTCGTCGACCTCCCGCCGCATGGTCGCATCCGTCCTAGTCTTCCTGCTGCTGCTCGCCGCCTCATCAGGTGCACCGTTGCTTGCATGCATCTTGTTTCGATCTGACATGCATCTCATGCATGCATCATACTACTCTGTCCGCGAATAGATGACGTTTTCGGTGTTCGTGCCACAAGTTTGACTAGATTTGTAGAAAATATGTGCAATATTTATATCTCCAAATAATCCAAATAATTTTGTTAAAAAACTAGATTCAAAGATCTTTCCAATGATACCAATTATGAGACTAATAGATGATACTTGTTATTTATAAAAATTGTCGGTAATTGTTTTTCGGGAAGCGAAAACATCATCTATTTATGGACGGAGGGAGCAGTTTCGTAGTAGCATGCATGCGTGCTGTTTCTTCGATCTGACATGTAGCTAGCACGGGCGTGCACGCGCACCGTTGCTTCAACTCGTGCAGAGATGGGGACGACGAGGGTGGCGGAAGCGAGGCACTGCACGTCGCAGAGCCACAAGTTCGTCGGCGCCTGCATGAGGAAGAGCAACTGCGAGAACGTCTGCAGGACGGAGGGCTTCCCGTGGGGCGAGTGCAGGTGGCACGGCATAGAGCGCAAGTGCCACTGCAAGCGGATCTGCTAGCCGGCCGGCACCCGGCAGCAGCAGCCAGCAGGCCCCCGCCCGCCGGCTCGCCTGCTCCGGCTACCTGCACTGCACTGCATGCAGCATGATCGACCTGCCGATCCGTTACTTTGCGTTTGCTGTTGGAGTATTTGTTGCGATGTTTGCGCATCACCGTTCCGTCCCTGCTGTGGTCTGAGTGTGTGTCTCGTGAACGGTGAACCGGCTTCACGTGCTGTGTGGTTTTTACACTTTCTAATGTCTTTTAGCTACCTGGAATAATAAAGTTTGTCGTCGTGGTAGGCTAAATTACACTAGTTAAAGTAATTTTTGGATCACGCGCGCTCGGGATGCAGCACGGGACCTGGATCCGCCGCTGTGTGTTTGGTTGCTTTCATCATGCCGAGAAGGAGGTTGAGCGGATGCATTGGTACGCGTCCACCTGCACCTGCGGCACCGCCGCTCTTTTTTTTTTACTATAAAAGAAGAATTATATTATATAATAGCGAGATACATTAACATGTTACAAGCATTCCGGATTATAAAATAGTACTCATACTGTGAATAGTCCAATTCAAAATCTATAGCATGTGACGCCGAAAATAGCTGCCACGGTCTGTGGCGAGAATAATCTTGCCTTTTAAACTATAGATTCTCGTGGCCAGTTTTGTTGAGTCATCAACCAAATACATACTACGTAGATTTTTGTGGTGTCATAACACTAGTGTGGCTCGTTGCCGCGGGAAACTAAAGAGGCCCTAGTGATCTAGCAATGATACAAAAACCCTAAGAAAAAGATCCTAACCGCTAAAATAGTTAGAGCAACTCCAATAGTTTGGCATAATCACTTGGCATCCTAGAATTTTTGGTAAAATATGAATTTTCCTCCTCCAACAGTTTGGCATCTGGGTTGTCATCTTTTGCCAACTTCACATCCAGGGGTGCCGCACGCGCAAATTTGCGCGTTGGACGTCACTTGGCATCGCGGGTTCCAACCATGCGCAGTCGCGACATGCGCGGAGGCGAAGGGTCTCGCGCGACCAGGTAGGTCTCGACAGTTGATCGGTTGTTGATGTGTTGGCCTTCTTTTTTATATTTGCCAAGCTCAAATGCCAAACCATTGGAGATAGTGAAAGTGCATGTTGCACTTAAGTATGTTTTGGATGACTTGATGTCATCATTGATTAAAGGTCTAATGTGTTTGCTAAGTGTGACACAGGGATAAGCTTATCTCACAATATGTTTGAAATAAAATGCAAAGCCAAAATGATGGATTGTTGTATGATATTCATGTCACAAGTACAAGACAACAATAAAAATGACATTGATGAAAATGCTACTCTATTGTGGGATAATCATGGTTCATATGTGTGCTAACAAAGGATTCAAAGCAAAGTATGATTGAATGGCTTGAAGATGATGAAGATAGCAAGGAAAGAGTCTTTGAGGTACTAAGCAAGGGTGAAGGGCAAGCAACGGCTTGGCGACCGAAGAACCTAGCTAGGGTGAAGAAGAAAGTACTTGCATTTAGTCGAACGATCAATCAAGCTTGAAGATTACATTGAATGAAGAATCAACATTCCTAGCAACAATATTGATTAAAGTGACTTGACACATCTCAAGGGATATCTACTCTTTATCATGACAAGCATTCCTCTAGGTAAAGAAAGTGAAGAGAAGCGGCTTCGGTTCAATGGAAATCAACTCAAAAGGTTTAAAACTTGTTTTTTTAATTTATCTTGAGTAAATAGAAATGTTGTACTATTAAGAGGGATGCAACATATAGTAGATGATTCTTCATAAGTGCTCAAGTATAAAAATAAAATCAAAAGAGAGGCATAAAATCACTTCACGAACACTTGGAGAGGTTGCTGTCAACTTCCAGCGTCGAAAGTTCCGACCCTAAAGTCGGAAGTTCCGACACTGGGACTTTCAGCAAGTAGAAAGCTTTTTCAGTCCTCCCAGCGTCCGAAGTTCCGAGGTGAGTTCCGACTCGAGTTCCGACACTCCCAGCGTTGGAAGTTCCGACACGAGTTCCGACACTGCTAGCGTCGGAAGTTCCGACAGTGGGATCTCGACCTGCTCAGCCTCCCTGCCGCAAGCTCATCGGAAGTTTCGGTTAAATCCCAAAAGTTCCGACATGCCGAAAGTTCCGACACTAGTTCCAACACTGACTGAAAAGTAGACGTTGCCTCTCTATGAATAGTGTTTCTAGTGAACGTTGGAAGTTCCGAGATCTGGACCGAAAGTTTCGACCTTCACGTTTTCAAACCAACGGCTAGAAAACGGCTAGTTTCGTGGGTGGGGCTATAAATACCCCCAAGCCTCCCCATTTGGAGGCTGCTAATTTTGTTGGTTCCTACACCCATTCTAGAGCTTCCAAAACACTTTCCAACCCTCTCTTAGTGTGTGATTGACCTCTAATTGACAAATCCATTAGTGGGTTGAGAGAGATTCAAAATTAGAGAGCAAGCCACCTTGAGCACTTGTGCAAATCGTCAATCTCATTGTGCGCATTCGTTACTCTTGGACTCTACGGTCCTAGACGGCTAGGCGTTGCCATTGAGCACCCAAGAGCTTTGTAGAGTGCCTCAGAAAGTTTGTAAAGGTTCGATCTCTCCTCAAAAGAGATCAACTAGTGGAAGGAGCATTGCGGGTGAAATAGACCACGACTAGAGTGACTGGTGGTGTCCTCTAGAGCCCACCTTTGTGGTAGCTCGCAGCCGGCTCAACGGAGAGTAGGACCCGAGGGGGTGCCGAACTTCGGTAAAACAAATATCGTGTCTTCTCTTGTTATTATATTTGATATTTGTGTGGCTCGAGCTTTCCCTACAGGTTCTGTGTGTTGTGCATATATATATTGTATCTTTGTAGGGTGTGTGGAAAGTTGAGAAGAAACCAGAGTCGATTTGGAGCCCGGGGCTGAAATCGCAAATATCGGACATGTCCGGTATTGCTACCGGAAGTGTCCGGTATTGTCTATTGGCTCAGTTAGTTAGGGTTTACCGGACGTGTCCGGTATTACCCTCCTATGTAGAAACTGTTATATATTGGTCTAACCATTTGTGGTGCTGGGAATTGACTTCATATTCATTGTTTATATTTCATATTCTGTGTGTTTGTCTCTTGAGGGGTTGAGTTACTCCGATTGAGAGCTTCCAAGTAATTGGAAGCTCGCTTACTAATCGCTTCCACATTCAAGGTGTTAATTTTTCAGAAACGCCTATTCACCTCCCCCTCTAGGCGGCAACTTAGGTCCTTCGGTCCTTTCAGATAGAAACTATTTTCGCTTGCCATATGATTTAGTCACTTGACAAATTCAAAAGATTTGCCAAGTTCAATATGCCAAACTATTGGAGTTGCTCGCCATCTGCTAACTTGTTTCTATGACGATAATACAACTATGAAAATGAATAAACTATCTAGATGTGCAATTAAGATTTTGTTAGGTGTATTGTTATCTCTACCATAAAAGAGTTATGCAACCTACATTCCAATCCTATAACCTAAGCTAGAAAGGGTAAAACACAACCCAACAATATAAAGTTGATTGTATGTAGCTCAGCTGGTTAAGTTCTTTGTGGTTGAACGTGCCCACCTAGGTTAAAGTCTCTAATTGTGATCACTCTTGCTATTTCTCAACCCCTCTAGTCATTAGTAGAAGTTGCTCAGAAGATGGATCATAGTTTAAGTTGCTATAAAGTGCTAGGCGTATGTACCCCAGTCAGCCGCGTTTCTATGAAGAATGGAGCCTAAAGAGAAGATTAGTAATCGTTCTGCTATACTCCGATAGATGTAAGTGTTAATATTGTTATGCTTACGTTATATAATAACATTGTTTCTGATATTCTTTATTCTGTTACTGTATGTGTGGACTTCTTGAGCACACCTATGGTGAGCCTAGTTTTGTTTTTAAAACTAGGTGTTACACAAAGCTTCTGTGTCAATGTGCAGAACTGATCGAACCTGCTGCTTGTTGTCATCATCACAGGTAGTGCTAAAATAAACAACTGACTTCTCTCTGATGACGAGTTGTCCTGAGCCCCTGCTATAAATGTTCAATATCTCTTGTAGTCGAGTAGCTCCCCTCAGAGATGCCTCCGAGAACACAAAGCAATCATCGGCAAATAACAGGTGTGAGACCCATGAGGCATAGATACCCACCCAAACTCCCCTGGACAGGTACATAGGACCAATCGTGCATAAGATCAGGCAGGATAAACCCTCTGAACATAGAAGGAACAAGTAAGGGGAGATAGAGTACGTTCCCTTGGTGGATCCCCTAGTAGGTCTGAAGGATGTCCATTCACCCTGACTGAAAAACACACTGAAGTCACACATCTCATTACAGTATTAACAAACCCTTAAGCATTATACCATGCAGATATCTCCACTCAACCCGGTCGTAGGCTTTTGCCATGTCGAGCTTTATAGCACATGCCCCAGTTTTCCCTTTTCTCCTCTTGAGGTAGTGGGTACACTCATAGGCCACAAGGATGTTATTTGTGATCAAGCGACCAGGGACGAAAGCACTCTGTTCAGGTGATATCACTTCATCTTGGATTCCCCTTAATTGTTAGCGAGCACCTTTGAAAAAGCTTATACACAACATTGCACAAAGAAATTGGTCTAAATTTTTTTAGATCCTGTGAATCTTTCACTTTGGGAATGAGCACAATAGTTGTCTGATTTATTCCATCAGGCATCTGCCCCAAATTAAGAAATCTAGGATTGCGCTGGTGACACTAGTGCAGACCGTGTCCCAATGAGTTTTGTAGAAACCTGTCGTGAACCCATCTGGCCCCGCCGCCTTGGACACGCCCATCATCTTGGGTCGTGTAGGGGTTCACCAGTTGAAAGGTCCTAGTTTGGTTTTGGTAATTGAGTGACAACTTAGGTGGACTAATATGTGTTTGAAGTGAATTACACAGGTGATTAGTCCACATGTGATCATGTGTGAGCAACATATGCCATAGAGGAGAAATGGCTTGGAATATGTCGCAAAGCTCACACATGTGAAGAAGGAGCTTAATGCACATGAAACATGACATGTGGTCATGTGGCTAAGATGGTGAAGATCAAGGCAAGACTTGGCTTGATGGACCGGTTGCGAAGGTGAAGGGCAAGTTGAGGCTTTGAAGCCATTGGTACCGAGTGTCGGGAGGCTTAAAGCAAGACTTGGCGCTGAAGGACCGAAGCGATGGTGAAGAGCAAGTGATGTCAAGATCAATGGACCATGGAGGCCATGTGATGATATGAAGTGGATCATATCATTTGATGAAGAGGATTGGTGCATGTGTTGCATCAACACCGGAGGAGATGGAATGGAATGCGCAAGGCAAAGGTATACTTGTAGGGCATTTCATTTCACCGGTCATAGGTGTGTAGAGAAGATTATGACCGGGTTTAGGATAGATGGCCGTACTATTAAGAGGAGCAAACTTGTTTGCATATCGGTCATCTAGTGCCACTTGAGGAATCTAACTTTGCGATGTTACTAAGATCGAGTGGCGTTATGAGCAAGTGAAAATCCTTTGAAAATGATTGTGAAAATGCTAACACACATGCACATGTTGTTGTACACTTGGTGGTGTTGGCACATTTGCAAAGGAGAAGTTGTTGGAGTTGATTTGGATCAACACAGAGAAGAAAAGGGAAGTTTTCTGAGTATGGTCGGTAGTACCGCCCAGGGGGGTCGGTAGTACCGCCCATGGGTGTTGCGTGCAACCTTCTCTGTGTTGGGGCTGATTTGGCCTGGCGGTAGTACCGCCATAACCTCGGTACTACCGCCCGCGGTGGTACCGACCAGAGGGTCGGTGGTACCGTGGCCCTGAAGGGTTTTGCAGGCTCTCTGTGTTGAGCTGAGTTTGGCCTGACGGTAGTACCGCCATAGGGTCGGTACTACCGACCGTTCGAGGTTTCGAGATGTGAGGAGTTTGGAAGCTCTCTGGAAGTGGCCAGTTTTGGCCTACCGGTAGTACCGCCATAGGGCCGGTAGTACCGGGCTCGGTAGTACCGACCAGGGGGTTGGTAGTACCATGGTATGGAGGAGTTTTGGATGCTCTCTGTGTAGATCCAATGTTGGCCTGTCACCTTTGGAAGATTCGAAGGCGAAGGAGTTTCAGGCTCTCTGTATAGTCCCCAGTTTGGCCTGTCGGTAGTACCGTCATAGGGCCGGTACTACCGACCGTCGGTGATACCGACCAGGAGTCGGTTGTTCATTTTGGTCAACGCGCCGTGTGTAACGGCTAGTTCTGACACTGTCGGTACTACCGCCCAGGGGGTCGGTACTACCGACCGAAGCGCAGGAAAGGGGAAACGGCTAGTTGGCCGCTCCCCTCTATAAATAGGGGTGGAGGCCGGCTGTGGGCCGGTTGCTGGAGCACTCCAAAGCCTTGGTGGCTTGTGTGGATGTGCTTGTGAGCCCTCTAACACACATATGCTTTAGTGCTTATCCGATTGTGTGAGAGAGTGATCCTAGTGCGTTGCTTTGAGAGATAGCATCGAGTGGCACTAGGTGTTCGAGTTGCAAGCTGGTGGTGCTTATTACTCTTGGAGGTTGCCACCTCCTAGACGGCTTGGTGCGTGTCTCCGTCGTGAAGCCCGCGTGAAGATTGTGCGTGGCTCCGGAGAAGCTTTGTGAGGGGCATTGTGCTCGCCCCGCGGGAGATCGCGAAGAGCAACTCTAGTGGAGAAGAGGCGTGAAGAGCACCAAGTGGTCCGACCGGATCAAAAGCTAGAGCTCTTGGTGAGCACTCCATCGTGGAGAGGTTGGCTTAGTGTCACCACTAGCGAGAGGATCGGCGGCAACCTTGGGCTTGCTTCAACGGGGACTAGCTTGGTGGCAATCAAGTGAACCTCGGGATAAAATCTTGTGTCCCCGTCTCTTGTTGCTCTTATTGTTCTTTGTTCCTTGCATATTACGCTTGTTTGTGTTCTTCGTGTTCTTCCTCCCTCCTTCACTCTATCTTAGGTTGGGAAGACTCGATCTACCTTTTTGGCAAGGAACCAAGACGTGGGGAAGCTACATTCGTCATCTACATCATCTAGGGAAGTGGAGTAATTGCTAGATCTGAGATTGCATCTCATCCCCTTCGATTTCGTAGCTTCCTGCAGGAGCTCGGTAGTACCGGCTTGGAAGCCCGGTAGTACCGGCATCGGTAGTACCGGCCCTACAGCTCGGTAGTACCGACTGCCTGCTATTTGCACTAGCTTGTATTGCAATTTTTATTCTTGTGCTAGTGTGAAAGGATCAAGATGCCCAAGAGGGGGGTGAATTGGGCTTTTCTAAAACTTCTTGCGATAATAAAACCTATCAAGCCCCAATTAACCCCTTAGAGCCTAGAGGTTGTTTGACAAGAATCAATTGCACAAAAGACTATCGCTAAACCATTTCTACTCTAGCATGACAATTCAACTTATGAAAGAACAACAAGTAAATGCGGAATTGAATTGCTCAAAGGTAAATGCGTAGAGAAGAGAGTAGAGATAACACGACGATCTTTTTGCCGAGGTATCGAGGTGTCGGCACACCCCCCTAGTCCTCGTTGGAGCACCCGCGCAAGGGTATCGCTCCCCCTTGATCCGCGCAAGGATCAAGTGCTCACTACGAGCTGATTCTTCGCCACTCCGGCCCGGTGAATCGCTCGCTACCGGTCACAACTTGGCTTGGGTCATCCACAAAGCCTCCAGATGATCACCAAGCTCTCCGATCGCCACCAAGCCGTCTAGGTGATGCCGATCACCAAGAGTAACAAGCTAGAACTCTCACTTGACCAAGACAAGGCCAAAGAGATGGATGGATGCACACTTGCTACTCAATTCTCACTAGGAGGTGTCTAATTCTCACAATTAGCAATCACTTAACCTCACTAGGGCTCTTGCACTCACTCACACTCACAAGGTGTTTTTCAGCTGATGGAAGTGGCAAGAACACCCAAATGGATGGAGGCAAGGAAGTATATATACCCCTCAACCCGGCCATCCAAAATCAGCACAAGACAGGTATTTTTCGGGGGCATCGGACGCGCCGATGCCAGGCATCGGACGCTCCGATGACCTTGTCCAACGGTCTACTGTACCTTCTTGTCAGACATGATTATAGAGCATCGGACGCTGGCGAGCGTCCGATGCCCCTGCATCGGACGCGTCCGATGCCGAAAAGACCTCTCTGGAACCTCTCTGCATGGCCATAGAACGCTGGCCCTCAGCGTCCGATGCCGGCGTCCGATGCCCTGCACAGTTCACTCTCAAGTGAACAGTGACACCAGACGATCCGATGTGGCACCATCGGAGCCTCCGATGCCACGCACCAGACCAAACCCTAGGTCGGTGTGGGCATCGGAGCCTCCGATGCCCACTGATCCAGCATCCGATGCCCATACCAAGGGCAAGATCAACTCGGATCGCGACGCGGTCTTAACGACTTTTGTTCCTCTCGACATAAGGCATCTCTCTGAGCTACCTAGGGCTATGAAATAACAAGTGTGCACCACACCTACCTCAATAGACTCATCTAGGTCAAGCTACTGATTCACACCCCTCTTTATAGTACGGCCAAAGGAAAAAAACAAAGACCTAAGACTACCTAAGTGTCCTTCAACACCATGCGACACTTAGCCTAGCCTACCACCGTCTTCGTCGTCCGTCCTTTGAAAACCGAAACGATTTCCATCGCCAGGGGACATGAACTCCATATGCCCGTATCGTCGCCGTTACCGTGACCTAACTCATCTCTGTTTCTGCAAAACACACGTTAGTCACAGTAATCTTGTGTTTCATCCAATCACCGAAACCACTAGGGGCCAAGATGCGTTCAATCTCCCCCTTTTTGGTGATTGATGACAACACGAGATCGAGTATAGAGAGAAGAGGTTTTTAAATCATGACATGTATGAACTTGCAATAAATAAGAGAAAATGATTAGGGGCAAGTTCAAAACATGTCATGCCATCATCCTGCACTCAACAAGTTAGAGTGAATAGCAAGTGCAAGAGTAAAGAACTCATATACATAAACGAGTGAGAATTGAGCACAAGTAAAGAGCGAAGCAAAATGACATGTCATATATAAAATCATAGTGAGCACAAACATGTCATGAGATCCATAGCATAAGTATATAACATAAATATGCACAAAAGATGCGATAAGTAAAGAGTGTATGTGAATATAACACATCAAAAGACACAAAGCCCTCTCACAACACTCCCCCTATCGCTATACTCGGCCACTCTCCCCCTTTGGCATCAAACGCCAAACTAAGCGTCGGAGGGCGGAGGTGGTGCAGACGAGTCAGGTGCCGTCTCCGGAGTCCTCTGCGTGAACTCAAACTGCTGAAGTAGGGCCTCGGAGTCGGAGGACGAGTCGCCGGGAGCCTGCTGACCCTCTGTAGCTGGACGCTGTGGAGAAGCGGTCTGGGACGGGTCCGGCACTGACTGCTCTGCCTGCTCGATCTGCTCTGACGCTGTCTCTAGCGCAGTCTCAGTCTGTGTAGTCATGTCAGCCTGAGGCTCGGAGTGCGGAAGCTCTGGGATAGCTGACAACTCAGGCTGCACGGACGTGGTCGTCTCGGACTGGACTGGCTCTGTCTGCTCTGAAGACGCGACTGAGCTCGGAAGAGTCTCTGTGGTGGAGGTCACAGGAGCCGTCGACGTCTGAACCGGAATCGAAAGATCTGGAGTGGGAAATCCGGTGAGCTCGCTGAACGTGGCCGACAGGTCTCGAGTGACAGAGGTCGTCGTAGCGAAGAGCGACTCTGTCGGCCTGGGAGTGAACCCTGTCCGTAGCGGACTGAAGAGCGGGGCTCTGCCTGGAGTAGTAAAACTCGTGAACTGCGAGGAGCTGGGGCCCGGAAGCTGCTGCTGCTGCTGACCAAACTGCGGCTGAGGAAGGACAGGTGGTTGCCACTGAAGCTGCTGCTGTGGGGGAGGCTGCTGCCATTGCCACTGGGGAGGGCCACTCGCCAGCCTCTCCATGAAGCTCAAGGTCTGCTGCTGTAGAGCCATCATCTGGCGCTGAAGAGCATCAGACCGCTCCTGTGCCTGCTGCTGAGCGAGGGCCTGCTGCTGGGCTAACCGCTGCTGCTCCTGGGCAAGCCTCTGGACGTCCTGAGTGACAGTCCTCTGCTGCTCCTCCATCCGAGCTAGAATAGCAAGGAGCGCGGGATCGGAGGAAGCAGTACCGCTGGACCCTGCCTGGTGGTCATGTGCACGCGGCTGGTAGCGAGGCGGGAGCTGGTAGTCCTCATCTGAGCTGTCTGTGGGATCCGAGGCCACGTGGGGGTCACCTCCCTCGAGATCGGCAAGCTCCTGCTCCGCGAGCGCCTGAACTGCCTCGTCCTGCTGCTGAGCGGACTCTGGCACCTCAGGTCTCTGACGTGTGGTAGTCTGTGCCTATTGCTCTGGCTGTCTGCGGTCCCGACCGTATCCCAACAACTGGCTCATGTTATACTCGGGGAATACGGTCGCTGACCCTGTGAGGGACTGACTAAGGCGAGTACCTGTAGTGGCAGCTACCTTCCAAAGAATGTAGGAGATCCAGTGCGCGTACGGTAGCTGCCTGCGGGCCTTAATGCCCTCTGCCACTGTGTCCTCTATCTCACACAAGATGACGTCCCAGACGTCGAACTCCTGCTGCCTGACCATATATGCAAGAAGCCATAGCTGCAGCCATGAAAGTCCCTCGCCAAAGCTGACCCGAGGAAGTAAAGTCCGCCGTAGGATCGCGTTGAGGATCCGAGCCGTAGGGGTGAGATCCCTCGGAGTGCGGCTCGAACCCTCACCAAACGGCTCTGTGAAGCATGGATGGACCAAATCTGTCGAAGGCTGGGCGCCACCGTGAGGGCGACGGGGTGGCTCTGTCCGGTCGTAACACAAGTCGTGGATCCGGGTCTGTGAGCGTGTCAATCCAAACCAATCCCGGATCTCGGACGAGAACAGTCTATAGTGGTCCCCCTCAAGTGCAAACTCAATAGTCTCTCGGTCGGGGTGCACCCACAACGAAGCGTAAAACTGAAATACTCAGTCCTCAATATAGGAGCCAGACCGCCCTAGTAGGTCTGCCAGACCAGGTAGGTAGGTGAGTATGGGGCGAATCTGCTCTCCGGCTGCGCCTACAACTGCCTCAAGTGAGCAAACACGCTGGGGCCGCAAAGAGATCCCAGCGTTCCTGTATCCCTGGTAGAAGTCCTCCTGCAGCACTGTATAGAAGGATGGACCAGCCTGCTCCTGTCGCTCCCTGGGAAACCACTGCTCCACTGGCACAAGTCGAAGGGTCTGGATCTGTGAGCAAGTGGCGCCCCTGAGGTCTAGTCGCGGTATCGGCGGAGGTGCACGCCGCGACGGAGGACGGGCTCCCCGCAGAGGGACGTCGGGCCGGGGTGGCACCGCAGTCCTGCGACGGGTCGACCGGCGTCGTGGAACCTCCTCAGGAACCTCCTCAGCTGCCTCTGCCTCTGGAGCCTCTGCCTCAGGTGCCTCTGCGGCCTCGGCCTCTGCCTGGCCCTGCCCGGAGCTCTCGGGCTCAACGCCGGGCGAGGTGAACGTCGTCCGACGACCGACAGCCATGAGCGTGCCAGTCGGCGAACCGTGGCGACACTCAACCTCCTCGATCGCTCTGCGCTGCTCGGGGGACAGCTGATCCTCAATCCTAAGTCCGCCCGCACTGCCACCGCGCTCTGCACGCTCGGCGGCGTCTGCCACTGCCTGAGCCTGAGCTGCCTCTCGCTCCTGACGAGTGCGCTTCCGGCGCACGATAAGCTTCCCCTTCCCAGGCCGCTGACTGGAAGGGGGGCGACGGGGAGGAGAGTCTCCAGGGCCACCACCGACGTTCTTGCAGCGTGGCATAGCTGACAAGAACAGGAACCTGGGACTGCCTCTGAAAGAGCAACTGACGCTGAGAAGCACTGACAACCAGCTGAGAAGCAAACCACTGACTCAAACTCCCCCTGACACGGAGAAACTCTGCCGCTGTCACTCGCGAGGCTTGGCCTCGATCCTTACCCGCGGGCTTGGCCCCGGGTTAACTGACACTGCCCAACTGTCAAGCTGCAAACCACTGACTCGCTGCGAGAGGAGGGAGGATATATAAGCACACATATAGGCTAGGGAGAAGAAGGCCCTAAAGAAGCAACGTAGAGGAGATAAGAAGGGAATTGGCTTTGCTACCTGTCGAGCGACGAAATGACCCTGAGCAAGAGATGAGTAATGACGGTAGGGCACCCACACGTGACACCAACAGGGACTGCACAAGATTGGAGATGAAACGAGGTCACAAAGTGATAGAACAGGCATGTCGGCAATTCATCGAGCACCTTACGGACATGGGATAGAAGTAGGGTGGGGAGGTGCTCACTGGTTGGGAGCCGGCTGAGAAGATCGCCGGAGTGGGGAGGAGACGCGAGGGAGACGATCTCCGGCGAAGGAGGCGTGGACGCCGGCGAGCTTGAGAGAGTTCCGGCGAAGTGGTGCTCTGGTGGAGTGCGGACAGGAGCGCGCGCGAGAGCTGGAGCGAGTGGTAGGCGGCGGCCGGCAGCTGTCGTGGTGAAGCACGGCAGCGCGGCGGAGGTCGAGCAGCCGGCGGCGAGGGGGCACGGCGAGGGCGCTCG
This sequence comes from Coix lacryma-jobi var. lacryma-jobi, assembly GCA_009763385.1. Classification (NCBI taxonomy): domain Eukaryota; kingdom Viridiplantae; phylum Streptophyta; class Magnoliopsida; order Poales; family Poaceae; genus Coix; species Coix lacryma-jobi. Next base: position 24,845,789 of record CM019830.1, on the reverse strand, counting down.
GTGGAGGATAGGGCACGGGCTCGGGTGATTGAGCGAAAGAGGAAGAAGACGATGGATATGACGTGTGGGACCAAACCGTCAGTAGAAGAGCCTATTTGCGCCGCTAAAGGAGCATCGGACGCGCCGATGAAAACACATCGGACGCGCCGATGCCTAACCAGAGAGCTCCAGAAACGCCAAAAACGCATCGGATGCGTCCGGTGCCTGACCATCGGATGCTAAGCAGCTTCCGATGGTTCATCGGAGGCTCCGTTGAGAGCACATCGGACGTGGGCAGTTCACTGTTTCAGCCGGGGCTGCCTACAGTGCAGGCATCGGATGCTGAACCAGCGTCCGATGCAGCGTCCGATGCTGCATCCGATGCTCTATTTGGGCATTTTCGAAGATCTCTGTTGCGGCTCCCTCTCCCAACCAAGTTCCAACTCAAATAAGAGGCAAATAAACACCAGTTGGAACCTAGTATGAGCATCCTCGCAAAAACCCTCTATTTTATAAATATTTTGCCATAGGCTACATATCATTTTTAGGTAAAATAGGCAATAAATCCCGAGGAGACAACATGTGGCCACCAAAACTGGGGGTCTCAACCATAAGGAGCCTCAAATGCTCCCCCTAACGGTGGACGAACACAGCGGTTGCTCAAAACATAACCGAAAAGAAATGACAAAGCAACAAACATGCATATGCAATGCTATACGGAAATTTGAATCTAGGTTGCTTGTCAAGTTTGCTCATGGGTAAGCTTCTTCACACGCTTTTTAGGGCGGTTATCTTAACCACGTCTGACAAGCCTATGTGCATAGCATAATTTAAACATGGCATATATTACAATGTAATGCAGAGACAACCTCTTTCACCTTTTGACAAAGTTACTTAGATCAAGCACATTAAGCTCACTTCGCAATCTACAAAGGGTGTTCTCATCTAGGGGTTTTGTGAAGATATCCGCCAATTGATCTTCGGTTCTAACTCCCTCTAAGGATATATCTTTCTTGGAAACATGATCCCTAAGAAAGTGATGGCGAATATCTATGTGCTTTGTGCGAGAGTGTTGAACTGGGTTGTTAGCAAGCTTAACCGCGCTCTCATTGTCACACAACAAAGGTACCCTTTCTAGAACTACACCATAGTCTAAAAGGGTTTGTTTCATATAAAGGATTTGTGCACAACAAGCACCCGCGGCTATGTATTCCGCCTCGGCGGTAGACAAGGCTACACTATTTTGCTTCTTTGAACTCCAAGATACTAGTGATCTCCCAAGCAAATGGCACCCTCCGGATGTGCTTTTTCTATCTACTTTGCAACCCGCGTAATCCGAATCGGAATACCCAACGAGTTGGAAGTTAGCTCCTTTGGGATACCAAAGGCCAAAGCTTGGGGTGTGCTTTAGGTACCTAAGGATTCTCTTCACTGCTATGAGATGTGATTCCCTAGGATCGGCTTGAAAACGAGCACACATGCAAACACTAAACATGATGTCAGGCCTAGATGCGGTCAAATATAACAAACTACCAATCATAGAACGGTAGAGAGTTTGATCAACCGGGTTACCTCCCACATCTAGGTCGAGGTGTCCGTTGGTTGGCATTGGAGTCTTGATAGGCTTGCAATCATCCATGTTGAAGCACTTGAGGAGGTCTGTTGTGTACTTCTCTTGAGATATAAAAGTCCCCTCCTTCAATTGCTTGACTTGAAAGCCTAGGAAGAATGTGAGCTCGCCAATCATAGACATCTCGAACTCCTTCGACATCAAATCACCAAATTCCTTGCAATAGGCTTCATTTGTTGACCCGAAGATGATATCATCGACGTAGACTTGACAAATGAAGATCTCTCCATCAAGCTTCTTGGTGAATAGTGTGGTGTCAACCTTCCCAATGGTGAAGCCCTTCTCAATGAGAAAGTCCCGGAGGCGCTCGTACCACGCTCTAGGGGCTTGCTTGAGCCCATATAGCGCCTTGGACAACCTATAAACATGATTAGGATATCTAGGGTCTTCAAACCCGGGAGGTTGATCAACATAGACTAGTTCATTTATGAAGCCATTTAAAAATGCACTTTTCACATCCATTTGATATAATTTAATGTCATGATGTGATGCATATGCAAGGAGGATACGAATGGCTTCGAGTCTTGCAACCGGTGCAAAGGTCTCTCCAAAATCCAAGCCTTCAACTTGAGAGAACCCCTTTGCCACTAGCCTTGCCTTGTTTCTAACAACCGTGCCTTGATCATCTTGCTTGTTCCTAAACACCCATTTTGTTCCAATGACTCTTGCGCCTTTTGGTCGCTCTTCAAGTGTCCAAACTTGGTTGCGGGTGAAGTTGTTTAATTCTTCATGCATGGCATTCACCCAATCCGGATCACCTAGAGCTTCATCTACAATGGTAGGCTCAACAAGAGAAACAAAGGAGTGATGTTCCATAAATAAAGCAAGTTTTTGAGAGCGAGTCATTACACCCCTTATCGGACTCCCTATGATGAGATCTTGAGGATGAGCTTGTAGTAGAGGAGTAGTCCTTCGATCAACCACTTAAGGGGCCGCTTGTGGAGCACCAACATCTTGAGCTTGTACCACCATTTGATCATGTGAGACATGAGTATCTTCATTTGGATCCCTTCCATCTTTGTCATCATCAAGTGGTACATTGGATGAGGATGGCTTGTCAATGACTTGCACATCATCATCATCTTTAGGCTTGATGGCTCCAACCGGCATGTTCTTCATTGCTTCCCTCAATGGTTCATCACCTACATCATCAAGATTCTCATGCTCTCCTTGAGAGCCATTAGATTCATCGAATTCCACATCATATGTTTCTTCTACCATCCCGGTGGCATGGTTGAATACTCGATATGCTTTGGACTTCAATGAGTAACCAACAAGAAAACCAATATCACATCGACGTTGAAACTTCCCTAGGTGTTGGCGCTTCTTGTAGATGTAGCATTTGCACCCAAACACTCTAAAGAAGGATACATCCGGCTTCTTGTTGTTGAGTAGCTCATAGGGGGTCTTGCCAAGTAGACGATGGGGGAACAATCGGTTTGATGCATAGCAAGCAGTGTTGATTGCTTCCGCCCAAAATCTCTCCGGTGTAGAGTACTCGTCTAGCATTGTCCTTGCTAGGGTGATTAGAGTCTGGTTCTTCCTCTCAACTACCCCATTTTGTTGTGGTGTGTAGGTTGCGGACACTTCATGCTTGATCCCAACTTCATCACAATATTCCTCAATATGGGTGTTGTCAAACTCCTTTCCGTTGTCACTTCTAATCTTTTTGATCTTCTCATCAAATTCATTTTGAGCTCTCTTGGCAAACTTCTTGAAGGAAGGGGTTGCTTCGGATTTATCATGAAGAAAGAATACCCAAGTGTATCTAGAGTAGTCATCAACAATCACTAGGCAGTAGAGATTTCCACCCAAGCTAGCATATGTTGTTGGTCCAAATAGATCCATGTGAAGTAGCTCCAACTCTCTTGATGTTGACACAAAGGCTTTGGTTGGATGTGTATTAGCAACTTGCTTGCCGGCTTGACATGCACTACACAATTTGTCCTTCTCAAATTTGACATCCTTCAAGCCCCTAACCAAATCCTTCTTCAATAGCTTGTTGAGAGTGTTCATTCCAACATGTGCTAATCTTCTATGCCATAGCCAACCAAGTGATTGCTTAGTGAACAAGTATGTCTTCAAGTTGGCATCTTCGGAGGTGAAATCAACTAGATAGAGATTGTTGTGTCTAAAGCCTTTGAATATCACTTGTGTATCATCTTTCTTGGTTACAACCACTTCCTTGTCGGTGAACAAACATTGAAAGCCAAGATCACATAGTTGCCCAACGGATAGCAAGTTGAAGCTCAAAGATGCAACTAATAGCACATTGGAGATGGTATGATCATTTGATATAGCCACTTTGCCCAATCCTTTGACATTACCCTTTGAATTGTCACCAAATGTTATCTTTTCTTGGTCATCGACATTCTCTTCTAGTGAGGTGAACATCCGGGGATCGCCGGTCATATGTTGAGTGCAACCACTATCAATTACCCAATGTGATCCACCGGTCTTGTAGTTCACCTACACACACAAGAAATCAAGCTTGAGCTTTCGGGACCCAAACTTGTTGCGGTCCCTTAACTTTCTCAACTAGTGACTTAGCAACCCAAATTTGCCTTGGTCTATTCTTGTTAGGTGGCCCCATAAACATTACTTTCACTTTTCCACTAGAATCTTGTCTAAGCATGTAGTGAGCATTGAAAGCAAAGGGTCTAGCATGCTTGGGCAAAGGTGTGGGCTTTGGCTCCTCACAAGCATGAGCAAAGTGTCCTTCCTTTCCACACTCATAGCATCTCCCAATCTTCTTCTTCTTTGGCTTTGTGATGCTCTTGCGTTGCTTCATCTTCTCTTCAAGAAAGCCAATGCCATTTCTATTGGTCTTCATGACGGTGTTCATGAGAAGCTCACTTTGAAGGCATTGACCCTTGGTGAAGTTCCTCAAACCGGTGGTAAGGTGCTCTTTCTCCTTCTTGAGCTTGTCATTCTCTTGTTGGAGTTCCAATTGAGATGGTGTCATTTTGTAGTCCCTCTCCATCTTCAATCTCTTGTTCTCTTCTTTTAGCATGTCTAGCTCAAGTGTCATGCTATAGTCATCATCATGAGTTTGAATGACAACTTGCTTGGTGATTGTAAGCTTCTCTAGATCAACCTTGAGCTTTGCATTCTCATTCTTGATCTTCACATAGTCATCATAGTGATCGGCCTCAACCACTTTCTTGCCCTTGCCACTAGCACTTTGCTCAACATGCTCACTAACCAAGTCCTCACAAGATGTTGCCATGTCACACTTAACAACAAGGTTAGGAGCATCATGTGTCTCATGTGAAAGCATATCATAAGCAATGGTGAGAGTATCATAATCTACTTTCACTTGAGTATATTGTTCCTTAAGCAAAGCATGACTAGTGGAAAGGTCACTATGCATCTTATCAAGTTTTTCATTTTTAGCTTTGAGCTCCTTGTTAGAGGACTTGAGCTCCTTGATAGTGGATGACATAGTAGCAAGTTCATCTTTTAGTTCATCACTAGCATGAGTAGCATGATCACATTTTTCAACAAGAGATTCATTTTCATTAACAAGCTTCTCATTTTTAGCTCTAGTCTTTCTTATGATTTTAGAGTAGTCATTTAGCAATTTGACAAGTTCATCATAAGTGGGAGCCTCAAATTCACCATCACTATCACTATCACTAGAGTCATCATCGTTTTGTACCTTCCGGTCACCCTTGGCCATAAGGCATAGGTGTGTAGATGATGATGGCGATGGTGGTGGTGGTGGTGTAGAGGAGCCAATGACTAGAGCGGCCACCTTCTCCTTCTCATCATCACTATCTTCATTTGATGAGCCACCGGAGGAGTCAATGTCGGTGAGCCAATCACCAACAATGTAAGCCTTCCCACCTTTCTTGTGGTATTGCTTCTTCTTGCCATCTTTCTTCTTGTATGACTTGTCATTCTTCTTCTCATCTTCACTTGATGAGTCATACTTCTTGTTCTTGTTCTTGTAGCTATCTTTCTTGGGCTTGGTGCATTGATGGGCAAGATGGCCAAGCTCACCGCAATTGTAGCAATCCATTTCGGAGATTGGCCTCCTCTTGCTACTTGTGAAGAACTTCTTCTTTCTTGAGTCAAAGTTGACTCCATTCTTGTGAAGCTTCTTCAACATCTTGGTGGTCCTTCTCACCATGAGAGCAATGTTGGAATCATCTTCATCATCGCTTGTGCTCTCATGATGTACCTCAATAGCCTTGGACTTGCCCTTCTTGTCATGGCTTGCTTTGAAGGCCAAGTCCTTCTTCTTGTCGGTGGAAGAGCCACCACTTGGTGTGATGTGCATGTACATCTCATGCGCATTGATTTTTCCCAAGATTTGAGTTGGTGTAGCGGTGGAAAGATCACCTTGATGTAGCACCGTCACGATGTGTCCATACTTCTCAATTGGAAGGACACAAAGAATCTTCCTCACAACATCGGATGGTTGCATTTGTGTGAGGCCAAGTCCATTTAGCTCTTCTACAAGAACATTCAACCGTGAGTACATTTCATTTGCACTTTCATTTGCATGCATATCAAAAGAGTGAAGTTTTTGCATAACTAAATGATAGCGTTCCTCACGCTCACTCTTGGTTCCCTCATGGAGCGCACAAATGTTTTCCCATAGATCATGGGCATTTTTGTGGTTCCGAACACGGTTGAACACATCTTTGCAAATGCCTCTAAAAAGAATGTTTTTGGCCTTTGCATTCCATTTATCATTTTCCTCCTCATTAGGAGTAAGGCTTGTGCCTTCCTTGGGCTTGGCAAAGCCGGTTATGGCGGCATCACGGCATTTCACATCAACCGCTTCTAGATACGACTCCATACGGATTTTCCAATATGGAAAGTCGTCTCCCTCAAACATGGGAGGTGGTCCATCACCTCCGGACATCTTAACTCTAGGCGGTTAAGCCTAAATCAAGAGCACGAGGCTCCGATACCAATTGAAAGGATCAAGATGCCCAAGAGGGGGGGTGAATTGGGCTTTTCTAAAACTTCTTGCGATAATAAAACCTATCAAGCCCCAATTAACCCCTTAGAGCCTAGAGGTGGTTTGACAAGAATCAATTGCACAAAAGACTATCGCTAAACCATTTCTACTCTAGCATGACAATTCAACTTATGAAACAACAACAAGTAAATGCGGAATTGAATTGCTCAAAGGTAAATGCGTAGAGAAGAGAGTAGAGATAACACGACGATCTTTTTGCCGAGGTATCGAGGTGTCGGCACACCCCCCTAGTCCTCGTTGGAGCACCCGCGCAAGGGTATCGCTCCCCCTTGATCCGCGCAAGGATCAAGTGCTCACTACGAGCTGATTCTTCGCCACTCCGGCCCGGTGAATCGCTCGCTACCGGTCACAACTTGGCTTGGGTCATCCACAAAGCCTCCGGATGATCACCAAGCTCTCCGATCGCCACCAAGCCGTCTAGGTGATGCCGATCACCAAGAGTAACAAGCTAGAACTCTCACTTGACCAAGACAAGGCCAAAGAGATGGATGGATGCACACTTGCTACTCAATTCTCACTAGGAGGTGTCTAATTCTCACAATTAGCAATCACTTAACCTCACTAGGGCTCTTGCACTCACTCACACTCACAAGGTGTTTTTCAGCTGATGGAAGTGGCAAGAACACCCAAATGGATGGAGGCAAGGAAGTATATATACCCCTCAACCCGGCCATCCAAAATCAGCACAAGACAGGTATTTTTCGGGGGCATCGGACGCGCCGATGCCAGGCATCGGACGCTCCGATGACCTCGTCCAACGGTCTACTGTACCTTCTTGTCAGACATGATTATAGAGCATCGGACGCTGGCGAGCGTCCGATGCCCCTGCATCGGACGCGTCCGATGCCGAAAAGACCTCTCTGGAACCTCTCTGCATGGCCATCGGACGCTGGCCCTCAGCGTCCGATGCCGGCGTCCGATGCCCTGCACAGTTCACTCCCAAGTGAACAGTGACACCGGACGATCCGATGTGGCACCATCGGAGCCTCCGATGCCACGCACCAGACCAAACCCTAGGTCGGTGTGGGCATCGGAGCCTCCGATGCCCACTGATCCAGCATCCGATGCCCATACCAAGGGCAAGATCAACTCGGATCGCGACGCGGTCTTAACGACTTTTGTTCCTCTCGACATAAGGCATCTCTCTGAGCTACCTAGGGCTATGAAATAACAAGTGTGCACCACACCTACCTCAATAGACTCATCTAGGTCAAGCTACTGATTCACACCCCTCTTTATAGTACGGCCAAAGGAAAAAAACAAAGACCTAAGACTACCTAAGTGTCCTTCAACACCATGCGACACTTAGCCTAGCCTACCACCGTCTTCGTCGTCCGTCCTTTGAAAACCGAAACGATTTCCATCGCCAGGGGACATGAACTCCATATGCCCGTATCGTCGCCGTTACCGTGACCTAACTCATCTCTGTTTCTGCAAAACACACGTTAGTCACAGTAATCTTGTGTTTCATCCAATCACCGAAACCACTAGGGGCCAAGATGCGTTCATAGTGTTTAGTTGCTTAGTTTGTGTAGCTAAGTTGAGTTCTCTAATTTGGCTTGGGTAGCCTTGTTATTGAGCATTGCTAGTGAGCTTAGGCTTTGTGCTTTGCTTGCTAGATTGCTTAGGAGCTCCCCCGTGCTTGAAGTACTAGTTGCATAGGCTTGTGTGACCTTGCTTCTAGAATTGGTTAGGTCAGCTCTAGCTAGCCCGACACCTTATTTGCATTGATTAGGATCTTTTGTAAGGTGTCATAGAGTATAGGTAGAGGGGTGTAGTCTTGGCTAGACCGATAGTTTTAATTCCGCATTTGTTTCGGTTAGCCGCTCCAATTAAGTTTAATTTTAAAAGGGACTATTCACCCCCCTCTAGTCCGCCATCTCTACCCTTCACCAGTACTACATTCATCACATCCGAAACCTTTTTCGGCACATGATTCAACACCCCATCTGTAACTAAGTCCTCCTACACCGAGAACAAATTTATATAGAATTCCTTTGCTAGAGCTTCCAAATCTTCCTGCATGCTCAATGACCAGCGCACCATTAGCTTTGCGTAAGCCTGAGATTACGGTCACCTTCTTTCAACCAGGCGATGCGCAAGCGCTTCTCCTAGCTAGCACTTCGGATAGCCTGTACATAATATGTTTCTCCCGCCGCGACGATCCAGAGTAGAGTGATTGGCTCCTCATTGCCTCGAGTTCTTTGCGTAGCGATGCTAACTCTTGCTTGACTGAGCCAAAAACTAAATGTTCCCAAGCCTAGAAGGAGTATCGCATCCTACATAAGGCCGACTGTAGTTGAAGCATATTACAATTCAGCATAATATCCCACCAAGACTCCTGTACTAGACTCATATAGGACGGTTCTCGCTTCCACATATCATCATATTTAAAACTTCTTCTCCTTCGACCTTTACCTCTTTTTGAGAGGGCACACTCAATGATCAAACAAGAGTGGTCAGATTCTATCGTTTGTACATGCCAAACCTTGATATCTTTATAAAGATCTGTGAAGGTAACATTTGCCAGGGCTCTATCTAGCCTCACTTTGATGTTTTGATTGACATCTTGTTATCCCATGCATACGGCAAGCCAAAAAACAAAGATCAGAAAAACCACAAGCTGCAACGGCATCCCGAAATCCATTCATCTGTCTTCATGAGCTTCCAGGATCTCATTAAAATTGCTTGCGCAGAGCCATGGCGCATGTCTCCGATCATTTAGGTAGTTTAAGAGTTCCCTTTTGGTTTTCAGCAGCACACCTCTACGTAAGACCTTCGACACCTCGATGGCCACACGTGCTCGGAGGTAAGGGCCACTAGCCTTCCCATCCTTATCATCAATCTTCTTCACTGTTCCAATCAAACCCATAGCTCGAGAGTGTTGATTCATCTATTCCAAAGGGAGGTTCAGAACACGAACCTAAATTTCCATATGATTGAACAAAATCTCTGACGGTTTTTAAGACGTTCGTCATAGGGTTGCAACAACAGGGCATGTTTCCCCACTACCATGGAGATCCGCTAAAGCACGTTCCTTGTTCTGCTAAAAATTGAATTCGACCACAAAGAGATTGTCCTCCTTCTTGCCGATTGTCCTGATCTTCAGTCCAAAAGGATTACCATGTCGGCTTCATGGCACAAAAGATCATGGTTGAATGGACCATAGTCTGTGAGAGCACCTTCCCAAACAACGCCCACTCCATTGACGGGGTTTCCCCCTCTTCCTCATTGTCACTGAATTCCGCTACGTCTCCTCCGTTGTCAAAGCCAGGTTTTTCAGGTCAACCGGAGATCCACTCCCGCCCGCAGCCATGGCAACACGTCGGGGGATCAAAAATAGATCGTACCCGAGGCACAACGATCGCGACACGGTAAGACAATCCTGAGCTAGGGGTTCCTAGCGGCACAAACCCTAGTCTACTACAATGCAGGAGATCCGTAATTTCTGGAGCCCTTCCCTGGCGATCGTGAATGCGATCTCTCTCCCGGCCTCAATCTAGGCCGCCCCATCGGCGTCCTTGACCAGCATCACCGGTGATCTATGCGATCACTGGTTCCCCCGCCATGCTTGCCGAGTCTAATTCGGCGGCGGCCACCTCCATATCGACGGTTAGCTGTTTCTGGCGCCGTTAACCACAGAATCCCACTCAGTTTTCAGGAATGTGAAGCATAGGAAAAGTGGAAAAGAAAAACAAAAAATAAATGAAAAAAAAGAAACAAGTATATCTATATCTAAATCCATACTCTATATTTATACCTAAAATTTCTCTCCACCTATTTTTTGGTCCGGTCCTTCCTTAACTAATTTTGTGAATGTGAGAACTACTCATAACTTTTCTCTTTGTATAAGAGTGCAAAGACTAAAGATAGTCTAGATACCTACAAATCCTAATTTAATTACATCTCTCTCACGTGCGTAACATGAATCTTAATCTAAATTGAGAAATGAATATGGATAACTAGGAACCTTAATCCAATTAGATTTCTCGGATTCAAAAACCTGAATAAGAATTTTAACCAATACAAAAAATATAAGAATAGACCAATACGTATTGAATTTGTCCTGCTGATATCTTGGACGCTTTGGAAGGAGCGCAAGAAGAGAACCTTTGATCACGTCGCCTGCTCTCCGAGTACTCTCTTGGGCCGTGTACATGAGGTGACGCCTGGGTGGTGGCCGGGTTCAGGGCCCTGGCGCCCTTGTTCATGGGGCAGCCTACCCAGTGACCCCACAGGTGTAGCGAAATAGGTTAACTAGCCAACGCAACCTCCGAAGTACCGTCGTTCTTAGTCGGCGCCTTGTGTCGTGTTTTGTCCACCCAACTAACTGGCAGCTCGCCATTTGGGGGTGGAATGTAACAAACAACTCTGACCTCTCTTAACGAAGCACGTGCAAACCGTCTTAATTAGAGCGCGTGCGCCAGCAGCGGTAGCAACGCGCGTCCACCGGAATCAATAGCGGCGTGCATAGTATGAGACCCGAGCAGTCTATTCCTGACACGCAGACCACATGTTAGCACCTCTCTTTTCATGTATAGCTTTTTGACCGACCTATTAGTGTTTCTCTTGTCTAATTTTTTTTTTCTCTTTCGAGATAGTGGGTTTGTGGGAGATAGAAAGGGCGGGGGATTATTTGACATCCATATAGATGTAGAAGTAATATTTTCAAAATTGATAATATTTTATATTTCATAATACTTTATATGAGATTAATAATTTAACTGATACAGAAAAATAAAAAATAATTCATAAAAAGACATGCAAGGTTACTAGGAAACACTAAAAAAAGTAATATTTGACTTTGCAAATAGCTAATATAAAGCACATACAATTTTCGTTTTCTGGTGCTAAATAGTTATCATTAATACTATAAAAAAACAAGTCATAGTAAGCAGATAAAAATACATGAAGCTATGTTAAAATTTATATTTATAAACTTCAAACTATACATTACAAACTATGAACTTCAAGATTTAATACATTGATCTATCATATTATAAACTTTGTACTGGTAGATTCAAAACTCTAAACAATCACACTATAAACCTTGTACGATTATATTCAAAATATTACACTCAGAGTTTACAAACTTTGAACTATCGTATTACAAACTTTGTATTGCAAGATTCAAAACCTTACATTTAGAATTTATAAACTTTAAACTATGACATTATAAACTTTTTATTGCTAGGTTTAAAAAAATTAACCTATCCCTATTACAAACATTGTACTGCCATGTTCAAAATGTTACACTCAAAATTTATAAAAATTAAACTATCACATTACAAACTTTGTACCCCTATATTCAATAGTTTGATCTATCACAATATAAACTTCATACTGTTAGGTTCAAAAAATATACACTCATAATTTATATAATTTATAAACTTTGAATGCTAGATTTAGAACTTTAAACTATCACATTATTAAACTTTGTCCTACTAGCTTTAAAACTTTACGCTTAGAATTTACAAACTTTAAACTATCACCATATAAAGTTTTTACCGCTAGGTTCAAAACTTTGAACTATCACATTATAAAATTTATAGTGCTAGATTCAAAACTTTATACTCGGAATTTATAAATTTTAAACTATCACATAATAAACTTTCTACTGCTAGGTTCAAAACTTTAAACTATTACATTATAAACTTTGTACTGTTAGTTTTAAAACTTAACACTCAGAATTAATAACCTTTGAACTATTATATTATAAAATTTATTTATACTCCTAGATTCAAAACTTTAAGCTATCTTTAAACTATCATATTATAAACTTTTTACTAGAAGGTTCAAAACTTTACTATCAGAATTTATAAACTTTGAACTATCATCATCTTTACACTCAGAATTTATAAATTTTAAACTATCATCACATTACAATCTTTATACTACTAGATGCAAAACTTTGATCTATCACATTGTAAACTTCGTAGTGTATTATAACATATGAAACTTTGTATTATAACATATGAAACTTTATATCGTTATGAGCAAAACTCGTCACAAAAAATATTTTAAAACATATTCGAGATGGATCTACTTTTATAAATCTCGTTATAATAAACCTAATGGTGCAAACGGAATTAAAAATAGATGCTTAACAAGAAAGTTATCATATTTTAAAGTTTTGTATATGTTTGGAAAAAAAAATAGACATAGGGGGTGTTCGTTTCCCTGGCAAAAAAAATTTTGCCTGTCACATCGGACATTGCGACACTAGTTTAGTCTATTAAAAATAAATTAATTATAAAACTAATTGCAGGGCCATATGCTAATTACTAAGATGAGTCTATTAAGATAAATTAATCCGTCATTAGCAAATGTTTACTGTAGCACCACATTGTCAAAATATTAACTAATTAAGTTTAATAGATTTGTCTCGTGAATTAGTCTCCGGCTGACAAATTAGTTTTTTAATTATTATATTTTTAATAGGCTAAACTAGAGCCGCAATATTCGATGTGACATGACAAAAATATTTTGCCATGGAAACGAACATGCCCATAGACTGTATGTGTCCTTTCTCGCTCGTGCTTCCGCACTCTGCGCTCTGTTCCCATCTCCCCTTGTGCCACACGTCCTATTGCGCTGATATCTAAGGGCAGCACACGCGCATAAACCAGTGATTTGGTCGTGCGGGAAAGCCATGGGCAGAAGGTTTGGTTACGAGCGTTCGGACCCGAAGAATTCCCATTTTTTTGATACTTTGGCTGCGCCTCAACCCTTTTGCACCTCAGGTTCCTGAGGCAGCTAAACGCCGAATCGGGTGTACATTATTGTCGCCTGTCGGCAGCACAAACCGGGAAAGCTCTCCCCCACCTCCACCCATACTTGCACTTATTGTCTGATGTGGATATCAGGATGTGCGCTTGGAGCTCGACGGCCGCTGGGCACTGGAATCTCTCACGCTGGAGCCTGGAGCCTGGAGGCATATAGTCTCTCAGGTACTGACGTTCGTCTTTGCAATGACGAGGAAAAGCCCGGATGGATCTGGCTCTTCTTCTTCCACGCTCAAAGATTCAACGTCGACTAACATGGAATGGCTGAAATTTAAGTGCAGGCAACTTTAGGGGTCTGTTCTATCGTGGAGCAGTTTCAAAAACAAAACAGGTAGTTTGTGGAGCATTGTGGAACTGCTTCATTTTTTTTAAAAAAAAACAGAGTTACGTGGAGTGCTTGTTTGGTCAGTAGCACGAGCCGTGCACTCAGCCACCCTAGGTTTGATCCTGGTGCCCGCAGTATTTCCGTGCACAGTGTATGGGAATGGGGAGCTAAGCACTTCGATTCAAAAAAAAAAAGTGGAGCAGACTGAAAATATGAAGTAGAAGAGTCCTATATACCTCTTACACCTTGTTCGATTAGAGACCCTCTCCAGCCACGGTCAAGACTCAGCCCTCGTGACTTAGCCCGATGCGGAAATATTCTGGACTACTATGAAAAAAATGTGTGTGTTTTTAAAGCTCATGATATTCTGACCTGACCTATCCTGGCCTTTTCCCCTCCCTCCGGCCCGGGAATGAATCCAAATCTTTATAGGTGTGGGTGAAATCCCCACTAAAGAAAAGGCCTTTGGGCGATAGATAGATTCGGCCATTAGTCTCGAATTTTTTTATGTCTGGGATTAAAAGTTCTTTAGTCCCGGTTGGTAAGGTTCCTTTTCCTCGAGGTAACCGAGAGGCAACTGGGACTAAAGGTAGGACCTCGGTTGGTATTACCAACCGGGACTAAAGGACTTTTTAGTCCCGGTTGGTAACACCAACCGAGACTAAAGGTCCTTCCAGACACAATTTAAAAAGGAGTATCCTATTCTATCAGATGTGTAGTGTAGCTCAGTTGGTAATGCACGTGAAGGCTAACTGTGCGGTCTTGAGTTCGAATCTCCACAGCCAAAACATTTTTTCGTTTTTATTCCAGACCTTTATTCCTGGGTTGAATACTGTAGAAGACAAGGTCCCTGAGACCCGGGACTAAAGGCTCATCCTCCAGTAGTGCCCCTTTTACAATGAGGCGAGCAGACAAGACGTGCTAACTACTATCGTCCCATCCTCCAGTAGTGCCCCTTTTACAATGAGGCGAGCAGACAAGACGTGCTAACTACTATCACCCAGGTCTAACCGAACACAAAAATAGAGAGTAAGGATTAAGGCGAAGGAGTGATTATCCCCAACTCAGATTTAAGCTAGTAACTATTGTGACTTCCCTAATGCGTATTGGGTCGTGTCATCTGTATCTTGTATGACATGAAGCCCAATTCTTATATATATTGGTTTTGTTACCACTCACAGTCACGTTTGCCGGCAAATCTAATATAAAAATTATATTATATTTTATAAAAAAAAACTATAGAATTCTGATATCATAACAAAAAAAAATACGACCAGAAGGCACCTATAGAATCTCAATATTCCTAACCATCTTGGAATCTGCACGTCAGGTTCAGCTAGCTACGCGCCGGAATCTGCCGTACATTGTCGGCACCAGAAACCGTTAAGAAAGAGTTAATTCCCAAAAAAAAAAAAGTGGGTGTCGCTCAAGCCTCCCAAAGTTGCAACCCCGGGGCCTACCGGGTATGATTGGAATCGTATTGAATGGGACACATGGATGAATACTAAACATAGACTAAAAAAATAACAGATTACATGTAAATTGCGAGATTATTTTTTAAAACCTAATAAATTTATGTTTTGACAATGTTGTGTTACTGTAAACATGTGCTAATAATAGATTAATTAGTCTTAATAAATCCGTCTCACGGTTTCCAGACAGAATATATAATTTGTTTTTTATTATTTTATTTTTAATAGACGAAATGAGTATCGGAATATCCGATGTGACCCGCAAAAACTTTTCAGGCTCCAACTAAAGAGATGATATATGATGAAACTCAAACTACATGAGGATGAGGATATCATAGGGTGGAGGCTAGCTAGGTAAAAAGGGAGTTTTTTTGTGTCAAATCCATGTATGATGCACTGACTCACACAGTGAAGTAGGCTCCTCGTATGAAAAGTTCGTGCAAAGATCAAGAAGATTTTTTGGCTTATGGAGAATAATGACATTCTTACTAAAGACAACATGATAAAAATGAAGTGGAAGGGGCATCCATCCTGTTACTTTTGTAATCAACTTGAAAGCATTGCTCATCTATTCTACTTTTACAATGTAGCTGGGGGTGTTCGTTTCCCGGGCAAAGGATTTAGTCATGTCACATCAGAGATTGCGGTTCTAATTTAAAAAAAAACTAATTTATCAGCTGAAGACTAATTCACGAGACGAATATATTAAACTTAATTAGTTCATGATTTGACAATATGGTGCTACAGTAAACATTTAACATTTGCTATTGATGGATTAATTTGGTTTAATAGTTTCGTTTTGTTAATTAGTATTTAATGGTGTAATTAGTTTTATAATTAGTTTATTTTAGTAGACTAAATTAGTGTCGTAAGATCTGATGTGGCACGGCTAATTTTTTTGACAGTGAAACGTAGTTTGGGCCATAGCTGCCTTAGCTATTGGTGCCAATGATATTCCCAGCGGCTCTCCTCACAATAGTGTTGGAAATGATGGCAGGATTGTGAATTGTTGAGCATCGTTGCCATCAGCTGGGCAATTTCACAATCCTGCAGAAATAGTGTGGCATGCTATGCTCTTACGCGCATTTGGACTGGTCTGTATGCTGACGATGATCAAGAGATGCTGATTGTATATGGTTAACATTATGTTCAACATTGCTGTGAAGCTGCTAACAAAGCTGCGTAAGAAGACAAGGAATGTCCAGATGGTTGAAGATACAAATGGTGAAGGCCATGATAGCCAAGAGGAAATTAGGCTCCGTTTGGTTAGGCTTTTGAACCTGCTTTTGTTTTTACAAAAGCCAAAAGCTAAGCAAAGTGTCCAAAAGCTTCAACTGTTTTTACTCTAGTACAAAACTAAAATCATCTTAGCTTTTAGGTAAAAAAAATTATCCACCTATTAGGAAGATACCGGTTCATTTCTAATTTTCTTTTCCCCTTCGCGTGAGCTATGGCTGCAGGTCATGACTAGTGAAATGGAGACCGCACGGTGTTGCCCCGGCCCCAGCGAGCACCAGCTCCGGCGGGCGCTTCCCCAGCCCCTCTCCGGTGACCTCGCGACGCTTCTCTACATCAGCTGCAGGCGAGCTCTCCTAGATCGGGCGAGCCAGCCATGGCCGGCGGCTCGGGCGGTGCTCCCATGGCAAGCTGCCCACTCGAGCTCCATGGCAGTGGTCGTCCCGGCCCTAGCCCCAACATGCGAAGCCTTGATGTGCGGCCCCAGTCAGCGGCGGAGCCAGGAATAATACATAAGGGGGCCGGTCGAAAATAGTCAACGCATAAAAACTGGGCACAGCTCAAACAGTTAGATTTTTCGGGTTGATATTTTGAGTTAAATCATTGATGTGACATAGTCGCTCGTATTCTTTACATGTATTTTAGGATCTAAGGTATTATTTTTTCAGTGATGAGCAATAAGTTCAATGATGACAAGGCTCTGTGATAATTTAAAAAATCTTAAGACCTACCGATTTAGTATTTTGGAGGTTTTTATAGATATGATTTGTCTATCTAGCTATGTTTTGTATGACTTTATTATCTATTCCATCCATCCCACAAAAAATATCGCTATGAGATTTATGTTGGTCAAACTTTTTTAAGTTTAACTAGATTTGTAGAAAATATTATTAACATTTATATCTCTAAATAGGTTTATTATGAAAATATATCCAACAATCTAGCTAGTAATACTAATTATGTACTATAAATACTAATATTTCCTTTTATACACTTGGTCAAGATTGAAAATATTTGATTTTCCGAAAAGTGAGAGTGACACGTTTTATTGAACGGAGTACAAGATACTAATTGATTTATATGACTATAATTTTTTTTTATTCTACCACTAAACATAAATAAAAATTCTAATATTATAGAGTAGTAAAAAAATTACTATGGAATGTTAGGGGGGGCCATGGCCCCTGCCAGCCCCCCTTGGCTTTGCCACTGGCCCCAGTCTAGCCCCTCGCCGGCCGCGAGACCTAGGCCGTCGAGCCCCCTGGCTGAAGCATCCCACGCCGCTCTGCCCATGGTCGTCGTGCCCCCGGCCGGCGAGCCCCAAGCAGTCGTGCCCTCGGCTGGCGAGCACTAGGCCGCCGTGCCTCAGACCGATGAGCCCAGGCCACCGCGCCTAGGCCGGCGAGCCCCCACCGCGCCTACCTGCTCGATCTGGTCCAGGCATCGGTCGAGAGGAAGAAGATAGAGTTGTGAGGGTGACAGATGGGGCCCGCTCACAAGTGAGAGAAGATGATAAGAGTTTTTCCAAAAGTCATCGTTGCTCAACCAAACGACTTTCAACTTTGCAACCAAACGACTTTCAACTTTGCTCACAGCCCATATCCGACAGCAGCTTTTCCGAAAGAAACATAGCCTAGACGCATGCATAGAGTATTAAGTGTAGGTAAAAAAAACTAATTGCACAATTTGTCTGTAAATGTCGAGACGAATCTTTATTTGAGCCTAGTTAATCCATGTTTAGAAAAAGTTTGTAAAATAACAACGAAAATACTACAGGAAGTTTACACCCAAAATTCCTTCAACTAAACATGCAAGTGAAGCTGGCATCTTTGGCGTTCCAGAAGGCAGTTGTAGTACGTTAGGTTAGACTTGTTGCTCGGGCACTTCCTCACATGTCTTCTTCTTTCTGAAAGTTTTTTTTTTTAAATGAAGGAAACGAGTCCGGCTTCATCTCTTGAGATCAACAGAATCAGATCAACTATTACAAATTAAAAAAACACACAAAATCAAATCAACTATTACAAATTTAAAAATAAAAAGCCACAAATGTCCATGTTTTAACTCATACTTAATTCTAAAATTGGTCATACATAGGAGGCAAAGAAATTTATTGTGGCGGTCTCTAGTGCTCGACAAACTTACAACTGTGCCCATGGGTCTAACCAATGCATTTCTCTAAACAGTACCTACAAAAAAAAAGTCTTGGGTCGAACATAACGGATATAATCCACGGGTACCCCTGTAAGGAAGAAAAGACCTAGTCCGACTAAGATTCTCCGAATATAACTTTACTAGGACTGCTACTTTATAATCCTAATAGGACTCCTACATTGTAGCCGACTAGGGAGACTTGCCTCCTTGACTATACAAAAGAGGGCAAGACTCCCTCGATTAGTGAAATAAGAGACTCAACGGTCAAAACCCAAGGACATGATGCAATATACTATCCACCCAAAATTGGATGTAAGGTATTACGCTAATCAGCGGCCAGACTGGTATAAATTTATGTCTCTATGTTCATCATCGAGTTCTGCATACGTCAAAGCCCCCAAACAATTATCTTGGGTAAACCTGTTATGAGTTGCCGGTCATCAAACACCAACCTAACACTTGTTAAAATGACTTAATTTCGTATAAGCTATATTTTTAAACAAATGGACACCCCTCCTATCAACACTAAGCGGCTTCCGCTAATTTGTTACGAGAGAAAAAAAAGACTATTCCATAACTAATTTGTATATATTAAAATCGAATTATAGCTAAAGTGAGCTGAGCCTAAAGTCTTATTAAATCCAACAAAAGCTGCTACTAGCTCATTATTACTATCACGAGCATCACGCTACAAATTATATGTACTACTAAAGTAACGGCCAGTAGTAATACAAAGGGTTAAACTAAGCGGGGAAAGTAAATTACTAGTTTTTTTTTCTACAAGAGAGAGAGTACAATATATGTATGTAGATGAACGTTTTCTTCCAGCAGAAATCGCTGACACGTCGTCCTCGGGAAGGGGAGGAAAAAGAGAAAAGGAAACAAGCGCCTCAAAAGGCTCATATATTCCTCCTCCTTTCTTGTACAGTGAGGTCGGGGCTCGCAGGCATACCTAAGAAGAAGACGTCCTTTTATTCCGTCCGGGCCGTCGGCATTTGTTTATGGCAAATTAAAATGGCGGGCAGGAGCTTTGACTTGTCACAGTTTGAGGAAGTTGGGGAGGCCAATCTTTGTGCCGGTCCTCTTGACGTCCTCCTGCACCTTCCTCCTGTACTCCCCGAAGGTGAAGTCCCTGTACGGCGACGGCTCGCCGCACGTGCCGACGGGCGAGTCGTAGGACGGGCACAGGAAGTAGGCCGCCGAGAAGCGCTCCGCCGTGGGGTTGGCCACCACCTTGTGCTCCACGCTCCTGTACCGGTTGTTGCTCCACGCCTGTGCAAGTGCAAAGCAATGGTGCAAACCACATCGCTCGTCAGAAAATCTCGAGTGGATCGAAGGTCTCACCGGCGTCGGCGCACTGTTTGTTACTCCGTAGTTACCTGAAACAGATCGCCGATGTTGACGATGAGCGCGTCCGGGCGGGGCTTGACGGCCACCCAACGGGCGTCCTTGAGGAGCTGCAGGCCCCCGACCTGGTCCTGGCACAGCACCGTGAGGTAGTCGCTGTCCGTGTGGGGCACCAGCCCGAAGGTGTCCTGCGCGAACGGGCACGCCGGGTACCGGTTGAGCCGCAGGTAGCACGTCGTGTCGTCGCAGCCCGCCGGGAAATCGAGCGCCGCCGCCGCCGCCGCCGCGTGGCCGTGGCCGTCGCCCTGCAGCAGGCTCGCCGCCAGCGCCACCGCCACGGCCTTGGCCACCCGCGACATCGCGTCCGCCACCTCCTGCATCACGCCCCTGCACGCACGCACTCCTCTGTTAAGTAAACGGCGACATGATTCAATTTGCTGCATATTTTGATAGTTTATTTATTACTGTATTTATTTACCACGGCAAAAAAAAAGTAGTACACTTCACTCAGTACAGTAGTCGATACTGTATATACTGACTGACTACTTACTGAGGGATAAATGCATACTACAGCGTGCGTGCAGTGCGAGAACGGATTTTTTTGGTACCTACGTGTCATTAGGATGATATTTCCGCGCGCTAAGCTACTTGCCCGGCCGGCCCACTGTATGCTGCTGATTGCTGAGGGATACAGCATGTGTCGTGTGGTGCCGGAAAAGGGCTTTTGCGTTTTAATAATGCATCGATAATGGAAGCTTGGCGTTGGTAGGCTAGTTGGATGGACACGAAGGCGCTAAATCGGGTTCGTGTACTAAAAGCTCCCATGTTTCGTGGTCACGTACACCACCGCACACCTGATATCATCCCGCATTGACTATTAGCGCCGGAATATTATACTATAATAAAGAGGGTCGAAAGCCAAGTCTGGAGTTCTGGACTCTGGACTGGACTAGAGCAGCCAAGTCTGGAGTATACGTACAGTATAATATCGCGATCTAGCAGCAGCATACCTACCTGGACAAAAGAAATATCCCTGGACGGGCCGGGCCGGGCCGGGCCTAGTGTAGTGGTGTGGTGACTGGTGACCGAGCTCCTCAGCTCAAGACAAATGCACCACTATTTGGTCACGTCAGAGCACTCCGTCCCTAAATAAGTGTCGCCGTTGGTGTGCGTGCCACATGTTTGACTCAATTTGTAAAAAATATGTGCAATATTTATATCTCCAAATAATTTTGTTAAAAAACTAGATGTAAAGATCTTTCCGATGATACTAATTACTTAACATAAATATTAATATATTTTAATATATAATTGTCGGTAACTTTTTCTCGGGAAGCGAGAACGACACTAATTTAGGGACTAGGGACGGAGGGAGTACGTGCTACCACGCGGATCGGAAATGAAACACACGGCCAGAAGAGCAATGACGTACCCCGCTTTGCTTTGCACATATATATCGCACACACTGTACATGTGAGTGAGCACGAGCACCTACGCCTTGTGGGTGGCCCGGCCTAACTATAACAAGATAGATATTAGAGAGATACCCATGGCCATGCATGGGTGGAGCACCGAAGCACACATGTGCCGATGCGCCTGCGGCTACGTACGACCTACGAGATGCACATATATGTGATAGCATGTCTCCTCCACTTTCGTTCTCACTACCTACTGTACGTCTCTGTTACCGACAGGGCCCCCTCTTTTGGCCCACTAAGTATGCCTCGCGTCATCTACTACTGGGAGTATATGTTACTCCCTCCGTCCCTAAATAAGTGTCGTCGTTGGTGTGCGTGCCACGTGTTTGACTCAATTTATAGAAAATATGTGCAATATTTATATCTCCAAATAATGTTGTTAAAAAACTAGATGTAAAGATCTTTCCGATGATACTAATTACTTAACATAAATATTAATATATTTTAATATATAATTGCCGGTAACTTTTTCTCGGGAAGCGAAAACGACACTTATCTAGGGACGGAGGGAGTATATGTTATGTTGCTATCGTATGATGTTATTGGCAGGCCTTATTACCCACATGGCCATGATTAAGAAGCAAAGGCGGCTGATAAAGTATATACTACTAGCTACAGTATGTAATATGTATAGTAATAAGTAGTAGCAACCAGCGCGCCGTAATAAGCAGTGCTACATATATACAGTGACGACAGTGACTGCAGGTTCGATTGATGATCGATCGGCCGGGGGCCGGAGCAAAGCTAGCTAGAGCAGGACTAGCAGCAGAGACAGAGACAGTACAGTACAGTGTATACCTCAAGGAGGAGCTGAAGCTGAGGTCTCCGAAGTCGCAGGCAGTGCCGGAGATGCTGGCGAGCGGGACGTGGAACGCCTCCGACCACGAGAGGTGGCGGAGCGACGTGGCCGCGGGGGCGCCCCACCGGTAGGAGCCGTTGAGCAGCCCGGCCTTGGCCTTGGTTTCGAACGGCAGCCGGAACAGCCGCGCCTGCTCCGCCCGCAGCCGCTCCAGGAGCGCCCGGCTCACGCCGTGCCCGGTCACCTGGAAGAAGCCCCACTCCGAGGCCGCCCTGGCCATGGCGGCGGCCGCGCACGCCCGCGCGCTGCCGCTGCCGCCCCGGCCGCCGTTCGTCATCAGGCACGTGAGGTCGATCAGGGGCAGCTCGCGCTCCTGCACGACGTAGCCCTCGGTCGTCGGCGGCGCAATGCCGCCGTCGCCGTGTTCGCCGCCGCCGCGGCGGAGCAGCTCGAGGTAGCTGTCCGCCAGAGGCGGCTCGGCGGCGGTGCTCTCCACGGCGGTCAGGGGGGCCGGCATGGTCGGATAAGTGGCAGCTACGTAACGCATGTAAGATATATATACCTCTCTCTCTAGTCTCTACACGTATATGGCGCGCGCTAAACGCTAGCTAGCTTGCTGGTTGTTGGTAGCACTGCACTGGCTACTGGCTCACTGAAGCGCTCGTCCACCGCGCCTATATATAGAGCAGTGCAGGGGGTTTGGCTGCAGCATCGCGTGGCAGCTGCTAGGGAGCGGGCGGTTGCAACGCATTGACCGGTGGACAAGCACCGGGTGATGGATCTTCTTCACACGGACTGACGGACACGGACACATGAACAAGGCTGGCTGCGAGGCCCGTGTGCGACGGTGAGCCACGCACGATTCGTGGGGGCTCCGCGTCGCACGGCCAGGGATCGACACTTGGGGGCCGGAAGACGCAGCAAGTTATGGGGGGCCGTGTGCACGGTACCTGAGGCGGAGGGATTCATTGAAACCGAAAAGTGCAAGGGGGAATGGAAACGCACGCGGTGATGTAGACAGCTGAGAAATAATAAAAGCTACTCCAGTAGTTGAGTTGAGCCACATCTGTGCAAGTCCTGCTACAGTGACTTTAACACTACTAGTACAATATACTACAGTGACTTCAAGAGGAGTACTCACTCCGTCCAACAAAACATTAAACTATGGGTTCCGTGCCATGAAAAGTAGCTTGCGTTTGACCAAATTTTCAGTAAATACTATTCACATTTACGACTCCAAATTAATTTATTAAAATAATACATTTCGTAACGAATCTAATGGTATTTATTTCATATCATAAATATTAATATATTTTAATCTATAATTAATCAAACTAGAGATACTAAACCATGACACTGTGCTAGAATTGCATGTTTTTATGGACGGAGGGAGTACAATACAACACTGAGGAGACTTCAGGAGTAGTAGTACAATACTCCTGTGTCTTCATGTGAATCACGTTGGACACAGAACCGACTATCGAACCAAATTTACCGAGAACAGAACCGAATTTACCGAAACTGAAAAATCTGGTTCCCTGTTTGGTTCCGAGTTGTTAGGAACCGAGACTAAGCCGAATTTACCGAAAATATGATGATTTTAGGTGTTACAGTACTATATTATTGATTGTGTACTATTGTAAACTAGTATATTATATATTTTTTGGTACTCACACTTATAGTGATGTAGACTTTTATATGTATATGTATTTTGCACTATTATTCTATATAAAATCGAGTCAAAATTAGCTTTTGAACCTGCTACTGTGATAAGTTTGGTACTGTTCGGTAAATACCGAACCAAATTTACTGAATAACTGAATTTCCTCGGTACCGAGTTCTTTTAGGAACTGGTCGGTACCGGTTTTCTAAGGAACCAAATTTGCATAGGTACCGAAGAACCGAATGCCCAGGGTGACATGTGAAAGCCGACAGTGCAACCCCGACCATCTCCAGCTTCACTCGTCTAATTGATCTATAATTTAATAGTAATATGGTGCTACAGTAAATATATGCTAATGATAAATTAGTCTCTAGATATAAATAGTTTTATAATCGCTCTATACATACATTGTGCAAGCCATTCCCGTGACTTTTCTTTCTTTCCTTTTTTTTTTAAAAAAAGATCGTTTCCACAACTTCCTATTTTAGAAATTTACAAAGTTCTACTCACAATTTATCATTTTAGTTTCTTTTAAAAAATTACCATTTTGTCAACAATCCTTTTTCTCTATTTTTTATCGAAAGAGAACTCTATATTTATCTGATATATATTAAATATGTTAATATGGTTTCCTTAAATTTAAACTTGACTATAGCTACACAATTTAATTTAGAATGAACTAAAATGACGTACATTTTGTACTAAATGGAGCACAAGGGGAATGTCAAAATGAAAGCCTTTCATAGTAAGTTTTCTTGTATGTAAATAATAAATACATAAAAAAAAAAAATCATTACATCATTGGCCGGCCATGGTCGTGGCCTGACTACCTGCCCAAAGTCGTTTACGGGGAGTGGTGGTCCTAGTCGGAGCAGGTTCCGATCTTTCCACCGCCTCTACAGTTTGCAGAGCGCGGCGGCAGTGGTGTTAAACAAACCACGAAGCTCTCCGGTTCTTGGTTTCCGTCTAATCTTTCTGTCACTGTCTTTTTTTTTTCGCCTTTTTTTTTCTTCTAACAGACAAAAATACAGCGAAATGCCATTCCGATTCGATCGGATGCTTCCTTGAGCCCAGAATCAAAGAAAAGGTACTACTAGACCAGAATCACACGTCCAGCTTTGCGATTGCGAGGGACACGGACGGCCGGCCGTTTCTTTCTTTTCCACGGCCTGCCCCGGCCGGCCGGCCGTCCGGTTGGCGCGGTCGCAAACTCGTGACGCCGAAGGCGGCCTTCTGTTTCTGCCCAACTTGCCGTCAAAACACTGTGCCGCACGAGGCTGGGTTCGTGGCCGTCCCGTGACGGTTTGTTTGGGGGGTGGGGGGGGGGGGGGGGGGGGGGGGGGGGGGGCTCTGGGGCGCGAGGCCGGACGGAAAGGGAGGCGCCTGTCGCTGGGCCGGCCACGGGCACACGGGCACGCGCTGCTTGTCCCCTCGCGGCAGCCGCGTACTAGGGGCCTCACCGCCTGAGACTGTAGTGAACCGGCAACGCGAGGGACGAGTGCGAGTGCGAGGCAGGCGGTGCCGCGGTGGGCAGCTCCGCTAGAGTCGGTCGCCGTGGTTTCCTCTGTACTCTCGTGTCCGCCAAAGCGGGAGACAAGGAGAAGGAGGACGGACGATCGAGCCGAGCGCTAGAAGGCTCCTCACGATTTGGTCTGTGGTCTGTGTCCCTCGCCGGAGTCCTAGTACTAGCTTCCTCTCCACTCCGATAATTCGAGGGCACTTTCAGCATTGGTGCTTGAAGTGGCGTGCACACTGCAGTGCACTTCAATCAGGTGTGTCTTGCCCTGACCCTGAAGAGCAAGAAGTGCACCGACCCCTGAGAGTGCCTACTATATTTTATCTGGCGTGGCGTGCTCATCTGATTCGTTGCATGCATGTGGCCGGCCGTGTGCCGGGTCGGTCTTTCAGTGCTGCGATCATACGCAGGGCGTGAACAGTGTGTCTCAGCGGCGCACTGCTAGTGCCTCAGCTGTCTTTTTTTTAGACCCAGTTATAGACGCAGACGCTCACAAACACGAACACACATTCACCTTACCCCTACTATGAACGCACGCACGCACACTCTACCCCTATGAGCACCTTCGAAGAACCGAGTTGGACCGGCAAATCTCGAGATTGACGAAGTCACCGCAGACGCCTCGCTGTCGAGGGGCACGTCGCCTACCACTGAAAGAATAGCGCCGTTAAATCCTGGAATAAATCCAGGAAAATGCGAACACCCATGTCAAGTCGAGGACTTGAACCCGGATGGGCAGGTTCCACCACAAGGAACCCAACCAGCTGAGCTAAGCTCAGTTCGCTAGTGCCTCAACTTTCGTGCAGGTAGAAAGGGTAAAAGCTTTCTAATTTAGCTGGGCATATAAGAATTAGACATAATAAAAATTGAATTATAATATTATATGATTTTAAGATAAATTAAATAGAATAAGTAAGGTTAGTTTCCTTAAAAAATCTATTTTTTTTAAAAAAAAATTCTCCGTCACATCAATCTTTATATATATGCATAAAGTACTAAATGTAGGTAAAAAAATAACTAATTGTACTTTTAGTATATACATATCGAGACAAATCTTTTAAGTCTAATTAGTCCATGTTTGGATAAAATTTATTAAATAACAACGAAAGTGCTACAGTATTTTTTTTAAAAAAAATCCGAAACTAAATAAGCCCTAAGATTATATATATATATAAAATAAGAGTCATGATTCATTACCACCTCCACTTGCAGGTGCAGGGCAGCCGACGAGGGACAAAGATCGACCGACCAGAAGAGCCTCGGTGCCTCCGAGAAGCATTTGGCGGCAAAGCAGCGGCGACGACGTGATTGTGCGATCCTGCTGGATCCTGAAAAGAAAAACCATCAGCCGACAGCAGTGGGGTGAATTATTTGTCGGCAGGACAAGTTAACCCGCTGAACAGTTCCCGCGAGTCATTTCACTGTTGCTACGCAACGCAACGCGAAGTTTGGCATCAGCAGCCACTGATTCCTGCTGCTGCATGCTCTTCTGGCACGATCTGGCGAAACAATGAACGAAGCAAAGGCGCACTTGTGCGACTTGTTGTGCCATGAGCGCTGAAAATCAGAGACCCCCGCTCCTCCAGCGCGTCAATCAGTCAGAATCATCTCGATTTGCTGTAATCCCATCCATCAGCGATGCTCCCTGACCCCGCATCCGCAAGGCGGCCGCAACGTCAAACAGAGGTTAGAAATGTGATGAATGTGATTTGCCAAGGGCAAAGGCCGCCGCCGCCGGAGGAAAGATTTGGTCAGGGCCACAAAGCAGCAAGATTTGTCTCTCGCACGTTCGTGAATGTGCCTTTTCCTGTTACTGTCACAGTAGGTTGACGTCTTTGGATTCCTAGCAAAAAAAAAATTCGTGTCACATTGGACGTTGCAGCACTAGTTTCGCCTATTAAAAATATAGTAATTAAAAAAAAATTTGTCAGCCGAAGACTAATTCACGAAATGAATCTATTAAACTTAATTAGTTTATGATTTGACAATGTGGTGCTACAGTAAACATTTGCTAATGATGGATTAATTTACATTAATAGATTCGTCTTAGTAATTAGCATATGACCCTATAGTTAATTTTATAATTAGTTTATTTTTAATAGGCGAAACTAGTGCCGCAACGTACGATGTGGCAGACAAATTTTTTTTTGCGAGGAATCCAAACACCGATCATCAACCGGTTGCCTGATAGTAGTAGTCAACAACTGCTACTGTCCCCGTGTTGGACTCAGAAACAGTCAAGTACCAGACGTTCTGTAGCACACAGATTCTTTTCCGGTTGCAGATTGCAATAGGACGTGGTGATTACGCTACTATTGTGCCTGTCTTGAAGCTCGTACTCCTTGCACCTTGCGCTAACCTCTTCGGCAGAGACAGGTAAGTAGTGCATCATGGTTCATGGGCCTCGTGGACGTCCTATAACACTGCACGGCCGCGCAGTAGCGGTCACCAGTTCATGGAATTGGAATATGTTGTACGTATGGTAGAGGAGGGGCTTGATCTCGATGTCAACCAAACGCATCAGCGGCGAAATTTTTTTATTAATAACTCAATTAAATAAAAAATTTCATAAACAACACTGTCTATTTTTTTTGCAAAACTAACTCTTTTGCCGCGCCGTCCCCAATGGCGCGGCAAAAGCGTTAGCCGCGCCATGCATGGCGGCGCGGCAAAAGCGCCACCGTGGCACCGCCCGGCCACGCAGGCCCGCGTGGGCCCCGCTCGTCAGTTTGCCGCGCCAGGCGGGCTGGCGCGGCTAGTGCGTTTGCCGCGCCAGACGGGATGGCGCGGCAAAGCCGATCTAGATCTGGCTGTCGCGCCGAGCAGCAGCCTCCTCTTCATTCCTCTCTTCTCCTCCCAATCCAATTCAATCCAATCCAATCCAATCCATTCCATTTCATTCATCCTCTCTTCATCTCCCTCAATCAAACTTGTTCTCTCTGCACAAGAGGTATTTTGATCCATATTGTTGTTCTTTATCCATATTTGCAATGATGGATTGAACCATATTTTTCTAAGTTAGAGTTTGTATACAATATTTAGTTTGAAAATGTCGTGACGTTAGTTGTTAATTATTGATGGATTTGTTCATGTATTAGACTTTTTATATCTGTTTTGCTTAATATTTTGTTCAATTTGTGTACATTTTTTTGTGTAATATTTGTTAGGCCATTATGTAGATTTGTAATTAATCATGAATGTATGTGTAGTGTTGACATATTTTTTATTGTTAGGATGCCGCGATGTGGCAAAGCTAGTAAGGCAAGGTAAGATCGGTACATTGTTGATTTATTTGTCTGTTTTAATGAAGTAATTTTGTGTTATGTTCATTTGTTATTGCGTTGATGATTGTAGGCAGCCTCTCACGGGCAATGCCTTTGCCCGTTTGCCATTGCCTAGCGGTGTTCCGGTGCCCATGTGCTACTGCGGCGATGATTGTAAGGTCGCAATATCTGATGAGGAGCACACATACGGTCAGAGGTATTGGATGTGTGAGAATTATGCCTTTGACCCTACACCTAAACAGATCCGTATTGGACTGATGGTGAGAAGCTGATGGCGTGTTCTATACATGAATGACAAATCATTTATATTTTATTACCTAATTGACTTAGTCGTATTTTGCAGGAGCCTCCACCACTATGTGACTTCGAGCAGTGGATCGACACTGAGATGAAGCCGGAGGACAAGGAGTACATAGAGAGGATGAAAAAGTGGGTGTAAAACCATTTTAGGCCAGGGTTATAGTATGTCATTGCACACAAAATCCGTGGAATCCTGTTGTACGCTTCATCCCAACCACCCCAACGAATTGCAAGGGCGATCTGCTTCGCACGCCACGCCTTTCCATAAGTCACCTTATAGCCTGTGAATCCAAATATGGAGATAATCAATTTTGAAACAGATACGTCGGCGTCATCATCGACAAATGCCAAAATGCGCCGTGCAAGGTATGTTGCCGTCAATTGAGGATGTTCTTCTTGTCCCTTATTTGTAAAACAGGTATGCGGTTGTACTACTTTACTGATCCTCCACTTGCCATCAGTTCTCTTGCGAGCATTCAGCCTCCACGGACAACCAAGACTCAAACACTTGACGTGGTACCTCAAATTAATATCAGAATGGCTGACCGTGTACGGTCGATGATGATGCACAGCATAGTTCTGAAGAAAAAGCTTCAGCTCAGTCATAGTGTTGAAAATCATACCCTTCTGAAGAATCCAATCTGTATGGTTATGCAGTGTTTGCTTGCACAGATTCAATCCAATATCACAAACTGCCTGGTCCACCATACAGACATCCCTATAACTTGGAACGCCTCTAAAGTGCATGTTAACCGACCTCAATTGCTGCAGCTCTGTCTCAGTCAAAGGATCAAGCACAACATAATACCTCGCTTCGCTCAAACGCCTCCACAAATCAAAATTTGTATGATCCTCTGGTATATCAGTGACTAGTCTCCCTAGAGGATGCATATTCTGAGGAACCGGTTGTGGAATAGCACGAACCGGCTCAGGCATAGCAGAAATATAACTGTCCTCTTCTTCGTCATAATCTGAATCATCATCAGAATCATAGTTTTCATCAAACATTTGTGCCTCCTGCTCCTCCTGCTCCAGCCGCTCTAGGTCGGCCACATTAAAATCATTGTTTATTTGACCGACGTCAGCGTGGGCATTTTCAGATGGATACACCGTCTTCTGCGTGGGGTGACCATCAATGTCCATACTCATCGGAGATGCATCGTCATCATCCCCTACCTCATGTGCTTCACCTTCGTTGCCATCATTGGACGCCTCTGCCTCCTTCCTCCAACCGTCCTCTACCACGATCTCAGCCATGGTCGAATTGGATGCCATAACGAGCGTCTGGTATTTCGCCCAGTCAGCCTAGTTGCGCAAGGGCATCAACACATAGTTCGCCCTAATCTTGCCACTGTCAAATCTCCCTTTCAACGAGAAATCACCATCAAACTTCTCCTTCAGACGCAACATAAGCTTCGTAAAAGGAGGACGCTCATCAAATACTTCGAGTTGTTGTTCCATGTTATCATCAAACAACC
The DNA here is from genome assembly GCA_009763385.1 of Coix lacryma-jobi var. lacryma-jobi. Taxonomy (NCBI): domain Eukaryota; kingdom Viridiplantae; phylum Streptophyta; class Magnoliopsida; order Poales; family Poaceae; genus Coix; species Coix lacryma-jobi. Next base: position 24,815,350 of record CM019830.1, on the reverse strand, counting down.
CATCTCGTGTACTAACTGTGCCTCCATAAAACAATCTGAATACAGTGTCCATCTACAAAGTCAATAGTGGAACTAAGGTCAAGTGATGGTCTTCTCAAAAGTAAAGAATGGCGTAACTACTTACTAAGTTGGCTTCACTAACGTGTCTTCAGTAATATTTCGTCATACCCTAACTAAATACCCTAAAACCCTAACTAACATATCTTTACTAACACCCTATGTCACTAAGTAACTAACATAACCGAAATCACTAAACTAACTAAGTCCCTAACTACCTAACCCTAAGTCACTAACTACCTAACCCTAACTCACTAAACTAACCTATTTCACTAACCCTAAGTCACTAACTAACCCTAACTTATTAAACTACCTAACCTAACTCACTAACTAACATTTTGCTAACTAAATAACTAACTAACTTTGCAAAAAAAATAAAAACTAAAATGAACTAACAAACAAACCTGAGATTCAGGTGCTTGAGCTAGGGAGAGCGAACGGGGGGAGGGGGCTGGCCGCCGGCAAGCTCCACTGGCCGCCGGCGAGCTCCAATGGCCCCCGACGAGCACCACTGGCCACCGGCGAGGTGCCCTGTCCGGCCGGATGGAGGGCGGGGACGGGCGGCTGAGGCAGGGATGTCGGCGGGCGACGGGACGGCGGCGGCGGGCGACGGGATGGCGGCCGGGGGCGACGGGACGGCGGCGGCGGTGGCGAGGCAGGACGGGCGGGCGAGGAAGGAGGAGGAATGTCGGACCAGGATGTCAGAGATATCATCTATCGATGATTACTCCGACTAATCTAGGATGGCTTTAGAGATCCAAAGACTTATAACGAAGTGTACTTGGATTCGGACTCTAGTTTGTAACTTAGCCAAGTTGTAAAAGGAAGTCCTGTAATTAGAATAGGACTCCAATTTTGTAACCGGCTAGGACTCGGTCTGCGCTAAGGTTCACCCAGACATATAAGGGGAACCGGGCGCAGGCTCTAGATCATCGAACATTGAATCACAACAATACACAAGGTGCACACCACACTGGACGTAAGGTATTACGCTATTAAGCGGCCTGAACCAGTATAAATCGTTGTCCCTGTGTACTCGCCGAGTCCTACGAACGCCGATCCCCACCGAACAAATCGTCTGAGATTACTCAAGACGAGTTGCCGGTTAACAAACACCGACAGCTGGCGCGCCAGGTAGGGGCTTTCGGCGATTCGACGACCAAGAGCCCGGCGAACCACGACAACATGTTCTCGGCGGGGTCAATTTTCGTTTTCGGCTCATGGACTTGCATTGCGGATGATCAGGGAAAGCTGCACAGGTAGCTTGGCACTGAATCGAAGCTGCAAGCCACGCCAAAGACAGAAGATCTCGCCCAGAGCCTAGCAAATCTAGCAATCCAAGACCCGCAGAACCCTGGGGACCATGCAGAATCGCCCGACTCCTACTCCAACTCAAAGTCTGAAGCAAAGGACCCGGACACCAGCTATGGCATCACCTTTGGGCTGCGGAACTCTGCTGAAAACTTCCAGAACCTGATCAGTGCAAGATTCAAAGAGTATCAGCAGATACCTTTGACGGCAGCTCAGCAAAGACTCGTTTTCAGCTCTACCAAGGAGGGTAACATTGTCCATTGGCCAATTCAGCCTGCCCCGGCTAGAGTGGTTGGCACAATTGACCAGCAACTTCCATATCAGCACGGACATCAGCTCCCTTTTGAGGAACACGACTCCACAACGGAACTAATCTCCAGCACTTCTACTTTGGAATCAGTAACACCGGGATCATCAAACCAGGGCTACACTCGTGAAGTCTTCATGGCGGGGCATCAGTCATCTCTACGACCACCAACCCCACCAGATGTCTTTCAAGACGATGAAACTCTGAGTATGATTTCTGACAATGATCCGGAAGGACCCGGGGAAACCAAGTCCTTGAAAGTTGAAAGAATCCGAAGGAATCAAGCTAAGGAGGCCCGCAGAAGGCGAGCAACTCACCGCAAGGAAGCTGTAGATTGCTACAATGCACGACTAGAAGAGTACAACACCCGGAGGCGTCTGGAAGCAGAGGCAGAGCGTCAAGCTCGCACTGAAGAAAATCACTCCTAGGATGATCTTAACAGACGGCGCCCTGATTGTTCTCGCAACCTTGAACCTGAGTTCATGAGGGTCGCCGGCCATAAAGTCTTCCAGACTCCCTATCAAAACATACTAGCTCTAGCTACGGAGATGGGAGCCAAGACCAATCGCACCCCTGATGAAGAGCGACGACTGGTCATGCTTCAGACTACCGCACTCCAACTACGGGGGCAGAATCTTGAATCCCTAGCTGATGAGCAAGCTTCATCTCACCCGAGCCAAAGGCGGCCGGTTCAAGAGCGACTTGGTCGTATCCCAGTGAGGAGTCATCTGGGCCACCGAGTACCCGACCAAGCTGAGGGAGGAGCCGAATCTTCATACAGAGGAATCGCAGTTGCAGCATCCGACGCAGTTGATCGCTTCCCCTGCTTTTCCCAAAGGCTTCGAGCAGTTTCGTTCCCGCGAAAATTCAAACCCGGGAATTACTCAAAGTACGACGGGAAGACAGAACCTAAACGGTGGCTCAGGCTGTATGCTCAAGCAGTCTAGCTAGCGGGTGGAAGCAACAACGTCAAAGCACTCTACCTCCCAATGGCTCTAGAGACAATGCCGCTTGCTTGGTTTGACAGGCTTAAACCCGAGTCCATCGACTCCTGGGAACAACTACATCGTATCTTCGTTGAAAACTTTGCTGGTGTCCCAGAGAGATCAGATCCCCGGACTAAGCTCAGAACCTGCAAGCAACAGAAAAACGAATCAATGCGGGAGTACTATAGGCGATTCTCAGAAATCCGCTCTACAGTATCCGACATTACAGACAGAGAAGTAATTGACCTTTTTGGCAACGGTATTTGCGAAAGGTACAATTATAAAGATTTCATCAAGCAGGACCCGACCACCGCTGACGAGTTCCATCGGGCTGTAAACTCCATGATGGCGACAGAGGAACGCACACGGAATGCTTCCCCGATAGAAACATGCAAGGTGATCGAGGAAACAACCTCAAAGGCAACCAGACACCGCAGCAAAACACCCGGAAAAGGGCAGGAGATAATACTGTTGCTGCCATGGAGCCTCAGAAGAAGGGAAACAAGTCGTTCACCTTTGATGACTTACTCGACGGACCTTGCCCCTTCCATCCGAAAGGTGGACATCAAGCAAGGCACTGCCGACAGCTCAAGGAGCGGGGCTTGAACTCTGACTTCAACAAAAACAAGAAAGACAAAGGCAAGAAGACAGCTGAGGACCCTCATCAGGACGCCGGTGGCTTTCAGCACCCCAAAGGAAACATTAATGTCATCTTTGGGGGAGTAACTACCAGTGACAGCAAGAGGATTCAGAAGCTTTCCCTGCGAGAGATTATGTCTACTGAACCAGCGACACCCAAATACCTCGACTGGTCCGAACATCCGATTAATTTCTCCAGAGCAGATCATTGGACCAGTGTTTCCAATGCAGGGCTTTACCCGCTAGTTTTGGATCCCACGGTCGCTGGATATACACTTGGTAGGGTACTCATCGATGGCGGAGCAGGCCTCAATGTCATCTTTGCAAGCACCCTACGAAAGATGAATCTAGATCTTGCAACCCAGCTCACACCATCAACCGCTCCCTTCTATGGCATAGTACCCGGAAAAGCAGTTGTACCACTCGGAAGGATCATACTACCCGTCACATTTGGAACTCTGACCAATTACCGAATGGAGTACATCAGTTTCGAGGTAGCCGACTTCGAATCATCGTATCACGCCATATTCGGGCGACCTGCTATTGCCAAGTTTATGGCAGTACCTGTGGCAGAACCGCCTAAGTTAAGTGGCCCACATGCACCCATCATTGTCTCAAAGACCTTTGATCGGCATGCATGAGTTCCAAATGACTTAAGGGATCTGTCGGGTGTCCTCGGGAAACCCGAATCATCCACGTTTATCTTTCTTCCAGGATATTCCTTTGTCCAGCATCACAGTATTACAACAGTTTTATAGATACGAGAAATATCAGAGTAAAGCGGAAAGATTACACAAAATAGATTAAAACTTAAGTGTTAAGTTTACAAACCATAGGTTCTTAATATTACATAAAAGTTCGGAACTTCATAATATACATAAACCATCACATGAAGCACTTGCCCAAGGTTACTCATCAACATCATCATCACTCTCCTCCACGAGAGTGAAGAAACACTGGCCATCAAAGGGATGGTCAACTGGCTCACCTGCAACAAGGGTTAACAAACCCTGAGTACAAAAGTACTCAACAAGACTTAACCGACTAGAAAGAGATGAAAACTCAGGTATGCTGGCTAAAGGGATTCAAGGTAAGGCTTTAGCAAGAACAAAGTTTTTTTTCTTTTGCATAAAAGCTTACTAGAGTAACTCCTATATCCAAAATTTTATTCAAGATTCATATTCAAGATTTCCTAAGGATTTTTCAAACATTTAAAACATATCTCTGATCAAAATCCTTTTCTCAAGATTCATTCATTACTACGGTGCAGGTCAGTGGATTGAGGCTCCATATCCGAGGAAACACGGCGATTCGAATCGATTATACCCAGCTGGGGATTCAGTACCACACGATATATGTAGAACTTAATCTTGCATATATCAACCCTTACTATAGATCCTCCTATACAAGAACGGGTCCAGCGTCACCCGAGAGTACAGTACACCTCGAACCCGACTATCTCATAGCCCCGAGGGTACACGCTACTCCCGCCATCTCTCCACTCCCAGTACGCGGTTATCCGTTCTCAGTATTGGAATAGCTATAGACCAGGCTTACCATTGTATGTGGGCTGTACTCAAAAGTCTCAACCTAGCAGGCCAACAACGGTAAGGTCCTATGTAGAATAGCGTTACATCAAGACTCCTCTCTTGATGTAAGCTACCATAGAGATTATACCAACATTGAAAATATAACCACATTGTCGGGAAGTGTGAAAAAGCAAGTCTAAGCATTTCTACTGTTTGTGTAAAACAGGTATCAGGGTTTGGTATAACAACAAGGTAAATCATGCATCAACAGGTTTAAAACATTTATTTGATAAACAGCTAATGCATCAAATTATAAAGAAAAGTGTAATTGCGAAATTCAAGGGATTGGTTTAAATGCACCGGGGCTTGCCTTGAAAAACAGCGAAGTCCGGCAACTCAGACGAGACGGGAAGATCTACACCCTCAGAGGAAACCCACTGAGAAACAGGCTCTTCCGGAACGGAGTCTACACGAATAAATGCATATGCATGATCAATGAGATGCTTTGACATGAACATGGTAAAGATGAAAATTGTCCAAGCTATCAACAATTACTTGAGTACAACTTTCCTTCATGAAAAGGAAGGAAACTAATTTGATTAATAAATCTTTAAAACTACTAAGCATTTCTTATCATTATCATAAAGCAAGACTACATAATTAATAAATGACAAAGAACAATGAACACATAGAAAACCTTAACCAGGGAGCATTTCATGCTAGATTCCCATTGGTTGTCAAACAAATCCAAAATCACAAAAACCTAAATGATTATTCTTTTCTATTCATTTGTATAAGCCTATAAATAGCTTTTACTTATAAAACAATTATATTAATTCAAACAGAGATGAAATTAAACATAAAGGTAGACATGACCAAAATAAACTTGCATTTCAAATTTCATGATTTTTGGACAAACACAGAAAATTACATAAATCATCAAAGTTGCATTTATTAATTAAAGTACAGATTTAATGACTATAGCAAAAGTACTCAAAACACATGTTTTATAATTTTTATATTAGCACAGACATGCTATCATCTATCATGTCAAATTTCATAAAAAACAGAGCTATAGATTAATTATAGCAAAAATAACAAAACTGATTACTGTGCATAAAACCAGAAAAAGAAAAACTTGAACGAACCCAAACTGGGCTTTCGGCCCAAGCCAACTCGGCCCAACGTGGCGCGAGCGCACGATGGTGAGTGCGAACGCATTCGCTCTAGGCTCGGCGCGAGCGAGACAACGCCCGAGGGTTCGCTCGAGACCTGGCTCCCGCGAGACAGCGCCCGAGGGTCCGCTCGAGGCCTATCTCGACCGAGACGATAAACACCAGACACCCGTCCGAGGCCTGACCCTCGGCTCGGGCGAGGACGGAAAAAGCTCGTCCGTCCGAGGCCTATCTCGGGCGGAACGGTGAACACGTTCGCCCGAGGCTCGGCTCGAGCGAAGCGGAGGAGGCGCCTGCTCGAGGCATAGCTCGAGACGTGAGCACGTGTCCCCATGTCCGCTCGAGACCTGGCTCGAGCGAGACGGAGCGCCCTGACAGCTTTGCAGAAAAGCCCTTCGGCTTACGCGAAACTAACCCGCAGTCCAAGGCGCTATTCACCTGAGTCTGGGACTTTGCAACCAACACCCTGGAAGATCTTATCTTTACAAACGCGAGGTCCCTGGCCATGGCCCGAGCGTACGACGGCGAACCGAGCGGCGACCGTCCTTACGCCGGCCAACTCCGGCCGTTAGAGACTTAACTAAGGCGAGCATCAGCACCGACAAGCCAAACGCGGCCGAAAGAACCCCTAAACCCTAACCCTACTGCTCCGGCGAGGTCTGGCCACGCACGGCGGCGATCCGAATCGTGGCGGAACTGTTCCGGCGAACTCAGGCCGATAGCAGTAGAACGGAGGGGCTAGGAAGATCCAGTAGCTCACCCTGAAGACGATGGTGCGGATGGTTTAGATGGAGCAAGCTCGGAAGATAGACGACCACGGTACAGCGGCGATCGGCGGAGAACTCCGGTGAAGATGGCGCTGTTCCGACGAGACCTGGGCATTAGACATGGAACCATCAAGCCGATGAGTTCACAGGGATCACGGTGAAGCAATAACACAAGAGAAAGTGGTCGAACAGATGCTCGGTTGAGCTGACCACTGCAGACCCGAGCTCGGCGGCGATTCCAAGACCGGCGGAGAGGATTCCGGCGAGTGCGAGCTCTCTGAGGTGTTAGAGATGGAGAGGTAAAGTCCGGGAGGTGCGCAAGGTAACAAGGTACTTATAGGTGCGGTGAATTGGGATGAGATCAAGCAGAGACGATCAATTTTGGATTGGGATCAAGATGGTGCTCGTCGGTGCACCGGTGGCAAACGGCGACGGCGAGCGCAGGAGAAGGTGCCACGACGCGAGAGAGCTGGCCAGAAGGTGCGCAACCTCGCCACGGTCACGGTCGTGTGCGGGTTCGGGAGAGATCGGCGTCCACGCGCGCTCTCGGGTGACCAACAGATCACCCCCTCCCTGCCGCCATGAACAGGGACAAGAACATATCCTCTCCCTTTCCCCTTTCTACCCTTCTCTAATTAAAATTACTTTAAAATTTTGAATAGAAGTTGAAAATATTCCAAAATATCAAATGCTCAGAATTTCAAACTGAACATCTTTTATTTTTGCAACACACCCAAATTTGACTTGCATTTTGAATTTGAGTTGAATTTGCAAAAAGGGATAAGAAGGACAAAATAGAACTTTCACAAATACTTTTGATTTTGCATGAACACTTGAAAAACTTTACACATCAAAGTTGTTCCTTGACAGAAATAGAACAACTTTGCTTTTTGAAACATACCCAAATTCTTTTTAGATTTTAATTTATAGAAAAGGGAACAAAATAGGATTTTGGGATTATTTAAACTATTAAAATGAATTTCAACCAAAATCTGCTCTATACCCCATTGATGACTTGAATCAAAATCCAAATACACCCTTGAGATATAAAACAAAGTTTGATTCAAAATTCACTGCTATATAAGAAATTACCATAAAACCCCTTTACTCAAACAAACACTATTCAAAAATCATGAAAGCATAACTAGAGATCAACTTAAACACTCTTTATCAACTAAGCATAACATCAAATGATAAACTTGTTTTAGTGAATGCAATACCAGGTTATCACTCAATTGAAATGCCAATGCATATGATGACATGTCAGGTTTTAGTTTGCTTAACACCGGAGTGTTACAGCTCCTTCCCCCTAAAAGAAATCTCGTCCCGAGATTTAACCTGAAGGCTAACTAATGGAAAAAGGAAATGTGTCAAGCACTTTTATTATTAACTATTACATAGAGCAGGGGATAGGTCATCATATTGTGACTTACAAGAACTAGACAGAAGATAGAAACTCAGGGAAACTATCTAAGAGAAACTCTTCTGACTCCCACGTGGCTTCATCTTCTGTGTGCTGACTCCATTGAACCTTGTAAAACCTAACAGTCTTTCTTCGAGTGACTCGATCTTTCTGGTCAAGAATCTTGACAGGATATTCTGTGTATGTCAGATCAGGTTCTAACTCAATTTCTTCCATATGAATGACATGATCAGGCACTTGAAGACATTTCTTTAACTGAGAAACGTGGAACACATTGTGAACTGCTGACAAATGTGATGGCAAATCAAGACGATATGCCACTTTTCCACATCTTCCAAGAATCTGATATGGACCTATATATCGAGGTGCTAACTTTCCTTTGATTCCAAAACGAGTGACTCCTTTCATTGGTGACACTTTAAGATAAACAAAATCTCCAACCTTAAAAGTAAGAGACCGACGTCTCTTATCAGCATAACTCTTTTGCCTAGATTGTGCTTTCTTCATGTTATCCTGAATTAACTTGACTTTTTCTTCAGATTCTCTGACTAAGTCAACTCCAAACAAACTATGCTCTCCAGGTTCCGACCAATTCAAAGGTGTTCTACACCTTCTGCCATACAAAGCTTCAAATGGTGCCATCTTAATACTTTCTTGATAACTGTTGTTATAAGAGAATTCTGCTAATGGTAAACATTCATCCCATTTCTCTGAGTAACTAAGCACACAAGATCTTAACATATCTTCTAAAATCTGATTAACTCTTTCAGTTTGACCCCCTGTCTGCGGATGATAAGCTGTGCTATGTAGAAGTTTAGTGCCCAAGGATTGATGTAAACGTCTCCAGAAAACATTAACAAACTGTGTTCCTCTATCTGACACAATAGTCTTTGGAACACCATGCAAACTCACAATTCTGTCAATATAAATCTTGGCATAGCTAGATGCAGGATACGCGGTCTTAACTGGTATGAAATGTGCTGATTTGGTCAGACGATCAACAATAACCCATATGGAATCAAATCCTTTTGAGGTCTTTGGTAAACCCACTATAAAATCCATGCTAATGTCATCCCATTTCCCAGATGGAATCGACAAAGGTTGTAACTCTCCAGCTGACCTAAGATGAACTGCCTTCACTTTTCGACAAATGTCACATCTGGCTACATAACTGGCAATCTCAAGTTTCATCTTAGTCCACCAGAATCTTTGTTTCAGATCCTGATACATTTTGTTGCTGCCTGGATGTACTGATAATCTGGTTGCATGTGCTTCATCAAGTATCTGTTTTCTGAGCTCAGGAACCTTCGGAACTACTAACCGATTCTTGAACCAAATTACTCCGGATTCATCTATAGTGAAATCAGAATTTTGCTCACACTGAATCTTCTTTTTCAGATGGATCATACCCTTGCTTTCTTTCTGAGCTGCAAAGATCTGATCTTTTATAGATGACTGAACTAGTATATTTGCAAGATTTCCTTGTGAAACCATCTCGAGATTTAATTTCTCAAACTCATGACACAAAGTAAGATCTATTGACTTGACTTTCAAGCAATTGCAATGACTCTTTCGACTGAGTGCATCTGCTACTACATTAGCTTTGCCTGGATGATAGTGTACCTCAATATCATAATCTTTTATCAATTCTAACCATCTCCTTTGTCGCATATTCAACTCAGACTGAGTAAAAATATATTTCAAGCTCTTATGATCAGTGTATATGTGACACATGTTTCCCAACAGATAATGTCGCCAAATCTTCAGAGCATGAACTACAGCTGCCAATTCTAAGTCATGTGTAGGATAATGCTCTTCATGCTGTTTAAGTTGTCGTGACGCATAAGCAATAACTCTACCTTCTTGCATCAGTACACACCCAATTCCCTTGCCTGAAGCATCACAATAAACATCAAAGGATTTCTCAATGTCTGGTTGGGCTAACACTGGGGCAGTTGTCAACAACTTTTTCAGAGTTTGGAAAGCTTCTTCACATTCAGATGACCACACAAACTTAGTGTCATTCTTCAATAATGTTGTCATTGGTTTAGAGATCTTGGAGAAGTCAGGGATAAATCTACGATAATACCCTGCTAATCCTAAGAAACTCCGAACTTGATGCACTGAAATTGGTGACTTCCAGTCAAGAACTTCTTGAACTTTGCTTGGATCCACTGCAACACCTTCTGCTGATAGGATATGACCCAAAAACTGAACTTCATCTATCCAGAACTCACACTTACTAAACTTAGCATATAACTGATGTTCTCTCAGACGAGTCAACACTATTCTGAGATGTTCTGCATGTTCTTCTTTGGTTTTGGAATAGATGAGAATGTCATCAATAAACACAACCACGAACTTATCCAGTTCTGGCATAAACACTGAGTTCATCAAGTACATGAAATGTGCTGGGGCATTAGTCAGACCAAAGGACATGACTAGATATTCATACAGACCATATCTGGTAGTGAATGCTGTTTTAGGTATATCTTGTGGCTTAATCTTGATCTGATGATATCCTGATCTCAAATCTATCTTCGAGAATACTTTTGCACCGGCAAGTTGATCAAAGAGTAGATCAATGCGGGGCAAAGGATACTTGTTCTTGATTGTTACTTCATTCAAAGGACGATAGTCAACACATAACCTCAAAGTTTTATCCTTTTTCTTCACAAAGATTGCTGGGCAACCCCATGGTGATGAACTAGGTCGAATGAAACCTTTATCTAGCAATTCTTGCAACTGGGTTTTCAATTCTGCTAACTCTTTTGGTGGCATTCTATAGGCTCTTCTGGATATAGGTGCTGTTCCTGGTTTGAGTTCTATTTCAAACTCCACATTACGATCAGGTGGCAGACCAGGTAAATCTTCCGGAAAAACATCTGGAAACTCACAGACTACTGGAATGTCCTTAACTGCCTTAACAAAAGCAGCATATACTTGCTCAACTGCTCTCTTAAGAGTAGGAAGATGGACGAGAAGTTGAGATTTGCTATTAGGTAAGTTGAGCTTAACTGTTCTATTCAGGGTGTCTATTACTGCACCTCTCTGGCTCATCCAGTTCATACCCAAGATCACATCTATACTTGGATCTTTTAAAACTATCATAGAGGTTGGAAATATATATCCACCCAAATCTATGGGTACCTGATGTACCATTTCCTTAGTACACAGTCGACCCCCTGGTGACTGTATAAAGAACTCAACTTTGGTTTCACCAACAGGTATTTTATGTTTTTCCGCAAATGCTTTATTCATGAAAGTATGTGATGCACCAGAATCAAAAAGTATAACTGCTGAATGTTGAGCAACAGGGAACATACCAAGCATGACAGGGTCTCCTTCAGGAATGGCTTCAACCTGAGTATAATAAACCTTGCCTGTCTTTTGAGTACCCTTACTCTTCTGAGTGTTCTGTGCATTCCCCTTGTTCTGGTTCACTTGCGGATTTCCCACTGTTCTTGGCACATTAACATTAGGAACATTCTGCTTTGGATATGGACAATCACGAGAGAAATGTCCAGCCTTTCCACAGTTGAAGCAAGGATAAATGGTAGCTTGTGGCACTGGTGGACGATTGACAACAACATTCGGCTGCCGTTGAACATTGAAAGGCATAGCAGGTCTTGTAAAGGTCCTCTGAAAATTCTGCTGCTGAGGTGGGACGATACTGTGGACGATAAGAGGGACGGAACTGCTGAGCTGGATGATACACAAGTCTCTGACGCTTCTTGTTGCCGCCAGATGATCCAGATCCTGACACAATTCCCTTCTTCTTTTTGGCCTCTTTATGCTTGCGGTTCTTATCTTCACTGGATATAGCAACATTCACGACTTCATGATAAGACAGATTACCACAAGTTGTCATCATAGATTGCAGCTTTGTATTCAACCCTCTCATGAAACATGCCTTCTTCTTGGCATCAGTGTTGACCTGATCAATAGCATACTGCGATAGATGATTGAACTTCCCAATGTACTGCATAACTGGTTCATCTCCCTGACGTAGAGCTAAGAACTCTTCAAGCTTCATGTTCATAACCCCCTCTGGAATATAATGAGCTCTGAAAGCTTCCTTGAATTCAGCCCAAGTGATTCGGTGTCCAGCTGGTTGTACAGCTAAAAGATTTGCCCACCACACACCTGCGGCTCCTCGAAGTTGCTGTGCTGCAAAAGCGGGTTTCTGAACCTCAGTACAGTTGATAAGACTGAACTTTTGTTCCATGGTACGTAGCCAGTCATCAGCTTCAAGAGGCTCGTCAGCTTTGGTGAACACTGGAGGACGAGTATCTGTGAAATCAACATATGTTGCCTCCTCTCTATGGTTATGACCACGACCATATTGACCAGCATTCTGGTTCTGAGCTAACAGAGTTGTTGTATTGACTAATGCTGCAATCGCGTCAGCCAACGTAGGTGGAACTGGTGGTGCGTTAGGGATATCATCCCCACCACGAGAAGAATTAGCTCCATGAGTGTTAACAGGCATCTGTTTAAAACAAACCATACCTTAGATAACAGTCATATATAACCATCATACACCATATCATGCATAACATGTTTCAAGTTATTTATCATACAAGTCCGCTCTAGGGCAGGACTACTGAAAACACTATCTTACATAGCTGATCATATCAGAAAAGGTTTTCTGACTAACTAAGCTACAAAGTCAGGAAAGATCACGCTATGATACATCTCATGTTTCTGGTTTTATTACTCTCCTTCAGAAACAAACTCATGCTCCACAGGCTCTACTTCCTCATCTTCTTCTTCCTCTTCTTCTTCTTCTTCTGCTTCATTTTGAGTAGTTGGTGGCGTAGCAGGTTCTGGCTGTAAACGTGCTGTCAACTCCTCCACGTACCTGTGTAACTCAACATGATGTGCTTCCATAAGGTTTTGATTATCTCTCATGACATCAACTCGGGCTCGTGCCCGATTCCTCTGCTCGACAGCCTTTCTCCACTTACACTCATACTCCTGGTGTTGCTCATGATGATACTGCAACTGTTCATTTAGCTCTTCTCTCTCTCTAGAATCTCTCATCCTTTCACCATTTGCTCTTGCCAACTCCATGTATAAGCGGTCTACTTCCGCCTGAAGTTGTGATGTAGCGCTGTTGCTACTTTCACCTTCTTCATAAGTAACCTCGGGTTGGTTACTTCCTACACTTTCATCCTCTCTTGGGGCAAGAACATGCCGAGGAACACCACGTGGTCCGGTACACTTGCGTGCAGTCTGCCTGGTACGGGCCATCGGCTAAAATATATTTTGAATTTTAGAACTATATAAGTTCCAAGATTAAGAAACAGAGTTTTTAGAATTAAACAACATACTAACTCTACTCTTTCTTAGATAAACCTTTAAGAGGGAAAGTTAATTACAGGTTGATAATCATGATGCATGAACGAACTTACGAACAAAACATTAAACAAACAATTAATCACATAAACTAGCCACTCAACATATAAGTGGATAAATTTTCCTTTTATAAATAGGGCAATATAATAAACATTGTTCCTTAGATTATACATATCACCATAGCTATACTAAGAACATGTTCCTTTGAATTAAAACTTAGGTCTAAAGAAAGAATTAGGGCAAGTCAGAAGCATAAGAAAAGTCTAGAAGCAACTTGGACTCAAATTACTTCAAAATTTAATTTGACTCAAAACTTTTGAAGTTTTCAAAAATGAATACTGTTATACTTTCTAAAGGAATAAGCTCTGATACCAGTCTGTGGCAGAACCGCCTAAGTTAAGTGGCCCACATGCACCCATCATTGTCTCAAAGACCTTTGATCGGCATGCATGAGTTCCAAATGACTTAAGGGATCTGTCGGGTGTCCTCGGGAAACCCGAATCATCCACGTTTATCTTTCTTCCAGGATATTCCTTTGTCCAGCATCACAGTATTACAACAGTTTTATAGATACGAGAAATATCAGAGTAAAGCGGAAAGATTATACAAAATAGATTAAAACTTAAGTGTTAAGTTTACAAACCATAGGTTCTTAATATTACATAAAAGTTCGGAACTTCATAATATACATAAACCATCACATGAAGCACTTGCCCAAGGTTACTCATCAACATCATCATCACTCTCCTCCACGAGAGTGAAGAAACACTGGCCATCAAAGGGATGGTCGACTGGCTCACCTGCAACAAGGGTTAACAAACCCTGAGTACAAAAGTACTCAACAAGACTTAACCGACTAGAAAAGAGATGAAAACTCAGGTATGCTGGCTAAAGGGATTCAAGGTAAGGCTTTAGCAAGAACAAAGTTTTTTTTTTCTTTTGCATAAAAGCTTACTAGAGTAACTCCTATATCCAAAATTTTATTCAAGATTCATATTCAAGATTTCCTAAGGATTTTTCAAACATTTAAAACATATCTCTGATCAAAATCCTTTTCTCAAGATTCATTCATTACTACGGTGCAGGTCAGTGGATTGAGGCTCCATATCCGAGGAAACACGGCGATTCGAATCGATTATACCCAGCTGGGGATTCAGTACCACACGATATATGTAGAACTTAATCTTGCATATATCAACCCTTACTATAGATCCTCCTATACAAGAACGGGTCCAGCGTCACCCGAGAGTACAGTACACCTCGAACCCGACTATCTCATAGCCCCGAGGGTACACGCTACTCCCGCCATCTCTCCACTCCCAGTACGCGGTTATCCGTTCTCAGTATTGGAATAGCTATAGACCAGGCTTACCATTGTATGTGGGCTGTACTCAAAAGTCTCAACCTAGTAGGCCAACAACGGTAAGGTCCTATGTAGAATAGCGTTACATCAAGACTCCTCTCTTGATGTAAGCTACCATAGAGATTATACCAACATTGAAAATATAACCACATTGTCGGGAAGTGTGAAAAAGCAAGTCTAAGCATTTCTACTGTTTGTGTAAAACAGGTATCAGGGTTTGGTATAACAACAAGGTAAATCATGCATCAACAGGTTTAAAACATTTATTTGATAAACAGCTAATGCATCAAATTATAAAGAAAAGTGTAATTGCGAAATTCAAGGGATTGGTTTAAATGCACCGAGGCTTGCCTTGAAAAACAGCGAAGTCCGGCAACTCAGACGAGACGGGAAGATCTACACCCTCAGAGGAAACCCACTGAGAAACAGGCTCTTCCGGAACGGAGTCTACACGAATAAATGCATATGCATGATCAATGAGATGCTTTGACATGAACATGGTAAAGATGAAAATTGTCCAAGCTATCAACAATTACTTGAGTACAACTTTCCTTCATGAAAAGGAAGGAAACTAATTTGATTAATAAATCTTTAAAACTACTAAGCATTTCTTATCATTATCATAAAGCAAGACTACATAATAATAAATGACAAAGAACTAATGAACACATAGAAAACCTTAACCAGGGAGCATTTCATGCTAGATTCCCATTGGTTGTCAAACAAATCCAAAATCACAAAAACCTAAATGATTATTCTTTTCTATTCATTTGTATAAGCCTATAAATAGCTTTTACTTATAAAACAATTATATTAATTCAAACAGAGATGAAATTAATCATAAAGGTAGATATGACCAAAATAAACTTGCATTTCAAATTTCATGATTTTTGGACAAACACAGAAAATTACATAAATCATCAAAGTTGCATTTATTAATTAAATCATGGATTTAATGACCATAGCAAAAGTACTCTAAACACATGTTTTATAATTTTTATATTAGCACAGACATGCTATCATCTATCATGTCAAATTTCATAAAAAACAGAGCTATAGATTAATTATAGCAAAAATAACAAAACTGATTACTGTGCATAAAACCAGAAAAAGAAAAACTTGAACGAACCCAAACTGGGCTTTCGGCCCAAGCCAACTCGGCCCAACGTGGCGCGAGCGCACGATGGTGAGTGCGGACGCGTTCGCTCTAGGCTCGGCGCGAGCGAGACAACGCCCGAGGGTTCGCTCGAGGCCTGGCTCCCGCGAGACAGCGCCCGAGGGTCCGCTCGAGGCCTATCTCGACCGAGACGATAAACACCAGACACCCGTCCGAGGCCTGACCCTCGGCTCGGGCGAGACGGAAAAAGCTCGTCCGTCCGAGGCCTATCTCGGGCGGAACGGTGAACACGTTCGCCCGAGGCTCGGCTCGAGCGAAGCGGAGGAGGCGCCTGCTCGAGGCATAGCTCGAGACGTGAGCACGTGTCCCCATGTCCGCTCGAGACCTGGCTCGAGCGAGACGGAGCGCCCTGACAGCTTTGCAGAAAAGCCCTTCGGCTTACGCGAAACTAACCCGCAGTCCAAGGCGCTATCCACCTGAGTCTGGGACTTTGCAACCAACACCCTGGAAGATCTTATCTTTACAAACGCGAGGTCCCTGGCCATGGCCCGAGCGTACGACGGCGAACCGAGCGGCGACCGTCCTTACGCCGGCCAACTTCGGCCGTTAGAGACTTAACTAAGGCGAGCATCAGCACCGACAAGCCAAACGCGGCCGAAAGAACCCCTAAACCCTAACTCTACTGCTCCGGCGAGGTCTGGCCACGCACGGCGGCGATCCGAATCGTGGCGGAACTGTTCCGGCGAACTCAGGCCGATAGCAGTAGAACGGAGGGGCTAGGAAGATCCAGTAGCTCACCCTGAAGACGATGGTGCGGATGGTTTAGATGGAGCAAGCTCGGAAGATAGACGACCACGGTACAGCGGCGATCGGCGGAGAACTCCGGTGAAGATGGCGCTGTTCCGACGAGACCTGGGCATAAGACATGGAACCATCGAGCCGATGAGTTCACAGGGATCACGGTGAAGCAATAACACAAGAGAAAGTGGTCGAACAGATGCTCGGTTGAGCTGACCACTGCAGACCCGAGCTCGGCGGCGATTCCAAGACCGGCGGAGAGGATTCCGGCGAGTGCGAGCTCTCTGAGGTGTTAGAGATGGAGAGGTAAAGTCCGGGAGGTGCGCAAGGTAACAAGGTACTTATAGGTGCGGTGAATTGGGATGAGATCAAGCAGAGACGATCAATTTTGGATTGGGATCAAGATGGTGCTCGTCGGTGCACCGGTGGCAAACGGCGACGGCGAGCGCAGGAGAAGGTGCCACGACGCGAGAGAGCTGGCCAGAAGGTGCGCAACCTCGCCACGGTCACGGTCGTGTGCGGGTTCGGGAGAGATCGGCGTCCACGCGCGCGCTCGGGTAATCAACAGATCACCCCCTCCCTGCCGCCATGAACAGGGACAAGAACATATCCTCTCCCTTTCCCTTTCTACCCTTCCCTAATTTAAAATTACTTTAAAAATTTTGAAAAGAAGTTGAAAATATTCCAAAATATCAAATGCTCAGAATTTCAAACTGAACATCTTTTATTTTTGCAACACACCCAAATTTGACTTGCATTTTGAATTTGAGTTGAATTTGCAAAAAGGGATAAGAAGGATAAAATAGAACTTTCATAAATACTTTTGATTTTGCATGAACACTTGAAAACTTTACACATCAAAGTTGTTCCTTAACAGAAATAGAACAACTTTGCTTTTTGAAACATACCCAAATTCTTTTTAGATTTTAATTTATAGAAAAGGGAACAAAATAGGATTTTGGGATTATTTAAACTATTAAAATGAATTTCAACCAAAATCTGCTCTATACCCCATTGATGACTTGAATCAAAATCCAAATACACCCTTGAGATATAAAACAAAGTTTGATTCAAAATTCACTGCTATATAAGAAATTACCATAAAACCCCTTTACTCAAACAAACACTATTCAAAAACATGAAAGCATAACTAGAGATCAACTTAAACACTCTTTATCAACTAAGCATAACATCAAATGATAAACTTGTTTTAGTGAATGCAATACCAGGTTATCACTCAAATGAAATGCCAATGCATATGATGACATGTCAGGTTTTAGTTTGCTTAACACCGGAGTGTTACAGTACCCCACTACCCGTACCTCTTATTGAAGATGCCGGGTCCTAAAGGAATCTTAACCTTCAGAGGTGACTTGAAGCGGTCATTTGATTGCGACACAGAGGCTGTCCAAATCGCTGAAAAAGCTCAACTCGCCCTGGAAGTACAAGAACTCGCTCAGATGGTGCATAATACTCAGCCTGGAGATTCGGAAATCCCAACCAAAAAGGCGGGTACTATCCAACCATCAGCAGAGGTATCCACAAAGACTATTGATCTGGAAACTGGCGATTCCTCCAAGACAGCGGTCATCAGTGCTCACCTATCTGAAGAATAGGAACTCACGCTCACCAAGTTCCTTAGAGAAAACAAAGACATATTTGCTTGGAAACCAGCAGACATGCCTGGGGTCCCAAGGAACTTGGCCGAGCACAAATTGGAGTTAAAGGAAGACTCTAGACCTATCAAGCAAAGATTACGACGATTCTCACCAGAGAAGAAAGAGTCAATCAAGAAGGAAATAGCCAAGCTACTCGCGACCGGATTCATCAGAGAAATCCTTCACCCCGAGTGGCTAGCTAACCCAGTGCTTGTCAAGAAGAAGAACTCTGCTGAGTGGCGCATGTGTGTTGACTACACAGATCTCAACAGGCATTGTCCAAAGGATCCTTTCGGATTACCAAGGATAGACCAAATAGTTGATGCCACCGCAGGCTCCGCCTTACTCTCCTTTCTGGATTGTTACTCCAGGTACCATCAGATCGCCCTCAAAGAAGAAGACCAACCCAAGACATCGTTCATTACTCCTTTCGGAGCATACTATTACAAAACCATGTCTTTTGGACTGAAGAACGCGAGGGCAACCTATCAACGTGCCATCCAAGATTGTCTAGGCGATCAGATTGGCCGCAATGCAGAAGCCTACGTGGATGATGTGGTCATAAAAACAAAGGATCCGACTACCCTGATATCAGACCTAGAGGAAACCTTCAACCGATTACGTGCGTATCAATGGAGACTCAATCCAACCAAATGCGTCTTCGGGGTACCCTCAGGACAGTTACTCGGATTCCTTGTTAGCCATCGAGGCATCGAGGCTAGTCAAAAGCAAATTACAGCCATCATCAATATGAAACCACCTACCTCCGCCAGAGATGTTCAGAAACTCACTGGGTGCATGGCTGCGTTAAATCGATTTATCTCGCGGCTAGGAGAAAAGGGGTTACCTTTCTTCAAACTACTTAAAGTCGGTGACAAATTTCAGTGGACGGAAGAAGCGGACAAGGCTTTTGAACAACTCAAAGGCTATCTTACCAATTCACCCATACTGACGCCGCCGGAGCCCAGCGAACCAATGATGTTGTATATCGCAGCTACCACACACGTTGTGAGTACTGCAATTGTGGTGGAGCGTAAAGACGACAAGCACATCTACAACACCCAACAACCAGTTTACTACATCAGCGAGGTACTCTCCGACTCGAAGGTCAGGTATCCGCAAGTACAGAAACTGCTCTATGCATTACTCATATCCTCAAGAAAGCTACGACACTACTTCGAAGCTCATGAGATCACGGTAGTCACGAATTTTTCTTTAGGAGAAATCCTCCACAACCATGACGCTACCGGAAGAATTTCCAAGTGGGCAGTTGAATTAGGGGCTTTCAACATAAAGTTCACTCCCAGGAAAGCTATCAAGTCACAGGCTCTAGCTGATTTCGTCGCCGAGTGGACAGAAATACAGCAGATTCAAGACAACACTATTCCTGATCATTGGAAAATGTACTTCGATGGGTCCTTAAAACTTGGAGGAGCAGGAGCAGGAGTCCTTCTTGTATCACCTGCTGGCGAACAGCTCAAATACGTTCTGCAAATATTGTGGCCGGCCACCAACAATGAAGCAGAGTACGAGGCATTACTTCACGGACTCAAACTAGCAGTCACTTTGTGTGGCAGAATCTCCCGGTAATGTGGCCCACCCGCACACGTCACTGTCTCCCCGAGCTCTAATGACTGTGCACATGTACCACATCACAGGAAAGATCTGTCGGGTGTCCCCGAGGGAACCCCGAATTATCCACGAGCCACAGGATCATCATCATGAAGGTTGAAATAATTACAACATTACAACATTTGATACAAAATACCATCGGAGTGCGGAAGCAAGATAGAAACCTTTATAAAAACACGAAGGTGTTACTTTTGGCATAAATATAACCGGCATCGAGCAAGCAGAATAGTATTACAGAACCATACTTAGGCGGAGTACCTAAGTTGGAGAAGAAGAACGACCAGATCACGTCAAGCCCACTGACACGATCATGATCAACGTCACTTAGGAGAAACCTGCAACAGGGGGTTAACAAACCCTGAGTACTGGGGTACTCAACAAGACTTACCCGACTAAAGAAAAAGGGAAGAAGACTCAGGAATGAGAGACTTAGGTAGTCAAGGTAAGGCTTAAGCAAGATCAAGTATTTTGCAGAAAAGCATTTTGAAATCCTTGTTTTATTTTTGAAAGAATTCCAGTATTTCTCAATTCTTCATTGTTCAAGATTCATTTTACCTTTCAAAAACATACCTAGTTGAGAACCACTCTCCGTTGACAGTTAGTGACCAAGTCTCCATAACCGAGGAGCAGCGTTAATCCGGATAAATAATACTCAGCTGAGGATCCCTATCCACACTGCATACGTAGCACCCAAGCTTGCATATGCCAACTCGTCTACCATGATTCCTCCAAGATTGGGCCCGGTCCTACGCCACCCGGAAGTACAGTACACCACTCCTATCCAGGTACGACGACCACGTGGGTACATGCTACTTCCGCCATCTCTCCACTCCCAGTGCGCGGTTGTCGGTCCAATAAAGGATTCCTCGGAGCCAGAGCTTTCCGAAGTATGTGAATAGTTGCAAGTCCTGGCCAGCAGGCCCCCATACGGATGGTCCCTAAATTTTTCTGTCAGAACCATACCTTGGTTATATCTCACCCAAGCGTAATGGTCCTGTCAGTTTTTCAACCCTGTCCCGGTCGGTGTCAACTGTTGAGTCCCGGACTACAACATGACGGCACCGTACGCTCGGACAACCTCTCCTCGCTGTTGACTAGGTACGGATCAGATACTTAGCCAACAGTCGGGGAGTAAAGCCAAATTCCCATAAAAATTCTTTAAGTGATCACACTTTTGAAAATGGCATTTTTATTGCAAATCTATTGTATAGCATCACTAAGCATTTTGCAAATAGTTTTTAAATAGGTCAGGTGGATATTCTGGTGGAGGTAAACAATGCAGGTAATAGGTTATCACACAACTCCTATAACCTAATGCAGTAGTTTAACTCAAAAGCATTTTTAAGAAAACTTGTGTAAAAAATGAGGTAGAGTTAAAATGCACCGGGGCTTGCCTTGAAGAGCAAAAAGGACAGGCTCGGGGTTGGCAGTGCAGGTGTCGGAGCTCGGGGTCGCCTCAGGGGTAGGTCCGTCAGCGGCTGCTTCGACTTTGACGCCTTCTCCTTCGGTCATTATACGGATGCAATGATGTATGCTTATGAGGATGCTGACATGAACAATACGGCACAGGATAAAACTACTGATTCTAGAGCATACTTTCTAATGCGAAAGTAACTTCTTAGTGTGGACATAAAGTTATTTATCTTTATCCCTAAGCAAAATTAATCAACCTACTAAGCATCATTTATCCGACCTAAACACAAATCATGCATGGCATCACAAACATCATAGACCAAAAGGGTGGGGGGGGTCTATGAACAGCAAACAATCCCAAAAATCACATCACAGGGCATACAACATGAATCCTACTTGATTTTCTATTTTTCCTAATTATTTAAAAAGGTCATTTTATGCAGTTGCTCCAAAATTTACCCAATTAATCTCATAAGTTCATTATGGTATAAATAGATGTCAAAACAAATTTCATAATTTTTGGAGATCATTAAGGTGCTCAATTAAAATCAGTCATTAATTAACAAAAGGCACTATTTACAATTAAAATAAATACCCAAACATCAACTTGCTCCAAAAGGCCTCAAAAATCTACCAGAGACTAAACGTGACATAACTAGCACATAAAAATTTATCTCATGATTTTTGGAGCTACACAGAATTTTCTAAAAATCTAAAACCATCCATTTCTTAATTAAAAGAAGGATTTTTCATTTTCTAATTTTTTGCAGAAAGGTAGAGTTTCTTATTTTTCTAAAATTTTACACGGTTGAAGGAGCATACCATATTTTTCTCACGATTTAAGGAACAACAGATTAATTCTCACAAAAAAAAGAAAACAGAACACTATTCACATTTTTCAGAAAAAAGAAAAGAGCACCGTGCTCCTTCTTCGCAGGGCTCGGGCGAATCGCGCGGCGGACCGTAGGGCTCGGGCGAATCGCAGGCGAGGCGAACGGCGGACCGGCCGCTCGGGGCTCGCGCTGGAAAGGCGAGGGTGGGGGAAGATTTGCGAGCTCACCGTGAGTCGGGAGGGAGGCTCGGCGAGGCGGTGCAGGGTTGGAGGAAGGAGCCCGACGGTGGAGGTGCTTCGGCGGAGCTCTCTGGCGGCGAGCGGCGCTCCGGCGGCTCTGTCCACCAAAAGGGATCACCGAGGGTGCGGTTAGGAACGTACTGAGGTGAGGAAGAGAGGGTAGGGGTCGGAGGGACGGAAGGAACACTCACGGCGGCGAATTTCTCGCTTAACCACAACGCGGCCGTTTGCCGGAGTTGGGGACGAAGCTCCTGCGCCGGCGAGAGGAGGGCGGAGGGGTGAAATTGGTTGTTCGGGAAGGTGGAGAAGCTCAAGGCGAAGGCGGTGGAGGGCTCGGCAGGCGCTGGGGTGGTCTGGTGGCCCGGATTGCCGTGGTGGCGCTGGTGGCGGCAATGGCGGAGGTTCGGCGGCTTTTATAATCGCGGGATGGAGCGGGAGGGGTCCGGGCGAGGGGTGAGGAGCATTCGCGCGGCATTAAAGGAGGTAGGGAGCAAGGTAGGGCGGCTCGGCATGGGCGGAGCTCGCGCGCGGCGCGGCGGCTTGCCGGCGGCCGGCAGCTGCGCGCTGTCCGTGGCCGTAGGGGAAAGAGGAGGGTAGGGTAGGGGATGGCGAGGCGGCGGTAGGTAGGGGCTCGGGGAGGTCGAGCGCCAGTGCTGGCCTCGGGCGACACGGACGCGGGTCAGTCGGGCTCGGCGAGGCTGACTCGGCGTGGACGGAGGTAGGGGACCGGAGAGGTCGAGCGCTTAGCGCTGGCCTCGGGCGACACGAACGCGGGTCAGCCGGGCTCGGCGAGGCTGAGGCTGCGCCGCCGTCGGCCGGGGCCCCCTTGCTTTAAGTCTTGTGCACAGAGACGTCATCCATTCCCAAATCTACCCCTTTCTGTATTTTTGAAATTACTCCCAAAACTTGAACTACACAAAGAAAACTCAAAACACCAAAGTTGCTCAAAACTTTGAGACCTACAACTTTGTCAACATAAACTTTTTCTGAAACTCAAAAGTTTTTGAGATAGTTTTAGAAAACCGAAAAGGGGACAAAATTGAAGTTTGAAAGAATTTGAAATTACTTTTGATTTTATATTGAAACTTGAAAATATGTAAACACCAAAGTTGTTTCTCTTGACAAGATCTACAACTTTGCTAAAAGGACCAACCTCAAATTTTGAATAGTTTTTGAATTAGAAAAAGAGGGGTAAAACTAGGGTTTGGAAATTTGGGGTTTTAAAAAGGAAATTAAATTCTATTTTTTGATTTTGAACTTTGTTCAACACAACAAGGCAGCTAGACACTTAACTGAACAAGAATTACACAAAGCTAGGCACAGAGGTGAAATTACCATTTTGCCCTTATAGGAAGGTTTGGGCCTTTAGGGTTTTTGAAAAAAAGATTCAATACACAAGTCATCTCAGAAAAAGGTAAATGCAGAACAAGCATTAGGCAAACATAAATGCATGGCAAGAATGATTAATGACTAAAGATGATGACATGTCAGGTTAATTACATATTAAACACCAGAGGTGTTACACTTTGGGCATTAAGCGACTACTCGTCTATGGTGATTCTTCCGTGGTAATTCACCAAGTTAATAAAGACTGGGACTGTACCAAGGAAACAATGAACGCCTATTGTGCTGAAGTCCGCAAACTGGAAAAGCATTTTTCAGGACTGGAACTTATTCATGTTACTCGGGATCTCAACGTGGCAGCAGATATACTCACAAAATTGGGTTCTGACAGGGCACAAGTTCCTAGTGGTACCTTTGTACATGAGTTATCCAAGCCTTCAATCCCAGGGAAGGAAGAGTTCGAGCCAGAACCCTCCACCCAGGTCCTATCTCTAGCACCCGACTGGACACGAGTCTTCATTGACTACTTCAAAGAGCATAAACTGCCAAATGACAAAACTACAGCAGAGCAAGTCACCAGGCGTAGAAAAAACTATGTTCTAGTCGGGGACAAGCTGTATCGACGCGGAGCTTCATCAGGGGTCCTCCTCAAGTGTATTACACCAGAAGAAGGCAGGGAAATCCTGAATGAAGTCCACTCTGGGTGCTGTGGTAATCATGCAGCTTCAAGGACACTAGTCGAAAAAAATCTTCAGGTCAGGATACTACTGGCCCTCAGCTTTAAAAGACGCGGAAGACTTAGTCCGCCGCTGTCAATCCTATCAGTTCTTTGCCAAGCAGCAGCATGTACCCGCACATGAACTGATATGCATCCCTCCGTCATGGCCCTTCTCATGCTGGGGACTTGATATGGTGGGCCCTCTCAAGCGTGCCCCAGGCGGATTCGAGTACATCTATGTCGCAATTGACAAGTTCACAAAATGGATCGAGTACATGCCATTGGTCAAATTCAATGCTTCCAAGTCAGTCCAATTCATGCAGAGCATCTTTCACCGCTTTGGAATGCCGCATAGAATCATCACTGATCTTGGGTCCCCCTTTACGGCTATCGAATTCAAGTCATGGGCCAGCGACTGTGGAATCAAGATAGACTACGCATCAGTTGCTCACCCTCAGTCCAACGACCAAGTTGAAAGAGCAAACGCCCTGATCCTCGCCGGATTAAAACCAAGGCTATTTGACCTCCTAAAAGATCACGGCGGAAAGTGGGTTGAAGAATTGCCTAAGGTAATCTGGGGGCTACGAACATAACGAAGTCGGGCAACAGGCCAAACACCTTTCTTTCTGGTATATGGCACTGAAGCAATCCTACCGGCTGACTTAATCTGGAACTCCCCACGAACGGAGCAGTACAACGAGGGCGAAGCTGATGATACCAGGCGGTTAGAAGTCGACAGCCTTGAAGAAGCCCAACTAACCGCACTTTTTCAGTCAGCAAGATACCTTCAAGGGACGAGGCGCTATTATGATAAGAACGTCCATCACCGCACCTTCCAAGTAGGCGACATGGTGTTGAAGAAAATTCAGAACACCGTTGGACGTCACAAGCTCATGAATCCATGAGAAGGTCCTTATATTGTATCCAAAGTAACAAGACCCGGGTCATTTGAGCTAGTCACTGAAGATGGATCTCCACTGCCAAATTCATGGAATATTGAGCACTTGAAGAAATTCCATACTTAAGGACTATGCTACAATGCTGATTCAGGGCAATTGTATTTATTAGTCGGATATTAATAAAGTTTGAAGTTCATACGACATAAGAACTTTTATCCAGGCTATTTTCTACACCTCATCACGACTATTCAGTCGCATAACAGTCTCTGCAATAGCAGGGCTTACCTCCGACTAATATATAATATTACTCGGATAGATTGGTTCAGCGGAAACCATACTTGAGTTACGAGCTTCGAGCTCAATACAACTCACAAGGTAGTATGGCTTAACACCCGGCTATCAGCCTATAGCGAATATGAAATCCACTATAGTGGACAACAGTTCCTATAAGGCATAACAAGGTGGATTAGTACTCACCTTGTTACACATTTCTTGGACAGAGGTCCACCCACCTTCGCACTCAAGCTGCGATCGTCAAGAGGATATGATTCACCCAGAAGGAACCAATGCTACGGTCCTTCAAGAGGTGCTTGATCATTGTTATCCCTTGAACAAGGGTACTAAGAGTAGTACTCGGGCAAGACTAAGTTCTCTACACAATAATTAGAGAAACGAAGTCATACGCCCCACACTAAAGTGCTAGAGAGCACTCGGATAGACTCGTCTAGTCAGACGCCTGGTCATACATCCACAAACAAACAAACTCAACTCATTGTCGAAGAAATATCTCGCAATACGGAGTTGATCACTTATGAAATCTATGAGATTCAAAAGTAACCAATATTTTTGATATTCGATAATAATTGTTTCCAGGAGATACAAGCTGCAGGGACGGAGAGGAGCCTAGACTACTCTACAAGATCTAATATCTGTGAGTACTCCTCCGCCGCAGTCTTCACCTCCTCTTGCATTGCCGCAAGGTCCTCGTCACCTTTGCCCTCAGGAAGGGTCATCAGAGCGGACAGGTCAAAGGACGGCAGATGCAGCCGCAGCGTTGCCATCAGACCCTGCACCACGGAGATCGACATATCTTTGATGTATTGTGCCAGCCGCCCAGGTGCAGCCTTGGCCCGTTCAATCAAAGACTCCTCGACTCCTGAAGGCGTCGGAATCATGTTGAGCAGGGGCTCGACAACTTGCTCCAAGGCCATCAGGGAATCCCGTGACTCCTTCATAGACTTCAAAGCCTGCAGAAGGTCCCGGTCAGCACCCTCACGCATCAATTTGGCTTCTTGAAGAGCACTCTGCGCGTTAGCAAATACCTCTTCAAGCTCCGCCTGCTTCCGATTGAAGGCATTCTGCCACCCAGAAGCTAGCTTATTTGCATCTGCATACACAATAGTCAGTTATCATGTCATCCGACTAATATTATGGAGCAGAACAACACAGAAACTCCAAGTATACCTTCAAGCTGCTTTTTAGAACTCTTCTTGAGCTCCTTCAACTTCTGTTCCATGGCAGCGGACTTGGATATCAGCCCAACCTCTCGGTCGTTAGCAGCGTCACGCTCTGCTACCACTTCCTTGAGGTTGCCTTGGAGTTCATTAATGCGATTATGCAAAACCTGGGTGGCTACCTTCTGACTAATTTGGTCCTGGGCAATATAGTCCCGGAGCTCCTGGTTTTCACGAGACAGCTCCTGGCGGATCCGGGTGACTTGATCTCTAACCTTGAAGTCAAAGGACTACAATACAATAATATCGTGAGTACTCGGATGAGTTTACAGTATAACAAGAAGAGATCGAGACTCTTACCTCAACAAATTGGTGAAGAGCTTCAAAAGGAGCCCTCACCTGATCCCTCAGCTCCTTCAGCTGAGTAAGATCCTGGTCATACCCGGATACGTCAAGAGTAGCTCCTTGGCGCGAGGACTCGGGTGCATCTAAAGATCCTCCCTGCTGACAAGCTGAGCCCTCTGCATGTATCTCCGTCAAGACAATGTCCAGGGTAGGTTCGTCCGGCTGTCGTGTACGAAAAAACCAGTCATTCCACACTCGGTCAAACTCCAATTGAGCGGGAGAACGAAAGATGGAGTACGACTAACCAACCTGAGGCAATGGAAGAACATCCGCGTCAGGAGCGGCTTCGACCTGAGACTTGGACGGAGAGGAGTCAGGCAGCGGATCTACCTGACTCAAGGTTGGCGGCACGCTGGAGTCATCCTTGGCCAGCGGCTCCGACTCCTCCACCGCCTGAGGATCAGGAACGACACTCGAGGCTGTTGCATCTGGTTTTGCTTTCCTACAAGCAGACATGTATTAACGTCAGTATCAGAACTCTGTGTGCATTCTACAAAGCAGAACACTTACTTCACGAGCTTCAGCGGCTTGGGTAGCTTCAAGAGAGGCTGTTTCAGAAGAGGGTCTGAAGCCGAAGATTCTTCAGGGACCGCGCCGCTTGAAGTCCCTTGAGTAGTTCCAGCACCTGATAACAGTGACATATATAAGACAAGAGATCATCAACACTCAAAAGGACTACAAATTACTCGGGTTTTCCCTTACCAGGAGCACCCGACTTATAGTGCTTATCAGACAATTCTTGAGATAAAAGAACTTTTCGACAAGCACGGCGATTACCAGTGCGAGCCTTCTTAAGGACGGGTCCTCCGGCTTCTAGTTGAGGAGTCGGCGACCTCTTCCGGCTACCCTCAGCTTCTGGGTCTATAAGCAGGACATCAGAGTCAGTTGATTCTGTGTCAAGCCAGTCAAGATCTTCAGGCGAATTCGGTTTGTTAGGAAGATCCTCACTTTGGATTGGACCTTCCAATATGATGCCTCCGCCTTCTTGCGTCGCTGGAGGCAGATGAGGACAATCATTGTTTTCTCTCCCCTGACCCTGTAGGCAAAAAGAGCATTTAGTCAGAGCAGAAGGATATCTATTCAGAACCTCGACGATATGACAAATTAATTACTCACCTGAGGAGGATGGTTAATGGCGGAGAATGTTGCCATCACTAGAGCTAAATGTTCATGGCTCTTAAGCAGCCGGTTCACTTTCCATAAGACCTCGCAGTTTGCTAACTGCTCGACAGCATGGCGACCCAGATATTCGAAGCCAAAGTTGGCTCGTTGCTAAAGAGGGTGGATGCGTCGTGCAACAAAGTCTTGCACAACATTGAATCCGGTCAACCCGCTGACTATCAATCCGTCTATCATATCAAGGAGGGGCCGAATAACCGCTACTTCTTCAGGGGTGGGCTTCTCCTTCCATTCACGACACTTCTGTGCTGGCCATCCATCATGACGACGAAGAGCTGGTGGTGGATTACCCATGTAGAACCATCCAGCAGCCCAGTCTCGTACGGAGTCCGACAATTCAACAGAGATATATTCACTAGCCACCTCCAATCTAACTTGGAGGCTAGCCCCTCCGACTACTTCAACGCTAATGTCACTGGGCTGACACTTAAACCAGAAGAAGTAGCGGAAAAGAGTAATGGAGGGGCATATCCCCAGGAAAGCTTCACAAAGATGGGTGAAGATTGCAATATGAAGAACCGCATTGGGAGTAATATGGTTCAGAGTCAAACCATAGTAATGCAGCAAGCCACGGAAGAAATCAGAAGCAGGAAGCCCCAATCCCCGCTCCACGAAGGACTTGAACATCACGATCTCCGTGGTGTTGGGGGCAGGAGCGCAATGATCAGTGGGTACCCTCCATCCATCCAGTGGTTGCGCCCGCAGCAATCCTTGCTGCGCCAGGAATGCCAGTTCCGCCAGGGTGGTGTCCGGCTTCTTCCACGCCAAGACATCAGTTGGCGGGTTCGGATGCTTAGGCTTTCCGGTGATGGTGATCCTAGGCTTTTTCTTGTCTCCTGTAGAATGCCTCTTCGGACCCATGTTGGTGACGAGAGATTTTCTACGCATCAACTGTGGAATTGGCTAAGGGATTTCTAGCTCTGAAGGCAATGGTTTGATGAAAGCGTGAGGAAAACATAAGCCCGGCGGCGGCTTATTATAGATCTGTTTTGGCACCTGTTCATCTTTTCTCAACGGCGTCATGGAACTGTCTAAAACCCTAACGGCTGGGAGTACGTTTTTGACAGCGTTAGAGACGGAGAACAGGAATACAGTAAACAGACAAGTTTCTTCTTCCGCAAGATACATTTAGTACTCGGAAAACAAGACAGAGGACTCGGACAGTATTCCAAGTACCCGGATCTTTGTTATTATTACTCGGAATTACAACAGAGATACATGAAAACATCTTGAGATACAACAACTTTCAACAGAAGTCCAATCAAGGTGTAAAACGCTACTCTAGTGAATTCAAGGTACATAGCCTTGATGCCTATTGCACCAAGGACCGGGTTCAGTGAGACGCAGTAAAGCAGATAGAACCTTGGGTAGACACTATCTTTTCAGTGCATCCCAAGGTGGGTCTTTGGTACCACCAGTACTCAAGAAACTCGGGGAAGACCATCGCCCTCGCCGCCCTTTTGACAACCTGTGACTCCGAGGTTATCTACGAGTGGTAGTCACAAGAGTTCTTCTAGGTGCACCTCTGTGTCCCTCTACTCGCGACCACTTGGAAACCACCCTAATGGATGATCCTTTCACAAGAGTTCTTCTAGGCACTTCATCTATTCTACAGAAGGAAGACACCCGGGGGCTCGATCATCTCAGCTACTGCTATTACAATACCCATGGAACTAATAAGAAATTCTACACTCTTGAAAGATATGAGCTCTTTGCTTCCCAGGCAGGGTATCTATAGGCGGTTTCTTCTGGGTCTATAGACCAGGTTCATCAACAAGAGTGATTGCTGGACCAATAATTCAACCAATGTACTGTGGTGCATGTGAAGCTCGGTATGGGTAACAGAGCTGATTCTCACATGCACTTCAAGACGAAGACGACAAAGTTTGCAGTTGCAGAAAACGACAAACATCATTATTGCGCACAGTTGGAACAGTCACCAGTCAATTATTGCTGGACTCAAGGTAATTTTTATTCAGTGGGGGTGATATGGGATGTTTGTTGAAAACATTGCCCACCCGAAGCTGAGTAATTATTATTCGGACGGTTTAAGCAATAAGATGGTGTCATGGTCCGACTACTCAGGACCTTGATAGATTACCTTTCTGAAGATCCCAAGCACCGGCTACTATAGTACTCGGTCCTCAGGCTCGGGGGCTACAAGGTATAATCTATAAAGGAAATGTTTTTCTTATTCAAGAATTACTCGGACAAGAATCCAAAAGATCCTCAAAGTTATTATGAATAACAAGAGGCTCGGGGGCTACACCCTATGGGTGCGCTTTTCAAGAAAAAGCGCACGCCATGGAATTTCTTTAACTTCGGAGCACTTCAGGATTTTTCAAGACATTACTTGGAGATTCTCAAGAAGAAACTAGAAGATAACGTCGTGAAGAAATGATGAAGAGCTCGGGGGCTTGACGGACCAGGATGTCAGAGATATCATCTATCGATGATTACTCTGACTAATCCAGGATGACTTTAGAGATCCAAAGACTTGTAACGAAGTGTACTTGGATTAGGACTCTAGTTTGTAACTTAGCCGAGTTGTAAAAGGAAGTCCTGTAATTAGAATAGGACTCCAATTTTGTAACCGACTAGGACTCGGTCTGCGCTAAGGTTCACCCGGACATATAAGGGGAACCGAGCGCAGGCTCTAGATCATCGAACATTGAATCACAACAATACACAAGGTGCACACCACACTGGACGTAAGGTATTACGCTATTAAGCGGCCTGAACCAGTATAAATCGCTGTCCCTGTGTACTCGCCGAGTCCTACGAACGTCGATCCCCACCGAACAAATCGTCTGAGATTACTCAAGACGAGTTGCCGATTAACAAACACCGACAAGGAAGGAGGAAGAAGCCGGCGCGGCCAGATCTAGATCGGCTTTGCCGTGCCACCCCGCCTGGCGCGGCAAAGCCGTTGACCGCGCCAGGCCGCCTGGCGCGGCAAACGCACTAGCCACGCCAGCCCGCCTGGCGCGGCAAACTGACGAGCGGGGCCCACGCGGGCCTGCGTGGCCGGGCGGTGCCACGGTGACGCTTTTGCCGCGCCGCCATGTATGTCGCGGCTAACGCTTTTGCCGCGCCATTGGGGACGGCGCGGCAAAAGGTTTAGTTTTGCAAAAAAAATAGACAGTGTTGTTTATGAAATTTTTTATTTAATTGAGTTATTAATGAAAAAAAAACGGCTCCAGCGCAATGTTTCCAAGAGACGACGGTGCCGCGCGCGCGCGTCTCCCCCTCCGCCGCGGAACAAAAGAGAGGCGCTGCTACAAGGCCACCGGGCCGCGTGGCTGCAGCCGGCGCCGCGCGCGGTCCTTCTCCGCGGCACGAGTTGACGGCACGCCAGTC
This sequence comes from Coix lacryma-jobi var. lacryma-jobi, assembly GCA_009763385.1. Classification (NCBI taxonomy): domain Eukaryota; kingdom Viridiplantae; phylum Streptophyta; class Magnoliopsida; order Poales; family Poaceae; genus Coix; species Coix lacryma-jobi. The sequence continues at coordinate 24,783,383 of CM019830.1, read as the reverse complement.
TGTGCCGTCGCCAGAACCAGATGCATGCATGCACCTGTGTGTTCGCCGGCCAGAAAACACGCGGGCCATGGCTGCCCTCTTTTTTTCTCCTCTTGTGCGCGTTTGTCTTGTCGTCGGCATGGCGCGCGCCCGCGCCCGCGTCACCCGGCCACGTGACTCCGTCGGTGGGGCACACGGTTGGAGGCTATGTTTATTCTTGTTGTCCATCATGTTCGAGCTGATGTGCGCGCGCTGCCCGCGCCGCCTGGGGCTGGGGGGTTCCATGTTGCGGTGTTGCTGTTGTTGACGCCAAGGACCCCTGCTTCAGTGATGTCCTAGGCTATCAGCTAATTGCCGTGTCTCCACTGATGTAGGCTATCAGCCCACCAAAGTTTCTGTCAAGCGCGCGACGTGCTTCGGTCGGATCGACACAGTTCCAGCAAGGCAGTTTCTGGCACTAGGATGGCTGCCACCTGCCATGGCCCATGGAGGTTGGCTGCAAGGTGGACACGGGAGTTACGGCTACTTCTGTACGTATATTCTGTATTTTCTCGCAGCCAAACCGACCAGAACGACACGTCACACCACGCGAACGTCTTGACTACCACCTAGGAGTTTTTTTGTATGATCGAGCTATGCTACACAAAGAATTTCACAACATACTATGGGCCTATTTGGTTTCTACCACTAAAATTTAGTGACTAAACTTTAGTCACTTTTAGTAGTAACACCCTTACTAAAAGGGACTAAAAGTAACTAAAATGACTTTTTAGTCCCTTTTAGTGGGGTGTTTGGCAAATTTACCTACTAAAAGTGACTAAAGTTTAGTCACTAAATTTTAGTGTGAGGGAACCAAACAGGCCCTATATGTTCAGAAAAAGCATAAGCAATACAAATAGTTTATACACTATACTGGTAGCTCAAAATGTGCATAAAAGAAGCTTAGGCACGAAATTAGATCCCAACGCTGCGTTGAGACATCTCTTAACCACAGGAGATGAAGAACAAGCCTTATTTTTGCGTCATGTTTCCAAAAAAAAAAAGAAAAAGATAATCAATGTCTTAAACTCTCTTCATAATTGGATTATTCATTCTCTTCACTCAAAGCCGTAATGCATCAACAATCAGCCCGTCTAAATTAAAATTAACTAACTCACAACTAATTATATATCTACATTTGGGGGCTAGGATTTGCATACTGCTTGGGGTATTTTATCTTCTACAAGTCATTCATCCCTACAAGTTATATATCTTAAAAATGAGCAAAACAACTTATAATTTAAAAATAGAGGGAGAGAATATGTGTGTGTGTGTGTGCACACGCGCGTGTGTGTTTGGTATGTTTTTTTTTGGAGCCAAGTAAAAGTTTTTAGCTAAAATAAGTTGGAAGTAAAAGCCAACAAAATGTGTTTTTCGACATCTTTTTATGGCTGTGCTTTTCTCCATAGTCCTTTGTATTAAAACGCAAAAAAACTAGGTCAAACTAGCTTATCCCTGATAATATTTTTCCCCGGTCTATACAGCTTTTCATGGAAAATGTTTTCCAGAGAAGCTATATATGCATACAGAAATTTTACGGCGCTTGAAAATAATAAGAGCCCTACGTTTCGTCAGATCTGATGGTTTAAAAATACACGGAACTAACTAAGAGGAACTTAAGTTGTGGACCAGAACTAAAAATAGGTGGGCCAGGAACCAATTCATGATTAAACTGAAAGGGTATAATAGCACTTCCATATTAGCTACAACTAGGATCTGTGTTTCGCGTACGAATGGCGTCAGCACGTCGGGAGGAGTCCCAGGGCCGGTGCAGATGGGGAGCCTGTAGTCTGTTCTGGCAAATCACTGGGGTTTCGCCGCCGCTGGCCGCGACATCGTCGGATTGGCCATTGGCCAGGGTTCAGTTAGAGAGGAATGATGGCCAAACTAGCAGCATATTTTTTCTTCCAAGTTTCATGGATCCAACAGTTTGTGCTAAACACGAAGTTCCAGACTGAAAGAGTCGATTCAAGAATCAACATCATCGCCATGGCTTTATTTGATCTATTTTTATTACTTGCTTGGCTCCAACTTGGCTTCACAAGCACTGACGGAGTCTCGAGAGTACTCCAGAGGCTTGACAATACGGGACGACGGCGGCGGGCCGCGGGCACCAGCAATGCAAGAAGCAGCGAGCTCTTCGGTACTTGCAATTTCGTTAGCTTTGTTAGTCAGCAGATCGAGCAGCACTGCAGCAGTACATGAACCCTTCTCTGCGAGAGTTTTGTTTTCGAGACTTCCTGTTCGTTCGTGGCTATGTATTTGGAAGATGAGAAAAAAAAATACTAAACTACCCTTAAGAATAATTAATTATCTAAGTAAGGAACTGCCGGTTCCTTCCAAGCACACTAACAAAGCTCGTATACAGAAAGTGTCATTAGCGAAGAAAAGCTGGTGGTGGTGTGACATTTTTTTCTTTTTTGAGTGAAGTTGGTGGCGTGACATGTTCAGCCTGTTCAGCCCCTGGGCCTATAATCAGCCCGTTTTGTGATAAAATTGAGCCCATTCTTCGTTCTGTGCGGAACATATTGTGTTGAAGCCTTGAAGGAATCAGGACCTGTGACTTAGCCCGCAAAACACTACTGAACCCGGCCCAACTATAAATCATGATGCAATATATATAAGGCTCTCCGTCTCTCATTTTATCTAGGACTTCATCTTTGTACTTCGGACTATAAATCATGATGCAAAATATATATAAGGCTCTCCGTCTCTCATTTTATCTAGGACTTCATCTTTGTACTTCGGATTTTCCCCAGGGTACCCACGCGTGCGCGTTCAGTGGTACTGCGCGTTTTCCGCGCACTGGAGGCAGTAGCCTCTCAATCACTCTCTGGTGTGTGATTAAGGACGCGCACGCGTGTGTGTGCGTGTGGTGTTGAGTGTGTGGTGTGTGTGAGTCGTGGCGTCCTTGTTGTACCCTCTCAAAAAAAAAATTTATTTTCTTCGCTTGGTGTACCAAATAAACTTCTCCCGTTGAGATGGCCTCACTAAATCCACACGCCAAATTGTACACACAAAACTAACTCCATAAAAATCGATCATCCAGATTTGTTTCATAACCTTCTCTCTCCTTACCCACTCATATCTAACGGACCAGATTAGTTGTATGGTATATCTCCACGCAATGCAGAAATCACGGACAGCAAAAAATAAATAAATCACGGATCGCAAATCACGGAGGAAAAGGAACGCGGAAATAAAAACTCTGTAGGGACGCTCGCGTGGATGACACAATTTCTGATTCTCATGAAACAACAATCTTTTATGCAATTTCAAGATTCTTAACTGAGAGTTCCCGTTCTTCCTTTAACTATATTTCTTTTCTCACTAAAGATTATGAATGTTTTAATAGATTGAATCAGAATAATTCAAATCACTAACTAAAAAAGTTTTTCATATTTGTGTTGTATATTAATTACCGGCAGAAGGTTCTATCGGAATAATTAGTTATTTTAAAGTAACTCGTAGATTTATTTTGGCAATACGAGAATAATAAAAAGATCTGGGATTAAAACAAACAGATCCGTCCGAGGTCGTCCGGCTCACGAGGAAGACCGTTTGCGGTCCCAGCCACGAGCGAGCTAGGCCGCCATCAGCGATCCCAACCATGAGGCCACCGTCTATGCATGTGAGGTCGGGCAATGGTGGTGCGCGATGTCAGTCCGTGCTCATGACGATACCATCCGTGATCCCAGCTGTCAGGCCACCGTTCGCAATCTAGTCATGAGGCCACCGTCTGCGATCTGAGGCCACCGTCCGATTCTACAGACATAGACGAGCCCGGCCAATCGTTGTCCACAATCCGAGGCTGTCGTCTAAATCCATGGACGCTGGCGAGTTCGGTCAATCGTGCGATTGACCACTGTCCCACATGCACGCGATTCTGACGTCCGTCTAAACACACATTAGCCATTGTCCGTGTGGACACATGCACGCGTGAAAAAAAATCCGCTGCCACGCACAGGAGGCCGCCGTCCACGTCCACGCACGCGAGCCTCTACGCACACGCTGTAACATCCCGAGTTTTTGACCAACCAAAAATACGAGCTTTTTGAAACTTTTTCTATAAATATGTGAAGCATGTAGTTGCTTGGTCAAAAGCTAGTCAACGTATCATTCTTTACTCACAAAACGTTGCAATCATATAGATTTGCTTGAAGTTGTGTGCCTGTGATCCTGAGTCGGTCTAGGATTCTTATTTGTGTCAGAGTCGGAGAGCACAGGCCCATAACAATGTCTTTTTCAAATCCACGGTCGAATATCCTCCTTCGTCTGTCTCAACATCCTTCAGCCCTTTTCCAAACTCCTTTGGACTCCACCCAACCTCTCTTGAGTTCCCCTCGAATGTTTATTGGAACCCTTCTTGAGTTCCCCTCGAATGTTTATCGGAACCCTTTCAAATCACTGATTCTGATTCCACTGAACTTGTCCTCTAAATTCCCCTCGATCCCCTTTGTTCCAACTCCGAACCCTCCAAGTCATAATGTTTCTTAGAAGAGAAAGATATTTGAATGCTCCATCCAAATTTCTCCAAATTTCTCCCAAGCTCCTTTTAAATTCTCCTCTTTTCTCCTTAACAAAAATGAGAGAAACCTTCCCTTTCTCTTGGGCCCAAACCCCTTGTTCTCTCCTCCTTCCCCCTCTCTTCCCGCACGGCCCAGCTGGCCTCCCCCACTCGCGCAGCAGCCCAGCTCGCCCTCCACTCCCATCGTTCCCGCGTGGGCCGAGCCCACCACGCGCTCCCTCTCTCCCTCCTCCTCTCTAGCTGCTGCCGCATGGGCCCAGCTCGCCCCTCCAGCCCACCTTGGCCGGAAGGCCCAAGCCACCCACAACCCAACTCCTCCACCCCTTCCCTTCCCTCCCCTCAGCCGATAGGGCTCGGCGCCCAGGCCCAGCAGGCCCACCCCGTGCACCTCCTCCCCCAAACCCTAGGAGCGAGTTGCTCCCAGGAGCCGCCACCACCACCAGCGCGAGGTGCGCGCTCCCGTGCCCGCGCTGCATCCTCGGCGTCCGTGTCGATGCGCTCCACGCGTCCCTGTGTACGGAAGCCGAGGTTCGCCACCGTCCAACCCCTTGGAGCCCTAGGTGCCGAGCTATAAAGGCCCGAACCATCGCTCCTCTTCCCTCCTCCCTAGCCGACGCTATCTCCCTCACCCACAACACCTCCTCGGTCCCCGCTGTCCTGGCGCGGCCGCCGGACGCTGCTCCACGCCTTGGCCACCCAGGCCAAGCACGGGACGCTGGCTGCCGATGCACCGTGGCCGCGGCCTGACCGCCGCCGGGCCAAGCCAGTGGCACCCGCCACAGGCCGAGGCCGCAGCCGTGCCGTGGTCGGGCCATACCGGCCGAGGAAGTGGCCACGCCGCGCCGGCCAAGGCCGTGGTCGCGTCGTGCTGCCCGCATGGGCCGAGGCCGTGACACCGCTTCCACGACGTCGCTCGTCGTGCTCCGCCGCCGGCCTGGCCGCACGACGCCCATAGTTGGCCCCTAGCCATGCCGTGCCGGCCGTCGGACGCGTCGCTGGGCCAGAGCCTCTCCAAGCCGAATCCCTGGACTCCACGCCCATGACGACCCCACGACCTCGCCGTGCCACTCGCAAACAGCTGCGGGAGGCTCTGCCTGCCTCGGCCATCCCCACCGACCACCCAGACGCGCTGCTGCTCTGCCACTGTCTGTTTTCCTTGTCGAACTTCTCCTTTGCACTGCCGGTGAGTCCCCACAATCAAAGCCTCCATTTTCCCCTTCTCGCAGTCTGTGCATCGACCTGAGACCGACCTTCGTGTCGTGACTTACACTATTGCACGACCTCGTTGTGCTATCCACCGTGGCTGCGCCACCTCCCAGACACCTGTGGCCGCGTTCGGCCAGCGGCAGCTAGCTCCCAGCCTGCCGCGGCTACGTTTGGCCAAGGCATGCCCTGCTGATCGGTTGACGGCACGCAGCAGTTCGATCGACGATGTGCCGCCGTTCAGCCAAGAGAGCGCTTGCTGCCTCGGAGCCACTCTGCTGAAGCCCATCTTTCGTGCCATCGTCAAGGTCGAACATTTGAACGCTTGTCGACGTCGTCCTCGACGTGGACACAACTCCATTTATTTCTATATTCATATTATGTTGTCATCACTCTATCTTTGCATACTTGCCTGCGCCGAGCCTTCGCGCCGGTCTATCTCATTGATGCTATGGAGATGTGCTACTTCGTTGTCGTGGTCATATGTGTGACACCCCAATTTTAAGAACAAAATTGGAGCACAATATATGTATGCCAGGATCAATTTTCATACATATATCCACATCATAGTAAATATCAAAACAATGCTTTATTAATAATATCGAACTTTGTTACATAAATGACCCTCGGGTCTGAAATAAAAAGTACAGACTCTCATGATAATGGACTCTAATTAAGACGCTGATGTAGATGCGGAAATCTGGACTCCATCTCCACAGGAAGGTCGACCGGGGGTAGCGCCATCCTAGTACAGGTCGTCAGGGTCGTAGCCTCCGTCTTCTGGATACTCCTGCTCCTCGTACGTGTAGTCTCCAGCGTCTGGGTGGGGTAGCAGGGGGACAAAGATGAAGGGTGAGTACATCGAAATGTACTCCGCAAGTGTAGGAAATATATGCTTATGAGGCTAATAACAAAGGTAGGCTGACTCTGTTTGACTCAAGCGCCTAAAGCAACACATCCTATTAAAATCCTATTTCCTATGCACCTATTTACTAGGTTATAACCACAGACTCTGTAGAAAAGTAACAACACTCGGAGTCGCACCGAGCAAGACCACACTTGGAGTTGCACCAAGTAACCAACACTTGGAGTCACACCAAGTATCCACACCTGAAGTCCATCAGGCAACCGCACCTGAAGTCCATCAGATGACCCGAACCCAAAACCAACCAGTAACCAACTAATCTCGAAGAAGTCCAAGCCCGCTCGTGACCGTGAGCACGGCTGATATATCAGTTTTACACTCTGCAGAGGTTGCACATCGTTACCCATGAGTCGTGCAGATCTCGTCACGCTATACACTGCCGAGGTGCATAGCGGGTTGCACTGCAAGGCCTTTACAAAGTCCCTCCAAGCCTGTGTTACACGTACTCTAAGGTTTCTCCCCTGTCCATAAGTCAACGACCCCAAGGGACCCCTCTTGAGCCACTAAACAAACCCCGTGTAGCATAACTTAGAGGAAACTAATTAATTAGCCAGGTCCGGCCCATCCAGATCTCATGGCTGCGCTGTTAAGCCGGGTTACAGGCTTCGAGAACCGGGTCCTAGGGATCCAGGCAGGATATGTCTAGCACGAGCCCCGAACCAAAAACCAAAAGCAGCTGCCGAGTCCCACGGCACAAAACCACCAATACGGGTCCATCCTGCCGGATTTACCTAATAACCATGTTACTACAAAATTACCATGTCCACATTCGTTTCATAAATCATTAATCAAGATTATAAACATTTTAACTCCCATCCCAACCATGACTGCAGGGCTAAGCAAGACACCTACCCGAACATTCCAAAACAGGCGACAAGGATAATATAGATAAATTCTAGTAAACCCTAACATGGGATTCAAATTAATGACAAGCATGCATCTACAAGATCTAACTGCTCTAGTACCAAAAGTAAAATAAAGTAGGTGCAAGATGTTCAAGGACACTTGCCTTCGGACTGGGTCGAATCAACTGGGTCGCAAGGATGGTCTGGAGCGTCCTCGTACTCCGCACTCTCTGGCCCAATCAACATACATGGCACATGCAAAGCGAAATGAATAACAGTACAACAAACAGTATGAAAACAGTAAACTAATAGATCTACTGCGTAGAGAACGAAATTATGAATCTAACGCAAGTTGAATGGGTCAAAACGGAGTTAAAACGCAAAAGTTATGAGCATTTGAATCTGAGTGGCAAAACTGTAATTAGATTGAACTCATTTTCGTAATTTAAATAAAAGAAAACTGAATTAAAAGGCAACAGGATCGGGCCTCATTTTGGAGAAAGGTCAGGGTTTATATTGAAAGAAAACGCAGACTCAATGAATAGTAGGAGTGGACGGCAGGTTGATACGGAAAAAGAGCAAGGTCTCTTTAGCAAATGCGCGCGCGAAGGGGTATCCTCTGATCTGGATCGCCCGATCCGGATCGGATGGTCTAGATTAGATCGGGGGGTGCGGCTGTGCAGTGGACCGAGGGAGGACGGCGCCGTGGACCAAGTCCACCGATCGGCGCATACCTCTTCGCGCCGATCTAATCGTGGCCGTCGGCTCGTGATCCGATGGCCAGGAGGGAAGGGAAAGGCGGCGTGGGGAGCGCCGGCGGCTCAGCACGCGGCGGTGCCGTGGCCAGAACGGCGGCGCCATGGAAACTCGCCGGGGCTCGCTCGGCGGGTGCCCTGGAGTGCAGTAGAGGATAAACCAAGGGGTCCGGGAGGGAGAGGAGCTCACCACGAGTCCGATGGAGGGGTCGGAGGCGTCTGCTGGAGCTCTTAGATGGCCGACGACCGAGAGGGTGCTGCGGGGCTGAACTGATGCGCCAGCGTGGTTGAGGAATCAGCTTTCCCGTCGCTGAATCTCACCAAGATCGGGTCCCCGGACGTGTCGTGGCCTTGCGAAGTCGGCGATGTACAGAGTAAGGGAGTTAGTGACTTGCTTGGGATGGAGCCGAGCTCGGACCTTGCCTGGCAATGGCGATGGAGGCGCACTGCTTCGGCTACGCGGTGGCGAGAGGGGAAGGGAGGGCTCGGAAGGAGGAGATGGAGATGCGGCGCGTGGAGGAAGTCGACAGCCTTAATAGCCCGGGGAAGGAGATGGCGGCTGGTGTGGTGTTGCGGATCGACGGGTGCGGTGATGCGGCGTGAAGGGCGGGGAGGAGGTTGGAGACGTGTCCGATAGCTGGGTCCCACCTGTCGGTGGAAAGGGGAGCGGGGAGGGCGGCGTTGCGGGCCGACGCGCGTGTGCGAAGGAGGGGGCTGGCGGGCCAGCTCGGCGCGCTTGGGGCCCGGGTGGGAGACGGGCCGAGGCGGGGGGAGGCGCTGGGCCGGCGCGCGTGAGAGGGGAAAAGGTTGCGGGCCGCACGGAGCAGGCCTGGGGAGGGGGGTGCGCATGCACGGCCGCGGGGAGGGGACGGGCCGGAGCTGGCTGGGCCGCTGGGTGGAAAAGGAAAGAGGGAGGACGGGGAATTGAGCCCAGTTTGTCTTTTTCCTTTCTTTTTCAGATTTTCAAACTTTCCAAACTTTTGTAAATTCTTTTCAAGTCAAAATTCTTTTGAAATTCAAATATCCTTAAAATATTTTAGAAATATTTTCCCTAGGTTTTGCAAATAAAATTTTGAATTTGAAACTTTTATAAAACTTTTTATTTGTTTTCTAAATAGAATAAAATCGATTCGCCCTATACGGGTTTAACAAAATTCTTTTTCACCCAATAAAAATTATGCAACGGCATGAATGCAGCATGAAAATGATAAACAAACTTTATTTTCCTCCTCTAATAAACTAGCCAACCTATTTAGTTTCTAAATTCTTTAATTAAATTGGTGAAAATTAAATCAGGGTGTTACAAACCTACCCCCCTTAGAAGAATCTTGTCCTCGAGATTAGGAAAAGTCAGTGAAGAGATGAGGAAAATCTGCCCGAAGATCATCTTCTTTCTCCCATGTGGCTTCTTCTTCGGAGTAATGCTTCCATTGCACCTTGCAGATTTTAATCCTCTTGTTGCGAGTACCTCGTTCCATCGTGTCCAGAATCTTGATCGGCTCAGAGAAAGTCAAATCATCCCGCAGATCAAGCTCCTCAAGTGGCAACTGCTCCTCTGGAACTCTGAGGCATCTCTTCAGCTGGGATACATGGAATACATTATGGATACCTGCCAGACGTGCAGGCAACTCCAGCTGATATGCAACTGCGCCTTTCTTGTCAATCATCTTGAAAGGGCCAATGAACCTCGGAGATAGTTTTCCTTTGACATTAAACCTCCGAAGACCCCTGAAGGGTGACACCTTCAGATAGACATAGTCCCCAATCTGGAATTCCAGCTCCCGTCGTCTGACATCTGCATAACTCTTCTGTCTAGACTGAGCTGTCTTCAGGTTGCTTCTGATCTGCCTGACCTGTTCTTCAGCTTCCTCTATAGACTCGGGGCCAAAGACTTTCCTTTCTCCAACCTGATTCCAGAACAAAGGAGTTCTGCACTTCCTGCCATATAGTGCCTCAAACGGTGACATCTTCAGACTGGCCTGATAGCTGTTGTTATATGAAAACTCTGCATATGGCAGACTCACATCCCAACTCTGGCTATTCTGGAGTGCACTGGCTCTCAACATGTCCTCCAGAATCTGATTCACTCTCTCTGTCTGTCCATCAGTCTGAGGATGATAAGCCGAACTGAAACTGAGCCGAGTGTCCATAGACTCATGCAACCGCTTCCAGAATCTAGATGTGAACTGTGTACCCCGGTCAGATACTATGATCTTCGGCACACCATGCAAGCACACAATGCGGGACATGTACAACTCTGCAAGTCTATCGCCCTTATATGTTTCCTTGACAGGAATGAAGTGAGCAACCTTGGTCAACCGATCAACTATGACCCAGATAGAGTCATATCCAGACTGTGTCCTGGGCAAACCAGTGATGAAATCCATGCTGATCTGTTCCCATTTCCACTCTGGAATCTGCAGAGGCTGTAGCAAACCAGCTGGTCTCTGATGTTGGGCCTTAACCCTCTGACATGTGTCACACAAGGCCACATACTCTGCTACTTCCCTCTTCATCCCATACCACCAGTAATACTGCTTCAGATCCTGGTACATCTTGGTACTGCCTGGATGGAGAGAGTAGGCTGAATCATGAGCTTCCCTCAGAATCAACTCCTTGATAGCCTTCACATCTGGAACACAGATTCTGCCTCTGAACCATAAGACACCCTGATCATCCTCTGTGAACCCTGGGGCTTTGTCCTCCTTGATCGACTGTCTGATCTCCAGAAGATACTCATCAGTGAGCTGCCCTGCTCGGATATCATGCTCCAAGGTCGAATCAACCTCCATGGCTACTGCATCAGTGTGGCCGAGTATACCCAGATTGAGCTTCACAAACTCCTCATGCAACTCGGGTTGCTGCTCCTTGATCTCTAACACATTGCAGTAGACCTTCCTGCTCAGGGCATCTGCTACAACACTTGCCTTGCCCGGATGATAGTTGATACTCAGATCATAATCTTTGATCAGCTCTAGCCATCTTCGTTGGCGGAGATTCAGATCTGGCTGGGTGAAGATGTACTTCAGGCTCTTATGATCAGTGTATATCTCTGTCTTCTTGCCCATCAGATAGTGCCTCCAGATCTTCAGAGCATGAACAACAGCTGCCAACTCAAGATCATGTGTAGGATAATTTAGCTCATGCTTCCTGAGCTGTCTCGAGGCATAGGCAATCACATGACCTTCCTGCATAAGCACACATCCCAGGCCCTGACGAGAAGCATCACAATAGACCGTGAAGTTCTTCTGGACATCTGGCATGACAAGAATAGGAGCAGAAGTCAACCTCGCCTTCAACTCCTCAAAACCATCCTGGCATTCAGGGGACCATACAAACTTGGCACCCTTCTCAGTCAGCTTCGTCATCGGCTTCACGATCTTGGAGAATCCTTCAATGAATCTGCGGTAATATCCAGCCATACCGAGGAAACTCCGGATCTTAGTGACATTCTCAGGTACCTTCCAGTCCAATATATCTTGGACCTTGCCTGGATCAACAGATACTCCACCCTCTGAGATAATATGCCCCAAATATGCAACCTTCTTCAACCAGAACTCGCATTTGCTCAGCTTCGCATACAACTGATGCTCCCTGAGCTTCTGCAGTACTAACCTCAGGTGCTTCTCATGCTCTTCTTCATTCTTCGAGAATATCAGGATATCATCAAGGAACACCACGACGAACAGATCTAAAAACTCCATGAAAACCTTGTTCATCAGATACATGAAGAAAGCCGGGGCGTTAGTCAAGCCGAAGGACATCACTGTGTACTCATATAGCCCATATCGAGTCACAAATGCCGTCTTCGGGATATCAGCTTCACGAATCTTCAGCTGATTATATCCTGTTTGCAGGTCAATCTTCGAGAACACATGAGCACCCTTCAACTGATCAAACAGATCATCAATGCGAGGAATCGGGTACTTGTTCTTGATGGTAGCTTCATTCAATGCGCGGTAATCAACGCACATCCGCAGGCCTCCATCCTTCTTTGGAACAAAGATCACAGGAGCTCCCCACGGGGATGTACTAGGACGAATATGCCCCTTCTCTAACTGCTCTTGGATCTGCGTCTTCAGCTCAGCTAGCTTTTCGGCATCCATTCTATATGGTCGCCTGTATATAGGTGCAGTGCCAGGAACTAAATCAATAGAGAACTCAATCTCACGATCAGGTGGCATACCTGGCACTTTCTGGAAGACATCAGGGAACTCTTTGACAACTCGGATATCCGGTACCACGACAGCCTCATATGCTCTGGCTTCTTCTATCATCTTTGTCGGTGCTCGATACACAATCTCCGTGCCATCTGGATGCTTCACTGTGATGAGCTTCTGAGCACAATCAATGACTCCCTGGTACTTGCGTAGCCAATCCATTCCCAGAATGACATCAATACCTTGGGAATCCAGAACAATAAGAGAGGTGGGAAAGACTACCCCCCTTATGGTTAAGCTCACATTTGGGCACATATGCCTCGATATCAGTTCTCCTCCAGGAGAATTCACTAGCAGATGCTTTTTCATCAACACTCTATTCATATTATATTTAGATGCGCAGGGTGCTGATATGAACGAATGAGATGCTCCAGAATCAAACAAGACTGTAACTGGGTGAGAGTCAACAAGGACCGTACCAAACACCACATCTGGTGCCGTCTGAGCAGACTCCGCTGACACGTGGTTCACACGACCACGAGTGTAGCTCTGGGGCTGGCCTGCGGGACGTGACTGCGGTGGAGCTGGCTGCCTCAATGGACACTTGTTGGCGAAGTGTCCCATCTGGTTACACTTGTAACACGGGCCAACCTGACCTGCCCCCTGTGCTGGACGGGGCTGCTGTGGAGCTGGAAGACCCGGGCGAGGTGCCTGAGCCTGGCGAGGCGGCTGCTGCTGCTGCTGAGGTGGAGCCTGGTACTGTGGAGCTGGGTGCCTGTACTGAGGAGCGGGCTGCCGGGACTGGGGCGGGCGGTACTGCTGCTGCTGGGGAATCTGCCTGGAAGCTGAGGCAGGTGGAGCGTAGCGGGGACGGGCGGAGCTGCCGGAGGACTGTCCCTGGAACGTCATCTTCCTCTTGCGATCTGCATCGAGGTCCTTCCGTTCCTTCTCCACCGCGAAGGCACGGTCAACCAGCTTCTGAAATGAGGAATACTCATTTGAAGCTAGGGCATAGCGGAGTCCTGGGTTAAGCCCATGCCTGGAGCAGATAACAATTTTATTATTTATCAGGCAACAAAAGGAATGAACAAGGGTGTATGAAGAATTTATTAATATTAAAGAATGACAGAGATCTTGCCTGAAACACTCCTGCTTCTTGTCGTCCGTGTCCACGTCATCTGGGGCGTAACGGGACAGCTAGCTGAACTGCGTGAGATACTCACGCACTGTCATCGCGCCCTGCCTGAGGTCCTGAAACTCTCGGCGCTTCACCCTGATCTCGCCGAAAGGGACGTACTGGTCGCGGAATGCCTTACGGAAATCCTCCCAAGTGATCGAGTTGGCGTCCGCATGAGCTGCGGTGTAGGCAGTCCACCAGTTCTTCGCCGGGCCCTGAAGCTGGTGCGCGGCGTAGAGGGCCTTATCAAGGTCCCCGACATGGGCAAGCTGCAACTTGCCTGTAATCGTCTCGAGCCAATCATCTGCATCCATTGGCTCTATGGCGTGGTGGAACACTGGAGGGCGCGTCGTCATGAAGCTCCTGAGAGTGTCATCCGGTCGGGGTGGCTGTGCAGCTCCTGCACCCTGAGCACCCTGAGCAACCTGCGCCATCTGCTGCATGTGCTGCATCATCTGGGCCATGTTCTGCATCATCTGGTTCTGCACCTGGACCATCTGGAGCGGGTCGTACGGGGGCGGAGGTGGATGAGGCGGCTGGTTGCCACCTGCCCCGCTCCCGCCAGCGTTACCTGCGCTGCTCCTGGTGTCAACCATCTGTTACATTTTCCAGGAGTAAAAGTGAGATGTGATAGATAGATATATAACAACCCTAATTTGGTTAATTAATTCGATTAGTAAAATATTTAAACAAATGATGTCGCTGCAACCTGACGGTCGCAACACACCAACAATCATTACAAAGAACCAAAACATTACATATGCACAAGTACATGTCATTCAACGACCTACGAGATCACATAATTATGGCGGGCTTCTTACGAGTTTGGAGGACCTACTTTTAAACAAAATTTGAATTTTCAGCAGAGACAGGCTACAGAAGTGGGAAAAGGGGTGAGACTATTAAAAATAGTTTTGTAAACTCGACGACTGACTAGGGTAGCGTCCTACGGTCAACACGGCTTTGATACCACTCTGTGACACCCCAATTTTAAGAACAAAATTGGAGCACAATATATGTATGCCAGGATCAATTTTCATACATATATCCACATCATAGTAAATATCAAAACAATGCTTTATTAATAATATCGAACTTTGTTACATAAATGACCCTCGGGTCTGAAATAAAAAGTACAGACTCTCATGATAATGGACTCTAATGAAGACGCTGATGTAGATGCAGAAATCTGGACTCCATCTCCACAGGAAGGTCGACCGGGGGTAGCGCCATCCTAGTACAGGTCGTCAGGGTCGTAGCCTCCGTCTTCTGGATACTCCTGCTCCTCGTACGTGTAGTCTCCAGCGTCTGGGTGGGGTAGCAGGGGGACAAAGATGAAGGGTGAGTACATCGAAATGTACTCCGCAAGTGTAGGAAATATATGCTTATGAGGCTAATAACAAAGGTAGGCTGACTCTGTTTGACTCAAGCGCCTAAAGCAACACATCCTATTAAAATCCTATTTCCTATGCACCTATTTACTAGGTTATAACCACAGACTCTGTAGAAAAGTAACAACACTCGGAGTCGCACCGAGCAAGACCACACTTGGAGTCGCACCAAGTAACCAACACTTGGAGTCACACCAAGTATCCACACCTGAAGTCCATCAGGCAACCGCACCTGAAGTCCATCAGATGACCCGAACCCAAAACCAACCAGTAACCAACTAATCTCGAAGAAGTCCAAGCCCGCTCGTGACCGTGAGCACGGCTGATATATCAGTTTTACACTCTGCAGAGGTTGCACATCGTTACCCATGAGTCGTGCAGATCCCGTCACGCTATACACTGCCGAGGTGCATAGCGGGTTGCACTGCAAGGCCTTTACAAAGTCCCTCCAAGCCTGTGTTACACGTACTCTAAGGTTTCTCCCCTGTCCATAAGTCAACGACCCCAAGGGACCCCTCTTGAGCCACTAAACAAACCCCGTGTAGCATAACTTAGAGGAAACTAATTAATTAGCCAGGTCCGGCCCATCCAGATCTCATGGCTGCGTTGTTAAGCCGGGTTACAGGCTTCGAGAACCGGGTCCTAGGGATCCAGGCAGGATATGTCTAGCACGAGCCCCGAACCAAAAACCAAAAGCAGCTGCCGAGTCCCACGGCACAAAACCACCAATACGGGTCCATCCTGCCGGATTTACCTAATAACCATGTTACTACAAAATTACCATGTCCACATTCGTTTCATAAATCATTAATCAAGATTATAAACATTTTAACTCTCATCCCAACCATGACTGCAGGGCTAAGCAAGACACCTACCCGAACATTCCAAAACAGGCGACAAGGATAATATAGATAAATTCTAGTAAACCCTAACATGGGATTCAAATTAATGACAAGCATGCATCTACAAGATCTAACTGCTCTAGTACCAAAAGTAAAATAAAGTAGGTGCAAGATGTTCAAGGACACTTGCCTTCGGACTGGGTCGAATCAACTGGGTCGCAAGGATGGTCTGGAGCGTCCTCGTACTCCGCACTCTCTGGCCCAATCAACATACATGGCACATGCAAAGCGAAATGAATAACAGTACAACAAACAGTATGAAAATAGTAAACTAATAGATCTACTGCGTAGAGAACGAAATTATGAATCTAACGCAAGTTGAATGGGTCAAAACGGAGTTAAAACGCAAAAGTTATGAGCATTTGAATCTGAGTGGCAAAACTGTAATTAGATTGAACTCATTTTCGTAATTTAAATAAAAGAAAACTGAATTAAAAGGCAACAGGATCGGGCCTCATTTTGGAGAAAGGTCAGGGTTTATATTGAAAGAAAACGCAGACTCAAGGAATAGTAGGAGTGGACGGCGGGTTGATACGGAAAAAGAGCAAGGTCTCTTTAGCAAATGCGCGCGCGAAGGGGTATCCTCTGATCTGGATCGCCCGATCCGGATCGGACGGTCTAGATTAGATCGGGGGGTGCGGCTGTGCAGTGGACCGAGGGAGGGCGGCGCCGTGGACCAAGTCCACCGATCGGCGCATACCTCTTCGCGCCGATCTAATCGTGGCCGTCGGCTCGTGATCCGATGGCCAGGAGGGAAGGGAAAGGCGGCGTGGGGAGCGCCGGCGGCTCAGCACGCGGCGGTGCCGTGGCCAGAACGGCGGCGCCATGGAAACTCGCCGGGGCTCGCTCGGCGGGTGCCCTAGAGTGCAGTAGAGGATAAACCAAGGGGTCCGGGAGGGAGAGGAGCTCACCACGAGTCCGATGGAGGGGTCGGAGGCGTCTGCTGGAGCTCTTAGATGGCCGACGACCGAGAGGGTGCTGCGGGGGTGAACTGATGCGCCAGCGTGGTTGAGGAATCAGCTTTCCCGTCGCTGAATCTCACCAAGATCGGGTCCCCGGACGTGTCGTGGCCTTGCGGAGTCGGCGATGTACAGAGTAAGGGAGTTAGTGGCTTGCTTGGGATGGAGCCAAGCTCGGACCTTGCCTGGCAATGGCGATGGAGGCGCACTGCTTCGGCTACGCGGTGGCGAGAGGGGAAGGGAGGGCTCGGAAGGAGGAGATGGAGATGCGGCGCGTGGAGGAAGTCGACAGCCTTAATAGCCCGGGGAAGGAGATGGCGGCTGGTGTGGTGTTGCGGATCGACGGGTGCGGTGATGCGGCGTGAAGGGCGGGGAGGAGGTTGGAGACGTGTCCGATAGCTGGGTCCCACCTGTCGGTGGAAAGGGGAGCGGGGAGGGCGGCGTTGCGGGCCGACGCGCGTGTGCGAAGGAGGGGGCTGGCGGGCCAGCTCGGCGCGCTTGGGGCCCGGGTGGGAGACGGGCCGAGGCGGGGGGAGGCGCTGGGCCGGCGCGCGTGAGAGGGGAAAAGGTTGCGGGCCGCACGGAGCAGGCCTGGGGAGGGGGGTGCGCATGCACGGCCGCGGGGAGGGGACGGGCCGGAGCTGGCTGGGCCGCTGGGTGGAAAAGGAAAGAGGGAGGACGGGGAATTGAGCCCAGTTTGTCTTTTTCCTTTCTTTTTCAGATTTTCAAACTTTGCAAACTTTTGTAAATTCTTTTCAAGTCAAAATTCTTTTGAAATTCAAATATCCTTAAAATATTTTAGAAATATTTTCCCTAGGTTTTGCAAATAAAATTTTGAATTTGAAACTTTTATAAAACTTTTTATTTGTTTTCTAAATAGAATAAAATCGATTCGCCCTATACGGGTTTAACAAAATTCTTTTTCACCCAATAAAAATTATGCAACGGCATGAATGCAGCATGAAAATGATAAACAAATTTTATTTTCCTCCTCTAATAAACTAGCCAACCTATTTAGTTTCTAAATTCTTTAATTAAATTGGGGAAAATTAAATCAGGGTGTTACAATATGTCAGTTGTCGTGTCCGTATCGTTGGCGGTAGACCGTGCCTTCCAGCCGGTCCTTGTTTGTTTTGTCTGTGAACCGTGCCTTCGAGCCGGTCGAGGGATCGTCCCTCGCTCAGACGTTGCGGTCGTGGGTTCATCCTGCCGTGGTCGTAACGTCGAGCGTAACTCGTCCCTCATAGTTGTAGTTGTTTATGTGTTTGGTTGGCCTCGTAGTGCTACGAGCGTTAGCTCCTATCCATAGCCCTAGGGCATGGTCTTGCGGATATTACCCGCACACGATAGTCTTTCATGACCTGGTCTAGTGGGAGAAGGAACTGGTGATGACAACAGTGGAACGACGAGTGCCAACTCGTTTGGGTGAAGCTCATGGCCGTGAGATGCCTCGCCATGACCATCGGGCTCCACCCGTTTGACTCTTTTCTGACCTAGTCACCTCGTATGCTTGCACCACTTCGACCATAGCATTCCTTCGACTCTCGCGGTGACAACCGCACCGCTACGAGCCATAGGAATAGCCTTGTGCTGGTTTAGCTGCACGGAGGTCGTGTTGCCCTATGAGTTGGCTTAGGTCGAGCGTCTCTCATTCTTTGACTACCGCTCTTGCCATGGCGTGTTGGTTGAGCGAATGCGGAGACCGCTCCTCTCTCTCTCTCTTTTCCTTTCTATTTGATCCTCACTGATTCAGTAAAGTGTGGACCGAGTCCATGTGTTCTAGTCACTCTGATCCCTGTCAAATGCAATGACCGTGGATCGAAGTACCCGTGGAACCAAGTTCCCCATCTTTAGTCTGTCTCTTTTGCATGTTGGTCATGTTTATGTAATAGTCTTGCTTCTTGATCCCATTCTTGTGATTCCTGTCTACTACTATGGCATGTGGATCAAAGGAAGGTAGATACCCATTTTTCTTTCTATTTTTCCTCTTCGCACTTGAGCCCTTGTATGCTTGTACCTATTATAGACTGTAGCGCTCCTAGATCCTCGCGGTGACAACCGCACCGCTTCGGGTTCTATGGACGTCTAGTGTCATTTAGTGCGCACGGGTCGAGGTACCCTACGAGTGGATTAAGTGCTTGTGTTCTTGGTGTATCGCTCCATTTGATGCCCGTCTTTCGCCATGGTGTGTGCATAGAAGGAAGTAGACCGTTGTTGCCTCTCTTTTCTTGTTTTGTTCCCTCATCTCGGTCCTCGTCGATTACAATGGCGTACGGATTGAGAGATATCAGAACTGTTTTCTTTTCTTGATGGCTGATCTATTCGATCCCGTCCTTAGCCATGACGAGGGATCAAAGATCAGACCCTTGTTTTAGTCGGCAAAGCTAAGGTCTATGTCATGATCTCGGTTCCGTGCGAGTCGACTCGATCGACCGTAGGAAACCATTTACATCGAGAAAATGACATAGATGTGCTTAGCCGAGTTTCTCCTTCGCCTCTTTTGAGCCCAAGGAAAACGAACTTGCTTCCTGAGGGCTAGTGTCATTTTTGCGAGATGTTGCTTAAGTCGGGATCGGGTCTCAACCATTTTACTCGAGCCGTACAGGTCGACTCGGTCGGCCCGGGAAGTACGAGCTAGGTTGTGACTCGAGCCTGTGCTTAGCAAGCATCTGCTCCTGCATCTTTCGAGCCCGAGGATCAGATGTCCTTCGCGAGGGCTGAGTCCTTTCTCTGTTTAGTGTCCTTCGAGTTGTTTCGAGTCTAGCTGTCGCGTCAGTGTTTTGATTGCCCTTTTGTCTTGATTATCGGTCTCGTGAGGTAGTTGCATTGGGAGCAACGTTGGCTGATCTCGAACCCACTGGAGGAGACCGAGGATGACAACAGGACCCGAGGAGAACGACTACGAGGACATCAGAGATCTCAGACTAACAACGTAACAGGTGCCACAGCCCATCCAACCTCGTAGAATCCTATTAGACATGCAATAATGTAGCTGCTAGCGCTTTACTATTTACAAATGAACTGTGATAGGTTGCGTGTTAGATTGCTTGTGAAGCCTATACCTTGACGCAACCCTTTCCCCTGCACACCCGCTGTTAGGCTAGACACCGCTTACTATATATACTTGCTACTCACTTCTACTATGCATTATATCTGTGATGTGATGCTTGGTGGATGTTTGCTTGTGGGTGGCTAAGTCACCTGGTGCCGTGATAACGGGATGATGACTTGGGGAGATCTTGGCGTGTGCCTTGGGTGCGTGTGGTGAGGGTTGAGTCGACTGGACAGGATCTACGACGAGTCCGGTGATGAGTCTTGCCGAGGGGATGTGACTTGGGCATCCCCTGGGGAGTACCTATGGCGGGTACATTGTGATCTTGAGAAGAGGTCTTGGGGAGGAGTGTCTTCGTGCGACGAATCCCCGTGATAGAGGTGTTGTGTCAGCACGGGGGCGATGGAAGCCCCGAGGAGGAGATATCATGTTCAGTCCTTAGGACTTATTGCGCTGGGCCACCAGCCATAGTACCTTCGTGCGCACCACTTGTTCTTGTATGGGCGGGGACCGTTCCTACCCCCTGGGCGAAACGATGCCATTACTGCTAGGCTAAAAGGTGATATGTGTAGGGAGGTAAGGGATGGATACCCACACCCTCCTAAGACAACGTGGTGTTTATTTGGTGCGCCAGGATCCACATCTCACAGTCTCAGCGTTACGGTGGATTTCTGGGGTGCCCCAGGGCTGAGAGGTAGGATGACATTGTTGCGGATTAGGGGGAAGTTTGGAATCAGCTTAGACGAGCCGGATCGTCAATGATAGCTAACCTGTGGTTCCAGGCGTACACGCTCTGCAGAGTCGATCGATCTATACGTATAGCCGTGTCCACGGTCATGGACAACACTATGTGCTCAGAGTCTCCCGGACTTAGTGAGATGTGTTTCTTCTTCTTCCCCTGGGTTGATAGGTCCGGCGCTGGCCGTTGAGGCAAGGTACGAGTGGGAGTCGTCCTTGCCGCCTAGAGAGTGAGAGTGTGGTGAGATGTGTGGATGTGTGGACGGGATGGATGGATGGGTGGCCGTGTGGCCGGATGTTCGGTCGATGACCGAATGGAAGGCCATGTGGCCGGGTATATGAGATAAAACTTGATGACTATATTTATAAAATATTGATTACCTGCTTAGGAAAACTACAGCCATAAATAGATTCCTTTTGCTCTACCCTTGCATTCCACATACCACATAGCAAATGCAAGCATAGTTTGGGAAAAATGTGGCCAGTACAAACCGTACTGAAAATTAACGACAGGTTTGGACGACTTCTACCATGACGATGGTGGAAGCTAGATGGATTAGGAAGTCTCGTTCCTATACGCAAGTTTGGATGAGAAGACGAAGACGGAGTCTTCGCCCGCTGCTACAACAACTTTGATGATGCCCGTGAAGGAGGAGCCTTCACTCGTCGACGCTCTACGGTTATAGTTTGTACTAGATGGTGTTCCCATATGATGTAATGACTTGTAATTTGTACTATCGCGTTGTATGAACTATGGTAACAATTGAATAATGATAATGTGATGGTTTGAGACTTTTTGGACTATTACATTATGATGTATCTGCGGATTTTCCTTCGAGGAAATCGTGAGTCGTATCACACGCCATCAGTCATACCTCCACGCAAGCGCTCCACCAATACGCACACACGCGAGGCCGCCATCCGTGTCCACACACGTGATCCTCCACGCGCACACCGCCTGTCGCACCTCCACGCAAACTCTCCACGGGTACGCCGCTGCAGCAATGCGACCACCGTCCGTCGAGCGAGGCCGCCATCCGCGTCCACGCATGCGAGCCTCCACACGCACACTGTCGGTCGCGTCTTCATGCAAGCGCTCCACGCGCACACCACTGCAGCCATGCGGCTGCCGCCTCCACGCATATCCGTCGCTCCAGCCGTCGGAGGTGAGCACCCTTGTCTGAATCGTGACGCCTCTGAACCTGTGGATTTATAGCTTAACGATTATTTGTAGCTATGTATATTATATATTTAAGTTAATTTATTCATAGTTTTAAAAAAACCGTATGATGATTTGTCACACCCCAAAATTTCTGATTTTGGGTTGTGAGTAGAAAACACTAAATAAAATAAATGATTTTAATATTTGTATAAAACTGATCAAGTTTAGCTGGAGCTAGTGCCACTTTTAGATTTAGCAAATCAAAAATTTACACATTTCTCTAAACTAATTTGACGGGTTATGTTTGATGTGATGGTTGATTGTGGTTTGACCTTTTGTTGTAAGTCGGTAGAGTTTCAAAACACGTTTGCTAGGTCGTCTATCTTTATCTGGTTCGTTTCTGTCTTTTTCCGAAAAAAAAAATTCTTATATCTCAAATCACTTCTTTAAGTTCATCATCCATCATAATATCGCTATAAACTTCTTGGGAATTTTTCTCGTTTTTTCCGGAACAATTTCCAATCTTTCTAGAAAGATTATCTTAATTTTTAGATAATCCAAAAATATCTTTTCATGAGCTTCAAATACTTTATTTGGTTCATTATATTTCAAAGTGTTTCTGAGAATTTTTCCAGAATTTTGAGAGCCCTCGGAGTATTTTTCGTGGCTTAAATAACAATTCTGGACTTTTCTGGAATTATTTTAATCCCGAAATTAATTAATTGCGAAAATAATAAAACATCTCGTTTTTCCATCTTATCCAAACCCTACATCTATATATATATGCCGGCGTAGCCCTCGACGCGAGGATTCCAAAAGTACGGCCCGTTTCGCGAGCCGCCATCCCTATCGATCTAGATCTGAAGCCGAAGTTTCGCATCTCATCTACTCCGGCGAACTTCCGGCGAGCTATTCCGGCCAAACCGTCGCGTCCCGACGAAAACCGTCGCCACCACGAGGCAGGTCTCGTCGTTCTCTACACCTTGATATCTTCCTTTTCACGAATACATCACCGTTTGACCGTTTCCCGTTCGTTTTTCTTTTTCCGGTGAACTTTCCCACGAAGTTATACATGGACACCAACACCGCAACACCGTCAGGATCTGTACGCTCACAGATGACCTGGCGTTGGTCCTGCCACCGCCCTCCCCTTCACTTGCGCCGCCCCAGCCCCGACCCGGCCTCCGCGGGCCACTGCCCCACCGTCCAGCAAGGGCGCAAAGCAGCAGGCGACCGCCAGCCTAGCCACGCGGGCCTTGCTGGTGCAGGGCGACCGCGAGCCTCCGCTCTGCCCCGACACCATGGGCCCGTTGGCTAGGCGTGCTGAGCTGCTCTGTCACCGGCGGTGGTCAGCAGATCGCCCCTCCGCACTGGTCGGAGTCCTCCTGTGCAGCACACACGTCCATAGCCCTATCCAGTGGAAGAAATAGGCAGAGGTAGAAGACAACGTATTTACAGTTTTGCCACTCAGCGTTAATTTTTCCACCGTTCAATCATCTAATCTCTGTTTTAGTCCGTTTCAGTTACATTAGTTTCGTGTCGTCGTGATCAACGCGGTAGTGTTAACGCCTTCCATGTCACATGATTTTACATATAAAGTTAATTATTAAATTGATTAATAAACCTACAACCAATTTATAATTAAAATCAACGTAGGTTTTATACTTCGATATTTTGTACACAAATGTTAACATGATTAGTTACTAACATAAATATGTTTTTAATTTATAATTTGATTAGGCTAATCGTTGTCATATAAATACGATTAGATACTCTCACATGTTTTTATTTTCTTTTACTATAAAGTTTAACTTGATTAAATTATATGATAATATTTATGAATGAAATATAATTAGACTAACCTGACTTTATAATTAAAATATGTTTTGTCTAATCTGAATTAATATTTTATTATGATCTTATTTAATTAAAATAAAGCAAGCCGGTAGTTCTTACTTTTATAATATAAAATTCCCGGTAGACGTGTCTTTCAGTCGTTTCGTGCGATCCCGCGACCGTTAGTGTGAGCTCTCTTTTAGTATGTTGTTTTGTCTCGTGTTGCGTTGTTCTTAGTCCTCTTTTTGTTGTTTGCTTGTATGTCTGCCTATGTGTGGTGCTTGCTACGAATAGACGACAACCGGTTGTGCACGTTGAAGATCAGAAAGTGATGACCCAGAGTTGATGATGTGAGAATTGGTCAAGTGTAACAGGGAAGTATACATGGGATCATCCTTGTTACCTACTCATTTAAAACTCACTATTCATATGCATGTGTCAAATTTGCAAGCCATAGGGTTTATCTAGATGATTCAACTCTATACCTTGTTACCGTGGGATATGTGCATATGGGTAGATCTGCTAGTGCTTAACTCCAATCTATATGAACAAACGAGATGACTAATAATATGTGCAACACATACTGATAACTTGTTTCTATGGTAATGTGAATATCTGACCCCCCCTAAATGATCTTCTGCGGGCAAAAGCTAGGACATACAGTACAACCGTGAGGGCTACATGGCTCTGGTTTTAGTTGGTTCGAGGATCTCTCCTCGCTTGATGGTGGTTACCCGAAAGGGCATAAAAGGGGCTCGTCGACTCGGGTATAGGACGACCGCCTGGTCTCATGTGTATAGCCGGGAAGGAATGTGCCATCGAAAAGGGGTGTTCCTATATCTGCTTGCCGATTGGAAACCTAGTGGTCACTATCTTGTTAGGGGAACCTCGAAAGACTTCATAGTGTACCCTGTCGTACTTCCTTCGAAGAGGTGATCTGGGATTTGCAACCCCTGGCACAGGGGGATCACGGCTCACGGGTAAAGTTGTACAAACTCTGCAGAGTATTAAAACTGATATATCAGCTGTGCTCACGGTCACGAGCGGCTCGGAAAACTTGCAGGCTAATAACTTAAACAAAATATACTTTATGTTCATATTATTACTGTCAACTTATTAATCTTTGATGTGGTTGCTCATAATATTATTCATGTGGTTTGAATGGGATGTAAGCATAACTTGATGACTATCTAATGCTAAAATATTGACTCAACTAAAAGTGCTAATCGCAGTAAAACCAGTGTCAAGCCTTTTGAGCTTCATAACCCCGTGTTATATTTGCTGAGTACGACATGTGCTCACCCTTGCTATTTCCCCCACACCCCAGTCTCCATCAGAGTTGCGCAGCGGAAGCGTGGTGAAGGCACAGATGAGTTTCCGGAATACTGACAGAAGAGCTAGGCGTATGTTACCCCCAGTCAACTGTCCCTGTGAAGAATGAAGTCTAAAGAGAAGATTAGTTTTTGTTCCGCTTAACTTTGATCTAGAACACTGTTTTTGGTATCTTTTTCCTCTGTGGTTGTATGTGTGGACTTCCTGAGCACACATATGGCGTATCTGGTTTTGTTCTTTAAAACCGGGTGTTACATGATTTGGTTACCATCGTTGTGTAGATCGATTCATATCGCCGAAGGGTGTTCTTCAAGTACGAGAAGAGGATTAGGACATGCATCCCTCTAAAAAAAGTAATGTTTTTTTGTAACATGCATTATTTCTTATGTTGCGATCTCCAAGTTTCTAAGCGATGATATTTCGATGTTATTAGTTTAGACCATTGCTACAAATGTTTATTATCATCTAATAAGGATTAGAAACACATAAAATTATTCTTATTCCTAAGCACGAAGAACATTAATTAAGTCCATATTTTGTTACAATTATTGCTATCCCTGTGAGCAAATTAATAACTTATCTTATTATATTATCTAGCATGCACAACTTTCTTAATTTTTTAATACATATAACAAAATAGTAACGTATCTTATTATCTGTTATGCACAGCTATCGGCTTCACTAAGAACAGAATTCTTGGTAGACATTTTAAAGAGTTGTGTCAATGAACGTTTTGACAAGTTAACTGGAGATCTCTAGGACATGCTTAAGGCCTTAGACAATATATAATTTAGATGATTAAAGAAATAAATAACTTTTTTATTATTCCTTTTAATCATCTAAATTATATCTGGATTGTACTTAGGATCATTACAATTATATGAAAATTGAACTATGAAAAAATAATTTTAGTTGTTTTGTTTTTAAATGCATTCTGAAATAAAGCCATGATTCTACACACACCTCTAAGGCTCTGGTGGTAAAAACTTTTCATATTTACCTTTTTATAATGTTCGATACATAGCTTTGTCCGTATGTATCTTCTAAGATATATTCTTAAAGTCCTTCAAGTTTATAATAATTTTTTTTACAGAATTGCTATAGAGCAATCGCAAGTTTTTATCTTATGCTGGCAACCAAATTTGTCGTCATTCGATTTGTTTCGTGGCACATGCTCTGGCGTTAGATTGATTGTTTGTCGAACCACCACGCGCCGCGAGCGATACAGGGCATCAGACATGCGTCCTCCTGCGTCTCAGGCTCTCAGCGGCCACGTCGTCGACCCCGAGCCGCGTTCGCCCCTGTGCTGCTGCTGCTGCTGCATGCCTACATGTGAGACCGGAGAGACGCAGGGTGTGGGATGTGTGGGATGTTTTTATTTCTGTGACTTGGATGTGTGGGATGTGTGTCGTGACTCGTGAGAGTGAGGACTGAGGAATTTTTTAGACGAAAGAAGAATTGTATTAAAATATAGCTGGGTACATCATCGTATTACAAGTACTCTGGAAAAAACATGTATCCAGAAATTGATTCTCATCTATATTATACCCATGCTGTGAAAGGCTCAAACTCTTAAATCCAAACCTGATTGACGCTTCGTATGGATGACCGCACAGGCAAATACTCGGCAACGGTTGTTTTCGGCCCGAGAACATATGTCCAACGGACGACCAACATTCCTGTAGGCGAAGTTGAGAAACTTCTTCTTCTTCCTTGTGTCTTCCTTCTTCTTTTTTCTGCCACTGAAGAATGAGAAAGACCGATCTGAAAATTATTCTCCCTAGTCCTTCATCGTGGCCAAATCCAACCACAACAAAACAAAGAAGGGACCGGAGAAAATTATTCCATGGCGGCGACATCATCTCCGTCTTGATGCCGAAGCCCGGAAACAAAAGTCTATATGTTGTCTTGTCGATGTAGATGTTGACGTCGAAGTTGTTGCCCTCATCTTCAACAGAGCCAATCATGGAGAGACCGGATCCATCCTACCTCCTCACCGTCGCCGGGAAGAAAGAGGAGGAAAAACACCCCCAATACCAAAGTCATTGGCATGGAGAAACTCTAACTCTAGATGACTCGATCTACTAGAAAACTTATTAAAAACGATGGATCTCCACTCCCTCCGACCTCCGGCGAGATACCGGAGGGGGAGGGAGGGGACCAACGGTGAAGAAGATGGAGACGACGGCGGCGGCGGCTCACACCCTAAGTCCTAGGGGCAGGCGGCGGCTGCGTGAGACGTGCTGTCTGGTAGTGGCCTAAAAACAATCGATTGTGTGAGGACTGAGGAATAGGGGTCAGTGAGTTTGTATATGATATATTTAATATGTACAAATAATTTGCTATGTATTTCTCTAATATTTGTAATTTATAGAAATATTTTGTAATATTTTTGGGATTTCTAAATCTGATTGTTGAAAGGATTAAAAGTAACCGGTTGCTAACGTCTCCTTTTTTTTTAAAAAAAAAGAAATTTATACCCCATATTCTCGCATTCTAGTTTCGATAGCTTTTCGGAGTATGGAGCTGAGCAAAAGAAACGCATGAGCATGAGTCTGAACGTGTGAATCATGTAACGCGACAACAATCTAATCTCTCCAGTTTCTAATAATAAAAAGAAAAACAATCACTCCACTAACTGCACACCCTGCGGGAAGTCCTCGCAGTGACGGATGTGCCGCACCATCCTGCCGGCGTCACCTCTGGCCTTGGCCCGGCAATTATAGTTCGGCGGCGCATGGAAGCACGGCTCGATGGTAGCGACGCGCCGGCACGGCGGGTCGGGCGCCTTCCCATCGACGGGGCTCATGAGCACCCAGGGTCTCAGACCCGCTAGCCCCTGGCCGACGTATCCAAATGTCGAGACGGCGGTGGTGACCACCGCGTCCGAGAAGCTGAGCAGCACCATCTCCGCGAGGGCCTTCTGGTTGTGCTGCTGCTCGCCGGATTGCTGCCAGCCCAGTTGCGTCGGCTGGTACACGCTCACCACCTCCCCGGCGCCCGGTGGCCCGTGCTCCTGGTACAGGCCCCTGAGCTTCTCAGAGTACTCGCCGTGCAGGGACACGACGAGTACGGCCTTCTGTTTCGCCGGCTGGGCGCCGCTGGTGGCTTTGTCGTCGTCCGCGGGCACGCCGACGCCGGGCAGGATGTCCTCGCGCTGCGAGCAGTTGAGGATCTGGCCGTAGAGCTCGTCGGTGGAGATGGGCGCCCACCACGGGAACTTGCGCACCTGGATGCCCACGCGCTCGTCCGCCTCGGCGAAGTAGGAGTCGTGGTACCGCGTCACCATGTCCCACACCGTGTTGCTCGGGCTGAACAGGTAGCGCCCGAGGTGGTGGAACACGACGTCGCGGCGCGGGAACATGCGCGCGAGCTCCGGCTCGTGCCGTGGGATCAGGAACAGCCCCGGCACGATGTAGTTGTCCGAGAGGAACACGAGCCACGGCACGCGCCCCAGCTGCGCCTGCACGTCGTCGCAGAAGAACCGCTGGTCGTGGTAGTCCCCGTCCCCGCTGTAGTCGTGCCGCAGGTGCACGTACAGCCACGGCGCCGCGCCGGGATCCTCGCCGCGCCGCAGCACGGAGCCGAGGCTCTCGTGGTGGTTCCGGTCGGTGAGCTGCTCGATGGTGCCACGGATGGGGAAGTCCTCGTCTGATGATGGCAGGATCCACGTGGAGCCCGGGAACGGCTCGCAGAAGAGGTCGTCCAGGTCGGCGCCGCTGCGGTGGAGGAGGAGCGCGCGGTCGGTGAGCAGCGCGTAGAGGAAGGCGGAGGTGATGGAGAGGATGCGGTTGCCGAGGCCCTCGGTCGGGTTCCACACGACGTAGCTGCACTCTGCCGAGGAGTTGGTAGTGGTAGTAGTAGTAGTAGAGGCGTTCGGCGGCGAGCGAAGGCGTTGGACGGCGCGCGCGTAGGCAGGGGTGCCGGGGCCGCAGTGGCGGTGGAGCGACTCGTAACGGCGGAGCGCGGAGACGAGGTGAGAGGAGATGGCGTGCAGTGACGGCCGGCGGTAGAGCGCGGCGCGGTAGCGGCTGAGGCAGGCGCTGTCATCAAAGTCCGGGGAGAGGAGGCCGCCTAGACGCCGGTCGCGGGGATCCGGCACTGTCGCCAATGGACCAGCGCCTTGGTCGTGGACACAACCAAGCAGCATGCAGACAAGGAGATCAATTATTAAAGAGGGAAAGAGAGAAGAAATTGCATGCACGTTGCATAGCTAGTTCATGCATATTAATTATGCATCTATGCGCAATGATACAATATTATCAGCGGCAAGCATGTTGCCGATCTGACGATACGTGCTAAAAGACCTTCGCGGTAAAGACGACTACGCTGCTGACAGAGTGACGCGACCCGGTTTTCCCCACAACCGGGTGCGGCCGCCCCCTTATCCAACGGCCTACAAACATTCTCGGTGGGATTGCACAGATCGCAAAGCAATGAGGAGAGGGAAGTATTGACTCGCACGAATCGCGAAGCATCCTGGACGGTGGCAGACAGTGGGGGGCGGCCGCCAGCGGGAGCGGTATTGCTCAACCGCAGAGCGATCAACAGTCACGAAACCGTGCGCAAGTACGTGCGTACGTACCGGCGTTCACGACGGCGCGTACTCCCGGCGGCGCCCAGGTATTGCCGCTGCTGAATGGCATCAACCGGCCGCAGACGGCGGCCATGAGCAGGGCAGCCATCACGGTCACCGCGATCACCAGAACGGTCGGCCGCGCGGCCGCTCGGAACGACCGCCGTGGTGCCGCCGCCAATCCACGAGACGGCGACAAGTGACATCTAGTTACATCCATCACTTGGTTGCCTAGCTAGGAAAGAACCTAATTTGCTGTGCCCAGCTAGCTCTATGTGTGATTCGGCCTGTTCCGGCTTACTACTACCTGCTGATAGCAAGCGGACGATAGGCGCGTGCTTCTTAAGTTCGATAGCTCGCAGCCTGAAGACGCAACGTGTAGGACAGACTTGCTATGTCAATGCTTCGATCGTGCCACAGTCCAAGGCTAGCCAACGAGGCCGCGGGCATTAGCGGAGGCACTATGCATGTCCTAGGTTATCCTTTCAAGAGCAAGACTTGCTTGCAGGAAAAAATGCGACTAAACGAGCCATGACTCTGTGAGAGTACGCACGCAGGTATCGGTTTTCGTTCAGGACGACGCGTACCCCGACGACGCGTAGGAGCCATGACACTGTGCTGTGAGCGGCAACCACGGCACCAAGGATGAAAACAGAACGGAAATATTCCGAACCGAACCGCATCGTTTTCTATATTTAATCCGATCGAATTCGTATTTTCTTGTCCGATTTTATCGTTTTCGCTTCCGTTTTCGTATTTCAAATGTAGAAGTAGAAAACGGTTGAGGAGTTTTTCGACCGAGTTCGACCGTTTTCTACTTTTCTACTTTTAATCCGAAATATCCTTAATTCAAAATTCATTTTAAACCGAATTTGGTTGTTGGTCATTATTGTCCAGGCAAAGTTAAGTGTAGAGTACTGATGTCCATGGACCGTATTATATAACTAGCTCACCCCGTCGCGCCTCCCTAAGTCGCTGAGGCGGGACTAATCACTCATACGGTGCTGCACGGCTGCTGCTATCCTTTCTAGTCTAGTTATGACGGCATCTCAAATTTTCCTCTTGTTTTTTTTCTTTTTTTCTCTTGTGAAAGAAATTAAATTGATAAGTCTTCTTTTTTGCGATTGAAATTTTACACAGTGGCACTTGTTAATTGTTATACATTGTGGGTCGGTATTCCGTATTGATTTTTCGTATACCGTCCGTGTTCGGTATAATTCCGTTCGAATTAGTTCGTTTTCGAAATTCTAGGTATTCCGCAAGTTCGTGTTCGTTTTCGTGTCCGGTGTTACCGCTTTCGTTTTCGTTTTCGTATTCAAATGTAAAAGTAGAAAACGGTTGAGAAGTTTTTTTTTACCGTTTCCGACCGTTTTCACCCCTACACGGCACCACGCTCTGTGAACTGATCACCAGAACCGTCGCCCGCGCGGCAGCTCGGTACCGCCGCCGTCGTGCCGCCAATCCACTTCATGTTGACAAATGACAAGTGAGGTTTTATTAATTTCTTCCTTGTTCTGATCCATCACTACATGGCTGCTTTGGAACGTTTGATGGCTAGCCATGGACTTAATTTAGCACGATCCGTCAAGTCTGTCCTACATGTTTCAACTTCAATCTGCAAACTATCGCAGTTAAGAAACATACCAGCCGATCACTAGCTATCGGCAATCAGCAAACGATGTTTCTTTCTATAAAAGGAGACTAATGTTATACCATAACCGTTGGAGCAATCCAACACTCGATTTGGAGGCCGGTCTGATTCTTCCACACCTCCCACACGTGTGGTCTGATTTGGAGTACGACACTCATCGTCTTCTTCCTCAGCTCCATTGTAGCGGCTAGAATTCCGGCCACCCCTTCTTCTCCAACCCTAGCGGCTACAGAAGGTGTCAGACAAGGGAGGCAGACAGGCCAAGTGGTGGGGATGATGGTCGGACGGTTTAAAGGCTCTGGTGATGGCAACGACGGTTGGGACAAGTCGGGGCAGGGGCTTCATGACGGCTCGCCGACACGAACGACCATGGCAGCGACAACATAAGTGGAGGTGGGGAAGGGAGGAGGGAGGCGACCACGACATGGTAGGGCTTGGTCGAAGCTCTGTCATGACACATTGCAGCGCCTTGCAGGCGCTCAACACAAAGATGTGTCATGTGTGTAAGTCAATTTGCTCCGTTGACAATTTTGTATGGCTGAGTTTAGGAGAAAAAAATAAAATGGTGATAAACAAGTATTATGACAATGAAATTAAGAAGCGCACATCTTTTGGCTGCAAATTTACGTGCTTAAGACGGAGGTTCCTGCTGCTCCTATAAAGGCTGTCATGCAAACATCACTTAT
This sequence comes from Coix lacryma-jobi var. lacryma-jobi, assembly GCA_009763385.1. NCBI lineage: Eukaryota > Viridiplantae > Streptophyta > Magnoliopsida > Poales > Poaceae > Coix > Coix lacryma-jobi. The sequence continues at coordinate 24,751,487 of CM019830.1, read as the reverse complement.
AATCGACTTCATGAATGTGTCGATCAATGAGATTAGAGATCCGATTGTAACTGAGAATTTGGTTCAATCCACTAAGCAAAAAGTGGAAATAGGTGTTGTTGCAGATGATGATAAAGCCAAGAGTGGCAACCTGGACTCCAAATACTTCTAACCAAAATGGTGTCCTTTGGATTTGACCAAGATGCAACAGTGTAAACTACGTGCTTATTGTAAGAAAATAGCAAGAAACTTAAAGTTGCTTCAAATCGTTTAGACTAAAAATTAGTCGATGAACTCGACATCATTGCTAGTTGTTATGTGTGTTTTAAATTTAAACTGGCATAAGCTTCACTAAGAATAGGAAGCCTAGATAGCCATAATATGATTGCGAGAGTTGAAGATGGACTGGAAAATTACATGTTTGTAACGCTCTAGAGTCCAAACAACTCATTTCCACTCTATACGCTGAGCGAATCATGTCTATCACCATCTCACTTCCGCTTTCGTAATCGCTTCACGTAAAGGATTAGCCCAAATGGTGGAATGGACTCTAAAAGCAATACACATAGGTCTAACACACCCTAAACAACTAATGTGGGACTAAATCTTGCACAACATCTCATTAACATGCACACGAGCCACTATTGGCCAAATTTCAAACCAGGCCGGATGTGACATACCCCCCCCCCCCCTTCAAAGACTCCGACATTCTTGTCTTCCCAACACACTCACACGATGACCAAAAACATTTTCTCTTAGCACACGAGACCATACGTCCGGTGCCGACACATGTGTCATGTCTGTGCACCCCACAGGGTAAACATGCACAATGAACCCCGCGACTCTGACCCACACCCTTCCGTGGTCGAGAAGGTCGAGTCTAATACCATGTGTAACACCCCTAGAGTCCAACGACTCCGATCCATTTTGCAACCCGATTGTCTACGCCCTTGACCTGCACGCATCCCTGGCTAAGAAGGTAAGTCCAAACGGTTCAGTTCTATTTTGCATGTTGAGCGAGCCACATATACCACCACTCCACTTACATTTTCGTCATCGCTTCATGTAAAAGGATCAACCTGGAGACTGTGGTATTGATTCTAGAAACATTATATAATGTTGGTCTAACCTACCTTTAAACAACTAGAGTGGGACTAAACCCTTCATATCATCTCATTAACATGAACATAGACCACTACATGCAAATTCTAAATTGGACCGGATATGACAGTGCCAAACAAAAATGTCAAATTTGAATTGATTTGGTCAGTTTTGCAAACACAGAGAAAATCGGCTCAAACTAATTTGTATCATTGTTTCAGAGCCAACCGTATAAACCTGGTTGGGCCGTTTTTGGTTTTGGTAGAAAACGGCCCATGCTAGTTTCAAAACTGGCGTGAGTCAACTTTGGCGGACCCAAATTATTATTTTACGAAAACTCATCCAACCTTATAAAAAAAATATAAACTACTCCCTCCATCCCAAATTATAAGGCATTCCAAGAATCTTGGAGAGTCAAAGTTTTTCAACTTTGACCAAATTTATATGATAAGATAATAATATTTATGATTCCAACTAAGCACAATTAGATTCTTCATTAGTTATATTTTCATAATATACATACTTGATGCTATAAATCTTTGTATTTTTCTCTATAATTTTGGTCAAAGTTGAAAAACTTTGACTCTCCAAGATTCTTGGAATGTCTTATAATTTGGGATGGAGGGAGTATGTGTGAATAAGTTTCATAAAAAACCACCACTATTTATAGAAGATAATCACGACCAATTCGATAAAAAAAACAATCTATCTTACTCTTATCTTCTACCTCAACCTTCTTATTATCTAGCACTTCTTTCGGTGAGATTAGGTGACGTTCTAGGTAGCCTTATTAATTCTAGTGCACTCTTTTTCTACGTCTTCCGATCAAGTCTTTCTAAAAAATGTTTGTAGGTGTTTTGCATGAAGAACAACTGAACAAGTGTCAAATCGGTCTTATCCCGCTGGTTGGCCTCGTCTTTTAGATCTACTTTACTTTATATATTGGCCACATATGGCCCAAACGATTTAGTTCTTGCTACTGTATTGGCCGGACTTAGGCCCTGTTTGATGAAGAGTATTTTTAAAGTATTGGAGAAATATTATGGTTTTACAAAATACTTTGGTTTTTAAAAGGTACAAGATAAAAGTTTTTGTAGTCTTTAAAACCATGGTTTTGTTAAAACTGTAGTCTTTTTGAAGTTTTAAAAACTCCACTCATGACCTATTTTTTCTAAACTATGGTTTTGTGTCTCTTTGGCTTATAAAACTACAGTTTCGTAATACTACAGTTTTTTAAAACTGCATCATCCAAACAGGCCCTTGAGCAACTCCAACAGTTTGCTAAAACTCACTTGACAAATCTACAGTTTTGTCAAGTCCCAAAACCAAATGCCAAGTGAAAAAAGAGATCTTCTCCAACAGTTTGCTATTTGTGTTTGGCAAAAGAACTTGACATTCTGGAATTTTTGCCAAAATCATAAAATTAAGCCTCCAACAAGTTGGCAAAACTAGTTGGCAAATTGAGATACATGTGATGCCAAGCGATGGAGGACTTGGCATATTTGGCAAGTGAAGGAGGAATTTTGCAAAGCTTGCCAAATTGCTAAGCACTTTTGCCAAGTTGTTGGAGAAGATTTTTTATGATTTTGGCAAAAATCCTAGGATGCCAAGTGGTTTTGCCAAACTGTTGGAGTTACTAGTGTCTATATAATTCTCACATTTTGCGTGTTGTTTTGGTGCAACTCCAACAGTTTGCTAAAACTCACTTGGCAAATCTATAGTTTTGCCAAGTCCCAAAACCAAATGCCAAGTAAAAAAAAGGTCTTCTCCAACAGTTTGCTATTTGGGCTTGGCAAAAGAACTTGGCATCCTAGAATTTTTTCCAAAATCATAAAATTGAGCCTCCAACAAGTTGACAAAACTAGTTGGCAAATTGGGATACACGTGATGCCAAGCGATGGAGGACTTGACATAATTGGCAAGTGAAGGGGGAATTTTGCCAAGCTTGCCAAATTGCCAAGTACTTTTGCCAAGTTGTTAGAGGAGGTTTTTTATGGTTTTGGCAAAAATACTAGGATACCAAGTGGTTTTGCCAAACTGTTGACGCTTCTCCTCTTATATGGAGTATAATTATGGAGTTTGCATGCCTGCGTGTGCGGGGAGGGTGTGTGGCGGCAGGGGTATTAGAGGATCTCCAACGGTTTTGCAAATGAGCTTTGCATTCTTGTGTTTGCAAAAAAGTCTAAAAATCTTCTATCCAACAGTTTGGCAAATAAGCTTGGCATTTTTAGCAACTTGGCAAATACTGGGTGATAGTTGGCATATATGCCAAGCCGCGGTTCGCTTGGCAATCGCCCTCGCGTGCTACTCCCGCGAGATATTTATCTCTCGCGCGCACAATTTTTTAGTTTTGCCAAGTCTAAATGCAAAACCGCTGGAGATTGACTCTTTTTACATTTGCCATATTAATTTGAGAGTTGGCAAATATCATATTTTGCCAAATAAAAAATGCAAAACTGTTGGAGTTGCTCTTATTTCGTTTACCCGTTCGACAACCTATTTTGTTCTCTCTTTTTTTTGGAAAAAAGAGGCAAAACCTCCACTTTTAAGAATATAATATTGCTAGACTGCTAGTCTTTTCCTTTACATTTTCCTATATAAAAGCCTCATAAGTACAACTTACTTGTATATTTTCTTTTTAGGCCTTTTAGCTTCCACCTCAAAAACTTTTCACCTATCCTATCGAATGTTTGAACACATGTACGAAATATTAAATGTAGACTAAAAAATACCTAATGATACAAATTGCGATAACTTTACGAGACAATTTTTCAAATCTAATTAGTCCATAATTTGATAATATTGTGTTACTGTAAACATATGCTAATAATAGATTAATTAGTTTTAACAAATTCATCTCACGGTTTTCGAACGAAATATGTATTTTTTCTTATTAATTTATTTTTAATAAACTAAATTAGTATCGAAACATCCGATGTGACATCCAAAAAATTTTCTCCCATGAACTAAACAAGACCTTATATCATATCAATCGAAATAAGAACATGGACAGTTTCAGTTAGTTAAAAACATATTTTTATTTAACAGTAACGAATCGTGTCCGGTTTAACAAGCGAACCAGGGGCTCAAAAGAACCCATGACCTGCTGCGGCGACTCCTACGAGTCGTGCATAGGCGCAGGGCCCACCTGCATCGGCAGAGGGTGGGAGCGCGATCCTTGCCCCGCCCACGCCACGTCTATATAACCACACCACCCGACCCGGACATGGACGGCTACAGCTACAGCCCGAGTAGAAAGAGCGAACCCTGTAAAATCCGTAGGCGAATCGAGTGAAGAAAGAATCCGCCCTCTCCCTCTTCCCCTCTCCTTTTACGGGCGCTGTCACGCAAGCGGCGCAGCGCAGGGAGGAGGTGAAACTGGTGGCGAGAAGAGACCGCGAGAGGTACACACAACCGCCCTGCCTGTCCTGTTCCTGTTCCGTTCCTCCTTGCTCTATTTTTTTTGTCCCCTCCTACCTCTGGCTTACTAGCTTTACTTTACTAGTAGTACTAGCTTTTGCTTCAGTTCAGTTTGGATCTTTGGTAGTAATAAATTGCGGCCGCAATCACAACTGCAGTCGAGCCGCATGACGGGAAATCGTTAGGGTAAGGGCCGCCGTAAAGGAAAGGACAGGAATAGAGCAAGGCACTGTTGGTGGTTTTCTGGGGGCTTTTAAACTACTAGTGATGATGAAGGTGCTGCTTCGGATGCATCGATCGGGCTTTCGAATAAATTGGAAAAAGAAGCGACCTTTTCCTTTCTCCTCGTTTGGGGGGCTCGAGCTTCTCGACACTGTGAGGAAACGAGGGTGGTTATTTATCTCATCCTATTCCTATCGCCGTCGTTGCTGCCTCGTTGGTTAATTAAATTCCCTTCCCCTCTATTCTTCTTTTTGTTTTTTTTTTTTGGTTTGGGGTTTTGGGGGTGGAGTCGGAGCTCACTGGGAATCTGAGATTGCTCTGTCTTCTTCCCCTCTCCCCAATCTGCTCTTGGGACTCTTGGGAGCGGTTCATTCGGATCGCATGCATTTGGTGTTGATCGGGCATAGCCTTTTAGAACTTTTGCCCTTACCCGTTTCTGTCGGATTGTCTGTTTCCATCCGACGCACAATGCGCGGTTTATTCCCTTGGCGACGGAATGCTGCATCTTCCACGTTCTTTTTTTTCTTTCCTATTCGGAAGAAACCCCAAACCCTCCCTTCTTTGGATTGAAACGTTCTTCATGACGAAGTGAGGAGGGGCCCAAATTGATTCCTTTGCTCTGCTAGAAATAAATTAATATCCCGGACATGAAAGTATGCCTGCTCTTGAATTCCTTCCTCCTCGGATCAACGACGGGTTTCGTTTTGTCTCTGCAAGTTGATGTGAGGAGACACCTGTCCTCCATCCCCTCTTTACTTGTCCGGTTCCACTTGTTCCATTCCTAACCCAGCCATCCACAATGCCATCACTTATCTGCAACCTCCCATTGAACGTGCTACAGCCATTTTCCTGTAGATTCATATTGATTGGGCTGCTGTGTGCATTGGTCAAAACCTCTATTCGATGATCTTTACAGCACAACCTCATGAAGCCTTTTCTCTCTCAAATCTTCACAGGTGTGATTTGTGAAGTCCATCTGACATCTTGGAGGTCATCGGGAAAGACAGGGGAGAAGAGACAGAAATGGAATTGGGCCACTTCAGCCTCCCCCAGGCCCCCCAGCTACTAGTCCTTTGGCTTCGGACGCTGTTTCAGCTTCTATCTGTCCCTGTCCTCCCACTGCTATCCGACCTGGAACAGCGACCCAGGAAAATGGAAACTAGACCCCACACCTCAGCTGCTCATTGGACATGCATCCATTTTGAATTTTCTTGAAAGGCACGGGGTGGTGGATAGGTAGGAGAGGAAAACAAAGCTTGAGTTGACCGTTTATGCTGTCGAGCCAACATTGAGGTCAAAACAGAGGCAGACATAACTGCGGTTTTGTTTGGTATAGCTTCTTGGTCTTTCAGAAGACAATTTTATACTGAAAGCTGAAAGCTTTGACAATTTTCCCTTAGAAATAGTTCCTATCTGCAATATGGGATATCTAAGTGTGAAAGCATTGTTTCTCCATGTGCATCATATGATGCCTTGCCCAGCTGCAAACAGAACTACTATTTGGTTATTTAGGTAGCATTTAATTGAAGTTTCACATTGGGACTTACAAGAAACAGTGTGAGAAGTGGAGCTTGTTATTCCTTGAGTCTATCTCGGAAACCTAATCATGGCATGACGTTTGGGAGGGTTTATGACAATTTTTAACTTTAGAGTCAAAACAATCAGGAAAGCATGTTTAAGTATTCTTTTTGTTTTTTATTTTTTTTTTGGCAAAGAAAGCAGTGTAGTTGAAATTGCCACTAAATAGTGTGTGTTTTTGTCGAATATGCAAAAGCTAAATAATGTGCTTCCAAAAAGGGGTTCTCTAAATAGTGAAGGCTTGGATGTTGATGTATTTGTTGTAATGTATGTGTTTTTGAGAGGACTCCTTCCTTCACTCCTAAGGTTACTGAGTTCATGGCCTTTCTTGCTGCCCTCTGAATCCTTATGGTTGCAGGTTTCTATTATATGACCACCTCAGAAATTTGCCCTCTAGCAGTTTCTTTCTTTCTTCCTTTTCTTTTCCTTAGGAACTGAGCAGCAGTTTCTTACGGTTTAAGCGATTGCCTTCTTTCTTGATCTCCAAGCACAGGCAACAAACCCGTTACCCAAACGTGTCTCCTTTTGTTTATCTGGTGAGTTTGAAGAGCGTCACTGCTGACCAATCTGGTGCCTCCTCATTGACCACTTTACCCCTTTATACGTAGCTTCTTTTTCCTCATGCACTTGGTGATACACCTGTTGCTTCTAAACATGGTCCAGGAATCGATTTTTCTTTCACTTTGCTTGTTTCGTTGTGCCCTCATCATCCTATAATTACATGTCATAGGCCTCGATCGTCCCGTGACACAGAGCGGGCGACGATGGAGCAGAAGGGATGTCTCTGCCGGATCAAGAACTGCGCCATCGAGCTCTTCTCTGCGATGGAGGAGGATCTGGAGATAGACGACGAGGACTCGTGGGACCTCGTTGGGAGGGACCTCCGGCTGAAGGCCACTTTCCTGTACATTGACCTCAGCCGTGTGATCGCCTCCTGCGAGGGCGAAGAGCACAAGAAGGCGCTCACTGTCCTTGCCAACAAGTTCTTCTACTCCATGGATGAGGTGAGGAACCCTTTCCCCTCCTTTACAAGCATTTCATAGTATAAAGCATATCTTGGTCCTGGTCCATTGCAAATTCAGGGTTGTATTTGTTGAATTTAACAAGTGTCATGATACTGTAAGGCAAGTATTTAGTCCTTCCAGCAGGTTATAATAGTACGAACCTTTTGGATCTTCCGGATATTTTAACACCTTTGCGCCCTCTATTGCTTACTGACTAGGCTTAGCCAGTAGAATTCAGGTGCATCAATGCTTGGTGGTCTTTGTCCACGCACAGTAAGCTTCATGTAGGCAATTAGCACACTTGATTTGTTGATACTTACTGTTTGATTGATGTCTTTCCTTCTGATTAATAATAATAACAAGACGCGCTTGCACAAATGGCAGCTGGGCGACGCAGTGGAGAGCAGAAGTCTCCCTCTGACGCAGGTGCGGTACAGCGACACCGCTGACGCGCTCCGCGGGGTGGTCGCCGTCCTCGCGCCGTCCCTGCTGCTGCAGGTCGGCCCGCATGATCCGGAGGAATAGGGGAGATCGATCAGATGCGCCCAGGCTGCTGGCCCCTGCAGCGCAGCAAACGCGGCGGTGGTGTCGTGACGCAGGCGAGAGAGCTGGATCTGATAGGATAGGATGCTGGCTCGAAACCTCCAGGACGACGGTGAGACGGACGATGGTGGGCCAGCTCGACAGAGAAAATGCCGTGTGCTGCTGGCTGCTGCTGCACATGTCTCGGATTTGTTCCCCGCTCTGCGTTTCGCGTGCTGCCGATGCTCTCCTGCTCTCTGATGATCGTGTAACCCTCTATGTGAAATGCTGCGTTCTGCATTCTGCCTGCTGCATGCAGTCCGATCCTCTACAGAGCTTCCAGTTCCAGGCACGCAGATCGATCTAGGATGTGAGCTCTGATGCGCAGATCAGTACGGAGAGCTGTGGTCTAGTTTCCGGTGTCGACGAAGCGCAATATGTTAGCCGCATGAATTTGATTGTGCATAACGTGCCCATGAAGCATTATTAGGAGAACGGGACGTGGCCAGGGCTCTAGAGTTTCGTCACCTGTCTAGAGAACGAACGGGACGGATCACATTAGACGCGTCCCGTGCAACAAAATCTAGTGACGTGACTGTCCCATCTCGGATGCGTAGGCTGCTGGGCTGATCCGGGCTGGTGAACGTAGCCACGTAGGGAGGAGCATAGGAGAGCCTGATCCAGAAGCGCTTGTGTACAAGCCACGAAATCCAGTTTCTCAACGACAACCAAAAAAAATCACTCCATTAAGGCCAGTAGAAGCAAGAGTTTCATTTTATTGTTTTCAAAACTGTTGTGTTATCTAAAATAAAATAAAATAAAATAAAATTTGGATGAAACACCTACTCTTAATATAAAATTCATTTCTGTAGTTTCATACAATAATTAATTATGTGACTTTTCATTTTTATTGTTTCCAAAACTGTTGTGTTATCTAAAATAAAATAAAATAAAATTTGGATGAAACACCTACTCTTAATATAAAATTCTATTCTGTAGTTTCATACAATAATTAATTATGTGACTTTTCATTTTTATTGTTTCCAAAACTGTTGTGTTATCTAAAATAAAATTTGGATGAAACACCTACTCTTAATATAAAATTCTATTATGTAGTTTCATACAATAATTAATCATATGACTTATAGAGAGTTGGTAACCGTGCAACGAGAGTTTCATCTCTATGAAACTTAATTATTCTTTTTCTTCGTTAAAACATTGTCATCTCATCGAAAATACATATGTGTCATTCTACTAAATGCAAATGCAAATGAAACTTCCGTTGAGATTGGCCTAACTGCACACATGTGGGAAGTCTTTCGTAGTGTCGTATGTATTCTGCTGGTCACCATTAGCCTTGGCACGTCAATTATAGTTTGGCGGCACATGGAAGCGGCACGCCAACACGGTGGGTCAGACGCCTTCCTATCGACGGGACTCATGAGCATCCACGGTCTGAGACCCGCTAGCCCCTGGCTGACGTATCCAAATGTTGAGATTGCGGTGGTGACAACTGCGTCTAAAAAGGTGAGCAGCACCATCCGCAAGCGCGAAGGCCTTATGGTAGCTTTTAGCCCGAATCCAGGAGACATGATTTTATTGATCTCTAGTTCTGCATTGACAGTTCCTATCACTAGGAATGACATATAAGTCCAAAATAAATTTTGTGGCATTTGTTCCACATCATAGGTGTTGTATCATCAAATTGGGGAAAAAGATAATAGTGCAACACTGAAACCAGCTGGTACAAACATAATGACAATATGGTTGCATAAATACATCATGAAAAAATAGGAATACATTAAGGGCCATGTCATTGTGGCTATTTGTCATTTTAGATAGCACATGTTTGTTGTCTTGCTAGTGCTCTCTTGCTTGTCCGCCTTGAGGATGGCGGGGATCGAGGCATAGAGGAGGAGAACGACAAATGTCACCAAAAAGATGAGGTTATCATTGGACCTAGCCAGCACTAAGAAAGAAGGCGCGTAACAATACGACAACGAAGAGCGGGTTGAGTTGTGGGATGACGGGGAATCTAAGAATGCGGATAATGGAGAGGAAGACAGAGTGGGGCAGATGAGTTGAAGTGGCTCAAAATTAGGATGCGTGAGGTGCTTTTTCAGGTCAATATGTCTGCCAATCAGATGGGAGAAAGGAAAAGAAAAAAAGTGAGAAAAAAGAACATAATAAATTGAATTGACTAATAATATGTGTTATATTTGGAGATGAGATTTGTTAGTGATTTGCTGCAACATTTCCTATAATATTGGAACATTTCTTTAGTGCAGCTCTATTAGTCTTTTACTAGAATTAAATTTTTGATAACATGCTACATGCTAGAGTTTCTCTTAGTCCATTCAGGCATTAACCGATGTCGACCTAGTGCATGGCTTGGGTGGTGTAGATGGTCCGTTCCAAATCCGGCCATACCATCTACCATCAGTAAACACTAGATATATAGCTATGCGCGCTTTGCCGCGCAGCAATATAAATCGTAAGTATATTGGTCAGTTGTTGCATGTTGATTTCATCTTCTCACGTCACTGCTCGCTGTTTGCGGGTAACCTTTTCGGAAAGAATGAAAGAATCTTATGAACTCGTGTAGCGCGGCCTCACATTATGCTATCTTGTTTAGTTCCTCGTCCAAAAAATTTTCACATATTACATCGAATGTTTAGATATATGCATGAAATAAATATTAAATATAGACTAAAAATAACTAATTACATAAATTACGATAACTTTGCGAGACAATTTTTTTTAAGTCTAATTAGTCCATGATTTGACAATATTGTGCTACAGTAAATATATGCTAATGATGGATTAATTAGTCTTAATAAATTCGTCTCATGGTTTTCAGACGAAATATGTAATTTGTTTTTTATTAGTCTATTTTTAATAGACTAAATTAGTGTCACAACATTCGATGTGACATAAAAAAAAAATCATCCTCCAACTAAACACCTAGTATCTGATATTTTGGGTAATATCATTAAACAACTTTGGAGTATTTCACCAATGAAGAAGGAAAATTAAAACTACCTCTCATCATCGGTTGTGAAAAAAATAGGCACAAGTAAAAGTGTTAAATAAAATATGTTGGTTAAATGTTTTACTATTAGTCCGTGTTAGTCAATTTTTTTAAAATTTGACTAACTAGGAAAAATGCTCGTGCGTTGCAACGGGAGAAGAGAGAGACTATCAAAAATAATGTATTTTTAGGTTGAGTTTAATCTGAAGTTAAAATTTTTAAACTTTAACTATAAATAAACTTTTTTGGGTTTAGTTTTAAAATATGAAAGTGATGAAGTAGTTCCATTTCAAAATATAGTTTCATAAAAGTACAAATTGAATATGTTTTACAAATATTTTATATTAAAAAGTAGCGGCCAAAGATGTTTTTTTAACACCGTGTCAATGTTTAAAATAACTTTCTTTAAGGAAATGGAGGGAGTAAGAGTGATTGAATAGTTTAAAAGATAGTAATGTTATATTTAATATATGTTTTGATATTTGCAAAAACAATTGAACAAATTAAAAATATTTATCAGAGTGTTTCAGCTTAAAAGCCTAAAATAATTGCACAAATCATTTAAATCCGAATAGACTGAGCAGTTAATCACGACAGGTCTCATTTGGCCTAAGCCCAATCATTATCCCTCCTATCTCCACATGGGTAAAGGCGTTGCCAACCTGGGTCTGGGGCACCATTTCATGGCGAGCGTCATCTCTCGCAAACTTGCCTAACAGCCTGAACGATCTCAGTCCGTAATAACTATTCGATGGCAATAGATGCATGATTGTGGAACAGAAACATAACCTGACCCTAAACTCTAGCTCATTTCTCCATCTCTACTATAACTTACACACTCGAGCAGCTGCTGGAGCAGTGAGTGTGGCGCTTGCGCGGAATGCACATCAAAGGGTCAAGGTGGCACTAATGCGGGCCCACTCGTCGGAGCATGCTCGCAGCCGAGGCTACACGCGGCTCTGACAAGCAGCTTCATGCTGGTGCCTATCGCGAATGCAGGAACTGCATGTGGATCAGAGCTTGAGGCCATGCCACCCACGACCACCTCATCCGGGCATTGCTCGTCCGCCGGTCTCGTGTCACCCATCAGCTCCTTCCGAGATGGCAGCCTCCTCCCTCCTACACAGCTTGTTAATCTTCCAGATCCGATTATGCCATGATATAGATTGCTACAAATCTTGCCGGCTTGGATCTCCATACCTCTTTACCCCCGCCTCGGCTTCTGACCCTGTAGCTCCACTCATCGACCGAATTTTCTTTCTGTTTCTGTTGCTATTCTGTCTGAAGCAATTTTTTTATCCAATCTCTATCATATTTATAAGTAGTCAGACGAAACCAAAAGAAAAGACAAAAGTACATGATTTTTTTTATGAATTTTCTTCCTGTTTTTGTTGCTAATGCGTCCGAAATAATTTTTTATCCAATCTCTATCGTCTTTATAAGTAACCAGATGAAATCTAAAGAAAAGACAAAAAAAATTTATTTGGGACAGATCGATATAGATATAGATATAGACATGATTGAGGTATAGATTTATTTCTTATTAAAACTAACAACTTAGTAATAGAAATATTTATTTATTAAGGGTTAAGGTTTCAAACGTGACACTGTCTTTTTTCTTTAGTTTTGTCTATATAAGAAAAGTATAGTTTCTTTGTTAGAAAAGAAAAATTTATAAAATAAAACACGGAGAGGAAAAGGCATTGTTTGGAATAGAAGAATAGAAAAGTTACGGACATCACCATGCACGAGCCGGGACTCCTGCTACGCGCGCGTGCGCGAGCAACAATAGCGACGCGTACACGCTCGGACGGGTAGGGACGCACGTACGTTTAGAGAGCTACAGGCGCACGCTTCTGTCCTCTGCTACTCTTGGTTCTTCAGTTAACCTTTTGATACGCATGATTCTCTTGTCTAGCTTCTACTACTGAATGTACAATAACTAATGGATCTTTTCAATTTCTACGAGCTATAATTTCTCTTTTGGGACAACGGGTTTGTGGGAGAAGAAAAGAGCGGGGGATGGTTTTACATCCATATGAATGCGAAAGTACTATTTTTAAAATAATATATCTTATACGTTCCATAATGTTTTATAAAATATTTTTAATTCAATCGATACAGAAAAAATAAAAATAGTTATCGGTAAAAAACTCAAAAAAAGAGACACATCCTATATCTTTGAAAAATAACTAATATAAAACGAATATAGCTTTCTTTCTTTAATGCTAAAAAACAGTTGTCAGTAATACCCTTAACAAGATAAGATAAACATATATTAAAAATGAATGAAGTTTTATTAAACTTTACATTTATGTAGATAAAAAATATAATATAGTACAAAAACTAAAATTTGATTTTTAAATTAGAGAACATTAAATTATGATATTACAAACTTTGTAATATAATGCTAGAATCTAAAAAAAATTATACCCCAAAATTCATAAACTTTGAACTATTTCGTGCTGTTAGGATCGTAACTTTATACTAAGAATTTTAAAACCTGCAATTATGACATCACAAAATTTATAATGCTAGGTTCATACAATTTATTCCATGATATTTATAAAAACTTTATACAACTAGATTCAAAACTTTCCATTATAACATTATAAAACTTTATACTATTAGGTTAAAAAATTTGCACTCAGAATTTATAACAACTTTGAACTATCACATTAGAAAAACTTTGTACGGCTAGATTTAATACTTTAATTTACCATATTATAAATTTTTGTACTAATAGCTCTAAAACTTTACACTAAAAAAATATAATATTTAAATCATCATATTATAAACTTTAAACTATTAGGTTTAAAAGTCGTACATTAGAACTTTATATTTCTAAGTTGAAAACTTTACACTCAGAATTTATGCTTTAAAAAATCTACAAAACTTATTACTGCTAGATGAAAAACTTTCTATTCAGAAACTAAATAAAAACTTTAGATTATAACAATATAAACTTTGTTCTAATAACTTCAAAACCTAACAATATAAAATATGACTACAAACTTTGAACTTCAAGGTTCAAAACTTTACACTCAGAATTTACATAATTTCAATTGTGACATTACAAACTCTGTATTGCTAAGTTTAGAACCTTGCACTTAGAAATTATGAAAAACTTTAAAATATCATATTATAAAACTTTATAATAGTAGGTTAAAAACTTTAAACTATCACATTATAAACTTTATATTGCTAGAATAAAAATATTTTTATCTAAAAATATATAAACTTTGAACTATAATATTACAAACTTTGTGCTTTCGAGTTAACACTTTAAATTACGATATTATAAACATTGTACCGAGTTGAAGACTTTACATTTAAAATTAAATAAAAATTTTGGACTAACGCATTACAGACTTGTAGTGCTACATTTAAAGCTTTGAACTATCATATCATAAATAATGTAATGCTAGGCTGAAGACTTTTCACTCAGAATTTATAATTTTTTTTGTTAAACTATAACATTGCAAAACTTTATTGCTACTATAAAAAAAATATTGCACTGCTAGACTGTTGTTAACTTGTATTTTAAAATTTAAATGTTTTAATTTCAAATTTATTTTTAAAATTGATAAACTTTGTACCGACACATTTAAAACTTTATATTTCTAGCTTTAAAATTTTTATTTTTGAAATACAAGAACTTTATACTAACATATTTTAAACCTTGTATTTCAAGGTTTAAACTTTTTAATTTCGAACTTTACATTTTAAATGTAGAAACTTTTATCAACATATTTAAAACAGTATAAACTTTGTACTGTTAGGTTTAAAAACTTTGCGATTTCTAAAACTCTACACCTAAATTTAAAACTTTGATCTATTACATTATAAACTTCGTATTATATTATAACGTATGAAACTTTGTACTATAACATATGAAGCTTTATATCTTTAAGAGCGAAACTTTATCATCAGAAAAAATATTTCAAAATATATTCAAAATAGATCTATTTTTATAGATCTTGTTATAATAAACCTAATGGTGCAAACGGAACTAAAAATAGATGTTTAACAAGAAAGTTATCTCATTTTAAAGTTTAAGTACGTTTCAAAAAATATATCTGACACAGACTGCATGCATCTCTCATTCGCGTATCCACATTTTGCGCTCTGTCCCTCTCTCTCCTTGTGCCACGCGTCTCATGCGCTCTGTTCTGCTTACGCATCTATACTTTACGCTCTATTTCCTTCGTGGCATGAGTCCGTGCGCTGCTAACTGGCTCAGCGCACGCGCGCCAATTAGTGATTGGGTGCACGATCGGGGCAGGCAGGAACATCCCTGAGGCTCATCACGGACAATCCGAACACGTACAGGTAGAAAAAAGAAAAAAAACATAGACTAAAACGGAAAAACAAAAGACACGGAAAGAGCGTTGTTAATACATATAGAAACCGGTGTCTCTGAGCTGGACTTTAATATTATAGAGATTTTTCTTTTAGAGTTGTGTTGTTCCTACTTGAGTTACTAGTGGGAAACGCGCGCCATCACGCGCGCTATGCAAGAAGCCGATAAGTTTTATTTGCGAAGGGAAGGGTAAGATAAGGTAATCAAACATTTATAGAAGGATAGGTATTATATAAGGGTTTAGTAAGTAGTAGAGATGTGTTGCATAGGTAATAATAATAAAATGTTTACATCAATACATCATAGAGGTTTTGCATAGGATATAATTATACAGTATTTACAACATATAGAGTGGTCATAGGAAATGCACAAAATAAACTGATGAGGGTTATTTGGTGTTTTGGGAGGCATTACATATTACAGAGTGAAGCAAACAAGATTAAAAAACCTGGATGATTAAGAAAAAAACAATAAAAATCAGAGGATAAAAAAGGTGAACACTATTATTTAGAATAGAACAAATCTTAACGGGAGATATGAGTCAAAAAATATTAGCAACAATCAAATTTTTTTGGGCGGCCATTAATTCAAAACGACATAGCAAAAGGCTATGGTATTAAAGATGAATTGCTGTGGTGTTGGCTTTAACACAGACAAGATCATATATTTCATGGTAATAGTAGAAAAATTGAAGGAAAATAGAATAGGATAACCGAGATATAATGTTTCCAAATTCTGCATATTAAGCTAACCTATGGAAACGACAGAACCATTCTCTGTAGCTGTAGCAGCATGTTGCATATTTTGGAGCAAAGCAGAAAAAGGCCATTATTAATGTAATTATGGAAAATATGCAGAAGGCAGCATCTTATTAACAGTGATAACCTAGTATCAGTAGGATACCCATACCCAAAATGCTAATTAGATAGTGTAAGACTATTTGAGATATTGGTATTCTAATATGGCCGCTTCCAAAAAGCAAATACATATTGAGGCACATAGAAAGATGACTGCAAAAATCCAAACGTAACCCATGAAAGGCCATGACAGTTTCAGAAAAATTAAGATGTACTGAATCATGTGGCAGCAAGATAATAAAAACTAAAACCCAACTCATTTAAAACCTGGTAAGCAAGAATTATTTGTAAACATAAAGTGTTCTGCTTACCTAAATATAAGTAGGATGTGCAATATTCACATAATTTTTTTTGGGAAGGTGGTGTATGAAGATACAAAGCGAAGATTGTACCTGGCACTGAAACTATGACCATACTCATTTTTCATGATTGGTTTGCGAATCAATGAGACGACTGCAATAAACAGTAGGCCCCATTGGTGGTGCTACAGTACACATAATAGAACATGTATAGATAGAGGGCAAAAATTGAAGCAACCAGTTAACCCTATGGTGTGAGTTATCATGGAAGAAGCACCCAAAAAAGAATAGGTACAAAGAGATGCCCAAAAAATGAAGCACTGAAATAACTGTTGCCTCAGTTATCATGTACTCCCTCCGTCCCTAAATAAGTGTCGTTCTCGCTTCCCGAGAAAAAGTTGTCGGCAATTATATATTAAAATATATTAATATTTATGCTAAGTAATTAGTATCATCGGAAAGATCTTTACATCTAGTTTTTTAACAAAATTATTTGGAGATATAAATATTGCACATATTTTCTACAAATTGAGTCAAACACGTGGCACGCACACCAATGGCGACACTTATTTAGGGACGGAGGGAGTAAGACGCAGCAAGAGTTGGAAAAAAGAGTCATCATTGGTCATAGCCACCATGGCAACTATGAACATAGAACCGTTGTAAAAAAAAGGACCGAACAATTAACCATCGCATTTGTCAGCATTGAACATGTACAAAACGACAGGGAAAAGAAAATCAACATTACAAAGCATTCCCTCATTTATGAAGATAATAAACAGATGTGAGAGGAGAAATCATCATAGCTCATGAGGAAAGAAAGAGGTTTAAATTGGAGCATTGCCTCAGCTATCTAGAGAAAAAGGCGTAGATTGTGAAACTGCATCAAAAATTGGACACTTATTGTGTATGTATATCCATCACAGCACCACCCATTCCCTCAAATTAATCTAAGAACAAGAGAAAATTGTACCTATCATCATTGGACATCACCGAAATCATGAACACCCCAATGTACTAAGAAACAAAACAAACCTCATTGATCTGACTGTGATGTCCTCAGATATATGACACCAAATCATAGTATACTGCACTGTTGTAGGAAACTAAAATAAAATATCATTTCATAGTTATGTCCTTAGATATATGGCACATGATCTAGTTAGTCTCATGCTGCGGCCAAATCGAGCAGGTGTCATAGTACGCAATGCAAAAAATATTGCAGTAAGGCAGTAAGAACCATGTAGATGGTTAAGAGAAAAGGAGGGAAAGAACAGATCTTGGAAAATAGAGCCTTAGCCTGTTGGGTTGCCTCCAAATTCGGGGAAGTAATAAATAAAATTAATAAATGAATGACAATAGTTTGAGATAAACTGGTTGTTATATAAAAAGTAATACATTTTGACAAGAAACAATAAATACAAATGTCCAAAAGTAATAACGCATCAATAAATACATTTCAACGTAGTAATAGAAACAATGCAATGGATATATAAAAGAAATTCCTTTCGTGTATTACCATCATTATTTTGGTTTGTAGAAGAAACATTTTTTTAATCATTTTGTATAATCTGCATAGCAAAATCATATGGAAGGATATCCCATTAATTCAAATGGCTCAAAATAAAAGCACAGCAGGGTAGACAACCAAATTAATTGGTAACACAACTTTAGGATTCGACGAGAAGAGCTTCCACTTGCACAAGGAGTCTATCTTCGAAGCACAAAAGAATTAAAACGCCGGAAATCATAGTCAAAGAATATATGAAAGGAGAGTTCTTAATATTTTTGTGGCCTCAGAAATTTAACAATCATCATATGCACATCAACCTAGAGCTTAAAGGCATGCTGACAAACAGGCTACTCTTACAATCTGCATTTGGTGGTTGTCGGTGGTACGAAAAAGGGGTACCCCCAGTCAACGCAAACACCCGAACACTCCGTCTCCGTCTCGCCCGAGGGCGAACGCTCTATCTCCGTCTCGCCCGAGCCCTCCCAGCGAGGCCTCGGGCGAGCCTTCCCAGCGAGGCCTCGGGCGAACGCTCCATCTCCGTCTCGCCCGAGCCCTCCCAGCGAGGCCTCGGGCGAACGCTCCATCTCCGTCTCGCCCGAGCCCTCCCAGCGAGGCCTCGGGCGAACGCTCCATCTCCGTCTCGCCCGAGCCCTCCCAGCGAGGCCTCGGGCGAGCCCTCCCAGCAAGGCCTCGGGCGAACGCTCCATCTCCGTCTCGCCCGAGCCCTCCCAGCGAGGCCTCGGGCGAACGCTCCATCTCCGTCTCGCCCGAGCCCTCCCAGCGAGGCCTCGGGCGAATGCTCAATCTCCGCCTCGCCCGAGCCCTCCCGGCCAGGCCTCGGGCGAACGCTCTAATTCCGTCTCGCCCGAGCCCTCCCAGCGAGGCCTTGGGCAAGCACGATCACTCCCCGTCTCGCTCGAGCCCTCCAAACCTCGGGCAAGCGCGCCTCCACACCTCGAGCCTTAACGCACGGACCTCGAGTTGCATAGACAGCCGTACCAACCCATACCACGCATTTAATACATTCACCTACTCCGGTCATGTTCACTAGTGCACGGCGTGTACCACAGTAACCCGGTGTAAAGGTCAAGTCACGTTTTCACCACAAGCATGGGCAAAAGGGCACCAGTGCAGCACTGTTCCGCCATGCCGGGCACTGTAACCCCTCGAGGCCGGCTACGCGCCCCTCGAGCCGGGCACTGTGACCCCTCGAGGCCGGCTCCACGCCCCTCGAGCCCCCGTGGCACCACCTCGAAGCCAGCTCCGCGCCCTTCGAGTCCTAACTACTTTCGTGCTATTGGAGGACAGGTACCCCAAGACCCGGGGAGACCTCACCGCGTGCTGTACATTCCGGATGGGTGCTGTACGGCTCCCGCCTTGTCGCGCCCCCACGTCCGCGCCCGGGATGGAAGCCACGACTCAAGGACGCCTCAACAGCGACGATCACATCAGCTCCAGTGGCCCCGACAAGACAGGGTTCCTACCCTTCTCCGTATAGGGCACCATACGCCCCGACACCTGTAATACTTTCATGTAACCCTGACCTCCCCTTGCGCTATAAAAGAGGACGCTAGGGCCCTCATTCGGGAGGACGGACAGAACACACGAGTCCACGCACAAACACAAGTCTGGACTCCGGTCCACGCTCACTGAGCTTGTATTTTCCCCTGTACAAGCACTTAGGTGCAAGTAATACAAGAACATCTCCCCCCGCTGGACGTAGGGCCTTCTTTGCCCGAACCAGGATAAATCCTTGTGTCCCCTTGCATCACCATCCAGGAAGAGAAGCACGCGATCATATTACTCGTTGGTGTGATACCCCCGGGTACGAAACACCGACAGTGGTAGACAACACAACGTAAATGTATGATCATATGTGCTGTGGTCTGCTTTGAAGACATAAATTAATAACT
This sequence comes from Coix lacryma-jobi var. lacryma-jobi, assembly GCA_009763385.1. Taxonomy (NCBI): domain Eukaryota; kingdom Viridiplantae; phylum Streptophyta; class Magnoliopsida; order Poales; family Poaceae; genus Coix; species Coix lacryma-jobi. The sequence goes on along the minus strand of CM019830.1, from coordinate 24,731,685 downwards.
TTGCATGCCTAATACCTCACAGGTTAATGGCATCAGATAGTATCCTTTATGAATGGACATGAAATATTTTCATCATAGGCTAAAAAAATTCAAAACAATTGGCGCACACTGAGAAAATTATATCGTAATCAATTCTTAACTTTAGTTGAAGGCATCGTATGAAAGGGAATTGAAGAAGGATAGTAGGAACATCATATGAAAAGCAATTAAGGCAGAATAGATCGACGATAAGAGGTTCCACTTGCACAAGGAGGCTATCTTCGAAACATAAAAGAATTAAAATGCCGCAAACCATAGGCAAAGAATATATGAAAGGAGAGTTTTTAATATTTGTGCGGCCTCAGAAATTTAACAATCATCATATGCTCATCAACATAGAGCTTAAAGCCATGCTGACAAACAGGCTACTTTTACAATCTGCATTGGGTGGTAGACAGGATACCGTAAATGTATGATCACATGTGATGTGCTGTGCTTTGAAGAGATGAATTAATAACTTAACATGCCTAATACCTCACAGGTTAATGGCATCAGATAGTATCCTTATCAATGGACAGGAAATATTTTCATCATAGGCTAAAAATAGAACAGGTATAGGTAGAGGGCAAAAATTGAAGCAACCAGTTAACCATATGGTGTCCGTTATCATGGAAGAAGCACTCAGAAGCACCCAAGAAAGAATAGGTACAAAGAGATGCCAAAAAATGAAGCACTGAAATAACTGTTGCCTCAGTTATCATGTAAGACGCAGCAAGAGTTGGAAAAAAAGAGTCGTCATCGGTCATAGCCAGCAGGGCAACCAAAGAATATATGAAAGGAGAGTTCTTAATATTTTTGTGGCCTCAGAAATTTAACAATCATCATATGCACATCAACCTAGAGCTTAAAGCCATGCTGACAAACAGGATACTCTTACAATCTGCATTTGGTGGTACACAGGACAACGTAAATGTATGATCATATGTAATGCGGTCTGCTTTGAAGACATAAATTAATAACTTTGCATGCCTAATACCTCACAGGTTAATGACATCAGATAGCATCCTTTATGAATGGACAACAAATATTTTCATCATAGGCTAAAAAAATTCAAAACAATTGGCACACACTGAGAAAATTATATCATAACCCATTCTTAACTTCAGTTGAAGGCATCGTATGAAAGGGAATTGAAGCAGGACAGTAGGAACATCATATGAAAAGCAATTAAGGCAGAATAGGTCGACGATAAGAGGTTCCACTTGCACAAGGAGGCTATCTTCGAAGCACAAAAGAATTAAAATACCGCAAATCATAGCCAAAGAATATATGAAAGGAGAGTTTTTAATATTTGTGCGGCCTCAGAAATTTAACAATCATCATATGCTCATTAACATAGAGCTTAAAGGCATGCTGACAAACAAGCTACTCTTACAATCTGCATTGGGTGGTAGACAGGATACCGTAAATGTATGATCACATGTGATGTGCGGCGCTTTGAAGAGATGAATTAATAACTTAGCATGCCTAATACCTCACAGGTTAATGGCATCAGATAGTATCCTTTATCAATGGACAAGAAATATTTTCATCATAGGCTAAAAACAGAACAGGTATAGGTAGAGGGCAAAAATTGAAGCAACCAGTTAACCATATGGTGTCAGTTACCATGGAAGAAGCACTCAGAAGCACCCAAAAAAGAATAGGTACAAAGAGATGCCAAAAAAATGAAGCACTGAAATAACTGTTGCCTCAGTTATCATGTAACACGCAACAAGAGTTGGAAAAAAAGAGTCGTCATCGGTCATAGCCAGCAGGGCAACCATGATCATAGAACCGTTGTAAAAAAAAAACAAAAAATTGACCATCGCCTTTGTCAGCATTGAACATGTACAAAAAGATAGGGAAAACAAAATCAACATTACAGAGCATTTCCTCATTTATGAAAATAATAGACAGATGTGAGAGGAGAAATCATTATAGGTCATGAGCAAAGAAAGAGGCTTAAATTGGACCTTTGGCTCAGCTATCTAGAGAGAAAGGCGTAAATTGTGAAACTGCATCAAACATTGGACACTTATTGTGTATGTGAATCCATTACAGCAACACCCATTTCATCAAATTAATCTAACAACAAGAGAAAATTGTACTTATCATCATTGGACATCACGGAAATCATGAGCACCTCAATGTACTGAGAAACAAAACAAACCTCGTTGATCTGATTATGATGTCCTCAGATATATGCCACCAAATCATAGTACTGCAGTGTTATAAGAAACCAAAATAAAATTTCATTCTATGGTGATGTCCTCAGATATATGGGCGCGGGTCCCGACGGCGGCAGTGCTACGTGATCTGGCCGCGCCGTTCGCGTGTTCCGCGTCGCAGGGGCCGGCCGCGACTGCCCGGCGAACGGGAGGGAGAGCAAGAGGGTGAGGGAGAGGGAGAGGGAGAGGGAGAGAGCGAGGAGAGGAGCTGCCGTCGCGGTCTCTAGCGAGGCGCTGCCGCGGCAACCGCCAGTTATGCGCCGGGTAGGGTTTGGCCGCCTCGCTGCCAGCAGCAGCGCCACGTCGGAGCTGTCCATCGCTAGGGCCCACCCAGATCTGGCCGCGGATACCTCCGGTGCCGCGTCGGAGGTGGGCCGCCGCGCCGTCGCCACGGCCCCCGTCGTTGCTTACTGCGGCCAGGGTTTGGGCGCGGGCCCCGGCCGCGGTCAGTACCGCGCCACCTGGGCGCGCCGTCCGCGTGCGCCGCGTCGCAGGGGGCCGCCAAGGCTGCCCGGCGAACGGGAGGGAGGGAGGGAGAGCGAGAGGGTGAGGGAGAGGGAGAGAGCGAGGAGAAGACCTGCCGCCGCGGTCTGTGGCGAGGCGCTGCCGCGGCAACAGCCGGTCCCCATCCAGATGTGCCCGCGGGTACCTCCGTTGCCGCGCCGTCGCCACGGCCCTCGCCGGTGCTCACTGCAGCCAGTACCCTCGCCACCCGGGCGCGCCGTCCGCGGCCGTGGCACCGGCGGTTGCCGGACCCCAAGAAACCGCTAGGGTTTCGTACCCAGAACTGGAGGAGGCAGCGTCGACGAGCCGCGGAAGGAGACGGATCTAGGGCGGGGGGGGGGGGGGGGGCAGGCCGCGCCCGCGGGCGCCGGCCGTTCCTCGCGCACGGTGTGCAGGGGCGGCGCTATGGCACGGGGAGCCGCGGCCACGCGGGACGAAGAGCGAGGAGGGAGAGAGACAGAAGGGAAGGGGAAGGCGGAGACAGAGAGAGGAAGCGAGAAGAAGGCAAAATGTGGCCGTCAAAGAATAGATCAACGGCTGGAATGAAACGCGGTGACGTGGATAGCCTGAGCTTCCACCGACGCGTTGCATTTGATAGCAGCTAATTATTCGTTTTACAATATATTAGTTACAACAAACTTCTACTGACAACTCAGCTCATGTAATTTGCTCTTAAAATCTTTCAACCGTAGTCCTATACGAACTCAGTAATTGGTACTATAAAAGTTGTACGGGTCTTATTTGGACAAGCACAATATTCCTATATACGGACTCTAATGAGCATAGTAGATTTTGGACATTTTTTCTGTTCTACATATTATGTTATCCATATTCATATTCATTTTCATATATGGACACAATACTGGAGGACTGAAATAGTTTCCATATGGCCCACAGACAGACTAACTATCGTTTGGTTCTGATTCGATTCGATTTTGATCAGAGCTCCCGAAACAACAACTGTAGATGTCACCAGAGTTGGACCAAAAAATTTTAGTGGCAGAAATTTTGCCTCTTTATTATTAATATATATATAATATATATATATAATTATATTATATATATATATTAAAATTATTTATTATATATATGTCGGTGGTACAAAAAAGGTACCCCCAATCAACGCAAACAGCCGAACGCTCCGTCTCCGTCTCGCTCGAGCCCTCCCAGCAAGGCCTCGGGCGAACGCTCCGTCTCGCCCGAGCCCTCCCAGCCAGGCCTCGGGCGAACGCTCCGTCTCCGTCTCGCCCGAGCCCTCCCAGCCAGGCCTCGGGCGAACGCTCCGTCTCCGTCTCGCCCGAGCCCTCCCAGCCAGGCCTCAGGCGAGCACGATCGCTCTCCGTCTCGCTCGAGCCCTCCAGACCTCGGGCATGCGCGCCCCCACACCTCGAGCCTTAACGCACGGACCTCGAGCTGCACATACAGCCGTACCAGCCCATACCACGCATTTAATACCTTCACCTACTCCGGTCATGTCCACAAGTACACGGCGTGTACCACAGTAACTCGGTGTAAAGGTCAAGTCTCGTTTTCACCACAAGCATGGGCAAAAGGGCACCAGTACAACACTGTTCGGCCAAGCCAGGCACTGTAACCCCTCGAGGCCGGCTACGCGCCCCTCGAGCTCTGCACCGTAATCCCTCGAGGCCGGCTACACGCTCCTCGAGCCCTAACTACTTTCGTGCTATTGGAGGACAGGTACCCCAAGACCCGGAGGGACCTCACCGCGTACTGTACATTCCGGGATGGGTGCGGGTACGGCTCCCGCCAGGTCGCGCCACCACGTCCGCGCCCAGGATGGAAGCCACGACCCAAGGACGCCTCAACAGCGACGATCACATCGGCTCCAGTGGCCCCGACAAGACAGAGTTCCTACCCTTCTCCGTATGGGGCACCATGCGCCCCGACACCTGTAATACTTTCATGTAACCCTGGCCTCCCCTTGCTCTATAAAAGGGGACGCTAGGGCCCTCATTCGGGACGACGAACACAACACACGAGTCCACGCACAGACACGAGTCCGGACTCCGGTCCACGCTCACTGAGCTTGTATCCTCCCCTGTACAAGCACTTAGGTGCAAGTAATACAAGAACATCTCCCCCCGCTGGACGTAGGGCCTTCTTTGCCCGAACCAGGATAAATCCTTGTGTCCCCTTGCATCACCATCCAGGAAGAGAAGCACGCGATCATATTACTCGTTGGTGTGACACCCCCGGGTACGAAACACCGACAGTTGGCGCGCCAGGTAGGGGTCTTCGCGTGTCCGAGCCGATTTCTCGTTGATTCCTGGATGGCTTCATCCCTTCTTCCGTTCTCGGCTGGTGCCATCGTCTGGTTCGGGAGCCTCGAGTTCCTGGCCACAGGCAACGGCAACGAGCTGACTCTGCTCTCCACGGAGGGCCCGAGCGGAGTGCGTGTCACGCCACCCCGCGCGGGGGGCGTGACGCGTCGCCCGCACCACCACACGTCGCCACGTCGCGAGCGGCGCCATCGTCACCGTCGTCGCCGGGCGCAGGCGGTGCCCGCGGCAAACACCTACGCCCCCGTAGCCGGTGCAGGGTCCCCAAGGGGAAACCCGCCCGGCACGCGGCTGGAGACCTCTAGGGCGCACTCACGCCCGCCTAGCGACTTCGCATTCGTCATGCGTACGGACCAGGAGCCAGGCCAGAGGCCTCCGAGCCGTGCGCCGTCGACGCCGCTCAGCCTCCTCCCGCACGGGTCGCGCTGCGCTCGACGCCAGCGGTTCCCGGTCGGCCTCGACAACTCTGCGGCTGTATGCGCCCACCGCCTCGACGAGCGCCATCAGCACCAGACGATGGTGGACCGGGAGCAGCGTTCGGGCGCGCTGCTGCAGGCCATGGCCAGCCTGGAAATCGTCCACCCCGCGTGCGTCGACCGCGACTTCTTGCGACCCCTCGAGCCGCCTCGGCGAGCCACCATCGGAGAATGGTACCGCGAGCTGCGGTCCCAGCATCGGCCAAGGCGGCGTGCCGTCAACAGCTCCGACTCCGACGAATACGACTACCACGACCCCGACCTCTGGGATCCCACCAGGGAGTGCTTCCAACTCGAGGGAGTCATATACGATACCGAGGACGAAGGCGACGACGACAGGCCGGCCCTCGACCTAGAGGGACCTAGCGACGTGGCCGCGGCAGGCGGATCACGCGTTCAGGGAAGGGACGAACCTCCAGCACCGGCTGTACCGCCTAAGCCCGACGACGGCCGGGCGGCGCAACTCGCACAAGTGCAAGAGGCAATCACCAAAGCCGAGGAGGAACGGCGACACCTGCTGCAGCTCCGGCAAACCCTGATGCAGGAACCACCCCAACCCCGAGGTGCCGGAGCTCGAGGCCGGGCTCGAGAGGTCCACCGACGGATCCTCGAGGACGGGGCACCAGCACGCCCTGAAGCTTGTTTCCCGCGAGCCGGCCAGAACGTGGTGGCGGCAGCTATGATGCTCCGAGACCTGCCCGCCGTCTCCAACCCCGATGCCAGGCGCATGCTCGGAGAAATGAAAAACCTCCTCGAGACAGCCGCGGTGCAGCAGGCCGAGAGCTCGGCATCACGCCGACGCGGAGCAGCCTCGGGGAGACCGGCGGACACGCCCCACGACGCTCGCGAGGCATCCGTCCACCAGCCAGACGCCTCTCGAGCTAGGCCAGTCCGCGAACGGATCGTCGACAACCGGCCGCCTCGAGACCCCAACGACGCCCGCAACGACATCAACCGACGGCGCAAGGACAAGGGGGCCCAAAAGCGTGGCTATAGCGCCCATCGAGGGGGGCGCTACGACAGCGATGAGGACCGGCAGGTCCTCGAGCCCCCGGGCCCCCGAGTCTTCAGCCGGGCCATCCGCAGCTCGACCCTCCCCGACCGCTTCCGACCGCCGACCAACATCGTGAAGTATGACGGGGAGGTCGAGCCCAAGCTCTGGCTCTCGGACTTCCGCCTTGGCTGCCAACTGGGCGGAGCGAAGAACGACGACCGCGTGATCATCCGTCAGCTCCCACTTTACCTCTCGGACACCGCCCGACGGTGGCTCGAGGGGCTCCCGCCGGATCGGATCCATGACTGGGCCGACCTAGTCAGGGTCTTCGACGGGAATTTCAAGGGGACCTGCGTGCGTCCAGGCAACCCCTGGGACCTACGGCGTTGCAGGCAGGCGGCGGACGAGCCCCTCCGCGACTTCGCTCGACGGTTCTCGAAGCAGCGTCTCGAGCTCCCCCACGTACCTGACGAGGACGTCATCTCAGCGTTCCTCGCGGGCACGACATGCCAAGAGCTTGTTCATGAGCTAGGACGCTACCGTCCCGGGACGGTCGAGGACCTGATGGATCGCGTCACAAGCTTTGCTTCGGGCGACGAAGCAGTGGGGGCTTTCTTTGGCCGTTCCACGGACAAAGGCAAGGCGGTGATCGCGCCGGAGGGCTCCAGCAAGGGCAACGACGCCAAGAACGACAACAATGACGGCAACAAAAGGAAGAAAAACAAACGCAAGGGCCAGAAGGCGAAGCGTGGCGCCGATGACGACGACGACAAAGAGGTGCTCGCGGGCGCCCTCGAGCCTAAGAAGCCCCGAGGCCCCCCCGATGGGGCTGTTTTCGACCAGATGCTCGAGGATCCCTGTACCTACCACAGGGGCCCCGTAAACCACAAGTTGAAAGACTGCCGACTGTTGAAGGGCTACTACTCCAAGCTCGGCGATAAGAAGGAAGACGCGCCTAAGGGAAAGGATACCGATCGACGCGGCGGCAGAAACGCAGATGGCGACTTCCCCCCGGTGCGCGACTGCTACATGATCTACGGGGGGCCGACCGTCGGGCTCTCAGCTCGAGAAAGAAAGAAGGAGCGCCGGGAAATCTTTTCGCTTGGCCACGACGCCCCCCGGTATCTTGACTGGTCCGATGCGCCAATCACGTTCGACCGTGACGACCATCCGGACCGTGTCATAAACCCGGGGGCTTACCCCCTCGTCGTCGACCCCGTCATAGTCGACGTTCGGTTCTCCAAGGTGTTGATGGATGGGGGCTCGAGCCTCAACATCATATACCTCGAGACCCTCGACCTCCTGGGGATTTCAGAGGGACAGCTCCGACCCAGCGTCGGGGGGTTCCACGGAGTAGTACCAGGAAAGAAAGCCCACCCCCTTGGGCGCATTGACCTGCCGGTCTGCTTCGGCACGCCGGCAAACTTCCGACAGGAAACGCTCACCTTCGAGGTGGTCGGCTTCCAAGGGACCTACCACGCCATCATCGGCCGGCCAGGCTACGCCAAGTTCATGGCGATTCCTAACTACACGTACTTGAAGCTCAAGATACCGGGGCCAAAAGGGGTCATCACCGTTGACACCTCCTACGAGCACGCATATCACTGCGACGTGGAGTGCGTCGAGCGGGGGGAGGCCAACGTCCACCTCGACTCACTCGAGGCCTTGGCAGCTCTGGCCACCGAGGGGGCCCCAGAAGCAAAGCGTCACGCTGGCACCTTCGAGCCGGCCGAGCACACCAAGCAAATACCCGTCGACCCGACCTCAGCCAATGGCAAGACGCTGACCATCAGTACCAGCCTCGAGCCCAAATAGGAAGCAGTGCTCGTCGACTTTCTCCGCGCGAACATCGACATGTTTGCGTGGAACCCCTCGGACATGCCGGGCATACCGAGGGAAGTCGCCGAGCAAGCCTTGGAGATCCAGGCCGGGTCCAGACCAGTGAAGCAACGCCTGCGCCGCTTCGACGAGGAAAAGCGTAGGATCATCGGCGAGGAGGTGCACAAGCTTTTGGCGGCCGGATTCATCAAGGAGGTATTTTACCCAGAGTGGCTAGCCAACCCTGTACTAGTTAGGAAAAAGAATGGAAAAATGCGGATGTGTGTAGATTACACTGGTCTGAATAAAGCATGTCCAAAAGTTCCATTTCCTTTACCTAGAATTGACCAGATCGTCGATTCCACTGCTGGGTGCGAAGTGCTTTCGTTCCTTGATGCGTATTCCGGCTACCACCAAATTAGAATGAGAAAATCCGATGAGCTCGCGACCTCTTTTATCACGCCATTTGGTATGTACTGCTATGTTACGATGCCCTTCGGCCTTCGAAACGCCGGGGCAACGTACCAGCGATGTATGCAGCACATCTTTGGCGAGCACATAGGCAAGACCGTCGAGGCCTACGTCGATGACATCGTGGTTAAAACTAAAAAAGCAGGGAACCTCATCAGCAACCTCGAGACCACGTTCGAGTGCCTCCGGGCCAAGAATGTGAAGCTCAACCCCGAGAAGTGTGTCTTTGGTGTGCCTCGAGGCATGCTACTTGGCTACATCGTCTCACAACGGGGGATCGAGGCAAACCCTGAAAAAATCTCAGCAGTCACAAGGATGGGCCCGATTCGTGACCTCAAGGGTGTGCAGAAAGTAACAGGCTGCCTAGCCGCTCTCAGCAGATTCATCTCGAGGCTAGGGGAAAAAGCGCTACCCCTCTACCGCCTGCTAAAAAAGACGAAACACTTTGCGTGGACTGCCGAAGCGGAGGAGGCCTTAACCAAGTTGAAGGGGCTGCTGACTTCTGCACCAATTCTCGTGCCCCCGCGACCAGCCGAAGGTGACGATTCCCCCGAGCCCCTCCTCCTCTATGTGGCCGCAACCACTCAGGTGGTTAGCGCGGTCATAGCCGTCGAGAGGCACGAGGAGGGTCATACATTGCCGGTCCAGCGACCGGTATACTTCACCAGTGAGGTACTCTCCGAGGCCAAGGTCCGGTACCCGCACATCCAAAAGTTGCTCTACGGCATCATCGTCACAAGGCGCAAGCTCCAACACTACTTCCTCGCTCATCCCGTGACGGTGGTGTCGTCCTTCCCCCTCGGAGAGATCGTCAACAATCGGGAGGCCACGGGGCGCATCGCCAAGTGGTCCGCCGAACTAATGGGGGAGACCATCACCTATGCCCCGCGAAAGGCCATCAAGTCGCAAGCGTTGGCGGACTTCGTTGCCGAATGGACCGACACTCAGCTCCCGCCGGCGCAGATTCAAGCCGAGCTCTGGACCATGTACTTCGATGGATCCCTCACGAAGACGGGGGCAGGAGCAGGCCTGCTCTTCATCTCGCCCCTCAGAGTACACATGCGCTACCTGCTACGCTTGCACTTCCCCGCCTCCAACAACGTCGCCGAGTACGAGGCCCTCGTCAATGGGCTGCGCATCGCCCTCGAGCTCGGGGTCCGACGCCTCGACGCCCGAGGAGACTCGCAGCTCGTCGTCAACCAGGTTATGAAGGCTTCAAGCTGCATCGATCCCAAGATGGAGGCATACTGTGGGGAGGTGCGCAAGCTGGAAGACAAGTTTTACGGCCTCGAGCTCAACCACATAGCTCGGAAGTACAACGAGGCCGCAGACGAGCTGGCAAAGTTGGCGTCTACATGCGGCACGGTACCGCCAGATGTCTTCTCGAGGGACGTCTTCGAGCCATCCGTCGAAATCGACCCGGGGGCTGGCCCCTCGACGCCACCCCTCGAGCAAGACACGGGGGCTCGACTCTCAACGCCACCCCTCGAGAAGGACCCCTCGACGTCCGCAGAAGCGATGCAGGTCGATGCACACGCCTCTTCGTCCTCACGGCCCCTCGACTGGCGGACGCCCTACCTCGACTACCTGACGCGAGGCGAGCTACCAGAAGACAAGACGGAGGCCCGACGCATCGCTCGGAGGGCCAAGACCTACGTCATCTACGGCGACGAACGGGAGCTATACCGACGAAGTCCGACTGGAATCCTTCAACGCTGCATCCCACTCGAGGAAGGGCGCAAGCTCCTCGACGATATGCACTCGGGGCTTGCGGCCACCACGCAGCGCCAAGGACCCTGGTTGGGAACGCTTTCCGTCAAGGCTTCTATTGGCCGACCGCCATTGGGGACGCCAAGCGTTTGGTCCGAGCGTGCCATGGGTGTCAATTCTACGCCAAGCAAACGCACCAGCCCGCACACGCCCTGCAGATGATCCCAATCACTTGGCCATTTGCCGTTTGGGGGCTCGACCTCGTGGGTCCCCTCAAAAGGACAAGTGGAGGGTACACACACATGCTCGTGGCCGTCGACAAGTTCACCAAGTGGATCGAGGCTAAGCCGATAGGAGACCCCACCTCCGAGAAGGCTGTCGAGTTCATCGCCAACATCATGTACCGGTTCGGGGTGCCTAATGTCATCATCACCGACAATGGCACCCAATTTACGGGCAAAAAGTTCACCAACTTCTGCGATGACAACAACATTCGCGTAACCTGGGCCTCGGTCGCATACCCCCAATGCAACGGGCAGGTCGAGCGCGCCAACGGCATGATACTCCATGGGCTGAAGCCGAGGCTGTTCAAGACCCTCAAGAATTTCGGAAAGGGGTGGGCTACAGAACTCCCCTCGGTGCTGTGGGGCCTCAGGACTACGCCGAGTCGAGCCACCGGGTTCACTCCGTTTTTCCTAACCTACGGCGCCGAGGCCGTCTTACCTACGGACCTCGAGTACGGCTCACCTCGACTTCGAGCCTACAACGAGCAAACCAGCGACGAAAGGCTCGCCAACGCCAAGGACCAGCTCGAGGAGGCCCGAGACGTGGCGCTCATCAACTCCGCACGCTACCAGCAAACACTTCGATGCTACCCACGACAAGCACGTGCGCAAAAGGGACCTGGCGGTGGGGGACCTCGTGCTTCGACGGCTGCAAGACAATCGAGGGCGCCATAAGCTCACCCCTCCGTGGGAAGGCCCATACACCGTGGCTGAAGTACTCAAGCCAGGCACATACAAGCTCTACGACGACCAAGGCAGGATCCTGGCGAACGCGTGGAACATATCTCAGCTACGTCGCTTCTACCCTTAAGGGCCTCGAGGCCTTGTTCATTTTATTGCTTTGTACAAACACGTTGAATATAAATGGGCCAACTCGTGCGCCATCTTTCATGTTCCTTAGCAACTCAAGGTAGCCTCGACCCTGCCTAGCTCAGGGTCGAGCCTCCCTCGGGGGCTGACAAGGGGGTAAACGCCCCCCAGACTCCGGAAAAAACGCGTGTTTTCTTTTCAAAAAATTTGACCCTCGTCTCGACTCGCGCCTCGAACGAACTAGAGACGTCTAAATCTTAAAGTACCTCGAGCCCCAAGGTCGGGGGGCGTCGACGTAGACGGCCGCCTACGCCCCCGGGCTACGGTGCCCTACCTACGCCTCCCTCGCGGGGGCTCGCGACGTACCAAGGAACAGACTAAGTTAGCAAAACTCGAGCTTGCGACAATGAGAAGCGGTCAAATGCATTCGAAAAGAAAACAACTCTTTCATAAACAAATCACATATACATTCGGGTCTCGACGTACCCTCATTTATGTCACAGAATTCTTACAAGGGCCTCGACGCCCAAATTTGGCACGCAGGCCTCAGTCCTCGTCGGTGCGGTACTCCCCGAGGTCCACGATGGCAGGCTCGACCTCGACGCCCGAGCTCGAAGGAGGAGGGCTCCCGACACCGCTGCTGCGTCAGGAGGCAGCACGTCCTCCTCGAAGATCTTTGCAAGCGACGTCCCCGGCCTCTCCATCTTCTCCAAAATTTTGTCAACTCGGCGGTTGTTCCACTCCTCATCCTTCCCCTCGATCTCGATGAAGCATTCGCGACAACATGGACCGGGAAGCGGAAACCGAGCGAACAACCGCGAGTGTCTGCTGACACCGTGGGAGAGCTTGCCCGACACGGTCCCGTGCGGCTGCGTCGAAGAAGCACAAGGAGTCGACCAGGCATCGCCCCGAGCCATTGCACCTTCTGCCGCGGTCCAACAGGAGGAGCACCCCACATGGGGCCCGAGCCGTCGAGAGAAGAGCGAGCCCGCTCCGCCACCATCGTCTCGTCTTGGAGCTTGTCCAAGAGAGCCTGGTTCGTCTCACGGAGCTCCTCGACCGTCTTCTCGACCCCTGCGCAGCAAACAGGAAGAGTGAGACTGCGGCGTAACAAGAACTAGAACCCAACAAGAACAATGGTGTAAGCCTCACCGTCGCAGTGTTGCCCCAGTGCGGCGAGGTCGCTGGTCAGGCCCTCAGCACGCTGCTCCAGCCTGCGCTTTTCGGCCAGCGTGAGGAGCTTTCTCGACCTAAGGTCCTCGATCAGGCCCGGCCCGCCTCTACCAGGGCCAGATCCTTGCGGATCACCTCCTGCCCGCGCCGCCCCCTCGCAGCTCGGGCGTTGGCGGCACCACTCTTGGCGTCTTCGGCCTCTTTTCTTCCCTCGCCGCTCCCTCCGCTCGGTTCGGGCAACGCAGCCTCGCCACGGGCGTCAGCAGCCTCCTGCTCGCCGCCTCGGCTTCAGCCGGGGCAGAGGTGGCCTCGCTTCGGGCGTCCGCGGCCTTCCTCGACGCTTCGAGAACGGCGGCGGCCTCCTCCCTGGTCGGGCGACCTCGCCTCGGCCACCCGGACCTCCGCCTCCGCCTCGTTAAGCCGCTCGCCATCTGGGCGTTCCGGCTCAGCCCGCGCGGAGATCTCGAAGCTCCGCCTTGGCCGCTCGAGGGCGGCTGACACCTGTGCGGATCGGCCCGCCTCCTCGAGCAGGACCGCTCCGCCTCCGCCATAAGCACGCGCCACCTCCCGGAAGATGGACCGCACCTCTCGCGGGCCCCCCCGCTGGGCGGTGCTCGATGGGAACCACGGCAAGGGCGGTCATGGGACGGAAACGGCCATATCGGTCGGTCGAGCTCGATGTCGGGCAGATCCTCCTCCGCTCGAGCTGCCCCGACAAGCGACCCGCCGCCCGACGGCACGGGCCCACTCCCTCCGTCCCTCCGCCGGCGCTTCCTGTTGCGGATCGTCGAGGAAGGCTCGACCCCGGCCCTCTTCCCTGGCGGCCCTCCGGCGCCTTGTCGGCTGGCCGCACACGGGCCTTCCACCGTCATCGAGCCCCGCGCGAGGAGCGGCCCCTGCTCCAGCTCGTTTCCGAGGTCCTCCACCGTCGGCTCCTTCTCCGCCGACGCCTCCCCCCCCTCCTCCTCCGCAGCCCGGCCCGTGCTGGTTGGAGCCACAAGGGGCGCAGTCTCCTCAGCCCCAGACGCCGCGGGGCCGTGCTCGCCCCAGGCGGCTTCCCCCGGAACAACCGTCGTGGTGAGGGGAAGGATGGCGCTCCCAGTTGGCACCATCAGGGCGGGAGAGGAGGGGAGGAGGCAGCGCTTCGGCGGATACGGCGTGGCAGGCTCGATGCCATGAGCTGAGGCCCTGCAAAACGAGATGACGGAGATGTCAGAACCAGGAAGAGTACCTCGACCCTATGGTCGTGGCGACGGCGCTCACCAAAATTGCGACGATCATCCACCGGCCCCTCGAGCCATGGCAGCTCGGCCTTCTCCAGCCAAGCGGCCTCTCTAGCGGAGGAAGGTGCCATACCTCGAGGTGCCTGTGCCTCGACGGGGCTCGAGCCTTGGCCCGCTTGGAGAAGCAGATCCACCTCCTGGTAGGAGCGCTTCCCCCTGAGAAGATGGAGATGGCACGCGTCATTAAAAGCAAAGAGGTGAAGCCTCACTACCGACGAGACCCAAGGAAACTACTCACCCGAAGCGGCGGCTGGGCTTCTTCCCGGAGTCGCCGGACCCACTCGGGGGCTTCGAGCCCACCCCACGGCTCGAGCCCTGCGCCTGGGCATCTCGCAGGGCTGGGATGGGGGGAGGGCTCCCGACGCCTCCCATGCTCGACCTTCGAGGGAAGCCCTCCTTCCGCCACACATCGCGGGAGGGCGACCGTACCCCCTCGTGCTGACGTCATGGCGCTCGCCCCGCGCGGGCTCCGGGACCTGCTCCGGCGCCCGCGCTGGTGGTCGCGCCCTCCCAGATCCGCTTCCGCGTCCGCGGCGGCGGTGCGGCGATGGATCCGGGGACGCTCGCGCCCCGGTCACGAGGCGCTCGGGGCTCCTCTCCCGACGCTCATGATGGCGGCGGGCTCGATGCCTCTTCTTGGCGCCCACTCCTCCGCGCTCGACGGCGCCCTACGGCTCGCGGGGTCGGGCCCGAAACCTCTTCTCAACCTGTCGACCGCCTCTCGAGGCCCGACCCCTCTCGAGACCACCGTCTGGGCTGACGCGGGGGCGGCCTCCGTTGGCGCATGGCGGAGGCGCTCCGGGTCCGGGGCTTCCTGCGACAGGGGCAAATCCGGCGCGGAGCTCGACGGACCTCGGCCCCGACGAGGCAGGGATCGGCGCCGCCTTCCGGCTCTGCGTCCCGCGCCCCCTTTTGCCGGTGGGACCTCCATGTTACCCTCCTGCACAGAGGAGCGGTCAGCCCTGTCATCGACGAGCCCCGCGCGCATCCCATCCCCCCTCGTCGTCATCCCTCCTCGTCACTACTCTCCTCCTCCGAGCTCGAGGAGCTCAGCTCGGGGGACCGTCCCCAGGCTGACGGTTACGACGAGCCTTCGCCAGTCTCTGCTCCGAGGCTAAGCGACGCAAGTTTTTATCTTTCTCTTTCTTCTTTTGGTCTCCTTGCTCTCCTTTCCTTTTGAGCAGAGAGGCGCCTCACCTGAGACGAGCATCCGCGGCGTCCTCCCTCACCGGGGGCCTCGACGCGCGACAAGTAAATGCCCCCTGAAGAAAGGAGAAGCGTGATGAGACAAACCACAAGACGGATGCAAACGGGTCGAAGGAGGAAGAAGGGGGAGGAGGCTCGAGATAGCTCGACTCGAGGGAGGCTTACCAGGTCGAGACACCCCTCGTCGGGTGCCATCGCAACCAGGTGGAGAGTTCAGGGACGAACGGCCCCTGGATCGTGATCGACACCCGGGAGACGCCCTCGTTCCGGGACAGCCTCTCTTCGGCCATCCTCGAGCGATTGAGCGCCTCGAGCTGAGCCTGCGGGCCCATCTCGTGCATAAGAAGGGGGCGGTCCGCCAGCGAAGAACTCTTCGCTGGTGGAACGCCCAAATGACCGCTTGCACGGTCAGCCTTCTCATCCACCAGCGTCTTCATCATCTCCATCAGCGGGGCCAGGTGGCGTTGCCTGTCCGCCGCAACGCCCCAGGTCCACTTCTCCGGGCGTCGAGTAAGGACCCTGCCGGTGTACTGCGGAAGGAGGCCACCTTCGTTCCGCAGATAAAACCAATGGTCGTCCCACCCGGCCTGGTTGGTGGATAGCTTGTATCGCAGGTACTCGCGGGGGACATTGGCGACGAGGTCCCCGCCCTCGCGGTGATGGCAAGGGAGCCCATGCGCACGGGCCGCCTCCCGCTGGGCTTCAGGGACTTGATGAAGAGCTCGCCCTGGAAGAGATGGACGAACATCTCCCAGTGCGGCTCCATCTTCAGGTACCCCTCGCACACCGCGGCGAATATGGCGGCGTGCGAGATGGAGTTGGGGAGAAGTGTTGCAGCTCCACCTCGAAATGGTGGGCCAGCCCTCGCAAGAAGCGGCTCGGCGGGACGCCGAGCCCCATACGGTGGTAGCGCGTGAAGCTCACCACGTACCCCTCCGGCGGGGGGCGGCTCTCGGTGCTCCGCCGACGGGATAACCCACCATGCGGGTCCCTCCTCCGGGTTGGGCGCGCAGAAGCCCCTGGGCCACCAAGCGAGTCCATCTCGCTCTGCGTCACCTTCGACGGGCTCCAGTCCTCGGCCGGCAGCATCTGTGTCTGGGCGGCCATGACGGTGGCGCGGCGCGGATCCGAACAGCGGACGGGCGGCTGGAAATCCCGATCGACTAGCTCGAAGGAGAGGGCGCGTAAAGGCTACGGCGGCGGCGAAGGCAAAGGCAAAGTAAAGGACTTTTTTCCCTCTTTCGATATTTAGGGAGGAAATCCAGACGGGCGGGATCTCCCACGACGTAAAAAGGTAACGAATGCATTCAATGCACCCACCTAACCGCGTCTCGAGCCGGGTGCAGGATACACGCGTTACCTCTCCATTCGCTCCACTACCCGGGCCCGCCACGACCGTCGCTCCGGCTTCGCGCCCGCCGCTCTCCCCGACGTTTCTGCCTAAAAAGGCGTGCCCAACGGGCAGAAGGACTCCCAGACGACGGAGGCTTCTTCATAAAGGTAAAAAACGGGCCCCGGCCCTAAGTCTCGAAGCAGCGAAGGCTGGCCCTCGAAAAGGGTTCGACAGCGGCTTCGAGCACCCGAGTCAGGGACACCAAGGGGCGCCACTCGCGGCATTACTCGAGGGCCGAGCCCTCGAGGCCCCTCACGTGTATCCAAGGCAGGGAGCTCGACGTGCAGTGAGATCCCCTCGGAGGGAGGCATCGAGCCACCAGATCCTATCGAATGGACCCGGCACTCCTGCAGACTGAGCACCCATGCTTATGAGACCGCCTCCGGGCCACAGTCGACCCCTAACGAACGGGGCACGAGCTCTCACTTGGATTCCCCGTTACCAGCTCACCGGGAACCTCGATACTCGCCCGCTCGGGGTAGTACGAGGCATCCCCCTCGCATCCGATCGAAAGGACTCGCGGGATGACAAGCCAGGGTAATCGGCATGCCGGACAGCTCGAGTAGCCGGCCAGTCGGTTCAGCCTGGCACCCCTCGACGAAAGAGGGTCTAAAAACTCGGACAGTTGCGACTAATCTCTTTCTTTATGTGAGCATGAGATTTTCAGGCCTCGGGTGAAAGCTCGACCCCCACCTCGCCTGAGCCCTCGAGGCCGGACCTCGAACACGATCGCTCGTTCTCCGTCTCGCTCAAGCCCTCCGAGCCAAGCCTCGGACGGAGTCTCCCACGACAAAGGAAAGGTAACCGTAAACATTTAATGAGACTATCAAACCACATTCCGAGCCTGTTGACAGGTACACACGGCGCCGCGATCTCTGCTCCCTGACGATATCCGCCTAAAAAGGCGCGCCCACTGGGCAGAAGGCTCCGAGACGACGAAGGATTCTTCGGGGAAGCCACGAGGGAGTTCTAACCACCCCCCCATGGCCTCGGGGGCTACACCCGCGGGGTCGCTCGCACGACACCCAGAATCAAACGACAAAACCCTCGAGACCAGTCAGCTATCCATCGAGATCCCAATCTGGAGCCCTGCTCGAATGCAAGCACTCAAACAAGGGCTCGGGGGCTACTGTCGGTGGTACAAAAAAGGGTACCCCCAATCAACGCAAACAGCCGAACGCTCCGTCTCCGTCTCGCCCGAGCCCTCCCAGCAAGGCCTCGGGCGAACGCTCCGTCTCCGTCTCGCCCGAGCCCTCCCAGCCAGGCCTCGGGCGAACGCTCCGTCTCCGTCTCGCCCGAGCCCTCCCAGCCAGGCCTCGGGCGAACGCTCTATCTCCGTCTCGCCGAGCCCTCCCAGCAAGGCCTCGGGCGAACGCTCCGTCTCCGTCTCGCCCGAGCCCTCCCAGCCAGGCCTCGGGCGAGCACGATCGCTCTCCGTCTCGCTCGAGCCCTCCAGACCTGGCATGCGTGCCCCCACACCTCGAGCCTTAACGCACGGACCTCGAGCTGCACATAACAGCCGTACCAGCCCATACCACGCATTTAATACTTTCACCTACTCCGGTCATGTCCACAAGTACACGGCGTGTACCACAGTAACTCGGTGTAAAGGTCAAGTCTCGTTTTCACCACAAGCTTGGGCAAAAGGGCACCAGTACAAACACTGTTCGGCCAAGCCAGGCACTGTAACCCCTCGAGGCCGGCTACGCGCCCCTCGAGCTCTGCACCGAATCCTCGAGGCCGGCTACACGCCCTCGAGCCCTAACTACTTTCGTGCTATTGGAGGACAGGTACCCCAAGACCCGGAGGGACCTCACCGCGTACTGTACATTCCGGGATGGGTGCGGGTACGGCTCCCGCCAGGTCGCGCCACCACGTCCGCGCCAGGATGGAAGCCACGACCCAAGGACGCCTCAACAGCGACGATCACATCGGCTCCAGTGGCCCCGACAAGACAGAGTTCCTACCCTTCTCCGTATGGGGCACCATGCGCCCCGACACCTGTAATACTTTCATGTAACCCTGGCCTCCCCTTGCTCTATAAAAGGGGACGCTAGGGCCCTCATTCGGGACGACGAACACAACACACGAGTCCACGCACAGACACGAGTCGGACTCCGGTCCACGCTCACTGAGCTTGTATCCTCCCCTGTACAAGCACTTAGGTGCAAGTAATACAAGAACATCTCCCCCCGCTGGACGTAGGGCCTTCTTTGCCCGAAACAGGATAAATCCTTGTGTCCCCTTGCATCACCATCCAGGAAGAGAAGCACGCGATCATATTACTCGTTGGTGTGACACCCCCGGGTACGAAACACCGACAATATATATATATATTAAAATTATTAAAATTATTATATATATATTATAATATATATAAAAAAATATTAATATATATTATTATTATTGGGTATAGATATAGATATAGATTTCAAAGAAGAGAGTAATAATATCTATGATATAAAATGGATGCATTATGAAAATATATTCTATGATATATCTAATGATATGAATTTGGTACTATTGATAGTTTTTCTAAAAATTCGATTAAAGTTTTCAAAAATTTAACTTAACCACTCTAAGAATTAATTCTTTCATGGACAAAGAGAGTAGTATCTAAATAACATCATTACATAATATTGGAGTATGAGACTGAGCAGACAAATAAACCTATCTCATTGCTTGTCGTGAAAAATTGGCAGGGCTGAGATCGTTGGTGTCCGTCACACGTTAAGCTGAAATTAGCGAAGCACAGCACAACACTCACGTGGTGACCACATGATGGCCGAGAGCTAAGAGCTGTCTTGTTGTGCCAATTGCCCTGCGCGTATAGATTTGTATATATTATTGAACGCGCTACTGTCACACCGGGTTTTAATAGAAAAAGATATCTACAAAAATCTTAAAACGAAAAAGTAAAAAAAACATAAAAGAAAAGGAAAAAATAAAGAAAAAAATAAAAAAATAAAAATTGCTACAGTAACCTGACCCCGCGGGAGGGCGCCAATCCTCCCGCGGGTATAGACTAGTATTATATTATTCCACAGTTGCCAACACCCTGAGGCCCTATTCGGTTTTCTTGGAACCGATTCAGTCGGACTATTTCTTTCACAAAATTGTATAACACCGGAATTATTCCGAACGCTCCATTTTCAAGTAAAGATGACAATTTATACCCGTAACCTGAAATCCGATAGGTAAAATCCATATTAGCGTAAAAGTATGACTAATTTTTTTACCCATGGGTAACTTAATGAAAAAGAAGTCTTACTCAGCGGGTAATGCAGACAAGGGTATGAGTCTGCATTGCCCATACCCGTTAACTCATGGTTAAATTGAACAATTTATAAAAATCTTGGGTCTAAAGTCACCACCACACAACTCAAACTTAATAATACTCAAACTATATGTGAACTTTGTTGATGTAGTTAGTTAGTTTGATGAATTTACTATTGATTTTGTAAATTATATGTTTTAGTTAGAATTGGGAGCCTAATATATTAATATATGTAATTTTGATTTGCAACATTCTTGTCTATGGGTAACCCACGGGTACCCATTACCCACATGAGTAAGAGTATGAGAAAAAACTCCTATCCAAGCAATATGAATAAATTAGTGGATAAAATATTTCTTCGTAAGTAAGAGTATAGACAACACATACCCAGCAAGTAATTATCTATTGTCATATCTATTCCTAAGTAAGCGAACGAAGCCCGAGCAAACTCATGCGCACCAGTTTATGTAGTTTTTTGTGCCCTAGTTTTTGCGCCTATACATTTCCATTCGGCCCAAATCGAACCAAAACTTGGCCACTTCGACACTTCCCCAGCAGCCCGCGGAATAATGCGCGGAGAGGATCGAAACCGCGTCATAAAATAAAACTGGCCCATTTAACCCAAGCGTCGGATCCAAGCGTCGCGATCAGGAGCGCCGAATCCATCATCCATGGCTGCTGATGACGCTGGCTCCATGCCGATGCGGGTCTGACTCAGCCGCGGGCGGAGGGCCCCGCGCGAGCGCACCTTCTCTATTTTATCGGAGAAAGCCTAGCCCGCCTCGGGACAACCGGATAACCCCGTCGGACCGGACCGGACCGGACCGCACCGCACCCCACCACGGCCAATAACAGCCTCGCGTCGTCGCCACACCACCACGCGCCCCCGCCTCCGCCGATCCGCGCGCGCAGATCTCCGAAGCCTGGCGGCGCAGAGTCCAGAGGGGAGGGGAGGGAGCTCGCGGCGGCGGAGGAAGGCGTTCGCCACAGCAGTCGCGGTGAGTGCTCCCGGTCAAGCGCCTCTCAGAATTCCGCCCCGCTCCCGCGCCGCGCGGATCTGATCGTCTCGATCGTCCGATCGAGTGATATTTTTTCTCTGCTACGGGCTGCTGCATGATTAGCTTAGACTGGACGCTAGTGTTGGCGAGTGTATGATCATTCGCGTGTCTCTACTTTCTCATGCGAATCCGATTCGATCCCCGCGGCCTCGCTTTGGATCTCGCAGGATTTTCCGTCGGGAAGGGATGGGGCTCTCCTTTGGGAAGCTGTTCAGCCGCCTCTTCGCCAAGAAGGAGATGAGGATTCTCATGGTCGGGCTCGATGCCGCCGGTAAGACCACCATCCTCTACAAGCTCAAGCTCGGCGAGATCGTCACCACCATCCCCACCATCGGTGAGCGCTTTCTCCACCGTATTGTTCTGCTTTGCGTGCTAAACTATACTGTGGGAAATTGCTAGTAAACTGTACAGGGCATGCCATTTCTGAGAATGTGAAATGCACCCTCGAAGGTAGTGCCATGCATTCGGGCGTATATTTACTGTCAATTCGTGAAAATGATCTGTTCACAGTAGTCTAATCTAGCTATAGAAGTTGACAAAAATATATCCTGGTTCCTGAATTTTGCTCTTCTGTGTTACATCATTTTCGTGTAAAAATGTATTCTTAGTCTAGTAGCTTGAGTACTTGACAAAAGTGGGCTTCTGAATGACATGCCATCTTTTAGGAGCGTTCTGTGTATATCAGAACTTGGTAAATATGAAATATACATTTCTTACCGATTCATGCATTGTATGGATTTACTATAGTGTAGTCTCATTGATTGTGTATATCAGAACTTGGTAAATATGAAATTAACATTTGTTACCGATTCATGCATGGCATGGATTTACTATAGTGTAGTCTCATTGATAGGATTGGCTTATCTTGGAATTTTGCAGGGTTTAATGTTGAAAACTGTTGAGTACAAGAATATTAGCTTCACCGTTTGGGATGTTGGTGGCCAGGACAAAGTGAGCATACTATGTGCTTATAATTGAGTTATTATATCTCACCATGTTATCAACTCTTTACAGATGTTTTTATCTCAAGATCCATAGCATTATTCTCTTGTGATAAACTTTACTGAGGAATTGCGGCTTCTTTATTCTTTATGTCAAACAGATCAGGCCCCTGTGGAGGCACTACTTTCAGAACACACAGGGACTTATTTTTGTTGTGGACAGCAACGACAGGGAACGTGTTGTTGAGGCTAGAGATGAGCTCCACAGGATGTTGAATGAGGTAATGTAGTAGTGTTATTTTAGTAGTTCCAAAAAGTTTCATTCTGCAACTATCCTTTCTATAAGAGTAGTTTTGTTTCAGCAATATTACACTCATGAATTTGGATATTATATGAGCTTGCTTTCCAAAAGTTTTTTTAATCTGTCAGTGCAGCTTATGTGACATGCATAGGGACGCTAAAACATTAAACAGTGCCATTTCACAGTGCTAACTTTCAGTTCCTGTATCCATACCATACTGACCTAATCCCTAATGATATTTCCATTCGTAGGATGAGCTGCGTGACGCCGTGCTGCTTGTATTTGCAAACAAACAAGATCTTCCTAATGCTATGAATGCTGCTGAAATTACTGACAAGCTTGGTCTGCATTCCCTGCGCCAGCGGCACTGGTAAGAAATTTTGTTTTCATAACCCTTTACCTCCCTGTATCTGAATCAACGTTGCCTGGTGTTCTGATATTTGTTAGTGTATCTGTATTGTGCATATTTGCGAGTATATATAGCGTATCTTTGAAGCACTACTTTTAGTCATCATGTCTTTATGATGTGAGGTTATATGGGAGCAGAAATGATGCATTAATGTGCATCCCTTTAGATACTGTGATTGAGCTGAATTTTCTTCATTCTGCAACTGATGTATTACTGCCTTGTCTTGAATAATTGCCAACACCACAATTGCCTTGATATTTAACAGATGTATACTTGCTAATTTGTTTGTTTCCTGGGTTGCAGGTACATCCAGAGCACTTGTGCTACATCTGGTGAAGGGTTGTATGAGGGGCTTGACTGGCTTTCCAACAACATCGCCAACAAGGTAATATT
This sequence comes from Coix lacryma-jobi var. lacryma-jobi, assembly GCA_009763385.1. Lineage (NCBI taxonomy): Eukaryota > Viridiplantae > Streptophyta > Magnoliopsida > Poales > Poaceae > Coix > Coix lacryma-jobi. Next base: position 24,708,635 of record CM019830.1, on the reverse strand, counting down.
AGCTGCATGCTAATGTCTTATGTGCTTCGGTGAATACGTGAAATAATGCTCCTGTTCTGATTGTATGGTCCTAGAGGTTTGAGTATAGTTGGGATAGTTGGGATTTTCAGTGCTTTATTGTTGCTGCCTCAGTATAGTTGGGATTTTCAGTGCTTTGGACAAAGTTGCAGTCTTGGAAAGGTGTCCTGCAGCTGCACTACCATACTCAATTCTGGACAGGCATAGAACTCCTAGGACATGATGACTCGCTATAGGTGTCAGTGCCTTAGTGGCTTTGCTTTCAAAAAAAAAATGCTGCTGGCAACTGACTGTTACCATTCCATGTGTTTGCAGTCTTGAAGCTTTTCGGCTGGGTCCCTAGCAAGAGGAAGACGTCTGAACAACCTATGGCTGCTTTTTTTACATATCATTACTAAGACACCATCTACAGTAGATAGTGTGGGTGCTTATGAAAAAAACTTTCTGAGCTCTCTTTTGAGGGATTGCTACTAGATTGGATTGTATTTTGGTTTTTGGGTCGGTATCATCGCCTGTTCGGTTTCACAAAACTGACAGTCATATTTACCTATTTTCGGAGATGGTATGGTAAATTAAATTGACATGCCTCATGGTAGGTCTTCATCGATCCAGTGCTGTGCCAGGTCTGACATGTGAGTTGCTGGATTTTGTTCTTTAGATAGGTAAATGCTTATTACCGTGGCACATGATTTTAGTCATGTTTGATACACTTGGCTAGTTATTAGTGGAGGAAAAATGCCATGAATTAGTTACGGTTGTTTGGCTAGCATGATTTGGAAGTTTTCTACTTTTGATTTAAAAAAATAACTTTTTTTGTGGGAAAAGTTACAAAGTTATATGCATAACTTTCTGTATAACTTGTAACTTGTAGAAAAAACTTTATATAATTTATATACTTGTTTTAAGATATTTTAAATTTACTTGAGTGAAAATTTTCAAAAGAACATATATTTTTTATTATATTACTAAAATACCACTATAGTAGTATATAAATAAGTATGATTATATTTCTATATAAGCTTGTATAATTGACATACATGGTGTTCTAGAAGTCTGATATGATCATACGCTTTGTCTATATATATTTTGTCGGGTCATAAGCCTCATAAATCAAGAAAGATATACATGAGAGTAACTACTGAGTACGTACAAAATAACTACTGTACATTTCATAATTTTTTATTATAGTAAAAATTAGCGATCAATTTTTTTTTTTGACCTTGCCAATGTAAAAAAAAAACGCCTCTAGCTACGCGGGGGAGTAGCATATCTCCCTGGAGAGGAGTACACGATTTGCCAGACCACCGGACCCCATATCGAGCGTGACCTACGCCTGGCGCCTCGCGCCTGCGGCCTGCCACGTTATCCGACATGTCTGGCTGAGGAAAACGCCAAAACCCCACCCCATCCACCGAGAAGGCGAGAACCACACACAGCCGGCGCACGAGCTCCGCAATGGCATTGCGGCTCGCCGTACAGGCGCCGTCCGCGACCCTGTTGTCGCGCGCAGAAACGACGTCTCCCAAGCCCACCGACAGAGCAACAGCAAGCAGCGGTCGCAGAGGCCAGGGGCCGCAGGGGCAGCCGCCGCCGCCACCAGCAGGAGGCGGCTAGCGGCGGCGGCGGGGGCGGCGGTTCCGGCGTCCCAGCTACTGCCGCCCTGGCTAGCAGCGCCGCCGGCACGTTCGACCTGCGGCTCACGCTGCCGGAGAAGTCCCAGCGAGGAGGCCGAGGCCGTGGTGCGGACGCACGCGAGGAACCTGCTGGGCGTGAAGCGCTTCATCGACCGCCGGGCGTGGCGGGAGCTGCAGGCGGCGCTGCGCACCAGCGCGTCCAACCTCAAGCAGGACCTGTACGCCATCATCCAGGCGAGGCCCACGGGGCAGCGCCCCGAGCTCCGCAGCCTCTACTCCGACCTCTTCAACAGCGTCACCAGCGTAAGCGTGCAGGCAGCTCGTTATCTTTACTATCTCCCCTCCGTTGCAGCCTTGCAGCTTTGCAATGGCAATGATCATGGATGCGCCTGCTCATCTTTATTTGTGTGTTCTGCTCTTGGTGACCGCAGCTGGATTACGCCGCCAGAGACAAGGACGAGCTCCAGGTGCGGCAGCACTACGGCAACATCGTATCAGCTCTCGAAGAGATTTTCGCCAAGATCACGTAGATGCTCGCTCATATGTTTAGGCCCTGTTTGAGAGGTTTCTTCTCACAAAACAGCTGCAGCTTCTAGGGAATATTCTACGCTGTAACAAAAAGGTGTTTTTTCCTTTCTTTTCCAGAAAAAAATTAGGAGCCGATAATAAAACCATTATTTCTGGCTTCATACAGGATCCAGAGCCAAAACAAACCCTGCAAAAGGGTCATTATATTCTAGGACTAGGATACAAAGACGGAGCACGGATATAGAACTAGGAACTTGGATTGCGTTCACAACTTCACATGCAGGAAGAGCAACAACAAATGGCGACAGGCAAAAAGGTCCCTTTCTTGCTATGTAGCGAGTTCTTCTTTCTAGAGAGAACTATTTAGCTAGTTCTTGTGAGCTTCCTCCGCTACATCTATTTTTACCCTACCGTCTGAAGGAGAAACCAAAAAGAATCATAGTTATTTACAGGTGCAGCAAGGCCACAAAAACTGCAGTCCCTAATATATAACCCTCGCTGTTTAGCCACCAATGTTTAAGGCTAGCTAGTTGCAGGGCAGCTGAACGGGTTCAGTCACCTCTCCTTTTGCTTTCAGGTAGAGAAAGCAGGGGTCCTTGGTGAATGGTGTCGCCACTTGGTGTGCAAAATGAAGCAGTAGTTCTCCATATGTTCCTTCCATCTAGCAAGGAAGTCCCAAAGTCTGCCTAAACTGAAACGTGCTGGCAGTGACCTACCATCCTCTTGGCTCCTCCTTCAAATGGCTGCCTCCAAGAACTTGATCCTGATAAGAAATATAAATTGGGCAGTAAGCCAAGAACAATACAGTGGGTGCAGTTTGAAGTTGAAGAAAATTCATCAAAAGGACCTGGAATCTCAAGGTAAATACAGTCGTCTGTGTGGGAAAATAGTGTTGACTGGCGAACAGCACTTCAAATTCTTACCATTGTAATGCCAGGAAGCACGAAGCTAGCAAGATTTTCATCCACTGACACGCAAAGTGGAGGCATCTTGGTCCTCATTCCAGGCAGTTGGGTCGTGCTGTTTATAGAGGAAGCATTATTATCAGCGAGAGAAGCAGCTGTATTACAAAACCGAACCTTTTCAAGCATAACTCTAATGTTCTTACAAAGTAAGGCAAAGGTGTTTCGTTAGATAATGCTTACATCTGTAGAAGATCATTAATGTTCCTTCTTGCCCGATGGAAGAGATCGATGTTGTTATGAGGCTACAAGGGAGAATAAAGATAACTTAAATAATGTTCATCGTGTATTATTTGAGGGAAAATATGTCCGTGATGGAGTCTAACTAAAATTGAAGGGGGTTATGCTATTCTAAAAGAAATATATGCTTTTCTATCAGATGTGCATTTCTTTTATACTCCCCCCCGTCCACAAAACATGCAATTCTCGCTTATCAAGGAGTCAAACATTTCAAACTTTGACCAAAATTATATAAAAAAGTACTAACATTCTTGATACAAAAAAATATACCATTAGATTAGTACTAGAATATATTTCATAATTTTTATTTAATGATATAAATACTAATACTTTGTATTATAATCTTGGTCAAACTTGAATCAATTTGAGTGGTACGGATTCCATAATTGCATGTTTTTATGGACGGAGGGAGTATTGAACAAGATATGATAAATAAAAAACTGTAAAGAATAAAGAAACGAAACGAGAACTATACAAACCTGAAATCTCTGAATATTTGTTTCTATTTGGTTAAAAAGTCTATTATTTTCGTCCAGTAGATGCTGCACTGGACGATCCATCTCAGAGGCTACATGATGAAAATACAGCATTGTCATATCATATTACAACCAAGCATTGGTTAAATCTTACCGAAGTTTATGACATGAATCTGTTATAGTACACTACTGAAAACTAAGGATCTCAAGTGCAATTATATGACGAACAAAATCAACTGATTAAAATTATCTCATTAACCAGGACGAAACACATGCTACATGTTTGTATGTAATTCCAAATGCTAGCAAGTAGAAGGCTGTGTTTCGTTTCAAAAAGGTAGAAGACTGTGTAATCCCAATTTTGTTCTAGCAAGTTCCACGTACCCAAGCTATTCTCATTCATGTTCTTGAACAGTAAACATCCAAAGAGTCAACTTTTTTTATCCCTTTCTGTCACTTGATACTAGAACTGTGACATATATACAATTATAGGCATCCAAGACTTACAGGTAAAAAGATATGCATTTAAGATTATATATTAAATATCAAGCTCCAGTGAGGTGCCTACCTGCGATAAACTACTTAGCAATGGAATCAATATAAAGTGAAATAGTTCAGTCACTCAGTATTGGCAGCAGTATTTTATCCTCTCAAATGCGAAAATTTCAAAGCCAGATCATAATATTTGATAATTGCACGAGACAGTTAACAGATAACAAGAAACAAAGAAGATACATAGAAGCAAACAATTAGACCTGATACTCAAGTAGTCAATGACCTACCAACCTCCAGATAGAAACATATTGTTTTGAACATTATGCGGCATAAATGAAGAGGCTCTCATGCCTGTTTGAAGAGGATGATTTGCTCCCCACGGTGCAGGCTCTACAAATTTATCCTGATAAACAACCATAATGGGCACCATTTAAAAATATATAAATGCAAGTGATGTATGAACAGACCCGGTAGATACCTGACATGGTATATAATGATGTATCTGTGTGCTCAACCCCCTTAGGTGCTCCAATGATCCCGTAAAGAAAAAAAAGTGCACGAAAAATTCCACCAGAAACATGCATGGATGGATAGTGATGCAATGATCTATGCTGATGCAAACTTTAAGGATTGAACAAAACTTTGTCCAAACAGAAAAAAAAACTAAAAACCAGCATGCAATTGGGGCGGATGCAGTGTTCATCTGGATCAGCAACCCAGACCAAATCACATGCTGATTCTGTCTCTCTTTTTTCTGTTTCTCCTTGCGCAGTTTTTTTCAACCTCAATATCTTTTCCCTTGAATACATCATTGTATCATCCAACCACCCATATTTTGGTGGAATTTTAATGTTTTTTTCTTTATCACGGGAACATGGGAGCCACATGATACATTCTCATATATTAACTTTTACTACACTTTCCATCGACTTCAAAATTGGATTTGGAAACACGCCTTCACTTTTAAAAGTGGATTATTTTCTATTTTTTTTATAATCAGTGGCAGTAAATATAAAGAGAACAATACAGAACAAGTTCATCAAATAGAAAGGAATATTAATACCTTCCTTTCTTTAGTATTTCTCCCAGTATGGTGTTCTTGGGCTTCCTTCGTCTTGTATTTACTTTCTTCTACAGATATATCCAAATTGTTGGTAATATTAATATTAAATAAAATGAGCGAAACAGTTAAGTTGGATAGAAAATACACATTCAGGTAAAGAAAGATTGGTGCATAAATTGTCTGTTATTTAGCTAACTATACTCTGATGGAACTTCAAAATAAAATAAAAATTTTAGTTCATATACATCAAATGAAATAGTTATCATACATTCCAGTTGGATTTGAATATTACAGTATCCATATCAATCAAAAGGAATATGTAAGTGAGGGTTAGTTTATTTCAGCAGTAGACCAATTGCAGCTAACAAACATATAGAACAAAAAAGGTGGGATACTGCCAACAGAGAGAGGGTGTGTTTTGTCATGAATAAAGTCATGCTATCTTTTGATAGCCCTTCCTTTTTCTTCAGAATTACAAATCAAAAGTGATAGAATAATTGACCAAAATGGTACAGTGATTGCCAACTCAGGTCTCACTATGACCATGGTCCAAATGCTCAAGTCTTATAGATTAAAAACATGCCGTCTATCATTCATGCTAGTATTTAGTATATGCACACATGGTTAGTGGAATTCTATTCAGATCAACTTTCAGATGTTCTTGTCAAAAAAAAACTTTTCAGATGTAATACTGTGTGCTAAGCATGCGTTTGATAGTAGGCAGAATATGTTTGGCTTAGTCCTCCTAGCTTCTTGCAGTCTTGTCTGCAATTTGAATTGTAATGATTCATCTTAAGTAATCAAACAATTTGTTTCCCAAAAAAATAAATTCAGATGTAATATAAGTTTTGGCATGGCAAGCTGGAAAACATATCAAGGAAGAAAGGAACTACGTACATGTATACCCCAGGAAGTGATTGATATTTATGAACATTTTTGCACAAGTTGCATATATTCAGTGTTCTTACACATTATGCGTCTTAAGCGAATAGTATCCTCGTAGTCAGAAATGAAAAAAATGGATCTTTTTTAAAGAAGGAATATGACTGTACAACAGCATGTAAGGGCTAGAGACTGCTTACCCCTACCCACTGGCACCTCATTGCGACATCTCTTACTGTCTTGTTCGGTAAAGATGCTGCTATCTTTATATACTTCATGATGCCTTGTTCATGAACATATCTGAGAGTTTTTCATGATTGTACACAAGAGAAAAGAAAGGGAAATATTTTAGGAATGAGTTAAATGTATCCAAACTTCAACAAGTCATAGAAAACTTTGTGGCAGCATCGTTCATATAATCTGAATCCATTGGAAAACAGTTCTGAGAAAACTTCAACAAGATTTTAAAAACAATCAAGGAAAAAAGTTCTGAAAGGAACAGAATTGCAAAACAGTATGTATGCTGTATGCATATGATAGTTGAGATGGCTTACTTATCCATGCCATCTCTCAGAATTTCAAGCTCAAGCTGCGTCCAATCCGCAGCCAGTGGCCCACCATATTTGAGGTTCTGCCCAGAATCTGCTGGCATATTAGATGAACCAGTGGAAACAACCACTGAAGGTGTGGTCAGCATCCCCACACTGGCATCCATCCCAGTGGAACAATCCAGGTATGTTGGCATGCCTCCTGAACCACTAGTGGCTACGCTTGTCTGAAATGAAACTACATGCTGGTTGCAGAGTGACTGGGAGAATGCCCCAAAATTCATATTAGGATCGTCTGCCATCTGTAGGCACAGTAAATTTTCGAGAACAGACTTTGGATCTTCCAGCCTAGAAGGAAGCTCAGCTCCCCCAAACAATTTAAGAAATGCCACAGTACAGATGAGAGAGCTCCGTTAGCTACTGGTTGCACTGCATTTTTGCACAACCTGGACGAGTTTGGTGCCTCTACTGCTCCAAGAACCTGCACATGGCATTAATATATGTCAAAGAAAGTTAACCTTCCAAACTAACAGATTTGCTTTAAGAGAGGAATCTCGAAACTTCAACGTTAAGACTGCCGGCAAAAAAAAAAAAGAAGAAGTCCAAGAAACATGAAGATGAAGATGTATGTTTCGGAAACAGATTTTTTTCACTCCGCAAGTAACCGACACACCTGCCAAATTATACTCAAAAAGTTGTGCTACTGACAAATTTTCATAAACTGTATGAAGAACACAACACTAGAACACCAAATGATCAACAATTGGTAGGCAAACTAGGCATAACCGAGTATGCAGCATGCAAATCCTCGGCGGAACAACAAAAGTAAGTCCATTAAAAAAAAAAGTAAATTGTTGACAGGGACCTGGCCAGCGTACACCTGCAGTTCATAAGTACTAGAAAATGACCTAGGAAAACCAAATCTAGTAGCAGTGATAATGATTAGTAGTACTACAGAAAGTCAGACCCTGAGACGTGAGACCCCGCCAATCAACCGCGGCCGTACAATCTGCATGCAAGCAAAACGCTGGCAAGGAACTGAATTTGCGCACGAGGGTTCATACCAGACCCAAAATCTACTTAAACCACGCACGATTCCGGCGAGAGAAGCAATCCAAAAGAACGCTGCGAAAGGGACGAACGGACGCCGGTCCCGATCCTGCCGGACCAGGATCAACCAAGAAGCACGGGCGGGGCGGCGACAGGAATAATCCTGCTCATCACAAAAACTACCCACCCAAATCCGATCTAGTCTGTCTGCTCTGCTCTCGCGCCGCAGCAAGCAGGGACGCCCCCCGACGGAGAAGAAGGCAAGCTCCGGCCGGTCTGATCCTCGCCTCGCCTGCCAACCTGTGCGTTGGATCGTGTGGCGTGGCGGTGTGCCTGGTGGTGGCGCCTTGGTGCTGGTGGTGGTGGAGTGCAGTTTGCTTCTTTAAATGGAGCCGCCCAGCTTTGCGCGCTCCAATGGGAGGGGCGGTGAGAGGCCAGCAGAAAAAGCGGCGGCCCCTGCGCACCAGTGAGCCCGTATATGCCCCTCCCCACTCCAAAAGCAGAGGTCGTGTGCCGATTTAACAACTTGCGCACGCAGAAAGAATCAGAGATGGCGGACGGAAGGGAAGGGAGGAGAGACTGGAGGAGGCGATCTCTGTTAGAGTTCACTTCACCGGAGGGCCAGTGACCGGAGCTAATACGGGGAAGGGCGAAGGGGAAGCCACCGCCCACCCTCCAGCGGCAATGGCCTCCCAACAATAATTGCCACTATTGGTTTCTAGCCTAGGTTCCCCCTCATCTGCCCCTTTCCTTCTCGGTTGGTTCCGCCGTTCCAGCTCCCTCCTAGTGCGGTCATGCCATGAAAGCAACAACACGCTCATGGTTTTTAAAAATCGCGACTCATTTTTCTCTGTTTTGCACTTCCATTCTCAGCCTGAGGAGTTGTGTTGCGGGGTTTTATGTGTGGATTTTCATAACTTGTTCAAACCAAGAGCATCAGAAGTGACTGCAAAAACTAAGGAGCAGCTTCCAAATCTTTTCTTGGCCCTGTTTCGTTGGGCTGCATCTTTTTGGATGTATATATAATGCGGTAGTTGGTTAACTTTATTTAATTTTTATTTTTTTTATTTTGAATGGCTACTATTCGTATATATGTCTTAAAAAAATATGAAACAGCTAGAAAACTTTTATTTCATGGAGGACCACGCTGTGAATCGAAATCCACATTCAAATAGATGAACTGCGGCATCGTAGATTTAGAACTTTATATCGAGGTATAAATAATAAGAGTATTATTTTGGGCCTGCGCCTCTTTGATACGGCTCTAGCTCGAATTCTTATGGTTTTACTAAACAGACATAGTATAAGAAAATGACTTATTGCATGGAGTTTGGAAAGCTGAAGCCTTTTTTTTTTTTTTTACTAAAGAGCGGGAGCAACGAAAACGTGACTTCCTTGTTTTCTTCTTCTAAAATTGATAGAAATTATTCAAAACTATTACTGGAGCTATTTCTATCAAATATTTTTTAAAATAGTTTTAGCTTCACAAGAGGAATAGGAGCCTGCCAAACTAGACCTTAGCATGATAGTTTTTAAAAAAATTCTAAGAGGAGGTGGATTGATATATCTCCAAATTATGCATAAAAAACTAAAATAAGAAACATATAATATTTTATCCTGCTTCTTTTGTCGTCTTTTTTCTTAATTATTTTTCTCGATACAGTCAATATTATAGACATTAAACACCAAAGCTAAGTACAATCCTGATATCGAATCTAATGATCAACCCAAAATATTAGATATATGCTACAAGATCGAACATCCGGAAACTGTTGAAAACAACATCTAATACGAATATACGATGAAAGAACATCACTAGTTACACTTACATCGTGGGGTACATAATGGGTCACATATTCATCAACTGTTGGATGCCTAAATCCTCCCTACGATCATTAATAATGGAGAGAAAAGAAAGAGCAAAAAAAAGGAACATGCTGCACTTCAAAGATATAAGTGGATCCTATGTGTTAAGCAGTTAGGCCTAAGGCCTTGTTTGGGGAGAACAACTCCCTAGGGCTTCTCCAAAACAGTTGTGGCTCCTTCATTCTTTCACCGAAAATAGCTCCTCCTATTAAACTGTTTGATAGGGCTCTTGTGAAGAAGATGAGACAGAGAAGAGCTCTACCAAATGGAACCTTGGCGTATTTTGAAATAAATTGGTAGCCCTAATTTAAAAGTTATGTATTGTGGAGCATGTGCAATAAAAGTAGACTCCAAAATGTATATGGATTCTAATTCGAGGTCATCACTCACTGCTGAAATTGCTCTATTTTATAAGAGCTTGTTAGGATTGTTGTCGTGGCTTGCCGTACTTTAGTGAGGCACAATCACGTTAGTTTATTAGATACAATGGGTCTGCCATACACCTAGAATCCAATTTCTCTCCACTGGTCCAACCAAGATACCCGGTAACTATTTTCTTCTTGTTGGACCTCGCTGCTGTGGTAGTAAAAGTTTCTTGCGCCAGAAAAATATGTGCGGAAACCACTTTAACCAACTAATATCCCCAGAGAGACTTCAACTAGTAGTATATATTAGCTAGTTAAGGCAGTCCTTATTTTTTTTATAGCTGCGAGTGAAGTTCTTGGAAACCTCTCTTTCGCTTCCTAAACTTGCAAGTACGTCCTTTTTTTTTTTTTGCAAGTGACCGAACCTAAAATTTGCACGTCCTTTTTTTTATTTTTACTCCCCTTTTGTTGTTTTGTAGTGCAACCTGAGACTGAGTGGCCGTTCCATTCTCTCGCAGAGAGAACCTCCCCTTTTGATCTGAATGTGGACTTGGAATCGGATCCTACTAATTTTCCCGAGAACCAAAAACTTAAGATTGCATTGCATGTAAAGGCGACACGGTATTTGGGCGTGACTCAGCAGCTCCAGTTGCCATCTAGCAGCAGGGCGGAATCTGCCCCGGGTCCCATCCCCATCTGCCGCGCACAAAGATTCACTAGCGTCGATCCTGGCCGTTAAAAAGCGGCGTCCCCCGAAGATCTCACGCACTGGGAGGGCCACCTCTCAGCTGCGAGATTGAGACAAAAACGTAAATGGCTTTGCCGGATAGTCACGGTAACCAAAAAGTTTAGCCATATGTCATGTCACGCAAAGTATACTACAGCCATGTGGCCGTGTAGGGGAATCAGTTCGGTGGAGCGATTGAGCGTGTATCAAACAGATCGAGTAAGTGGCCGGTGTTATTGGCTAGTAGCAGAATATAGTAAATAAATAAATAAATAAATAAATAAATAAATGTGTGTATCAGCCTGGTGTTGAGATTTTTGCTGGGAGGATCAGGTTCACATTCCGTTGGCACGTGTCGAAGGTCGTCCATAGCTAAGATCAATATATGGCTCCAGAGAATCTCTGGTCAATTCGTTTCCTTCAATGCAATCGCCACTGTGCGATTTACTGTCATATAAAGTGTATGATATATCCATAATTTAATAATAATGATAAACAGAAAAGAGGTCGAACGAAAGAAGAAGGCATGGGCCGGCGGCGCCCGCGGGCAAAGGGCACCCACCGGCAACGGCCATTCCGGGCGCGGCGGCAGGAAATCATGCACCAACTAACCCCCGCCAGGTCCCGCTCCCGGTCCCGGCTCCGGTCCGGCGGCGCGCGCGCGACCGCAACTCCGCAAGCGACAGCGGGGACGTTCACACGGGCATCCACGGGCAAGTGGGCGCGCGCGAGCGAGCACGCAAAGCGGCCGGGCGTTCCATTCCGTGCCATCCAGAGAGAGAGAGAGAGAGGTTCGGTGCATCGCATTCGCACTCGCGTCGCTCAGACGCCCACGGGCGCGCATTATTGTGAGAGAAGAAGAAGACTGGTCGGTCTCGGTCCCAACTCCCAACTGGCATTGCCGACCCGTACGGTAGTGGGCTGTAAAAAGAATTGCTACTGGAGTACTACTAGTGCTGCTGCTACAGTGTGTATGGACTGCGAACAATCGAATCGTGCGCGTGGCGTTCGTTCCTCCGTGGTAGGTTGCGCCGCAGCTGTGCATCGTCCGCACGCGGATTTCGATGGATAGGCTCGGACCTACAAAACTTCAGCTCCTCCTCAATACGTAAAACTTCAGCTCTTGCTCAATATATATTCATAGTGACTTTTTAGGAGGAGTTTGAATCCAACGGTTGTAGGAGGGCTAAAACTGTTAGATCTACCTCTGCGGACAGGAGGCTGCCACGCACTGCACACTGGCTTCAAACTGTACCAACCTGGTGGTCGGTGGCCGCAACGATCCGGCGGCGATGAGGCCAAGTGAGCAACGTGTTAAACGTTGGTGCATGCCTCGTGACACATGGCACACACGGTGTGGGGTCAGTCTGTCACGTGTCACCAAGCTTTGATGTCTTTCCTAATTTTTCTTTTCTTTTCTTTTTTTAAAAAAATGGTTCGAGACGGAACAAGTCTTGTTTGCTGTTCTGCTAGTTTCTAATAGCCTGCAGTGGGTGGAGGCAACTGAACTGACTTTCCTTGCAGAATCTCTTATAGTAGTTTTAGCTAACAAAATGAAAGGGCTTGGACGACTTTACCGATCTGCCTGCACTTGTCATCTCCTTTCCTTCTTTGAGAGGACGCGACGTGTGGTTTTATTTTTTTTTCGCTCACTTCCTTTGTACGTAGTAGTTTGGTCTACCGGAAATTGGACCTCTCTTTCCCATTCCCAGGAAAAAGAAGAAGAAGAAAAATCTGCCGCTCTCGTGACTCCCCCGTTCCGTTCCGTCATGCCATGCGGCCGATCTCGTGTGAAACGTACGGGCGCATATGAAACTTGCGGCGGGCCCCACTCAGCTCGCCGGAATTGCAATGCCGCGCTGGTGGTCACTACCCCAATCCGAGCAGAGCAGCAGCAGCACATGCACAGCAGCGTAACAGCAACACTCGCCCGCCGCCGTAGTAGTAGTAGACTAGCAGTAGTGGCCCAGCAACCGGCACTGCTCGTCTCGGCCTTTTCCGGTGGTCCCTCCGCCTCCCGCCCGTCTCCGAGGTGGGAGCCCGGGCCCACCAAAAACCGCGAGCGGCGGCCCATCAATCAGCCCATCATCGCACACCACCAGGGCACACCCGGGCACGCGCTCCTCCTTTCCCAGCTCCCACACAGACAGACACCCACACGTCCGTTTCGCGGGCACCGTCACGCTCGTTTTGGCTCCACGCATCGACCGCGGAACACGGCTCGGCAACGGCAACGACGTTTCTATTCTATATCCGTGTGTCTTGATGGTTTGCATGCATCCACGCGTGCCTGCTGCAGACGGCGTCACCACCGGACCGGGCCCCTCCGGTAGGACGGTGACCGGTCGATCCACCGAGCGAACGGAAGGAGTCACAAGTGAAGTGAAGTCGCCGGCGAAAGGTCTGAACTCTGAAGCGATGGGCGCACAACAGGGGCGAAGCCATGTTGAAGTCACTGGATGCCTAGGCACCCACGAGTTAAACAAAATTTTCTTGTTACTAACAATTTTTCACCCTTTGTGCACCCCTTATATCTAAAAATAGGCACCCACCATGCTAATTATTTGAACATCATCCAAATCAGTGTTAAGTGGTGCACCCCCTGACATTGCGCTCTAGCTTCGCCCCTCACACACTATGGCCTTAACGCGCAAAGCAAAGTTCCACCAGGCAACAGCAGCCTAGCGACATGTACAACACTTGGAAAAGAAAAGAAAAGAAATCGCTTTTGCACATCAACACAAACACACACCTGAGAGGTGAGAGGCTGGCGCGGATTTGAGATGGCTTTATCCAACTAGGATGAAGCAGAGCAGAGGAGGGCTGGGCAGGGCGAGAGAGGAGCGAGTGGAGAAAAGAGGGAGCAGGAGCCACGATCCGACGCCTACTAAAAGAAGCCGGCCAGAATCGGGGCGCTTTATTCGGCCCGGCCCACCGCCAAAAAGATGCAGCAGCAGCAGCAGCAGAGCAAAGATGGACATGAACCAACTTGGCGCGGAATCTAACGCCTATCGTTCGTTCCTTCTCTTTCAGATCCCTCCAAGAGTCAAAACCATCCAAAAGCCGGGGACGAATCACGCCCGAAAGGATGGATGCCACACCACGCGCCCGGGCGGCACATCAGATTCCTTGGTTGGTTGCAGGAGAGAGAAGAAGGGCAGGAGCTACTACTAGTACACGCGAGTGCCACCATGACAGAATCCACTTCGGGCAACGGGAGATTCCAGAGGCCACCCAGATACTATTCTCTCTCTTTCCCCGGCAGTAGTGCGCTGGTGCTCCCGCAACTATGGGTGGCCGGCTTTCCTCCCTGCCTGCAACTTGCTCGCCGCAGCTGTCAGACCCTGCTTGTGCTTGCCTGGATGATGATATGCGTTTGTGTCAGTGTGTGTGTGCGCGCTCGTTACCGGCATGGATCCGATCCACCGAGGCTGGAGCTGCGCGATTCCATATATCCGTGTAAAGGAGGCCCTGAGATCGATTCCGATTCCATTGCCGACTGTATTCGCGTCCTCTTGAACGAATGACAGAGCTCTCGCACTTATCCGAGAGAGAAGAAAAAAAATAGCACTACCGATTCGCGATTCCATGTAGCCCCCTCCTAGCCCCCTAGGCAGGCACGGGAGGTTATCCGGTGCCTGTGCGAGCCTGAGAAGAAGAGCAGCGAGGCCACAGAACGCGGGGTGGATTCCGGGCCGTAATCATGGACGCGCTCCCAGATGCTGCCTTCCCTGTACTGTACGTCTGCAGGCGTCGGACGTGACGTGACGCCCCGGCACGGCACGGCACAGCAGCAGCCCCCGGTTCGTGCGCGCGCGCCGTGGTGGGCGACGCCAGCCCAGGGCAGAGCAATTTGGCCATTTGGGCACCGCCGCAACACCCCATTGGGCGAGATTGGCATCGGGGCTCAGTCCCTGGTCACTCGGGCGCGCCGCACTCGCTTTCTCCCTCGCGGCATCGCAATTGTTGGGCGCAAGCGCGACGCAAAAAAAAAAAGAGTAAACAGGATGGGTCATGGCAGACATGCACGGATTGCAGTATACAGGCAAAAGAAAGAATAATCATGGAGGGTTGAAAGCATAGGAGAATAAAACGACCTGAATGATAGGAGGCCACCAGGGGGCTGGAGCTGCTTACTAGAATTCTCACGCTCAGATCTTGCGCCCGTAAGCAACCTGACATCTGACAGAGCAAACATGAAAGTCAACTAACTGTTCAAGGTCACCGGGTCCAGGGTTCCATTGCAAGGTATCAGTTGAGCAGCTAGTGGATATACGAAATTACCTGATCAGACAGAGGTAGTGAAAACTGTCCTATGTACAAGCATAGCAACCTGACCAAATTAGTTCCCAAACTAAGGCTCTGGCTAACATACTAAAACCATACCCATGAGTCAACTCCTGGTGCAACCATTCTCACGACGCATAATTGAGAAAATACTATTATATTATAATTTATACACCACCGAGTAAATACACCCATAGGACGATACTGAGGTGGCTCTTTCCTGGGGCAACAACAACAAACCATGAACGCAGTGGGATCAGCTCACCTTCTTTCATAGCCACGGTAGAACCCACCAGCAACCCAGTAGTGCCGCCGAACACCACCACCTCTGCTTGGGCCGTCCCAGGTAACGCGGCCAGCAGGAGGCTCGTCAGTTCTTCCTCCTTGGCCCCCGTTCCCACTCCCCGGTGACGCTGCGCTCAGTTCTTCCTCCCTTTCGTTGTATTCAAGAATTTTCCGCTTGATCTTCTGCTGCTCCTCGAGCTCAGCGGCACTCTGCTGCTTCGTGCTCTGCGCCAGTGGGCAGTCCCCCGGGATGAGCATTTGCTTTGTCTGCTGCTTATGCCCTTTCTTCACAAGCACCTTGAAGCAGACCTCGCTAGCACCACCGGATTTGACTAACTCATCACACACGTTTTCTTTGTCCACTGCTTGAGTAGTCATCAAGTCCTTTGACCCCGTGAACGTACTCATTGTCATTGGTACCTTCATGTTCACAGTGGGCCTGGCCGGCTCCAACTTACGTGACTCCAAGCTTTCCAGAAGAATGGCTTTCAGCTCCCTGTCGAAGTCTTCTTGATCCTTAGAGTCAACTTGCACCTTCTTCGGTCGAACCTCAACAGTTTCCTCTTCATCGGAACCAACAGGAGCAGCAATGTCCTCAATGCAATCTTCTTTTTCCAACCTGTCATCCGATCTCTCTGCATGCGGAAAATCTTCCTCATCTTCATGACCATTCTGATATCTACTTGTGCTACCTGTAGAGTTCTCACCTTTTGGTGCTTCTTCATGGTCCCTACCATTTTTCTTGGATATATTTGCTGTCGTCTTGTCATTGGCATCAAATACAACATTCTCAGATTGTTTCGACTGTGGTTCGCTGTCCCAGTGACTTTCATCTCCACCTTTCTTGGCTGCAGCCACATGTTCATTTTGTTCCAGCTCAACTTGCGCATTATTCAATCCTTCCAGAGATGAATACCTCGTCAAGTTGGGTCGCAGCTCAGCAAACATATCCTTCAGCACACACAGATGAAACAGAATTCAGAGGCTATACCTACTGACTAGAATAGAACTCATACTTTTCAACAAGTTTAGATGGAGCTTAGACTCCACTAATAACGCCTGGAATTTGCAACCTCTACCAAGTTCCTGATGTTTAGAACAAGGACTAACCTGAACATCAAATTCTACATCGAGTGGTAACGGCCCTTTGCTGAGAGCATATCTTTGGAACAATAGCAAAAAACTGTCAAGCTTTCTTTTTGAAGAGCCTCTGGTAAAATAGTGACCACAAGTCTGTAAAAGTGTAATGACCAGCCTGATCCTAAAAAAGTCTTCCAGGGATCAAGCAGATCTTGCTGCACAGGACGCAAACAAAGGATGATATGTTTTTGTAAATAAATAATAAACATCGACACATTGATTGATAAAAACGTATACAATTAGGCGCCCATAAAGCATTAGAGATAATTGGTAAGAACAAAGTTCAGGAAAAAAAATATATTAAACATGCAAACCAGGAATTCGAGATCCAAAGTATCCCACAAGGTTGGTTTATTCAAGAATTTTATCTTACTAAGGGTGTGAAGAAAAATATTATATCAAGATGCCATAAATGCAGCAATTCCAAATTCCATAAGTGAAACTCAAAATTATTGAAGAGAAATACAAATGATTAGTCACCTCCAATTTTGCTAGAGTAAAGATTTACCTCAGATGTTCCATGACCAAATACAATAATAAGGTTTAGTGTCTCAAATATAACTGATGAATCAATGCACTCATAATTATATAGCTCCCCAAGGAATCGCATGTGGGCCAGTCGCTGTTGCTGCATTGCATGATCGTTTAGCTCAAGTCCAACTCTAATCTCCTCTAGAACCTGCATCCAAATATAAAGGATAATATTAACATCTCCTGTGTGCTTTATTAAAAAACATCTTCGTGTGTACATTAATTAAATGGTGTTCATATTATGTTTCAAGTTGTTGCTTATGCAGATACCAGATTGTCAAAAGAAATTAAACTATTGATACTGCTTTAAGCTCAGCTATAGCTGACGATCTCAAATGTCCAATCACAGAAAAGAAAACAGATGAAGGCAGAAAGACATAATTTTCCATTGCTCCTTCAATTGGAACAAATTCCCATTTCAACTAAAGTAACTCACCTCGTCTACCACAACCACAGCAAAGTCATCATGATAGTGACTAAGACCAGCAGTGAGTAGAGCAATCAGGTGAACCTGGTTATACTTTCCCTTGTGGACCTTAAGAAAACACTTCACAATGTACTGTTCACACTCTGCCCAAGGTAACTTGAGTAACTGAAGAAGAATATGTTGAACAGTTGTTTTGTCGAGATCTGAGAAAAGCAACCTCCTTATGTACTACAAGCATTAAAAACAATTAGTATATTCCATGTAAATTTTTATGTACAAGCAACCAGGCTTCAGAGACTACGGAGGAAAACAAATCAGATTACAAATGAAATCTTACTTGATGTAGAGGTGGTCGAACTTTAGATACCCTGGAAGATCTTTCTGGAGGTTTACACAGGTAATAGGCATTTTCTACAAGTGTGGTATGGTGTGCATCCAAATTCTTGACATTTTTCAGTCTCCTCAGTATTTCCAACATGTTTGACATGCGAATTGTAGTTTCTCGTAAACGATAAAGAAAACATCCACAGGTCTCCAGAAGATTGCATGCCACATCAATGTTATGATGACTGAAATCATCTAAGCAAGCCTGAAAATATGGAAGGATTGCAAGACTAAGTTAAGCACATATGAAATTAACTTGAAGTGAAGAAAACATAACACAGTTAGCTGATATGAAGTAAAAACATCAACAAAGCCATGAAAAACTTTAAAAATCGGAGTGAAGTAAGCTGGCAAATGCTAATTCCATATGTGATCTATGTGTAGATGTATATACCTTCAAACATCTAAAGACAAGGCATGGTGGTGCAATTTTGAATTTGCACAGCTCTCCGATAAACCTAATATTTCTAATTTTTGTTTCAATTTTGATCTGATCCTGAAAAAGGAACATAGTAGATAACCAGAGTTAGCACTGACGCAAGAACTGCACAATATATTGCCATGGACTAAAGCAAGCTTTCTCCTGGAAACAAATGATATTGCACTGTTAATATGAACAAACCTTCTTATTTATCAAAAAATTAAACTCCTCTTCGAGCATTGACAATAGCATACTTGGAAGATCCTTCATAAATGGGGACAATGTGGCAACTAATCGAGAATAGTAAGGTAATAGATCCAAACAAGTCCTTGGAACACTAAATAAGGCTCGCGCAAGTTTCTTCCTATTTACTTTGGAATTCAGGTAGCAAAACTCTACCTGCAAAATGGAAAATGAGTTTATAGAAGGGGCCTAACTGAGTAACTGACCCATATGTTCAAAAAATAAAAAGCATAGCAACTATTCTTACCGTCAACTGATCAATTAGATCACGGCTGCCACATCTTGGCAACTTCTGCAGCAGACTATCCAAGCTTGCACCACCTATGCCTCGCACTTTCTCTCTTTCAGCATCACCTTTTTTGCTAACCTTTTCTTGATTTTTCTCTTTATCCAATCTTTCTGTTTCTGTGTTCTCTCTATTCTTGGCTTCCTCATTTGCCTTTCTGACAGTTTGATGTTCAGAGACAGAAGTTTCGCCATTCTCTTGTACTTCAGTCTGTGGTTGCATGGTACACTCCTAATTAAACAAAACCAGTAAGCTTAGCAGTTAGTAAAGACTAACTTAACTGAACATCATATCAAAGAAAAAACCTAGTTAGAGAAGGTGTGGCCATCATGCAAACGATAGAAACATTCATCTCTTCCAGAACAAAAGGTTGAAAAAGGAAATAGAAGTACAAAATAGGGTACCTACAAAAGTGAATAGAAATAATCCAAACAGATCATGTAGTGGAGGAGATCAGCGAGACTATATACACATAAGTTCAAAACTAGCAATGCATATGTGTGTCAAGGCCTAAAAGTACAAGAGGGTCAGGGAAAAAGAGAGGAAAGGCTAAAAAACAAAGGACTATGTCTGTGCCACAGCCACCAAAGAAGGAAAACCTTAAATGGGATTTAGAAAAAGGAAGATGGGAGAAGAAGGAATGACTAGATAGCTGCAAATTTGGAAGTCCCCATGACAATGTTTAAAATTTCAGTTCATAAAGCCAAAATCAAACCTTCTATTAATTCCTGAAAACAGTTACAGTGCAAAGTAATTGAAAGACTTACATTAGACTGTTCATGAACCTTTTCATGTTGCTCTACCAACTTTGGTTCAACTTCTCCCAGTAGTACAGCAGGCACAAATACTCTGCTCAAAACAAATCGGTTACACAGGTGGAAAGAAAAATCACATTCTAGAATAACTATCAATTTTGTAGTGTGTACACTGTACAGAGAAGTAAAATATCATTAGCAATCTAAGGAAAAACCTGAGGTCAGGTAAGGATTCATAGAAAGCCTTCATGTCTTCGTCATCCCACATAAGTTGTACTGCAGAGGATTCTTTCCCAGGAGGTAAGTCGGTGCCTGTGGTAACCCTAGTTGTATGTCCATCTTCTGGCATAACAGGAGGCTGCATATCAAGAGCTTCAGCTAAACTACAAGAGAATATATTCAAAATATTTGTCAGCACCATTATACACAGGCGATGTATAAGGTACTTACATTGTAACGATCAGGTAAAGAGAAAACTGGACTATTTACAAAGGTATAGCCTGTTTCCTTTTTATACTTCATGTAATAACTAGAGATGATATTCCTCAAAAGAAAGGAACTAAGATGGACCACCAGAAACTACTAGCAACTAAGATGGTCTCCCAAAAAATGTTACTCCCAAAAAACTACTAGCAACTAGATTTTGGTGTTTGGTGCATGTGCGCCTCCACATGACAAGTGAGAAGGTCAAGTATTTTGGGACAAAATTTGAATCCTATAAGGGCACCCGTAGTGGTATGAGCTAGCTGCTAGCTCTAAGTCAACCTCTTCAATAATGCTAACTCTTAGCAATAGCTCATAGTATGATTAGGCTCATGTTACATTCACACATGATCTTGGAATGTGTGTATGAGTCTAGCTCTTAAGCAAGAGCTAACTCTTTTCTTCCTTCTATTAAAATATGATAAAAATTCTTAGAGCTGGCTTATGAGCTAGCCATTGCGGCTGCCATAAGGTCAAGTATTTTGGAACCGAGGGAGTAAGTGGTTCAAAGTCAAATATTTTTATTAGCATAATTTCTGCTAGCTCCTATCCTGGTGGGAAAATATTCTTTTCACAAAAAATGAAAGTTTTAGATTAAGAAAACAATCTAGATTGAAGACAGAAAAAAACAGGGTAATTATTTTCCAATTCAGCACAGAAGACCTAGTTGTATGGATACATAACCAATTACTTAAGAAAAAAAAAAAAAAAGATGTTACTGCTCAAGAGAACTCACGAGGAAACACAATGCAATAATTGATCGAAAGATCTTCGAAGCTTCTCATATGAGGCAGTATTTTCATCACTTAGTTCTCCTTTGGCATTCAATTTTTTTGCATTTTCTGACTCCATCGCACGAAGAGACTGCATAGTTGAGTTGGTTGTTAATGCATAAGATGGTAGAGTCCACATAAACTAAAAAATACAGCAGGGCTCCACTATTGTATTTCTCTAAAGAATACCAAGTTAGTAACAAATATAGTTACCGCATGTTCTGAATGTAGAAGTTCACTTGCTGCATCATAGTAAGAGTAAAAGGCCTTCTTGAAGAACTTCTTCTGATCATAAGTAATATTGAGGTTCATGAGGAACTACAGCAGATAAAATGAATCTAATCAGTAGCCATGACAACAGTAATAAACCTAAGATTTGGAAAGACTGTTGCGGTGTTGCCTATGATGGAATTCAAGCACAAATAACACTTTGGATTGGATACGTATCATTGTGCTACAAATAAAGGCCAAGAGATGAATTGTGCTGCAAATATAGAGACATTACTCAAACTATCTTCCAGCATAATTTCAAGGAAACCCTCCTGAATTTAACTAGAAAGAATATTGTTAATTTGCTACAGATAGAGATCTCATGTGCCATCTAATGATCAGCCAACAGATTGTAGCAAAACTAAAATTTTCCTGACCTCATTATAAGCATCTTGCCCATGTTGTTGCAGTCCAAGAAAAATCTTTCCTTGGCGAGCAAAACTAGCAAGGAGAGACAAATTTGTCTGAGTTGTTTCCTGGTCTTTCAAATGCTCCAGTGATGTAAGACCTTTTATAATGATGGTGAAAGTACTAGCATCTTCAACAATTCCAACAAAATACAGTTCCATTAGAAGTTTTAGTGCGCTTCGCTTCTTCAAGGCTCCTGCATTCTTGTCTAAATCCGGTTCTCCAGACTCCCCGGGATAGAAGGTCTTTAGGAGTTCTTCAGTAAGGCAAGGAGAGAAGTCTATGTATCTTTGATGGAGCAGTGAGCAAATCTACATTCCATGAGAATTCACCATAATATTAACAGTCGTTAAGGATAATATCACCAAAAAATTCAAACATAACCTTATGTGTAACACTGCACAGCTCCACAGGCTAATAGCCTAAATTTTGATGCCCATAAAAATAGTGCAGCAGCATGCTGCTCTTATATAGAACACATTGCAAATCCATGTATGAAATAACTTATAAAGAAATGTATAATGAGGAAGGTTGTAGCTTACAAGACGGATTAAGTGTATTTTTGTGAACTGATAAGACTAAGTAAAGCAGATTCAGGTACAGTTAATACTGCACATACCTCAACTGCAGCTTGTATGTCAGAAGAACGAAGCTTGGCAGCACAAATGTATGAAACTGCTTCACTGACAAATTTGCTCAAGTTTACAGTTTTCAGTGCTTCAATTAACCCATCTTTCACTTCATCATTTATCACTTTAAGTTTCTTGATAATTGCTAAATTACGTTTAATACTTGAATCAAGAGTCCTCATGTGATTTACATCTGAAACGAATAAGGTTACATCATAATCTATGTACATCAAATGTCAAGATTGAGTACTTAATACATTAACAATCACCTCTGATACTAAAGCAAGAGAGTTCTAGAAAAAGAAAAGGGAATAAAGAATATAAACATGCAAACCATCAGATAATGTTTCAAAATGAAAATGAATGGACAGTTGTTCGACTGCTAACGTGGGAGGTGGGAATGAGAATTATTGGAAGAGGTTAATTTAATTTTTACTGTTTGGTTTGGAGGTATTGTTGTATCAGGTTGTTGGTTACCATGGAAACTCGAAAACAATTTCAAGGAGAAATGGAAACGGAGGGTGTTTGGATCCTAGACTAGAATTTTCTTCTCCATCCCCAAGCAAAGCTTGGTGTTTAATATGGATAAATTAGAATAACTTAGCAATTTAGAGTGCTAATGCAAGAAATAGGGTTTAGGAAATTTCCTCTCCAGACAAATTTTAGAGAAAAAAAGCTAGGCTCCCTGGGCTACTGCCAAATGGACCAACTTTCTCAGGTTTGGCAGGAAAATACTGGAAAAAAGGTTTGAATGGACTTTATTCAGCAGCACAGAAGTTTTTATGTAATTAAGTGAGGAAGGCAAAACTTGTATTCAACATGATTAGCATTCTTGTATCTCAGAAAGGTACCAAGAAGTACCAAAATTATTTCCTGAAACTGGTAACTAAGATAGCAAAATTATATCATACCTTATGTGTCAAATGATTGTACATCCTATGTTATAATTAGTGGTACCTCTACACAAATAGTAAGGAATCTCAGGCACATATCAAACAAAAACTACAAATATTGCCTTATATACCCTCCGTACGACTCTTATTCTTAGTCTCATTAGAGTACCAGATAAACATTTTCCTAGATATGCATCGATGTATTGCCCATAGAAGTAACTATGTTTCTGATTAGCTAAGTGTGCCTTAAGCTTGAAAGTAATTGCAAGTCTAGGCCAAAAGGAGAAGTTTGAAGAAAAATGGTGTGGAGCCCTTGTAAATAGCTTTTATGGAAAGAACATAAATCTAAACCTAGACTGGTAAAGAAATAGATATATTAAAAAATTGGCAATTCACTTAAGCAGTATTCGGTGAACAAATTCAAACGAGGACATGCATATCCAATTTGCCAAAAATGACAATACCAGGTCTTTCAGGGTTCAAATTACTCTGGCGAAGAGTAGCCTTTAGATGAATAAGTGTTTTGTATTCTTCAAGATGAGCCTGCTGCAGACAATCAGTTTTTAGGATAAATAGAACATCATAAGGCACTCGGTGTAATATGGGTAACCACAAACTGCTCTATAAATTCAAAACTAGTAATTTCATATTTCCACTTGAGATATATCAGAATCACCTCATCATCTTGCTTACTACAACACGCATCTTCATCTTGATTGTGTCCTGTGCTGCTCTCCTTTTCAGTATGCTCCATTTATTACACCAGCCAAACGTCATCAATCATGCAAAAGCTGCCAAGCAAACGCAACAGCAAATTAATACCCTAGTAGTCTTCCTGAATTTATCAGATATTCAATCAGTGGATAGAGAATTGCATGTTATATTTGTTATATACTCCCTCCGTCCATAAAAACATGCAATTATGGGATCCGTGCCGGTCAAATTGATTCAAGTTTAACTAAGATTATAATAAAAAGTATTAGTATTTATGTCATTAAATAAAATTATTATGAAAAATATTCTATTACTAATCAAATGGTATATTTTTTGCATAAAAGATATTAGTACTTTTTTATATAACTTCGGTCAAAGTTTAAATTGTTTGACTGTTTTGTTGGACCGAGGGAGTATGAGGTAACAACAGACGCTGCAAAATGCCACATATGAAAACATCATCTCTTGTATTAGCACAAACATTCCAGAACAGTAACAACTGCCAACTATTCGAATTTTCTTCTTTCTAAACGATCTGGCACAAGATTCCCCCATGCTAGTAGCGGTGTAAGTGTAACTGACAGTAGAGGCTTCCTGGGGATGAAGTTCCAAACTCAACTTCGTGCAGCGGCAGCTAGCTAGTGCTAGTAAATGGTGACTCGAATCTGTATGAATCCTCCTAACGAAACAGCACAGGTCACCTGCTAGACACCTGACCATACGAAATGGAACAGAACAGTAGAACGAATGACCCACTTCCTGCACTCGTGCGTATTAGAGTTTATAGACTGTGAGAGACAAAGGATTGGCTAGCTGTAGGTAAGCCCCGTTAAAGCACGGAGAGGGAGAGATAAAGTAATCCGGGCTGTTTAAAGCGACATCGCTGCGAGTCTGCGACCTAAACAATAGTATATCTCAAAACTGCGCAAAAAAAAAACAAAGGGGAAAGGTGATCACAGCGAGGGGGGCGCCTGAACCTAGCGGGGGAAAGCTGTCAGAATGGCGCTGCATTCTGAGGCCTGCGGACGCGTTGAAACCGGCACCGGAGCCCGAGCAATTATCCCGCGAAACATGGAGGCAGATGCTTTACCGTCGCGGTGGTGGTTGCCGGCGACGAGCGCGAAGCCGGAGCGGCGAGGGCTCGGTCGGCTACACTGCCAGGGGACGGACAACTGCAGTGGAATGATAATAATGGGCCTCGGTGGAGTTCAATTTTATGTCGCTGAAAACTCTTGGGCTGGCAATATAGTGATGGGCCATTTCTTTTTGTTCCTGTAACTCTGGGCTTGTGCGTGACACATCAAGGGGCCCAGGTTTTCATCGATGGCAACATCTTCTTGGCGCAACGTCATTTAGTTCTATTTTTTTAACACTGACAGAAGTTATTCAGAAAACTAGTTTACCTCTGAACTCAATCTAATGTTCAATTGTGTTTTAATCTGAGCGTGACGATGTTTCATTTTGCACAGGACAAAAAGGAGCAAATTGGAGGAGTCTAACCGCCAATTAAAGTGGTCTACGATCATGACTTGAAAGGGCCAATCTCCACTTGAAACTGCATAATCCTCTAGCTGAAAGTTTGATCTCAAGTTGAAAGTGACCAAATGTAAGCGAGAGCTTGGAGTGCTGGATTGAAAAGGTGCTTCCGAGCTCACCAACATTATTGAAGTCCTCTAAACAAAAGGATTGTTTCGGGCTCATTAGTTGTACCTATCAGACTGGATATGCACTTGTTAGTTACAAATAACTTTTAGATACGCCGATGTCATCACAGGAGCAGGTGACAATAGCCAATAGGATCAATAGCACACTGTCACCCTTTTGACATCTAAACAAAGGAATAGCTGTTCAGATTGTTAGGGAGCTTCTTCAGATTGTTGTGCATTCATAATCGATAAGTCTTGCAATTTGTAAATGCTTTTCTTTGTTAATATCCTTTCTCCCTTCAGGTATGACCATAGTAATACCTTCTTCAGGTTTGGTCTTATATTAGTGTTCTTCAGTGAACATCAGGGGTGAGGTATGCAGGCCTTTGGTTTGGTATTAAACCAAACAGCACCTGTAGGCTATTAGTTGGACAATTATTGTTGGTCCCTTCACAGTATAAGGAAGAATTGGACTAGTGACCTAACAAGATCTTAGATCTGGAATTTTCAGAAGTATATGGCTCATCAACACGCAAGCATACAATCTAGTACAAGATCCGATCAGCCAAAAATGCATCATCACATCTAAATCGATCTAAAGTTCATAAAAGACGACTACATCCAAAATTCCAAATTATGCTGACCAGGATCGATCAGCAATCATATCACGAACATGCATGACCTGTCCAGAATGAAGTTGAGTAGACTTCAGAGTTGATGAAAGCTAATGGTCGGGGATTGTTTATTTCGTGCTCGCGTGAAAATCTTCTTCCTCACACCCGCATTTTTTGTTTCGCTTTTCTTCCTTCCTTCTTCCTAAATTAGCATGCGTGGAAAGAAATAAAACTGGGTTCAGATAAAACACTTCCAATCAACTTTTGTTGGGGTTCAAAAAACGAATCTCTCTCACACTCTCATTTTAGTTACCATGCATCAACTTAATGTTGGATTTACTCTTGATTTATACTAAAATTGAGGTGATTATTTTGGTCTAGTTTCTAGGTAGAATTGGTGTAACTTAAAATTAGGGTCGATGAAGAAATTTGGGTCCGGAACCGGAACTCTTCTAAGACACACGAATATCTTTCCTATGAATTTTCTTCAACCCGTCTCTGCTTAACTTATTTCTTTGCCGATGTATAAGGTGTGTTGAGAAAATTGATAGACATGTTTAGCAAAGAAGTGTGACAATGTGTGGACATCGTGCAACAAACACCGGACAAAAGGTAACTACAAGACAGTATGCCAAACTGAAAAGCCAATTTCGTATATAATGCAAAAGTTACTAAAGGGTTTGATGAGCAAAAGTTATCAGACCTGAAGCTTAAATAAATTGACGGAGTAGAGCGTCAGTGATTAATATATTTTGCAATCGAGAACACATGGATTCCTAATACGAAGTTGGCTTCTCAGTTCCTGAAATCACCTCAGGAATCTTGTTGGTCTATGCATGACGGTTTGTACCAAAGAATGAAACCGCTTTCTTTGTCACATGAGAGTGATTGTGTGAGAGAGACGGCACTTTAGCATTTTTTCTGAACACACAAGGAGCAAGTAACTAATCCAAATTGCAAGCAATGACTAAGGGTAGCTCAACTAGTCATTTTGTAATATGGATGCATGTAGAGTTGGAAGGTACAATATCATACAAAGGGAACGCTGTCGGTTCAAGCTATAGTGATATCACAACCTGTGCGAACTAAGGGTAGCTCAGCTTGTTGTGTTCCTTGTGGTAGAACCTACCCACCCGAGAGTCTTCGACTTAACACGAGTGTTCATATTTTCCTGAATTTATTTCAGGATTTAACGACATTATTCTTTTAGTAGTAGGCGACGTGCCCGTCGACAGTGAGACGTCTGTGGTGACTTCGTCAATCTCGAGATTTGTCGGTCCAACTCGGTTCTTCGGAGGTGCTCATAGGGGCAGAGTGTGCGTGCGTGCGTAGTAGGGGTAGAGTGAATGTGCGCTCGTGTTTACGAGTGTCTATGTCCATAACTGGCTCTCGAAAAAAAAAATTATCAGAACCCGTCCTGTTTGTCTGATTTGCCGATCCTTCTAAAACGACGTCATGTTTTGGAGCAAACCGGACCTGTTTAGCTTTTTTTGACTCAACTTTAGAGACTAAAAGCCAAGGACTAAACTTTAATCATCCTAACGACTAAAGAATATTAAAGCAGTTTAACAAAGACCAAACTACCAATAATGAATGCACAAATCATGGTGGAGAGGCAGCAGCAATATAAGGACGGCCTTTGTCCACTGTGCACTTTAGCCTGCTTCGGTCCCTCTTCGGGAACTAATATGACTAAACTATTTGAGGAAGCTAAACTTTAGCAAGGATAAATCAAATAAGGTGGAATAAGGATTGAGCCCTTATTTAGGGCCTATTTGATCCAAATTGCCACTAGCAAAACTTTTTTTAAAAAAAAATATAGCTAAAACTTTTGTCTTGTAGAGTTGTTTGGATCTCATGACTAAAGTTACATTAATGAATGCACAATGACTAATTTGTCCATATTTAATGATGATTTGGCCTCATTTATAAAGCGCGGGTGGATGGGGACCGGGGGTAGTGGGTGTCCGGGCGCCCACCTCGAGGCTTTTTGGCCTATTTTGTCAGGTTTTGGTGGCAAGAGAAACTAGCAAAAATTTTGCTCTTTTGCCAAGTTGTTTGGATCCTATGGCAAAATGTGCAAAACTAAAATTTTTGCCATGGATCCAAACAGACCCTTAGTTCGTGAAATTTTTGACAAAAAATTCATATAACACTTTCGTTATTATTTAATAAATTTTATATAAACATAGACTAACTAGACTCAAAACATTCGTCTCAATATTTACAGACAAACTGTGCAATTAGTTATTTTTTATCTACATTTAATACTTCATGCATGTGTCTAAAGATTCAATGTGACGAAGAATCTTAAAAAAAATTGGGAACTAAACATGGCCTGGGTATTCTTTGCCGTAGGCTTTTTCAAGGAAGGTAATGTTCATTTTCCCAAAATTCCCCAAAAAATTTGCACAGTACCGTCACATCGAATCTTTAGACGCATGCATGAAGCACTAAATAATATAGGTAAGAAAATAGCTAATTGTATTTTTAGTCTGTTTCTGTCGAGACGAATCTTTTGAGTATAGCCAGTTCATGTTTAAACAAAGTTTGTCAAATAACAACGAAAGTGCTATAAAAAATTTTCCCTAAAAATTTCGCGAACTGAACAAGGCCGAAGTCAATATGAGAAACCTGATCGCCCATATCCCAAGAATATAGAGGCTTAAAAGTGGGATTAGCAGTATGTAGCATTACAAGCTGGCCGGAAACTACCACCTGTTAATTAGATGGAGGACCAAATATGTTTTGTCTATTAGTGACAACGAGAGATCAAATTCTGCGCTTCCAGTCCAGGTGGAGTAGGTGACAATATGAACCTTCCAGCTTAGCACGAGGTCATGAGCAAATATCGTCTGCGCGGTTGCGAGAGAGACGCACAGATGGGCCAATGCGGCGGCATGAACATGGGCGCCTTTGTTTTTTCTATATACTACACAGCTAAAATTCGGCTTCTTACTCGTGCTCGATCTCGTGGGGTCCAGATCGAGGGCATGCAGGAGCGCCCAATCTCTGCGCAAAGATCGCGAGCCCGCATGGGCGGATGTCTGCTTGTTCGAAAGGTTCATGGAACCCTGCGCTTGTCCAGCGGGCAACTGGGCAAGCAAGCGAGATGACAGCCTGCGACGACGACTGAGGCCTTATTTAGATGCAAAAATTTTACAAAATTTTTACTGTATATTTTCGTTGTTATTTGACAAACTTTGTCTAAATATGGACTACGTAGACTCTAAAGATTCGTCTCGACATGTACATATTAAAAGTATAATTAGTTATTTTTTTTACCTACATTTAATGCTCCATGTATACGTCCGAACATTGATGTGATGGTTGATGTGATAAAAAAATTTAGGAAATTGGAGGAACTAAACAAGGCCTGAGATACATACGGAGTACAAGAGTACTCCCTCCATTCCAAATTATAAGACGTTCCAAGAATCTTGGAGAGTCAAAGTTTTTCAACTTTGACCAAAATTATAGAGAAAAATATAAAGATTTATACCATCAAATATACATATTATGGAAATATAACTAATGGAGAATCTAATTGCACTTAGTTGATATCATAAATATTATTATCTTATTATATAAATTTGGTCAAAGTTGAAAAACTTTGACTCTCCAAGATTCTTGGAATGTATTATAATTTGGGATGGAGGGAGTGGAATCGGACGCGGTCGTCGTCAGCGAGACCACTGACCCCCGTGACCCGGCCCGCCGGCCGGCCCCCATGCCAAGCAGACTAGAAAATCTAGCAGCCATACTTCCTGCCGCCTGCTATTGCAGTGCATGCCATCACCTGGTAAAAACTAAAGGCACCCGTAATGGTTAAAGCTAGCTGCTAATATAGATGACCTCACATAACAATTTCACATGACCTTAAGATACATATAGGAGCTTATAGCTTTTAACTAAGAGCTAGTTTTTCTCTCACCTCTATTAAAATATAAGAAAAATACTTAGAGCCAGCTTAAAAGACAATTGTTAGAGGTGCCCTAATAAGAGTGTGCTAGTATATATTCGGATCACTGTGATGACTAAGGCTTGGTTCAGTTCGCGCAAAATATTTTGTATAGTGACACTGTAGCACTTTCGTTGTTATTTCACAAACTTTGTGTAAACATGGCTTAACTAGGCCAAAAGATTAGTCTTGACATTAAAGACTAAAGTACAATTAGTTACTCCCTCTGTCCACGAATAAATAGATTTTTAGAGTTGCCTAAGTCAAACTTTTAAAACTTTGATCGAATTTTTAGAAAAATTATGAAGATTGATGATATCAAATTTGTATAATTAGATATGCGATAGAGTATATTTTTATAATGTGTTTATTTTATATTATAGATGTTATTACTCTTTTCTATAAAGTTAGTCAAAGTTTAAAAAGTTTGACTGACACAGATTCTAGAAATTGATTTTTTCATGGATAAAGGGAGTATTTTACCTACATTTAATGTTTCATGCATGCGTATAAAGATTTGATGTCATGGGTATTATGCAAAAAATTTAGGGGGGTTTTGGGAACTGAACGAGACCTAAGCTTTTAGTTGCCTTCTTTTTATATGCTGTCAAAATAGAGTGACTAAATATTAAGTAATCATGGACTTATAGAGGCTAGCTAATAATTAATGACTAGGACTCATTACAATTTTTTTTATTGATCTATGGTTAGTCAATAAGACAAACTTAATTTTTGTCCGTTTATCTGAACACGCACTAAGACAATTGATGTAGAGCTAGCACCGGCATGAGTTCAGATGCTGCTACAGAAATGACATTCACTGCCGGTACATCACTGGCGGTTTCAATTCAACTGTCACTGATGTTTCATCACTGGCGGTTTGAAGATTAAAAACCAGATAATGATTGGGGGATGCCTCAAACCGCCAGTGAAGATAGCTAACAGTGGCGGTTGGTGGCTCCAACCGCCAGTGAAGCTTCACTAGCGGTTCGTAGCTCAAACCGTCAGTGAAGATAGCTAACAGTGGCGGTTCGTAGCTCCAACCGCCAGTGATATTTTGGTACTGGCGGTTTTGGTTTTAAACCACCAGTGATGAATCGTGTATAATAAAGCCATCCCTTTCCCCTACTCTCTCCCAGCTCGAGCTCCACAAAGCAGATGAGCGTTTTCCCCCACTCTCACTCCATTGTTGCGGCCATTTTTCACCAAAATGCTCAATGTGGATCTTGTTTTTCCAAGCATGGGCATGATCTTCTTGCTTTAAGGTTAGTAATAAAAAGTCTCAACTCCTTCGATTTTATAGTTTTAGAGTGTTTTGCATGGCTACATTGTCATTGTAATTGTTTCTCCATTTTAGAGAGCACTTTTTAATTGGATTTTGAGGAAGACATCCAAGTTGTGGTGAATCCATCTTGCAAAAGGTTGTTGTTTATGAGTCCATCATATTTACTAGCTAATTGCATGGTTGTTTGGATGATTGCTACTATGTCATGCTTTAATTACTCATGGATTATTTTATTTTGATGAACAAAATCTATGTGCTACCGAGGCATTTGTGTTTTAGCTAAATTATTTTTTTATTTTTGATTTAAAAAGTTGTATTTAACCCATTTGTTCCTCTTTTAAATTTACCATGCTAAGCTAAGTGTAGATTATTGTTTCCAAAAAAAATAATGACCAATTTAAATAAGTGGAATATATACTATTGTGGGCATGGAGTTAGAAGCGCAAATTCTTGATAATGAAAGGACCATTTTTTATTTCACTGTAATTACTCTCTTAATTTTTATTTTGATGAGGAAAATCTATGTGACACCTACCGACCCATTTGTTTGGAGCTACATTGTGTTGTTGATTAAGAGTCCATCCAATTTTAACTTTTTATAATTAGGGACTCTATTTGGTCTCAAATTTAAACAAGTTTGATATTTTTGAACCAAGAAGTGCAGGCTCTGTATTTATTATATCTTTATTATAATAAGAAGTGAGGGCTCTGTATAGAATTTTATTATGTATATCTTTATTATATCAATTATCAAGAAGGGAGTGCAGGCTTTGTATAGATTTTTTTAAAAAAACTGTGGCTAATTTAAATCTTTATTATATGGACTAGTAAATATGCTCGTGCGTTGAACGAAATTTAATAAATATTCAACATTCATGCAAAACAATAATATAAATGATACATATCTACGTTTTATCTTTTTTTATAATTTATGTTATGATGATCGTGATAATAACAAATGAATGGACTCATTAATGCAATCAAGGATGAAAATGTTATTCCATTTAGTACTACAGAAATGATATTAGAAGTCAGTATCCAAACATTAATTTATTAGAGAAAACAATGATCGATAATTTATTAGACAAAACAATGATCGAAGGTTCCAAGACCTATAATACCATATTTATTATTTAATTTTTTGTTTACAGGAAAAAAATTAAATACTACAATTATTATGTATAAAATAAAATAAAATAGAAGTTAAGTAAGGAGCACATGAAAATCCGACCTAAACAAAATAACGGACACAGACAAAAAAAACAGACACGGGTTTTTTAGTATTAGGAATAGATAAGAAAAAATCAAAAAAATGGGATAGATAAGAAAACATAAAAAAAACATTGCCTCTAGAAGGAAGGGCAGGTTTTGAACCCAGGACCTCACGATCTATAGATAAGGGTAGCAACCAGCTGGAATAAGTAAAGATATCAATTATGTAGGGGATTCGAACATATATAAACCGTTGAACAATCACTAGCGGTTTGTTCTTAAGAACCGCCAGTGATGTCCGTCCATATTATAAACCTAGGAGCGTGACCGCCGCCCCTGTTTCGCGAACATTAGACACGCCGCCCTTGTTTCGCGAACATTAGACGCGCTCCAAAGCTGCGAGCGCTGCCGCCACCGCTGAGGCTGTTGTTAGCGAGGACGAGGCGGGTGAGGCGCGCGAGCGCGTCGGTGGGGACGGCGCTCGACACGTTGTTGTGGGCGAGGTAGAGGAGCACGATCCCCAGCCAGCGGAGGAGCGCGTCCAGCGGAGTTCGAGCGCGCAGAGCTTAGTGAGGTGGGAGACCGGCGTGCTCCATCCGAGGCGTGCTGCGCGGCGGACTCCCTCCCTCCCCCGACCCCACCCCTGCCCCCAACGACCCTTCACCGTGAGCACCTCAGACCCCTGCCCCCTAGGTGTTCGGCTAAATGCCAACTAAGCCAAGAGAAAACTGTTTTTTATTTTTACCTTAATGGTGTGCTTTAGCTGCTCGATGGAAGCTAATGCTTCACTGACTCAGGTGAAGAAATGATATGTTTGGTCATAGTAGGTGATTGAATCTATTTTGTGATGTCAGCAAGTTACTGAAATTGCCATATGATTTTGTTTCCTCTCTAGATGTATGGAGCTAAGTTGATGTATGGAGTTATGTTGATTATTTCAGTTATCTATCTAGTTATCTTTATGTGCAATTTGGAGCTCCCAATCTAGCTATTTTTCTGAAACTAGTGATTTGTTCCTCTCTGTACTGCCTCCCTTCGCTATTTTTTTGAAACTACTGTACAGGCCGGAACACAGCTTTGTTGTTACATAGTATTCCATCTTATTTATGCTTGATCTATTTCTATCAAATAGCAACACAATGACATAAACAGACCATGTACCTATGGACTGCATCAGCACCTACGGACTGCATCTGCCTCAATGTCGGTGTTTCGTACCCGGGGGTATCACACCAACGAGTAATAACGATCGCGTGCTTCTCCTCCTGGATGGTGATGAAAGAGGACACAAGATTTATCCTGGTTCGGGCAAAGAAGGCCCTACGTCCAGCGGGGGGGGGGGGGGGGTGTTCTTGTATTACTTGCACCGAAGTGCTTGTACAGGGGTGGATACAAGCTCACTGAGCATGGACCGGGGTCCGAACTCGAGTGCGGCGTGAGAGTGGATGTGGATGAACGTTCGTCTGTCTAACTGTCGTCCCCCCGACGAAGGGCCCTGGTGTCCCCTTTTATAGAACAAGAGGAGGCCAGGGCTTACACAGGATGGTTATGTACAGCGCTCGGTATGGCGGGGAGTAGGAACTCTGTCTTGTCGAGGCCGCTGTAGCCATCATGAGCGTTGCTGTAGAGGCGTCCTTGAAGCGTGGCCTCCATCCCGGGCGCGGTCATGGTGGCGTGGCGGAGTGGAAGCCGTACAGCGCCCCATCCCGGCTTGTACAGGACACAGCGGGGTCCCTCCGGGCCTTGGGGTACCTGTCTTCCAAGAGCGTGAAAGCAGTTAGGGCTCGAGGGGCAAAGAGCCGGCCTCGAGGCGGCGCTCACGGGAGCTCGAGGGGTGCAGAGCCGGCCTCGAAGTGGTGCCACGGGAGCTCGAGGGGTGCAGAGCCGGCCTCGAAGTGGTGATTTAGACGTGTACGACGTGGAGCATGGCACAGCAGTGCAGGGCATGGCGCGACAGTGCTGGTGCCTTTTTGCCCATGCTCGTGATGAAAGGAAGGTTTGAATATACGCCGGTTCACTGTGGCACGTGCTGTGTCTAAGAGGATGTGACTGGAGTAGGTGGGTGCATTAAACGCGTGGTACAGGGCTGGTCTGGTCGTTCGTACCGCTCGAGGGGGGCGCGGAGTGTGGCGGAGCGCTCGCCCGAGGCCTGGCCTAAGGGGCTCGGGCGAGGCGGAGATTGGTGCGCTCGCCCGAGGCCTGGCTCAGAGGGCTCGGGCGAGACGGAGATTGGAGCGCTCGCCCGAGGCCTGGCTCAGAGGGCTCGGGCGAGACGGAGATTGGTGCGCTCGCCCGAGGCCTGGCTCAGAGGGCTCGGGCGAGACGGAGATTGGAGCGCTCGCCCGAGGCCTGGCTCAGAGGGCTCGGGCGAGACGGAGATAGGGGCGTTCGCCCGAGGCCTGCCGGAAGGGCTCGGGCGAGACGGAGATTGGAGCGCTCGCCCGAGGCCTGGCTCAGAGGGCTCGGGCGAGACGGAGATTGGGTGCTCGGGTGTTTTGCGTTAATCGGGGGTACCCCTTTTTTGTACCACCGACAGTAGCCCCCGAGCCCTTGTTTGAGTGCTTGCACTCGAGCAGGGGCTCCAGGTCGGGATCTCGATGGGTAGCTGACTGGTTTCGAGGGTTTTGTCGATTTGATTCCGTGGGTGTCGTGCGAGCGACACCCGCGGGTGTAGCCCCCGAGGCCACGGGGGAGTGGTTAGAACTCCCTCGTGGGCTTTCTGAAGAATCCTCCGTCGTTTGGGAGCCTTCTGCCCAGTGGGTGCGCCTTTTTAGGCGGATACCGTCAGAGAGCGGAGATCGCGACGCCGTGTGTTCCTGTCAACAGGCTCGAAATGCAGTTTGGTAATAAAATTTAAATGTTCGAAGCAACCTTTCCTTTGTCGCGGGAGACTCCGTCCGAGACTTGGCTCGGAGGGCTCGGACGAGACGGAGAACAAGCGTTCGTCCTGGGCCTGGTCTCGAGGGCTCGGGTGAGGAGGAGGTCGAGCGTTCCCCCGAGGCCTGAAAATCCCATGTTCACACAAAGAAAGAGATTAGCCGTATCTGTCCGAGTTTTTAGACCCTCTTTCGTCGAGGGGTGCCAGGCTGAACCGACTGGCCGGCTCCTCGAGCTGTCCGGCATGCCGATTGCCCTGGCTTGTCATCCCGCGAGTCCTTTCGATCGGATGCGAGGGGGGATGCCTCGTACTACCCCGAGTGGGCGAGTATCGAGGTTCCCGGTGAGCTAGTAACGGGGAATCCAAGTGAGAGCTTGTAACGTAACGGCTCTAATCCCATGGCCCACTGATCACCGTCAACCACTGACAGTCGATCCGTACAGCCAAGAGATTAGGACCGGTTCCGCTACTGGGCTACATCAGTGCCCGTTGTCCGCAGGATCATCTCATAATTCATTTACAATCTCTTTATCATTTTGACAAATAACATCGGAGTAAATAGCGGAAGACTTAGATAACAATAGTTTTACAAACCAGGGTTCAACATAAAATCAAAGTGAAGTTATTACAGACCATAGTTCAAATAGATAGAGTTGGCAGAGTAGCATATGACAACAACTGAAGGGTAAAGATACTTCACCCAGCCCGAGGGTGAATAATCACTCATCGGCCTCATCGGCCTCTTCCTGAACAACAGTCACACAGCAGGGTCCAAGGCATACTGAGGAATCTGCCATACCTGCAACATGGGTAATAAAACCCTGAGTACAAAGGTACTCAACAAGACTTACCCGACTAAAGAAAAAGGGAGAAGACTCAGGAATGAGAAGCTTAGGGTAGTCAAGGTAAGGCTTAAGCAAGATCAAGTATTTTGCAGAAAAGCATTTTTGTAAACCTTATTTTGTTTTGAAAGATTCAGTATTTCTCAATTCTTCATCGTTCATGATTCATTTTACATTTCAAAACATTCCTAGTTGAGAACCACTCTCCGTTGACAGTCAGTGGACCAAGTCTCCATAACCGAGGAGCAACGTTAATCCGGATAAATAATACTCAGCTGAGGATCCCTATCCACACTGCATATGTAGCACCCAAGCTTGCATATGCCAACTCGTCTACCACGATTCCTTCAAGATTGGGCCCGGTCCTACGCCACCCGGAAGTACAGTACACCACTCCAATCCGGGCCTCTAACCCACGTGGGTACATGCTACTTCCGCCATCTCTCCACTCCCAGTGCGCGGTTGTCGGTCCAATGATGGATTTCTCGGAGCCAGAGCTTTCCGTAGTATGTGAATAGTTACAAGTCTTGACCAGCAGGCCCCCATACGGATGGTCCCTACATTTTTCCGCCAGCGACAAGCACCTCGGGACTCTAACCCAAGAGTACAGGTCCTGTCGGTTTTTCAACCCTGTCCCGGTCGGTGTCAACTGTTGAGTCCCGGACTACAACATGACGGCACCGTACGCGCGACAACCCCTCCTTCCCATTGACTAAGTACGGATCAGTTACTTAGCCAATAGTGGGAGTAAACCAGAAATTCCCATAAAGTTTCTTTCAGTGATCACACTTTTGAAATTGGCACTTTTATTGCAAAGTCTAATTCCATAAGCATTGCTAAGCATTTTTCAAATACTTTTGAAAAGCAGGCTTCGGGTGTATCAGTGGTCAAGGTGGATAATGCATCAGTTAGGATATCACTCAACTCCTATAAACCTAATGCAATAATTTAACTCAAAAGCATTTAAGGAAATCACTTTATAAATTCAAGGAAGGGTTAAATGCACCGGGGCTTGCCTTGGATGGCAAAAAGAGCAGACTCGGGGTTGGTGGTGTAGGTGCCGGAGCTCGGGGTTGCCTCGGGGACAGATCCTTCGGTGGCTACCTCGACTTCAGGTCCTTCTTCGTCAACTATACGGATGCAATGATGAATGCTCATGAGAATGATGATATGGACTTATGGTGCAAGACAATTCCACTGATTCTAGATTACTTTTAAGCAAGGCATGATTGAACCCTAGGTTGAGCATTAAAGGTAATCATTTCTTCCTTAAGCAATATTGATTAACTAACCCTTAATATAATTATCCTAAGCATCAACCAAACATAGCATCACAAACATCATAGACCAAAGGGTAGGGGTCTATGAACATCAATCAATCCAAAGATCACATCATCAACACTTATTACCAACCCTAAACCTCTTTTCTATTTTCTTAAATTAATTAAAAAGGTCATTTTATGAAGTTGCTCCAAAAATTACCAAATTAATCACATATGTTCATCATGGTGTAGATAGATGGCAAAACAAATTTCATAATTTTTGGAGGTCATTAAGGTGCTCAATTAAATCTAGACATTTAATTAACAAAAGGCACTATTCAAGAATTAAAATAAAAGCTCAAAAAAACACTTGCTCCAAAAGACTTCAAAATTTTACCAGAGACTAGTCATGGCATAAGAAGCTCACAAAAATTTGTCCCCTGATTTTTGGAGTTATAAATCACTCTCCAAAAATACCAAAGCCTTCATTTATTAATTAAAAGGGAGATTTTTCATTTTCAAATTCTTGCAGAAAAGTCAAGTTTTATATTTTTATAAAATACTCCAGAGCATAACGAGTCTACCACAAAAATTTCAGCATTTTTGGATCAACACAGAAAATCATACAAAAAGATGAAATATGAACACTATTCACATGTTTGGAAAAAGAAAAACGGCACTGTTCTTCTCCTTCCCGCGTTTGCCGGCGGCCGGACGGCGGCGGCGCTGCTACGCCGGCCACTGCGGGCGCTCCGCGGCGAAACCGAGGGTACGGGAAGCAACAGGGAGCTCACCGGCGTCGATTGCGGGGCTCGGCGAGGTGAGGGGATGAACGGAGGGGTGAGTTCGACGGTGACCGGCGGACGGCGGACGGCGGTGATCGTCGACTCGGCGTTCCTGTGCGACGCAAGCGACCACAAGGGGTCAGTCAGAGACGCAAAGGAGCAAGGAAGGTGATGCGGGGGTCAGTGGAGGATGATCAAGGCCGGAGAGGGAGTATTTCACGATCCCGACCTCGACGGGATTCTCGCCGGAGATGACAACGACGAGCTACGCCGGGCGAACGGAGGCGGTAGCGACCAAATTGAGAGGTGGTGAAGCTGCGCAAGGACTTGGCGGAGCTTCTGGGCTAGCTGGGAGAGAAGCGGAGGCTCGGGTTTGCTCTGGCCACGGTGGCGGGGTTGGGTTCTGCTCCGGCCGGCTCGGCGGGGCTCTTATAGCCGCGGCGAGAGCGAGCAATCAGCTGAGCAGAGGCGGATAAGAACGAGTGAAGCGTGCGCGATCGATTACACACCAGGAGGTCAGCGGTTTGGCACTCAGGGGCCGGGCGCACGGCTCACCGGCGGCGAACGCGTGGCGGCGACGCACTGCGGGCGGTAGGGGACGGGAACAAAGTCAGCTGGAGACGGTTCGCGTGCGCAATCGAGTGCTGAGCATCGGCGTGGAGTCGGTTTGGCCGAAGGAGCTTCGGACACGCGGCGGCACGCGACTCCGGCGAGGGCGCGCGGCCGGGCCCCCCCCTGACTCGCCTGGGAAGATGAACAGGGCTATGCCCTAGCTTTTGACTTTGAGCAGATTTTGTATTTTGCAAATTACTCTCAAAAATTGAACTGTGCGACAAAAACTCAAAACACCAAAGTTGCTCAGAAAAACGAGATCTACAACTTTGTCAATATGAACATTTTCAAATTCCAAATAGTTTTTGAACTATACTCAAAAACAGAAAAGGGGACACTTTTTCAAACTTGATTCAAATCAAAATTACTCTGGATTTCAAACTGAAACTTGAAAATCTTCCAATATGAAAGTTGTTCCATTTGACAAAACCTATAACTTTGCTAATATACATTTTTTCTGAAACTCAAAAGTTTTTGAATAAATTTTTGAAACTGAAAAGGGGACAAAAACTGGAATTTGAATGAATTTGAAATTACTGCAAACTTTATATAGAAACATGGAAATCTGTAAATACCAAAGTTGTTCCTCTAGGTCAGATTCACAACTTTGCTTTTTGAACCAACTCAAAATTTTGAATTTTGAAAAAGTTATTTAAAAGGGAATAAATCCAGGGTTTGGGATTTTAGGGTTTTGCAAATGGAAACTCAATTCAAATCTGATTTTTGAACTTTGATCAAAGCAACAAACATCAGGGCACTAAATTTGAACAAGAATTACATAGAACTAGGCACAGAGGTGAAATTACCATTTTGCCCCTATAGGAAGGAGTGGGCTATTAAGGGTTTTTGCAATAGAGGTACATCACATAAAATGATACACTAAGCAAATGCATACACATGAAATCATGATCAAGATGATTAATGATGCTAATGATGATATGTCAAGTTAATTACATGCTTAAACACCAGAGGTGTTACAGCCTTTCCCCCTTAAAGAAATCTCGCCCCGAGATTCTGCGTCTTAAGAAAGGACAAAGAAGGGAAAAAGACAAAACTTTACATAGACAGGGATTCGAGAAAGTCGGGATAGTTCTTTGCCAAGAAGTCTTCAGATTCCCAAGTAGCTTCTTCTTCAGAGTGCTGGTTCCACTGGATTTTGTACCACCTTGTGGTAGTTCTTCGAGTAACTCGATCTTTGTGATCCAACACGCGAACTGGATACTCCGAGTAGGATAGATCAGGCTCTAGCTCGACACCTTCAACTTCCACGACATGTTCTGGTACTCGGAGGCACTTCTTGAGTTGGGAGACATGGAAAACATTGTGGACAGCAGAGAGATGATCGGGCAACTTCAGCTTGTAAGCTACCTTGCCACAACATTCCAAAATCTCAAACGGGCCAATGTAGCGGGGTGCTAACTTTCCCTTGACTCCAAAACGAGTGACTCCTTTGGTTGGTGAGACCTTGAGATATACGTAATCTCCAACTTGAAACTTCAGAGGTCGACGTCTCTTGTCAGCATAACTCTTTTGTCGGGATTGGGCAATCTTCATGTTCTCTTGTATATGCTTGACTTTCTCTTCCATATCCTTGACCAGGTCAACTCCAAAGAATTCTCTTTCCCCGGGCTCAGACCAACTGAGGGGTGTACGACAACGACGACCGTACAGTGCTTCAAATGGTGCCATTTTGATGCTTTCTTGATAACTGTTATTATATGAGAACTCTGCCAAGGGCAAACAGTCATCCCAAGTATCTGCGAAGGTGAGCACACATGCTCTCAACATATCCTCTAACACTTGGTTGACTCGCTCAGTTTGTCCATCTGTTTGTGGATGATATGCTGTACTATGCAAGAGCTTGGTTCCAAGTGAGGTATGGAACGCCTTCCAGAACTTTGCGACAAACTGAGTACCACGATCAGAGATAATGGTCTTGGGAATACCATGGAGCTTTACTATGTTGTTCTTGTACATGGCGGCATATGTGGGGACGGCATAGCTGGTCTTGACTGGCAGAAAGTGGGCTTGTTTGGTGAGTCGGTCCACGATTACCCAAATGGAATCAAAACCTTTCCGAGTCTTGGGTAGTCCATTGATAAAATCCATGCTGATATCTTCCCACTTCCAGGCAGGTACAGATAAAGGCTGCAATTCTCCTCCAGGCTTCATGTGCACGGCTTTGACTTTCTGACAAGTATCACAGCGAGCGACATAGCGAGCGATTTCAATTTTCATCTTTGTCCACCAGAATCTCTGCCTTAGATCCTGGTACATCTTGTTGCTGCCGGGGTGGATGGAAAACCTAGACAGGTGTGCCTCATCAAGGATCAACTGTCTCAATTCAGGCACCTTGGGAACTACTAGACGGTTCTTGAACCATACCACTCCTGCATCATCAATCCTGAAACAATCAGCCTTACCGGTCTGGACCTTTTCGATGATGTGCTTGATTCCAGGGTTATCTTTCTGTGCAGCGATGACTTGTTCCTTGACCGATGTTTCTATCCTGACATTGTTCAGGCTTCCTTGCGGAACTATCTCAATACCCATCCTTTCAAGAGCATGACATAAGGAAAGATCATAGGGCTTCGTCGTCAGACAGCTGCAGTATGACTTGCGACTGAGGGCATCGGCAACTACATTTGCCTTTCCCGGATGGTAATGCACTGCGATATCATAGTCCTTGATTAACTCAAGCCATCTTCGCTGCCTCATGTTCAACTCTTCTTGAGTGAAGATATATTTCAGGCTCTTATGATCAGTGTACACATTGCAGGTACTGCCCAACAGATAATGACGCCATATCTTCAAAGCATGCACCACTGCTGCTAACTCAAGGTCATGGGTTGGATAATTCTCCTCATGTCGCCTAAGCTGCCGTGAGGCATAAGCGATCACTCGACCTTCCTGCATCAAAACACAGCCTAACCCAGTACCAGATGCATCACAGTATACATCAAAGGGTTTCTCGATGTCTGGTTGAGCTAGGACTGGTGATGTAGTCAGTAGTTTCTTCAAGGCTTGAAAAGCTTGCTCACAGGCTGTTGACCAAACAAAATCCACGGAATTCTTCAGCAACTCTGTGATAGGCTTGGCAACTCTGGAGAAGTCTGGTATGAAACGACGATAGTATCCAGCCATTCCCATGAAGCTGCGAACTTCGCGGACAGTGGTAGGTGGCTTCCAATCCAAGATATCTGCCACTTTTTCAGGGTCAACTGACACACCTTCAGCGGACAGGACATGACCAAGGAATTGAATTCGATCTAGCCAGAATTCACATTTACTGAACTTGGCATACAGCTGGTGATCTCTGAGACGAGAGAGAACGACACGAAGATGCTTGGCATGATCTTCAGGAGTTCTTGAATAAACAAGGATGTCGTCAATGAACACGACTACAAATTTATCGAGCTCTGGCATGAACACAGAGTTCATGAGATACATGAAATGAGCAGGTGCATTGGTCAAACCGAAAGACATGACCAAATACTCATATAGGCCGTATCTGGTGGTGAAAGCTGTTTTGGGAATATCTTCTGGACGAATTTTTATTTGGTGATAGCCAGATCTGAGGTCGATCTTGGAAAACACTCTGGCTCCAGATAACTGGTCAAACAGAAGATCAATACGAGGCAAGGGATATTTATTTTTGATGGTGACCTCGTTGAGCGGGCGATAGTCAACGCACAGACGAAGGCTTTTGTCCTTCTTCTTCACAAAGATAGCAGGACAGCCCCAAGGAGATGAACTTGGGCGAATGAGACCCTTATTCAATAGCTCTTGCAATTGGATCTTCAGCTCTGCCAACTCTCTGGGAGGCATTCGATAAGCTCTACGGGATATAGGAGCAGTCCCGGGCTTTAGCTCTATAGCAAACTCAACATCACGGTCGGGAGGCAGACCAGGTAAATCTTCTGGAAAGACATCAGGGAACTCACAGACTACAGGGATGTCACGGATCCCTTGATCATAGGTAGCATTTAGCTGAGTGGTAGCTGGTTTTGAAGGCATAGGAAGTTGGAGAAGGAGTTTGGAGGTACTGTTAGGAATATCCACTCTCACAACTCTATTCAAGATGTCTATCATGGCTTTATACTGACACATCCAATTCATGCCTAAGATGACATCTATCTCTTGATCGCGCAGTACTATCATGGTGGTAGGAAAGACATGTTTCCCCAACATTACTGGTATACTGCGGACCACTTCCTTAGTATTTATCCGCCCTCCAGGCGAAAGTATGCAGAAACTTTCTTTTAACTCCCCCATGGGTAACTCATGCTTGATGACAAAAGTGCGACTGATGAAGGAATGCGATGCACCAGAATCAAACAAGACGACTGCAGGATGATTGGCAACAGGGAACCTACCGAGCATGACGGGCTCTCCGTCTGGGATGTTACTGACGGTGGTGAAGTAGACTTGCCCGTGCTTCCTGACAAGCTTGCCCTTCTGGACGTGCTGCTGCGGTGCACGGTGCTGCTGCTGTGATCCTCCAGGGCCTTTCTGTGCATGCTGGGCATTCTTCTTGGGTTTAGGGCAGTCGCGAGACCAGTGACCAACTTGGCCACAGTTGTAGCATGGATGGTTGTAAGCTGTCTGTGGGGTGGTGATACGAACACCAGGGGCGTTCGGCTGAGTGGCACTTTGCTGGTTGGCATTGTGGGTGGTGGCCGCGGTACGAACGACCACTTGCTGATGGGGGTATGGGGCACGGTTTTGGTGGTGGCTGGGGTGGTAGATGATTCTTGGGCGCTTATGGTTGCTGGAGAAACTGCTAGACCCAGCCTTCTTCTTCTTCTTCTCTTCCTGATACTGGCGGTTGCTTTCCTCGAAAGCAACAGCACGGTCAACGAC
Source organism: Coix lacryma-jobi var. lacryma-jobi (assembly GCA_009763385.1). Taxonomy (NCBI): domain Eukaryota; kingdom Viridiplantae; phylum Streptophyta; class Magnoliopsida; order Poales; family Poaceae; genus Coix; species Coix lacryma-jobi. Next base: position 24,664,892 of record CM019830.1, on the reverse strand, counting down.
ATCATGGTAGGATCCGTTTAGGTTGTTGGACAGACCTCTGCGAATCTTAGGGTGCAGACCCCTGAGAAAACAATCTCTCTTCTTTTCCTCCGTGTTGACATAGTCGGAGGCATACTGGCTGAGGTGGTTGAATTGTCCCACGTACTGCATGACGGTGGAATCTTTCTGTTGCAGGGCCAAGAACTGATCCAACTTCATTTTCATCAATCCCGAAGGGATGTGATGTGCTCTGAAAGCGGTGCGGAACTCTTCCCATGTCAGCTGATGACCTTCCGGCTGGGCCGCCAACAGGTTGGCGTACCAGGCACTTGCAGGACCACGGAGCTGCTGAGAAGCGAACCGAGGCTTCTGGATCTCCGTGCAGTGCAGTAGACTGAACTTCTGTTCCATGGTGCGTAACCAGTCGTCAGCCTCGAGAGGTTCATCGGCCTTTGTGAAGACCGGTGGACGTGTTTCAGTGAATTCCACATAGGTTGTCTCTTGGTTGTTGCGGCGACCACGGTTACCGTTGTTCTGCTGCCCTTGATTCTGAGCCATCAGATTGGCAGCGGCGGCCAAGGCTGCAATGGCATCTGCTAGGGTAGCTGGTACAGGTGGAGGGTTTGGGATGTTGGCATCATCAGAACCTCCGGCTCCGGTACGGGTGTTCACAGGCATCTGTATAAGCAACTCGGAACTCAGCATATATGGACAAGGGTTCTGAAACAACTTGATTGATAACTTCACTGATACAAAGATAGCTGGTTTGATAAAGATGACAACAGACTGATAAGGTACGAAAAGAAAGATACACGCCAGACTTGGCAACAGACAGACTAACGCCCCCAAACCTAGGCTAAGGTTTTAGGTAAGCAGATGGTACAGACACAAGGAGTCTAGTCATCATCGATGAAGATCAACTCTTCGTCATCATCATCGTCCTCGATGATAAGCTCAGGCTCTTCCTCCTCCTCTTCATCTTCAACGTGGACATCTTCAGCAGGTTCCACTTCCTCATTCTGATCAGGCTCGTGTTCCACTTCAGGTTCCTCCACGACTCCGTCTTCGGGGTCTTCCATAACCGGGGGTACCAAGGGATGGAGTTGATCATGTAGCTGATGCACTTCCTCATGAAGCATATCATTGTACTGCTCGATCTGGGCGGTGTATTGCTGCAATCCATGGAGCTGGGCTCTGGTGACATCCTCGCGGGTCCAAGCATCATTGCGCTGCTCGATAGCGCGAATCGTGTTCCGGTTAGCCTGTTCCAAGGAAGCTCGTGCTTCATAAAACTCCATGCGGGAAAGGTAGAAGTCATGCTCCATGTTTTCCATTTCAGCCTTTAGGTTCTTGATTTCCTCCTTCAGCTGCTTGCGGGTGCGGCGGGGAAAACGACGACCATTGGAGGATTCTCCAGTCTCTTCTCCGGTGCGTGGCGCCAGCTGGTGACGCGGCACACCGTTCGGTCCAGTCGACTTGCGAGCAGTCCGCTTGATGATGGCCATATCTGGACAAGAGGTTATAGATGAGAAAGGCTAGCAAGAAAAAGGTATAGGCATACTAACCCAACGAACTCATTTAAATACTTAAGTGAATGTGACATGATGCATGAATCGTTCCTACGGAACAAGGCAATGCAATTACTAAGGTAAGGTACATAGGGCTTATACAAGTTGTCTTGCTACTAGTTGCCAAAGACAAGATGAGATGAGAGAAGCAATTTGGACTCAAAATAGTCAAGTCTAGTTTTTGTTAAAAACATTTTGAAGTTTTCGCAAAAAGATTGCAACGTCATAATGAGATGCTCCGATACCACTCTGTAACGTAACGGCTCTAATCCCATGGCCCACTGATCACCGTCAACCACTGACAGTCGATCCGTACAGCCAAGAGATTAGGACCGGTTCCGCTACTGGGCTACATCAGTGCCCGTTGTCCGCAGGATCATCTCATAATTCATTTACAATCTCTTTATCATTTTGACAAATAACATCGGAGTAAATAGCGGAAGACTTAGATAACAATAGTTTTACAAACCAGGGTTCAACATAAAATCAAAGTGAAGTTATTACAGACCATAGTTCAAATAGATAGAGTTGGCAGAGTAGCATATGACAACAACTGAAGGGTAAAGATACTTCACCCAGCCCGAGGGTGAATAATCACTCATCGGCCTCATCGGCCTCTTCCTGAACAACAGTCACACAGCAGGGTCCAAGGCATACTGAGGAATCTGCCATACCTGCAACATGGGTAATAAAACCCTGAGTACAAAGGTACTCAACAAGACTTACCCGACTAAAGAAAAAGGGAGAAGACTCAGGAATGAGAAGCTTAGGGTAGTCAAGGTAAGGCTTAAGCAAGATCAAGTATTTTGCAGAAAAGCATTTTTGTAAACCTTATTTTGTTTTGAAAGATTCAGTATTTCTCAATTCTTCATCGTTCATGATTCATTTTACATTTCAAAACATTCCTAGTTGAGAACCACTCTCCGTTGACAGTCAGTGGACCAAGTCTCCATAACCGAGGAGCAACGTTAATCCGGATAAATAATACTCAGCTGAGGATCCCTATCCACACTGCATATGTAGCACCCAAGCTTGCATATGCCAACTCGTCTACCACGATTCCTTCAAGATTGGGCCCGGTCCTACGCCACCCGGAAGTACAGTACACCACTCCAATCCGGGCCTCTAACCCACGTGGGTACATGCTACTTCCGCCATCTCTCCACTCCCAGTGCGCGGTTGTCGGTCCAATGATGGATTTCTCGGAGCCAGAGCTTTCCGTAGTATGTGAATAGTTACAAGTCTTGACCAGCAGGCCCCCATACGGATGGTCCCTACATTTTTCCGCCAGCGACAAGCACCTCGGGACTCTAACCCAAGAGTACAGGTCCTGTCGGTTTTTCAACCCTGTCCCGGTCGGTGTCAACTGTTGAGTCCCGGACTACAACATGACGGCACCGTACGCGCGACAACCCCTCCTTCCCATTGACTAAGTACGGATCAGTTACTTAGCCAATAGTGGGAGTAAACCAGAAATTCCCATAAAGTTTCTTTCAGTGATCACACTTTTGAAATTGGCACTTTTATTGCAAAGTCTAATTCCATAAGCATTGCTAAGCATTTTTCAAATACTTTTGAAAAGCAGGCTTCGGGTGTATCAGTGGTCAAGGTGGATAATGCATCAGTTAGGATATCACTCAACTCCTATAAACCTAATGCAATAATTTAACTCAAAAGCATTTAAGGAAATCACTTTATAAATTCAAGGAAGGGTTAAATGCACCGGGGCTTGCCTTGGATGGCAAAAAGAGCAGACTCGGGGTTGGTGGTGTAGGTGCCGGAGCTCGGGGTTGCCTCGGGGACAGATCCTTCGGTGGCTACCTCGACTTCAGGTCCTTCTTCGTCAACTATACGGATGCAATGATGAATGCTCATGAGAATGATGATATGGACTTATGGTGCAAGACAATTCCACTGATTCTAGATTACTTTTAAGCAAGGCATGATTGAACCCTAGGTTGAGCATTAAAGGTAATCATTTCTTCCTTAAGCAATATTGATTAACTAACCCTTAATATAATTATCCTAAGCATCAACCAAACATAGCATCACAAACATCATAGACCAAAGGGTAGGGGTCTATGAACATCAATCAATCCAAAGATCACATCATCAACACTTATTACCAACCCTAAACCTCTTTTCTATTTTCTTAAATTAATTAAAAAGGTCATTTTATGAAGTTGCTCCAAAAATTACCAAATTAATCACATATGTTCATCATGGTGTAGATAGATGGCAAAACAAATTTCATAATTTTTGGAGGTCATTAAGGTGCTCAATTAAATCTAGACATTTAATTAACAAAAGGCACTATTCAAGAATTAAAATAAAAGCTCAAAAAAAACACTTGCTCCAAAAGACTTCAAAATTTTACCAGAGACTAGTCATGGCATAAGAAGCTCACAAAAATTTGTCCCCTGATTTTTGGAGTTATAAATCACTCTCCAAAAATACCAAAGCCTTCATTTATTAATTAAAAGGGAGATTTTTCATTTTCAAATTCTTGCAGAAAAGTCAAGTTTTATATTTTTATAAAATACTCCAGAGCATAACGAGTCTACCACAAAAATTTCAGCATTTTTGGATCAACACAGAAAATCATACAAAAAGATGAAATATGAACACTATTCACATGTTTGGAAAAAGAAAAACGGCACTGTTCTTCTCCTTCCCGCGTTTGCCGGCGGCCGGACGGCGGCGGCGCTGCTACGCCGGCCACTGCGGGCGCTCCGCGGCGAAACCGAGGGTACGGGAAGCAACAGGGAGCTCACCGGCGTCGATTGCGGGGCTCGGCGAGGTGAGGGGATGAACGGAGGGGTGAGTTCGACGGTGACCGGCGGACGGCGGACGGCGGTGATCGTCGACTCGGCGTTCCTGTGCGACGCAAGCGACCACAAGGGGTCAGTCAGAGACGCAAAGGAGCAAGGAAGGTGATGCGGGGGTCAGTGGAGGATGATCAAGGCCGGAGAGGGAGTATTTCACGATCCCGACCTCGACGGGATTCTCGCCGGAGATGACAACGACGAGCTACGCCGGGCGAACGGAGGCGGTAGCGACCAAATTGAGAGGTGGTGAAGCTGCGCAAGGACTTGGCGGAGCTTCTGGGCTAGCTGGGAGAGAAGCGGAGGCTCGGGTTTGCTCTGGCCACGGTGGCGGGGTTGGGTTCTGCTCCGGCCGGCTCGGCGGGGCTCTTATAGCCGCGGCGAGAGCGAGCAATCAGCTGAGCAGAGGCGGATAAGAACGAGTGAAGCGTGCGCGATCGATTACACACCAGGAGGTCAGCGGTTTGGCACTCAGGGGCCGGGCGCACGGCTCACCGGCGGCGAACGCGTGGCGGCGACGCACTGCGGGCGGTAGGGGACGGGAACAAAGTCAGCTGGAGACGGTTCGCGTGCGCAATCGAGTGCTGAGCATCGGCGTGGAGTCGGTTTGGCCGAAGGAGCTTCGGACACGCGGCGGCACGCGACTCCGGCGAGGGCGCGCGGCCGGGCCCCCCCCTGACTCGCCTGGGAAGATGAACAGGGCTATGCCCTAGCTTTTGACTTTGAGCAGATTTTGTATTTTGCAAATTACTCTCAAAAATTGAACTGTGCGACAAAAACTCAAAACACCAAAGTTGCTCAGAAAAACGAGATCTACAACTTTGTCAATATGAACATTTTCAAATTCCAAATAGTTTTTGAACTATACTCAAAAACAGAAAAGGGGACACTTTTTCAAACTTGATTCAAATCAAAATTACTCTGGATTTCAAACTGAAACTTGAAAATCTTCCAATATGAAAGTTGTTCCATTTGACAAAACCTATAACTTTGCTAATATACATTTTTTCTGAAACTCAAAAGTTTTTGAATAAATTTTTGAAACTGAGAAGGGGACAAAAACTGGAATTTGAATGAATTTGAAATTACTGCAAACTTTATATAGAAACATGGAAATCTGTAAATACCAAAGTTGTTCCTCTAGGTCAGATTCACAACTTTGCTTTTTGAACCAACTCAAAATTTTGAATTTTGAAAAAGTTATTTAAAAGGGAATAAATCCAGGGTTTGGGATTTTAGGGTTTTGCAAATGGAAACTCAATTCAAATCTGATTTTTGAACTTTGATCAAAGCAACAAACATCAGGGCACTAAATTTGAACAAGAATTACATAGAACTAGGCACAGAGGTGAAATTACCATTTTGCCCCTATAGGAAGGAGTGGGCTATTAAGGGTTTTTTGCAATAGAGGTACATCACATAAAATGATACACTAAGCAAATGCATACACATGAAATCATGATCAAGATGATTAATGATGCTAATGATGATATGTCAAGTTAATTACATGCTTAAACACCAGAGGTGTTACAGAGCTCGTGCCCCGTTCGTTAGGGGTCGACTGTGGCCCGGAGGCGGTCTCATAAAGCATGGGTGCTCAGTCTGCAGGAGTGCCGGGTCCATTCGATAGGACCCGGTGGCTCGATGCCTCCCTCCGAGGGGATCTCACTGCATGTCGAGCTCCCCGCCTTGGATACACGTGGGGGGCCTCGAGGGCTTGGCCCTCGAGTGATGCCGCGAGTGGCGCCCCTTGGTGTCCCTGACTCGGGTGCTCAAAGCCGGCTGTCGAACCCTTTTCGAGGGCCAGCCTTCGCTGCTTCGAGACTTAGGGCCGGGGCCCGTTTTTACCTTTGTGAAGAGGTCTTCGTCGGGAGTGGAGATCGTGGCGCCGGGGCGACGAGCGTGAAGTTGGAGCGGCGGCCTCGGAGGGCCCCGGTAGAGCGTAGCGAGTGCGGAGTCGCCACGTGTACCTGCCATCCAGCTTGCAACGCGGTTAGATGGGCACATTGTACGTGCGCGGTTACCTACTCACCATCGCGGGAGACGGCGTCGGTTTGTCGAGGGGGACACGCTGCCTCCTGATGCGGACGGCGGTGTAGGGGCCCTTCTTCCTCCTGGCTTGGTCGTAGCCCCTGCGTCTGGCCCGAGGTGCGACGTCGATGATCGAGCCCCCGCGTCCGGCTCATGGGGGCGATGCCGCATCTTGAGTTCCTTGCTAGGCCTTGCTTGGAGGGCTCGGAGGAAGAGGAGACCGTGCGTTCGCCCGAAGCCTTGCTTGGTGGGCTCGGGCGATGCGGAGATCGAGCGCTCGTCCGAGGCCTCGCTGGGAGGGCTCGGGCGAAGCGGGGATCGAGCGCTCGCCCGAGGCCTCGCTGGGAGGGCTCGGGCGAAGCGGAGAACTCGGGGCCCAGGATTCCTTCGCAGGGAAGGAGTCAAAGGTAGGATACCTGTTCCCGTTGGGTGCGCCTTTTTAGGCGGTTTTCTGGGGCGGTGGGCGGCGCCCGTTGCAGACGCGCGCACGGGTTTTCGACCAGGCATTTAATGCTTGCGTGCGCACCCGTATCGAGGGGATTTTCTCAATCATGAGATTTCCTCGCGTGCGACGCATTAAATGCGGGCGAATATTTGTCCGTTCAGGATCCGGCTGTTGGCTTTCATCCTATAAATACGTCCCTTGGGATTTTAGGAGCGGTTCCTTTCCACATTCTTTCGTGTTCCTTACTCCGTCTTGCTCCTCCGCCCATCCGCACAAAAGCAGAGGTGGGAAGGAGAGACCGGGCCGACGGCGGAGAGGAGGGTTGTGAAGCAGAGGAGGGGGAGAGAGAGAGACCTTTCTCCTTCGCGTCTCCTGGCCCCCGCGTTCTGCCGCTCGAGATGGCCGACGCACCTGAGCCGTGGGGCGCTTCCGCCGCTACCCCGGCGAAGCTTGCGGAGCTGGTGCAGGGGGGACTCCTTCAGGGCCTTTCCGGCTCCGATAGGCCGGAGTGGATTGCCCCTGGTGCAGAGGAGGAGCCGGGGCCCCCGGACGGCTATGTGGTCAGCTTCGTCGCTTTCCATGAGCGCGGGTTCGGGGTCCCGGCAAGCCGGTTTCTCCGAGCGCTTCTCTTCTACTACGGGCTCGAACTGCAGCATCTCGCCCCCAATTCCATCTCTCAGGCGGCCATCTTCGCGGCCGTCTGCGAGGGCTTCTTGGGTATCGAACCCCATTGGGAGCTCTGGATCCACCTTTTCCGGGGCGAGTTCTTCACGAAGGCGATTTCGGAGGGTCGTCGGAGATTGGTGAGGTCGGGGAGCTGCGTGCTCTCCGTTCGTCAGCAGAGGTCGGGCCTCTACATCCCGTCCCAGGCGGCCACCTCGAACAAGGACTGGCGCCTGGGGTGGTTCTACCTTCGCAACGATGACGGGCTGCTTCCAGCGTACACCGGCCGTGTCATCGAGTCACGGCCGGACTCTTGGAACTACGGCGTTGTCGACAGGAGGCAGGGTCGGCTCGAGCCGCTGCTCGAGGCCCTGTCGAGGCTGCGGAGTGCAGGCCTCACCGCCGGGATGGTCGTGGCCTGGTTCCATCAGCGGTGCGTACTACCGCTGATGAGCCGGCCCCTAATCATGGCGAAGATGAGGGATGACGCGCCCCTGCTGCGAGAGTGCCAGATGAGGCCGTCCCCGGTCGCCTATCCCGAGCTCGTTCGCCGGGCGAGGGACGCGGTGAAGGAGGTGAAGGATGCGAGCAAATTGCTCAGTATCCCGATGCGCCCGTTTCGTGGGTACATCAGCTTGGTAAGGAGGGTTGATCCTTTGGGTGTGTTGTTCGCGGAGCTTTCCTCCTCTCGTGTTCATTCTTCGCTTCCTTCCCTTTGCAGGGTTTGCAGGGGGTCAGTGCCTCGAAGCCTCCCCTTCCTGAGGAAAGGGAGGAGAGGCGGCGTCTGGCCGAGGAGAGGAAGAAGAAAAAGGATGACAAGAGCATTAGGCGGGCTAAGCGCCGAAAGGACCGTGACGACCTGGAGAGGCGTCGGCGGCAACAGAGGCTCCATGGTGAGCCGGAAGAGTTCTCCCCTACGGAGGAGGATTCTGATGATGATGATGACGAGGGTTCGGAGGAAGACTCCGAGCCCCTGGCGGGGTTCCCTGACGTGGACCGTTCGCTGGTCCGATTGGCGAGCCCCGTGAGGGGCGCTCCCCGGGCGCACGTAGCAGGGAGGAGCCCTGTTCCTGCCTCGGGCGCAGGTGGCGTGGCCTTCGCTCCCCAGGGGGGCGGCGGGCCCCTTCAGGGCATGTCGACGTCGTTGCCAACGGGGGCTTCGACGGAGACCCCTGAGACGGAGACCCCCGAGACGGAGCTCCCGCCTCCCCCGAGGGGGGTTCCCCCCACAGGGACACAGCGGCTGCCGGTCTCGCCTGTGTCCACTGCGAGGAGGGTGCCGAGGGCCGGGTAAGCGCTCGTTGCTCGCGCGTTTTGCGTTCGCTTGCGTAGAGATTTATTTTTCGTGATGCGTGTCTTTCTTCTCTCATCTCAGCGGGAAGCGGTCAGCGGAGGCCTTATCCCTCCGCCCTCGGAAGGCGCTGAAGGTGGGAGCTACGTCCTCTGCGGACGCGGTGGTGGCACCGTCCGCGACGCCACCACTGTCGGGGTTCGGCGGGCCGGTCGTCATGCCTGAAACCGTTGAGTCCCCACAGGGAGCCCCAGTCTCTGGTGGGGCACTAAAGGAGGGCCCCGACGCTGGGGCGTCGCGGGATGGAGGCGTTCCGGAATCCTTGACCGCCGAAGCCGAGGCCGCCAAGGTGGCGGAGACGGAGCTGCCCCAAGCCGCTGCGTCCGAGGCTGGGGCCGACGCTCTGCCTCAGGCACCGCGCTTGCCGGTGATCCACACCGTCTCTTCTGGCGAGGCATCCCCGAAAGGTGGAGAAGTAGAGGCAGAAGGCGAGGCTATCAGCGCGCCGCCGAGGCAACCGTTGTCAGCGGTCGGGGGAGAAGGCAAAAGCTCGGCCCTCGCACTCCTGGGGGGTCGCCCTCCCGCCTGGGGCGGCCCTCGAGTGGAGTGGAGGGACCCAACCAACCCTGAGGCCGAGCCGGTGTTCGTTCTCGACGATGCCCCCGAGGCCGAAAACTGGAGCGACCTCGGGCGGCTCGGCTCGCTCCTCACGCGGTCGCTGAAGGCGTCCCTGTCGATGGTGGAAAGGGACCTCCCTCGGGCCGTCCAGGTGAGGCACCTTGCTTGGGAAACCTCCTCTTCTTGTTTTGTCATAGGAAGTGGAGGGATGGAGGTAATCGTTTGGTTGATTGTTCATTTTAGGAGCTTATGGAGTCTTCTCGGGCCAAGTCGGAATTCCTCCGTCGGGAGAGCCGCGTCTGGGAGCGGCTTCAGGCGTCGAGCACCGAGCTTGCCCACACCCAGAAGCAGCTTGCCGACAAGAGCACCGAGGCAGGTGAGCTGAACGCCCGCTGCTCCGACCTGACGGCCGCGGTTGCCGAAGCCCAGGAGCATGCCGCCCGGGAGGCGGAGACGACCAAGAGTTTGGCGTCGCGGCTGGAGGAGTCCGAGAGGGCGGCGGAGGCCCTCCGTGCTCAGGCACGGGCCCTGAGTACGGATCTCGAGCAGGCTCGGAAGTCCGCCGAGGCGTCAGCCACAGACGCCCAGAAGTGGGAGGGCGTGGCAAGAGGTAACCTTTTTGTTCCGTAGACCTTATGGTTTCCTCATCGCGATTTCTTCCTCTTGACGATTTGCGTTGATCTTCTACAGAGCTGAGGGGGAAGCTTGCTGAGGCGGAGGAGGCCTCGGCCGCCCTGCAGTCGGTCTACCAGGCTGAGGCTTCAGACCATCAAGCTCTGCAGGATGCCGCTGCTGAGGCCTGCGCGTCTCTCGGGACCGTGGGTGGTCAGTCGGGGAGCTCCCTGACCAGCCGCCTGGCCGCCTTGAGGGGTCAGGTGGATGACCGGGTGCGCGGTGCCCTGCATCTTGGGGTGAAGCGGGCCTTCGCCGTGATCTCCAGCCACTACGACGGCCTCAACTTCGACGCCGTCAGCCAAGGATACATCCTGGCGGATGACGAAGCCGAAGCCGAGCGGGAGATTGCGGATTTCTCCCGGGTCGTCGAGGCCCCTGAGGAAACCCTGGCTCGGTTTTTCGAAGAGGACGTAGGACTCCCCCCAGTAGCGCCCTTAGCTCCTGAAGACCCCTCGACGGCTGCTCCTGCGGACGAGCCTGAAGAGGAGCGGCGAGATTAGTTTGGGCTACCGAGCCCTTGTGTCGCGACCTCCGTGGGAGGGTATTTTTGTAAGAACATGCTCGTGGCCTTTGAGGCCTGATGTAAAAAATGTTTTTGCATTTCATTCCTTGTTGCCTCCTTTTGACTTTTTTGCATGTGGAGGGATCTCGGTGGAAACCCTTAGGGTACTTAGGCTACCGAGGTAACGGCAAGGGAGTCTTCCTGCCCGGAGGCGACGGTAGTACTCACGACTTGGCCATTTGACTCTCGAGGCGTCCTTCGCAACTCTTTGGGCGTCGCACGCTAGTTCCTTCCAACGCATAAAAGGAGAAAAGAGGCGAGACTAGGAAGATTTTGAAAAACGAGCAAAGACATAAATCCCGGGGGCGCGATTTTTGGGAACTCAGGGGGGACCCCCTGGTTAGCCCCCGAGGGAGTCTTGACTCTGACCAGACAGAGTCGAGACTACCTCTGTTTTGAATGAAATAAAAAGCTTGAAAACGAACTTTTATTCATTCAAGATGCGATGTTTGTACAAAATACGAGAATTGTACGAAGCCTCGAGGCTTTTCGGAATAAGAATGACGTAGCTGTTTGATGTTCCGAGCTGGAGTCGGGCTCGGGGTTGTTTTCGTGGGGCGGCGCTGAAGGTCAAAGGCCGAGCCCCTGAGTCCAGTTCGAGGTGGAGCGTCGAAGGTCGAGCCTCCGAGTCCGACTCGTGGAGGGGCGTCGAAGGAACGTCGAGCCCCCGAGTCTGGCTCGAGGCGGGGCGTCGAAGGTCGAGCCTCTGAATCCGGCTCGAAGCGGGGCGTCGAAGGGACGTCGAGCCCCCGAGTCTGGCTCGAGGCGGGGCGTCGAAGGGTCGTCGAGCCCCTGAGTCTGGCTCGAGGCGGGGTGTCGAAGGGTCGTCGAGCCCCCGAGTCCGGCTCGAGGAGCAGCGGCGTGCGTGGGTGCCAACTTAGCCAGCTCGTCTGCGGCGGGCGCCCACGCGCACGCCTTCGTCGTCGTCGTCCTCGTCGTCGCGTCTTGCTTTCTGTCTTTCGCCTTGGCCCGCGGAGTGGCCAAAGAAGGCCCCCACTGCCTCGTTGCCGGAGGCGAAGCTGGTGACCTGATCCACCAAGTCTTCGATCGTCCTGGGACGGTAGCGCCCTAACTCGTGGACCAGCTTTTGGCACGTCGTGCCTGCGAGGAATGCTGAGATGACCTCCTCATCAGGCATGTGAGGGAGCTCGAGGCGCTGCTTCGAGAACCGCCGAGCGAAGTCGTGGAGGGGTTCGTCCGCTGCCTGCCTGCAACGTCGCAGATCCCAGGAGTTGCCTGGGCGTGCACAAGTCCCCTTGAAATTCCTGTCGAAGACCCTGACTAGGTCGGCCCAGTCATGGATTTGATCCGGCGGGAGCCCCTCGAGCCACCGGCGAGCAGTGTCCGAGAGGTAAGGTGGGAGTAGGCGTATGATCATACGGTCGTCGCCCTTCGCTCCGCCTAGTTGGCATCCTAGGCGGAAGTCTGAGAGCCAGAGCTTGGGCTCGACCTCCCCGTCATACTTCACGATGTTGGTCGGCGGTCGAAAGCGGTCGGGGAGGGTCGAGCTGCGGATGGCTCGGCTGAACACCCTGGGGCCCGGGGGCTCGAGGGTTTGCCGGCTGTCAGCGATCCGCTCCTGGGCTGGTCTGGCTTGAGGGGCGTCCGGCTGGCTGACCGACGTCTCGTGCTTGCTGCGGGGTGCATCTGCTGGCTTCTCCGAGGCTGCTCTGCGCTGGCGCGAGGCCGAGCTCTCGGCTATCTGCTCAGCGGCCGTTTCGAGGAGGCTCTTTACTTCCTTAAGCATGCGTCTGGCGTCGGGGTCGGAGACAGCGGGCAGATCGCGGAGCAGCATTGCGGCCGCCACCACGTTTTGCCCGGCTCGTGGGAAGCACACCCTGGGGCGTGCTGGCGCCCCGCCCTCGAGGCTCCGTCGGAGGGCCTCTCGAGCTCGACCTCGAGCCCCAGCTCCTCGAGGCTGGAGTGGTTCCTGTGCGAGTTGGGCTGCTCGGTTGTCGTCGTGTTGAGGTGGTGGAACCGAGGCCGAGGATTTGCTTCTTGCCTGAACGCGGGAACCGCCCGCCGTAGCCACGTCGTTGGGTGCTCCGAGGTTGGGCTTTGGCCTGACGTCGTCGTCGTAGCCCTCGGCATCGCTCACCACCCCCTCGAGCTGGAAGCGCTCCCTGGTTGAATACCAGACGTGCCGGTTCGCATGTGTGACGGACGCGGACTTGCTGGGGGAGCGCGCCCGCGCCCTGGAGGTCGCTGGCCGCGTGCCGGGCAGCTTTCCCCTCGGGGATTCTGCGCCGGCAGTGGGGAAGTAGGCGTACGCCGCCGGCACCACCTGTGCCTGGTGGCGATGGTGACCACGACGCTGCTCGCGAGGTGGCGACGTGTGGTGGTGCAGACGACGCGTCATGCCCCCCGCGCGGGGTGGCGTGGCACGTCTTCCGCTCGGGCCCTCCGTGGAGAGCAGGGCCGGTTCGTCGCCGTTGTCAGCGGCTAGGGACTCAAGGTTCCCGAACCAGTCGACGGCACCGGCAGAGAACGAAGGAGTAGAAGAAGCCATCCAGGAGATAGCGAGAAAAATGACTCGGACACGCGCACCCCCTACCTGGCGCGCCAACTGTCGGTGTTTCGTACCCGGGGGTATCACACCAACGAGTAATAACGATCGCGTGCTTCTCCTCCTGGATGGTGATGCAAGAGGACACAAGATTTATCCTGGTTCGGGCAAAGAAGGCCCTACGTCCAGCGGGGGGGGTGTTCTTGTATTACTTGCACCGAAGTGCTTGTACAGGGGTGGATACAAGCTCACTGAGCATGGACCGGGGTCCGAACTCGAGTGCGGCGTGAGAGTGGATGTGGATGAACGTTCGTCTGTCTAACTGTCGTCCCCCCGACGAAGGGCCCTGGTGTCCCCTTTTATAGAACAAGAGGAGGCCAGGGCTTACACAGGATGGTTATGTACAGCGCTCGGTATGGCGGGGAGTAGGAACTCTGTCTTGTCGAGGCCGCTGTAGCCATCATGAGCGTTGCTGTAGAGGCGTCCTTGAAGCGTGGCCTCCATCCCGGGCGCGGTCATGGTGGCGTGGCGGAGTGGAAGCCGTACAGCGCCCCATCCCGGCTTGTACAGGACACAGCGGGGTCCCTCCGGGCCTTGGGGTACCTGTCTTCCAAGAGCGTGAAAGCAGTTAGGGCTCGAGGGGCAAAGAGCCGGCCTCGAGGCGGCGCTCACGGGAGCTCGAGGGGTGCAGAGCCGGCCTCGAAGTGGTGCCACGGGAGCTCGAGGGGTGCAGAGCCGGCCTCGAAGTGGTGATTTAGACGTGTACGACGTGGAGCATGGCACAGCAGTGCAGGGCATGGCGCGACAGTGCTGGTGCCTTTTTGCCCATGCTCGTGATGAAAGGAAGGTTTGAATATACGCCGGTTCACTGTGGCACGTGCTGTGTCTAAGAGGATGTGACTGGAGTAGGTGGGTGCATTAAACGCGTGGTACAGGGCTGGTCTGGTCGTTCGTACCGCTCGAGGGGGGCGCGGAGTGTGGCGGAGCGCTCGCCCGAGGCCTGGCCTAAGGGGCTCGGGCGAGGCGGAGATTGGTGCGCTCGCCCGAGGCCTGGCTCAGAGGGCTCGGGCGAGACGGAGATTGGAGCGCTCGCCCGAGGCCTGGCTCAGAGGGCTCGGACGAGACGGAGATTGGTGCGCTCGCCCGAGGCCTGGCTCAGAGGGCTCGGGCGAGACGGAGATTGGAGCGCTCGCCCGAGGCCTGGCTTGGAGGGCTCGGGCGAGACGGAGATAGGGGCGTTCGCCCGAGGCCTGCCGGAAGGGCTCGGGCGAGACGGAGATTGGAGCGCTCGCCCGAGGCCTGGCTCAGAGGGCTCGGGCGAGACGGAGATTGGGTGCTCGGGTGTTTTGCGTTAATCGGGGGTACCCCTTTTTTGTACCACCGACACTCAATCTATGGTCCAGAGGAATTCAGGAATTTCAGTCCTGCTGAGCAATGCAGATGCACTTTCCATGTAATTGCGGTGGCAAGCACTCATGTAGCTGGACATTGGTCAGGATCAGGACATGGGCTAGTGCAGACCAGACAGAAGCAGATGCACACACACCCTTCCAGCAAATTCCAACAATCTAATCTGAAATGACTCGGCACTAGATTCTTTCTGATCAGCAGCGCATGTGCGATTTGCCCAGTTGATTATGTCCCCCTCTTTCCTAATAAGTACCCTATTGGATTGGATTGGACTGGTGTTCTCACTCTACAAATTATCAAATGCTTTTGAGCCTTGACTTGACTGGCCCATTTGGACTTCTTGGTTCTGGAGTCTTGGCTGGCTTTTGTTGGTTTGGAGTCTTAGTAAAATCCTCTAGTCATATTATTAATTAGCAAGTACCCTATTATTGATTAACAAGGACTTTGTGATTGCAGGCCTCATTTTGTACTCGTAGATGTCATATTTGGATAAGATCGCATAGAAGTGTGGGACTCGAAGAAGAAGTCACTTTCACAGATTGATCCCCTAGTCAGGTTGCTGAATGAGTAATTGACCCCATTATCATCAGATTATTGAATTAACATAACACATTTTAGGCCTTTTACACCCTATAATTTGACGTAGTATCAAGGCGGAGTTGGACGGGCACAAGAACTGACTTTTCATGGTTCATCGTTCGGAGCTGATGTCCCTAGACCAGCCGGTGGGGAACAATCATTGTGGCTTCTACGTAATGTGGGCAATGTACGTCATGATGGGCTCCAACACTTCCATTGGAAATGAGATGGTATGTATGTTTCGCACTAAACAAAAAAATCCACTATTTCGTCCTCAATTGATGCAATTTAACATCTTCTTACTAACAACGCAACAAGTTAACCGCAATAAGTTGTTACACTTCGAGATTAAAGGACTGAGTGGGGACCTAGCAAAATTCTTATGTGAAGAGGTATTGAGTAAGGAAGTATCATTCTCAGTCGCTAAAACTAAGAAGTTCAAAGCTCAATATGGTTGAGAGCACATGGATAAGCTACTGTAATTCTCGTCTTTAAGTTCTAAACTTTCAATGTAACATTTGTGATATTTGTTTTAATAGGATTCTGTATGGATTGTAATACTTTAATTAGAACAATTTCGATGCAATTGTAATCTCGATACATTTAGGGTTTCATATCTATGATATCGTATCTTGATATCGTATCTAGCAATGTGGCAAATAAAAAACAAACAAAAAAATAAAAACCAATACAATTCAGAAATGACAAATCACTGCCAGTTTATTTCGAACCGCTAGTGATTTGTTTGAAACACTGGTGGTTTGTATCATAAACCGCTAGTGTTAACTTTGCCAACACTAGTGGTTGGTTATACAAACCGCCAGTGAAGACCCCCCCTTCACTGGCGGTTTGAAATAACCGCTAGTAATGGAAGACCCCCTTCACTGCCGCTTTGGTTGTGGCGGTTCAAAATCCGCCAGTGAAAGAGGGGTTTGAACCGCCGGTGATCCCCTGAACTGGAGCAGTGAGTGGGTACTGACCGGGGTAGATGAACTGCTGTTGCTCGAGTGGACCAGCCGTGTGGTGCTCAACTGCTCATGCGGAAAAAGCCGCCTCCAACAGCCCCTCTTTGGTTGGGCTTTTGGCTTTTGAGGTCAAGAGCCGAAGTCAAAAGCTCAACCAAAAGCACCCCAAGGTCATGTGGGCGGTTATCAGCACAGTCGTCACGTCGACGACATACCGAAAACACGTGCATTCCCCGCTCATGTCGTCCCGACGGTGAAAAATTCTTAAACAGCCGTATACTCTCTGTCCGTTGTACGTCTACACATCTACTGTGCAATTGTGCATGCACCTATGCGAGCAGTGAGATCATGTTGGAGCTAGAGTGCCGAGTGATGGCTGCTGGCCTGCTGCTCGAGTATCCTCATTGCATGTGACTACGCGAGTCGTGATCGAGATCTCCCGCATGCATGCACCATACGTACGCGGGTAGAGATTTCCTCTGATCATGCCGGATCTTGAGTACACCGCGCGGGCAGAGACGTGTGTCTGCCTAAACCGGGGGCGCCTGAGATCCGGGACGCGCGCGTGGGTTGCTTTGCCATAGTAGCTGTGGGCGCTCTCGTTGCCGCTGTGTGCCGCCGTCGCTTCCCCGCGCGTGCGTGTGCTTGTACACGGACGAAGCAGCAGGGCCGGGCTCGGTGGCCGGGCGGCACTGTGCCGGGATGTCGTTGCCTATAGTTTTCCAGATGGGCCGCCCGACACGGCACGGCACGGGCACGGGCACGGGCACGGCGTCGGCACGGCACGGCGAGGCACGGCGGCCCGCCGTGCCGTGCCTATTAGTGCCACCGTGCCGAAGTGGCAGCCCAGGCACGACACTATGGATCGGAGGGGAAATCGTGCCGTGTCGTGCCAGTAGGCACGGTGGCACACCAGTGCCTGTGCCGGCCCAGGCACTATCATAGTTTTCATCACGACATCGTCACTGGCCCTTGCCGACTTGTCGTAGCCTCAAACGGCTGCCAAAAGCAAAACCAAATGACGAAGATGAGAAGAACAAGTCAGATCTAGTCAGCTAGAGAAGATCAAAAGAAGAACAAGTCAGAGCTAGGGTTACGTTTCTTACCTCCCAATCCCCGGCGACGGAGAAGGAGTAGCAGGTCCGAGCAGCAGCAGATCTGCACAAAATGAAACAAGATTAGCATATATCGTGAACAGAGGATCAGACGAGAAGAAGAAGAGGTGGGGATCTGCTTCTTCGGAGCTCCGGCGACTGCGAGGCCACTGTCGCTGCCGCTGCCGGAGCTGTTGTGAGGACGACAGCGAGCCGCTGTCGCCCTGGCCCCTGCCCGTCCCCCTTCGCCACGGCTGGCAGATGGAGAGCCAGAGAGAGCTAGAGAGGAGAGGCCGAGTCGGGGCGGCCGGGAGCGGCGCAAATGAGCTAGGGTTCGGATAGGAGAGGAGAGAGTGAAGCCGGCTCCGGCTTATATATACGTCCCCAGCGATCATATCCAATGGCTGCAAATGATCTAGGGTTTGGATTCGACGGCTGCTGGCAAAAGATCGTGCCTGTAGCGGGCCAGGTCCAATTGTCATGTCGTGCCCGTGCTGGCCCATGGGCCGAATATGGAGCCCAGGCACGGGCACGGGGTCGTGCCATGCCAGGCACGGGCACGGAGGTAGCCAGGCCGGGCCGTTCTTGGGCCGTGTTTTCTCGGACCGTGCCCGTGTCAGCCCATCGGGCCTGGCCCATCTGAAAAACTATATCGTTGCCCCAGTGCCCCTGTGCCGCCAGCCCGCCACGCATGGTGTGACCCTGAACCCGCTCCTGTCCTTTGAGCGCTCTTTGGTACGGCGAGGTGACTTTAGCTTCACGTGTAATGCATACGTACAGTATTGCTGATCTACCTCGGGCTATATATGGCTACAACGTACATTTTTCCTGTTTGCTCGTGAAGCACAGTGGCAGCAAAAAGTTCCTGAGGCGATGCATACTTTAATAACAGAGCCACCACACACACAGTCGTCAGTAACGCTGCCGTCTCAGCCTTCTTCGAGTAGCGCAGCGATGGCGCCGATGCCCAGTAGCAGTAGCCGATCGGGACACGATCTGCTTCACGCACTGGTATAACAAGCCGATGCCCAGCGGGGCGTCTCGGCACGGGTCGGACGGCGTTCGCAGTTCGCTGTTCGCACCGGCAGGCTAACAAGTTGATCGCTTAGCTTCTTGTCTGTTCAAAGACAAGGGCTAGAGTAGTCACTGCTGTGTGGGCAGGATCTATTGGGTCCATACCTGCAAAAAAAAATGTTAAGGACGCGCATTTTAAATGCTCGTAGGAGTAGCTTGTTAACTGCTTTTTTAGCGGGCAGGACCGCAGGACCAACGAACTCACTGCGGCTAACTAAAAAGTACAGCTCGGGGCCGGAATACAGGACCATGCCATGGCTACGAACTTTGTACATTAAGGGCTGTTTGGTTGGATATCACGGCTATCTCCAAGTAATTTATTTGGCCTTCTGCTTCCGTATACTGCTGTCCTGTAAACGTGCAATATGCTCTCAAAGTGTGGTGAACTCAGCTTTTCTCCAGAAGGTGAGGAGATTATTAGTAATATTGTTATCAAGTAGTCCCTCCTCCATTTGAAATTGTAAGTTATTTTGTTTTTTCTAAATTCAAAGTCTATATGGGCGGATTTACATGGAGTTGAGTCTTGAGTGGGCTCCAGCACCCCTACAACTGGTATGTTAAGTAAAAATAGTGAAAACCGAGCAGGCTACAGCTGAGACGGCAAGCTGAGACGGCTCGCAACTGCTCCGCTCATCCGGGCTAGGCTTTGGCGGGCCGTGGCTATCCCTGGGCTCCCGCTACTGCTTCTCCTTAAACACCTCCCATTGCTTGTCGAGGCGCTTGGCCGTGCAACCAGGCACCTCGGGGCTCGGGTGATGGGTGGATCCTATAGGAGTAGGGAGAGAACCGAGCAGATGTACGTTTTGGTCTGTGTATAGTAGCTTCAATGGAGATTAGTCTCTTCATCCAAACTAATGGATCCAAGTATGTAGGTATTCGGTAGTTCTCTTCTCTCTCTTCCTTCCTTTACGGTTTGGGGAGCTTTGTGTGGTGGAGAGTGAGTGAGGAGAGAGGAGAGAGAGAGAATTGCAACCGCCCAGGTCGGTGAATCGGATGGATCCACATGAGCAATGCAATGCACGAGCACAAACTACGAGGATCGAAACGGGAACCGGAAATAGGTGTGGTGCAAGGTGTGGTGCCGCTCGCCGCCTCCTACGCCGCCGCCCGTCGCTCCCATCCCGCGAAGGGCTGCCGCCGTTTTTGTGTGGTCCCCCTCTCTCCCTCCTCCGACTTATCGGACGCGGAAGAGAGTGGTGATCAATAACTTTTAATATATATTTTTTTCCAATAGATTGAGTTTTTAGGGTTTGAGTCTATCCATGCCAAGTATTGTGGAATTGGAGATTTATTTTCTTCTTCTCCTCTTTGGCGACGGAGAAGAGGAAGGACGAAATTATCTTCTTCATGGCGGCTTCGTTGAAGATGAGGGCGATAACTTCGGCGTCAGCATCTTCGCCAGCATGACAACATGAAGATTTTTGTTTCCGGATGACGGCATCAAGGTGAAGATGATGTCGTCGTTATGGAATAATTTTCTCCGGTCTCTTCTCTGTTTTGTTGTGGTTAGATCTAGGCACAATGAAGGACTAGAGAAAACAAGTTTCAGATCAGTCTTCCTCACTCTTCAGTGGCAGAAAGAAGAAGAAGGAAGATACGAGAAAAAAGAAATTTCTGAATTCCGCCTGCAGGAATGTTGGTCGTCCGTTGGACATCTGTTCTCTGCCCTAAAATAATTGTTGCCGACTATTTGTCTGTGCGGTCATCCATACGAAGCGTCAAACAGATTTAGATTTGAGAGTCATTCACAGTATGGGTGCAATATAGATGAAAATCAGTTTCTGGATACATGTTTTTTCCAGAGTACTTGTAACGTGATGATGTACCCAAATATATTTTAATATAATTCTTCTTACGTCTAAAAAAAAGAAGAGCGCCGCCAAACATCATTTGAGGGGTTGCTAGGTAGCTAGCCAGTAGAGAAAGTGTTTTCCACGATGAACACGTCAATGAAAATAGAGTAGCAAATTCGATTTTTTAAATCCTATATACTACTCTGGGTTGCCTCTTGGCTTGTGTTTGGGAAGGAGAGGATGATGTAAGTTTTATGTCAGTTTCAACGCACTCAGATTTTGAAAACATTGTAGAAGAGTTTTATATATCCTCGTAAAACTCTCTCTACCCTCATAAAATTCTTATCATCTCTCTCCTAATTAATGTAGTAACATAATAGTATATTTAATGCTCATGAAACTCTATGGACCCCAATAAAACTGGCCTAAGGATGTGTGCGGTGTACAGTATCTCGGGTCACGTTGGTTTGACGCCCACACACGACACTGGAAAAATAAAGACGGAACAACAAACGATCAAAGCTTCTACGCACGCACGAGCAAAAAAAAAAGCTTGAGTCCACGGGGACTCGACCTCAACACCTCAGAACTTGGGGGTTGTTTGGTTTGCAGACGCAAACCGCCCTGCCAAACATGCGGCGAGCCACACCCAGCACACGATTCTGTTTGGTTCCTGACACAATTATGGCAGCCACAAACTTCCAGAGACAGAAACTCGCCACCAATTACTACTACAAAAAGCATTTGTAGCAACACCTCCCTTTTTTTTTGTAGGGACGGCTCTATATAGAGCCGCCCCTACAAATGTCCACCAGACGAGCTGCCTCTACAAATCCATTTGTAGGGGCGGCTGTTGTTACGAGCCACCCCTACAAATAGCTCGGATTTATAGAGGCGGCTCAATATCCAACCGCCCCTACAAATCCTATTTGTTATGGCGGTTCTATATTTAGCCGTCTCTACAAATAGATGCTGAATAATTAAATTAAGTAATAAAATTATTTTTTCAAACAATCTCGGATGAAGAAACAACTAAAACAAAAGGTGTACGTCTTGAAAAGTTATAGAACTTTGATGTTTACAACTTTTTTATTTGAATTCATTTTGTCATAGAAATCTACGTTTGAATTTGTCAAATTTAAAATTCAAAATTTTTAAACGACCTCGGATGGAAAAATAACCAAAATAAAGTTGTAGATTTTAAAAATTTATAGAACTTTGATGTTTACAACTTTTTTTATTTGAATTCATCTTGTCATAGAAATATACGTTTGAATTTATCAAATTTAAAATTCAAAATTTTTAAACAACCTCGGATGGAGAAACAACCAAAATAAAAGTTGTAGATCTTGAAAAGTTACAAAACTTTGATGTTTACAATTTTTTTATTTGAATTCATCTTGTCATAGAAATCTACGTTTGAATTTATCAAATTTAAAATTCAAAATTTTTAAATAAGCTTGGATGGAGAAACAACCTAAATAAAAGTTGTAGATCTTGAAAAGTTACACAACTTTGTAGTTGACCACCTTTTAATTTGAATTCGTTTAGGGTGTCAAACACTTAATTTAAACTTGATTTAGTATAATATGAGTATAACCAAAATCCAATACAGACACAAAGTGACTGTGAGGTGTAGTGCTAGAGGAGGGTACGCGCGAGTATGAAGTCGTGAGTTCGAATGCCACTGCCTGCAGAGTGTGTGATATTTGCGCACAAAATAGCTATGACTTGTTCCCAGATTTAAAAAAATGTTTTGCTATTTTTCGAGTTTTTTAGGTTTTTAAAAAAATCTGGAATTAATATTTCGAAAATCATTTGTACGTAGAACCGCCTCTACAAATCGATTTCTAGGGGCGGCTGGCCAATCGCCCCTACAAATCAATGATTTGTAGAAGCGGTTGGGTAGAGGCGTCTGGCCCAACCGCCTCTACAAACTACATAGAACCGCCCCTAAAAAGCCTTTATGTAGTAGTGAATTGTGGCGGCCGAAATCCGCGCCGCAGCTGTGGCTCGCCATAGTTCGCCGCACCCTCGGCGTGGCTAGGAGTGGCCGAATCCAAATACGCCCTTAAGTCCCACTGTACTTGCCACTCAAATTAGCGAACTTTTTTTGGACAAGACGCACCCACAACCGTATTTATTAGGAGCATACATGAAATACTCTAGCTAGCCTAATTAATCATTTTTTGGTACGTTAAATGATATCCTAAACGTCAATTTTTTTCCTATATAGAGAGGGAGTATCTGTCACACAGATCGACAGGTCGCCCAGTAGTAGCACAGGAGCGGGTCCAATCGCCGGGATCTCGTGGGATTCGGACGCCTAGCTCTCGCGCCCCCGCATGGAGCCAAGCAACGGCGGCCAACGTCTCTGCTCCGCGATCTATCCTGGACGCCACGCCACGCCGTACTTGCGCTCCTTTGTAGCCACGCGCCTCGATCGTCTGAGCTAGTCAGTCACATGCGGATTTCGTGCGCCTGCCTCTCGACTCGATCGTCTGCCGATCGCAATTCTTCTGGGCCATGCCGCGACAATCCGATCGATCCGATCCCTGGCGTGCGCACAAAAGCACTTGGCTTTCGTATCCGTTGGTATCTATACCTTGCTTGGACCGACGGGGCCATGCCGCATGCAGCACGACGTACGTACGTACGGCGTAGTGCCATGCATGTATCATGTGCGCAAGCCAGTAGGCACGGGTGCACGAGACTTTTCGAGAGCAATTGAGCAAATACGCACCGTGCAGTGCCCGTCGGAGAGACTCGTGACGCCTACGCTTGGCGCCCTCACCAGGATAGCAGCCCTAGCCACGTACAGTACAGTACGTACTACGTGCGTACTGCTCCCTCTGTCCCAAGATATAAGGCGCGCACGTATTTCAAAATTCAAACTTTCTTATATTTGACTAATAATTAGTCTAATCATATGAAAAACTTATACTACAAAAGTAATTGTATTATATTTGTATTTAGAAATACTTTGTAATGATCAAACTTTTATTTCTATAAATTATATATTATAAGAGAAATTATAGGTCAAAATATATTTTTGAAGATCGTGTCAAGTCAAATCGCGCCTTATATCTTGGGACGGAGGGCCGGAGTAGTATATATGTAGTGCTTGAATTGATCTTGATCCTGAACAGAGTAGGACTGTAGGAGTACTACCAGGGCCGGCTCTATAATTTCAATGACCCTTGGGCAAGCAAGAAGGTAAGGGCCTATTGAACTAGTTTAATGTATATTATGAATAACAAATTACTTTACCGTACATGTTTAGTTTATAAAACAAAATAATAGTGTAATAGAAAACTAAAAAATAACAACCATTACAATTACCTCGAATAAAATGTAATGTTTCAATGCCTTGTAAAAACCACCTATGGGTATTTCTTGATGTAAAATATTCAAGGACCTAATAGTGTAATGCTGCTTACCGTGAGCGTGAGGAGCAAATTGGATGGCGTCCTTGCCAGTTGTCAGTTGCCGGCCATCAGGCCGGTGATGTCGTGAGGACTGAGGTAGGCAAAGTAGCGCGTCAATAACGATTGCTGATGGACGATTGGTAGCACAGTGTCGCGGCGGCAGGAACGATAGGATGAAACGAAACGTCGCTTGATCGTGGCCTCTTGGGGCTCTGCTCTACTCGATGGATCACAGGATACGTACGTAGAATAGGACCAAAAGGAACCTGCGACTTGGGCTGATTTACTAATTGCTATGGGCCTTCAAATACTTATTATACCAAATAGAAAATTATATGTACTAATTACCTATATGACTGTGGGCCCCCTAGCTCCATGGGCCCCTGGCGGTCGCACCGCCTGCCCTCCCCCTAGAGTCGGCCCTAAGTACTACGTGAGTATATACTCCATGTATATTATAGCCTAGGCAGCGCCAGCGTGTCGGGACTAACTAGTGAGAAGCAGGCCAACCTGTCTGACGACGTCAAAGCTCATGGACGTAGTAGACGCATTCGCGCCCCGATGTACGTCGGGCTCGGGCGTCGCGCCTCACCTATAGATGTCCAGGAAGCCCGTGGGCCGGTGGCCCGGCCCATGGCCCGGTGTTTTGGCCCGGCCTGAGCATGGCACGGCCCGGCCCGAGGTGTGGGCCGTGCCTGGGCCGCTACCCTGGCCCATGGCACGGCCCGATCTACTATGCGGCACGGTGGTGGCCCGGTTAAACTAATACTATATGGTGAAAATAACGATATTTATGAGTTGACAATTATATATATGTGTTGTTTATTATTATACTATTAAATTGATTAGCACTTAGTTGAAAATAATAATTATTTTTCAACACTTTGTGAAAAAGATATAGATTTTTGAGGACTTTTTTAACTGACGGGCCATGGGCCAGCACGACACGATGGGTCGGCACGGCCCGAAAAATGGCCCATGGGCCGTGCCTTGGGCCGCTACCCCGGCCCGTGGCCTGTAACGGCACAGCCTGTTTGGCCCGATGGCCCGTGGTGGCCCGACCCTCACCGGGTCGGGCCGGCACGGCATGGCCTGTTGGACAACTATAGCCTCACCAGCGCGCGGCAGCGGCAGGCTGGCGTGCAGCACACTGTGCAGCGACCAGGCCGCGTGGCCTCGTGGATCACCAGACACCAGGCCGCCAGTTATCGTTGGATTGGATGCGCGAGATCGATCGGCGTCCTTTTCCGTGCTCGCAGTCCAACGCTGAAGATACTGCGCAGATCGGATGGCGATCGGTCGATGGCAGTGGCACGACCATATATAGGGTCTTTCTTCATCTCATCAGAGACCGAGCTACTACGATCGATCGCATTCATCCCTCGATACAAGTCCAAAAGGTCGCTCGGCGGCACGCACCCGCCATTAATGTTGCCGCAGCAGACACACAGACAGCGCCAGCGGAAGTGATCGACGACCGGAGGAGATCTTCTCTCCAATTCGTCGCGGTGAAGGTCTACGAAGATCGACCAGCCAGCTGCATTGGTCATTGCAAACACGGATTTACTGTGGCACTGGCATGCATCAGAGCCCAGCTACTGTGGCAGCACGCTAGCGCCCAGCGGCGCCACGACGAAACAAACGGACAGCCTTGACGGATCCCAAGAGGTGTGGTTTGCGGGGTCGGCGGGGGGAGAAGCAATCGGCCGGGCAAGGGCAAGCCCCGGGCTAGCTGCCGTGGAGGCGTGGAGCGAGGCAGGCAGGCCTCCAGTTACCATCGGTCAGCGCGTGCACGGTCGGAACTCTCATGGAGTCACGACATGCATTTGCATGCCAGATTGCAGGCTTTCGGCGAGCTTTATGGCACTGTAGTACTCCAGAGTTTGCTTTGTTTATCTTTATCCCATGGCCACATCCAATACCACTCTGGTGTCGCTGGATCCGGGGACCCATCTGACACATGGTGGGGCCACGACGAGCGCCATCCATTCGTGAACTTGGGGCCCGTTTGGTTCGCGGACGAGTTTAGCCTGGCTCGCATAGGAGCCTGGTTCTGGGTAGCCAAGCCCAATACATACAAGAACGTGGTGTTTGGTTGTCTGTATGCACGAGACAGGTTGAGCTGAGAAGCTGTTTGGTTGCTCGTATGAGAACGAGTTGCATGAGATAAAAATATATAAATAATCATCATCATGACATTTATTACGGACAACTATTATCGAATAACACTTAGTTTACCTTAATTCTCCTTAATATACTTCAAAATATATTAATATCATTTAATATATGCTAATAATATATTAATAACGTCATTAGATGACTAATTACCTGCACCACGCGAGCCTGGCCCGGCAGAAACGACCGATTTCTACGTTCCTCCAGAGCCAGGCTGCGGGAGGAATCTTGCACGAGCAGAGCCTGGCCAGACAGATACGCGAACCAAAGAAACGACTGTTCTCGCATCTGTGGAGCCTGGCTGAGGGGTGGTGCAGCCAACCAAACACACCCTTGGCAAAGCCACACGTTTCCCTATTTTTGTTTAAAACTAGCAAGAATATCCGTAGGTTGCAATAGAAAGAATTTTTTTAAAATGTTTAATTATTCACTATAGCTTGTCGCACAACTGCAATGGCCACGATAATTTCATTTATATAGGTGTTACTTTTCATATCGTGAAAGAATATTATTGCAGTAACTATAAAAATAGCCTTTAGGTAGAGGCTATCTTCTCATAATAACTTGCTCGGAAATTCGGTCACTTTGAAAGTTTCGTCGTCTAAAAATAGAGACCGATCGGTTAGTTTTAAAACTCATGACCGAGTAAATTCAGCTTTGGTTAGTTCGGTTCGGTCTCGCTCATAACCGAACTAACATCAACTAAATAGTATTATTTTTAGTAAATTTGAGTATTTTTTTCTATTCCATAGCAAAAATAACGATACAACCTATAGATTAAATAGAGTGATAAGAGTGATGGTTGATATAAACCCACTACAATAAATATTATATCACACTAACAATAGTCTAAAGTACACATTATATCAATAAAAAATTAGATGTTCGGTCAGGTCGGTTACCCGAGACATATAACACTGAACTAACCGTAAAAGTTCGGTTAGTGTGAACTCATGACCGAACTAGTGCCCGGAAATTTTAGTCTTGATCACTTCGATCTCGGTTAGTACGGTTCGATGTTTGGTCTTCGATTCATTATGCCTAGGACTAACCACATAGATCTATATTTTAGCTACAACCCACATAGATTTGAGCATTTTGTAGCCAGTCTGATCTGGTCCGAGTCCGTCAATTTTTTGTACCCATGGACCTTATTGGACAGAGCCCGTACATGGTCTTTTAGCCCGAATCGTACCAAAAATATTTATTTTACATGCTTAACATTATAAACGATACGGAGGAGCCGTTCAGGTCTAAGCCCAGCCCGAAAAAAACAGACCCGACTCATCTAGTGTACGACATTCATAAACTCGAATTTTTTTTTGGCTCGGCCCAAACCAGTGCCGGCCCGCACAAATGGTCAGGTCTAAGCGCGCAGGAGACGGAGCCCATCTGCATCAGTGTATTATTATTGCATGGCAATCGTCCAATATATATAGACACGTTTCATGTTTATCCCCAGAGATGAGCGATCACCACCGAAATGCGACGGCGAAGTAACGCAGGCAGGCAGGCAGGCGCGGGCCCGCGTACTTCGACCCCGGCTGCTTCCTTCCATTTAGATTCTCGGGGCCCGGCCTCGGCAGCGACGACACCGGCTATATATAAACGCCACCCCCTCGAGGTGAGCTTCCTGTCCTTGCCCTGTCCCCCTCCCATCTCCGGCGTCCGGCCCCTCTCGCTGCTTCTCTCTCTTCCCGTTCCATCCGTCCACAGTTCCTGTGGGAACCCAGGGATCGATCTCGACGGGGACGTCGCGACCATATTCTCCCGTCTTGGCCCCGAGCACCGTCAAGCGGCAACTCAAATGCACATGCCCCTGTGAGCTCTGCAAGCTACTGCAGGCTACGTCGTCACAGAGCAATGGAGCTCATCAACAACAACAAGGTGCTGTACATGTACGCCGGCATCGTGGCCCTACTGCTCTGCTCCTCGGCGAACTTCATACAGAGCCCCTCCGACGTGTTCTTCGGCCCCGTGGCGCTGCTGGAGCCGACGCCGTCCGCGGCGCGCGACTTCGGCGCCGTGGTCTCCGAGGCGCCCGTCGCGGTGATGCAGCCCGGGTCCCCCGCCGACATCGCGCGGCTCCTGGGCGCGCTGTCGTCGTCGGCGGGGCCGAGGCCGAGGGCGGCCGTGGCGGCGCGCGGCGCGGGGCACTCGCTCCACGGGCAGGCCCAGGCGCGCTGCGGCATTGTGGTGGAGACGCGCGCCCTGCCGCGCGTCGTGGAGGTGGTGCGGCCCGGCGACGGGGACGGGGACGGGGCCGGCGGCGTGTACGCGGACGTGGGCGGCGGCGCGCTGTGGGTGGAGGTGCTGGAGGCGTGCCTGCGGGCCGGCCTGGCGCCGCGGTCGTGGACGGACTACCTGTACCTGACCGTGGGCGGGACGCTGTCGAACGGCGGCATCAGCGGGCAGGCGTTCAAGCACGGCCCGCAGATCACCAACGTGCTGCAGCTGGAGGTGGTCACAGGTACGCCGTACGCACGGCCTCGCTGCGCGCATGCGCCATCTGCCCTGCCGCAGTGCCGCGTAATCTCTTTTCTGTTTTTATTTCTCCCTTTTCTTTGGTGGAAGCGAAAGAAAGAAAGAAAGAAAGAAAGAAAGGAAAAAGGAAGGAAGGGAGGATACGGGTGATCACTGATCAGCTGAGCCTTTGTGTCTTTGGTGTTGTTTATGTGTTGCCTGTCGCGCCGGCTGCAGGCACAGGGGAGGTGGTGACATGCTCACCCACCCAGAGCCCGGAGCTTTTCTTCGCCGTTCTCGGTGGGCTTGGTCAGTTCGGTATCATAACCAGGGCAAGGATTCCGCTGCAACTTGCTCCGCCCAAGGTACATATACACATACATGATATGCACACGTCCGACGACGCTCTCTACTCTCTAGTTGCTGCAGGAACAGAAAGAAATCTGGAAAGCTTGGTCCATCGACCATCGATCTCTCCATACGTGCCTTTTGTAAAACTTACTTATGATAAAGCAGCTTTAATTTGGCCGATAATTTTGTATGCATGGTTTGCGGTCCTGGTGATGATTAATCAGGTGAGATGGGTGAGGGCCTTCTACGACAGCTTCGAGACGTTCACCAAGGACCAGGAGCTCCTGGTCTCAATGCCGGAGCTGGTGGACTACGTGGAGGGGTTCATGGTCCTGAACGAGCAGTCCCTCCGCAGCTCCTCCGTCGCCTTCCCCGCCCCGGTCGACTTCCGCCCGGACTTCGGTTCCGACGGCGGCAGCGGCGGCAGCAGCAGCAACAATAACAAGAAGGTCGTCTACTACTGCATCGAGTTCGCGGTGCATGACTTCCAACAGCAAGGCTCCGCCGCTGCTGATCATGTCAGTCTCTACTCTCTCTCACCAGCTACACATACTCAGCAACAGCAACCAGTCGTGTTAGCGTCGTCAACAGTAACCGCGAGAAGGACCATTGGTTAAATTATTGAGCGCTGAAACGACTTGTGTCGTGTGGCCTCCGAATTTTCCTCTGCATGCAAATGCAGGTTGTGGACCTGGTCTCGCGGAAGCTGAGCTATCTGAGGCCCCACGCGTACAGCGTGGAGGTGGCCTACTGGGATTTCCTCAACAGGGTGCGGATGGAGGAGGAGAGCCTCAGGAGCCGGGGCCTCTGGGACGTGCCGCACCCCTGGCTCAACCTCTTCGTGCCCAGCCATGGCGTCGCGCGCTTCAAGGACCTGCTCATGGATGCCGTCGTCACGCAGGGAGACTTCGAGGGGCTCGTCCTCGTCTACCCCCTCCTCACTGACAGGTGAGTGAGGCCCATCACATATCCACTCCTTTTTCTTTTTTTTAAAAGAACAATGCTTAATTGTTTGCACGGATGAATAAAAGTTGTCCATACTATAAAGGAAGCTGCTCATGCTGGTAAAAAGGGTTCACTGATTATTATTATTATTTTTTAAAAAACTGATGGCCACGTCCCACGAGGGTAGATATATAAAGGGGTCCTTTTCACACCACTCATTAATCTGCAAGATTTGCCTGC
Source organism: Coix lacryma-jobi var. lacryma-jobi (assembly GCA_009763385.1). Lineage (NCBI taxonomy): Eukaryota > Viridiplantae > Streptophyta > Magnoliopsida > Poales > Poaceae > Coix > Coix lacryma-jobi. Next base: position 24,635,212 of record CM019830.1, on the reverse strand, counting down.
GCAAATAATCGTTCGGATGATGTGGCGTGATCGCCTTTTCACCCGCAGGGAATCTCAAAGTATTCCAAAAATATGAGACCAAGCCGAGCGCATGCATGCCTTTTCTCTTCTGGGTGATTTATGAATGAACACGGCAGATGATTGCACGTCATCGAGTGCAGCCTACTAGTAACTAGCTTGAGGTTTTGGCTCAGCTTAGTTTTTTCTTCTTCTTTATTTACCCTTTTCTCTTGCTTGGCACATTGTTATCCTTCCAGAAATGGGTTGTTGCCAACACTAGGCGCGACATGTTGGCCCAGTTGTGACAATGTCATGGCATCTCTGCTCCGATTCTCCCTCACAGTCGCATGGCCGCCTCGCTCTCATACCCCAGCCGCGGCAGCACCTTGCGTCGCTTGTCAATGGTCACACTCACACATCTAGGCACAGTGAAGTGAAAACTATAGTATAGGCTTTTTGTTTTTCTTTTAAGAAAAGAAAAACAGTGTTTTGTTGTGAGTATCATGTCTGCTAAATTCAAACGAACAGAGCCATAGCCTATTCGTTTTACAAACTCTGTAATGGGTTTGGCCTTGACTGTGTACAAATTATTATGAAGATGCTTGGTTGCTGGCCAATACCAGTCACTTGCAATTGTGATGCTGCCGCGGCTGTGACGCTAAAAATGGTTGTCACAGTCTGTGATGAGATTTATGCATCTTTTAACTATTAATTTTTGTGGCTATCTTAGTTCTTAGACCTTGTTTAGCATAACTTAGCTTTATTAGTAAAGCTGTTTTTTAATAAAATAGTTTCATGAGCAACTTTCCAAATGAAGCTAAGCTATTTAAAAAAAAAGTATTTGACAAAACAACTTCACCAGCAAATTTATATATGGTTGAAAGAGAGAAATGAAGGTCATCTTAGCTTATGTTTTTGTGTGAGAGAGAATAAAACAGCTTCATGAGTGAAGTCGTTTTTTAAAAAACGTGTTTGACAAAAAAAGCAACTCACAGCAGCTAATGAAACTATTGTGAAATGTACGAAACAAGCCTTTAGTTGAGTTACCTATCAAACAGCTTCTTAGATATGTGTGGCCAGCCTCAAGTCCTCAACTGTTCCACGGTGAACCAAACAGCTTGGGAGTCTCCTGAATGGGATGACTGAATGCCTGAATCCCTCTAGTTGGCAAGTTGCAGTGCTTGCTTGCCCAGTTGGTGTGGCGTATAAACAGTGTGAGGTACGGCTGTGAACCGTGTCCTGTGTGCAGTCGCTTGGCGTGGCTACCTGGCCACTGCACTGCTGCAGCAAGTCTCGAAGGTATCCAGTGCAGTGCAGTCTAGCGTGTCCACTAACTTCCTCGACCATGATGGTAACATGACTGACTTTGCTAGGAGAAAGTACTCCGTACCGTGGTAATATGATGGTGATTGCCTCCATCTTACTATTCTGTTCGCCTGAACTTACAATTTAGACAGTTTAAACAAATAAAACTATATTTTTTAGTTTCTTACCAAATAAATCTATCTCAACTTTAATTAAATAATATGTACAAAAGATATATTTTTATGTTATTAAACATTTTTGATAGATTTATAATGAAATATATTTTATAGTGTACAATATATATTTGGAGTCATAAATATTAATTATATTTTTATACAAATTTAGTTAAAATTAAAGAAGTTTGACCGATCTAAACCTAAAATTCTAAGACTCTATTCGCTTGAGGTATTTTGTTGGTTTTTAATTCGTATAAATTAGTCATGAAATAGTGTTTTTATCTTATAGAAAATTAATTATATAATTAGTTGGCCTATGTTCTTGGTCGAAGAGATAATATGTTTCATTAGTTTTTCATTTTTTGGAAATATACAGTACTACAAGTTTCTTTTAGTTTTGTTTGCTTGTGGGCGGCACGTGTTAAGCAGCAACTCTTGAACACTTGCTCGTGAGGTTCAGTTCAGAACTCGGGTGGGCCAGGGGTTTGTCACGTTCTCTGTACCGCTCTGCTCGCAGCAGACTAGCAGAGGATGCTTGCCCGGCCTGACTTCCTTTCTGGGGTTTAGTTGCTGTGTAAAAAGTTTTTACGATATTAATTTAGTTTAATAAAAAATAAATTATATATTCTATTAGGAAATTATGAGACAAATTTATTAACTAATTAATTGTTACTAATATATGTTTATAATAGCATAATATTATCAGGTTTAAAAAAATCATCTTATAAAATTATCACGATATATGTACTACACTAGATACTCCTCCATGCATGTTCAAAATTCGATGCGATAAAATAAGAATATTCTCCGCACACATCGAAAATCCTTCAGAGCTGACACGATCCACGCGCTGAACACATGTTATGCTTTTCCCAGAAAGCGAATTTACTAGTACATCCTGCCACACACCAAGGGCCTGTTTGGAACGCAGGAATTTCACAGAAATCATATAGGAATTTCACAAGAATCAGTTCAATTTCACAGGAAAAACGCAGGAACAGGAAAAAAATCCCGCGTTACAAACAGACCCTAATATCTGTCACGGCCTGCTGGCATGCTCCTCCTTGCCATTCCAGGAAGGCGTTGTAGGGAGCCACCGCCCGAAACGTCTACTAGGATCTGATTATGGCAATGCTGCTGGCTGCTGCATACCTGCACTGTCGGATCATGAGCATCCTTTATGAAACTCGTCCGCAAAGGTGTTCAAATCGTTAGCTATTTGATCTCTAGGAAGAATATTATTGACTTTCAAATGACAATTTACAAGTAGATAGCTACATAAGACATATAAATAAAATACTATTTTGATGAGACAACTTACAAAAGTAACACTCTTATTGGCTATCGAGGAGAGAAATCAAATACATAGCTCGCTAGCTATTTGATCTCTCTCCTCGATAGCCAATAAGAGTGCTATTTTTTCATTATTTTTATACGTCATCTCGCTAGCTATTTGTAAAGTGTTATTGAGAACCAATAGAATTCCTTCTGGCTACCTACTCCTATTTGACAACCATTGCGGGTGTATAGCTCATGGTCACATGCTGACATGGCACCTCGTCCGTGCTGCTACTGTGCCGTCATCCTGGCGAGTGCTGACCATAGCTTGGTTGCTGCGCTGCGATGTTTCAGGTGGGACGGCAACATGTCGGCGGTGGTTCCGGCGTCGCCGGACGGGGTGATGTACGTCTTCAGCGTGCTCCGGTCGACGGACCCGGCGCGGTGCGGCCGCGCCTGCGTGGAGGGCGTCCTGGAGCAGCACCGCCGGGTGGCCGACGAGGCCTGCCGGCGCCTCGGCGCCAAGCAGTACCTGGCCCGGCAGCCGTCGCAGTCGCACTGGCGCGGTCACTTCGGGGCGGCCTGGGACCGGTTCGTGGCCCGGAAGGCCCGCTTCGACCCCATGCACGTGCTTGGGCCGGGCCAGGGGATTTTCTCCTGGACCGACTCCGCGGGCCCGATGTGACGGTGGTGGACTGGTGGTGGTGGTGGTGGGCTCTGTCTGGTCCACTCACGTACCGGGAGGGGAAGTAGCTAGGTGATGAGTAGTTGATGATGATGCTAGTTTAGATGAGATTATTATTCGGTCATAATTCTTATTTAGGATCCTGGCCAACTCTGTTGGCAAGAGGCTCAAGGTAAAGTGCCCATTCTTTTTTCTTGCTACTTCTTTTGTGCTATGTTTAGCTGATGACTAGTTCCCTCCTAAAAGCAGTTGTTTGGCGAGAAGGACCAAGAATTCCTCCTCCGGTGTCATTCCATTTTGGTCATGGGAATGCCCACGTTTTCCCCCCATGCCACTCGATTTCGTATTTAGCGTGAAAACCTATAAAACCAAGCGGAAACCCTAATCTGCGAGCTCTCTCGATTAAGCGTTAACTGGAGAGCACATGTCCAAGGCATCAGATCCTAAATAGACTTTGCCTCCTAAATCTCATTTCGTTAGTTCTCGTAGAGGTAGGGTTTACGCGCGTGTGTTCAATTGCAACTCTGCATAAATCAACTACTATTTATTACCAACATAAACTAATTAAGATTGAAGCGGCGAACTGATCAACTTCTCCAGATTCATATACAATGACAGTCATAACACAACGGCCTAGAATTCTTCTCGAAACAAATCCAGGTAGTACAACACAGTTAGATATTCAATACTTCATCAGGACAGATTATCCACACACACACAAAAAAGGTTTACGTGTTACGTGTTAAGATCCTACTACTATATTACTATACTATAGGAGTATAAGATGTGATGGTGAAGCCTTCTTCAGAGGTCGGAGATGCCGGTGTCTTGTTATGCACCTGCAACAGTCATCTCGTCCTCCAACCAGGATACTAACTGATCACACTCGTCATCAGCCATGGTGGATGTCTCTGCTTCGGCCGTCGCCATGCCATCTTCAATTTCCTTGGCAAATTCGTCCCAGCCGTCCTCGTTTTGGAGTGCAGCAGCAGGGGACTCCAAGGAAGACGGCGGTGGAAGTGGTGATGCAACCACCGTTTGCTCCTCTGCTTCGCGTGTAGACATGGCGTCCTCGTCGATGGCCTTGACCAAGTCATCGTCATCGCCGCCATCTTGAAGCCCAGGCGCAGCCGCAGAGGACTCCGGCGGATGCGGTGCTGCAGCCACTGTTTGCTCCTCCGCTTCATCTCTTAGCATGCCGGCTTCAAACGGATCAAGTATCGCGTCGTCCTCTGCTTCGCCAGGACGGGCACCTGCGGCTGGAACTGGAAGGCTACTTGCCGAGGCATATGATGACAGGCATGTACGTGTACCACCGAGGGAGTCGACAGCGGCACCCGCTGCTTTGGCTGCGAAAGTGGCTGCGGCGGTGGTGTTGGCAATGGCATTGGTGAGCCACGCGGCGGCACTGCAGGACGGGAACGGGATGGAACCGGCGGCGGCAGAGGTAGAGCCGAACCGGGCGATGGCTGTGTCACCGAGGGAGGAATCGAACCGTGGCGAGGCGCACACTGTGGTGGCGTGAAGCACATCTTCCGAACAACGACTAGGGGAGCCGGCGGCGCTGAAGGTGGAGTTGAAGCGGGCGATGGCTGTATCACCGACAGAGTCGTTGAACCGCGGCGAGGCGCACACGACGGCTGTGGTGGCGCGAAGGGCATCTTGCAAACGGTGGCGAGGTGCGATCCGGTCGGAACCGGCGGCGCCGGGGGTTGTGGCAGTGGTGGTGGCGAGGACGTGTTGCCACCTGCCTGATGCAAAACAGGACCCCGCATTCTCTTGGCGCACGGCGACGTGGCAGGCTGCGGCGGCGCTGGCCTCTTGGGTGCCGCAGCCTGCGCAGGCAGCGGTAGCGTGAAGAAAGCCGCGGATTCCTTGCGCGCCGCGGACGTCGGGGCGGCTCTGGGAGACACGTACATCCTGCACAGGACGAATTGGCTCTCGCCGTCGCCGGCAACGGCGACGGCGCCCTCCTGGTCCGAACAGCAGCCGGAGTACTCGTCCATGAGCCAGTCCATGTACTCGCCGCTCTTCTTGTAGCGAAGCTTCTTGTGCTCGCCGACCTTGGCATCCCGCGGCCCTTGATGTCCGCCGTGCTCTGCCCGTGCCAGGAGCCGGCTCTGGCTTCGGCGGCGCGCGCGCGGTTCCTGCCGGCGCTAGGGGTGGAGAAGAACCGGTCGCCGGTCCTGGGCAGAGGGGAGAAGTGGCGCGCGAGGTCGCCAGGCGCGAAGGCGTACACGTCGGCATGGTGGACGACGGGACGGATGGCGTCGTGCAGCGGCTTTCGCCCGACGAGGCGCGGCAGGTAGTAGGTGACGGCTCCTGCGGCGTCGGGAGGAAACGGAAGCCGCGGCTGAAGATCTCAGCGCCGAGGGCCTCGGCCAGCGCCATCTTTCCCACGACCGACCCGGCAAGGAAACGGAAACGAATTGGGGAACAAGGGTGGGCCCCGGTGCATTTATAGGCGCGGCCAAGTCGGTGGCTGCGACTGCGAGAGTCGGATTCGCCATGTTCTACTTCTGGTCGCCATGTTCTACGTTCAGGGTCGGATTCACCCTATTCTATTCCGATTTCGCAACGCAGAACCTGATCATCTGGAATTCGCATACTTTCCGAGTGGACAACGGTGGCGACAAGAACCAGCTCGTGGAGCTCGGCACAAATCACAATCGAGGATAGGCGTGAGTATCAACTGGTGAGTGGTGATCACAAACTACTCCGGATGCGGGATGAACCAATACTGCGTTGGCAACGTCCGATCCTCCGCATGGCGGGGTTCCACAACGCCGCGCCGTGTCGTTGTCCATGGACTCCGACAAGAGCAACGAGGTGGAGCTGTAGCTAGAGATGACAACGGGTATGAACCCGTCGGGTTTTACTCACCTAAACTTATGTCTATAAACATAAAATTAATCCGCTAAAAAACTCATAAACTATCATATGTTTCATTTTGTGTCCAAATTCATGTACATCGGGTCACGGGTATCCATTGTGTTGTCCATGAAATTCAACATTTCATTTTTAACGTTTGCTAAGTTTTATTCTCGATTTATTTATATAGCTACATATATGCTTGTCTCTTCTACATGAAAGTAAGGTGAGATTAAACTTCCTCTATAGCCATGCGCCTAGTGGTTGTTGCGCTTAGTGGAGTGCTTGTTGCTAGCTATTTGAAAACTGCGAGAGTTGTCTATTTTCTTTTTTAAAAATATTATAGTAAATGTTTATGTTTTCTAACCTATTCAAATTGTTCATATTTTTTTGTAAGATTTAGAAAGATAGTAATCCAATATGATGAAATTAATTAAAATAAACAATTTATAAACTCTTTTTATATGGTACTTAAATATTTTCGAGTTATGGATCGGGTTTAAAAATTCATGGGTTCGTTGTTTTGGGTACTATGCTCCTAGATCCACACACATAAACCCCTTGGATTTTTTTTTTGTATATTAAGAAACTCATGAATAAAAAAGTTGACTCATACCCTTACCCTAATAGGGTAAAACTCATCGGGTTTCGAATACCCATTATCATCTTTAGCTGTAGCGCTGCGCACCACCGTGATCTAAAGGAAAGTCAGCTGTGATTCCGAGCTATTTCCACAAAAATCATAAATTAAGTCATTCAAAAATCTTAAAAAGTCAAAATATCTTAGGTTTAATTAAACTTATAAAATAAGATAACAACATTTATGATTCTAATTAAGTATGATTAGATTTTTTTTTGAATATATTATATATTAAATTATTTGATGTCATAAATCTTTATACTTTTCTTTATAATTTTAGTTATAAACTTGTTGGTACAGTTGGTTAATAGGGGAAACTGACGTGAGAACTGTATGGAGTTCACTTTGTGCGCGTATGGAGGAGGCGTGGTTTGTGCGCTTTGTTTTTACACATCCTAGATTTTAGTGGCGTCAAATCAGCTATGATCCGTTTAGGCGATGCACAATTGCTTGGTTAACGCAGTGGAGGAAACAATGGAACACCTATTCCTAGGCTGTCAATTCTCAGTCATCTGCTGGAACTTTGCAAATATTCAAATACAAAACGGAAGCAATGTCTTTCAGGCAATTGAGGAAGTCAAGAACCAAGTAATTGAAGCTTCTTCATGATTCTTTTCATTATGCTGGACTATTTGGATAGCAAGGAATGATTTCATCTTCGAAGGAATTCAGTTGGATCCTTTAAGGACTAAGGACATCTTCAGTAAAGAACTGAATCTCCTATCTTGGAGAGCAAAGACCAGGAATGCGGTTACTTTTGATTTATGGTGCCAAAATTTGTTGTAATTTACTATTTTTTGCTGTTTTTTTTCTGTTTCCTTCTTTGTCTCTTAGGCCCTCTGGCTTAGACTGTCTCCAACAGTTGGGACCTAAATTCTACATGAATGGGTATCACACAGGAGAAAAGTTTGTCACCCAAAAGTTTCATTCTCCAACAGAGGACGCAAAGAAGAAACGATGCCTACCCAGCGTCGCCATGGAGCCGCTAGCCGCGCCGGGCGCTCCTCGCCATGGACCCGCCACGCCACGCCGGCGGCTCCCCGCCGCTGACCCGCCTCGCCCCACTGCGTCGGCCGCTCCCCGCCTCGCACCACCGCGTTGGCAGCTCGCCGCGGCGGTCGCCGTCGCAGATCCACCTCGCCCCGTCGCGGTAGCCGCCGTCGCGCACTCGCCTCGCCCTGCTGCGCCGTCCGCCGTCGCAGATCCACCTCGCCGCGCCGGCACCTCTCCACGGCGATTCCGCCTCACCCCGCCGCCGGCTCCCTACGGCGGTCCCGCCTTGCTGTGCGGCTGTGCCGGCCACGCCCCGCCGCAGCCCACCCCAACCGCTCGTCGCCACCTCCTACGGGCCCACCATGTCGACGATGCAGGTATTTGCGTCGAGGAGAGAGACAATAGAGAGAGTCGGCATTTTTGGGTCTCCTCTCTCCTCCTCCCCAAAATGGGTGATTTCTTTGCCTACTTTGTTGGAGGTCGTTTTTCTACTGTGCACAAGCCATTTTGAGTTTGGGTAACAGTTTGCGTATTCCGTTGGAGATAGTCTTATCTTGTATATCCTTTTTTTGCTTTTCTTTGTCTGTTCCGGCTTTTGTTATTCCTTTCTTACTTCAATAAAAGTTTGTAGGGGCAGCCAGTCCCTCCAGTTTTCGTCAATTTTTTTTTTTTTTGCCTAGTTAACGCTGCATGGTTCATCTTGGACGAGCTTGTTTGGGCTGCGGCGAAGTGATTTTTTAATTTTATTTAATCCTCTTTTTGATAAATATTTTAATATTAACCCCTCTAAAAACATTTTTGGTCTGGTACCTTTTTTGATCGTGCTAGTTATGCCAGTGCGACAACACCACTCTATCGCGCCACATGCACTGGCGCGACAATCATAACTCCATTGACTGTGTAGATAGGATGTTACTCTCTATCTATGAGACTCTACTGCTATTACGACCTAAAAACTAGTGTATCTGTTTGATTCTGAAAATGACAGTGTGAAATGTTACATTGTGTGAGTTTGAAAGTAAAAAGACAGTTTTCCTTGTTTTCTATTCAATCCATCCTAAATTATAAAATGTTTGAGGTTTTTTATACTAAGTTTGATTACTCGTCTTATTCAAAATTTTATGTAAAATATCACTTCTTTTGTCGTGACTTTGTTTATTAATAATTTTTTTAAGAATAACTTAAATTTGAATTTGTTTGCATATTTTTTTAAATAAGAAAACTTAATGACAAAAAAAATCAAACGTCTTATAATTTAGAATTTTGGGAGTACTAGTGAACCAAATAATGACAAGTAATACCTATACTTGTGCATTTTACGCAGTGATCATTCTAGGTTTGTATTCCCTGTTCATGTGATCAGTTAGCCACAAAATGAAACGTAGGAATCATATTTATATTTTATCAGAGCTATATGGATATTTAAAAACTTACAGACAGTTAAATAGACGGTCTATTGTATGAAATGTTTTTTTACTGTCTGTTTGTTTGTCATGTTTCAAGAACTTAAAAGACAGTTGTATATGTCCTGACCTTTATTACGAAGAAATAAACGAAGTTGCGCGCTGAAACTGACCAAGACCAATCCATTTTCAAGCACCAAACTGTATCAGTTTCTCCAGATTCACATATGACGACCCTCCACGCTCCAAAGCAGCCTTTGCTTTGGCCTTCAGCTCCTTAGCTTTCGTCCTCCTTGCCTCCCCATCCATTCCTCCATCCATCAGCATGTCCAACACCTGCTTCACCTGTTGCATTCCCACATCTGCCTTCGCCTTGGCGCCGCCGTTGCCGTCTTTGGCACCGGTCAGCACACCCTCCGTGGGCTTCGTCACGCCGACGGACACTCCGATGCCAAGCACGTCAACGATCAGCTTCTCGTTGAGGAACTGCTCGGCGGAGAACGGCCAGGTGGCCATGGGCACGCCGGCGGCGACGCTCTCCAGCGTCGAGCCCCACCCGCAGTGCGTCAGAAAGCCGCCGACGGCTGGGTGCTCCAGAATGGCGACCTGCGGCGCCCACCCGCGGACTGCAAGACACTGGCTCTCCGGGAGGCCGTCACCGTCGGTGCTGTGCTGTAGCCACTCGCTGACGTCGTCGGGCAACGTGTCCGCGCCCTTGATGACCCAAAGGACAGGCCAGGGGCCCGACACGAGCGCCAGCCCGAGCTGCATCAGCTGCGCTGGAGGCATGCGCCCGGCGCTGCCGAAGCTGACGTAAAGCACGGACTCGGCTTTCTTGGCGTCCAGCCACGCCAGGCACCGCCTGGCGTCGTCCGAGCTGGCCCGCAAGTCGAGGAGGCTGGGCGGTGCGCCGCACAGCGAGACGGGGCCGACGGCGAGCACGGCCTTGCCCGTGGCCGCCGCGAGGCGCGCGGCCGAGTCGCGTTCCAGCTCCTCGAAGCTGTTCACGACGATGCCGTCCACGGCCAGCTCGAACTCCCGGAGCTCCCGATGGCGGTCCTGCGGGATGGAGGAAGAAGGCTGGAAGTGTATCGGCAGCTGCCGCCTGGCGAACTTGAGTTCGAACGGCGGCAGGACGGGGACGTCAAAGAGCTCGTCCAGCGACTCGACCGCCTCGTGCGGTTTGTGCCTGTGCAGATACTCGCAGCACAGCAGAGCGAACGCGCAGAAACCGTGGAAGATGAAGCAGGGCGCACCGAGCTCGCGCGCCACGCCGTGCGCCCACGTGTGGCACATCCCGGCGACGACGCAGCTCGGCCGGCGGTGCGTCGCCGTCGCGGTCGCCATGAGGAGGCGGCAGTGCCGCGCCACGGCCTCGCCGAACAGCGTGGTGGCGACGAAGAAGTTGGGCACGAGGTCGACCGAGGGGATGTGGTCGGTCCTCTCGCAGCCATCCGGCAGCCCGGCTTCCGCGCCCGGGAACGGGAGCTCGGTGACCGTGACGCTGATGCCCGCTGACGCTGAGCCTTGCCCCGCGGCGCGGTCCACGCGGCTCTGGACGAGCTGCGAGCTGGCGGGCGTGGTGATGATCGTGACCGAGGCGCCGCGCGCGGCGAGGAGGCAGCCGATGTCTACTATGGGAATCATGTGGCTGGTGGCTGCCCAAGGGATGACCACGAAATGAGGCTTTCGGCACAGGGTGACCTCCATTTCTTGTTAACTAGGACTGCAAGAACTCTGCACACAGGTGGTATCTGCTTGCTTGTAAGGATTCACAATGCATGTTTTGCTTCTGCTAGCTGAGCTTATATATACTGCAGAACTGCACCACTGCAGAGGACAAAGCCAAGCAAAACAAGATTGGTGGCGACATGTGCATTGTCGTTTTTGTATAGCCTGAGCTAACTGATAAGGACTCTGCCGGATTTATCCAAACTCCACAATTTATTTATTTGTTAGTTTTTGCGGAGGTCCAAATTCCACAATGTGCATGCAGTGCAGATTTCTCACGACGAGCCCACGCTATGCCGTCGACGCTCGGCCATAGCGCTGGAGCTAGACGTACGCCTACTTCCACCGTAGCTTCACCATGGCATTCGTCGGTGATTTGCAGAGCGGCGGGTTTGCATAGCGCTGGTGCTGCTTGTGAGTGTGAATGTTGCTAGTACATTCGTTGATGTAATTCGAGATAATTTGAAATAGGCTTCGGTTCTTGGAAGGTTGAGCAATTCGATTTGAAATTTGATGCCATGGCATTGCTAGCTTACACTGATCCTAAATGTTGCATTTTGCCCTACACAACTGTTCTCCTGATGGCGACCGCAGATTATCCCCTTGCAATTTCTCTCTATGGGGACTGCAGATTAACCCATCATATCCGAGATAGAATGTTCGGCAGTTGGTGATTCAGAGATCGAGTTCTTGGGCCATCTGGCTTGACACTCATTGTGTACATAAGAGACTGCATGCGGACTGCCGTCAATGGCGAAGTTAAAGCAAATCGTAGAGGATGTACTCGCCTTATGCGTGAAAGAACTTTGTTTTTTTTTTTAATGAAAACTGGAGGGGCCGTATGCATGAGCATGATGAAGTCAAGAAGTGGATATTAACTGAAGAATTGTATCTGCGCACGCCGTCTGCATCCCCGTGCATCTCTTGGAGTGAATATTGTTCTGTCATCGAAGGTTCGTAATCGATGACGTCAATGAATTGTGGTGTAGTGAACCTTCTTAGTGGAACAAAGTTCCAACCATATGTAGGGACAACGATATCGCTGGGCGCTCGCCATACACAGCGTTTCTAATCTATTCTTCTAATCTTTTAGTTCTGAAAAAAGTCAATCTGTTTCGTGTAAAATTACACGGACTTGAGATCACGCGTATCCTCTCTAAGCGCATATTCTTTGGCGAGCCTAGAAAGAAGAAGGGAGTGAATAAGTAAAATGAGAAAAATATAAGGTTTCAAGTTAAAAAAAATGCAAGAGAGAAAGATTTGGTGAGAAGACTTAAATGTTAGATTTATTATGGGACAAGCCCATTAATATATTTAATAAATCAATAACTCTATGTGTAACGGTGAGATTTAATGTTTGTACCGGATTGGAAGTTAAAGGGACGTTGACTTAACTTATATAGTGAGAATTATTTCATCTAATTTGAGAAGTTGAGAAACAGACAAAGGCAGTCACGCATGCGCGCGCCGCCATCGGTCGGGCCATGGGCGTGGCAGTTAATTTTGTCACAGGTGTTTCTAATTCTGCCGCCCCTCCGTCTTCCCTGCATGCGGCCGCCCATATTTCCTCTAAACACTCGACGATGGCTCCATCTCGTAACTCTACGCGCACGGAGGAGCGAGAGGGCAGGTGCCTCCAAAGCCCTTGCCGTTCGGGACCTTGCACGGGGATCGACAATTAGGTTCTTGCCGTTCGGGACCTTGCACGGGGATCGACAATTAGGTTTTTGGGGAGTGACTTCACGACTGCCCGAAGAACTGCTGCTGCTGTTCGTCTTCTTCCAGGAGGAACGTCGTCGTTGTTCGTTGTCTTCTTTCCGGTGAAGCATCTTGTTCCATCGACTTCCTGGTGGACTTCTTCTCCTTCGGCATGGAAGTCGAACAAGGTTCTGGATCTTCAAATTCACTGAGGATGGGAGGGTACAAACTGTTCATCTCCTCTCTGTTTTTCGTATTTCAGAATATTGCTCCGTCATTCTGTTTCAATAGTACCGTTGAACATGTTGCAGTAGTTCTGTCATGTTGTTTCATAAGTTATCCAGTATTGTTGTCTGCTATATATCCTGGGTTGCCGTCTGTTATATATTTTCTATATATTGCAGTAGCTCTGTTTAGTTGTTTCAGTAGTTGCTACATATATGTTTCAGTAAGTCTGTTACGTAGTTTCACATGATGTTCTGTTGTAGATAATATATTATGCTTCACATGCTTATCTCACATATGTGTCATACTGTTATGGTCATATGTGAGATCATGAAATCATTAGTTTATTATCCCATATATGTCGTCATCATAAGGTTAATTTGTGGAATTAAAATGACATAGAAATTGCCTTTATTTATAACATTAAACAGATATTGAAACAAATTTAGAGTTATTTTGAATTTTTAGAAATGAAATATTAGAGATAGCCTAATACTATTTTAAGAGTTGGAAGACATAGATGTTTTAGGAGAAATATTTCAGAAACTCTTGAAGATGCTTTCCTCCATTTTATAAATTTAAAGTGAGAACAATTTTAGTCCAATATTTTTTTTATTCTCACAAATTATATTTCTCTTAGCGCGTCCGGTGAGAATTAACATGTAATAAACAATATTAGACGCTATCATTATAATAAACAATAACTAAATCTCCATGATAGCAGATAGGTACGCTGGCCCTCATCAGTGAGACACGATGACCTTCAAAGAAAAGACTGGATCAAATTCTCCAAATTATTGTAGGATGATCCTCCCTTCTCCAAAGCACCTTTCGCCTTCAGTTTCAGCTCATGGGCCCTGTTCCTCCTCTCCTCCCCTTTAGGCCCTTGATCCATTAGCATATCCAGGGCTTTCTTCACCTGTTCCATCCCCACCTCGGCCTCGGCCTCCGCTTCGCTGCCGCCAGCGGCGTTACCGGCAGTCAAAACATTTTCTACTGGCTTCGTCACACCGACGGACACCCCGATGCCAAGCACGTCCACGATGAGCTGCTCGTTGATAAATTGCTCGGCGAAGAAGGGCCAGGTTGCCATGGGCACACCGGCCACGACAGCCTCCAGGGTGGAGCCCCATCCACAGTGCGTCATGAAGCCGCCGACGGCTGGATGGGCCAGGATGGCCACCTGGGGCGCCCACCCGCGCACCACCAGGCACTTGCTGCCGGCGACGCCGTCTGCGTCGGTGTTCTCGCGCAGCCAGCCCTTGACGTCGTCGGGCAGGGAGTCGGCGCCCTTGACGAGCCACAGCACAGGCGAGGGGCACGAGACAAGCGCCATGCCGAGCTGCATGAGCTGGGCGGGCGGCATGCGCCCGACGCTGCCGAAGCTCACGTACACCACGGACTTGGGCTCCTTGCCGCCGTCCAGCCACGCCATGCATCGCCTCGCGTCGTCATCATTCGGCACAGGCCGAGGATCCGGACTCGGTGAGCGGCACAGCGAGACGGGCCCGACGGCGATCACCTTCTTGCCCGTCGCCTCCGCGAGCAGCGCCGCCGAGCCGCTCTCCAGCTCCTCGAAGGTGTTCACCACGAAGCCGTCGGCGGCCACGTCGAAATCCCGGATCCCCTGCAGCGCCTTCCCGCCGACGGAAGTGGCCGGCAGGAAATGCGGCGGGAGCTGCCTACGCGACAGCCTGAGCCGCCGACGGAACGGCGGCGGCGGCAGCGCTGGGACTGGGACGTCGAACGGCTCGTCGGCCGACGCGACCGCCTCGTGCGGCCTGTGCTTGTACAGGCACTCGATGCAGAGCAGAGCGAAGGCGCCGAAGCCGTGGAAGACGTAGCAGGGCACGCCCAGCTGGCGCGCCATGCCCACCGTCCACGTCTGGCACGTCCCGGAGACGACGCAGCTCGGACGGCGGCGTGGCACTGGCGCGTCGCCGAGGCAGTGCCGCGCCACTGCCTCGCCGAACGCTCCGTTGGCCGCGAAGAAGCGAGGCACCTCGGCCTGGGACCGGAGCAGGTCCATCCTCTCGCAGCCCTCGGGCAGGCCGGCGTCCGCGGCCGGGAACGGGACCGCGGTGACCGTGATCGTCGCGGCGCCGTGCGGGTGTGACTGCGACGCCGGATGGGCGCGGTCGACACGGCTCTGTGCTATCGCTGCGATGACAGGCGTGGTGATGATGGTGACCTCGGCTCCGTGGGACGCGAGGAGGCAGCCGAGGTCTGCCATGGGGGTCACGTGGCTGATGGTTCCTGTGAATGGGATGAGCACGAAGTGAGGCTTGGTGGCGCTCTCCATTTCTCTAGAGTCACAGTAAGACGATGGCCGATGGCTGTCTGCAAAAGGGCCGGCTAGCTATCCGGTCCGGCTTGTTAAGCTTCTTTTGTGGGCTTTTGGGCTGTGGCAAGCTGCTGAGCTCTTGCCACTATATATGAAGAAGCTCTTGCCACTAGCGCACTGCGTATGCATATACGACATGAGCTATCTGATGCAGAGGAGTCCATACATATGTGAGACCATGGCAGCAAGACTGATGCACACCAACCGAAAATGAAGAAGAAGCAGAAACCATGGCCGTGCACTAGTCGCCCGTTCTCGATGTAGATTTCACAAGTCCATCTCCTTCGTCAAAGAACGCATGCAATTCAGTCCAGATCATCAGTTTTGCAGACACCAAATGCAAAAAAAGAATTACTGAGCATCAGTTTTGCGACGGAGATGTTCTGAGGATTAATTGAGCTCACCACAAGTGACGGAGTAGTAGCTCGCTTCCTATTCTGTACAGTTGCAAGCTGTCCTCATGACGTAAGGTCTTGCATCGCTTAGATTGCACCACGTCATCAGTGACGTAGCAAACCTTTCTTGGGTGGGACAACAATGCTCGGCGGCTGGTTACGGGGCGGTGACGTACTCAGTTTCTTGGGTGCATTTGGGAGCGTTCCACGGGGCTGATTGTCATGCGAATCACTCTCGGCCAATTAAACGTATTGTTCAGTAATAAGTAATTCTTTACTGATTCTGTGAGATGATTCTCTGAAATAAATTAAGAGGCTGAGAGCTGAAAAAATAGCTTCACCTGATTACGTGAAGTGATTCCTCATCCTGATTTTGAGAGATTTTATTAAAGAATCAAAGAGAATCATTTTCAGCCACAAAATCACTTCATTAGAGAATCAGAGAGCACAATTCTACCGAACAGGCCCTATATTTTAGGGGAAAGGATGAACAGATTTTAATCCATACAAATCAGTTGTGAAACAGTCATTTTCTCTCACTTTCAGTCACAAAATCACTTCATTAGAGAATCAGAGAGCACAATTCTACCAAACAGGCCCTATATTTTAGGGGAAAGGATGAACAGATTTTAATCCATACAAATCAGTTGTGAAACAGTCATTTTCTCTCACAACAAATTAATCGTTTCAGTTTATCAGCCGGCTCATGAATCCAGCCGACAAATCCCTGTGTGACTTTGGATCAACAATATATATTTGGACGGTGCTAACTTTAGCATGTATTGTCAGCTCCTTTTGTTAATAGGTGCTAATAGAAGCATAAGTAACAAAAAGGTAATTTATTAATACTATACTCCCTTCATACTCATATTAGTTATCGTTTAGGACAACGACACGGTCTTCAAAACATAACTTTGACATCTTCTTTTTTATAAAAATATTTATAAAAAAGTGATATATGTTGGGGGAATGGACCCTCGGCAGTGGCGCCACGCAGGCTGGCTCGAAAAATGACCTTCGCGCGACCCGCCCCCCCCGCCCACGAACTCTCTTCTCTCCGTCTCCGTTTGTTGGATCCTTCGGATCGGTTTCTGTTGGCACCAAAAGTGACGCACTGTGCCAATCACACAGCAAGCCGGAGAAGCTGGCTTCAAACGTGGCCCGGGTGCTCAGAAGTCCGGTGCGTGCCAGTCAGTTTGCCCTGCAACTAACAAGGGAGATAAACTGTTAAATACAAAGCTGGAACATGTCGGGTATGACCAGACAGTTCCAAAATATACGGCCCTGAAGCCACTTACGACGACATATAGCTATGAAAGCTATCTGTCAACAGGTTTAAAGATTATTCGGCAATATGAATAGAGTTACGTGAATAACAGGTTGCCGAACACGTTTGCATGAGAATCGTACTTGCACGATGTATTAAATATAAGTTAAAACTTAACCAATCTCGATTGTACAACCGAGTTGGGATCCATGGGGATTGAACATACAAGCTAAGCATGACTAAGCTAATCTAAAGCCTGCGCCTGCCGCACGATACCTAGCCTTGTCATAGATCAAGCACACTTAACATGCATGAACCCTCACCACGTGGCAATCCAGATACGATCCAATCGGCTATTACGAACAATAGATCTACTGCATAAAAGACTTTTCAATAATAAACGCGAAAGAACAGAGCAGATCTATAAAGATGAAGCCAAACCGAACGGTATCTAGATTGGGCAAAAGTGTTATGATGAAATAAACATAACAAAACACATAACACAAGGTAACTTAATGAATCTATCAGATTGCCAAATCTAACAGAGCCGATAACTATTTTTACTCATGACTCAATCCGCCGCACGATACAAGGTATAAGCAAAAACCTCCCGTCATAAGCTTAGATCCGCCGCACGATACTAGGCTTAACGTACGAGACTACTTGCACCATATCTAAATCCGCCGCACGATACTAGACATGATAACAAGGTTGCCGGAACTTACGGAGGTCGACGGATCGATGGCCCCTCTCGAAGAACACGACGACACGACTTGGACTCGAAGATGGCACGGGGACGGGTTGGTTGTATTGATTGTGAACGTTTTTACAATAGTCTCAGGGTTTATATTTATACCCTGGTGTTCTCTGAGTCCTAGAAGGATACGATTACAATGACAAAATTAGGAAACTATCAAAAACATGATGCCTTTTGCTCCAAGCTTCCTTTAATAACCGGCATGCACTAAAATGACGAGATCCCCATCGCTAAATCTTCTTGACATGCCGTATTTGTCATCTTCTAACGCAAACCGACTTGGCTTGAGGTAGCCGACCGCAGCGTCAGGTTGCCGAATCTGCTCGCCGTTGACTAGTTGCTTTCACAGCCTTGCCGAATACATTGAGTTAGCCGACCGCGTTCGCTATCTGCCGAATCCCTTAGGTGGCGACTTCTTCCGAATCTGCGTCGTGCTGGCCCACTTGTCATAGTGCGCAAATTCTGTGTTAACACATGCCCCCTCAATTTCTGAATAAAGACATTTGTTCTGAAATTGACCACTAGTCCACCGCGCGCCCTAGATCGGCACTGCTTCAAACTCCGCATTCTCCCTAAATCGCCAACAGTTTCAAGTTCCACCTGAGCTCCGTAATGGCAACCCGTGACGAGATTCCAGAGGTAATCCTCCCTTCTCCCCTCAACACGTTCGGTCAATTCCTATTGGCATTCGGTTCTTCTAACCTTTCTTGCACACATCTTCTTTTAGGCTTTTAGGGACGAAATTCTGATTCCTTGTGATGCGGACCCCGATTCCTACTTCTTGGGTCCAATGGGAAACCCCAATCCAACCAACATCATTAGTATGGAGACCAACAGAATTCCCTTCAAGCATGGAGTCATTTCGTCGAACAGGTGGCGGTACACCTTCAAGAACTGGCCTTTGCCTGCGGTCACTGGCTGGAGGAACTGGTATAAAAGAATCCAGGCGAAATTTGGTCCCTATTGGGAAACTCAAGACATTAATCATGCCCTGGAACTGTCTCTGGCCGAAATGCCCAAAAATGAGCCATTACTCATAGCAGCTTCTCATTTTTGGTCGGATGCCCTCAATGCTTTTGTATTTGGCCATGGTATAATGACGATCACATTAGCTGATGTCTTCATGATGAGTGGCTTGAATATTACTTCGACCATGAACGCTGATGAACTGTTAGAGAAAATTACCCAGAGGTCCATTGATGTCAGCGTTGGATGGATGAAGTACGTCGAAATCCACAACAAAGCGCCAAGCCCAGTGACAGAAACAGAGCACAGGGCCTTTTTGAACATGTGGCTGTGCAGATTCATCTTCTGTGGGAGATCCAACGAGCCAACCCTCAACTACATTGCACTGGCTGACAAACTGTCCAAAGGAAAGCAAATTCCTCTAGGCAAACTTTTCCTGGGATCCATATACCACATGATGCATCAAACCTCCACTCAAATGTATCATGCCACTCATGCTGACACAGTCAGACTACCACCAATTGATTGTGTCAATGGCCCCTGGTGGTTTGTCCAGATGTGGCTTCAGCTATATATGCATCAAATAGTTGCCGTGCCATTGGACAATCTCAGCTTCCCTTCCAGCAACTTTGTTGAGGATGAAGAAACCACAGAAAAGGCCTGCCAAACTTATGGGGAAGCAGCCACTGTTATAACCATTAACAAAAGTATTGGCAGTCTCTTCAAGTTATTCTTCAAGGGCTTTAGTCAGGTACTCTGGCTACCTTACAGGGAGGATGACAACCTTACTTTCCCTATCAAATTCGGCTTTGATGATGGCTGTGTAGATGAAATGGCCACAGGAGTCTTCAACTCATTCATCAAACCCTGCATTCTACCAGCCGAATTCAACAGGGGAAGACAAGTGAAGCACACCTATGAGTTTTATCACCCCAACATAGCGGCCAGGCAATTGGGTTGTGGACAGCTCCCTCCAAAACTCATCTTTTCTACTGTCATCAGGCCTAGGGAGCAAATTCAATCCAAAGAGCAGATTACAATAGGGATGCAGGCCCATCGGGTATTCAGGCTGGGACAAGATCTGCCAGACTACCAACCAGTACCATTTCATTTGATCCAGTCTACTCACCCTCTTTTTGAGTCCTGGTGGCAAGAATGGCATGATCATATCTTCAACAGCCCAGTCCACCCCATGTGTCTGGAACTTCAAGCAGACTTCAGCTCTGACAGCGAGGTACAATAACAAGCCACTTGTTGCTTTAGTATTTGATCCTTGAGATTTCTAACTTTTCAAAACTTCCACAGGACTTCATACCCAATTCTGACATCAGGCCTATCCAATATCATCAAGCTGGTCCAACCACTGTCCTGGGGCACAACACTCCTTCATTGTCTCGGTTCATGAAATCCCAAGCAGCTTCATCAACCGTCCTTTCAGCTAAAGGAGGGAAAAGAAAGGCCACTGAGGAATCCTCCCGTTCTAGGCATACCAAGACCAAGCAGAACACACCTCTTCCAAAGGTAAGATGTTTTAGCTCTTCCATCATTATTAACTTATTCTTGATTGGCTTGTATGTCACTATAGGCCTCCTCCTCTGAACAAGAAAACGTTCAAACAGCAGTGCCCCCAGTCCTTATTACCTTGGAAGATGAGTATGCAGACACCAGGGAAATAGACATGATCACCCAGAATCCGGATGATGCTAACATTGGTACGTTCCTCAGTTACCTCTTCAACCAGCAGATCTTGCCTCCCTCGGCTGATCGATAATTTCACAGATGACACGACCGATGAGACTTTCATTGGTTCAACTCCAGATCCTGTTGGCCAATCCGGTCCTCAACCAGACCAAGACCTTATCAATCAGCCGACTCATCAGGTAAGAATTAATTCCTCATTTCATCCTTTCTTCATACTTTACCTTGATCGGCTAACCTGTCCAAATCAACATAGACTTTCATCAAATCAGCCTCCGAGTATGCATTTGATGTCAACGAGTTCCTGGGCAAAAGAACAGCGGCCGAAAGACCATCGGCATTCGTCCAAGATGTTCTGAGCAGCATAACAAATTTTCTGAATCAAGACATCTTGTCCTTAGTCAGAGACGCCGATGAAGTTAAAAATTTCCTCGAGCCCATTGCTGAGGACATTCCAGAAAATCTGAGGCTTCACCTGGAGGCTGTATCTACACTGGATGACTGCTTTGCCAAGGTAAAATGAGCAATCAGAAGCACTGATCTTCGGACTGCCAAGTCTAAGTGCACCCAGGAAGTCAATGATCTGTACACTCAGTTCCAAGAAGCCAAGAACTCCCAGGAGACTCTGGAGGCTCAGTTGAAAGAACTGCAAGAAAAGAGATCTGAATTGGAAGTCCAACTAGCCCAGGTCAACTCTGATATTCAGTCATGCACCTCTCGGCTATCGGGTTTACCGAACATCATTGAAACAACATCTTCCAAGCTGTCATCAGTGCTCAATGAGGATATCAAACTTAGCACGAGGCTTTCACAGACACAAGGCACTGAAGAGGAGGACCAAAAAACACTGGAGCATGCTAATCAAGTCAAAGCTGATACCCTTGCGGCTATAAATCAATTCTTGAACAATTGAGATGGCTGTGTAATGAACTTTTAGACTCTGTAATCCTGTGTCAGAATGACTCGAACATTTCCTTGTAATATATCTGTATTTTGCATCCAATCGGTTACCGTTCTGATGACATCGTGTTTAACCGTGTGAACCTGTTCGACAATCTGGCCAGTGTTTGTCCCGAACACCTAAATCGGCAGTTTTGCCGAAGCCAGGCACTCTATTCCCCGCCGAACACGTGAGTGCATTCAGACGGTTTGCACAGCCCATTACTGTAGAGGCCCATCTTGGGAAGCAGAAAAACCCCAATCCGCCGGTTGATATTCGGCATAAATCGTCCCTGGAGGCCTGCCTTCTCCCAATCTTGCATCCGCTCCTCTAGTACTCTCGCCGCCTCGGCTTCCTTGCTCGCTCCGCCCCAGAAAACCCTAACTTTCCGAGTGCAATGGCGAGCCATGATGACCGCGGCAAGCGCCCGGCGACTGAGGAGGCCGAAGGGAGCCGCACTCGGCGCCTCCGTCAGCGCGGGTAGGACTCCTCGCTTACGTCCTTTGTGGCAGTTTCTTGAAAACCTCGCTCACGCTCTGTTACTGTTCGCCGACAGGGTCCCCGTTATCTCTTCCGCCGGCGGGCATGCCCGGCCTTCTCCAGCACCGGGGAGGCCAGAGGCTCCACCATCGGGCTCGTCGAGCTCCTCCGACAGCCTCTCCTACCACTCCCATCCTTGGGAGGCGAGCCCGGACCGGGACTCCGACGGCGGCCTCTACGACCACAACGACGCCTTGAACTTCATGGCGCTGCGGGACTAGTCCCGGGAAGAGCTGGCCGCCGTCTCGAAGCAGTACGGGATTGACCAGCTGGAATGGGAAGACCAGCGCCGGCAGTTCTGTGACGCAATCATGGGTATGAACGCCCAATCTTGGATCTGCTTTCGGTCGTTCTTGTTGATCTTTTAACCGATCCAGTTCCATTTTGTCGCTCACAGCGTTGTCTGAAGAACTGGAGCGCCTGAAGATGGCAGCGAACGCCGTCGCAGACCGGGTGAACGCCCAGGGCGTCACCGCCGATGCGCGCCTGGCCAACGTGTACGGCCGCATCGAGAAGGTCGCCCTGCAGGGTGTGCACCACGGCGTGGCGCTGGGGCTGTCGGCGCTAACGGTCCGCACGGAGGAGGACTTCTCCGTGACGCCGGTTGGCTTCCCCGGCAGGGCATGTCCGGAGGACGTCGAGCAGATCAACGATTTTCTGGACTCCTACGAGGATCATGCTCACGCCCTCACCGCAGTCACCAATCCGCAGACGGTCATCAACAAGGTGCTTGGTAACTGATCTGCACTTTCGTACCGCCCCAACTTATGAACAATGTTCTACTTTGCTATGTTCACGCGTACAATCTGTTTTCCCTTTCTGTGCTTGTCTAGTGTTCGACCTCTTCGTTGAACCGGTTGCACAACACCGCGTGCATTTGGTTCTGTTTTAGCGTTCTTCGCGCTAAAGGCGACACATGTCGTGTCGGCTGTTTTTGCTCTAAGGGCGATAGAACCTATCAGCCATTTTTTGTGCTAAGGGCGATACAACCTTGTATCGGCCATCGGTGCCCGCTAGTCCTTGATTCCGTTATGCACCGACCTCCACGCTAGGATGAAATCTCTTTAGATAACGTCCATTAATTGCCCTAGTAAACTCTTCTCCTTGGAGGGTTTTCAGAATGTACGCATTACCCGGAGCACGTCTCAGAATTCGAAAAGGTCCTTCCCAGTTAGGGGACCATTTGCCGAATGCCTTATCTTTGGTACCGATCGGCAAGACAATTTTCCAAACCAAGTCTCCTTCTTCGAATCCTTTTTCTTTCACTTTCGAGTTGTAGTACTTAGCAACGCGTATCTTGTTCTTTTCAATATTTTCCAAGGCCTTGAGACGAATCAAATGCAAATCTTCTAGCTCATCCATCATCAAATCTTTATAATTCCCTTTGGTTAGATCGTTCTGCAATGTAACTCGTCTTGACCCCGATTGCAATTCCCATGGTAGCACTGCGTGATGCCCGTAGACCAACTCGTATGGCGACGTCTGAGTCGACCCATGACAAGCCATTCGGTAAGCCCACAAAGCTTCGTTGAGTACCAAATGCCACCTTTTAGGTTTCTCTTCGATCTTCTTTTGAATGATTTTAATCATGATTTTGTTAGAAGCCTCTGCCTGTCCATTGGCCTGTGCATAGTAAGGAGAGGAATTATATAGCTTAATCCCCATCCCTTCGGCAAAGCCACAAAACTCCGAGGAAGTGAACTGAGTTCCCTGATCGGTAGTGATGGACTGAGGGATGCCGAATCGGTAAATGATGTGCTCCCTGACGAAGGACACCATGTTCTCTGATGTCACCTTCTTCAATGGGATGGCTTCAACCCACTTAGTGAAATAATCCGTAGCTAACAAAACAAACTTATGTCCCTTGCTAGATGGAGGGTGGATTTGGCTGATCAAATCAATGCCCCATCCTCTGAAAGGCCAAGGCTTAATGATCGGATTCATGGCCGATGCTGGGGCCCTTTGCACATTGCCGAATCGCTGGCAATCCTGACAACCTCTGTAGTACTCAAAGCAATCTTGAGCATAGTCGGCCAAAAATATCCAGTCCTCCTGATTAACCATCTCATACGGTGAGCCGATTGGTGTGCACCACATACGCCTTCGTGCACCTCATACATCAGTTTCCTAGCCCCGTCTTGGTTCAGGCATTTAAGCAAAACCCCATCTATGGATTTGTAGTACAATTGATTGTCCAAGAGCGTGAACTTAAGAGCCTTGTACCTGAGTTTTCGGGAGACTTTCCTGGATGGGTCCCTGAGGTAATCGGCAATGTTGTCTCTCCAGTCTTCAATTGCCTGATTATCACTTGGGACTGCTTGATCATCTTCTGGGGTTGCTTGCTCTTCCTCAAGTGCAAAAATGTTTTGATTCTCCCTATACCCGGATGCTGCCTGAGCCAACTGGTTTGCTTCTTCGTTTTGCCCCCTAGGAATATGTTGCAAGGTTGCTGATCGAAACTGTCTAAGGAGCTCTTGGCAACCTTTGAGATATTCCTGCAGCGTGTCGTTTTTGCATTCGTACTCACCTGTCAGCTGCCTGATCACCAACTCCGAGTCACCGAAGATCTCTACGGCGTCTGCCTTAACGTCCACGAGCAACCGCAATCCCCGAAGCAATGCCTCATACTCCGCTTGATTATTAGTCACCGGGTACTCGATCAGTATAGAGTATTTGAAAGGTGCCCCCTTGGGAGAAATCAACATGATCCCGACTCCCCCACCTTTGCTACACGACGATCCGTCAAAAAACAACGCCCAGTGGGCAATGGTTACTATGTTAGCGTTAGAATCACGATGGTGAGTGACGAAATCAGCCATAATCTGGCCTTTAACAGCCTTTGCCGATTCAAAACGCAAATCAAACTCAGAAAGGGCTAAAACCCATTTGCCGATCCTTCCACTTAAAATCGGCATTGATAACATGTGCTTGATTACATCAAACTCTGATACTACCACGCATTCGGCATTCAATAGATAGTGCCGAAACTTAGTACAAGAATAGAAAACACAAGCACAACTTTTCCGTAGCCGAATACCTCGTTTCGGGGTCCAGTAGCTTTCGGCTAAGATAGGCTATGACTCTCTCTTTTCCTTCGAATTCTTGCATGAGGGCCGACCCTATTGTTAGGTTGTCGGCCGCCACGTACAACTTGAAAGGCCTGTCGAGTTGTGGAGGAACCAATACTGGTGGTGCCTTCATGTACTCCTTGATCTCATCGAAAGCCTTTTGTTGCACGTCACCCCACACGAACTCCTGATCTTTCTTGAGCTTCAACAGTGGAGAAAATGGCAGCACGCGCTCAGACAAGTTGGATATGAACCTTCTGACAAAGTTGATTTTGCAGAGCAGTGATTGAAGTTCTTTGAGATTGGTCGGCGGCACTACCTTATCAATTGCTTCCATGCTCTTCTTGCCGACTTCGATCCCCTTTTTGTGGACCAGGAATCCCAGAAACTCACCAGCCGACACCCCAAATGCACACTTGGTTGGATTCATCTTTAAACCATGTTTCCTTGTGCACTCCAATGTCTTCCTTAAATCGGCTAAGTGTCTTTCTTTGCCTCTAGATTTGATCACCACGTCATCAATGTAGATCTCTACGATTTTGCCGATCAGCTCATGGAATATGTAATTCATGGCTCGCTGGTAAGTGGCACCGGCATTTTTCAAACCAAAAGTCATGACCATCCATTCAAACAAACCTATATGGTCGGGGCACCTGAAGGCGGTCTTTGCCACATCCTCTGCAGCCATGAAGATCTGGTTGTAACCTGCGTTGCCGTCCATAAAGCTTATGATTTCAAAACCGGCCGAAGCATCTACTAGCAAATCGGCCACCGGCATTGGATAACCGTCCATAGGAGTGGCTTTGTTGAGGTTCCTGAAGTCGATGCAGACTCTCATCTTCTCGTTCTTCTTGTACACCGGGACAATATTGGAGATCCATTCCGCATATCGACACGGCCGAATGAAGTTAGCTTCTAGTAATCTTTCCACTTCCTTTTTCACGTCGGCCAACACCTCCTCCTTGTAAATCCTGCGCGGAGGTCGTTTGTATGGGCGGTACCCAGGTTTGATCGGCAACTTATGCTCAACAATGGACCGATCTAATCCGGGCATCTCTGTGTAGTCCCACGCAAAACAGTCTTTGAACTCCTTTAGAAGATCTACTAGCTGCACTCTGAAATCAGGGTCTAAACTGGAACTTA
This sequence comes from Coix lacryma-jobi var. lacryma-jobi, assembly GCA_009763385.1. Taxonomy (NCBI): domain Eukaryota; kingdom Viridiplantae; phylum Streptophyta; class Magnoliopsida; order Poales; family Poaceae; genus Coix; species Coix lacryma-jobi. The sequence continues at coordinate 24,609,089 of CM019830.1, read as the reverse complement.
CAAACATCGGCCTCTTCTTACTCGTATCACCAACATCCACCTCCTCTAACTTGTCGGCCGACGTGAAACCACGTCCTAGTTTGCCCTCGCTGCTGTCGGTTGGGTTGTCCATCTAAAAGAAGCTTTGAGAGCCGATTGCTTGGATCGGCTGTTGATCCCTGCCGTAGATGTTGACAGGACCCTCTCCCCACACGCGGTCGGAGAAGCAGTCTACCCCGTCGAATTCCCAGTAGGTGGGCTCAATGGTGGCAACACTCACCGAGTCGTCAGCTTGGACAATCTCGATGTCATCTCCAACCCACTGTATGAGTATTTGATGCATGGTTGAAGGTATGCAGCAGTTGGCGTGGATCCAATCCCTGCCCAGAAGCAGGCTATATGCCCCCTTGCCATCAATGACAAAGAAGGTCGTAATGAGCGTCTTGGATCCAATCATCAGTTCCACGTGCACGGCACCCCGAGTGTCGGAGGGATTGCCGGCAAAGTCGCGGAGTATCATGTCCGTTTTGAGTAGGTCTTCATCGTTCATGCCCAGCTTTCTGAACGTGGCGTAAGGCATGATGTTGATTGCTGCGCCGCCGTCAACAAACATCTTGGTTAGCGGCTTCCCGTTGACGTACCCCTTGACATACAACGGCTTCAAATGCCGATGCTTGGCTGGCTTGTCAAATGCTGCCTTCTGAGACAACATGAGCTGTGCCGCGAGCTCGTCGTGCTCGGCCTTGTCGGAATCCGACTACACCTCGTCCTGTGCCCCCCGGCCGGCAGGAGCCATGAACTCCAGGGGAAGGAAGAAAGTCATGGCCACGTCAGTGCCCTTGTCAGCGTCATCTGGTTTTTCCTTCGGGCGCCATTCTTGCTTCTTCCCATTGGCGGCTGCTTCTTCCAACTCCCTGTTCCGGAGGCGCTGCACTCTCCTTTTCTGGCTTTTTCTGAGCCCTGGTGGGCACCACTGCCCCTTTTGCCACCTATATGGGCGAGGCTGTGCCTCCTCGCCGTCGTCCTGGTGGTGCACCCACTCTCGATCGGCATATCTCTTGGCTTGCCGGCCCGGGCTTTCCGTTTTCAGGCGCCGATCGCTCATCGGGATGCGAGCTCCCAACCTTTCGTGAACGGGACGGCGGTTGACCCGATCCTGCCTATACCCCCTGTACTGATCGCTGCATTCGGGGCAGTTGTTGACGGCAGGCAGTTTCAAGCCTTCGTTCCAGCAATGGCGGAAGAACGGGCAGCCCCAGTGCTCTTGCTCCCGCTCTTGGCGGTGTTCTTGTTCCCAACGATGGGCCTGTTCTCTGTGGTAAGCCCTCTCCTCCAGACGATACCGGTGCTCTCCCGTGTGACCGTCTTCACGCTGGTATTCCTCTTCGAGTTCTCGCTCTTCGCGTTGGAGACGCCTCTGCTCTTTCTCATTTTGCCGGCGCCATTTGTTAAGGAGATCTCTGTGGGTAGGCCTGCGCCTGGAAGATGACTCTCCGTGCTCGTATCGGCTATTCGTGGCTTGGGCGCGCTGCCGGAGCTCATCGCCAGTGATTTGCCGATCGGGATCCACTGCGCCAGATTCGCGTGCCTTGTCGGAGGTGAGGACTTTGACTTTGCCCTTGCCTCTGGGATCCGCTGGGGTTACCATGTTCACTGAGAAGAACACGACGTTCTGTGAGAAGGGGTTTGCATCGATCTTCATCTTGCCATTGAACTTGATGTGGCCGTCCTGGATGGCTTTCTGGATTCTCGTCCTGAACACACGGCAATCATTAATAGAATCAGTATTAGTGTTATGAAAACCGCAGTACTTCTTGTCCTTGACTCCTCCAGGACGCAGCATCGGGTGATCCGGGGGTAGCCTGACTCTCCCTTCGGCAACCAGGAACTCGAAGAGCTTGTCAGCTTTGGTGACGTCGAAGTCGTATGCCCCCTTCTGCTGGCGCAGCCATTGCTTGTTGGCTTGGGTCGGCTCCTTGTCCCAGTTGAGCTCTGCAGCGGCCACCTCATCTTCTGCGTCGGTATAGTCATCGGCTTCGTCCAGGAAAGCCTGATACATCTGCGCCGCGACATTGTCCTTCTGGAAACGCCCTTCCCTCCGGAAGCCTTGCGCTTGGATAGTCATCTCATTCAGCCGGCGGGAGAGATGACCCAAGTCTTCAAACTCCTGACCGAACAGCTTGTCCCTGATGCTCGGGAGCATGCCTGCCACAGCCAATGGTGGAAGCTGATCGTCCGGCAGGTGCATGCCGAAGCACTGGCTCTTGACTTCCCTGAACCTGCGCAGGTAGTCCTGCGGTGTCTCATTTGGCCTCTGGCGTACGTACATGATGTCCACCAGTTTCTTCTCCTTGGTGCCCGTGTAGAAGTGTGTATGGAACTTTTGTTCCAAGTCCGCCCAAGAGAGAATAGAGCCCGGCGGTAGTGACGTGAACCATGCGAATGCCGGTCCAGTGAGTGACGACGGGAAGTACCGAACCCTGAAGGCGTCTTCGGTATTGGCCTCCCCAAGCTGGAGCAGATAACGACTGACGTGCTCCACCGTGCTGGTGTCGTCTAAGCTGGAGAACTTGGACAGGTCCGTCGGCACTTTGACTCTGGGAGGTAGAGCCACACGGTGGAACCATTCGGGGAACGGAGACCTGTAAGCATAAGTGCCCTTAGGCTTTAGGCCGAAAGTGCACTGCATCATATCCGCCATCCTCTCTAGCTTGACATCAACATTAGAGTCGGCGGTTTTCTCGGCCATCGGCTTCCCATATCCTGGATGCGGGGCGCCCTCTATGTTGTGAGGCTCAAGCATCTCATGGTACCCGTTTCCGTAGTAGTCCTTTATGAGCCTATAGGTTTGCGGGGAGATCTTGCGTGTTGACTCTGGCGGCTGACCCTTAGTGCCGAACGTGAGCTGCCCCATGGTCGGCAACTGGCCTTCTGGCGTGTGCTTCTCTTGAATGGTCATCCCGCTTGATTGAGCCTTAGGCGGGGTCTCCTCACCGGCAGCTCCTGCCCCCTTGAGGTGATTCGGCAGATTGAAAAGATGTGGTCCTGCTATAGGGCCAAACTCGGCCTCCGTAAGTTCATCGGCCTTGGGGCCGAATTGGGCGATCATGATGGTGCGGAAACTGTTGAGAAACGCCCCATGCATGCGACCGATGGCACCAGAGACAGCTTCGTTGATCATATGAGACATTTTCAACACTGCCTCCGCTTCCCCGGGATCATTCGGATTGAGCTGGACGGGTTTCGGCAGATCGTGCAGACGGCGAACCTTTCCGCTTTTGTTCTTGGAAAAGGCTTCTAGGCACTTGGCCTGGAATTCGGCACAAGCATTATCCACCTGCTCTCTGTACTCGTCGGGTAGTTCAGTGAGCTGCACCTGCACGAACCCCGCCTTGTTGCTGGCCTCGGCTTCAGTGACTTCGACCATTGCTGCGGGAAAAAGGTGTCCCACCGGGCGTGCCAAAAAGTGTGTTGACACCAAAAGTGACGCACTGTGCCAATCACACAGCAAGCCGGAGAAGCTGGCTTCAAATGTGGCCCAGGTGCTCAGAAGTCCGGTGCGTGCCAGTCAGTTTGCCCTGCAACTAACAAGGGAGATAAACTGTTAAATACAAAGCTGGAACATGTCGGGTATGACCAGACAGTTCCAAAATATACGGCCCTGAAGCCACTTACGACGACATATAGCTATGAAAGCTATCTGTCAACAGGTTTAAAGATTATTCGACAATATGAATAGAGTTACGTGAATAACAGGTTGCCGAACACGTTTGCATGAGAATCGTACTTGCATGATGTATTAAATATAAGTTAAAACTTAACCAATCTCGATTGTACAACCGAGTTGGGATCCATGGGGATTGAACATACAAGCTAAGCATGACTAAGCTAATCTAAAGCCTTCGCCTGCCTAACGACACCTAGCCTTGTCATAGATCAAGCACACTTAACATGCATGAACCCTCACCACGTGGCAATCCAGATACGATCCAATCGGCTATTACGAACAATAGATCTACTGCATAAAAGACTTTTCAATAATAAACGCGAAAGAACAGAGCAGATCTATAAAGATGAAGCTGAACCAAACGGTATCTAGATTGGGCAAAAGTGTTATGATGAAATAAACATAACAAAACACATAACACAAGGTAACTTAATGAATCTATCAGATTGCCAAATCTAACAGAGCCGATAACTATTTTTACTCATGACTCAATCCGCCGCACGATACAAGGCATAAGCAAAAACCTCCCGTCATAAGCTTAGATCCGCCGCACGATACTAGGCTTAACGTACGAGACTACTTGCACCATATCTAAATCCGCCGCACGATACTAGACATGATAACAAGGTTGCCGGAACTTACGGAGGTCGACGGATCGATGGCCCCTCTCGAAGAACACGACGACACGACTTGGACTCGAAGACGGCACAAGGCCGGGTTGGTTGTATTGATTGTGAATGTTTTTACAATAGTCTCAGGGTTTATATTTATACCCTAGTGTTCTCTGAGTCCTAGAAGGATACGATTACAATGACAAAATTAGGAAACTATCAAAAACATGATGCCTTTTGCTCCAAGCTTCCTTTAATAACCGGCATGCACTAAAATGACGAGATCCCCATCGCTAAATCTTCTTGACATGCCGTATTTGTCATCTTCTAACGCAAACCGACTTGGCTTGAGGTAGCCGACCGCAGCGTCAGGTTGCCGAATCTGCTTGCCGTTGACTAGTTGCTTTCACAGCCTTGCCGAATACATTGAGTTAGCCGACCGCGTTCGCTATCTGCCGAATCCCTTAGGTGGCGACTTCTTCCGAATCTGCGTCGTGTTGGCCCACTTGTCATAGTGCGCAAATTCTGTGTTAACAGTTTCCTAACCTTCAGATATAAGCTCGACCCTCGGGGTTCGTTGTGTGTCTTGCAGGTAAAGGCGCGCTAAGAACACAAAAAGTGACCCTCGAGCGTTCCGAAGGCTCCTTCGCTTAAGACGTCAAGCTCCGCGAATGGCGAACGGATGCGAACATCGCGACTGGCGGAGCCGAGGGTTTGGCCTCGCTTTTCCCGCGAAGGCGAGCAGGACCAGATGGCGGTGGGCAGGGGGAAGGCGAACTAGGGTTTCCACTCTAGTTGTGTTTGTACGGTTCTACCCTTTCCCTGTTCGGTGTCGGGGAATCTTTTCTGTACCCTTTTGTAATTTGACCGGTGTCCCTTGGTATTCCCTATAAATACCAAGGGATGAACAATGTAAAAGCAGGATTTTTTTGGGAGATAGAAAAACACTCCAACCAACTTATTTTCCTGTACCTTCGCTTGCACCTTCGCTTGCGTGCTCCTTTGTCTGTTTCTTCGCTTGCGTTCGATAGTTTTTCACCCTCGCTCTGAACCCCTGCTCCGCAGCGGGGGTGAGGCAGGTGTGATCCCAACAGTTTGGCGCTGACCATGGGGGAACGAAGTTCGTATTGGCAGGAAACAGAAGAACATCATCAACCAGAGACCCTCGCGTGACCAGAGAGGCCACGGCGACGGTCCAGCCTGTAGAAGAAAATGTAGAACCCTCGGAAACAGAAGAAGTTGCTCCAGGGACAGAGATCCCGGGCCCTCACACTCGGCTGGTATCACAGCCACACCCGCACACCTCCGGAGGAGATGGGGAAGGAGACAAGGAGGAGTTGGGCCTCGAGGCTTTAGAGAGACTTCAAGCTGAGTTGCGGGAGAAGAAGAGACGTCTGGACCAGCTGGAAAGGCACAACCGGTTGCGCCTTATCAGGCAAAAGGCGGATGAAGCAAGAGAGCAGCTTCGCCGAATGGAGGAGTCCCTCGCAGCAGCTGAGGCCGAAGCCGAGGACTGGAATGACAGGCAAATGCCGCCGCTTCGAGAGGAGAATGTTGGGCAGGGACAGGGCAACGCTTGTCAGCCACCACCACCCCCACCGCCACCAAATTTTCGCCAACTTTACCCAGAAGAGCAAGAGCCAAACCTTCGTATACAGCGAAGGGCCCAACAGCACCAGATGCCCTACGACCCAAGATCACCACTCTCCCAAATACTACAAATCCAACCCTTGCCACCATGCTACAATCCACAAAATCTGCCCCGTTATGACGGCCTCACTGACCCTTGCCAATTCATAATGAGCTATGAAGCGGTAGTCGCCGCAGCAGGAGGAGATGAATCAACAATGGCGAAGTCTTTCGTAATCATCCTTCGTGACATTGCGCAAACATGGTACAACAACCTTCGCCCCAGAACTGTGGATTCCTGGGCCAACCTCAGAGACAGACTCTGCACCAACTTCAAGGGCATCAGAGCAGCCCCATCAAACCCCATTGAGCTGTTCAACTGCAAACAAGAAGAGCGCGAACCGCTGCAAGACTACTGGCGAAGGTTCATCCAGATTAGAGCAAGAACTCTGGGGATATCCGACGAGGCCATGATCCTCGCTGCAGTCAGCGGCCTGCGTCCAGGCCCATGTTCCTCAAAGTTTGCCAGGAAACCAGCAAACACAATCGAAGAGCTTCATGATACAATGGAAAGATACTGTAGAGCGGACATAGACTTCAGGGCAAAGTCTGACGCTCGAAGGTCGCAGCAGAAACCGCAGCTGAGGCCTCAAGCGAGAGAAAAGTACCCTCGCCAAGAACAAAACAACATTGGTGCAATCAACAAGGCAGGTCCCTTTGAAGACCAAAGAAGGGGTGCTCAACCCTCGGGCAACCAAAATCCACAAGGATTCCCACCACCGCCGAACCAACGAAACCAACAAAAAGATCCCGCAAAAATATATTGCCATTTTTGTGATCCTGGCAAGGGGCACACCACCAAACAATGTGAGTGCTTCGCCAAGGGAAAAGAGTACCAGGAATCCAAAAGAGCTGCATCGGCAGAAAACCGAATCATCAATCACACCAGGAAACCAAACTTCAACCCACCAAATCCTCCATACCACTACACCCCCATAAACTACGGCCTACCTTCGCACCAACCCTTCTACACACATCACCCACACTACAACCAAGCCTCTTATCAGCCATCCACCATCTCCCAACGCCAAAACGTACCATATACCGTCACATACCCAACAACCCCTCAAACCCAAACCCAAACCAACCAACAAGTGAACAATACTCTACCCCCACCACCACCAATACCAGCGTTGCCAGCCCCCCAACCTGTCAAATCCGAAGCCCAAGCCCAAACAACAATCAACAACCCAACATCAACCTTCGGTGTTATACTTCCAACGAAGATCATGGTAACAAAAGGCAAAGGAAAGAGCATGCTAGAAGAGTGCACCACGTAGCCGTCGAAGGACCGCACAAATTTGGGCGATGGTCCCACATCCCAATAACCTTCGATTCCTCCGACATGAAGTTAAGGGATTACCCTCACACTGACGCTATGGTGATCGAAACCAATCTAGCAGGATGGACAGTCACCAAAATCCTGGTCGATACCGGAAGCTCCGCAGACATTCTGTTTGCCACAACCTTCGACAACATGAAACTTGACAGAAACCTATTGCAACCCGCTGGCAACCCTCTATACGGTTTCGGCGGTCAACAAGTAAGAGCTGTTGGGAAAATATCTTTGCCCATAACCTTCGGAGACCAGGTTGTAACACCCTGATTTAATTTTTCCCCAATTGAATAAAATAAATTAGAAATTAAATAGGTTGTCTATTTAATTAGAGGAGGAAAATAAAATTTGTTTATCATTTTCATGTTGCATTCATGCCATTGCATATTTTATTGTGTGGTAAATAATTTTATTTAACCCGTATAGGGCGAAACCGGATTTATCCTATTTCGAAAAACAAATAAAAAGATTTAGAAAATTTTATAAAGTCAAACTCAAGTTTTGTTTTCAAAATCTAGGGAGAATATTTTCAAAAACTTTCAAACAGTTTTGGATTTCAAATGGTTTTGAATTCAATTTCAAAAGCCTTTGAAAAGGTCTGAAAATGAAAAAAAACCAAAGCCCTGGGCCTCCCTTTTTCCCCTTTCTCCCCAACCCACTCGGCCCAGCCGAGCTCCCTCACCCAGCCGCAGCGGCCACCCGCTCTCTCTCCCGCGCCGGCCCGCCCTCCACCCACGCGCAGCGGCTGCGCCCCGTCCTTATCCTCTCTCTCAGCCACTGACGCCTGGGACCCGTCGGTCAGAGCCCTCCCTAACCTCCTCGCCCGCCCTACGCGCTCGCAGCTCACCCTCACCCCTCCTCTGATCGATCCGCAGAGACGCAGCCGCCACCCTTCTCTCCCTCGCCCTACAAGTATCTAACCACACCGACATCGAGCCGCCTCCGCAAAGTTTTTCCCCAAGCCCTCACACTGCCTCCAGAGCCTCCTAGGATCACCGCCACCGCGTGCCGCCATCGCCGAGCGACGCGTGCTCAACCTCCCGCCGCAGTGCCGCCACCACTCTCCCTCTGCCCTCCCTCGACTTCGCGAGGCTACGCCGCGCCCAGGAGACTCTTCTCGGGGCGAAACCGAGCCGGAGCACACCTCCCTCGACCACGCCGGAGCGACCAGACGCCGCCGCCGCAACCCCCACGCCGTTCGCCGACTCTGGACCGCGATCGGCAACAGGGAGCACGTCTACGGATCCGTTGTAAGGCCCTCGTCCGATCCCGCCTCTCTCCTAGGTCTCTACTGGTCCCTAGGCCCCTCCCCGAGAACTCCGGCGAGTCCTTTCATGGCGCCGCCGCGTAGAGCCCGGGCGCCGCCGTGCCCTTCCCCGCCGGCGGTAACCCCTGGCTCCCTTTTCGTTCCCAGCCGTCCAATCTTGATTCCGCGGCTGAGATTAGATCAAACCCCGAACCGGTATACACCGGGTGCGCCTGCGCCGTGGACACAGTTCACCCCGTCCACGTCAGCGGTCCACCGTACACGCGGCACGCCGGTCCAACCCCCGTACGCCATGTGGCACACGTCGGCACCACGCGGCGCACACGCCAGCCGACCGCCCCCGATCTAATCCTAGCCTCGGGCGAATCGGAAGAGGAAGGCCGAGGCTAACCGAGCGCTAGCCTCGGGCGAGTCGGAAGGAGGAAGGCCGAGGCTAATCGAGCGCTAGCCTCGGGCGAGTCGGAGGAGAACCCGCTAGCCTCGGCGCGAGGCGAATCGGCTGGCCTCGGGCGAGACGGAGAAGAGCCCGCTGGCCTCGGCACGAAGCGGAGAAAGAGGACGCTGTCACCTGGGGTCTGGTTATCTGTGGCCGTAGGCTATCGCCAGATCGACGGCCGAGAGCCGCCGGTACCCCTTCGCCGCTTGTTTTGCTAAAGAGCCCCTGAACTTCATAGATATCAACCCGCCGTCCACTCCTACTATGCGCTGAGTCTGCGTTTTCTTTTGATCTAGCCCCGTTTTTCTTTGAAAATGAGGCCCGGTCCAGAGTTCTTTTAAATTCAGTTTTTATTTATTTAAAATACGAAAATGAGTTTGATTTATTCACAGAATTGCCATCCAACTTCAAATGCTTATAACTTTTGCGTTTTAACTCCGATTCGACCCATTCAACTTGCGTTAGATTCATAATTTCGTTCTCTGCGCAGTAGATCTATTAGTTTACTGTTTCTGTAATATTTGTTGTACTGTTATTTATTTTGCTTGTATGTGCCATGTATGTTGCTTGGGCCAGAGAGTGCGGAGTACGAGGACGCTCCAGACCATCCTTGCGACCCAGTTGATTCGACCCAGTCCGAAGGCAAGTGTCCTTGAACATCTTGCACCTACTTTATTTTACTTTTGGTACTAGAGTAGTTAGATCTTGTAGATGCATGCTTGTCATTAATTTGAATCCCATGATATGGTTTACTAGTTATTGTTATATTATCCTTGTCGCCTGTTTTGGGTTGTTCGGGTAGAAGTCTTGCTTGGCCCTGCAGTCATGTTGGGATGGGATGATGGTCAAATATAATTAATCCTGAGTAATGAACTATGAAACGATGTGGGCATGGTAACTTTTGTAGAAACATGGTTTAGGTAAATCCGGCAGGATGGAACCGTATTGGTGGTTTTGTGCCGTGGGACTCGGCAGCTGCTTTTGGTTTTGGTTCGGGGCTCGTGCTAGACATATCCTGCCTGGATCCCTAGGACCCGGTTCTCGAAGCCTGTAACCCGGCTTAACAGCATAGCCATGAGATCTGGATGGGCTGGACCTGGCTAATTAATTAGTTTTCCTCTAAGTTATGCTACACGGGGTTTGTTTAGTGGCTCAAGAGGGGTCCCTTGGGGTCGTTGACTTATGGACAGGGGAGAAACCTTAGAGTACGTGTAACACAGACTTGGAGGGACTTTGTAAAGGCCTTGCAGTGCAACCTGCTATGCACCTTGGCAGTGTTTAGCGTGACGGGACCTGCACGACTCATGGGTAACGATGTGCAACCTCTGCAGAGTGTAAAACTGATATATCAGCCGTGCTCACGGTCACGAGCGGGCTTGGACTTCTTCGAGATTAGTTGGCTACTGGTTGGTTTTGGGTTCGGGTCATCTGATGGACTTCAGGTACGGTTGCCTGATGGACTTCAGGTGTTGGTTGCTCGGTGTGACTCCGAGTGTGGCTTGCTCGGTGCGACTCCGAGTGTTGTTACTTTACTACAGAGTCTGTCTATAACCTAGTAAATAGGTGCATAGGATTAATAGGATTAATAGGGTGTGTCGCTTTAGGCGCTTGAGTCAAACAAGTCAGCCTACCTTTGTTATTAGCCTCATAAGCATATATTTCCTACACTTGCGGAGTACATTTCGATGTACTCACCCTCCTCTTTGTCCCCCTGCTACCCCACCCAGACGCTGGCGATTACGGAGACGCTGGTGGCTACGTTCACGAGGAGCCGGAGTATCTAGAGGACGGTGGCTTCGACCCTGACGACCTGTACTAGGAAGGCGCTACCCCCGGTCGACCTTCCTGTGGAGATGGAGTCCAGACTTCCGCGACTACTTCAGAGTCTTCATTAGAGTCCGTTATCATGAGAGTCTGTACCTTTTTATTTCAGACCCGAGGGTCATTTATGTAATATTCGATATAATAATAAAGCATTGTTTTGATATTTACTATGATGTGGATATATGTATGAAAATTGATCCTGGCATACATATATTGTGCTCCAATTTTGTTCTTAAAATTGGGGTGTCACAGAGTGGTATCAGAGCCGTGTTGACCGTAGGACGCTACCCTAGTCAGTCGTCGAGTTTACAAAACTATTTTTAAAAGCCCCATCTCTTTTCTCACTTCTGTAGACCCTTTCCCTGCTGAAAATTCAAACTCAGTTTAAAAGTAGGTCCTCCAATAGTAGGTTGTCCACCATAAATGTTTGATCACGTAGCACGTTCTTTGGCATGTACTTGTGCATATGTAATGTTTTGGTTCTTTGTAATGATTGTTGGTGTGTTGCGACCATCAGGTTGCAGCGACATCATTTGTTAAAATGTTTTACTAATCGAATTAATTAACCAAACCAGGGTTGTTATATATCTATCTATCATATCTCACTCTTACTCCTGGAAAATGTAACAGATGGTTGACACCAGGAGCAGCGCGGGTAACGCTGGTCACGCTGGCGGGAGCGGGGCAGGTGGCAACCAGCCGCCTCATCCTCATCCACCTCCACCTCCGCCTCCGTACGACCCGCTCCAGATGGCCCAGGTGCAGAATGAGATGATGCAGAACATGGCCCAGATCATGCAGCACATGCAGCAGATGGCGCAGGCTGCTCAGGGTGCTCAGGGTGCAGGAGCTGCACAGCCACCCCGACCGGATGACACCCTCAGGAGCTTCATGACGACGCGCCCTCCAGTGTTCCACCACGCCATAGAGCCAATGGATGCAGATGATTGGCTCGAGACGATCACAGGCAAGTTGCAGCTTGCCCATGTCGGGGACCTTGATAAGGCCCTCTACGCCTCGCACCAGCTTCAGGGCCCGGCGAAGAACTGGTGGACTGCGTACACCACAGCTCATGCGGACGCCGACTCGATCACTTGGGAGGAGTTCCGCAGGGCATTCCGCGACCAGTACGTCCCTTTCGGCGAGATCAGGGTGAAGCGCCGCGAGTTCCAGGATCTCAGGCAGGGCGCGATGACAGTGCGTGAGTATCTCACGCGGTTCAGCCAGCTGTCCCGTTACGCCCCAGATGACGTGGACACGGATGATAAGAAGCAGGAGTGCTTCAGGCAAGATCTCTGTCATTCTTTCATATTAAATATATTCTTCATATACCCTTGTTCATTCCTTTCGTTACCTGATAAATAATAAAATTGTTATCTGCTTCAGGCATGGGCTTAACCCAGGACTCCGCTATGCCCTAGCTTCAAATGAGTATTCCTCATTTCAGAAGCTGGTTGACCGTGCCTTCGCAGTGGAGAAGGAACGGAGGGACCTCGATGCCGATCGCAAGAGGAAGATGACGTTCCAGGGACAGTCCTCCGGCAGCTCTACTCGTCCCCGCTACGCTCCACCTGCCTCAGCTTCTAGGCAGATTCCCCAGCAGCAGCAGTACCGCCCGCCCCAGTACAGGCATCCAGCTCCACAGTATCAGGCTCCACCTCAGCAGCAGCAGCAGCAGCAGCCACGCCAGGCTCAGGCACCTCGCCAGGGTCTTCCAGCTCCGCAGCAGCCCCGTCCAGCACAGGGGGCAGGCCAGGTTGGCCCGTGCTACAAGTGCAACCAGATGGGACACTTCGCCAACAAGTGTCCGTTGAGGCAGCCAGCTCCACCGCAGTCTCGTCCTGCAGGCCAGTCCCAGAGCTACACTCGTGGTCGTGTGAACCACGTGACGGCAGAGTCTGCCCAGACGGCACCAGATGTGGTGTTTGGTACGTTCCTTGTTGACTCTCACCCAGTTACAGTCTTGTTTGATTCTGGAGCATCTCATTCTTTCATATCAGCACCCTGCGCATCTAAATATAATATGAATAGAGTGTTGATGAAAAAGCATCTGCTAGTGAATTCTCCTGGAGGAGAACTGATATCGAGGCATGTGTGCCCGAATGTGAGCTTAACCATAAGGGGGGTAGTCTTTCCCACCTCTCTTATTGTTCTGGATTCCCAAGGTATTGATGTCATTCTGGGAATGGATTGGCTACGCAAGTACCAGGGAGTCATTGATTGCGCTCAGAGGCTCATCACAGTGAAGCATCCAGATGGCACGGGGATTGTGTATCAGGCACCGACGAAGATGGAGGAAGGAGCCAGAGCATATGAGGCTGTCGTGGTACCTGATATTCGAGTTGTCAAGGAGTTCCCTGATGTCTTCCAGAAAGTGCCAGGTATGCCACCTGATCGTGAGATTGAGTTCTCTATTGATTTAGTTCCTGGCACTGCACCTATATACAGGCGACCATATAGAATGGATGCCGAAAAGCTAGCCGAGCTGAAGACGCAGATCCAAGAGCAGTTAGAGAAGGGGCATATTCGTCCTAGTACATCCCCATGGGGAGCCCCTGTGATCTTTGTTCCAAAGAAGGATGGAGGCCTACGTATGTGCGTTGATTACCGCGCATTGAATGAAGCTACCATCAAGAACAAGTACCCGATTCCTCGCATTGATGATCTGTTTGATCAGTTGAAGGGTGCTCATGTGTTCTCGAAGATTGACCTGCAAACAGGTTATAATCAGCTGAAGATTCGTGAAGCTGATATTCCGAAGACGGCATTCGTAACTCGATATGGGCTATATGAGTACACAGTGATGTCCTTCGGCTTGACTAATGCCCCAGCTTTCTTCATGTATCTGATGAACAAGGTCTTCATGGAGTTTCTAGATCTGTTCGTCGTGGTGTTCCTTGATGATATCCTGATATTCTCGAAGACTGAAGAAGAACATGAGAAGCATCTGAGATTAGTGTTGCAGAAGCTCAGAGAGCATCGGTTGTATGCAAAGCTGAGCAAATGCGAGTTCTGGTTGAAGAAGGTTGCATATTTGGGGCATATCATCTCAGAGGGTGGTGTATCAGTGGATCCAGGCAAGGTCCAAGATATATTGGACTGGAAGGTACCTGAGAGCGTTACTGAGATTCGGAGTTTCCTCGGTATGGCAGGATATTATCGTAGATTCATTGAGGGATTCTCCAAGATCGTGAAGCCGATGACGAGATTGACTGAGAAGGGTGCCAAGTTTGTGTGGTCCCCTGAATGCCAGACTGGTTTTGAGGAGCTGAAAGCGAGATTGACCTCTGCTCCTATTCTTGTCATGCCAGATGTCCAGAAGAACTTCACGGTGTATTGTGATGCTTCGCGACAGGGTCTGGGATGTGTGCTTATGCAGGAAGGTCGGGTGATTGCTTATGCCTCGAGACAGCTCAGGAAGCATGAGCTGAACTATCCTACACATGATCTGGAGTTGGCAGCAGTTGTTCATGCTCTGAAGATCTGGAGGCACTATCTGATGGGCAAGAAGACGGAGATATACACCGATCATAAGAGCTTGAAGTACATTTTCACCCAGCCAGATCTGAATCTTCGCCAACGGAGATGGCTCGAGTTGATCAAAGACTATGATCTGAGTATCAACTATCATCCGGGCAAGGCGAATGTTGTTGCAGATGCCTTGAGCAGAAAGGTCTACTGCAATGTGCTTGAGATCAAGGAGCAGCAGCCCGAGTTGCATGAGGAGTTTGAGAAGCTCAACTTGGGTATTCTTGGTCATACTGATGCAGTGGCCTTGGAGGTTGATTCGACCTTGGAGCGTGATATCCGGGCAGGACAGCTCACCGATGAGTATCTTCTGGAGATCAGACAGTCGATCAAGGAGGACAAAGCCCCAGGGTTCACAGAGGATGATCAGGGTGTCTTATGGTTCAGAGGCAGGATCTGTGTTCCAGATGTGAAGACTATCAAGGAGTTGATCTTGAGAGAAGCTCATGATTCAGCCTACTCTCTCCATCCAGGTAGTACCAAGATGTACCAGGATCTGAAGCAGTATTACTGGTGGTATGGGATGAAGAGAGATGTAGCAGAGTATGTGGCCTTGTGTGACACCTGTCAGAGGGTTAAGGCCCAACATCAGAGACCAGCTGGTTTGCTACAGCCTCTGCAGATTCCCGAGTGGAAATGGGAAGAGATCAGCATGGATTTCATCACTGGTTTGCCCAGGACCCAGTCGGGATATGATTCTATCTGGGTCATAGTTGATCGTTTGACCAAGGTGGCTCACTTCATTCCTGTCAAGGAAACATATAAGGGCGATAGACTTGCAGAGTTGTATATGTCCCGCATTGTATGCTTGCATGGAGTACCTAAGATCATAGTATCTGACAGAGGTACACAGTTCACATCTAGATTCTGGAAGCGGTTGCATGAGTCTATGGACACCCGCCTCAGTTTCAGTTCAGCTTATCATCCGCAGACCGATGGTCAGACAGAAAGGGTGAATCAGATTCTTGAGGACATGTTGAGAGCCAGTGCGCTTCAGAATAGCCAAAGTTGGGATAAGAGTCTTCCTTATGCAGAGTTCTCTTATAACAACAGCTATCAGGCCAGTCTCAAGATGTCACCCTTTGAAGCACTGTATGGCAGGAAGTGCAGAACACCTCTGTTCTGGAATCAGGTTGGAGAAAGGAAAGTCTTTGGCCCTGAATCTATAGAGGAAGTTGAAGAACAGGTCAGACAGATCCGAAGCAACCTGAAGACAGCTCAGTCTAGACAGAAGAGTTATGCAGATGTCAGACGACGTGAGCTGGAGTTCCAGATTGGGGACTATGTCTATCTGAAGGTGTCACCCTTCAGAGGTCTTCGGAGGTTTAATGTCAAAGGGAAGCTATCTCCGAGATTCATTGGCCCTTTCAAGGTGATTGACAAGAAAGGTGCAGTTGCTTATCAGCTGGAGTTGCCTGCACGGCTGGCAGGTATCCATAATGTGTTCCATGTTTCCCAGCTGAAGAGATGTCTCCGAGTTCCAGAGGAGCAGTTGCCACTTGAGGAGCTTGATCTACGGGATGATTTGACATTCTCCGAGCCGATCAAGATTCTGGACACGATGGAACGAGGCACTCGCAACAAGAGGATTAAAATCTGCAAGGTGCAATGGAAGCATTACTCCGAAGAGGAAGCCACATGGGAGAAGGAAGATGATCTTCGGGCAGATTTTCCTCACCTCTTCGCCGACTCTTCCTAATCTCGAGGACGAGATTCTTCTAAGGGGGGTAGGTTTGTAACACCCTGATTTAATTTTTCCCCAATTGAATAAAATAAATTAGAAATTAAATAGGTTGTCTATTTAATTAGAGGAGGAAAATAAAATTTGTTTATCATTTTCATGTTGCATTCATGCCATTGCATATTTTATTGTGTGGTAAATAATTTTATTTAACCCGTATAGGGCGAAACCGGATTTATCCTATTTCGAAAAACAAATAAAAAGATTTAGAAAATTTTATAAAGTCAAACTCAAGTTTTGTTTTCAAAATCTAGGGAGAATATTTTCAAAAACTTTCAAACAGTTTTGGATTTCAAATGGTTTTGAATTCAATTTCAAAAGCCTTTGAAAAGGTCTGAAAATGAAAAAAAAACCAAAGCCCTGGGCCTCCCTTTTTCCCCTTTCTCCCCAACCCACTCGGCCCAGCCGAGCTCCCTCACCCAGCCGCAGCGGCCACCCGCTCTCTCTCCCGCGCCGGCCCGCCCTCCACCCACGCGCAGCGGCTGCGCCCCGTCCTTATCCTCTCTCTCAGCCACTGACGCCTGGGACCCGTCGGTCAGAGCCCTCCCTAACCTCCTCGCCCGCCCTACGCGCTCGCAGCTCACCCTCACCCCTCCTCTGATCGATCCGCAGAGACGCAGCCGCCACCCTTCTCTCCCTCGCCCTACAAGTATCTAACCACACCGACATCGAGCCGCCTCCGCAAAGTTTTTCCCCAAGCCCTCACACTGCCTCCAGAGCCTCCTAGGATCACCGCCACCGCGTGCCGCCATCGCCGAGCGACGCGTGCTCAACCTCCCGCCGCAGTGCCGCCACCACTCTCCCTCTGCCCTCCCTCGACTTCGCGAGGCTACGCCGCGCCCAGGAGACTCTTCTCGGGGCGAAACCGAGCCGGAGCACACCTCCCTCGACCACGCCGGAGCGACCAGACGCCGCCGCCGCAACCCCCACGCCGTTCGCCGACTCTGGACCGCGATCGGCAACAGGGAGCACGTCTACGGATCCGTTGTAAGGCCCTCGTCCGATCCCGCCTCTCTCCTAGGTCTCTACTGGTCCCTAGGCCCCTCCCCGAGAACTCCGGCGAGTCCTTTCATGGCGCCGCCGCGTAGAGCCCGGGCGCCGCCGTGCCCTTCCCCGCCGGCGGTAACCCCTGGCTCCCTTTTCGTTCCCAGCCGTCCAATCTTGATTCCGCGGCTGAGATTAGATCAAACCCCGAACCGGTATACACCGGGTGCGCCTGCGCCGTGGACACAGTTCACCCCGTCCACGTCAGCGGTCCACCGTACACGCGGCACGCCGGTCCAACCCCCGTACGCCATGTGGCACACGTCGGCACCACGCGGCGCACACGCCAGCCGACCGCCCCCGATCTAATCCTAGCCTCGGGCGAATCGGAAGAGGAAGGCCGAGGCTAACCGAGCGCTAGCCTCGGGCGAGTCGGAAGGAGGAAGGCCGAGGCTAATCGAGCGCTAGCCTCGGGCGAGTCGGAGGAGAACCCGCTAGCCTCGGCGCGAGGCGAATCGGCTGGCCTCGGGCAAGACAGAGAAGAGCCCGCTGGCCTCGGCACGAAGCGGAGAAAGAGGACGCTGTCACCTGGGGTCTGGTTATCTGTGGCCGTAGGCTATCGCCAGATCGACGGCCGAGAGCCGCCGGTACCCCTTCGCCGCTTGTTTTGCTAAAGAGCCCCTGAACTTCATAGATATCAACCCGCCGTCCACTCCTACTATGCGCTGAGTCTGCGTTTTCTTTTGATCTAGCCCCGTTTTTCTTTGAAAATGAGGCCCGGTCCAGAGTTCTTTTAAATTCAGTTTTTATTTATTTAAAATACGAAAATGAGTTTGATTTATTCACAGAATTGCCATCCAACTTCAAATGCTTATAACTTTTGCGTTTTAACTCCGATTCGACCCATTCAACTTGCGTTAGATTCATAATTTCGTTCTCTGCGCAGTAGATCTATTAGTTTACTGTTTCTGTAATATTTGCTGTACTGTTATTTATTTTGCTTGTATGTGCCATGTATGTTGCTTGGGCCAGAGAGTGCGGAGTACGAGGACGCTCCAGACCATCCTTGCGACCCAGTTGATTCGACCCAGTCCGAAGGCAAGTGTCCTTGAACATCTTGCACCTACTTTATTTTACTTTTGGTACTAGAGTAGTTAGATCTTGTAGATGCATGCTTGTCATTAATTTGAATCCCATGATATGGTTTACTAGTTATTGTTATATTATCCTTGTCGCCTGTTTTGGGTTGTTCGGGTAGAAGTCTTGCTTGGCCCTGCAGTCATGTTGGGATGGGATGATGGTCAAATATAATTAATCCTGAGTAATGAACTATGAAACGATGTGGGCATGGTAACTTTTGTAGAAACATGGTTTAGGTAAATCCGGCAGGATGGAACCGTATTGGTGGTTTTGTGCCGTGGGACTCGGCAGCTGCTTTTGGTTTTGGTTCGGGGCTCGTGCTAGACATATCCTGCCTGGATCCCTAGGACCCGGTTCTCGAAGCCTGTAACCCGGCTTAACAGCACAGCCATGAAATCTGGATGGGCTGGACCTGGCTAATTAATTAGTTTTCCTCTAAGTTATGCTACACGGGGTTTGTTTAGTGGCTCAAGAGGGGTCCCTTGGGGTCGTTGACTTATGGACAGGGGAGAAACCTTAGAGTACGTGTAACACAGACTTGGAGGGACTTTGTAAAGGCCTTGCAGTGCAACCTGCTATGCACCTTGGCAGTGTTTAGCGTGACGGGACCTGCACGACTCATGGGTAACGATGTGCAACCTCTGCAGAGTGTAAAACTGATATATCAGCCGTGCTCACGGTCACGAGCGGGCTTGGACTTCTTCGAGATTAGTTGGCTACTGGTTGGTTTTGGGTTCGGGTCATCTGATGGACTTCAGGTACGGTTGCCTGATGGACTTCAGGTGTTGGTTGCTCGGTGTGACTCCGAGTGTGGCTTGCTCGGTGCGACTCCGAGTGTTGTTACTTTACTACAGAGTCTGTCTATAACCTAGTAAATAGGTGCATAGGATTAATAGGATTAATAGGGTGTGTCGCTTTAGGCGCTTGAGTCAAACAAGTCAGCCTACCTTTGTTATTAGCCTCATAAGCATATATTTCCTACACTTGCGGAGTACATTTCGATGTACTCACCCTCCTCTTTGTCCCCCTGCTACCCCACCCAGACGCTGGCGATTACGGAGACGCTGGTGGCTACGTTCACGAGGAGCCGGAGTATCTAGAGGACGGTGGCTTCGACCCTGACGACCTGTACTAGGAAGGCGCTACCCCCGGTCGACCTTCCTGTGGAGATGGAGTCCAGACTTCCGCGACTACTTCAGAGTCTTCATTAGAGTCCGTTATCATGAGAGTCTGTACCTTTTTATTTCAGACCCGAGGGTCATTTATGTAATATTCGATATAATAATAAAGCATTGTTTTGATATTTACTATGATGTGGATATATGTATGAAAATTGATCCTGGCATACATATATTGTGCTCCAATTTTGTTCTTAAAATTGGGGTGTCACACAGGTGAACTGCAGAACAGAGCACATAACCTTCGACATGGTTGACATGTTTTATCCTTACAATGCAATATTTGGCCGAGGGGTCACCAATGCATTCAACGCAGTCATCCATCCTGCATACCTTTGCATGAAGCTTCCTGCCCCAAAGGGAGTCGTTGCAGTATATGGAGATCAAGACATTGCAAGGGCAGTTGAGGGAACAGTAGCACCGGGGCAACGCAATGTCCACAATTTGTCAAAGCCTCGAACAACAAACCTCAACACCGAAGGCGAGGTATGCACCGACCGAGTGAAAGCATCACCCAAAGAAGAAACTAAATAGTTCCAACTCTTTGAGGGCAATTGCGAAAGAAAAGTGTTAATATCAGCCAACTTAGACCCCCAGTCAGAAAACAACCTTGTTTGTTTCCTCAAGGAAAACTCCGACACTTTCGCTTGGTCTGTAGAGGACCTAAAAGGGGTAAACAGAACTTTGATAGAGCACAGCCTAAACATCAAACCAGGCTATCGCCGAGTTAAGCAAAAGTTTCGCAAAATGTCAGAAGAAAGGAAAGAGGCAGCGAAGGTAGAGGTAAAAAGACTTTTGGACGGAGGTGTTATCCGCCCAGTCAAATACCCAACATGGCTCTCAAACGTGGTCCTAGTAAAAAAAGAACAAGAAATGGAGAATGTGTGTAGATTTCACGTGCCTGAACAAAGCCTGTCCGAAGGATGACTTTACCCTGCCAAACATAAGCACCTTGGTCGACAGAGCAGCTGGTTGCCAAATGCTTTCACTCCTCGACTGTTTCTCGGGGTATCACCAGATCTGGATGAATGAAGAAGATGAGGAAAAAACAAGCTTCATTACACCTTCGGGCACTTTTTGCTTTCGAAGAATGGCTGAAGGCTTGAGAAACGCAGGATCAACCTTCGCTCGCATGACATCTGAAGTGTTCAAGGATGAACAGGCTATCTCTGCCTACGTCGATGATTTGATCGTGCAAAGCGAGAAAAAAGAAAACCACGTATCAGACTTGGCGAGAGTATTCAACAAACTTCGGTCTGCCGGATTAAAGCTAAACCCCAAAAAATGTGTTTTCGGGGTAAGCGAAGGAAAATTGCTAGGTTGCATCGTCTCTGCAAGGAGAATTGAAGCCAACCCCGAGAAAATTGACGCCATCATCAATATGGAACCCCCGACAACCAAAAAAGCAGCTCAGCGTTTGTCAGGCCGCCTAGCAGCACTGAGCAGATTCATCTCCAGATCAGCTGAGCGGGGGTTACCTTTCTTTGAAACTTTGAGAAGCACAACCCCATTCAATTGGGGACCTCAGCAGCAGAAAGCCTTCGAGGATTTGAAAAACTACCTCACCAACTTGACTGTCTTAACCAACCCGAGCAAAGGGGACCTTCTACTGCTGTATGTCGCAGCCTCGCCTCACGCAGCCAGCGCAGTTCTGATGAAAGAGCTGCATGAAAACAACAAAACCAGACAGGCCCCGGTCTACTATGTGTCTGAAACCTTCGAGGGCCTCAAACGAAACTACTCAGAGCTCGAGAAGATAGCATACGTCGTGGTCATGGCCTCAAGGAAGCTAAAACACTATTTCCAGGCACACGAAATCCAAGTACCTTCAGCGTACCCCCTCGAGAACATTTTCAAGAACAATGAGGCAGTCGGCAGAATGGCGAAATGAGCAGTTGAGCTGAACAGCTACGCTATAACCTTCGTGGGAAGATCAGCGATCAAATCTCAGGCACTAGCAGATTTCATAGCTGAATGGACCCCAGACCCTCGCAGAGATGGAGCCCAACCAGATCCGTTTTGGACAGTGTATGTCGATGGAGCCTGGGGAGCAGCTGGAGCAGGAGCCTCGACCATCCTAGTCTCGCCATCCGGGTCGAAGCTAAGGTACGCAAAAAGACTCGACTTCAAGTGCACAAACAACTCCGCAGAATACGAAGCTGTGATACTAGCAATCTCAAGGCTTCGAGCATTATCAGTCCGAAGGGCAGTCATTATCACAGACTCCCAAGTCATCGCGGGACACATTGAGAAAAATTACAAAGCAAAAGATCCAGAGTTGCACAAATACTTCCAATATGTCCGAAGGTTAGAAACATTCTTCCTCGGCATAACAGTGAAAGCAATACCGAGGTCAGAAAACAACGAAGCAGATGGCCTAGCCAAAGCAGCAGGACAACAACTACAGCTGCCCCCTGACGTGTTTTACGAGGTAACAACTCAATCAGCATTCGATGCCTCTAAAAAGAATGCAAAGCTGATCAACGCAATCCAGAACGAAGACTGGAGAGCACCCATCATAGCCTATATCAACGGGCTACATGAACTCGAGTCCAAAGAAGAAGAAAACAGACTAAAGCAAAGAGCTCGAGGGTACAAAATAATGGACAACATTTTGTTCAAAGCCTCGGTGATCTCGCCATGGCTAAAATGTGTGTCACAAATTGAAGGAAAGGACATCCTCAAGCTTATTCATGAAGGTATTTGCGGTTCACACAACGGCCCGAGGGCACTAGTTGGAAAAGTTTTCCGTCAAGGCTTCTATTGGCCAACAGCATTACGAGACGCAGAAGATATTATCAAACACTGCGAGGGTTGCCAAGTAATGGCAAAAACACAAAACGCCTCAGGGGCTCCAACAACTCTGATATGCCCAACATGGCCCTTGCAAAGATGGGCAATGGACCTCGTCGGTCCATTACCAACAGCTCCAGGAAACCTTCGCTATGCAGTGGTAGCTGTGGAATACTTCACAAAGTGGATTGAAACTAGACCGCTGACTTTCATCACCTCCCTAGCAGTGAAAAAGTTTTTTTTGGCAGCAATTAGTTTGTCGATTTGGAGTTCCCAAAAACCTAACTATCGACAACGGCACTCAGTTTGACAGCGAGGTCTTCAAAGAATTCTGCGCACAAATCAGAACAGTCTTGTGCTTCGCCTCAGTCCGGCACCCTCAATCCAATGGCTTAGTTGAAAGAGCCAATGCAACAATTTTCCAAGCCATATCCAAAAAATTACAAGGTAGGCCCAAAGGAAAGTGGGCAGAAGAGCTAACCTCGGTCACCTGGTCCCATAACACCTCGGAATGCAGAGCCACCAAATTCACATTTTTAGGCTCCTATTTGGGGAGGAAGCTGTGTTACTAGAAGAATTGAAGCATGGCTCTCTCAGAACAACCCTCGAATCAGATGAACAGAATCAGCTGCTCGATAAAGACTTACTCGAAGAAACAAGATGCAACGCAGTGCTGTAACACCTCTGGTGATTAATATGTAATTAACCTGACATGTCATCATCTTTAGTCATTAATCATCCTTGCCATGCATTATGTTTGTCTAATGCTTGTTTTGCATTTACCTTTTTCTGGAGTGACTTGTAGTGATCTCTTTTTCAAAAACCCTAAAGGTCCAAATCTTCCTATAAGGGCAAAATGGTAATTTCATCTCTGTGTCTAGCTTTGTGTGAATCTTGTTCAGTTGAGTGCCCTGATGTTTTGTTGTGTTGATCGAAGTTCAAAATCAGAAATAGAATTTAAATCCCTTTTGATAAACCCTAAATTTCCAAACTCTAGTTTTACCCCTCTTTCTCTAATTCAAAAACTATTCAAAATTTGAGGTTGGTTTTTTTGCAAAGTTGTAGATCTTGTCAAAAGGAACAACTTTGGTGTTTACAGATTTTCATGTTTCAATACAAAATCAGAAGTAATTTCAAGTTCTTTCAAACTTCAATTTTGTCCCCTTTTCGGTTTTCAAAATTATCTCAAAAACTATTGAGTTTCAGAAAAAGTTCATATTGACAAAGTTGTAGATCTTCTTTTTCTGCACAACTTTGGTGTTTTGAGTTTTTGCTGCTCAGTTCAAATTTTGGGAGTTATTTTAAAAATTCAGTTAGAAGGGAGGATGATGTCTCTGCGCACGAGCTTTAAAGCAAGGGGGCCCCGGCCGACGGCGACGCAGCCTCAGCCTCGCCGAGCCCGGCTGACCCGCGTCCGTGTCGCCCGAGGCCGGCGCTAAGCGCTCGACCTCTCCGGTCCCCTACCTCCGCCCACGCCGAGTCAGCCTCGCCGAGCCCGGCTGACCCGCGTCCGTGTCGCCCGAGGCCTGCGCTAGCGCGCTCGACCTCCCCGAGCCCCTACCTACCGCCGCCTCGCCATCCCCTACCCTACCCTCCTCCTTCCCCTACGGCCGCGGACAGCGGGCAGCTGCCGGCCGCCGGCAAGCCGCCGCGCCGCACGCGAGCTCCCCGCCCACACCGAGCCGCCCTACCTTGCTCCCTACCTTCGTTGATGCCGCGCGAATGCTCCTCACCCCTCGCCCGGACCCCCCCTGGCGCCGCCCCGCGGCTATAAAAGCCGCTGAGCTCCCGCCATTGCCGCCACCACGGCAACCCGAGCCACCAGACCACCCCAGCGCCGCCGAGGCCGCCGTTGCCTTCGCCTTGAGCTGCTCCACCTTCCCGAGCAACCAATTTCACCCCTCCGTCCCTCCCTTCGCCGGCGCAGGCAGTTCTTCGCCAACTTCGGCGAACGGTCTCGCCTCGGTAAGAAGTGAAATTCGTCGCCGTGGGTTTTCCTCCCGCCCATCCGACCCCGGCTCTCTCTTCCTCACCTCGGTGCGCTCCTAACCGCACCCTCGGCGACCTCTTTTGGTGGACAGAGCCGCCGAACGCCGATCGCCGCCGAAGAGATCCGCCGCCACCGTCGAACTCCCTCCTCCGACCCTTGCACCGCCTCGTCGAGCCCTGCTTCCAACTCACGGTGAGCTCGCGAATCTCCCCCCCCCCTCGGCTTTCCCAGCGCGAGCCCCGAGCGGCCGGTCCGCCGTCCGCCTCGCCTGCGATTCGCCCGAGCCCTGCGGTCCGCCGCGCGATTCGCCCGAGCCCTGCGAAGAAGGAACACAGTGCTCTTTTTCCTTTTTGGAAGATGTGAATAGTGTTTAGTTTTCATCTTTTTGTGTGATTTTCTATATGGTTCCAAAAATTCTGAAAAATTCATGGTAGACTCTTTATACCTTGAAGTATTTTATAAAAATATAAAACTTGACTTTTCGGCAAGAATTTGAAAATGTAAAATCCCTCTTTTAATTAATAAATGGATGGTTTTGGGTTTTTAGAAAATCATTTATAACTCCAAGAATCATGAGATAAATTTTTGTGAGTTTCCTATGCCATGTTTAGTCTCTGGTGAAATTTTGAAGTCTTTTGGAACAGGTTGATTTTTGAGCATTTACTTTAATTGTAAATAGTGTCTTTTGTTAATTAATGACTGATTTTAATTGAGCACCTTAATGACCTCCAAAAATTATGAAATTTGTTTTGACATCTTTTTATACCATAATGAACTTATGAGATTAATTTGGTAATTTTTGGAGCAACTTCATAAAATGACCTTTTTAAATAATTAGAAAAAAAAGAAAATCAAGTAGGGTTCATGTTGTATGCCCTGTGATGTGACTTTTGGGATTGTTTGCTGTTCATAGACCCCCACACATTTGGTCTATGATGTTTGTGATGCCATGCATGATTTGTGTTTAGGTCGGATAAATGATGCTTAATAGGTTGATTAATTTTGCTTAGGGATAAAGATAAGTAACTTTATGTCCACCCTAAGAAGTTACTTACGCGATGGGAAGTGTACTCTAGAATCAGTAGGTTTTGTCCTGCGTTTTAGCAAGCCTATTGTTCATGTCAGCATCCTCATAAGCATACATCATTGCATCCGTATAGTGACCCAAGGAGAAGGCATCAAAGTCGAAGCAGCCGCTGACGAACCTACCCCTGAGGCGACCCCGAGCTCCGACACCTGCACTGCCGACCCCGAGCCTGTCCTCTTTGCTCTTCAAGGCAAGCCCCGGTGCATTTTAACCCTTCCTTGTTTTTATAAAAGGTTTACTTAAAATGTCTCTGAGTTAAACTACTGCATTAGGTTATAGGAGTTGTGTGATGACCTATTACCTGCACTGTTTACCTCCACCAGAAGATCCACCTGCCCTGTTTAAAAACTATTTGCAAATGCTTAGTGATGTTATACAATAGATTTGCAATAAAAATGCCAATTTCAAAAGTGTGATCACTTAAAGAATTTTTATGGGAATTTGGTTTTACTCCCCGGCCATTGGCTAGGTATCTGATCCGTACCTAGTCAATTGCGAGGAGAGGTTGTCCGAGCGTACGGTGTCGTCATGTTGTAGTCCGGGACTCAACAGTTGACACCGACCGGGACAGGGTTGAAAAACCGACAGAACCTGTACTCTTGGGTTTTTCAACCCTGTCCCGGTCGGTATCAACTGTTGAGTCCCGGACTACAACATGACGGCACCGTACGCTCGGACAACCTCTCCTCGCTGTTGACTAGGTACGGATCAGATACTTAGCCAACAGGCAGGGAGTAAAGCCAAATTCCCATCAAAATTCTTTAAGTGATCACACTTTTGAAATTGGCATTTTATTGCAAATCTATTGTATAGCATCGCTAAGTATTTTGCAAATAGTTTTTAAACAGGGTAGGTGGATTTTCTGGTGGAGGTAAACAATGCAGGTAATAGGTTATCACACAACTCCTATAACCTAATGCAGTAGTTTAACTCAAAAGCATTTTAAGAAAACTTTTGTAAAAGCGAGGTAGGGTTAAAATGCACCGGGGCTTGCCTTGAAGAGCAAAGAGGATAGGCTCGGGGTCGGCAGTGCAGGTGTCGGAGCTCGGGGTCGCCTCAGGGGTAGGTTCGTCAGCGGCTGCCTCAACTTTGACGTTCTCTCCTTCGGTCACTATACGTATGTAATGATGTATGCTTATGAGGATGCTGATATGAACAAAACAGCATAGGACAAAACCTACTGATTCTAGAGTACAACTTTCTATCGTGTAATTAACTTCTAGAACAGACACAAAGTTACTTATCTTGATCTCTAAGCAAAATTAATCAACCTATTAAGCATCATTTATCCGACCTAAACACAAAACAAGCATGACATCACAAACATCATAGACCAAAAGGGTGGGGGTCTATGAACAGCAAACAATCCCAAAAGTCACTCACAGGGCATACAACATGAATCCTAATTGTTTTTTTTCTATTTTTCCTAATTATTTAAAAAGGTCATTTTATGCAGTTGCTCCAAAATTTACCCAATTAATCTCATAGGTTCATTATGGTATAAATAGATGTCAAAACAAATTTCATAAATTTTGGAGATCATTAAGGTGCTTAACAAAAATCAAACATTTAATTAACAAAAGGCACTATTTAACAATTTAAATAAATACCCAAAAATCAACTTGCTCCAAAAGGCCTCAAAATTTCACCAGAGACTAAACATGACATGACTAGCACATAAAAATTTATCTCATGATTTTTGGAGCTACACATGATTTTCTAAAAATCTAAAACCATTCATTTCTTAATTAAAAGGGAGATTTTTTATTTTCAAATTTTTGCACAAAGTCCAAGTTTCATATTTTTCTAAAATACTACATGGTATAAAGAGTCTACCATCAAATTTTCAGAATTTTTGGAGCAACACAGAAAATCACACAAAAAGAAGAAAAATGAACACTATTCACAACTTCCTAAAAAGGAAAAGAGCGCTGTGCTCCTTCCTCGCAAGGCTCGGGCGAAACGGGCTCGGGCGAGACAGAAATGATCGCTTCGTCCGAGGCCTGACTAGGAGGCTCGGGCGAGACGGAAAACGATCGCTTCGTCCGAGGCCTGGCTTGGAGGCTCGGGCGAGACGGAAGGCTCGGGCGAATCGCAGGCGAGCGCACGGCGGACGGCCTCGGGGCTCGCGCTGGGAAAGCCGAGGTGGAGAAAGATTCGCGGCTCACCGTGAGTCGGGAGGGAGGCTCGGCGAGGCGGTGCAGGGTCGGAGGAGGGAGCTCGACGTTGGCGGTGCTTCGGCGGAGCTCTCTCGGCGGCGAGCGGCGTGCTGGCGGGTCTGTCCACCAAAAGAGGTCGCCGAGGTGCGGTTAGGAGCGCACGGAGGTGAGGAAGAAAGGGCAGGGGTCGGGGAAGAGAGAAGCACTCACGGCGGCGAATTTCTCGCTCAGCCGAAACACGGCCGTTCGCCGGGTTGGAGAAGAACCGCTCGCGCCGCAAAGGAGGGGGTGGACGTGGAGTGAAATTGGTTGCTCCGGAAGGGGAAGCTCAAGGCGATGGCAGCGGCGGGCTCGGCTGGTGCTGGGGTGGTCTGGTGACTCGGGGCGCCGTGGTGGCGGCAATGGCGGAACTCGGCGTCTTATAGCCGCGGCGGAGCTGGGGAGGGGTCCGGGCGAGGGGTGAGAGCGCTCGCGCGACATTAAAGGAGGTAGGGAACATGGTAGGGCGGCTCGGTGCGGCGGGGCGGCTTGCCGGCGGCCGGCAGCCCCGCTGTCCGCGGCCGTAGGGAAGAGGGAGGGGTAGGGAACGGCGAAGGCAGGCGTAGGTAGGGGCCGAGAGGAAAAACGAGCGCCAGCGCTTGGCCGCGCGCGGCACGGGCGCGGGTCAGCCAGGCTCGGCATGGGCGGCGAGGCTCGCGCGCGGCGCGGCGGCCTTGCCGTTGGCCGGGGGCCCCTGGCTTTAAAGCTCGTGCACAGTGACGACATTTAAGCAAAACTTCCCCTTTCTGAAATCTTGAAATTACTCCCAAAACTTGAACTACACAAAGAAACTCAAACACCAAAGTTACTTAAAATTTTGAGATCTACAACTTTGCCATATAAACTTTTTTCTGAAACTCAAAAGTTTTTTGAATAATTTTGAAAACCGAAAAGGGACAAAATTGAAGTTTGAAGAAATTTGAAATTACTTCTGATTTTGTATTGAAACTTGAAAATCTGCAAATACCAAAGTTGTTCCTTTTGACAAAATCTACAACTTTGCTAAAAGGACCAACCTCAAATTTGAATAGTTTTTAAAATTAATAAAAGAGGGTAAAAACCAGGGTTGGAAATCAGGGTTTCTCAAAAGGAATTTAAATTCTATTTCTGATTTTTAACTTTGATCAACAACAAAACATCAAGACACTCAACTGAACAAGATTTACACAAAGCTAGACACAGAGATGAAATTACCATTTTGCCCTTAAAGGAAGATTTGGCCTTTAGGGTTTTTGAAAAAGAGATCACTACACAAGTCACCTCAGAAAAAGGTAAATGCAAAACAAGCATTAGGCAAACATAAATGCATGGCAAGAAAGATTAATGACTAAAGATGATGACATGTCAGGTTAATTACATATTAATCACCATAGGTGTTACAGATTAGGACCGTTACACCACAAGTGCTCAACCTTCGCAAATATCAGGAAGAAACAAAAAAATGGAGAGACAAAAAGGTGAGAATCAAAGAACTGAAGAAGGGTGACCTCGTCATTCGGAAGCAAAATGCCAACATGGCGGGAAAATTCCAACCAAAATGGACGGGACCATACCTGATCATAGAATGCAATCATCCAGGGTCTTTCCATCTCTCCGACAGCGAAGGAAACCGCCTACCTCACACCTTGAATATTGACAACCTTCGCAAATTCTACCCATAGCGGAGCCTAGGCGAGCTCCCGCAACATGTAATTTACCTTTATTCTCTCTTTATTCAGCACCATACTTGTAACAAAAACAAAGGACGTGCACTCTTTTTCCTTACGAAGGGGCGTAAGGTTTTTTAACGAGGCAGTTTCCAAGTCCTTAATAAAGGCATCAACCCCCGAAAAAACAAAACTCTAAAGTCTGTTTCAGTTTCCCAAAAAAACATCGATACAAGCAGCTCTTATCCAAGAGCACTTCTAATTGATAACAACCCTTGAAGATTGCTTCAAAAAAATTAAATTTTCAAAACAAACCTGTGAAAAGCAAACTTCACCTCCACCTAAGATAAGGGGAGGCGCGAAGTCCAAAAAAGTCGAGCACCCTCGCAAAAAATGCCAGGGGCTCGTAAAGCAAACTTCACCTCCACCTAAGATAAGGGGAGGCGCGAAGTCCAAAAAAGTCGAGCACCCTCGCAAAAAATGCCAGGGGCTCGCAAAGCAAACTTCACCTCCACCTAAGATAAGGGGAGGCGCGAAGTCCAAAAAGTCGAGCACCCTCGCAAAAAGCGCCAGGGGCTCGCAAAGCAAACTTCACCTCCACCTAAGATAAGGGGGAGGCGCGAAGTCCAAAAAAGTCGAGCACCCTCGAAAAAAACGTCTGGGGCTCGCAAAGCAAACTTCACCTCCACCTAAGAAAAGGGGAGGCGCGAAGTCCAAAAAAGTCGAGCACCCTCACACAAAACGCCAGGGGCTCGCAAAGCAAGCTTCACCTCCACCTAAGACAAGAGGAATCGTGAAGTATAAAAAATCGAACAACCTCACAAAACAGAAAGCATTAAGCGAGCCTCGCTAAAAGAAAAGAGGGCGCCGCTGTTTTTCCTAATCAGCTTACAAAAGCGATAAGCGAGCCTCGCTAAAAGAAAAGGGGGCGCCGCTGTTTTTCCTAATCAGCTTACAAAAGGTCGAAGCCCTCGCTAAAAGAAAAGGGGGCGCCACTATTTTTTCTAATCAGCTTACAAAAGCGATAAGCGAGCCTCGCTAAAAGAAAAGGGGGTGCCACTGTTTTCCTAATCAGCTTACAAAAGCGATAAGCGAGCCTCGCTAAAAGAAAAGGGGGCGCCGCTGTTTTTCCTAATCAGCTTACAAAAGCGTTAAGCGAGCCTCGCTAAAAGAAAAGGGGGCGCCGCTTTTTTTCCTAATCAGCTTACAAAAGCGTTAAGCGAGCCTCGCTAAAAGAAAAGGGGGCGCCGCTGTTTTTCCTAATCAACTTACAAAAGCGATAAGCGAGCCTCGCTAAAAGAAAAAGGGGCATCGCTATTTTAGTAAACACCTCTCTTAAACGAAAAGCGAGCCTCGAGGGTCAAATATCTTTTTACTCAAACTGCAAAAAATAAATAGAATCTGCACGAAACAACCTTACAAATTGTTTGCTTCTGTACAAAGCAACTACAGTGTGATACACAATCAATATAAAACAAAAAATTACAAGGAACCATCTCCATCCTCAATCAACATTAAATCATCCAAACCCTCGCTACACTCCTCAAATCCTATTTCCACCGGAACTATGGGTCCCCACAACAAAGGAGTCGCAGGAACAATTGACAGTTCCCCAGGCAAAACCCTCGCCCTATACATATATCTCCGATTTGTATCACCAACCTGCGAAGGCTCCTCTTTCGGAACCACAAGTGAACCGTCTCGACCTAGATCAAGGTCGCTTCGCCCAAACAAGTAGTCTATAGCCGTTTTTTCATCGATGTCATCTTCAACAACTGGCAGCGAAGAAGAAGAAGAACCAAACAAAAAACGCACAACTTGCCAATCCGTATAGTCCGCGTTACGCCAAAATTGGCTTGATCGACTATTCTTCAAATCGTATCTTCGCACCTTCGACCACCAAAAATGTTCGAAAGGCAGCGAAAGGTGTTTAAGCCTAGCTCAAGTCCACGATTCACCGGTTATAAAAATATCTTGATTATTTATCATCAGTGGCGTCACATCAAATACTTCTAGCACGGTTCCATCAGGAACCTGCATTTTCACAGCATTAAACAAAAGTATCTCAGTGTCATCGAGTCATTCCCACCACCCAACATATTACAAAATGACCCTCTCTTTCGAGCTATACTAAGTTTTCACACCTGCTCGGCTCTCCCATGCTCATCCGCCCTGGCTTTGCCCGCCACAGCTTCCAAACCCTCACCAGTAGCAGCATCCAAACTCTCAGCAAGCGCTTCGACCGTCACCGCCTTTTCCACGTTAGCCTCTCCAGTCATCGGAGCATCCTCAGCCGAAGGTACCGTCTCTGCTGGTGGAACCTCCGCAGGACTGGGCAAAGGAGCAGACTTGGAGCATCCCGCAACGTCTTCAGTCGCACTCAGCGAAGGCAGCGCATATTTCCGAGCCTACAAAAAAGACCACATAATAAAACCCCAACTTTTTCATCCATGAACAGAAACAAGAAACGGACACCTCAAACAGTTGATACCTGACGAGTAGCTTCGGCCGCCTCTTCGAAAGAGAGGGCGCGTCCACCACCGTTAATCCAAAACCTACGGAGCAAGCGCATCGCGCAGTTTTGAACCTCCGCATCATCAATCTTCAATTTACGCACCTCATCAACTGTCGGGAAAGCATGGTTCGACTTCCTAATCTTCCGTAGGTGTTCGCAATCAGCTTGGCGAAGGGTGCCGGCCATGGCCAAGGCTCCGGCGTAGCAACCAAAGTCGGCTGCGTTTTCAACCAATGAGCTGAAAACATCAAGCTCATTTGTAAACCAACCCTCGAACGCCTCAACATTAGCAGCAGGCAACGATTCCCCTACAGAGCCGCCAGCTTCAGTCAAGCAAGAATCAATTTTATTTTTAATCTTCCCCATACTCTTCTGCCACGCCTCGGACCGCGAAGCCACCTCAGAGGACAGTTCATCTATGCGACTGTTCGCAGCTAACAAATCCTTGTCTTTCTGGCGGCAAGCCGCCAGGAGTTCAACATTACTATTCGCAACCTCCTGTGCCTCCTCTCAGGATTTCTTAACTTTTTCCAAAGCAGCTTTAAGCTCAATTTCCTTACTCTCTAAGCTTCGGCGAAGGTCCTTGTTATCCTTCTCAACTTCAACCAACCGGTCTTTCAAATAGTGAAGATTATAACCCGCCCTCCGGCGCGCCGAGCGGTTCAGGAGCATCAACTCAGCCACCTTGACATTGATGTCATCATGAAGGTTGTTCAAGGGCTCGTTGGCCAGTCGAAGCTCCGCTTCGGGCACACAAATGCGACCGAACACCTGACCGAGAAAACGCCTTTCCTCCGGAGCACACTGCAAGTGGCACTCTCGAAGGTCCAGACTCGTGAAAAGCTCGGTCGCCGGATCACATACTCCAATCTTCTTAGCAAAGTAAGGAAGGCTTGATCGGCTAGCCTCGCCGTACGGCCTCTTTCCAGGGGTCCATTCAGATTCAAGATCACCAGCAAACTCGAACCCGTCGACCTAGACATGCGACCCAGCAAACTCGGGAATCGACCCTCGCGGAGGACTCTCAGGCTCGAAGTCCCGAATAATATCATCGATACTTCGAGCAGCCGCAGCGTCAGCACTAGACGAGGCAATCCCTTTCCTGCGATCATCCTCGATGGACACATCTTCATCAGAGTCATATTCGCCACTGGAGGTGTCGCTAACCTCATCAGATGAGTCATCTTCAGTGTCCGCCTCCTTTTCAACTTCTTTCTCCCCCTCTTTCTCGTCATCATCAGAGACATCTTCATCGTCCGAAACCTGGATCAGGGCACCAATCCCCCCGACGCAGGGTACCCGCCCTCCAACCTTCGCAAGGCCTCGGTCACTCCCTAACGAAACAATGGCCGAGGAGGACGAAGTACCAGTAGCGCCTGAACCAACAACAACCTTCGTCGCAAGAGTTTTCCTTCGGCCACCGGCGCCACCACGGCCTCGACCACGACCCCTATTCGGCCGCGATGCAACACCTTTCTCCTCAGTAGTAGCACGCTTCCTCTTCTTCGGCGCATCATCGCTCGAAGGTGCGGGCCAGTCCTCATACTGGATCCCAAGAATGTCGAAAAGCCTATTAACTCGACCTTCGCTACCCACCGAGCTGTGGATAGCCTTAACCTGCAATGTGGATAGCTTCCCAACAAGGTCCTCTGCCCTCTGCTGAACACGCTTGTAGATAGCTTCGACTCCATCTACACGCCTAGGAAATTTCCTAAGAACATTCTCCCAAACTTTGTTCAACTCCAACTTAGGTTTCTTTAAACCTTTACCCTCGTACCTGGGGTCATCCTCAACTGCAAACCATACTTGTCTCTGACTTAGGGGCCACACTTTAGCGCAGCAGTACTCCTCGACCAAGTCGCGAGCACACTGAGATCGCGCAACAACCCTCAGACAATCAACAGCGGCATGCGCCTCGACACTCATCTTGGCTTCCGCGCTCACATCACCGAGTAGCGGAAGCTCGCCGCAAAGCTCGGCGCTACCACCAAGCTTGTAGTAGAACAAGAACTCTTGCCACCCACTGGTCCATTTCTTCTTCTGGGCCTACACAGGCAACTCTGATTCGGCGCGATGGCAAAAGGTGTACACCGCGAACTGACCCAGACTGGCGTTACCTTCGCGATCCGAAATCTTGCGAGGCTGCATGTGTACGCGGTGGGTTCGAACAAGACCCTCGACATGAGGGACAACGCCCTGTGAGCGGCATGCCCAAACGTACACCGAAAGCTTCGTAAAGCATGATGGTGTGAGTTGATGAAACTTCAAATTAAACCTTTGTAGAACAGAAGTCACAAATGAATCAACTGGGAAGCACAAACCAGCTGAAAAGAACTCCTCAAAAACAACAACCTCATCAGCATCAGGCTTCGGCACAGTCTCCCCAGCACTGGTCCTCGCCTTCCCATCCTCGATCCAACCCCGCTTGACATAAGCTGCCAAATCCAAAGCGCAAACCCGGCTGAGTCCGAACTCAAAGGTCACTCCTTCATCCGTAGCAGAGGGGGAAGCAACACGAGCGGTTTGCTTGGACCTAGCCATATCTCAAACTAAAACCCTCGCAGAACACAATACGCACAACCTTCGTAACTGGAGAAAAACAAACCCTCGCAAAAAGCAAAACGCAGCAACAGGATGGTTAGAGCAAAAGGATGACACAAGTTCAAACCCCCCACCTACCCCACACATTTATAGGGGCGCGGAGACGAGCCACACCACCCGGCAAAACTAGCACGACAACCGAGATCCACGGCGCAAAAACAAGACGGACCTCAACAGTGTAAACAGAAACACAACGGCCCGACCCAAAGCAGCCGTGGGCGCCGCTGCCAAGGGTCTCGTTACGTTTCCCATCAAAGAGCGCTGCTTGGGGCCAAATACTGTTCTTTAGATCCAAGGCAACGAGGGGCTACTATTGGGGGAAGGGACCCTCGGCAGTGGCGCCACGCAGGCTGGCTCGAAAAATGACCTTCGCGCGACCCGCGCTCCCCCACGAACTCTCTTCTCTCCGTCTCCGTTTGTTGGACCCTTCAGATCGGTTTCCTAACCTTCGGATATAAGCTCGACCCTCGGGGTTCGTTCTTGGGGTTCGTTGTGTGTCTTGCAGGTAAAGGCGCGCTGAGGATACAGAAAGTGACCCTCGAGCGTTCCGAAGGCTCCTTCGCTTAAGACGTCAAGCTCCACGAATGGCGAACGGATGCGAACCTCGCGACTGGCGGAGCCGAGGGTTTGGCCTCGCTTTTCCCGCGAAGGCGAGCAGGACCAGATGGCGGCGGGCAGGGGGAAGGCAAACTAGGGTTTCCACTCTAGTTGTATTTGTACGGTTCTACCCTTTCCCTGTTCGGTGCCGGGGAATCTTTTCTGTACCCTTTTGTAATTTGACCGGTGTCCCTTGGTATTCCCTATAAATACCAAGGGATGAACAATGTAAAAATAAGTTTTTTTTTGGGAGATAGAAAAACACTCCAATCAACTTATTTTCCTGTACCTTCGCTTGCGTGCTCCTTTGTCTGTTTCTTCGCTTGCGTTCGACAGTTGTTCACCCTCGCTCCGAACCCCTGCTCCGCAGCGGGGGTGAGACAGGTGTGATCCCAACAATATATATATATATATACTTTTATAAAAGTATTTTTCAAGACAAATCTATTCATATAATTTTTATATTTGCAAATTTAAAAATTTAATAGTTATTGATGATTTATATTCCCAATGTTTAATTTAAATCTTGTCTAAAACGATAACTAATATATGTATGGAGGGAGTATTTGTTTCATTCAGCCTTGATAATAGCTGTTACATATTGACAATGAAGGATCCAAATTGACTTTAGCCTATCATATATCCATACATGGTCCTGGACTAAAACTTTAGAATTAGGACCATTCTAACCCATGGTGTCTATTGCTAGTTTCTGTAGCAGAAACTCCCCAATGGATAATCTCCATACAAGTTTTTTAAGAAAAAAATTAACGACTACTAGTTGTGTATAGTATCATCAATATAAAGCAAAATAGAACTGTGGAGATATTATCTCTGTAAACCCTATGAATCTATTTAGGTCCTTTGTCAAGGACAACCCAATCCGAAGGCGAATCTATTTAGGTCCTTCGTCAAGGACAACCCAATCCGAAGGCTCTGTGACACACGACCAGGCTGTCGTGTTCGTCAGAGATTCTCACGAAGTCTTGCCCGTCAAGAAAGATCTTAGAGTTAGATCCGGATTCCTTGCCTTAAGGAACCGTTTGTAATCTGTTACAAACTGTAACCCTGCTCCTCTACTATATAAGGCGAGCAGGGACCTTCTCTCATGTCACCTTGATCTCATCCGAGATAATCTGATCACCAGACCTCGTAATATAAACCAGTCACCAAAACACAGGACGTAGAGTATTAGGGCGACTTGCCGGCCCGAATCTGTCTAAATTGTCGTCTTTCCTTCTTGTGTTTACGCTTGAGCAGTCATCTCCACACCTCGTCAATTTAATCTACTACTTTGGACATACCCCTCGGTAGACTATCACCGATATTTCGTCAACGAGAACAGACTTGCTTTTTGACTGTTCCTGTTGCCATTTGGCATTTGGCGCCGCTCGTATATCAATATATTAATCTTGTTCGTTTGAATTTATTAGTCTTATCTCTGTTTATTTTATATTATAGAATACTATTGAAATAACCGAAATCAACCATGAATAAGTTTAGACAAACAAAACCAATATATACTATTGATCTAAAGTCACACGGAATACATAAAATCAATATCTAACATTAAAGAATAAAAACTTCATTCTTTCATCACTTGCTTTCTCTACCGTCCCTCAATCCAAGGATCCTCGCTTGAACCATTTCGTTGAGTTTGAAGCTAGAAAATATTTGTTATATCGACACTATATTACACAGGTAAGTATGTGTAGGGGTGTGTGTGCGGGCATATGGCTCGCGTTCTAAGAGCATGTTGGGTTGCTGGGACTAAAGTTTAGTCTATATTACATTAGATATTGTAACCCTAATTTAGTCTATTAAAAATAGACTAATTACAAAACTATTTTATCAACGAAAAACAAAATTATCGAAAAACTAATTTATGAGATAATCTATTAAGTCTAATTAGTCTATAATTTAACAATGTGATGTTACAATAAACATTTACTAATGGTGGATTAATTTGGCTTAATTAGTCTATTTTTAATAGACTAAATTAATGTGACAACATCCAATATGACACAGACTAAACTTTAGCCCTGGATCCAAATACCCCATAACTTGTTTAAACTTGCAAATTATGTTGAGTCAATTTCCCATACGAGATTAGCTTTCATTGCATATCATTGTTTTTATAAGATTTATAATTTATTTGATTTAAAGTTGAGACATGTTAATTAAATCCAACAAGAATAGCTAGCTTATTTATTTAGGTCTAGCCAAAATACCTACTATCCATTACCATACCCGAATTACCCAAACCCATATTTGAAATACCCCAACTCAAGGTACCAGATCTCAATTTTGGATAGTGATTCTAACTACCCGGAATTAGTGTAGTATTCCCTGGTACCCGAATTACCCGAACTACCTGAAGATGGCATATTCTTTGTGTTTAGCTTTATTGTCATTTGAACTCATCACTTCATTAGTACTCCATCTGTTTCAAATTATAAGTCATTCCAAGAATTTGCAGAGTCAAAGTTTTTTCAAAATACAAAGATTTATAACATCACATATGTATACTACGAAAATATAACTAATAAAGAATATAATGCTACTTGATTAGATTCATGTTTATTATCTTATCTCTATCTCTACTACTATAAAACACACCAGTTATAAATTTCTCTAAAGTCACACAACTAACGTCCCCCGCAGTCAAGATCTCTGCTAAGTACACCAAAACAAATGTATTTAGAAACAAAACACTTTATAAAAGAACGTACCAGATGAACTCTAGACTCTCCTTCCTCTTAATCACTCAAAAGCAATTGCCAATATTGTTTGGATCAACCTCATCGCTCACCTCGCCGCTGCGCATGCGCCCACCGCATGCCTCTCCCTCACCCCGACTCCTCGAACTCTCCCCGCGTGCGGCGTGCTCACCGCACGCGTCTCCCTCACCCCGACTCCTCCAATTCTCCCTCTCGCCGACCGCACGCCTCCCCCTCCCCGACTCCTCGAACTCTCCCGTCGCCCAGCGCGTGCGTCTCCCTCTCCCACCTAGCCGCGACTCCTGAAGTTCTTCCTCGAGGCAAACAGCTGACGCCGTCGACAATGCTCTAGGGGATGGTGGCCGAGGAGCTATTGGACCAGGGCTACTGCGTCGCCCTGCTAAGGGCCGGGGTCGGGGCCTCGTCGACGCCGCCAGATGCGGATGCGGATGCAGATGCTGACGGCGGCGGTGGTGGAGGGCGCTCGTGGGCCGCGACGGAGCGCGTCGCCTCGTACCTCCGGAGCTAGAAGTCGGTCCACGCCCTCTGCAAGAAGCTGGGCGTCGACACCAAGTCGTTCACCCCGTTCCTCGCCGGCGACCGACGCGCGTGCTCGCCCCCACCGCGGGCTCTGTCTGCGTGTACGCGGATGCGCTGGAGGCCGGGATGCGCGTCCCGCTCGACCCCATCTGCTGCGAGGTGCTCTCACACTTCGGCGTCGCCCCGAGCCAGCTCTCGCCCAACTGCTGGCGCATCATGGCGGCCTTCCTCGCGCTCTCCGCGCCGCCAGCGTGCAGCCGCCATCGATCCCTGTCTTCCTACACTTCTTCGCACTGCGCCTGCTGAAGGTTAGGTCCTCTACTGTTTCGTGCCGAAAGACGCCGCCGACGTGCTCTTCGCGGGGCTCCCGGAGGAGGCGGCGC